>JAUCMO010000507.1:0-2400000 GCA_032399605.1 Melipona beecheii | reverse complement strand
TATTCGTATTATCGTTAACGTACAGATCGTTTTAACAAAAATATTACGAGAAAACCAGGTGTGTCGATACTTCTCTCGGTCCACTGTACGAATTTTGAGTGATCACGTTCGTCGCGTTCGTGCGTCGATGCTAGCTAAACGAGAACGAGAAAGATACGTGGAAAAGAAAACTTCCCGCGGTAAGAAAAAAGAAAAATAAATTTCGGTTCTCGCACGCGAATGACGCGAACACTTTGCAATTGAACGAACTCGTCTCGTTAAAAATAAAGCTGCCTGCTCGTACCTGAGGGAGAAGTGCCCGCTGAAAATCGTTACGGCACAATTTTTCTGATACTCTCTCGTTCTATTACGGCACTCACGCGGTGAAATCAATGCCGAATTACTTTCTCGGAAAGTGGATGCTATTCAAAGATTCCCCTCCCCGTTCGTTTCGCGCGCGTCGCGTTTATGTATCGTGTGTGCGAGGCCAGCCAGCAAAAATGCAGGAGAGACAATGGGACGAACAAGCACCCGTTCAAAAAATTTCCCCAATCATCATTTCCCCAACGTATATTGTGATTTGTGCAAAGTTCAATATACGTTGACAGTGGAACGTATTATTGTCCAGTGCAGAAACTACATCTCGAACAGACATCAACTAACCTTCCCTGACTGACAATCTGAACAGAGTTGGCTAACTGGCGGCCTGCAAGCCCTCGCTCCTACTTTCCTGATCGCTAGTAGTGTACTACACTGAAATTTCCTCATCGTGCGTGAACCCCACTCTCTCAAATTTCAACGTAGTGGGGAGATCGATGCAGTGGAGGGGGTAGCGCTAACGATCAGGAAAGTAGGGGCAAGGGCTCGCAGGTCGCCAGTTAGCCACGTCTGATCTAAAAGATAAAGAAAGGGTCCTAAAATTAATACACTTTCTGAGACAATTCAACTTTTTAATAAATTGTAAGATTTCGTTCCAAGTCGAATAATAACCCAAGTACTCAACACAAGTGATTGATGCGACTGTGAATAATGAAAATAAAAAAAGAAGAGAGATTTTTTTTCTTTTTGCATGTGGCATGCGGTTGCAATGATCCTGACGTCGCGCCTGACGTCCAAGATACGCAACGATTCGCAACTATTGCCCATATCAGTAGTGACTTACTACGATTCACCAAAGACAACGACGAATGATCATTATTGACCTTGGTGCATGACAGATAACTAGCGAGCGTCGCGCTTGAAAAACATGGTCGAGAATAATAATTGGATCGTGTTCCACGGAGATTAGTGACTAGTCCATTTGGAAATTGAGGGGAGCGAGTTCGAAGTTTTACGATTGGAACTGCTATTCTGAATTATTCTGAAGGATTATAGTACCGATTTTTATGTATTAATATTATGATGATATTAATTAATTGTATTGTTTGGCCGATTACTCTTTACAAATGAATTGAGCAATTTTTTGTGTCTCGTTATCAAGAAATTGTACATACGTAGTACGTGTATTTCTACGTATTTTGCATTTTATTTGTGAAGAATTTTTGCATAGCAATGATTAATATTTGTGATGTTACTATAACATGTTACTTTACCATAAGTAATGGTAAAATAGTACAATAAACTTAAGTAGGACTTATTTCATAAGTCCGATACTTTCTGTGGTAAGAAATGTCATTACACGTTATATTTATATTTATATTTACATAACGTTACATTTTAAATTTCATATTATACTTTAAATATTCACGATGTTCGTTTTCTTGCCGTATTACAGTTACGAGCAACATTTATCCATACCACGTGCCTCTTTATTCAACGTGTACAAATTACGCATATTGTCAACTGTATGTGCTTTTAATATCGTTGTAAATGTAACACGGAGAGGCGAGCGAATTTATCACACTAGAACTATCGACGACCAACGCATAAAGATTGTATCGAAGAAATTAGAATGCAAAACGAACAGCAAAATTTATAATACAACAAAGGACACAAATTTTTATTCGTGTATTTTATAGAATTACCCAGATCACTAAGTACAGAGTCATACTCTGAAAAATTATAAATTGGTCATTTTGACCACTTTGATAGCTCTAGTGTTAATCTTCCTACCGATTATGAATCTTTCATCGATTATCCAAATATCGTACTTGTGAATAGCAATGCAAAGTAATCTTGAAAAACAAGAGAAAAATGAAACAAATGTATATTATAATATATTTATATAATATAAATAATATATATATAAATATATATTATAATACATTTATGTAATATAATATAAATTTATAATACAACAAAGGACACAAATTTTTATTCGTGTAATACTCATGCATCAGGATGATTCTCCTCAATCATTTTTTTTACTCGTCATTAATGTATGAAACGTGCGCTGAATTATCACGCGAATTATTCATTTTTCACGTTCGGCGATCTTGGCTTTCCGCAGTTCGTTTATTTTCTTCCGAGATAACAAGCAATAGAAAATTCGCACTGCGTCGTTGTTATATATATATATATAAAAAATATATATATATAACTCGCGGCAAGGAATATTCCCTCGAATTTTTCACAGCAACAACGTTGCAACTTGTTTACTGTCGGAGATAAGATACTGAATGCTACGTAAATACATGCTAGCTACGCAAGGTTTTCGCTAGTTGCGTTGTTAGCATCAGCTACTCTAAATACAGAGTGCAGTACAGTTTCTTCCTTGACTCGACTCTCCTTGTTCCAATGCTTTAATATCTGAACGGAATTCTGTATTAAAAGAACACGATAACGGGTTGATACAGGTGAAATCGAATCGAGTTTTAAAGATCGATAATTATCTAACTCTATCTAACTCAACGCACAATAAATTAAACTTTACTTTTACTTTTTAGGATTGTATTTTGTAATTATATTATTTGCAATTAATAAAATTCACTCAGTTCAAAATTAGAAGAAGGCACTATTCTAGTATATTTCTTTTTTCTTTTTTTTTTTAGTTAGCAGTTATTCATATAATGGAGGAGAGAGACACATGACACATGATGTTGCATATGATCCATTATGCGCAAAAGAAGATGGTGCATTACTGAAGCAGAAGCTCCAAAATGAACAGAAACGATAAATTATTAATCTACAATATTAATCTACAATATTATTGAAGCCAGATGTACATATGGACCACAAACTTGGAGCATGATGGCCAAATTAAATATAAAAAAAAAAAAAAAAATAGAAAATTGCCAATGCAAAATACTGAAATTCACCCTAATTGCATCGTGATTTCTAAAAAAGAATGACATAAGAAAAACATAAAAATTCCCCAAACTTTTCAAATATACCAGTCTACCTAAATAGAATAAACGATGACTCATCCTAAGAAGACTCAAAAGGCAACATTCTGTCTATCTACTTATGTACCACCACTAACACGATATATATACATCCATTCCAATAATTGTATTTATTTTAATCAAAAATAATCCTAAAAGAAATTAAATTAATTACATTAATTAGGAACGTCTAATCAACAAGTCATAAAAAAAAAATTTCATATTCTCTCTGACAGAAATCAGTAACAAGATCAAAAATTCCAAATCAAATTAAAAAAAAACAAAGAATGACGCAACGTGAAACTTAAATTTCAATTGTTCCCATTTGTTCGAGTGATACCAGCTAGGAGCTGAATTAAAGGCGTTCGTCAAGCGTTTTATAATTTCCAGTGGAAATAAATCGTGATTTTCGAAATTGGATTAGCTTCGTTTCACGATATTTTTTAAATAATGAAATTCATTTCTTACAACAAAATTTATATACTGTGTGCGTGCGTAAAAGAACGTGATGCGCGTCAACACCGTGTACGGTATAGTGAACATGTTAACGGCATAACATTAAAAATAAAATTTAATAATGCACATCGATCGGAACGTAATTGTAAACGAAGCGTTATAGCGTAAACTCTGAATGAAACAGTGTCAAAAAATGATTGACCGATTGTTCGATTACCCGGAAATCCCATTATCCAGGAACTATATATATATATATATAATGTTTACCTCTATATTCGTTTGAACATAGAGCGTTCTATCTGTGCCATTCTAACGAGCCACTGGTGCAGTTTAGAAAACAGAGCGGCCTCGAAGCCATGTTCACCGAAGCCATCGACGTCGTGGCGAACTTTTTGGTCATCGTCCTGGAACGATATTTCATTGGCTGGAAGCTGCACCTGCGGCAGGTGCAGTTCCGATGAAAATAAGAAATTCACGAGCCGCCTCGCAGATTTGACTAGCGAGAAAGAATGACCGGTATCGTTGAACCCGGTGTCTCGCGCCCGGGGAGGATTAAAATCGTAAAGTTCTTTACACGCCAGCGCGCGAGCGCGAACACTTCTTCCTCAATTCGCCCTCCAATTTTTCATCGCGGAACCATTTACATAATTAACAACGCTCGTGTCTATGCTATCGTATCGACCGGTGCTCTTCATCTGATCGCGAAAATTACGGCCAATCACTATCGAGCCTTCAAAAACGAGCACGGTAAGCTGTCTCCTCTTCGTTCTAGGTCGGTATGAAGTTACGACATTTTTATCGAGTTCTTGTCTGATTAGATGAGACATGTTTGACACATTGCTGAATATAGGAAAAAGGTAAAGAATTTTTTAAGAAGAATTACTTTTTCTAGTAATTTTATATACGATAATATTTTTAATATTATTTAATATTATATTTAATATTACTTAATATCTTAATGCCCGAACGTAAACTTGTTTGTAATTAACATCGACATGATAATAATTACGAGCAGTAAAAAAGTAATTGTAATCATTCGTGTAATAAAGATGAAAAAATAAATAGTAGTAAATAATGATAGTACAATTAAAAATAATAGTAATTTCTTCGAGATTTATCGATAACTGACTCGAATTTTACTCGATGAGTAATTCTCCAAAAACTGTTCAAAATAATTGTTATTTTTTGCATCTCCGGTTCTGACTGAACTGGAAAAACTAAAACTAAATTAATTCGATTGTACAATTAAGCGAATTCGTTTGATTGTTTATCTACGTCATAAGTTCCTGAACTTTTTCCACGGTTGTACGTCAAGCCAAGCATCAGGAGACACCCAGCTACGTCAATAGCACATTAACAAAACCGACGTTTGGAAAATCGCGTCAATATGTAAACGATATTCTTACTCTTACAGGTTAAAGTATCTCCAGTGTATGCAATGCCAGGAATATATATTACCCGGTCAGGCATATAAACGCGTCACTCGCCTGACCTAGTTTAATCCACGCGATCCTTCTGTGCTAATTGAGTAGACACGTCCGCTTTATATACCGACCGTATTCTATGATATACTCCGATTCTACGATATTTGACAACGAATGCTACAAGAATAAATAAATTATTACATACCCTGATGAATAAATTATTTTAATCCTTATCTGAGTTATACACAGTTCAAAAATATCTCCTGAACTAGTAGTTCTTCAGCATAAGTAGGTTAATACTGTTTCGTAGAGAATAAAACGATATATCGATTGGTGTGTAAAAAAAATATACAGCTCCACAAAGTCCAAAGATTAAGTTGACCTGATCTCCTAAATACTTTCATCTACGAATAAATCGATTTCACCAAATTATTTCCCACTCGAAACATAACACTTTTTTTTAAGAGTTTAAAAGAATTTAGAAGATAACTCTAAAGGATTTAGGTTCGGGATGCTTGATGGAAGGGCGAATGGACTTGGGGTATTGAGTTGGAGAAGAAAGTGGTTGATGCGTTTCGTCTCGGAGTAGTCACTGCCTAGACTCATCAGTGAGGCAGGCTGATGGCAGCGACGACTCCTTGCCCCAGACGCTTGTTATTTGTAACTACCTGCTAGTAGTTGGGGGTAGATGGTGTTCCGCACACTGCTTGCTTAACACGTCGCAGATCGGTAGGACCTCGATGAATTTAAGAGGAGTATACCTGCGCAGCCACTTGCGGCTTGTGCTAGTCAGTGTTCGAAACTCGTAGTTGAGGAATCCTAGGCCGCTACAACTCCACTTATAGATCAAAATTGGGCGTCTCTTATATGATGTACAATGTATGTGTGTATGTATATATATAACATTATATGTTTCGTAATATTATATAATTTGTTATACGAATATTAATATTCGTATTGAATAGTAATATTATGTAATTCATAAAAACGTTCAACAATAGACAAACGATAAATACACATCGTAAAAATGACAAGTATCTCTATATCTTTGAGCGGCATTATGTATATCATTGACGCTCGTTAAAAAAAAAATGCATAAAAAATTACACGCATTTTTATATTTTTAGTAAAACACTAAAAGATATAATGTTACTATAACATAGTTACAAAAGATAGAAGTATTTTAATTTTTACACAAATGTTGTATAAAACTTGCTCTTTCACTTGTTCTCTCGCGGCAATCAGTTCGCGGTAGACATAGTAGTTCAAGTTTACGCGGGACGTCGAGCGTAATTTTATCTGTCTGTTGGTCGGCAGTGCTCGCCTAATCAAAAATAGGCCCGAAATTTATTAATAATTCGTTACTCGAATAACCAACAACGCCGTACTAAAAATAACGCAATCGTGTCGAACGCTTTTTGTACGCGAATCGGCATAAGAATCGATGAATCTTGCACTGAAAGATAAATTTGAAGAGCAAAGACAAAAAAAGAAAAAGAACGTTTGCAGTTTATTCGATCCAATATTACAAAAATAGTACGGATCACGAAGCGATAAATGATAACGATAACGAATTTATCAATCGATCGTGTACGGTATATGTATTGAAAAATCAAATATGTATTGAAAAATCTCCAATCAGGGTCTAATCTAGCAAGTTTCCTAGCAAGATTCTACCTATAAATACAACGGAACAGGCGCGAAGTATCTAGGTCAGGATGAACGAATCGCGTTTACACGCCTTTGCGCTTCGGTGCGTTTCGTCTGATTACCATTGCTAAATTTACTGTTTCGATAATAACGATGCTCCATCGTTGGAACACCGTCCTACGTATATTTCCTTAGATGTTTCCTTACCGCGTTAGAACATGCGTAAAAAAACCCGATGGCGCGTATCGTGAGCCATAAATTTATGTGTTTATCGATGATTACGATGCACGTAAGTACTCGTTAAGTCTGATAGAAATTTTAATTTAAATGCATACACACACCGGTCAGAATCGATTGAATGATAATCACAGCTCTCACGATTACCATCAAAGGAAGTCGAATGGAACAAGATGACCCTGAATCCGTACCAGGGTCAGAACAAAGTAAACGAGCCAGTAATTAATCGCGTAGTAATAACTCTATGCCTCCTAGTAACGAGAACGCCTGTTGTTCAGCTCATTAATGTAATTCATTTAAACACAACGTGTAATCCATTATAACACGTGTTTACGATTATTCGACGTATGTTGAATTCGCACGTTGAATAATTTTGAACAAAACTGTTACGTAAAATTCTTCGTAAATATAAAGATGGAAAGCTTTCTTTCTATAGAAAAAAACAATACTCTTTAATTCAAGGAAATGAAAATGATACTCACGTAACAGCTAAGTTTGATACAGTCTTTTTTGGCTCAAGATTAGCTCAATTTGCTTTTAAATTACTTTCTGTCAGACTAATTCTGTTCTACTAATTCATTCGCCAACGTAGCTAAGTGATTTAACAACTTTCACAATAAACATGAAAATATTGGAAAAATAGTCACAAAAGGAGTGTGTCAATTGACAACGAAATTAATAAGTCGAGAAAGTCGCATTAAATTCAAATTAAACGTTATCTGTTCAACGGGAGGAGGAAAAAAACAAACATCGGATAAAACATATTATTAGTATGCAATAGATAAGCATGATTTTTTATTATTACGTGACAACTACGTTGCACATTGAGAACTACATGCTCAATTTCCATCCGACCTTAAATTGAGTGTTAAAAAGAGATAAATTATGAATATCTCAGATGGTGACCTCTATCGTCAGGTACTATGTGGGTAATGGAACGAATTTAGTCAATTAACGACTGTTTTATCGACAGAGTAAATCCTGGGGCAATGACCTCGATGTTGAGGAGCGCTTGACCTATATATTACTAATGTATCCAGCATGCGTACACGTGTAGAATTCGTGTTCTATTATTCGTTATCACGATCATATATATAATTTCCATAAATCATTTCTCGTGGCTAGTAATATTTCCCCTATTGCTATTTTTAACATTTTTGAAATTAAAATTAGCTATACATCATATACATAACGTCACGTCATGTACATAACAGGAAAATGACGACGGACTGACGTTTCGATAAGACGTTCGTGCAAAACAGAATGCAAAGGTCATTTCGTACTTCCTCGTTATAAAGTGTCATTCAATCATATTTCATTCATATTTTTGCACAACATCGAATCATACATAATGTTCGAACATTATCGATCGAACTTCAACTAATTTGGCTCACGAATAAAAATGAAACACGTATTCATGGCCATTGCCAGAGTAGTCGCTTTAAATAGTTAACGGCGAGTGTTTTAACTTAGGTCAATAGCACGCGATTGATCACACTATTTACGTGTGAAAGATATTCAATGCTGCTGCTGCTCGAAATACAAAGTTCGATTCGACTGTTATCTGATTATCTGAAACTCTTAAACATCACGATATTTTTTATAATGATGTCATCTTATTCGATTCGGGTCTCAGAAACCTGAAATATTCTCACCGATATTTTTTCATGTCGAAAATTCGAACAACGTCATCCTAACTTAGGTAGTTTAAGGGCAGTTAAAGGGAAAGGTCGAACGGGGGCATGTCTCAAGGAGTCAATGTCCTATTGATGACAACAGGGTACACACCCGATTCAGATCGTAAACGAATCGATGTTGTGAGACAATAACGTCGGAACTTTGCAACAGCGTAGCACAATAATACGATAAATTTGATAATAATTTTTTGTGTTGGTAGGTTAATAATCGTGCTCGAATATTTTCAAGAGTATTTCTCTGAATTGCGTACCTGCCACCTCGAGGACACTGCCGAATTATGCGTTTCGTGCGACGACAATCCAATAACGAGAATCCGATTCAGCCACGAGGGGCTGTTATTTTCGTCACAAAACACCGCACATGTTATCACCAGGCATTGCACACTCTCATTACAATGTTGTCCCTTCTATTTGATCAAGCAATCGTCACAAACAAAAAATTAATTTATACGAATTCACCTTTGGACCCGGCGCACTGCCGCCATATTTCCTGTTGTCCCGACTACTCAGGCTCTACGTAACCATAAAGTATAAAACGATATAAGAGAGGTGTGCTTAGAATGCGCTTTAAACACCAGCATTACTCCATACCACAACACCATAGCGCCATATTATGATTTCAATTTCAATGAAAATGATTGATCTGTTCCTTCCTTTAGTACGTGAGCCTAGAAATAAATTATACATGTACTTTTTTATATCCCGTTTATAATTTTACTTCGTTTACAGCTTCGAACATCGAAAGATTTTTACATTGCACAATTTCAGGAACAGATTGTTTCAATATACGAACTTGATAATAATAAAAATTAAGACGTGAAAATATCAACGTCACAGACCGAATAAATAAATAAATTTAATATTGTTTCACGCATGTGACAAGAACAGATACATGCATACGTCGCAAACAAGGAGCGTAATAATGTCAACAATAATTCGAGCCATAAACGAATTATACGAATAGACCAAGCATCTTATGGGATTTCATGTCCGACATAGTAAAAACTCACTGGCACAGCGAGGTGAATAGACCTCACAAACAATGTATTTTTTCGGCCCACAATTGGGAGGTCTGAGGACCCCCTTACCATTTTCGTGTCACATTCTGTCGTACCGATTCAGACAGATTTTGCACCCCAGCACTACTAGCGATGAGAATTAAAACCAAAAAATATGGACCATTGTTTTCAGATTCGTTTCAAAAATTATTTATTGAATTGAACGTGATGATATTTCATCAATGAAATAGAATTGTAAAATTTTAACTAAATAAAACCTAAAAACTGTAAAATTATTGATTACTATAATAAAAAAGTGTTTTTAGAAGTATTGACAAAGACTACCACATGTTGCGCATCACTGACTTTACCCGAAGATTGAGAAGGGAAAAAGGTCATTATAAGTTGAACCTTCATCGTGTGGACATCGATTAAATTTTCGAAGTGAATTTTTAAATAATATTTCTGAATATTCTAATTGTTTAAACATTATCTAATATTTCTAATAACATACTTACAACAATTAAGCAATAAATTCTTTTTTACAATATTTCTAAATGTTATTTAAAATTTTTAACTAATAATTTATAACAATTTTGAACAATGTACTAAAGAGAAATGACTTTGAATTATTAAATGAAGTAATCAATTTAATTATTTGATCGTGATACAAAAGATGTAAAAATTATTAAATAATGTCTAAAAATATTGTAGAAATAATTTAACTGTATCAAATGAATTATTCAAACTGTAAAATAATGCATTTCGATGATATTTTTGTATATTATTTAACAATTTTAACTATTTACTTATAACAATTGAATCAGTGATTGACTTTCCAAGCATTGTTTCATAGTTTGAATAATTCATTTATAATAATTAAATTATTTTAGTTACAATAACGGAAAAGATAGTTACATAATATATACGTATATTTCTTGCTGTCTGAAACAATAAACGAGCGAAAATTTTTATATGTTGCGCTTATATGTTATTCTGAAGCGACGATCAACTCGATTTTTGACTACGTAACTTTTCTCCAAATAAATTTTTATTTAATATACATCAATGCAGTTACAACTTAAAAATTAATATCATGAAAATGTAAATTTAGTTTTAGCCGATAAAAAATAAATAAATTATTACATTTAACATTGTAACATGTTCAGTATAACTTTGCGATAGAAAACTACTAAAGTATTGATTACTATAATAGAAAAACTGTTTTTCGAAAGACTAAAAAAAAATTATCAACTGTTCCGTATCACTGACGACCGAAATATATATTAACCTTGAGCGGTACGGAGACTCATTACCAATTAAACTTCCGTCGTGTGTACACCGACCAAATTTTATAAGATTGAAAAAAACTTATCAACTGTTCTGGATCACTGACGACCGAAATATATATTAACCTCGAGCGGTACGGAGACTCATTACCAATTAAACTTTCGTCGTGTGCACATCGACCAAACTTTAGGAGTGAATTTTTATAATATTTTTTAAATAATATTTCTGAATATTCTAATTGTTTCAACATTATCTAATATTTCTAATAATTTATTTGTAACAATTAAACAATAAATTCTCTTTTATAATTGTTTAACATAATCTAATATTTCTAATAATTTGTAGGTAATAATCAAACAATAAATTATCTTTAATAACATTTCCAACAATTATTTAAAATTTTCAGTTGATCATTTGTAGCGATCGAGTGATTTGATACGTTTCTACGAAATTTTAGTAAATATTTTCCCCGTCGACCGATTAACGCGGTCAAATATATTTCGATCGATACGGAGATAAGAGCTCGGTATAAATCGAACTTTCGTTGCTTACGCATCGAAGCAAATTTTAGAGGTAAATTTTTAAATAATATTTCTGAATATTCTAATTGTTTCAACATTGTCTAATATTTCTAATAATTTGTAACAATTAAACAATAAATTCTCTTCCATAACATTTCTATGTACTATTTATAATTTTTAATTAATCATTTGTAGTAATTGATCCACTAATACATTTCTTTTCATTTGTTATTTATTATTTCACGATCTAAACTGTATCGTAGGCCAATTAGTTGATAGGTGAATTATTAGACCCCCCAGCGTGGGACATCGTGGGAAAACGAGGGATCTTGCATGGACACCGTGGGACGACGAGGGATCTCGCACGGACATCGTGGGATGCGTGCGCCTTAGTTTTAAGTTGCGTGCGTTTAGTTTTAGTTAATTATAAGATAGTCAATATTTGTAAATTCATTGTGAGCGCATTCTGTACAAAGACACGTTTACTAAACTTGAGACGAAATTAGGAACCCCTTTTCTCCTTTCTTCTATCGTTCGTTGTTACTATTGTTACTGTCATTGCACTAGAGTAGAGTTTCGTCGTCAGTGTGTCAAATCGAGGAACTGCAGCCTCGTCCGAAAGGACGAGGTGAGGTTCTTGTAGTCCAGCGTCCTTTGTAATCCGACTCAGCGGTTCTTCGGAACCCCACTGCGTCGTTGGGGGTAGCGCTGGGCTACATGCCTCTAAGTGCTCGAACCTCGATTTGACACACTGACAAATCGCGGCTTCATTTCGCGTTATACCCTTTGCACGTCACGATATTGAAGCGTGTCGATAGTTTCGTTTCCCTTATTTCGTTCAAAGTTTAGTAAACGTGTCTTTGATACAGAATGCGCTTGTAGGGCTGCGAATTGTTAACACAATTATTAATGTAACGTATGTATTGTATGCATTGTATGATTGTATGATTGTATGGCATGTATTGTATGATCGTATGTATTCTATGTATTGTATGATTGCGTGAGACAGAGTTCCATAGTTCAAGCTCGTATTTGCGTTTTATAGTTAAGATTTATACTTAAGTTTGAGATTGAACTATGGAACGTCTGTCTCCTTAGTATGTAATCCCGGGCCAAGTAGATTAAAAACTCGGCATTCATTAAGTTGAATGCCGAGGTGCTTGTTTGTAATGGTGGGTGGATGGGCTTAGGGCCCGGGGTGGGTCTCGTGCGTAGTCACCTCCTCGTGGTGAGACCTGGTAATTGATATCGTTTTACAAACTTTAACGTTTGTAAAACGATATCAAGCTAAGAACTACGCAACCTACAGTTCAGTTTAGATCGTGAAAACTTCCTTCTATTCTTTATTTCACGATCTAAACTGAACTGTAGGAACAAATTAGTTGATAAGTAAAGTATTAGCCCGCCCCGGGACACCGTGGGACGACGAGGGATCTCGCACGGACATCGTGGGATGCGTGCGCCTTAGTTTTAAGTTGCGTGCGTTTAGTTTTAGTTAATTATAAGATAGTCAATATTTGTAAATTCATTGTGAGCGCATTCTGTACAAAGACACGTTTACTAAACTTGAGACGAAATTAGGAACCCCTTTTCTCCTTTCTTCTATCGTTCGTTGTTACTATTGTTACTGTCATTGCACTAGAGTAGAGTTTCGTCGTCAGTGTGTCAAATCGAGGAACTGCAGCCTCGTCCGAAAGGACGAGGTGAGGTTCTTGTAGTCCAGCGTCCTTTGTAATCCGACTCAGCGGTTCTTCGGAACCCCACTGCGTCGTTGGGGGTAGCGCTGGGCTACATGCCTCTAAGTGCTCGAACCTCGATTTGACACACTGACAAATCGCGGCTTCATTTCGCGTTATACCCTTTGCACGTCACGATATTGAAGCGTGTCGATAGTTTCGTTTCCCTTATTTCGTTCAAAGTTTAGTAAACGTGTCTTTGATACAGAATGCGCTTGTAGGGCTGCGAATTGTTAACACAATTATTAATGTAACGTATGTATTGTATGCATTGTATGACTGTGCGAGAGTATATGGTGTGATTGTATGTATTATATGATGGCATGCATTGTATGATTGTATGTAGTGTATGTATTGTATGATGGTAAGATTGTATGTATTGCATTCATTGTATGATTGTGTGATTGTGTGTATTCTATATATTGTATGATTGCATGAGATATTGTTAACTATTGTTAACGCGATCGTTCTTTAGGACACAGAGTTCCATAGTTCAATCTCGTATTTCCATTTTAGAGTTAAGATTTAGACTTAAGTTTGAGATTGAACTATCGAACATCTGTCTCCTTTGTACGTAATCCCAGGCCAAGTAGAGTAAAAACTCGGCATTCATTAAGTTGCTTGTTTGTAATGGTGGATGGATGGGATCAGGGCCCGGAATGGATCTCGTGCGTAGTCGTCTCCTCGTAGTGATGTTTGTAAAACGAATACGTGCGCATTTCGAACGAAATGTTAACTTGGAATGAAAAATAAAAACTCAAATACACAAAATTCGTGAGAAATTCTTAAAGAAGATCGAAAATAATTACACACTAGATGAAAAATTGTCAATGTTTTTTCCAATTAGTACAAATACGCTCGTTTTGGGCTTTTTTGTTTGCCAAAAAAAATAATTTAGAGAATTAAATTTCAAATTTTTATTTTGTCTCTTTTTTTGGATCCGCAGTTTTCTTTTTATACCTAATTTGATGCATAAAATGCGCAAATAAAAATTTTTGAAAATAATAAGTACCACTGTTGTACCGGCAGATTCTGCCACCAAGCCCGAAATAGATTGTACTAATTGGAAAAAACTGTAATTAAGAGGAATAATTTGTCATGTTTTGAAATTGCGTCGTCCGTTTAAGACTCGTAGCTTTTATTATATATTCTATTTACGTCTCAAGATCTATTAATAAAGATTTTCAGAATTCATCATTGCTAAATAGGTTAGCTCAGGAGTAAAGAGCTAGTAACTGTTTATACGAATATTTTGTGTTTCTTCGTGTTTCTTTGTATTTCTTTTGTCTTACTAAGAGCAAAGCTGTTTTTAGTTTGTTCCTGATCTACTATTATTTCTTTTTAAATGTTTCTGATTACACTTAACCTTAAACCATGGATTTCCTCATTCAGAATGTTTCTTTCAAAGCTTCTTATGTTCAGCCTGCTCAACAATCACAATTCCATGCACGAGAACATACAAGCAATCATGTTAGACTTAATAAAAGATACTTGGATTCAAGAATTCAGTGCTGAAGTTGTCAATTTAGTGGCCAGTCAAATATTAGATTTATATCCAGAATTTCTCAAGGCCACTGCTTTTACACAATTCTAACTCATGTCAGAACGAAATTATGATCCAGTAATCCAAGCTGAACAATCAAAATCTTTTGATGAATTACCTTCATTTTAGATTTTTGCTATATCATTACCTCAGATATATAAACTGCAAGCTAAAAACATCGGAAACCTCTGTCACTCTGTCATCACCAAGATGCATCAAGAGACAGCGTACAGACTTCAGCTCTTCCAGCAACTCTTTTAGTGGTTTGAATGCTGCCAAAAATGATAGTAGACAAAAAGCAGTTGTTTTTACCAAAGAAACCAAGAAACACAAAATACCTAACAGAAATTTCCTTAGAAGAAATTCTTGCTACTGCTGCCTATCAAAGATTAAATCTCGGATCTTATTCAGAATCATCCAGTGAATTTTCAAAGTTGTCTATAGTTCCTATTAGACACATACGGTAATCCCAAAATTTTAGAAGGGACATACCAGCTCTAATAAAGATGATTTCCTTTTCTTTACAGAATAAGATAAAAATCCTCATCACAAAAATTGTCAAATTCCTCAGCAGTTCCTATTCAGAAGATGTGAGTGAGGATTTCTCTCTTCTAGAAAAAGACTAATTAGAATAAAGTTATTCACATTTTCAACTACTATATTGTTATGAGTTTCCTTCTGGAACTGAAGAAGTCTTCGCTCTAAGCGCCTAGAAAGACAATTTATTTTATTCAGTTATGATATCCCTTTTTATGTTGAAACTTGACTGACTCACAAGGACAACTTCAGCTTCTCATGATTCATAGAGTTCAAGAAGGACAGAACTGATTTAAAAGCTGAAGAAATTCTAATTCTTATCTGCAAAAACGTGGCTTCCAGGCAAATTACTAACATCAAATCTCCTGACATCTTAATTGAACTATCTGAAGTTGAACATTATTTAAACTATTATTGAACTATAACTCTGTTTAAATAATGTAAAACCAGAACTGGATGTACTTGCCTGCTACAGAGCTCCTGGCCTCACTCTTACATAAGATCAGTGGAATATAATTGTTTAAAGCATGGACACTAACGCTTATCATTCTAATTGGAATATAATTGTGTAAAAGATGGACACTAACGCTTATCATTCTAATTGGAATTCGAAGTATATTGATAGCAATAGTAAAAGATTTCATAATATCTTGAAAACTGCTGATTTTCTACTACACAATGACAACTCTTATATATTAAGGTACATAAAAATTTTAATTGCAATATTGATCTCTTATTCCTTACTTTGCATATTTGTGACAAAATTAATACTATCGTGTACGAAAAGACTCGGGATTCTCATCACTTCCCTATTAGTTTTAACGTTAAGATACATAAGAACTATTACGAAAAAAATTAGACAATATAGACATAAATATATGTATAATTTTTTGGATTGGATACAATGATGCTTCATCAGTAAAAGAATATGAATGTAATAAGAAAATGAAATATATAATGGGAATATACAAAAAATATAACGATTCAGAAATTGATGGTAATTGGGACGAAAAATTTATTAAATATACATTTGATTATTTACATCTGTTTAAAAATATTAGAAAGAATTGATTAAAATAATTTTTATTGTATTTTATATAAAGGATTGGACATATTAGATAAATATTTCTGTAAATACCTGTTACCTTTTATCCCGACTTAGTTTTCGTTCGAAATGCGCGCGTATTCGGTTCAAATTAGTCAACGGTTACAGCTCCATTACACGGTGAATATTCAATGCACTTCCTACGATTCTTAAACTCGAAATCGATATTCCTCATGATCGATTCTTAACTGGAAATTGGCGGTTAAAGATGGCGGAAAGTTGCTTCGTCTGTAAAAACGAAAGTGTAATTCAGAAAGAAGTATCTTCCTTAATACGCGTGTGTATAATCATTCATTGAGCATTACGGTATCGAAATCGTGTAGTACTTTGAAACTTTTCGAGCAGATTTTTCTTCAATCGTCGATTTCAGTACGGTTACCGGCATATCATCTCGAACGTCTTTTCAACGGAATTTGAAGTTGATTATCGTTTCATTTTTCCAGGTTTGCCTTTATTTGACACATTTGTTCTGATTTTTGGTTTACCTTTGTACAGGTGCTTGATTGCAGATAGCACAAAACACGTAGATGCCATGATCATTAATGCACAATTTGATGAACTTTTACCGAAATTTGGCAGTATTTTGTCCCTTTTGGGTAACTGGTAATTGGTATATACTTCATATATATTTAAGATGAAATTCACAATAATTTCGTAATTACGTATTTGAAATACAAAGATTAAATTAATTAATATTTTATTTAGATATATATCGGTTTAACGGTATACATATGCTATTAAATGGCTGTATATTCCTGTATTGAATTATCAAAGTCAATGTTTTCGTACTTTACTGTATTATATGTACTTTGTTATACTGTATTTGCTTTTTTCAAACGTTGACTCGATTTGTCGAAATTGAAACGATTCGAAACAAGATTTCACGCGTATTTTTGTGTTATTGCTTCTTAAATATATTTAGCTAATTTTGAATTAGCGTTAGAAATTATGATTTGTACAAACATTTTCCAATATTTATAACACGACACATGATATATTGCTAATGTGTGTATTTCTTACTCTAATAACAAACATTCGGAATACAGTTTCAGAATACAGTAATTTGTTTTTCATTTACAGTATTCAGTATTGAAAAAAACTTTGTAATTTACAGTTAACATCTTTAATATGTATTCAATTCATATATATTCTTTTATATCTTGCTGTATAAAAATAGGTAGTATTTTCTAAACGAACGTACAAATGAGCTTTATTTTCAGGAAATTATTTTTGTGACCGCGAGCAATGCGGTAGGTAGAGTCAGTGTTTGTTGCGAAGTATTTTCATATTTTTCTGAGCAATGGCTCTTATTAAATTAAATAATTCATTTAGGTTATATGTTCGCGAAGTTAGAGTCAGTGAGTTTGCCGATTGTTACTTGAACGCGCGTTGATAGTCTTTTATTTTTCCTTTTTTATATTTTCTTATTCAACATTCGTTTGAAGGTATTCGTATGTTGGAGTCAGTGCTCAAGAGGATACGGCCTCTCCAGGAGATCAAGATCGTAAGTAATTTTATATATTGTACTTTAATTCACTCAATTTTTCAAATTTGACAATAAAGTATAATCCTTATTGTTTTTGTTACAGACGCTTTACATCAGCATTATATTTTTTCTTTGTATTTTTTGAAGAAAATCATGCGGTGGCTCTGAAGCCAAGAATGTAAGAATATTTCATTATCTCTAAGATTTTGCTTTGCTTTGAAATATAAATTCCAACGTTTAATGTTTTGTTACAGATCTTCTACTGTCTCCGTATTCCCTACTCCTTCAAGAATCTTATGACGCTTCAAAAGCTGAAAATGTAATTATTTTAGCGTGTTATATTTAAATTTTATTCTCTATAATTTTCTTTCTATTAAAATCAAACGTTTATTCTCTATAATTTGGTTTCTATCAAAATCAAACGTAAAATTATAAATATAAAATAAAAACACTTCAAATTATTAATCCCAATTTTTATCATTATTAAAATTTAAATTTTAATAAATAACACTGTGTCTTTAGAAACGAAATGTTTTGTGTTTTTTCAGAAATTTTTCACACGTCCATTTCCACCATGGGATTCTCAGTGGTATCTACTTGACGAGAGACTTCACGATAACTTTCCCTGCTTCAGTGCAGCATCGATGATAACATTCTTCACATCTATCTCGTGAGTCGCATGCATTTGCATTCCTCCGGTCACTCAATCATGTCGTAGGGCAAAAGGTCCGAATCGGCACGGGTGACTGGTTGTATACGTAGAATTTTTGATGAGCATAGTGACCGCGGGTATTTTTTATACTCGTCGGTAGTAACAATTTTTTCAGATTTTCTATGTATTAGATCAGGACAGGGTTTCTTGCACATCGCGATTTTAAGAATTAGGATATATGCATTTGTAGTCAAAATCAAAATACATACTTAATATAAATGTTTGCAAAAGTAAAATATCCATATGAATATCCATATGAATTATAAATATTTATGAATAATTATTATTGAAACGATTTCGTTCGAGTATTTCGTGGTAAAGAAAGCGGATACCCTCCGACTTCGTTGCTATGAAAAATAGAATTATTATTTATTCATACTGATAATATATTTTGTTACGATAATTAATAATTAATAATTTCCAATTTTATTTTCCCTTTTACAATAGTAGTGAATGATTTAATTAATTAAGTTCTGTAATTAAGTTCTATGAACTTCAATAGAATTTAAAATATAATAAATTAGGTTTCTTTCCGACGAAAAATGTATGAAATTTTATGTGCAAGAAGATACTTCGCGACAGGCAGATTTTTGAATCAAAGTAACAAGTTTGAACACTTTTTTCGCATTTTCGAAAATGTGCTTTGGTGAAGGAGTCGCCTGAGAATGTTTTCATTAATATTTAGAGTCAATTGTTAGATTTCATATATTTTTTTTTAATCAATTCGGTTCTTTATCTTTATTCTGTTTCAATTTCAATAATTTCCGAAAGAGTCATTACAGTTTGAAATGAAATAATGCAATAGGCCGTTAGATATTACAAATTACGTGAACTAATCATTTCTTTAGCTTAGGATTTTCAGGTTTAACCCTTTTCGTGTTCATTGTCAGGATCTCACTCACGTGCCCAGGTGCTACTTGGGTGGGTGAAAGACATTGGGCACGATGACTATAGTTTGCAATTTTATAAAAAATTTCTCAGCGACTGACAATGTGTTAGCGTATCGTGCACGACGTATTTTCCGCATGTGTGTGTGTGGTTAGAATGTGGAATTGCGTCGTTTCTATCGTTCCATTCATTACAAACGTTTAAAATATTTACGCACTAATTTGAAGTATAAATTTATTATAATAATACTTAATAAATACACTGAAATTGTATTATTAATTGTATAATATGATACAATATAATAATCACAAGTTAACTTGCACTTGTAATTTCTATAAAAACTACATATATTTTTTCTCAGTTATTGATGTTTTACATGTAACTCTAAGTGTATAAACGTGTTTTAATCACGTTTTACGCAATGGTCGCTAGCCATTGTCAGTCGATTTCAGGAAAATGGTACGTAAATTAGAGTGTGAAAGTTGCGTGTTAAGCTCGGGTGTCGGAGGCGTCCCGGGACGTCCTCTCTAGTTTAGGTCTGCGCCCGGGTGGTATGTGTGAAAACCGTGGAGCGAGTGTGTTGGTGTGCCTGTTTTGCCATTTTTTTAAATGTAGGGCGACTGTGTTAGGATAGGTAGCATACTTTCTGGTGTGAATGTGTTTAATTGTAAGTAGGTAGGGCCGGGCAGGTTGGCACAATCTCTGGTCGCGTGTCCCTTTTTCGCGTGTCCAACCTGTTTCAGGAAATCTAATTTGAAAAATCGACAGTGAAATTGGTACAAATGGAGCATGCCACTTGTTTCTGATTTTACTCTTCGATTTTTCGAATTTAGTATCGCGGTCGCGGTCGCGGGTAGGTCGCGAGTAGGTTCCGAAACGAACGTTTATGTAGGTATTGCTCGAGCACGCACATGCGAACGGACAACGATCACTATGATCGATGGTCGTCTATGTGTACTGGAGTCAGCTTTCGCGATTTATATTATTATTTCACTTTTATTTTTTAGTTTGCGATTAGAAAGACTCGAGCTAGACGTAAGTTTCAGCGGGCATTGCGCTCGAAGAAAGAAGAGGCTAGAAGCCGAAGAGGCCCGGCAAACTGCCACGAAGAGGGTCACAACAAATGGTTTCTCATCCTCTCGATCATTTGAATGATTTCAGAGCATGGGAAGTCATTCTCGTTATTACTTTGTCACTATGCTCATTTAGTATTTGTATTATATCTTTTTTTTCTTCTCTTTCATCTTTTATCTTCATTTTGGGCAAATCGCGATTTTTTCGTTAGTGTTGCGAGAGATCGATTACGGGTTGAATTAAAGTTACGAAATAGTTTCGCGCCTGTTTATCTTGTTTTAAGTGTTAGTGTAAAATTTCTATTGTTTTAAATTAAATTATAGAGTCATTGCTTTTAATTAATTTTGGAGTGTTAGAATATTTGAATTAGCTTTCTTTCCGTTCAGTTTTGTATTGTTCATCGTAATTTTTATTGAATTTTATTTTTTAAGTTAGTGTTGCGATATTATTTCATCGCGATTTCCAGTTACTTTTATTCTTGGTATTTCCAATTAATTTTTCTCTTAGTGTTGCGATAATGAATGACCATATTTTCTTAAAGTAGCGTTGCGTTATTAAAAAATGCCCAAATTCTTCCATTTGATTCGTGGAAGTCTGCTTCTGCTCCTGAATCACCTGATGCGGCTACAAGAGCGGTACAGAGCTGGTAGTTCATACACAACTTCCAGCATGGTTGCACTGGACGCGTCGCAATTAGCGTTACGCATTCTTAAACAATTGAGTGCATGGTACATATTTTCGTGAGTTTTAAACATGTCGCGTTTGATTTTGAAAATTTCCTATTTCACAATTAATGCCAGTGAATTAGTATTGCGAAACAAGTTACGATTTGTTCCTCGGATTCATAATTGCACAGTAGCCCTTCTGGTTATTGTATTGTTGAGTAGAAAATGCTTGTTTTTTAATAGCCCTTCTGGCTATTGTATCGCGATTTTCTTTTCAGTAGTCTAGCCCTTCTGGCTATTCATTTGCTTTTTTTCCAAATGTCGGGAATGTTTTAGTGGTGTGGAATATTTGTGTTAAGTTTTTTAAACTACTAATCCGACAAACAAGTGTGTTACAGATTTATCAATGGATCCATGTGGATGGATAAAAGATGGAATAACATGGATTGTGGAATTTAAAGGGAATGGTGCCTGGATCCTGCCTAATGGTAATTAAATCTTATTAAATTTCTTTCATAAATCCTTTTCACATCAACGAAAGAACGTAGAATGCACTAAATGTATAAATATAGAAAATTCTGTGAAATATATCCAAAACAGAATGCTCGTTACGAGATGACTGAAATAAATTTCTGCTTAAATCCTATTTCTCTAATTCTATTTAAAAAAAATATGAATTTGTAGAAGACATTCGCATTCTAGCAAATCTTTATAGTTAGATTGGTTTATTTGATTGATGAAATCAATCAGTGGTCTAGCGATTTCTGATTAACAATTAAAATATTTGAATTGAATATTTGACTTTTGAATTGATTCGGGGTAAATTTACTTTCATTTATTGTTGAAATGTTCGTTTCTCTCCTAAAATACTTGATAGGGACTTAAAGTTCGAGGGATCGAAGTTCGATGCCCGAAATAATAATAATAATAATAATAATAATAATAATAATAATAATAATAATAATAATAATAATAATAATAATAATAATAATAATAATAATAATAATAATAATAATAATAATAATAATAATAATAATAATAATAATAATAATAATAAAATAATAAATTCGAAGCGGGTTTCCAGAATTTCTCTGAAAAACGATATCAATTACCATCAAACAAAATTGTCTTGCGTGGAGCGGCAAGCATGAAAAAGTTTGTTATTTAGTCGATTTATTATACTACTGAGTAAAAACAGTTTAAAATATTTCACATGAATGCATGGATTAATAACGTTGCGTATTTATTTTTGGGAGTTTTAAACATAACAAAGCACTCTTCGCGTTTGATTTTAAGAATTCCCTATTTCACAATTAGTGCTAGTGAATTAGTGTTGAAAGAAGATACGGTTTGTTTGCTCGATTTCGTAATGTAGATAATTGCACATATGAGTAATTTTTGCGACATATGGGTAACTAATTTGCGCGTGGAAAATATTTCACCTCAATTTGTATATTTTTCGTCCAAAACATTTTAAGAGATCTAAAATTAATCATTTCTTCTTATTAATGATTACATCTGTAAATAAGAAGGTTTTTCCTTCTTCTGTTTAATTTTTCTCACACTATATCCATATGTAGTGAATTATGTAGTGAGTTTCAAAAATCATATTTAATATATATATAAAGGTTTACATATTTTATTTGACAAATCGAAGCATTTATTCTTATCACCTTTTTTCATGTATAATGTTTGTCTTCTATATTTAATATTTAACCATCTTAATGAGGGAATCAAAGAAATCTATCATAATCACGTTCCATCCATCCTGCTCCTATACATAAAAATTCTATATTTCATCAATAACTTCTTAGTTATATTTAATCTCAATTTTAATCACTGTCAATATTTTGACAGAAACAAAGTTTTACTCTTTGGTAATAATAAGGCGAAAGGGAGAATTAATATAAACTATTATTTTTAACAAAATGAATTTTATTTTACAAGAAAATGAAAGAATTGTTTTCATTGTAAGAACTTAACCAGGTACTACAGTGGTGTAGCTTTCATATTATAATTGTAATATACAATACACAATACTAAAAATTACACAAATATACAACAAGGCACATTACCTACAATTTCTGATTATGTCATGTACATGTAATTAACTTGGCATGTATTACTTATTGAATGATAATCAATCAGAGATACTGTTCTATGTATAAAACTAGACATATGATTTCCTTGGTATTAAAACAGTCTATACGATCATACAGTTGTGAATTCTGTTTGGCGTTGTGAAGGATTATAATACAAGCCAGCCATGGATTCTTGTAACGCTCTTAAGCATGCAACGTGTGCCTTGAATCCACCTGCCCTTTCTGTCGCGGATTCGATACGTACATGAGAAATATATCCACGAGCTTGCAATTCTCTCCAACTTGGTGGCATTGGACCATCCATTCCTTGTCTAATAGGAGTGTAAGAATACAGAGGGCCTTCCTCAATCTTTGGTATGGGCAAGTAATTCTGACTTCCCTGATTGCCAAATTTAATTCCTGTACTAAATTGATTGACTTTACCAGATGTTGTTTTCTGTTCCTTCTTCGATGCTTGCATGACAGAAGCAAACGTCTCCACAATATTCTTCGCATTTCCTTCTGAAAATGTAAGCTCATCGATCAACGCTTCCTTTTCACGGATCTTTTTCTTTTTAGCTTCCATCTCTTCTTTAACTATTTCCAATCTTCTTTCTTCCTCTTTCTGTTTTTCCAACTCGATCATTTCTTCCAATTCGTATTCACTTCTACCAATTTTCGACTTGCTTTTTGTTATTTGTTCTTTGTTGTCTTTCTTGTACTGTTCTATCTTTTTATTCGTCTCTATCACATCAATATTATTAGCCAAGTTATATATCAACATTTCAATTTCTTCTAAGTAGTCGTTGTATTCTCTTAACGTTGCAAAGTCCTCCTCCTTCTTGTTGAAATCTCTGAGAATTTTTTTCCTTATGTTCACCTCCTTCTCCACCATCGGATCTTCGAATAATTGTACGCGAAAATTCACTCTTCTGAGAGGAATCTTACATTCGGGACACGATCCAGATCCTGCAAAATTATACAAATGAGTCTTTGCTCAGAAGAGAATTACTAACCTCAAAAAACACTAACCTTTCAAGAATAACAAATCGACACAGCTTTCGCACAACGTGTGCCCGCAAACGTTCACCATCATTTTTAACGATGGATTTCGATATTTGGTAGTTTTGCATCTCGGACAAGCTTGATCATCCATTTTTGCGAGGTGTCAGAAACAGGTATCTGTAGGAACCACTGTTTGCTTTCGCAAATCGACCGGTTTTAAGAAATAGAAATGCTCACATTACAACGTGTGATATAATTTTAAAATAAGTTCAGATCAACCGAATCACTCCATACAATTAAACAACAAAAGTATAACAACATTTTTACGTTTTAAAATCGTACCTAAAGTCATCGTAACATCACCGTTCCGTAACATAACCTCCAAAATCTGAAAGTTCACGCTATCATCGTGTAATTCGCAGTTTGAAACTCGAACTGTACAATCGATACTGTAACATCGAATGAAACTCCCACTGTCACGAGTCGCTGTCGATAGTATCGAAAGTATTCATAACCACGCATAAATGATTACACAAACGCTATGCATAATCCATAATACCTTAATTAATTATATCTATAATAAATCTTTTTAGCTTATTAAAATGTAACGTAACGATTCGGTAATATATTCAATAACGTTGTGCAAACGTAAAACACATGATGCATTGCATTTGTATTTTACGATCTTTCATTTCATCTTTTTCAACGAAATATTTTCGTTAAATTGTAGAATAATTTCAATGTACTTTCGGGATTTATAACTGTATTTCCGTTTATATCCGCCGCTTTTAAACGTCTGAATCGTAAATAAATTAGAAGATAAACTTATCGGGGAAACGTGCGCTGCATGTTTTACCACCGACTGAATCCGCGCTTTTTCCACAGCTTTCGATCATCGCGCGCTGTTACGTGATTACCGAGGCAAAAAGAAAAAGGGAAAGGAAGTCTCGCTGGGGGAGGAAACTCAAGCCCGGGGTCTCTTGATACCAAAGCCGTACGTCTTTTGCACGTTTCACTTCTAACGATTTAGGGCATCGATTTCTCTTTCAATTCCATTCGTGTAAATTGTACATTAAAAAGCAGCAAGAAAGAGATACGATGCATGTCCATTATACTCGAAAGAACAAAAGGGAACGATATGCTTTGGTGCCTCGCAGGGCTTCTACTTGTTTCTTCTTCCCAGCGACTGATACTACGAACGCCCATTATTCAACCCCCTTTCCCGTAAAACCATCTTAACGTACAAGTGAAAAATGCGCAACGACGTTCCTTAAGTAAACGAAGATATTCCCAACGTCTGTTCCGCTAGCACGAAATATCCGAGATTAGCTAGAATCTTGTTCCGGTGAAGATTTCCTGAAGTGCGCACCCTATTTCGATGTATTCTTATACCGAGCAAATTCGCATAACGTCTTCTTTGAACGGCAAATTTTCTCCAGATTTATACATACGTGTATGGTTTGGGCGCGTAACGTGATACATCTTATGTTACATAATACCTAAAGAATTTAGGTTTTAGTTACGTGAAATTTAAGTAATTCGGTAACAAAAATAAAATTGATAAATGTTTCATCAAAAATGAAATTCCTAAACATAATCTTTTCGTGAAAACTTTCGTTTGTTAAACGTACGTTTAATGAAAGGATTGTAATAAATTGGCAAATGCAAACATCGCGTAAATGATAAATATTTGAGTTGTTTTCAATCGCGCATCGTGGGGAAGATAGCGCGATATTCGACAGCGGGGCTCGAGCAATTCCAATGGTCAAAAACACTCGAGGAAACAGTCTCGTTTTGTTTACTATCTTTCGTACGGAACACGATCGAAACGATAAGCTCGATCCAGCTCGTTTACCAACCCCGTGGAAAACGTCGCGAAAGACTGACTCTTTTTTCCTTCTCTCTCTCTCTCTCTCTCTCTCTCTCTCTCTCTCTCTCTCTCTCTCTCTCTCTCTCTCTCTCTCTCTCTCTCTCTGCGCTGCGCTGCGCTGCGCTGCATGAAATTTGTTACGGTGCATAAGGTGTGTTGGTGCGTATGACACGTGTACTACAATGACAACGACGAGGACGACGATCGAGCCGGCATGGAATTCGATTCTTGACTAGGGATGCTGCACGCTTACACCCCGTAATGCATCGTTGTGTGGGTGCCTGTAATAGAACTAAAGGGATACGCTTGCGCCGGACGGTGTCTACCCCATCTTCCCGTTGACTTCGGGTGAGGGAAAGCGGGGCGTGTGCAAGGACAGATGGCAGGGCGTCTCTCCCGGGCCGTGTCGCATGCACTGTCAGTTTCGCTCGGATACTCGTGCACGAGTTTCGTCGTATTCCCCTACGATCGTCGCGCTCCTCGTTTCAACGGAGTAAAACTCGCCTCGGAGAGAAGATCCATCCGCGCGTAGCACACACTCCAGACGCACACTCCTATTTTCTCCAATTCGCTGAACGACACGTTTTACAATTGACAAGGATCAGATCGCCTGTTTAACATTAGTCAAAGTTAGCGTTTCGTTTAGCAAAACGTCGAACAGAACGTTTGGTAGTACTTTTCCGTGGCCCGTCGCTACGAGAGAAGAATGAAGATCAGTCGAGACCCGGTTCCATTTGCATAATAGAATATATTTTAAGGAGAGGTCGTGGTGCACGAGTCTCGACGTATATGAATATTGCGTTGTCTTGATCGTTTTCGTTGCTCGATTTCAAAGGACTAAGAGAGAATAAAAAAGAGAAGAGAAGGAAGGGGTTGTTCGTTTCTCCGTAACCGTTGGTCAATTAGGCAGTTCACGGATAAAGACACGTTCTAGCGGGAAGACGGAAAGAGGCACTAGTGTCGCTAAGTGGGAGAGAGACGGACGATTATGGGAAAGAAGTATCGGGGACGATTTCTATGCATGCCAACGCGTAGATCTCGAATAGCAGAGACATAATGGCGACATCCAGTGAAAAACCAAACAAAAATCGGATACTCATCCTCTATTCGTATTCTCTGTTGCGATTTTGATCTGTACGCGCTTTTGTTACGCGAGATGCTGTATCGAACGTTCGATTCTGGATTATCGTACCATACCAGGGGGAGATTAACGCGTCGTGGATGGGATCGCTTCGATGAAAATAACTGATAAGTGAAAGTTTTGTCCCGAAGGAAAAACGATCGCGGAGAACGCGAAAATTCTTTTGTTCCTTGCTGCCTCCTGATATTCACTTCGCGTTCCTCTTCCATTTCTCCTCCTCCTCCTCCTCCTCCTCCTCCTCCTCCCGTTCCTCCCTCCCTCCCTCCCTCTTCCTCTCCTCTACAGCCCACCGGTTGAAACGAGAGCTGTGGTGGATTTTCTTTTCTTTTTTTGTTTTTTTTTGTTTTTTGTAAAACGCGACGATTATATCGAGCGACATCGTGTGGATCGACTATGAGAGAGAGAAACAAAAAATGAAGGGTTTATTTTTTACCCTGGGTCTGTTGTTTTCGGGTAAGTGGAAATTCATCGGCCACGTGTTTAACAGTTCAAGGCGGATTGTTTTTTGAATTGATCGCGTAATCGGTCGCTTGCCCGAACAATGCTTTTAAAACGCAGTTCGATTGAACTTTTCTTTCTCCTTTCTACTGTGTGTATCGTTTAAAAAACTATTTCTCTTTGAAAAATTGTTTTTCATAAGAGAAATAATAGAGTAATGAGAGAAAGAGGTAATTTTTTCGTGCCGTATACCATGTCGATTGCCGTCTATGAAACGGGGCGAACAAAGCACGTCGTTTCAGGTACAACGGTTACGAATATAATCGTGGTGCACGAGGGCAACGCAGATGAAAATATTGAGAACATTCGTTATAATAACGCGGCTGGCTGCTACGGGCTGCGGCGCGATATATTTTTCCACGGGGATACGCACAAAGAGAGAAAAGTGACAGAAGGGGTTGCCGGCGATAGTTCATTGCCACGTGTTATAAAATAAAGTAGTTTCTGAAACTGCGACGTTGAAACTTCACCAGCTACTTTAATACTTTATGACGAAACCCGGGCAAGGTCTATGTCCGAACTCGAAAAAGGGAGATATATGTATGTGTGTGTGTGTCTGTGTGTGTGTGTGTGTGTGTATAATATAATATACATATATGTGCAATATACATGATATACGTGGCCTTACCGCGTACCACTTCGGGACACGTTAAAATGATTTCTTGCCACTTCTGGCCTGTACATCGTGCACGCCCCCACTGGCGTGTACGAGAGTTCCGCGGTAAACACGAGGAGTTAACAAAATTCCGATAACGAACGACGAAACGTGGCGAGCATTTTCCTCTTTTCTCCATTCTACTCGCGATTCCTGGCGTTAAAGCGGCTCGCGATGCGGCGAAGCACGGGAAATAATCTTTCGGGTCAAAGAACAATCCACCGCAATCTGGAGATTGAAACGAGCCCATTCAAAGCTGCTTTTCTCTACATTTGTATATGTCTTGCTCTCTCTCTCTCTCTCTCTCTCTATATATATATATATATATATATATATATATTTATATATTTATATATTTACATTTATATACACGCGGGTGTGCTTTGTTCTTTTTTTTCGGTGTGTGTTTCTTCTTAAAGTGCAAAGACTCGCCTGGAGCACGGCTGATCAGGAGATGCACGAGAATCGAGGACTGGAACCACTCGATCGTGGACCTTACTTCGACGTCTCTGCGTCGCGGAACGTCACCGCGCTAGTTGGCAAAACGGCCACCCTCAATTGTCGAGTACGAAACCTGGGCGATCGTACGGTAAGCAAACGAATCTCACTTCTCTGCTGAAGATGCGAGTCACGTGATCTCTCTGCCCGCGAACGAGATTATCGGCCGTCAGGAGCGAAAGGATGAAAATTCGATAATTCACGGTGATTTTTCTCCACGTAATTACTTTCGCTTGGGGGCGTTAATGGGATGGCAACGCCGACGCTTTCAAGCGTTGTGTGTGCACGTTCGACGGAGTTAACGACGACTTTAAAAGCGAGATTAACGCGGTGTGTGTTTCTGAAAGAGAAGGGGGAAAAAATGTACGAATCGGGCCACGGTGCATAATGCAGCGGGGTGTACAATTTAAGTTCGGCCGTTACGTGGTTACAGTATAACGGGTCGACGCGATATTTGCTATATAGGCGATACAGGCGGGTAAAAGAGCAAAATTTCCTACTTTCTTTCTATCGTTCGTTTTCCCTACCGCTACCTTTCGTTTCTTCTATTTGTAGAAAGAATTTAAGTAAAACAGAAAGCTCTTACTTTTTTACAATACGTACGACCAAGCAATTTTTATTTCGCGCGACCCCCCTCCCTCCCTCCATCTCGATCCCCTTTTAATCCCCGCACCGTATCCTTTATTTCCTTTTCAAGGTCTTTTTTTCGCAAAGCATCGATAACGCTGCACAGAGTGCACTTTGTTTTCTTGAAAAGAGTGTCTTTTTCTCTCTCTTCTTTTCTTTTTCATTCTATCTTTGCGTTTCTACGTCGGGGTCAGAAGTCTGTCTCTCTTTCTCTCTCGTTAAAAAAAGAAGAATATTACGTTATACTAAAAAAAAAGCGGCATGAACATAGTAATAGGCGACGAGAACACGCAGAGGGATCACGTGTCGCGCGATAAATGCTTGCATCAAGGTTTCATCGAGCATAATTCGTCGTGGTAGACACGCATGCCCTTTTCGAAATATGTACCACGGTAGGTGATACTTTGTAGGTTTTGTCAAAACGATATATAATCCTTGCTATAATCCTCACTCAACGGCGAGCCAATTTTTAGTCAGTTTTAATTGCAAGTAACGTGAGTTTTACGCTCTACCGGAGTTTTGAATGGGTTCTGGTTAGTCACGTTTGATAAAGTCTCGAATAAGCGCGATTTACAAAAGTTGGAACAACTGGCTTGTATATGCGCGTAATTCATTTTTCTCAAAATAATATATCTTTGTGCAGCAACAGCTTTGCGCAATACCGATTAGCGGTGCATCCTAAACACTAATTTGTAGTCTATTTAGAAGCACGCGCGCATGCGAGGGAACGCAGTTTAACGAGTCGGAACAACAAATGGCATTAAACCATCAGCGTGCAATCAACACGGTTGCCGAAGGCGTGAAGTACATTTTACTGGACTCTATGAGTACAGAGAGAGAGAAAGTGTACATCAAACGATGCATATTCAACGATTCTCATATACATACGTACATACACGCTTGCGATCGCATTTCGTTTCGACGTGTGACACGCGCGCGCGTTTGCGCAAACACATACACACGCGCGCAAAAAATTTGTCATCTAGCGGAAAACGTTAATAATTATTTAGTCGACAACAATCAGTGTGCCCAACTGATGCAAATTGATGTTTGCGAACATATCAGAACGTGTTACAAGAGCATTAATTACAGTTATCTATGCTGTCGCTGTCGTCCTGGCAACATCACATTTCTTGCCGCGCCTCGTGTGTACGTACACACACACGGTGATATACGTGTCATCGGCGCGGAATTCACATCGAGCGGTTTTTACGCGTCAAATAATAATGAGAGTCAGACAGATACGTCATACGGTTTTTTGAACATTCTCTGGAAAACATGGTACAATGAATCTCCATCATTGTTACCTTTCTTTCTTCCTTCTCCCACTTTGTTTGTTATTCGAATGAACGTCGGAATGCGTCGAAAAAAAAGCGTTCCTTCGTTATACAACGCAAATAATCGGTATATACGATTCTCTCTCTCTCTCTCTCTCTCTCTCGGCAGTAGCCGATAATATTATTTAAACGGGCCGCTGCTCATCGGATATCAGAGATGGAATCAATTTCGAATCGTTATTCATGCGCATTGATAGTTTAAACGAGAGAAAGCTCGATTTTAACTACAAATAGTTTCGCACGCAAAATTCCATGCCAATGAGTTATTGTTTCATTATTCAGCGGTATATATAACGCGATAGCCGCATTGATCGCGCTGATCTACTTTCGAATCACCTTTGTGAGATTCACCTTACGAGAGATTCTTTCTGTACTACGCACACGTGTCTGCACGTACACATTTATAGATGTACGTATGTGCACGTACGATATGCGTCCTGCTTCTGTGCATAGGTTTCCTGGGTAAGGCACAGGGATATCCATCTTTTGACCGTTGGCGTTGAAACATACACGTCCGACCAAAGATTCGTGGCATCACACTTCCCCAGAACCGAAGATTGGACGCTCCAAGTGAAATATCCCCAGCGTCGTGATTCCGGAACCTACGAGTGCCAAGTGTCAACTACACCACCGATCGGTCATTCGATGCATCTCTCTGTTGTCGGTAAGTTCGAATTGGACATCTGGTGTGTGTGTGTGTGTGTGTGTGTGTGTGTGTATGTGTGTATAGGCATATAGCTTATATAATAATTATTATTAACTATAGTGTTATCAACTAAATAAATTATAATTAATAATAATATAATTATAATATAAACGATATAACATATATTATAATATATATTAATATAACAATATAATAAATAATATATATTATATATAATATAATTTATTTTGTTACACTCTTCTTTACTCTTGATTCACGTGTTTATATTTTGCTACCTTGCCGTCGAGTCGTCATGTCGGTTTTGTTTCATTGCCGGATATTCGTTAATTTTATTTCAGTCTGACCGTTAGACTCTAACGCAATATCTATCGGATCGCCGTTCAACACGATCGTGAGCAATTTCCCGGGGACGATCGATACACGTCTATGCCCGCTTTTCACACTTTTTCGCAATTTTGAAGAAAAGTTTTCCACGTATCGAAAAGCAACGTTCACGCGTATACGTGTATGTTTTTCTTTTTTCAGTTAACCGGGATTGGCATTGCGTCAGTGTGCGTTAGCTTATTTCTATTCAAATCGAAGGAAAAATTATTGCGAACCGTGATTCACCGAGATTAATTTCCTTTATTTTCTGTTTGCGCAGAACCTGTCACGTCGATCGTCGGGGAACCAGAGATGTTCATAAATAAGGATAGCACCATGAATCTCACTTGCGTGGTACGTCACAGCCCCGAACCACCGACCGCCATTTATTGGACCCACGATCACGAGGTATTGCATTCTTTTTAATATACGACTGTATATATAAGTATAGGCGTGTGTATACGTTGATACGTGCACGAGTAAATTATTTTATGCTCTTTCGTATAAATTATTGCGGGGAAAGAAAGAGCCGAAAGTAGAGCGAGCAAAACGTTATTGATCACCATTAAACGCGGGACAGGGGTGAACGTAATTTTAAACCCGATCGCAAGAACCGCGGAATGTGTATCCGTTTTTGTATTTTTCGCTACGTACATTTTTTGCTACGCAAAACAGCTGGTGATAACATTTGCTGATAACAACGTCGCGAGAATTCTATTGACATCAGATCGACTATAATGGAAACGAAATGTTTAACGCGTAATATTAATAAAATTTAACGCTCGCGTCTCGGTCTGAAAGTTCTCAAGTCGCGTAGAAAGTCGGCGATACGATAAAATACAGAATGCGAGGCTTGGAGGGGAAATAATGGGCAGAAACAGAATTTTCCACGCTACCGTGAGTTATGAAGCATTGTTCGCGCGACACAGGATCCTAGGGATCATATCGACCACACTCTTAATTGTATAATTCCTTTTAACTAGGTTAAAGGAATATTTGAGAGAACTACCTATCTCCAGGAGCAAGGTTAATTTTTCCTACCGCAGTTTCCATTTTCTTTTTTGTTCCCCGCCCCTCCTTCCTCTTTTTACCTCCGCTTTCTTTAGCTCTCTTTCCTCTCTGTTCTCGTTTTTTTTAATTTCCTCTATCTGCTAACGAGTATCTTTTTATACACGTATTACCAACGAGACGAAGCGAATTCCGCGAATAGACTCGAAATTATTCAAATTGTAGTTTACGAAATGAATTATTCAATTATTTCCCGAAGAAGCGGTCGCCATGCTCCACGGCATACCGAACGAGAACCCACGGCTTGTTCGTGTCTTTACAAAATTTACGCTCTCGCTGAATTTTGATCGCGCTCGAATTCCCCCTTCCTTTCCCTCCCTCCCTCTCTCCCCCCGAAAACTCTTTTCTTCGTTACTATCGTCGTCCTTGTTCATTTTTACGAGAAAGTTTCTCTGTTCCGTCCTCCGAAATCGTATTTCAAATCAGATGGTGTTCAATTACGGAACGATTCTTTCTTTCCGACAATCCCTGGGTATTTTGTATCATTGGTATTCACTTAGCGGTAGCCCGTTTTATTATTCATTTCATTACCAGACCTATCCTCTTAATCAACTTCCACACCCCTATCTCTAACAACTCCGGTATATCGCAGAGTGGAATTCTTCGCCTCGAGACAATGAATAACTCTACCTTACCTATTCGCCTACCTAATTCTTCCATCCTCCGTCTCGATACTTCTTCCTTTCTTCTCTCTCTCTCTCTCTCTCTCTATCTATCTATCTATCTATCTATCTATCTATCTATCTATCTATCTATCTATCTATCTATCTATCTATCTATCTATCTATCTCTCTCTCTCTCTCTCTCTCTCTCTCTCTCTCTTTACTCCTTTTTTTTCTGAAATCCCTTGCACATATTCCCTTCTTTGTTTCCAACCCTTTCCTACATTCTTTTTCCTACAATTCCACCTGACTCTTTTCTCTCTCTTTCTTTCTATCCCTTTCGTCCACCTCTTCCTCTATCTCTTGAACTTCCTCCCTCTCATATATACATTCATCCCTCTCCCACCAACGGAGCATTGTCTTTCCCGTCCATCCTTCTTAAAGAGTGTCAGTTCTCTCTGGCAGCTGACTCTTTGTGTACCACCGCGTCTGTCTTTACAATTTCGCAGGCTTTTCCACTGTCTTTCACTCATTTCTACTCTCTCTCTCTCTCTCTCTCTCTCTCTCTCTCTCTCTCTCTCTCTCTCTCTCTCTCTCTCTCTCTCTCTCTCATGCCCGTTATATCTGTCACCTTTCATGCAACAGAGCACACCCATTCTCGCACTCTGTCCTTCACAGAGTCTGGCACACGCAATTTTCCATCGTCCCTCCAACACTGGTGTTCCTTTCCCTCCCACCATTCTCCTCCTGTCCTCTCATTTTCATCTTTTCTGCTCCATCGTCAGCCCCTCACTTTTTCGCGTCCGCGACGTCTTCACTCTTTCCCCTGCTGCTACTACTCTAGCATTCTCCACCCTATCGACTTCTGTACTCTCTCTCTCTGTCTCTCTCTCTGTCTCTCTCTCTCTCTGTCTCCCTCTTTGTCTCTCTGTCTCTCATATATTGTTCCTTCTTTGTCCTCCTATCAGCGCGTTCTCCTCTTGCACACGTTACCGTTCCTCTTCACCGTTATTTATCTCGCCTATTCCCTCTTTAAACAGGTTGCTTCTGGTGGATCAGCTCTCGTCCCTCTTCCACGCATATCCCTTTCGTTCAACGGCAGACAGTGTGTCAACACCTCTGCACTACACACCTCCTATGGCTCTTGCTGTTGCCCGTCTTCTTATTCTTCCTTTTTTTTCTAGTTTCCTCTTTCTTCTCTCTTTCTTTTTTAACTATTTCGATGCCTTCTACTAATCGAACTCCTCCCGTAATTTTCTGTTTTATTTCTATCGTGCTTAGCATAAAATTGTGTTTATGCGAATTTGTTGAGAAAGAGAGGACAACTAATTTATACATATATTTGTATTTAATACGTAGATTATACGTATTATATATAAAAGTCAATACAATTGGTACACTATACAATTCCTACACTGTACTTATGATTCTTCGTTCATAGTTAATTTCTTAATCAAGTTGATCTTCATTTACAGATGTCTGTAATTACGGAATTTGAAATGAACAAAAACACATCAAATACAGCAATCTGTATTTTTTCAGATGTATAATACATGTGATATATAGAGAAATTATTTTGACTGAAGCTTAAAGCTTAATCCGAGCGGCGAGTTATTTCAGCTTCCCTATGTAATTACTAAAATTTCATTCGAATAGATGGAGTTAGTATAAATAGTATTCCGTTGTATTTTTTTTTTTTTGCATTTATTTCATGACTTTTTTTAATCATTTGTATCAATGTTTCATGTTATGTCTTGAACTGTCAATCGGGTACACTGTTGACGAATATTCGTGGTCGTTGTAAATGTTTCATTCAAGAGAGGCGATGTTTGAGGGGAGTATGCAAGTGAGTTTTGCAAGTACGGTTTGGAGAAGCTTGCTATGGGATTAGCTGTATGATTGTGTCGACGCAGTTTCTGTCGCGTGAATCCATATATGGAGCACGTTGAAGCATAGGTGGATTTCTGGATTTCTGGAAAATCTTTCGCAAAGTAACGCGTTGATACCTAAATGTCGAGAATTTTCCATTTGTACAGTAATTTAGATGTTAGTTGATTCCATATTACAATTTAAATTTATTATCATCAGAGTAATTATTCACAAAATTATTTATGCCAGTATTTCATTGTTGTTCAATGTAAAATGTAGAAAAATTTTCACTTATGTTACAATGCATATATGTTAAAATATTAGTACACCTAAAAATATAAAAAAAGTATAAATTTTGAGGATATTTTAAAGTTTATCATATCAAGTTTCATATTATATTTTCTGACTTGATAAGAAAATAGTAGCTTTTCAAGGTGCAGTTATATTCCTTTCTTCTTGATGTTTTGACAATTTCGCTTTTCTATGGACCATAGTTTCAAAGGTGTGTTACAAAATGTGTGTATACGAATTTGTAAGAGATGTTTTCACTGCAAGTAATTAAAAAGTGGGGAGGGCCGAAAAAAATGTGATGTCATGCAGCTAGAACGAGAAGTCACGAAGAATTGGTCCCGTGGGCGTCAGCCAGACTTCCGGCGTAATTAATTTCCGATCAATGAGAAAGTTAACGGAAGATTTAATGTTCCTGCAGTTATTGCATTCCTTCTAAACTCTTCATCGGAAGTGTACCTATATCCGCTTGGAAAGAAAATCCCTTCAAAACGATTTCTCTAATTATTCTCTAATTGAAGGTCACAGAAGTACAGTGCCTTTCACGAGCCATCGAACATTTTGTAACTTTAATTTTCTGAGTAATACCTGTTCACATATACGTATATACATTTTCGCTTCGCGAAAGTGTTTAAACAGTCATTATAATCGGGTTTCATAACAATAATAAAATTTCAAAATATACATTATGCATGAGACGTGAATAATTTTTAGCAAAATAATACAATCAGAGCAACGTGAAGTAAAGTTCACAAAAGATACATAATTTTTTTATTTTACTGAGATATAGTAAGTATATAAATATTATTAAATATACAAATATATACTTTTTGATGTATAGATAAACATAACTTTGATCCTAGAAAAATTGAAAATTATTATCTTATTTCGATCTATGTAAATTTGCACTTGAACAAACAATTTTTGGAACAAACAAAGAGTTTAGTTTTTCTTCTATTAATATTAATCTATTTATCCAGTTAATAAGTGTCAGCTTCATCTTGTGATTGTAACGTTCATTTATCCGTATCCCAAACGTATAGTTAGTGAAAGAAATGTAGTGAGATCGTAAATTAAGGCATTAATTGACTGTAGTCAAAGACTAATGGACTATATATCTCATTTTAAAAATTATATACTTCTATTATCTTTCTTTAACGTCCAAGTGCATTGTAATAGCGTTGCATGCATTGTTAAGAAAAATAAATTGCTGATTTAACAAATTGCTAAAAATTTGATCGCCATATTATTGCTGCATACTTTTTATAGCGATTATGTGACCAGAGTTAATCCTGTTATTATTATTAGTTTATTATCATTATTATTAATTTATTATTATTATTAGTAGTTTATTATTATTATTATTAGTTTGCCGTTATTATTATTATTATTATTATTATTATTATTATTATCATCATCATCATCATCATCATCATCATCAGTTTGCTCATTCTACGAGCAACTTGTGCTTGGAAAGTATACAAACTGATCAGCGACACGACTGATGACGACAGTGAATTTTTCATGTTTCACATCCAGTCTATTATTTCTCTTTCGATTCTCCTAATTTCAATGGGGCTGATTTCTTTCCTGTCGTTAGTCCTCTACTCGATATCGTCCCTAACCTATTCAATGAGGCAATGAATTAATTAGTCAATAAAAAAAACTTTTTCCATCTCCAACTTCTCCTGCCATTGCTCTTCTCTCTTTCACTTCCTTTCCCGCTCCGTCCTATCGAAGTTCCCCACTCGTTCTTTTTTCGCCTGTTCCAACTTCGCCATCGTCCATTTTTACTTCTTACTCGAGCTCCTCCTTTTGTTATTTCTCTTCCGACTACCCTTCGGGCGGGTCTCCAACGGGGGAGTTTCTCTTTCACGATTCACTCGACGCTCACCGTGGATGAGGTGACTGTGCAGAACGATCGGATTAATTTTTTTTTCTTCCTCTTCTTCCTCCTCTTCTCCTTCTCCTATCTTTTGTTCGATTTTTCATTTTTCTCTCCTTTTTTTTTTTTTTTTTTTTTTTTTTTGTTAAAATCAATTTTCTAATCACTAATTGCATTAATCACTGTAGTCTACTCTATCTTCCTTCTTCTCCGTCCCCTCCTTTTCCTAAATATCTTTCTTCGAATACATCGTTAAACTTTCACGGTGGTTAATCCGTTCTGCGGTAGTTACTCCTGATCTTTTTTTTATTTTCGCCTACAATTTGTTTCCAAGAACATCTTACATCAGTTAAGTATAACTTTGCGCGTCGCAAGTTGTAAGTTAGCTCGCCGCCTTTTTCATCGGCGGAGTTGCATCCTTCTCTTTCTTCAGGCTGGTTGTTGTTTGGAAGGCAGATTTGAAGTTGGGATTGGTTCGGTACAAGTTAAATTTGGTTACGTTTGTCGCGGTATTTATGGAAGAATATAAAAAGCGAGCGTCGAATTACATCACACGTATCGATGAAAATGTAAAAATAAATATCGAGCCGGAGGTTTCCAATCTTCTCGTAAATAAATAACGTTAAAACTGTAATTAAAAAATTTCACCGTTAAAGTTTTCGATATCACAATATCGAAATTTCGAATTTTATATATATATATATTTGTTTTCTTTTGTTTCTGATAAAACAATTGACTAAAATATTATTAATCGAACATCAAGAATATTTTACGTCATATGTGTTGCACATTGTACAGCTTACGGTTGTATGCGTATCTAGGGGATCGCTATGTTGAATAATTCTACACTCTGCCATCGAATATGAAACTACAATTTGATAGCATCGAAGATAAAACAATAGTCAATAGATACGCAGCGGTGAACAAAGGAAAATTTTAAATTGCTATCTGTGCACGCCAATTTCTAGTATTTTAGTCTCTATATTTTTTTACCATTTTACGCATACTAGATATTCTACATGGATACTTTATACGTTATATGATATTTATTCATTACTTTTCGCAGTAAATATTCAAAGTAAATTTCGCTTCCTAGATTTTCACATTTTACGTTGTCGTTTATTTAATTCATTGTTTTTTTTTTAAGTAATTACAATTTATCAGTTTACATTTAATTTAACAAGTAATATTTTTTAAATTAATCGCATTGAAATTTTGCAATTGAAGAGATATTATATTTGAAGTGAATTAGGAATCTCTGAAGCGAAACGTAGAGTAAATTTGGTGCAGCGAATTTGCTTTGCAAAAGGACGGAATAAAGTATGATACGTTTAATGAAAGTAGAATTTGTTTATTATTCGTTGTAAATAACGTTGCCATAGTTTCTGTAAATTCACGCACATTACGTTCCACGATACTTTTGCAACTTCGTTTTTACACCGGACACTTGTTAATTGTAGTGTAAAAAGTTTAAATTGATACAAGGAGGCGTTTTAATTACCGAAGATATAAAATTTTTCGTCTCTTATTTTTCGCAACACGCGTTTAACGAAGTAAACAATCAATTATTTGTCCGGTATTGTTTCAATACCGAATATCAAGTTTTACCGTTACTGAGTAGTGAAATTCCTTTAACTAATGATCTTCTTGACGAACAAATAATTCATGTAAGTGTGGTCATTGTTGTGACTTTTCGTTCATGTATTGAGAGCTCATTCTCAAACAAATGAATTCAATAAGCAAGAGTTCATTTAACTATATTGATTAAAATTTATTTAACTATATTGAAAAATTTAATCAAATAAACCAAGTTCTATAATCATTTACTAACTGAATAGGTTCATTCAGTTTTGGCATATTATGTCAAAAATTGTCATTTTATTATAAAAATTTTTACATAATTACTGGTTTTTTAAAAAGAACTTTTATATATATGACAAGAAATTTTATATATATGTACAAAATCCAACTAAATAATGTTTGCATCTTAAAAGGATTAATTTAAAAAATAAAGATTTACAAATTTTTTGACAATTTGTTCGCTAAAAGAATCGTTACTCAAAGTTTCTTATTTTGAGATTTCAGTTCAAGACTGAAAGATTCGGACTGAAAAGAAAATTCAAATGGAAAATTTACAAAATTTTCAAATTTATATTCTGTTCTTAGTTTCGCTACTGTACATTCTCCGTATTACAAATTTGATTACTATTGCTTTTTGGACTGTACAAAGACTAACCAGAATAACAAGTAAATCACAAGTATCAGTGACCGCAGTCCTTGCCAAGATAACGCAATATATATATATATATATATATATAAAAACACGATTGTACACGATCCAAAATTGAATTATTTCATTCCTGAAGTTTGTATTTCTTCCCCCCGTTTATTTTTGAAATTTCAATTAAATATCGAACGAACGTTTGACAATTCGATAGAATGTTTTTACTACTGATGAATCATTATTATTTCACAAAATCCAATATCCTTAGAAAGAATTCAGTACAATTTTCGATCAAACAACTAAATCTAAATTAACTATTCTCAGATAACAAAAAAAAAAGAAGAAAAAGAAAACTAAGAAATTTTAATTCCTTATATAGAATTGAATTTAGTAACAAAACGATTACAATAACGAGATAGATAGATTATATCTGTCGGTATAAGTTTCGGTGCATCGGCGAACTCACGTGGAACCCATTCTTCGATTTTCTTTACTCTTCCTATTTGTGCCAAGCGACGAATAATGGTAGAATGACTTCCCTTTCCTCGAAACGCTATTTCTCTTGATGTTGGTCGTGGATTACTTTTAGTAATATCTCTTAAAACGTTATCGCCACTGATATTTCCCGACCCTTCCTCTTGCTTCATTTTCTAATGAAAAATCACCAACCTCGAATCTTATCCCCGACTTTTAACCGTATCGACGTTTAAACGATCTTTCTTTGAATGCTAAATTTCCGTTTTTACAAACTTTGAACTCATCCTTCGCAGATTTACCTTTCATTACGGATATCACACGAATGTTCTGATAATCTATCACGAGTGGATATTAGATTTTTATTCCTATTATTCTTGAGTACTTTTCGTTAATGGGAGAAAGTTCTCTAATTCGGACCACAGACGTTATTCGCATATAACGCAATTGATTTACGCAGCATTTTTTAGCACAAGTAACAGCTGAAACATGAACTACACGAATAATAAATATTTATTGACAAAAGTTTTGTTTCGATGTCGGTGTTTAGTATAATTTTGCCTCCAATTTATATAAGCTGTAACTTTCGAATTTTTATGGGTATTTTTATTTATTTTTTTTAAAGGAGAGTCATATCTTTAATGCTATCGTGTTACACTTGCATAAGTAGTTTTTATTTATTATACTTAAAAATTGAAATTGAGTTAGGTTTTTAAAGCGATAATCAACCTAAGTTTATAATAAGTAAGTAAGAAATTAAATTGAATTTAAAACGGAAGTTTTGATAAAAATATGTCATTCTTTCTTTTTGACTTTTGCTTTTGCATGTAGAATGCATCTCTCCATGCTGTTGTATCACAAAAATTTGGATGCTCTGTATATTTGATTTTATTTTATATTCTACATTCTTCACGAGAAAGATTAATATCTAACAAAACTCAATTAAATGAGAAATTGCGAAATCAAATAATTTAATTTCCAAAGTATGATTTCCAGTTAAAAATTAGATAAACTGCTGACACGACTTTTGCTAAGTATAATATGCAATTAATAGAAATGACCTGTAACTTTGGTATACATCTCTCAACTTGTTCCAAACTTTAATAACAGTCATTATTGTCGCGTCTTGTTACAGTGTTAAAAGTTTTGTACAATAGATATAATACCTATATATTAATCCCTAAAATACTTTTACATTCACTAAATCATTTTCATTCAGCAATTTGATTCCTCTGTATGAATGTAGCGCTCGAAAACATTTTATCCTATTATCAACAATATTACAATTATAGTCTTTATTTTATAATGTTTTATTCAATATTTAATTATTGCTAATGAAGATTTCTAAACCTTTTTTTTTGTTATATAATGTATATTTCATATTACATGTAGTATATGTATATTTCTAAAATATTTTAAAACTCAGTTCGATTCAGTTTGATGATTCTTATACGAATAAATTTCATAGCATTCAAAAGCATTTTATCGCATTAGCAATAGAATTCATTGTACAGTCATGTTTCAGTATACGTAATAGCAGTAAAGTTCTATTATTTTAGCTATGACCAAAATCCAAAAATCTTTTTAACACGACGCACATCAATAATATATTTTTAAAATATTTAAAAAGTCAGTTTAAAAAATCATTTCCATACAGTTTGGCAATGCCTCACAGCATTCAAAGTCATTTCATCGCATATATATAATAGAAATATATATATATATATATATATTAGAGTGATATATTGTTTCTAAAACAAAATATCACTCTAATCGTTTCTATGCAGTTTGATCTACTTCATTTAAAGTCATATTATCAACAGAATTCATTGTGATAATTGCGATAACGTAATAATCAAAGTCATCTCATTATACATGTCGCTTGCATAGTTTCATTTAATTGTAGAACTGACAAAGATCCTTAAGACTTTTCTACGCGTACACTTTCAAAATCAGCCTAATCACTCCCAGAGCACGGTCCGATGGTTCTTCGTACGGATTCACTTCATAGCATTCTGTGGCATCCTATTGTATTACTAACAGAGAGAGAGAGGGGGGGGAGAGAGAGAGAGAGAGAGAGAGCCTCAGCCGGGAGATCAATCCCGGAACTTTCTCTTCCCCACACGCGCGCAATTTCTCTACGCTTTATATACCCCCTTTAACCACACCCTTTAACTCGGCTTGAAAACGAATCGAGTCCACGGTCGAAATTGTTCAAGCGGTTCCATTAAATTCTCCGGTGTTATTGGCGTTTATAAACATCCAGAGAATTCATGGATCGCGCGGTACGAACGCGCGTAGGCCTCTGGAGAATCTGATCAATGTGCCACGATCAAAAGTGGCCCGTGTGCGCATACGTGTGTACGCCCTGCGTTCAAAATTTCACTCTTCATCTCTCCGTCGTCTCTGCTACCAAACTTAGCCACCCGCCGATCTCTATCCTAAATACTCCTTCTGCCGAAAGCCTCTTTCTCGAGAGAGATTAACACGTTCGATCGTGTCGAGTCGAGGTCATCGACGAGACGCCCAGCGATGCTCCCGATCACGAGCACCGATAAAGTGGTACATGGAAGCTGGGTAAGGTACCACGTTCGTTCGGATGCTCTCGACTCTTGCAGCCCGCGACATTTTCGCAAAGTTCTGGGAATTTCGAATTCGAAGTCGAATTCTTCTTTTTTTTTTCTTTTAATTAATTTTTTTCTTAATTAATTTTCTCTTATTCTTTTTTTAGTATTGAACAAATCGCGAAAGGAGATTTTAAGTGTTTGCTTAATACATTTCGTTGTCGTCGTATTTTCCACCTAAATCTTACAATCTTTCTAACTACGTTTAACTGAGTGTGCTTATTAATTTAGATTAGAGATACACGATATAGATATTTGGCTCAAAATGGCCCTTAAAATTCTCCTTAAAAATATGAAATCTTTACGTTCCACTTTTATAAGATAACCGTAATCCATTCTGTTGAATTATTAAACGTTTATTCGGCACTTAGTTGAAATTTCAAACGCAATCTAAAAGAAACGTAAACTTCAGGAACGAAACTTAATAACTCAATAACTTAATAACTTAATAACTTGAGTTTAAATTGTGTTGAATCACACAGCCAATCCTATGTATTGCATCGTCTTTGCATGGATCATGAATTGGTAATACCTACTTGTAATCTAAATATTACTCTGGTTGTAATATTCTCCTTTTAATTCCGACAAAACCAGACTCTCTGGGATGTATAATATAAGTAACGAAAGGGTTAAGAGATCATCAAGAGTTGAGGTTAATTGCTTTTAGTACATTACCGGAGCCATTCTGATGGATCGTGATACGAAGTAAGTTGAAGCGGCGAAAGCCACGAAAACAATTAGATTCATTGATGGATTACATCGCGCGTGCCATGAGGGGTGGAAAAACGTATGCTGTTGATGAATGGTGATTTTTCTTTTCGGTAGAGGGATAAGGTAAAAGAGCGCGGTTGGGTTGATTGAGTTTCTGTGCGAAGTGGGATGATAGGTGTGGGGTGTGGAATGTTTGAGCATGATGAAAGTGCAAGGGATGATGGTGGTTGGAATTGGTGAGTAATTTAAAGTTGTGAGGATATCGGCGGATTTTAATGATAGTTTAAAACAGGTCATGCAGTATGAGGCAGAAAGTAGCCCAGGATTATCATGATGGAATTTTTAAGGCTGCAGGAAATGGACTGTTCTATATGAAGCTATTGTAGATTGGTTTGTTGAATTTTTCAAAAAGGTGTGGTTTGTTGGAAGTTTCTCACTTGCTTGCGGTTCCCCCCCTCCAAATTATTATAATTATTACAGATTGATTGGAAAATAAATTCTTAATCGTGATAACATATTAATATATTGTTGTATTATCACATAAGAAATTATCATATTGGACTAGACTGCAGATGATTATGGGAAAATTCATACTTTATAATGGACACAATTAAAGAAATAAACCTTAAATAGTGATTTATTTCATTTATAAACTGAACACTATAATGAATACTGATTTAAATAATTTATATAGTTTCGCATTTTTATACAGCTTTCCATATTTAAATTTTTCAGCTATCTATGAAGTGGTAATAAGATATTAATTTTAGTAAACAGCATATGTCAGTTACAATGATGCTTATTATCAAATGATATAAATTTTTAATATGTACATCTTATTTTGAAAATACGGTCTTCCCTTAATGTGGGTTTAAAAATACTAAAGATATAAATATTAAACAATAGTAATTTTTCATCTTTTATCTTCTATCTCGGAAATGCAATCTTTCCTTGATATGTGTTCTACTTTCTTCTAAATATTGTTACGAACTGTGAGACGAAAATATCAAAGAATATGATAGCGGATGATAGATTAGAAAAATGAACAATGAAATTATTAGTCACAGTAGATATATACACAACATAATGTACATATAATTAATTATGTTAAAAACATCTTAATGTATAAAACTAAATATATACATATATGAAAAAAGTTGCAGGTATAATAATAAATATATACCAAATGATACGAATATGACAGTATGAAATGAAGGAATAATGTTATACAAAGATTTAAAAAATAAAAATCTATTAAAATATATCTCATTTTCGCGGAATAACAATTTTTCGGATAATTCGATCAATGTTGGTGCATTATCGTCGAACAAGATTTACTTGAATCAGCATATCACCCGTGTGACAAAATACCGCAGATCCCTCTAATGGCTCGCAATAGTAAATTACTACAGAGAGACATGTCCCACCGTGAGTCTTGATACTGTAGACTACAGTAGCACGTATATCACAAATGGGACTACATGGAGTATTGACACAGAACGATATAGATCGTCGCTGTTTAACAATGGCTTGATACTAACTATTGATCTACTCTATCACCGACTCAGACTACTTTATATTTGCCGGGACGATCTGTCAATAATCCCTGTTAACGTCTATGACGATTGTACGAATTTACGTCGTTTTATAATTCGGTATCGCGTAGCAAAAAAGATTGGACAGAATAAGGGAGAAAAATCGTTGTCAAATACGGAGTCCAACAAATAAAAAAGCTAAAAATACAACAGTTTATGAAGGTATAGTTTGAAGTCAAATACATGTAATGGTTTAAGCTTGATAAATTCCGCAACCATAATTTATACTTGTAAAGTTACAGATTTGCAAAAGCTTTATCGTGGAACGTGAGTAATGTCTCCAATATGGCGACTCTCATTTATTGTTAGTTTAGTAACGCTTTTATCTACATCTATTCAATCTTATACAGTGTCTTGTGAAAATATTTGAATACTTACAGAAACCTTTTATGAACGTATTATGCGCGTTATATAGGACATTTTGAAATATCATTAGCATCGTAATGAGATTATACTGATAAAATTTGAAACTGATCTAAGAATATACCTAAGAATGTAAATAAGAATATATGTTAAGTAAGCTTACCAAAGTAAGTATATATTTGAAGAGTCAATTTATTGAACCAATAAGTACAGTTATTGTATTTATTATTTGACTATAATAATTTGTTGCATTAATATCTTATTCCGCTAATAAGCCACGATAGTTTAAAAGTAATTATATGTTTAACATTACTATTCATACTATACACTAATTTTTTATTAATTATATGTTTGCAGTAAGTAATATACAACTTTTGTGTATATTTTTAGATCGATTTTGATAGAGTATTTGGTAGTCGTATCTCATTACAGCATTAATCATATGTAATACACATTTATATTCGTATAATCGTATTTCCATGTTAACTGTTCAAATATTTCTGCGAATCATCGCGTTTCTTCTATTTCCTGTCAAGCACGCAGAATCCCTAATTAGTAAAAATCATACAATGAAATCTGTCAGTTTCATGAACGTTCGTTATAATCTCACTGTTACAAAATGACATCAAGATAATCGTGGGTAATTCTCACAATGAATTTCATCTGAAATTTCATGTATTGCACTCGTCGGAAACGTTTCTCTTTCTCTTCGTTTCTTATACACAGACGGGCATAAATATTTCTTTCTTCCCTTTTCTGTTTAATTCCCTTCCCTTGCTCCGGCAAACAGTAATCGCGGATTCGATTAATATCTGAGGAAAAAATCCCTGGGGTGGTGAGCGAAAATTTCTTTATGCCTCGTTTCACGGCGTTGGTCACTTTTTAATTTGCGGCTTTATTTACCAACCGAATCGAAAAAGCCGAGTGATAGTGGCACGCGCAAATTTACCCTATCGCGAATTAGTTATTGATAATTAATTTTTCACGTTGGTTATTAAAGGGTGCGCGCAGAGTAGGCGTAGATATATTGGTACCTATCCCAATGACGTATTAACATCCAGATTGGTTACTTTTTTTCAAGTAATGAAGAAATACGAAACTTTGCATACACACACACACACACACACACAGCGAAAGTAATTTTTTCGGATGAATTCGAACGAGATATTTTAACGAACGTCGCCCCTTTTAACGAAGGCAAACAGTCGGTCGCATGTCTTTAAATATAAACAGCTTATTAGCGACCGTCAGAGGGATGCTGTTTGCAGTGGCAACGAGAAACGAAGTTGCGTGACGATGAGCCCACAATTATCTACGCCTTCGAATTTAGCAATTACGTTATAATTAATTGTGCGATCCTAACTGAAATTGAAAAGATGGGATATATTATGAAATATAATCTGGAAGTCATATTGATTTTTCCAGCATTCTTCCAAATAATAAATAAATTTCTCTTTATCCAAAATATACGTTAAATTTACAGTAAAAATCTCTCTGGTAAGAGATAAAATTTTTAAAGAATGACGATTATTTAAGGAGATTATTTTAACGTAAAATATGTATAATAAAAATTACATTGTAATTGTTCGTTTAAAAAGATAGAGAGGCATTGTAATAGCAACAATAATTTTCATTCGAAAGTGTAAATTAAAAAATGTGTATTGCACGGTCGCAGAAAAATATTGAGGAAAGGCAATGCAAAAATATCAAAAAGGAAACTCCAATAGCAAAAAGGAAGAAACAGTAGAAAAGCACTAAAGAAATAGTAGCATTGAAGACAATCGCTTCATATGGCTGTAACCGAATGAAGTTTCAGATTTTTATCTTTAAGTTATCGACTTACTTGAGACTTCGTCGAGTCTGGCCAATTTTACGATCCTTTTACAGATATTATGGCAGCCGTGCTCCCATTTTACGTTATTAACTTCTACAACGGCGTAAAACAAATACATAAAGAGAAATTAAGTTTTAAATACAGCGGAATTAAAGTCGTCACTAGGTACGAGATACCAATTAATTATGCCATATACACTCAAGTTATTATTTCAAGCTTTTACGAAGGTTAGGGTAAGTAGACAGGGCGTCATTTTTATTTCAAACGGAATATGTACAGACCAGCGAAGGAAAATTACGAGCGGAGAAGTAAAATTAATGCCGTTAATTTGTACAATACGAAATTAGTTCAGTTTGTTAACTGAAATTAATTTGACATTTAATATTTAATTTCTGTAATTTCTTCACTTTTCTCAGCTTCTTCAGCTTTTCTTTATTTTACGTTCGGCAAAAATTTTTAATTCTAGGTGACAAAATTTTCGTTAATATTCCAGTTCCAGATTCTATTCGTTAGAGTTCACGACTTTACATTTTCGCGGTTATAGTTCTTTTTAGAGCGTATAATTGCATAATTTACTGCAAGGTGGAATAAACGTAGGTGTATAAACAATTTGGGCTTTAACGAGGGCGTAATTAGCGCGCAGTCGTGGGCAATTTCCGGTATGCGCAGGGCACACACTACTTGAAATTTCCCCGGGAAAATTGTGTTAAAAGTTTTTAATCGGGAAACACATTTAGTGCGTGTTTTTCCAATTTTTCGATGTAAATTAACGCTTCGGAAAAGACAGGTTTCAACAGGGGATGAACTAAATTTTAGTAGTTTTGTAACCAGGTATTACGGTTTATTCGCGAGAGAAAAAAATTATTTTGATTGATTGCAGTTTGTTGTTGTGATGGAGGATCTGAAAGCTAAACACTGCTGTAAATGGACTATTTGATGTGAATATAATGATACAACGGTGCAATGGCAAAGTGATACAGTAACGATATGGTAAATAAAAAAAAAACCAGTTAGACAAATGGATGTGTCAGAAACTTTTCAGTTGCTTCGTAATATAAAAATAATTGGAAGATGTAGAAAAAATTATTATAGACAGAATCTAAGATGGATTGCAGAAGGTGTGTACACTATACAGGATGATTCATGCAATTAGGACAAACCAGATCCCTTTTCAAGTCGAATTTGTGTAACTGGTAAAAATTTGAAAGGAAAAATTGAACGGTTCAGAAATCATATTTTTTTCATAAGTGCAGTTATACATGTAAATTCTATAGATCAATGATTATTATTGTTATAATTTTACAATTATTTTATTCCGATGCTTTTTCGTACAAAATGACAAGATTATATAGTACAAAAAGCTATATGTATGAGACTTGCGAGCAAAGTACGATGTTAAAAAGATACTCCAGCATTTCATTTATTTGCAACAAGAAGAAATAAGTATGACTTGTCCCAGTTGCATAAGATACAAATATAACGTCTTACGTTCGCTAACAAGTTCTTACTTACTTAGAACATAAAAGTTGCTCAACTTGGAACATAAAACTTACTCAACTACATATCTCTATCTATCAAATTCTGTTTCATTCTCTTACCAACACACCATTATACTATGTATTGATCACAAATTCTCAACCATAAATTCCTTTCTGTTTATACAGATTCTTATTCAAACTCCTAACACAGAGATTGCAGAGATCTTAGACAGTCCAATTAAAAATACAAGCATCTGTTTCAAACGTCAGTTTCTTATTAGCATACAACGCAACTATACATATCTAAATTTCTTTCTTCCGCAGAAAATTCTAAATGCATCGAGAGAGAGTTTCGTTGAAAGAGTAACAGACGTATGGTTCAAAGACGATAGGGAGGCATATCGAATAGTGAGGAGTTTCATTAAAAGCAGCCAAGTGTCCTTAGACTTTTGAACGGAGATATAGGTTCGAATTGGCCGAGGGAGGGCGACGGAGCCAGCGAGAATTTCTCGGCCGGCAAAGGGTTAAGGCTTTCCCTCGAAACGTAATTATATGCCGTGTGCAGCCAGCAGGCTTCCCCCGGTATTTTCATAACGTGTGTGTCTGTTTCTTTCATGCGCGCACGGCCCCGTTCCACGCGGCGCGCATTTTTCTTTTCCTCACCCGCGTCCCGTGCTTCACCGCCCCGTTATTTACTATGACTTCCCGTGTGCTCTCTTTTTGATTTATCTACTCACCGTCGCGTTTCACTATCCCCGCTTTCCGTGAATATTTAAGCCGAAGACACACTGTCGCCGTGCCTCTCCCTCTGTCCCGTTTTTCCCCCTATTTTCTCCTTTTTTTCTTTTTTTTCCTTTTTCTTTTTTCTTTCTTTCTTTCTCCCTTTGCCTCCGCCCAACTCCTCGCGCGTTTGTTTCCTCTTTTCCACCTTGAGCGCCGTGTACACCCAGCTTTCCGAAAAGCTTTTCGCTGCTACGTTAGGAAAACCAGAGAAATTGTTGCCAACCGTAGAGAGCGTTTTCCAAGAGATTTTTCCGAAAGCTTCCTTTTTTTTCTTCTTTCTCATTTGGTTTCCGATTTTCGAGAAAAGAAATTCTATTAGGGTGTTTGAAGCGCGTCTACTACTTCTCTTGGTCCTTAATGTTTCAAGAATTAGAATTTCCTTCAGCGAAAGTTCTCCAGGGATCCCTTTTCCCGAAAGAAGAAATTTTCTTAACAACTCAAGGTAGTTTTAGTTATCTTTCCATTCTTTGATATAATGAGCGACGTTTTTCAATTTTTCTAAATTTCTCCCTGTTTGTTTAAGAATTAGAATTTCATTGTACCTTTCTTTAGGGAAAGATCTTGACTGAAAGTAAAGATTTTGTAAAATCTGCTCTTTCTAGAATTTTGGGAAAAAAAATTCTCTTAACAATTTGAAGAGTATTTAGTTATTTTTTCCTTTCTTCGCGAGGTGACGACTATTTTTCGGGTAACGACAAATATACACGTCGCGTGAAGAAATTAAACACTTTGTGGTACTTGCCATTTCTACTTTAAATTAAATTCACAGCGGATCGCTTGAATTTAATTATGTACGCAGATACATATTTTCAAAGTAAAATTCTATAATTAAAGCGTTAAGAAAAGCAAAAAAATTAATAGCTTGAAACGTGTCTCTTCATTTTTTTTTTTTTTTTTTTTTTGGAAATAAAGGTTATATTTGAATTCTTAAAACAAGAGGCTTTTAGTATTTTGAAGAAAGGGGGAGAAGCTTTATTAAATGTTTGAAGCATGCTTGTTTATTTTTCCCCTTCTGGAAGAAGAGTTTTCTTAAATTTTTTAAATAAGTATTTTTCAGAATATATAATGCGTTCATTCTGTCATTTTACGAATAAAAAAATTTTCTCAGGTTTTTGAAATAGGAGAGTTTTTGGAATTTAAAAAACAAAAAGAAAGAATAGTACAAAAATTTCAAGTGTAAGCTATTTTCATATAAGCTATTTCGGTTTGAATGAAAAAACAAAAAAAGAAAGAAAGTGTATGAAATTGGAAATATGAATTTTCAGTGAAAATTCTCCACTCTCTTGAATTTCTAAAAACGTAAAAGAGAAAAGTAGGAATGTTTAGCAACTGAAAATATGTATTATCAAAAAGTTCTTCAAAGCGTTGTAAGTAAAAACAAGCGTTTTATATTTGAAAATTTTAATTTTTTCTAGCTTTTTAAAATTTTCAAAAAGCTTCTTGGAATTGTGATGAATAAAAAAACGGCTTTCGTGATTCAGAATTCAAATTGTACTCTTTCCACTCTTCATTCTCTCTCTCTCTCTCTCTTTATTACTGTAATAAAAAATAAGTTTCTGAAAACATTTTTACAAAAGGGAAAAGAGTATCTTGTAATTGCAAACCAATTCTTCCTTTTTTATCTAGCATAAAAACCGGTCTGATAAAAATTTCAATTTTTCACGTAGAGACGATATTATAGGAAAAAGAAAATGAAGAACTTTGTTTAGATTGGAAAACTGGAGACCAAAAAATATAATCAATGTGTAATTGTCCACCGACTACCACAATCTTCCATACGGTCTATTTTTCATTTATCCACTTTTTATTTCACGTTTTCGCTTTTTCTCGTTCATTTCTTTTAAAACCACTATTGTTTTTATGTATACAGTGATGCACAAAAATATTGGCAGATCAAACAGCTTGGTAAATCAAATTTTCCTATAAAATGCCGTGTAAATCTTTAAAGTTCACAATTCTTTCAAATATAAAAGCCTGAAGTTAATAAATAGTTCATTATTTATAACTTTCATTCGTAATTCATTATATAACAAGAAGAAATAACAAAGAATACGTTATAAATTTTTAATAACGTAATATATGCATATATGATGTGTGTGTAATGTATAGTCTAAAATATAATCTGTAAGTCTTTAACAATAATCACGATGATAATAAAAAGAAATATAAAACGTTAAACATGAGATTTCAATTAATGTAAAATTGATATGAAAATCTGTCGAGTCTATTCTGTTTCCTTTTTTTCCTTTGAGCTGTGACTTCTACTTTTAAGAATTTAAATCGAGATCGCAGTCGTTCTAAAACTATTAGTATGTTACATTTTATGAAACAATTAAATATTCAATTAAATATTCAAATCATATTTTTCATATAAATTCACACGGAATCAATCCACGTAAATGAAGGTAATCCGTGTACGTTTTTTTTGTGTCATTATAATTAAATTTAAAATTCCCAAGAGCTTTGGCAATTTTAAACGTAGGGCCAGAAATTCATTGTTGCTAATTGAAAGATAGAAAAAGAGAGAGAAAGAGAATGGCAAATAATTAACTGACGAGGGTAAATTTGGAAAGACCCCAATCGCTTATACTAGAGCGAAAATTAAATAATGAATCTCTGCGATCCAGGTGAGAAAAATTTGATGTGTTTAGGGTGATTTACTAGCAGGATAGCCCCGGATTTTTTTCCCCTTTTTTCCCCCGCCTTCTTTATTTTTATTACTTTTTTAAAAGTCTGTTTGAGAAATCTTGTTTTTATGGATTTCCTTTTTTTGAAGGGGAGGGAGGTTATTTCCTAAAGGATTTTGGATATTGAGAATGAGTGTGAAGTTAAATCAGAGGGATTTAGGTGGTTTTAGTGCTGTCTGTGGCGCTGCATCCTCGTGCAGCGTGCAGACACAGAACGTAATTACGAGGATCTTTTATGCGTAGCTTTGTATCCTCTGGCGCATCGTTCAACACCAGTTTAGTTTCCATTTTTTTTTCTCATTTTATTATTTAACCGCGGACCTGTCACAATTTTTCAGGAAACAATTAAATTAATGTAATAAATTTAAAGATCAAATTGTTGTATTCTTTTTCCGCTTTCGTTATTTCAGTTACAGATCTCACGCACTTAAAATTAATTATAAAAGTACCATTGCAGGAATAATATAATAATAATAATTTCTGTGCTCCAGTACTACGTTCCATAGATTAACGTTTTTCACGCCACACTCATGACTCTCTCTTTTCGTATATTTATTTCGTTTATATCGTTAAGTCCTCTTTATATAAATCTCATTACGTTGATAGCTAGTTCCAAAGCTACGAGAGATCCTATTAAAATTGCAACAGTATTCAGTATCACCGAATTCAATTAAGATTACAAAAGAATTAGCGCCAGATTACAGCCGCATACATTCGGCGCGACAATAAAACCCCCCGAAAGTACAAACACGCTAGTAATTCAAACAGTTCCACTCCATTTCCCACTCTTAGCACCTTCCTCTCCCGTTTTACCTTACATTCAAAATAAATATTCCATAAATTCGCGCGCATCCCGGCGGGGAATTCCTTAGGCAAGAACCAGCGGGAAGGCATTAGCTGGAGTATCCTGTTTCGCACTCGACTCACGATCCACGGTATCCTCGTCCCTCGCCCCTTTCTCCGCCATTCACGATATCCCCACTTTCTCAAACCGTGATCTTTCCACACCTCTCTCTCTCTCTCTCTCTCTCTCTTAGCCGTGGTACAAATTTCCAAAGGCGTCCTACCCTACTTTCGTAACGTCCGAATTCCCTGGCAACACCTGGAACGATCGGCATTCCGAATATAAACGGGAGGCGGCGTTGCTAACCTAGGGAAAATGAAATTTTCATTTGCCTTCAGCCAACTATCTGCTCCTACCTATCTCCGCAGCTTTGTGCGTTTCCGCTTCTTTGTACAGTCTATCACCACCCACCGCTCGTCCCACTCTCATACCCTCCCTCTCGCGATCCTTTTCACGCTTTTCTAATTACTCCACCGGCTCCATCCGTATAGAAAATGACGGGACGAGCAACCGTTGGTCAATTAACTTACAAACGAGAAAAGAGAGGAAAACCCGGAGACTCTTGCGCGAACGAGGCACAATGCACGCGGAAATCTGAATAGTCATGAGCGACCGGCGTTGCGCGTCACACACACATAGACGCGACCAAAAAGGTGATAGGGGCGGCGGAAAGGGGGAGAGGAGATGTGCCGGAAAGTAGGAAGGAAGGGGCTTTTGTCGTGGCCCGTTCCGGTCGCGCTGGCACGTGCCTTTTCGCGCCTTTCGCCATCACCACCTCTACTCTCTACCCCCGAGGGATCCGTATCAGTTCGATAAGTTTATCAAGATTGATGCGGGTTAACGGTGCTACCATAGCTTCTCTTTCTCTCTCTGTTCTACGGGAATCGAGTCCGAGGGATTACAGGTTGATTCCGGAAGACAGCGAGGGTACGCGCGACGTAAACGCTCCTGGACCGACAGGGATGCCGATTGAAATTATCGAGTTTCCTGTAGCATTTTGTCAAACGGCAGTTTTACAGATTTTTTAAAGAATTTTTCTTCATGTTTCTTCTCTGGCTTAAACAGGCTTGGAGAGTAGCACTGTCGAGAATTTTTAAAGCTTATCGGTACGACGTGTACTTCAATGCGAATATTTACCATCATCGTGAAAATCTTTGGTTGTCGTAAATTTCACATAATTTGTCCAGCGTTTTTCGTATCGCTACCCTCTTTATTTATAATCCTGGAAGGTCTGACTTTAATGGGAATTTTTTGCTTCGTTATAAATAATTCCGTTTAATAAATTTCACGGAGAGACGAAAACATTTTGAAGATAAATTGAACGCGATTTATTAGATAGTCTCCTCTGTGTCTTCCTCGTTTATTGTTATTTCGGAGAGGTGGTATATCTTCATTATTTGGAATTTTTCAGTCTCTGAGTAGTAGTTCACTTAATAAATTAACCTGGTAAAGAAGAAACATTTTTAATTTCTTTTTCTTTTCTTTTCTTTTTAATTTACACGGAAACTAGTGTAAATCTTTAATACTGGGAATTTTTTGCTGCTCACATATTTTCGTGTCGTTAATATGTATATTTTACGAGGGAAGCATTTCTGGAATAAATTGATCGCAATTTATTAAATATCTTCCTGAATAGCTATATTTCCTATATTTTATCAAGCTATGTAGATACTCGATACCCTCATTTATTAGTTAGAAACATAAATTTCTATTTTACTGTAAAAAAATAAGGATATAAATTTTTTTCAATAGATTAGTTACGATATTTGTTATATTACAGTAATTTTTTTGCAATATTACATTTTAATAATTTATAACAGAGTCATTTTATAATAGGGTTGTTTTATTTCAGAATCATTTGAATTCCTTATAAAATTTCTTTTACATATTTCTCCTGTTTTTGTAGAAAAATTTGAATTACACACGCTTTTCCCCTCCTTAATTGCTCGTAAAACAAAGATTTAAGTCTTTTGTTCGTCGTTCCCTTGTAGCGGACTCGCTGATAGCGAGTTGGAAGGGTTAAGAAAGGCGCATCTAGAACTTGGACAGCTTGTTATTTATATCGCTATAGTTCAGAGCTTGCTTAGTTCGTCTTTTATGGAAGTTTCAATAAAGATTGCAGGAGATGCGAGTTCTCTGGTGTGAAAAGCCAGTTTCTTGAGTATTCGCCGGAATGTGTAACAAGATGGAGCTCTGTTGATGCTTCCATTATCGAGTATTTCCCTGTGTCACGCTGTTTTTTTTCTTTCCATGCCTTTTTCAGATTGCTTTTTGACCTTTCTACAGTGCTGGTCATAAATTAAATCATTCGCCGCCGTTTATTTGTTTGTTAATTTAATTATTTGATTGTTAATTTGATTATTTGACATGTAATTAAAATTGTGATTGGAAGGGAGAATTGATTTGTTTTCTTTCCCTCTGCTGCACTCTATCGATGTTTGTAGAACATCATTATGCAGCTTGTACATATTTAGATTATGTATGGATATAAGACTGTTATAAAAATATTATTCGAAAATAACTATGAGATTTAGACTCTATCTTCGTACCAGTGTAATCTGAAATTAATCAAAGATGAGAGAATGTCTAAAACTAGGGAAATAAAAAGACAGAAAGTAGTAAAAAATAAAATTGTCGAAATTTTTAATTCCGGATACGAGTAGCAATTGATAAATAATTTATAAATTTAAATCTAACGTAAATGTTATTTTCGTACTATCTGCTATAAACTTTTTCCATCCAAGATACATTCATTTATCTGTTGGAATTTAAATGTTGATTTCAGTAGATGTTGATAGTCAAGTCAGGGAAAACAACTGTTATATATAGCACAGAATATCGTTGAAGGAACGGCCTGAAGGAAATGTAACTGTCAATACACGGAACTCTCAGCCACTCGCGAAATCTGAGAGCTTTCGGCATACTCGAACATTAGTCCTTTCACATATCACAGATTCTGTCGACCAACTGTAACTATATGGGGTATTTCATAACATGTCGGACCCATTTCATCTTTGAACAAGGGACATAAAAGCGACGTGAAGGCACGCGTATCATTTGACCTTGTTTTACAATTACACGTTAATTTTTATTTCATTATTCTCTAGTGAAATAATGTGCAACTGTTTATTTAAATTAATTCAATTTCACACTCGAGATTATTTTATTTTATTTTATTATTTTATTATTCACATTAAACTTTTGGAAAACACAAGAATTTATTTTCCATAAATTTGTATTATTACATTTTATATGCATATTCTATATTATTATAGAATTGATGCTAATTGATGCTAAAATCAAAAACGTGGAATACTGTATATGTAGTTTATGTACCAGAATATTCTGTTTTACTGTCAAAATCGTAAGAATCGCTGAACGTGAAAACAAACATATTTGTATGTTGATGTAATTTAATTAGTAGAAATATGTGGAGCTAAAATCTGAAAAAAAATATTCAACACTACTTTGTACAACAATATATCGAGTTTACATTACATTACAATTCCTATTTTTTATTCTTCAAATCATGAAAATATATAATTGTACATTTATAATTTTTCTACTTTCAAGACAAACGTTGTTGATCTAATCATAAATTTTATTTTTTTATTGTGGAAAATTCCAATAAGCATTATTTTAAATGCTGAGATTTTAAACGTCGACAGATGTCGCTTTACTCGAATTTTAAATTTGCTTTCAATTTAGCAAATGGGAGAAGGCTTTTGATATCGTAAGAGAAACTTTTTGCTTGCTTTCGCAGCAAGCAAAAACTGAATAAAAAATAACAATTCCTTTACATTTTGTAATTTCAAGCTCGAGATATTTTTTGAGATTAAAAACATTTAATTGGATTATAAAGTGAAATAAATTTTTGTATTTTATGTGTTTATATATATAGATATAAATTTCATATTTTAAAATTAGATCAGCAATTGTCATCACATAACAATTACCACACATAAAAATAGCAGCTCAGGAATGATCAAAGAAAGTCAAACAGATTGTACATATGTTTGTACAAACTACATTGTTTTCATGCTTAGTATTGATTATTGTATTCCACATGTTGTGAAACGTCCTGTATATTTATGTATGTACATATATTGATTCGCTTTTCTTTTTCTTACTCTTTGAACAACAAACGTCTTGTTTGATATCTCTGAAAGCACCATTTTTAGTTATTCTCTCTTCTTTTTTTCTCTTACCACGGTTTTTCTACTACTTCTTCATTCTCCAATGGATGTGACGCTTCGAGGGTCGTTTCAGTAAATGGGAGAAACTTTCAGATATCACTTCATTTCCCCTCAAATTTCTTCCCAGTATATATGCGTACAATTCTTCGCAAGTTATTTATTAACAGATTGTCAATGATTTCCAAAAATTATTTTCATATCTTGTTGGTTCTGATAAATGATATATTTTATTGTATTTTATACTCGAAAATCTTCTCCTACATACATACATACATCCTATATTGGATGTATTATATATACTTTGTTCTTGAATTTTTTGATTATTCATCTTTTAGAATATTTACAGGTATCCACTATTATTTACTGTAAATATTTAATAAAAGTTACTTCATTTCTATATTAAACTCTAAAAATTTAATCAGAAATCTTCACAATTTCTAGAAATATCTTATAAATAGCGTTTCTCGCTTTTTGAAAGAATAAAATTAACAAGCCACGGTAAACAATTATTTTGAAAATAACTACAATGTAATATAAATAAAGCAAAAGCAAAATTGTACATCGATTGGACGAAAAAAAAGAGATTTCTTTTTCTCTTTTCGTATTTTCTGCTATCCCGTGCTTGATTGACCTGTATATTAAACTAGTGCAGTGTCCTGGTTGCAACTTCGCAGGATTAACGTGGGATTGAGGTTTCTGGAATCAATTTATAGGTTAGCGGTTAGAAGATTAGAATCTGCCGCTGTGATTTCAATGAAACTATTCTTTGTCGAAGACGTTAAACCTAATATATTGAAATTTCCAAATTTGAAATTCCTTTAAGTGCTACCAGCAATCTAAATTAGATAGAACTCTAAGCCCCAATGATTTACACTGTTTTGTCAATTCACGTTAGTTAAATTTTTGATAACATATACGAAAATATTCGAATATAAATCGCGAGCAACGTCGTGGTTTCTTTTTATCGCGTCTTGCAGAAAATTGCAAAAAAACAGAAATAGAAAATTTCATGCAACGATTATGAAAGAAAAAGCAATATAAATATTGCAAGTAGCATATCTAATAAATAAAATCTGTTCCTTAAAAAGACATTGGTTGCAAAATATAGTTGTGATACTGTGATAAAATGAAATAAAGAGAGAGAAAGAGAGAGAGAGAGAGAAAGAGAGACAGAGAGAGAGAGAGAGAGAGCAGAAGAAAAATATCATTTCATCTAGGTATCTCCTAGAGGTCTCGTCAATAAGACTTTCCCAGCAGGGTCTATGCTAGTCTCAATGTGGACACAGTAAAGGTTAGAAGCCAGAGGACTCATTTCTGTGATGAATGAAATAATCAAGGAAGAATTTGAAAAGACTCTGGGAAATGTAGATCCATCTAGTGTAGTAAGGGTAAGAATATTACTACACTGCATTTTTGTAATCTATTTGCTCGTCTGTGTTAATCAATCAAAAGAAGCGTTTTTGTTTTCGCCTGGCCTACGTATCTTTGCTCTTTAATATATGTACGTACATGAGAAATACATGTAAGACTAATCAGTCGTAAATAACTCTTTGGATATTGAAAATGTCAGTGTAAATATTTACAGAAACTTACAGTGTGATAAAAAGAATAACTAGTTTCATCTTATTAAATTTTTTGTCACGAAAAGCCATTATAGCGGCCATCACCCTTATGTGAAAGCCACTAAACTGAGACGCGCACGAACGCGAAGTCAATTTACTAGAACGTTTTTTAGTTTAGTCCGCAGAAGAACTTTTAGTTGCGAATGGTTTTAAGTTTTTTGAGATAAAATTTTTTATATCACAAAATATTTATTTAGCTTGTCAGAGATAATAAGGAAATAGAAACAGTACAAAATAAAGAGAAATATTTGTATAAAATATATACAAGTTACAGTTAAGCAGTGGCGCTTTTGTAGGTTGGATTCGCCGTAGGGAAAAAAGAGTTGAAGAGAATTCTCCAAAATTTGTATTTACGTTACCAGAGAAACGGTGAAGCATGATACAAAGTAGGGAAAAATACAAGGAGAGGGAACTCAGCTTGCAGATAAGTGGCGGTAGTTTGCTGGGTTGAATTCGCGACAAGGGTAGGGAAGAGTTCGGAAAGATTCTGAAAATTTTCAACGTGGAATCCACGACAGTTACACAGACGGTCGGCTATATCGAAGCGTACAAAAGAACAGGGAGATCGAAAATTCCTCCCTTCGATACTACTTTTTTACTCTGGCAAACGACGGTCATTTTTGTTTCATGAAAACCGCGATGGAAAAACGGGCGGGCGCGTTTTTCTCCCCGCTTTGTCGACGATACCAAGCGGAACGCTCCTCGATCCTGTGTGGTTATTAAACATTTTTCACCATCGTAAAATGGGACGTTTTCTATACCGAGCTATCGCCGTGTTTTCAGACCTCAAACCTCGGCTTTGACGAACCACGCTGTTTGCTCTGCTCCTAAAACTTACCTGCTCTTTGCTGAATTCTCCTCTTTGACTTTCGAGCTTCCCTTCGATTGTCGCTCTGCGCGTTTCCGGCTTACGGAACAATGTTTAACCAAAGCTTCGAGGAAGAGAAAGCTTCGCCGATAAAAAAAAACACTGGGATTTTCCCCGTGATAGAATTTACGAAAAACCCATTGGCTCTGGATGCTTTTTTTACCTATTCGGTGTGAAAACAATCGTTGCATATAGAACGGCGGTAGTTTCGCGAGCGAGAGAATAACAGTCGTGTAAAAAAAGAAAGAGATTGAAAAAGACAGCATCGACTGTAGTGCTTAACACGCCCTCCCTCCCCCCACTGCATTATCTTCGCGCGACGCGACGCGACGTTTCGTTCAAGTCACGTATGTCACTTGATGGCGCGCCATATTCGTTTTACACGCGCTGAAAATTTCAGTGGATTGCATAGAAAATTCAGCGTGCATCGAAAACGATTTCTTCTTCTTTTCGCTGATTTTCCACCTTAAATAAATGTATATTGATTAGTTGGGATTGTCTGTAGAAAAACAGTGTTTTGATGATAGAAGAAAATAATTACAATTACTCTGGGTCCGTCCAGTTTGTAGGATAGTCTTCTCATCAGAAAGCACTCTTGTCTTTCTCATTCTTTTTCTCTCTTTTTCTATTCTCCAAGATTTTAATTAGTTTACTTAATAAGTAATGTTTTATTTTATCATATAAAATGGTTCGTGAAAATTTTCTACAAAAAGCATAGCTCATGTACAAATTATGTATGTTATATAAAATTTTGAAATTTTATTTCATTGTAATAATCACTTTCGTGATTATATTGGTGAAAGGAACCAATGTGAAAACATACATAAAAGTTATAACATATTTAGCACAAGTATGTATTTAGTAAAAAATGAGTAGTTATTATTATTATAAATAGTTATCCAACAAATGTTAAATAATTAAGTATATTAATAGTTAAGTCTATTAAATAGGTAAGAAAAATAAAAAATATGTATACAAATATGAAAATATTTTTGTGACTCACTGTATCTTTCAAGTCGGGATCATAATGCAACTTGCAATTATTGAACATCTTTGAACATCTTTGAACATTACTAATTCCGATAAATATTGGTTATCTACACGTAGGCTGTGCACTTTCCATGAATCGTATGAAAGCAAAATAGCGATCGATTAATGGCTTCGACAACCATTAGCACGTTGCGAAATTAATATTAGCCTAGTTAATTAGCCTTAAATTTTTCGTTCAAGCCATTTTCGGTATTTTTATCGTGAAAAGGAAAAATAAAAAACATAATTATGAAATATTTTTTTATGTCAGTATATAATAACAGCATTATATTTCGATTACTTAGTACATAATATATGTATATCGAATGTCATTATATATTATTTTGCTGCTAATTATTATTCATATGTAATTATTCATATGTATGTTGCATCGTTTCATCATTTATTATATCATTCCATTTTGCATTCATAAATATAGATATAAATAATTAATAAGAAAATAATGATTTGACAATTGCCTTTTGACTTTATGCAAGAAATGTTCTTGTTCTTGGTTTCCATTCTTTTTTTCTCGTAAAAATTCAACTGACTCGTTCTCGCATTCTTTCTTTCTTAGTTGCATATTTTAATTTCGGAATTAATTTTAAAAATCTCTTATTTTTGCACGAGAAAGATCTTGCAAAAAGATTTTGAAATGTAGCAACAATTTTTTCGCTCGAAAAGAACCGTACTCCAACGATACTTTAGCGGGAATATAAATTTTTTTCTATAAATCTGACGAGGGACTTAAAAGAAAATTGTAATACGTGTGCCGTGTTTGAACTGGAGCACACGTAAAATTATGAATGATAAGAGAATCGACATGCTACCCTCTGTGATATTCAACTGTCCGTCATATTTCCGAAAAATAAATCAGCCCGTGCCCGAGCTGCCAACACGGCTGTGCATAAATTACCACGAATGGCAGATGTTAATGACAAACGAAGGGGATGGTGTTTCATGTTTAAACGTCCAATTGGCGTGGCACGCGAAAAACCAGGCCGGACAAGCGGGCTGGAAATGATTATGGCCGCAATGAAAAGGTCGGCGGATGAAAAACATTTGTTTAAAAGCGCGAACGGCAGTTATCTCGTGGAAAAGTCTCGGCAAATGTTCCCGGTGAATGAGGATAAGTAGCGAAGTTATGTACAATCGTGTGTTTTGAAAACATTGCGCAGGATTTTAATAATTAACCGTACAGCTTACGCTGAAATAAAAATTTTTGCAGTGGAACGTAGTTCCACAATCTCTCGATAGAACGAGATTGAAATTTTAATTCGGCGACAAAACGATTCGTTCGAAAATCCATATGGAAATATGATACCACGTAGAAATATGATAATCTTTTTTGATATTTTCATCTAGTTTCCATCTCTATCGTCGGCAATGATATCGGTATTCGATTGAGATGAAATTTGGTAAATGTTACGGGAAAAGGTAATGAATTTCAACATATTGAATCTTAACTCTCCTCGGCGGTTCGTGAGTTTAAAAGATATAGAAATCCTTATACGATGCGAAATTCATGTCGAGTTATCTAGAACTAAACTGATACTCTTCTTTGCAGAACCAAGTATCTAATAACAGCGACGATCTATTTATAGGGACCTGTATCTTCTGAATATATGATTTCCTTCCCTAAGCTAAGATTTTATATTTCAGACTACTATCGTCTTATCCGATAATATCTTGCAAAGTATAGCTATTCTTTTTTTTTCCTTTTTTTATTTAAACCTTCTGTATTTTAATGCATCGGTTCGTTTCTTCTGAGATTAAATATTGGATTGGACAGAAGGCAATATCGGATTTTTATTTATGAAGTGGTCGCCTTCTTATTTCAGACGAACTTTATTTTAAGAAAATATCGACTCTTTTGATTTAGAATCGTTTGCACAATTCCGTCATTCAAAAATATACAAATAAAATTTTTTGTGAAAAAAGAACCGGCTACTCGTAGAAACTTGGATCTCTACATAATTCTCTCTCTACATAAATTTGCGATTATTAGATTATCAAAGTACAAGATCAAATTTTTCTAAATGCAATAAATAATTGAATGTCACGCAAATTTTTAACAATATACCATTCAAACGTAAAGTGTCATTTCAAGTAATATATTGTATTACAAAAATGCTCGAATGAAGTAAATTTTAAACAGCTGATTATCAGAAATGAATTGCCAATTGTTCGGATAAAAGAGCGAAGAAACAGAAAGGGACAGAGTGGTGTTCGTACAGATTGTAATTACAGCGTCAGTAGGAAGCTCGAGACTCTTTTTACGTCGGCGACAAATCTCACGGAGGAGTTTATGGCTCCTTGTAGATCTTCAATCCGGTTCATTAGAGGTGTCTTGACGTAATGGCGACACGTTGAGCCGGCGGGAACAGTTTCGTTTCGCTTCTCGTGAATTAATATCAGCCTTTCTGGCACCGATTAGCTTTTCGTGACGAAAAGAAACTTTTCATTATGGCACCTTATGATAAATACAAGAACATCTTCTTCGTTTCTACTTTCTTGTTTGTTATTTCTCTTTCGATCTCTTATTTAATCATCATTATCTATTATTGGTTTTTATTTGATGAAAAGATTTTTTAGAACTTTCGTGAAATTCGAGGTTGTCGATAGGTATTGTAGGTCAGGTTTCGAACGAGTCAGCTGAATTTGAACTTCGATACTGAGTTACTAGGATAGGTTCGCAGAATTTCTAAGTGGGATTTATTACGTAGGGTTTCAGCGTGAATTTGTGTGGAAATTATTGATAATTATTGATAATTTGTAGGTGTCACGAAATATTACGGGACATGACGAGGCAGTGAATTATAGCGGATTAAAATAAATACACACATGTTAAACAATATCTAATATTGTTATCACTTGTCATTCTTAATTATTTATCGTTATTTACTTTTTCTGTCTTTCTCATTTGCTGCTATTTGCTATTAATAATAATAATATTATTATGATATTATTTATAATACGTTATTGAATACAATGTAGATTATCCATGTCCTGTAATAAACAGTTCTCGCCGAAACACTATAAATTGTAGCAGACGATTGTAGATTGTGGAAAATTATAATATCGATTAATTAATTAACGAGTCCTCAAAGATAAATTACTATAAGATTTCACAGTAGCTTCAATAATTACCTATTAGATTCGTACAAATTATTAATCGCATACATTGCAGAAAATAAAATCAACCACAATTATAAACTTAATTCAAGGTATATGCAGTAGACAAGGATAAATCAATACTTGAATTAAGTGTTATAAGCATGTGCATAATAGTAAAAATTGAATGTTTCTTTATATTTTAATTATTTTATTATAATTCTATTTCTATTTCTATTTATATATATATATATAATACAAATAAAATAGAATTATACATATATACATATATATATATACCTTATAATAAAAAATAAAATTTGTTAGAATCTATCAATGAATAGAAATATTGGACATGAGGATATATGTTATATCGCATAAAATATCTGAAATTATATTTAGTAAGATAAGATAATTTTGATAACTAATAATTTAGATAAAAATTGATTAAAAACAGCTATTCTAATACTTATAATTAACAATGTGTGTGTGTGTGTGTGTGTGTGTGTGTGTGTGTGTAAACGAAATTAACTTCAGGGTTCAAATCATCTAAACAATTTATCACATAACTCAAAAACACCTTTCACGAACCACTGTACCTGAACATAGCCATTAACAGAAAACACAACCCCATTGTGTCGGTTCCAACTCTCGGTAACGCGACGCTCTAGGACGTATCGTCTCGAGCTTCTTGCTACCCCTCAAGAAATTCCTTACTGCAACGTCTCCTCTACAGCACGGTAATGTTTTATCGTAATTCCTTCCGAAAATTTATACGCATTCATAGAAATAGAATAGAACCAGCATTCGTTGCTATGCCAAGTTATCTCCCGCTATGTTGTACCTGTAAGCGTCTCTTAAATTTTGCAAAAATTACGTGGGACTAATTCTTTCGAAACGCCGAACAGGCAGTCTTTAGGAACGTAGCACAATATCTTACAGAACTCTGAATTATCTTAGGAAAGTATTTAAACATTTATTATGGAACATTTTTACGAATACGTTCTGTGTTAAGATGTAAATAATTATATTACTGTATTATTATTAATTCTTTCGATTCATAAAACGTTTTTGTAAGTGTGCATAGTACGAGACCAAGAAGATAGGAATGGTGAGACGAGAATATTACACATCGATTCTAGGTGAAATTTATAGTTATCTTGATAACATTTACTTGTGGTTCAAATACGGAATTCTCCGTGGAATCGATTCACCTGCTTTAAATGTTGCTCAGTTAGATACATATGTATGTATCACAACTTCTTATCCATTGTAAGTATCTCTCTCTGAGTTTCACGGTTTGGTCTTTCGTCCTTTTCCTCCTTCCAACTTCTTCGTACAGATAGTGGATGCTCTGTGCATCTCTACCCACAAAATTTATGAAGATCCTTTTCTTCTCTGCCTCCCCTCTTTTTTCAAAAGGCACATGTGTATGTCTGGTAAATTTTTTCTGAATTCGTTGAAAATCTTCTCCAAGAGTCTGTTGCGTAAATAATTCTTTATTTGACGGAATGCACTGTGTGCTAAAAGTTTAAGATTAAGTTCGTTCCGAAATAATTAAGAAATTAACGTTCCTTATTTTCGATTTGTGCTTAATATTTTAGTGATTGTTAGTGGCTTACACGTTTGTCGAATTAATTTTGGTAACGATAGCTACATTTCGAGCATATATATGCATAGAAAAATAAAGATGAAGGATGAAATAAATTGGAACGCGAGAAGCAATTTAATACGAGTTGAATTTTCCAGCATATATAAAGCGGAATAAACGCCAAATAAAATATAATTAATTAAATTACTGGAAATGCAAACAATTATCTCTGGATTATTTGTAAAAAGAAAAAGAAAAATATCTGAATCGATATTCTTCCGAATCATATATACCATCCTTAACTTGTAAATTATATACCATCGTCCGTTCCTTTAATTAAACAAAGAAACGAGGCAAGCCGAAACATAAGACAAAAGGCGATCTCCAACAAGAAGTTGTTGCTCGCTGCAAAAAGCGACAATACATTCTTCCATAAATTTCCTCTGCGAATTTTCCGCGTATTACAGGAAGACGAAACGCACGTTTGAATTGTCCTTCAAACAGAAGAAACAAAATCAGCAAAATAAGCGATCCATTTTAACTCCAAAGTAGAGAGAGAACTGTGCAGTTCAAACGGAAGCTTCATCAAATGTTTTCCGATGTGAATACGTTTTCGGTAAAGAAAAAAAAAAAATAATAATTTGCAGAAAACAGGGTAAAATATTCCTAGAGCACATTTGCATGAAATACGGCTAATTGCGGAATAACATCAACCATGAGCAGCTCTGCCATTCCATTTTCTACGAAAACCAGCTTACAAGTTGCTGGGAATCTGTTTCTCGAATTTTAATATTTTCAGGGAGAAACTTGCTTCGAAAATTACTGGCACGCGTAAGGAAGTGGCGCGGCACGGCCTTTTGCCTACGATTTCTACCTTGCGAATTAGCAAGTGGACCACGAGTGGGATGGGGAAGTGCTAGAGCGGCGTTAATTGACAAACTGGAACTTATGGAACATTGTTGAATAATAACATTTGCGTAATGTTAGCGTGGCATGTGTGCCCAGGTAGCCGAATATCAGCTTAGGAAATTGACAGAGAGAGAAGAGAGAGAGAGAGAGAGAGAGAGAGAGAGAGAGCAAGTGAAGAGAAATGGGAAGAGGGTTTGTAGTAATAGTCATACGAAACCATGTTGCCTGAACTAAACTTGCTCCAAGTTGTGTAGTAATGATAATGGATACCTCCTATCTTCGTGTTGACTCCTTTAAACGCAGAATCTGGATCATCCTTCGAACATTCGCTGGCAAGTGCCTTTCGTCCCTTGACAATGAGTTTCTGGCTTGCTCTCCAATATACGACGTGGCACCTGTTATGATAATGCTGTTGCTGTTACGTGGCAAAACGAACAGATTTTACGGCCAGAAGTCATAAATATAGTAAGGAGTACGAAGATTTTGATTTGATTGGGACTGAGAAAAATGCAAAAGGATGAGTGACAGGAATATTGATCGGACTAGAAATTTGCTGTTCTGAATTTTTCTGCTGTGAATAGTATTTTCTTTTTATTGTATTTATTATTCAATATGATATTTTTTCTTTCTTGGAAATTGTTATTGTTATTTAGACAAATTGAAATGTTACAATTTAAATATTAGAGTACTATAAATAATCTGAATATGAATTATGAACATGCGAAATGATAGAAAAATTTTTTCCTATTATAAATATTGTAAATATCGATTTTTATTTACATTTTTTCGTGGCAGTTACAATCAAAGGTTTATTTTAATGGTTAGTTAAATCATCTTTAAACGGCCAATTCCATCGTAAATGGATAGAGATTATGAACGGTCTGTGTTGCTTGACCTGTTCACTGAACTCGCGACGCCATTTAAAATCGCTTGTTTATAACGAGCACTTCCGGTTTTAATGGACAAACTTTCGTTACCTGATAGTTTAGAAACTGGAAAAATAACACGAGTCAACGTTATCGACGCTGTAGTACGTGTTCATTTATTTCACAAAGTATTATTCTTGATTTATTACAATCAAAATACTCGCAAAAACAAAATTTTCAAGTTTATCCTTTCTGTTAAAAATCATAAAAATTTGGAAAACTTTTTATCCGACGAAATTATCCGGACGATCTAATTTGTCATTACATAAAATTTGTAATTATTATTCTATTACAAAACGAAGTGACTAAAACTCGTGAGGAAAAAGGAAAGGAACAATCCAAAAGCGAAGATAATAACGTACAAACATACATCAAACTTTTAAGTCACCGCTTTAAACCCTCATGAAAGTTTGTAATCCAACTTCAAAGCCAGTCTAATGTACTCCCCATTTACATTCTAAACCTTCTAACTTTCTTCTTACCTTTTTTTTTATTTGTTATTCAAATGAAATTCCAAAGTAAATCTCGCCATCAAAGATCCCAAGTCACTTTTTTCTCGTGACATAACTCCGTCAAGTCTATCCGTTCATTTATGTATTTAATCCTGCCTCATATTAGATTATGTATTTAATCCACCCCATATTAGATTTACACACGAATCGATGAATTTTAAGACAAAACGTACACCCATCAATTTACGGGGCAAAACGGGGGACAACGGGAACAAGAAAAATTCAGCCGTGGATGTTTCGTGAATTTTCGTGAAAGATACGGGTCGTTTCCGTGACGATTTATACGCGATATATCGGAATGGGGGTCAACCCGTCCGCCATATTTGAGCTGAAAAGCATTACGAGTCGCGTGCGAGAATCGCGTTTTATGTTGGTCTCGTTGTTTTCGAAAGGCCGTGGTCGTTCGTTATCGAGACGCGTAAATTCACCAAAAATGCGAAAGAATTCGAAATGCCCTCGAGAAGTCCACTCGAAATCAATGAAACGGCCGTCCGTGTCGCTTTTGTAACGCTAATTTGTTTCGATAAATTGATAATAAGTCCAGCCGCCATTGTTCCACAGTCGATTAATTGCGCGAAAACGTGAAAATCGTGATTGGAAATTTACACTCGCGTCGCGACAAAAGTGCGCTCGTGTTTATCATGTTTGTACCTTTTAATTGGTAGATAGTTAAATCAAAATATTTATTCTCCTGTGTTTCATCACGTCGAATGAAATAAATGTGATTCTAACGTTAATATAGAACAATGATAAACGTACTGAAAATAAAAATATAAAGGATGTATTTTGTATTGTTACTGAACCGTTATTGAATACTGATATTGAATACTGATTTTTTGATATTGACGAAAGAAATAGAAAATTGGAAATATGTATTATCTGTTCAAAATAACTGTTGACAATGTAATAGTAAACAATAATTCGTTGTATGGTAGTAATGGAATTGATTATAAAGTGATAAAGATAAATGTATTACAACGAAAATGTAAAGGATGTTTTACATTGCTCAGATTTTTTTATGTTGATTTTGAAAATTGATGAAAGAAACAAAAGATTGACACCTATTCTCTAGAAAATGTATTAAATAATTACGTACGTAGTTTGCTGAGAATACAGTAGTTATATTCCAAGAACTTTAACTGTAATTTGAGATACATGCACAGAATGATAAAGAGTTAACTTAGTTCAAAACTGTTTCTTCTTTTTAGCGTATTAAAGCAAATTTTGTACAACGTGCAATTCTAGGAAACGGATTTTACAAATAACTTGCTATTTTTCACAATGCACACTCGTCCGATAAGGATGTTACATCAATATCAATTTACGGAAGTAAATTGAAGTAACTTTTTGCAGCCAGAAGATGAGATTCAAGGTACTTCTAGGTTTTGGATCTGGCTACATCATTCAATATCTCGTCTAATATTTCAATTCATAACTCCAATCTGTTATACGCTAATGTATAGGTCCTTGCATTGCATATTGTGATGAAATATTAAATTTTAGTTCTCCCCTTTTATACTTTCGCCGGGAAAATGAGGAATATAAATTTCCTTGAATTTAATACACGTCAAATTTAATAAAATATTATCGCCGCGAAATTAAATAAAGCAATGTGAATTTTTTAAGTAAAGAATATTTAAATTCGTGATAGAATATTAATAGACATGTAACTGACTGAAATGTGATTGGAACGTAGCAACAAGAACCGTGTCATCATAAATCTAAAGTATTTATACGATGTGTGTGTGTGTGTGTGTGTGTGTGTGTGTGTGTGTGTGTGTGTGTGTGTGTGTGTGTGTGTGTGTGTGTGTATGTGTGTGTGTAGTTATATAATAAGAATCTAGTTTTATTAAAACGCCTCGTATTCGGCGCATCAAACTTTTAATTTTATTTTCGCATTATCGTGATGTGCCAGAAAGAAAAAGATAGATCTAGAGAAAATAAACAGTCCCAAATGTGGAAGAAGCGGGAAAAAACTAGCAAGACGTGATTGTTCGTTCTCGTCTTTCTAAATGCAATTCCACCGAATTTTAACACGGAAACTTAATACACACGCAAAGTACACACATTTTTATTTTTTCTTTCTTACGAATATTTAGCGTGGCACGCATGACGAATTTCACGTTCTCCCATTGCTCCTTTCTTCCGAATTCCTTTTCCCGTTCCTTCTTTTTCCCTCTTTTTTTTGCCCAAGAAAACTTGGAGCTTCCATTAACCACGGATAAGCAAATTCCAGACAATTTGGTTTCCGGCCGAAATGAATTCGTTCATTGAGGAAAACCGAAAAAAGAGAACAGGCGAAGAAGCGAAATAGAGAAAGATAAGAACAGATAGAACGAGAACGCGGTCTGATTTTTCTTTCTGGTCCGTTCGTGCCAGTTTTTTCCCCTTAACGAGAACCATCGGTAAAATTTCATCCGACAGATATTACGATATACCTTGTTTTTGTTCCTCTCTTCTTCTTCTCTCTCTCTCTCTCTCTCTCTCTCTTTTCCTATTCTTCTTTTCTTCTCTCATTCATTTTTTTTTTTTTTTTTTTTTTTATTTTTTTGCCCGATATAGGTGATCAACTACGACAGTCCTAGGGGAGGCGTATCGGTGATCACCGAAAAGGGGGAAGTTACAACGTCGTATCTTCTGGTTCAGCGTGCCCAGCCTGCAGATAGCGGCCAGTATACTTGCCATCCGAGTAATGCTAATACAAAGACTGTTCTCGTGCACGTACTTAATGGTATGTATATATGTATGTACATATGTACATTTACAAAGACATTAGAAGTTTTACAGCTTTTTAGGCTCTTCTTTTAACCCTTTCGTTACTGGATTCATTACTGCTTTGGGGAGGGGGGAGGAGGAAGAGTTAAAATTTCTTTTTTCATTTTTTTCTTTTTTTCTTCTTTTTTCTATAGAGAGTGGTTAATTTAAAAGCCACTTAAACCTAAAATTCCTTTTATTTCAACGGCATCTTTATGAAATAACGAAAATGCTCTATTGAATTATCGTTTGCAAAGCATTTGTTAATATTTATATAACTGAAATTTTATTCGATATTTGCATAATTGAAATTTCAAAAACAAGAGAGAAAACAACACAATCGCATTTCTATACATGCAACGTTGCATTATCTTTGCACGGACTGTGATTTACTGATATTTGTGATTACGTGTTATTCTAGTTATTCTTTATACATTTTTCTTTTGAACCGGAGAGAGCAATCGCAATCAGATTTATGGGATATACCGTAACAAAAGTATTCCCTTTACTTTTCGATTTCACGGTGCTTGCAGAAAGATATTTTGCGTGGAGTTCGTAGTTCCGTGAGTTTCTAACCAAAAAAAAAGAAAAAAAGAAACAGAATATGATTTATGACGCAGAAGCGAAGGAAAAAGAAGTTAATCGATTATTCAGTTGATTTCAATATGTGATAATCGAATACTTCTAAAATAATTAGTATTTTAACGTACGTGTTCGATGATCTGGAAATTTTTGAATTTGTATGGTTTTAATTTCTTTTCTCTCTTTGACATGGAAATGGTTTGGATTCTGATTCTTCCGCGGTTGAAAGGAGATGTCGGCGATGCATTTGCGGTTCAATGGCTTGCTTAACTCATTCGCAACAGATGACGTACTAGTACGTGTCGAAGCTTTATTAATATTTCAACAACAATGAACAACAATGAACGATGTATCGGTAGTCATAAATTTTAGTAGCGTGCTTATGTTTCCTATTGATCGTTGTGATATACATTATAAGAATCGAGCATTCATTCAATTCGTATTATTATTCGTATAGTGACAAACAGACGAAGATGGTAAATAAATCAATCAGAAATTTATAAAATTACATTTTATTACATTTTATAAATCATATTATATTTTATTATTTCACGAAAGATTTCATTCAAACATCAACATATTATACATATATAGATGAAATTGTTCTTTTTTTGTGTGCAATATATATTACAGTAATAAAAATGCATCATTTCAGAAGATTTGTTTAAAAATTTGTTATTAATTATGTAATTAATTTCAAAATTTATTTAATTTTCAATTAACTAAACAACATGGTTTTGTGTAAGAATTTTTATTGCGATATTTATTTCTTTAAAACAAATTCTTACATTATTCGTAGAAATGAAAATACATGTTTCTTTTTTTAATTTTGAGATTTTAATTTTTAATTTTGATTTAGAGATTACATAATCATATGAGACTGTTCCGAATAGATTAAACTAAAATTAAGAAATTAATATAGAGAGGAAAAAAGAAATAGATAATTTGATGTTTAATGTTAATTATGTAATTTAATTACAGTAATCGCTTGTATTCTTCGAGAAGTGGCTTTTGAAGTTTAGATTACTGCTGGTTTGTTACCCATGAATATAGGTTTCTGTTCTTTGTAGCTAAAAACGGAATACCTTGTATATTTATGCGGAACAATCGGAGAATTACATTCTGCAGAAATTGCAAAATGGTTAAAGTACCTGGAACCAACACAATTAATGTTTTAATCGTATAATGCGTTGAAACTTTTAGGACCATAAAGTTTGCCGCGTAAAATGGCTCTCCACAAGTTGAAATTGAAATTGCAAATGATCCAGATATCAAGTATCTGAAATTGATTATAAATTAACATTGAATTCGCACGATATCCGGGAACGTTTAAAATATTTCATACCTCCTGTGAAACCACGAAAGCTTTCAAATTAATTATTCTCTAATTGAAATTTAATCGACGCGAATATCAAATTGAAAATAATCTAGATTTCACAGCTGCAGTTTCTATTGTCTTTTCAGATTTCTTACCTTTTATGAAAAAAATCTTACAAATGTACAAATTTTCTGCACTTTCTTCTTCTCTAATTAAACTAATATTACAGATAACTTAATTATAATTAAAGTAATATTATTAGCTAATTCTCTGAACACCAATATAATTATAAATTATATTGGCGTCAATAAACTCGTTCGCAGTACAAGTAACAAATTCGGTGATAAAGCAAGTAAAGCTCTACGAAACAATTTCACGAATTATTGCAGGAGAGCTAATTATCCTATCCGATGTAAAATTATAAAACTTTGCAACAGAAGTTTATAGCCTTAAGGCTTGTCACTTGTTAATTAATTAAAATTATTGGGTAGTAAATTATTGCGCAAACGCAGTAGCAGTATTTTCTGCAAGGCTCTCCTTCATACTGAAGAAGTTACGTGATGCAATATTCACGGCGATTAGTACGTCCGTGCAGGTTAGGATTTGAAATCAATAAGGATTGTACTTACGTACTTACCTACCATACTAATGGCAACCATTCGCCGGAAGTCAGGTGCTATTTCAGGTCAAGCATTGACCGTTGAGATTCATGAAGGAGAAATGGGGGATTACTGCGTATTTTTCACAAAATTTTTAATTAATTCCTCCTCCGTCGTTCCCTTTAAGGAGTAAGAGTAGAGATAAAGCACTTTCGTAGCTACCTTTACACTGAAATCTAATCCTTCGTCGAGGATCCAACTGCAAAGGACGATGTCCATCTTGTGGTCGGTGAAAGGTCACTGGCGGTCATTTTCTCCAAAATCATCGGCCATGCACCATCTAGCTGACCGCTGTGAACACTTCCGAAGACTTCCCTTTCGCTCTTCCTAATTCTAACTAATTCCGTAGACAGTGCCCATCCCAGATCACTGGCGCGAGATAATTTATTATACCTCTGTCTTCTCTTAAAGCCAATACCTTCTCGCAGCGCTTCCCTAATGAAATTGGAACTTTAAAAAAAAATGTTTCCACATTGCAACCTTGCAACCAGTTTCACCAGTGGTGAAAGTACATAAATTGCGAGAATAAAAAAGGATCGGAGAAGGATATCAAAGGAAAAGAATATTGGAGAGAGAATATTAAGGAAAACGGGATACAAAAGTAGTACTAAACTACGGAATGAAATTTCAGCGATAAAAAGTACAATGAAGAAAAAAGAAATAAAAGCAGCATAAAGACACTGTGGGATGAATATTCAGGAATAAAAGAAATAACACAAGCTATTGGAACAGAAAAATTTCCGCAGTTAAAAGGAAGAATTTTGTTCCGAAAAGCATCAGTTTCTATTCGATATCAAATTTCGAAAGAAGAGGAAGGGAGGAGAGAGAACCCCAAATATAAAATTTTCTCTTCGGCTTTGTGTTAGTTTTCGAGATATTAATAAAAAAACTTTCAATGCTTTACGTTAAATTCTCTCTGTACAGACATGACTAATACAACGATCAATGTTGTAGCAGTCATCGTCGGTAGACATCAGGGAACCGGGAATTATTTACATAATAGCCATATCATCCTTAGTATGTATGGAATTCATCAATTATTCACAAAACATCATCATCGTGGATAAAGGAAAATACATAACACAAACCCAAATTCAACTCCTACTTTTTTGACGTGTCATGCGAAAAAATTAAAATTGAAATTAAAATTAAAAATTAAAAAATTTTTTAAATTAAAAAATTTAAAATTAAAATTATAATTAAAAAACAGAAATAATCCCTAATATCGCATTCTCGATTGAATTCGGCTGCTATTCGACACTCGGCAACGTCTGTATAGACAGAATTCAATGTATTGTATCAAAAAGTTTTTGATTAATATTTTAGAAACTAATGAAAACCCGAAAATAAAATTTTTATATCTCGAATTCCTCCCTCAAAATTTCATGTCTATCGGGAACTGGTGCTTTTCGGAACTGCAGTTAAAAAGATACATGTCAACGTAAAAGTGATGTAAAAGTGATGTAGAGAACCGAATCAAAACTCACGGTTGCGTAAAACCAACAGAATAGTTTTAGTTTTTTTATTGTTGTGTAAACTTGCTGATTTTACCGTCTCGTCATATTCTACGAACTGCTAATACAATCGACTATCAAACAGAGTACATACACACAAGTATTTGACGCTTTAAGAAAGCGTGAAATTTGCTGAACGAATGCTTTCACGGTTCCAAAGTTAAACACGAGAACGGAAAATGAAATCTGAGTTCACTTTACGAATCAACCTTCGACAATTTATCTAACGTAGTGGAACTTGGGTGATATTTCATATTTTAAGGGAGCGAAGAAAATTTCTTCAAGTATGGCTGACCTCTTAATTGAACTGCCTAGGACGAGAGGGTCAGAAGAATTGGAGAATCGAGTTAGCTCGACAGTGCTGTTCCACTAAAATTGAATAGCAGGCTTTAGGTATGAATTTCTCAAGACGGTTGAAATTGATTTATGCCACTTGCGATTCTAGACTGCTTGGTCATTTTGAGTCGTATTACGCAAGAACAGCAAAGGCAATTGAAGATGAAACGACAGTGCAAAACAGCGTTTTTTGTCGTTGAAAAATAATGATTCTTGTTCTTTTTTTTCCTTCCTTCTTTTTCGTTTTTCGTGATGAGGAAGAAAAAGAAGCATAAGAAGGTATAAAAATGAGCTTATACTCTTGGACAATGCAATTTCACTCCTGAAGGCTCTCCTCCAGTACCCATAAAAACAATGGAGTTATTTAGGTGTTTTCACTTTATATAATATAATGTAACGCGGAGGAGACGCGAGTAACTTTATTGTCTAAAACGTTCTCCTTATCTTCTTCTTTTTTATTTTTATTAACCTGCAATACATCATAATTTAAAGATCTACATAAGATTTGTTTAAAAAACGGCGGGATATATGAACAAGTTTTACTTTATATCCAAAAATAAGGTAAAAATTCATTTAAGAGCTTATTTCTAAGAAAGTTGAGTTTGAGTATGTAACTTTTACATGTGGAAATCTAAAACATATAGAATGAAATTGATTCGTTTGAAAACTCACATTGCAGAAAATCGGATTTGAAATTTTTTCGTGGAATGCATTAATTATACGAATCCGATTCCCTCGAAAACAAAAAATTTATATTTTTAACTTGCCTTCAGATGCTTCATCGCATTGTGCATAAGAATATTATATTTCATTAATTGTCAAAATTACCTCAAATTTCTCGCGTTACAATAATTTTCTGAGCTGAAACGCAAGCTAAAATATACAAAGAAATTTTTTCCACGCGTTAAGATTTGTTATTCATTGCGTTACATAAATTTATATACTTTTTGCATATACTTTTTTTACATTTTTTTACATTTGCATAAATTAGTTCAGAATTAACGAAGTTGATTCGTTTTTACGTTTACCTATTTTACCTATTTTAAACGTTAATTAAAAATCTCTTTCAGTTTTGTTTTATCCGCGTCTTATTTTTTATTTGATTGAGTTAGATGAAATTTCACGTATCGACTGCAAAACATCTATTTTCGTCTTACTATAGGAGATAATAAGAAATATAAATTGCAATCCGAAGATACCTTGTTTGAACCTGAAATGATATCACTTGTTTAAGCGACCACGCATCATATCACAGGTTTTTCAATCCTGCGTAAAAAAGTTCGCAAAAACTAATTGAAATAACTTCGAGCACATATGTTCAGAAAAAGTTGAAGAATTTTTGTTTCTGTTTCTAGTAAATTTGCAACATTGAAATTAGTATCCCGTGCCATTCAAAAATTAAAATCCTGTTATTTAATTATTTCTGTTATTAATTAAAGTTGATATTAAAACCAAAGAATCCACAAAAAAAAATATATCTGTCGTGCGTTCTTTCCGTGATCTTTATATATTTCCAGAGAGGTCCGACTTCCATCGATGGGGACAATATTTGCCAGCGTACGCAACATATTTCCAGACAGTAATGATTGAATTATCAAACACGTCGACCGACAGTAGCGAAATGAACGGAAGCAAAGGGAAAAATTTTTAGCTAAAAGCAAAGGAACAGTAGAAGAGAGATTTCACGAGTTTCCATTAACTGCTCGTTAATGAATTCTCGTTAAAAACTACTCCGTTGTCGTAATCGTGTTTCTGCTGCAAAACTCCGAACTCCTCTCCTATTCCTCTGTTCCCTTTGAAACAGAAAAAGACAAAAAAGCTTTGCTGGCGGTGCGGGGAGGAGGGGAGAGAGAATTGTTTGAGAGAGTAGGAGGAGAGGGTTAACAGAGAAAGAGAGAGAGAGAGAGAGAGAGAGAGAAGAGAAAAAGAAACGGGGGTGCGCAGTATTTCATAACACGCCGACTGTATAGGGGGGAGTGGTTCGTCGTTTCTCACCGGACTTTGGCCACGTTTACAAAACGAATGAATCCGAACGTTCTCGCCAGAAGATAACGGTCTTAGCAAAAAGCATTCAGTCGAGTGAGAAGAGTAATTAAAGAGATTTCTCAGAGTGCAGCGGGGGCGCCGAGCTGAGCTCAGCTATTGTTGCAGTCACCACTCCCTCCCCCCCTCTTTCCTAGCAAAACCATACTGCCGGAGAGATAGCCTTCAGGAAGTGGAATTCCAGATTAGGGAGCCAGGCAGGATATGTCTGACAGAGAAAGATAAACGTCTATCGGCGGCCAGCCCACGCTGGTTTATCATAAAATCGATATACAGAGCCTTGCCTCTATAGTCTCTGGCAAAGATTTTGCTTTTCGTTCAAGACAGAGAGAAGCCACCTCTAGGAATCGTGTTAGCGACGAGAGGGTCAGTCGCCCTTCCCTCTCTCCGTTTTACTTTGACAATCCTGTCACGTGGCTTTTTGTCACGTAAACGTTGCATACATCATAGGTGACTCACCTAGATCATGACTCACATAGATCATTCTCTGACCTAATCTCCGGGAATTTTAAAGGTTTCCTTCGGGAAAGCTTGTATAATGACGTTCTATATGTTCTCCTACCATTTAACGTTTATTCGCAGACATTTCGTTTCATGTATCATTCGCCTTACTGACCTTATTTTTGCGTCAATTTGCTAATCGTCTTGTTTAGTAATTTTTCTTGTTTTCTTATTTTATTTGTTTATTTTATCACTCTTCAGAGAGATTGACAATGATACGGTCAAAGAGGGGAAACAAGTCTGTGATAGAAAGAAAATACAACCTGGCTTCCTTAAGCATGTGATCTTTTGTATAATATGATTATAGTGGTTGTTGCGCTGCATTAATGCGCAGATCGCAGAAATTCGAAGAAATATGTTAGGGTCGCAGGGAACACGGAAGAGACCATCGTACGGTGGCAAGAATTTTTATCTAGACAAAGATGCCCTTTCAAGGTATGAAGATCACTTTCCTTTGTAAGGGGTAATATGTTTTTTTCTCAGAGGTGTGGTTGGAAAACTCTTCACACGGCACAAAAATCCACTGGTGCGCGAGAAAGCTATTGAAGGCAACGACGTACATACTGATGACAGGAATTAACTTGTGCAGAGTGTTAGAAAAAAAGAAAGAAAACGCAGGCTTTCCTTTCAAAGGGCATTTTTTCTTTTTTCTGCTGTTTTTTTTTTCTTTTTTTTTGGTAGTCTCGTGAATATTTAGGAGTATATAACAATCTTTCATTTTTTCGTGGTTAACGCGTAATCGCTGTGGCAAGATTCATTTTAGAATTACCATTTTTTAATGAATCCCTTTACCCATTTTCTTATTTTTTCGCGCAGCGACGCGTAATTCTGATTTAAAGCAACGAAAGAAGAAACGCAGAGGGAAACCGAATCGATCCAGGCTAACCGAATTTCGAGTTCTCCCGTTTACATACCACAGAATCTAACATTCAAGATGGCCGCTATGTTCGTAGGAAAATAGAAAATAGCAGAAAAGATTGAAAATTTAGAAAATCGTCTATTAGCTTCAAAAGAATTATTATATTATTAAATCTGAAAGAATTGTGATTTTTGTCGAGATTTTAAAGCAGCTCTGTGTCTAATTTATCTAATTGTCAACTGTATGAATACTTAATTATGAAATTTCAAATATCTTCAAATCAATACAATATTTATACGTTACTTCTTCAAATGTAACGCAGTATTAAATACAATAATACTTTCACTATAAAATTTTATAAATTTAAAATCAGAAATTATCGAGTTATTTCATTTTTAGAATTCTACTTAAAAAGAAACTCACGGAATACGAATTTAAATTTATCTTGAACTTAAGAAAGGACATTAATTAACGTAGCAACTATTAACATATTAAGAAAGGAATGAAACTAACGTAGCAAATATATACTGGACCATCTTTTATGTATATATGTATACGTGTGTATATATATATATATATATATAAATTATATATATGTATATATATACACATTACATATATATAGCATCAAATAACGGAGAAACAATTCCAATAAGACGACGGATGGTAGGACGGAATTCAATTTGAATTTTAATCATTGTTCGGCAGGGGAACATCCAGCGGCGATGCAACATGGTGGCCAACTGAGGCTGGCAAATCTGCCATTCGTAATGATCTCGACGACACTGCTAGCCTTCCTGAATCATCGTTATTGAATCCAGCTATCGTCGTGGGATCACGAGACACTCATTTCGAATATTCATCGGTAAATCTCTCTTCCCTCTAACGACTCGTCCTGGAAACGTTTAAAAGAGAAACTGTCACAGTATTACGCAGAGAATTTGATTTTTGCATGAATACGTGCTGAGCAGCTGCCGCTTTTGAATCAAATCTTCGAGCCGTGTTGCTGGTAATCTAATCGCGAAGTACGAGCGAACAGTGAATTCCTGATTGCAACAATGTAACATTTCAAGAAAACTTTTATCAGATCAGAAGAACACGTTTGTTGTTCCGTCGTGATAAATCAACTGCAAAAATTATTCTGAACTATTTTATCGTGGAAAACGGTTGCAAAAATTAATTTCACATACCTGTATTTTCCAATGAAGCAGTCCTGATTATCAAGTTTTATATTTCTTTTTCACAGTATATTTTTCTGGTTGAATAAAAGTGTATATTATTACGAAATGATAGAAAATGTATGCAAAAATAAAACGGGAAATACTTTGTGATTTTATCGTTCGACTTTTTAAACTTTTACGAATTCTTCATTTTTATTTCCAACGTAAATGACAGAAAACTTCGTCGATTTTCGTCAACTGTAATGTAGAAGATATCGAGATAATTTGTTAATCAATTAAGTATAATTTCTAATGTACAAACTTAATGACGATAAAAGTATTACTTCTATTTAATTCTTTATGTTAATGAATTTTCGGAGAAACAATTTACGAGCACGTACTTCAGATATCGTTTCACCCTAATCTATAATAACATAGACAGTGAAGAAGGAAGTCTCTAAACTGTGGAACTTAACTCGGACAGGGTTGGTCTAACAAAATCTCTTTAAAACTTTGTACCGTTAAATGCCTTCTAAACCATTAACCTGTTGGCTTCATAAATCATTCATATTTAAAACGCTATTACGAGCGAGCGAAAGTTCATTAAAAAGTGATATTTACACCCTCTTCTCGTGAGATCCCTCTACGAACCGTTGACATGAAGAATTAAGCATATAACTTAACTTGAAAAACCGTATTTAATTCACGAATAATTGATTTTAATGGACAAAGATAGATTTCATATTTTAACAATGTGATTATCTGTGATTTTCAGATTAAATTAATACGTCACTAGGTCCACATTGAGAAATGGCTGCTACAAGGAGATAGTGACGACCATCTTGAAAGTATACGAATCACGTTAAAAAGATATGATGGAATTCGATGAGAAATGGAATGGTAAAGTGATATTACTGAATCAAGAACATGGAATAAGGTCTGTGAAGGAAGGAGACAAAAAGGTGAAGGTGGAATCGGACCATATTGCGGCACAACGGATGCTGAATGCATTATAAGAAAAGTAGTCTGTTATAATGAAATAATATAAGACTTAATGTGTAGGATGTTCCGAAATTGAACAATCAAATCATATTTCCTTTACTTCGTAGATCAAGATAATGAAAACAAACTTATGAAATACGTGATACATTTTTCTTAAAACAACCGAAATTTAATAATAAATGTTACATCAAATTTCACTCAATTTAAATTGGGATATTCCTTCATTTCTACTTAACATGGACAAATAATGATTTCAGTTGATAATTTTATAGTTTCTTTACAGCATTTTCTTCTCTTTGTGTTCTCTCAAAATGCTATAATTTGTGTATGTATTATGAAATATTAATAATTGTTAGTATTTAAAATTAATTTTTACTGAGTTATCAATTCTGGAACATCTTATATAAAAAAAAAAATGAAAAAAAAATAAATAAAAAGTAAATTGTCAATGGTAATAATAGTTCGCTGAAGACGAACCGTTTAATGCTGAATAAAGTACGATTTTATTTACTATGTTACAGTTATGAGACAATACATTATACTTGCCAAAGGAAATGTACGAATTATCGTTGACATACGATTAAGATTTTTAATCGTTTCGTTATAAACAATTTATTACACGAGATGAATAAAGTATAACGTTATAAATGAATTTTTCATAAATTACTGCACGTACTGATTTCATTTTTTGTTTAATTAAACATAATTAATAGACTATTTATTTGGCATATATTATGCTTTTAACATGTCATTTTCACATCCAATTTGATATAAAAAAAAAAATCATTCCCATTTAAAACAAATAAGAAAAAATCATTTTTTTTAAACTATCGTCCTAGAAAAATTATTGAAATGATCGTTTAATTTTAAAATATGAAATCAATATATGCAATAATTATTGGAAAACCAGCGTATAACATTGTACTTGACTCGCTCTATGGTATATACACTATGTTACACCCTTTAAAGAACGAAGAAATGTTAGGGAAAATTTGTTTGATCTGTAAGATGATAGAACGGAAGAAGAGGAAGCGTAAACTTGGTCTCCAATCAATGTAAACTGAAAATCCGGCTTAAAGACACGAAATAAATCTGGATTATCTTCGAATTCGATCTGGATATTCGGCGAATCATAGCTTCAAGCGAAAATAAAAAGGCCTTTCATCCTAAAAAGGATGACAAGTGATGACAAACATTAAGAAACAAAAAGCACAGCAATCGTTATTTTCATTTTGTTCATTGTATTTGTTCTTTTGTTGTGCTGTATAAGAATATCTGTCCAAAAAATAAATAAACGGTTTTTCGATAGGGGTTCAAGAAAAAGACATTGAACTATGTTCGTACTAGAATCGCTGTAAAAGTTAGTCAAGGTTAACACAAACATACCTAGGAAATTAACGGTATATTGAAAATGGAAATTCGATCGAGATGTTGATCGGTTTAAAAATTATTAATACGCAAAAATATAAGTAGAGATCGCTTGAATTTTAAATTAATATTTTTTGGAACTAATAAACGATCATAGAGTTCCTCAGTGGGAACAAAACAAAATTTCTAATAATATGGTCTTGATTTAACTGGAATGAATCACAATTAACGGTAAATCGCAATCTGTTATCGCAGTATAGAAAACGTTAAACTCAAAACGTAAAGCTGAGGAAATAACCAAGTAGAAACAACGGATACTATTAATCTAACGAAAAAAAAAAATCATGTACCCATTCGGTTTTAAGTTTCACGTTGTCTGTTCTGCAAATACTCTCGATAAACGTTAACACACGATCCATGTTCTCTTTTTTGGGCATCCGAGCTCAGGGTATACTTCCACACCATTTTCGGTGATGATAGAAAACTTACAATTTATAACGTGTTCATCGTGTATTAACGCATCCTGTCGTTCGTGTACACACATATACAGACAGAAGAAAAACAACAGAGTATCATAATAGTAAAATGAAAGCGAGTGATCAGTTGTTAGTATCGTAAGTTCACCTTCGTTGAGGTACAAGTGTCGAGTTACATTTAAAGAACTCTTCGCTACGAGGTAACTAAGTACTTCTCATCTATCGTTAGGCAAACTACAAAGGCCAACTCTGAAATGGCAATGTCGATAAAAAGAAAAAAAGAAAAAGAAAAAAAAAAGAATTGGACGCGTGGACCCAAAATTAAGATCATTCTAATTGGACCAGAATAACGACTGTTATATTTTATTTAGTTATAAGTTTTCAATAAGCGTCGGTTACGTATGTACACTGTTAAAAATCAAGTTTCTCCTTGTAACCATCATGTGCGTGTATTTGAGTGAATGCGAATGAGATAATGAAAATGATAAACGGGCGAATGATATATTAAGTGCAAAAAAAAAATATTTCAGTAATCAAATTAAAATTGATTCTATAACGGTTACACATGTTCAAAGATTAATTGCAAAAGTAGTTTAAGCGCGTTGGAAATTGAGACGCATTTTCTGTTATAGCTGTAAATGGTTTCTGTTGAATCGCAATATACGATGATTCATTTATGTACTTATCTTCTCTCTGACTAACTTTACCAGATTGAAATAAAAGATTGTCAATCCCTAAATAGGACAGATAATTTATATAATATTAATAATAAAATTTTATCACATGTAACGTATATTTCCATCCTGATGTTCATATTCGGTGTAAATGATTTATTTTATCTTTTTATTTAAATTACACAGTTTCCAAAGGATCAGCATCATTTTTGGATACTTCTATTAACACGGATTTGTTCAACAAATCATTTAAAGTACATGCAAATATTCTTAGAAAACCACGTTCGGAATCGGAATGATTTGTTAGAATCACGTTTATTCCTTGATGCGTTGCATCAAGAACGTCATGGTGCAACATTTCTCCTGTAAGATACAGATTGGCAGATGTACCTTTTAAGACGGATCCTCCTGACCCAGCACAAATCGCGACAGTTTTAATTAATCCATCTGAAAAATCAAAGTTAAACTACAGCGTTTCAAAATTTACAAAATAACTAATAAATTAAAAAAAAAAATTGATACCTGTTAGATGACTGCGGGCTAATCTAACATACTTCAAACCAGTACATTTTTTCACTAATTGCACAGCTTCTTCTATAGAAATTTCATTTTTTAAAATGCACATTCTTCCGTAACCAATATTACTATCTTTTGCATTTGGTTGAATTGGTGCACTACTTTCAAGCACTTAAATACATAATATCATCAATTACAAAATAATATTGAAGAAACATTTCGGTATCTAAATTTACCATTTTCAAATGCTGAAGCCAACCAATCATTTACTCCTCCTCTTACTGAATCGAAACTTGTATGCGGACAGTATACAGCTATCCTATTTTCCAAACATTTTGCAACGATCTTCTCCTAAAAATTCTTGTATAAATAATAGTAATTAACATACAAATAAAATACAAATTTAAGATAAAACCAATAACGAATTCCCCATTACCTTCCATGAGCGAGTTGTTACAGACTTCATAGGAGCAAATATTAAAGGATGATAAGTAATAATCATGTCTGTTTTTAAGTCTAAAGCTTCTTGCATCACACTCTCAGTCAGATCATTTGTTAGAAGAATGTGTGAAATTAGTTTAGTTTCTGTAGGCTCAACCAATAATCCTACATTATCCCAAGAAGCTGCAAGTGATAGATCAGCAAACTGTTGCATTGTATTTACAACTTGTTTTAAAGGCATTCCAGTAAAATTCAATTTTATATCAGTATTCATTGTACAGAATGTATTATGTTTGAGTGTTATATAAGAAATTAGTCCCTTGCAACTTTGTCTTAGCTTTCTCAAATGCTTGAACATTTATAGTAACCTAAAAAAAGAAACAAAACAAGACTATTATCATTGTTATATATGTTATATATGCATATTATTACAAATTACAAAACAATTGTAATTATTACAAAATATAGTAATATTTAATTTAATAAAAGAAGGAACAAACAAAATAAATCAATAGTTTGTTAATTATTTATTGTTAAAAAGTTAAATTACATAGAGTAACATTTATTCATTATAAAACCAAATTTTCACTGAACCATCGTCACTAGCTGATGCAAGTTGTCCTGGTATAGTGGGGTGCCATTGCACACAATTTACATCTTGAGTATGAGCAGTATCCATAGAACAAACCATAGTAAAACTTAACTGATGAGGATCGGAGTCACTGTCTTCTTTAAATATTCTGATAATATCATCACCACATGCAGTCACTAGCAAACCAGTTGTCTTGCACCAATCAATATCATAAATTGTCCTTGTATGATAACCAGTTATTGTACACACACATTTCCAAACAGATTCATTGTTTGATGTAACGATACCTGGTTCATTATCAGGCTTATACTCTTGCCATATTTTCACTGTTTGATCATCACTGCATGTTGCAATTTGATTACCCTCCTTGTTCCACGCAAGACTCCAAACGGTTGATGTATGGGATGATAACGTTGCTATGCACGACCAATCATTATCCCCTGGATCTTCCTTGAATATTTTTACTGTATTGTCATAACTGGTAGAAGCAACAACTTCTTCATTAGGATGCCATCTTACCTACAATCATTTTGACATATACTTCATATGTTTATGATACATTTTGATAATATAATAATAACGACATAATCACATTTAACATAAAATAATAATAATACAAATGATAACAATTGTTCGACTACAAACCACTTAATGTATAATATTTACTTACCTTCTTCACATCTTGTGTATGAGCATTAATAACAGCAGCACATTCATATTCATCATCATTTACTTCCCATATCCAGACAGATTTATCACGGCTACAAGTAGCTAACAACTGGCCACTACAAGACCAGCTAACACTTTTCACTTCATTCTCATGCCCTTCTAACGTCGCGTTGCATTCAAATTGTCCTGACTTATTATCCCATACAGCAGTGGTTGAATCAAAACTAGCTGAGGCTATGTAATTTCCACAAGGAGACCATGCTATCTCTCTTATAGTTCTAGTATGACCCTCTGTCAGAATAGTTTTCACAACCCATTTTGGATCTTGTTGTCCCCATATTATAATTGTTTTGTCTTCGCCACAAGATGCAAGGCAAGTGCCATTTGGATGCCAACAAACATTCCACACCCTTCCCCTATGACCATTTAAAGTTTGTTTTAATTCCAATATTCCCATCTCTACCTGCAACAATAAATGCTTTCTTTTTAAGCTTAGTAAAGAATAGTACAAATATTGCAAGTTGGGAAAATATAGATGGGAAATGTTTGTGCATCGTATTCAAGTAGAAGTCGAAAAAAAACATTTTTTAGAATTCTTGTTTATACGATAATGTTGAAAGAGAAATTATTTAACTTCTTATCTATACGATATCTATACGATATTAAGAGAAAAATTATTTAACTTCTTAGAACATATTTTTCAAATAAAAATTTGAGAATTACACGAAATTATGAAAATAATAAAAAGTTTTCGATATAATACGATATGTTATATTTGAATACTTACGATATACATACACGTTTTAAAGATTCGTTAATTTTTCAGTACATATATAAAAGAAGAACTTATGATTTGCATATGAGCTTATTTGTATACGTTTTGCACAGAATTATGATATAATTATGATATACACAAAAATGTCACGTGCGCCATATAACCACGAACCATTAACTGATAAGATAATTGTTTAAGATATTAGTAATGCACATTTAAATTAAGATATTTTTAAAAATACTTGAAATTAAGACTTTCAGTTGTCATTTATTGAACAAATGTGATATCATTATTTATGATTCAAAAATTTGGTAATAATTACTATTCACATAGAGCAAAAGTTTCGGCGGGGAAATATGAAATTATACTTTACATTGTGCTTGCCTCTTCATTGTTTACATTATTATATGAAATATGGAAATACAATGAATACTATCACTTTATATAATGCAAATCTGTGAATTTATTTATTTAATCTCATGTTTTGTACAGTTTCATAAATATAAAATAATTAAATTACGATTAATTAAACTTATGATTGTTAGAGATAAGTATAGTAATTATTAATCTGATGCTGCATTATATGACGTAGATACTGACAGTGTGTCTGATTCTGGTAAAGGTAACATTCTGGTGCAAGAGTCAGGAGTTCTAAAAAAATTTGAGAAGAAAAGAAAAGAATCAAATTCAGAACCTCTCTTCCTTTTTTTCCTTTATAGAAAGCTGAACAACTTACACATCCTTCAAAAGATGTAACACATGTTTGTGCTCAATGCCTTCAAGCCATAAATTTAATAATTCTTCTCGTTTACACCTCAATAATTGCTTGCAGGCATTCAAATTTTCTTTAACCGCATGAATCTTTTCCCGGGATGCTGTTACCTTTTCTGATAAAGCACTGAATATCTACAAGAAAAAATAACGAAAATATTAACATAACAAATGTACAATCATTGTTTTGAAGTATACACTAATATATATTTACTTGCATAACTTCTGTAAGATCCTGATCATGTAATGATACCAATTCGTCAAGCCTTTGATCGCTTTTCTTATATTCTTTTTCAAGTTTAGCTTTTTCTATCTCTCGTTGTTCATTTGTTTCACTTGCTGACAAAGCTCGAATTACAGAGATCAGTAAACCACTCTGCAAAATACATATGATCAGACAATGTTAAAACAAACAATTAAAGAAAGCTAAGAAAGCTGAACTTACCGTTTCTTTGGTTGGTTTAATACCTCTTGGAGGTTTAGTAGGAGGTATCGAATTCATCTTTTATTGTTTTTTTATTAACAAAAATAAAAAATACGATACCAAAAATTCTACTAAAATTAACCTAAACTTAAATGCTATGTAGGTTATGTCACTTTACACTGTGTTGCATAAACTTATAATGTTTTAAAAATCATTTTCCCAAAGATATTTATCAAGGATATGACAAAATTAAAGAATTGTTGTCTATATTGTATAGATTAATTATTACGTATTTCATTTATATAATCTACATTGAAATTTTGTGACAGTAAGTCACATGACAGCTGACACATTTTTGACAATACAAGGACATAAGTACTCATCTATTTATACAATATTAAATTGTACATGGGACAATATAGATATTAATCAAATAATTCAAATAATGATAACAATTCTCTTTATTGATATATGTTCTGGCATAAACTTAAGATATGTATGTAAATCTTATGTTTGCTAATGCAATACAAATTTTTCTAGATTATGTATTTTCCTAAATTGTGTAAAAATGAAAGAACAACAGATTTTTGATTACCAAATGTAAAGCTGAACAAATATTATCAATATTAAAAATATTTTAATATCATTTTCTTAAACACAATGCTATATATAATATTGGTGTTTAATTATGTAAATTATTACTTTTATAAATTACAAATAATGTACATGTACCATAATTATGTACACAATCATGTACTAATTTACAAAACATTAGCACAAGAGTAAAGAAGAAATAGATAAGATAATAATTTTTTGATTTTAAAAATAAAATTTTCTGTGTGTATTTGCTTATAAATATTTGCTACAATATTTTATATAAATTTCGAGTGAAAAATAAAATATATATACACACTTGGAGTCAGAAAAGGCTATTGTCACTCTTACTTTTAGACGACTCCATTAGTTGCAAATCTTTCCACTTATATTATTTAGTAAAAGTATCACAGAATTTATCGTACAATTATATTGCGTGGTATTTTCAAATGGTCTGTTGTATTTCACAGTTTAATTTCCGTTATTTTTTTATTGTAAATTATTAATATTGTGCTGCAGCGTTTTAAGCAAAATATTAATGTAAGGTTTTAAATTTAATGCAACCTTATTTGTAATTTTGCTTACACAGTTTCAAAATTCAATATACCCTTTTTTAATATCAAATAAACTTATAACAAAATTGATTGAACTTTTAATAATTTTAACATGTTGAAACGCCCCGATTGTAGTATAGATATTTTATCTCGTCTACCCCAAATAATTTATTAAAATACTACTGTTATAAATATCAATAGCAGTAAGAACCAAATATAACATTAAAAAAAAGAGAAGAATAAATTATATAATACCAATGTCTCGTAGATTATCAAGGAATGTATATTCTAAATAAAGGTTAAATTATTTAGAAATCATTATTTAAAGTACACAACTATTGTTTCAACATGATAAAATATACGTAGACACACAAAACTTGAAGTTAAGTTTACATTTGCGGTAACTGATCAATAGGTGTTGCGAATTTAAAATCTTCTGGAAACAGTTTTCCTGCATGAGGATACATTAGCTTATACGACTGTCTGATTGTGACATCAGCTACACCAGCAATGTCACCAATTTCTTTTTGCGATCGTTTATCCTCCGATGCCTGAATAAGAAAACAAATCCATGAAAATTATAAAAATATAAATTGGAAGAAATTCTTTCAATTTCATCAAATATACCTGTGATGCCATATAGATTGCAGCTGCTGCCACCGAAATCGGTGATCGTCCAGGTACAATATCAATTTCTACTGCCTTTTTCGCGATATGCGTGGCAGCTCTTTGCACCATATTAGGAAGTCCAAGATTCGAACAAAATCTTGACATAAAGTCTCCAGTTCTGATAAGATCAACGCTAGTTTCAAGTACTTTTAATATCAGTTTAAAACATCTTCCTATTTCCTTTTTACTGATTTTGCTAACAGCACAAATTTCTTTGAAAGTACGAGGCACACCTTCTTGTCTGCAGGCAATATACAAACAAGCTGAGGCAATGGCATCATTTGCGCGACCTTTTAAATTTTTACCATCGTGTACTTGTTTAAACAAATTATTTGCTCTATCAACAATAGTCTTAGGCAAGTTAATACGATCAGCCATTCCATTGATTTCACGAAATGCATTGATCAATGCTCTATCAGAACTGCTCATCTGAAAGGACACAAGTCATTGATTAATCAAGAAAAATGTATATTATAAATAGAATAATATGATGATACTTACTGTACGTCTGTTTTGATATTTTGAAGCACCAAAGGCATCAAACGATGCAGCACCAGTTCCAGGACCAATCATAGTAGATAAATCTGAACCATTTAGAAGCGGATTTTCTGGTCCACCAACACGTGATGGATCAACTCCAGCTTTTTCATTACTAAATGTTCTCCATTCTGAACCAACATCTATCACCCTATTTAAAAAGACAAAACAAAACAGTAAGTTTCATTTTAATTTATACATATATTATTTTTAAATTAAATAGGTAGATTTACCTATCTCCTACGACTAATCCACATTCTGAACAAATCTGATCTCCAGCTCTGTAATCTTCAATAAGAGGTGCATCTGGATGCGCATAACAACAAACTTTGTTTGTTTCGTGTCTGCAAAAAAAAACTAAGAAAATATGTACCACGCATTAGTGTATTCATGCACTTAAATTAATGAATACCAATTACTGTGTTAATAACGTATTTACAAATACATGCGTCGGAAAAATTTTTTAAAAATTAAAGTATTTTGTTTTTACCTACACGTTTATGTACATTAATTGCTAACATGACAATAAGAGTCTCTTATTTAAAAAATGAATAACGCGAAAATGTTTGTTAACAAAATAATTTATCATTAAAATATCGAGAATAAACAATGTTACTGTCAGATCTAATGGCCATAACCTCTGACACTATAATATTTATAAATTGATTCGGTCCAATCACGAATTATTATGATTTATAAAACGAAGCTTTGTGATAAATATTATCGACGTCGAATCGTTGAAGTAAGATTTTCTCAAAAATTACCTTGACGAGCTTGCCATATTTTGGATTCGTGTTTTTTCTACTCTGCCGCGTCGTAACACAATGTAGATACTTACATCCACAATATTTATACATGTGTATAAAGGAATATGAAGTAAATGTAAAGGATAATATTCAATGACTTTAAAAATCTGATTCTATCTTCTAACAATCAGTAAATTCATTTCTAATGAAGTAAAATTTAAAAAATATAAGTTAGATTGTGATAAATGAAATATAAATTCATGTATTAAATAAAAGAAAATTAAGAAAAAATATTGATTGAACTGATTGTTCGCAATACTAGAAGTGAAATTTAAGTGATTAATTTTTTGTAGATATTAGTTATTTAATCGACAACGATTAATTTATAATTTTCGTGTTTGTTCGTTTTAAGATAATGACATATTTCTTATTTGTGTTTCATGGAAAAGAAGATTGCTATCTACAATACTGTATAATCAATGCAGTTGACGTTATCAGACAATTTATTCTGTGATAATAGAGTGACACTTAACCTAAAATGTTTATCTTATAGATAAAAATAATGGTTGTGAAATCATTTCAGTATATTTAGAACTAAATATCATTTCACAATAACATATATAGAAAAATATATATATGTATATATAAAATTGTTAATATACAGAGGAAACAAATGTATCTAATAGATTAAGTAATATATTTAAATTAATAATTAATGTTTAAGAAATAAATATTATGTAGAAACAAGTTTTACGGAGTAGAAGAATTATTTGATTTACTTACACAATTAATATAATAATTACAATAACAATATACGAAATGACATTGGAGGACGCACAAAATGCAGCGAGAAAGGCAGTGCAATTTGATAGTCAAAATCAGCACAAGCAAGCTTTATATTATTATAAAATAGCTGTAAAATATCTTGTGGAACTGCAAGAGCCTGTATACGATCAAAAAATTTCTGAATATCAAGAGAGGATAACAACTATACAGAAACTCGGTGAGTGTTTCAAATTAGTTTATATGTATTTATAAAAATAAAGAACAACATGTTATAGTTAGCGAGGAAGAACAAAAAAGTCATACAGCACAATCTACAGATCAATCTAAGTTGCAAAAATGCAAATTTCTCATGAATCAAGCACAAGATGCTGACGAAGCTGGTTTGAAGGACATTGCTGTAAAATTATATACAGACGCTGCTGAACTAGGTCTTAGCATGGTACATAAAACGATTGTTAAAATCGATCATATTATTATAATTCTATTTGAGAATTATGGTAATATGATATACTATTTGAGAATTAATTCTAATGAGAATAGTATAATTACAGAAAACCAGTGACACACAAACAAAAGCTAAATTAACAGCTCTTATAAAACTTGCTCTTGATAGAGCAGAATCTCTGAAAGGTTTGAGAACAGTGGACAGTAATGACATTTTTAAAACCCTTTCGAAATTGCCTTCAGTACCTGAAACTAGTTTGGATGAAGATATAGATGAAATATCATCTACAACTACAAAAGTTAATATTACAGAGTCTAGTAATACAGGTAATTTTTATCATGTTAATGCAGTAAAAAATTCGTTTCTGTTCAATTGTATTCTTTTTGTTGTTTTTTTAATTTTCAGGGAAATCATCTCGAGCACCTCTTCATCGAGGAAGCAGTATACATCTGAAAGTGAGCGGTGGCAGTAGTAATTACACAGAAGAAGAGAAAAGAGTTTTGCTTCATAGTTCTCACATCAATGATCATGAATTTGTACCTTTTATGAGTATTGATCTTACAGAAAAGTTTCAATATGCTATCCCGTTTACTGACAGAGACGGTTTATTAGCATTAGCGCCAAAACAGAAACCTGATTTTGCAAAATGGTGCCGACCAGAAGAATTATTTTCTGACCCAAGAATGCTTAAAACAAGCCATGTTGATTATTATAGTATCAAACAAACAGTCAGTAAAAAAGCTAATATTAAAATTAATGATCTTCGTGTTGAAATGTAATTATAAACTTTCAGGTTGTTTCTGACTGTTCTTTCGTTGCTTCTCTCGCAGTTAGCGCTCAATATGAAAAAAGATTCGGACGTAGACTTATCACCTCTATTATTTATCCAAAGAATAGAAACAAAGAGCCGATATACAATCCATTTGGTAAGAATTTATACATTGTTGTATAATATAATATCACGAAATTTTTTTAATTTCAAGGATCAATGGTTTATAATTTTCCTAGCATATTATTTCAAAAAAAGAAAAAAAAATTAAATTGGGAGTATTTTATATTAGGAAAATACATGGTGAAACTACACATTAACGGTGTTCCACGCAAAGTTATAATAGATGACTTATTGCCTGTAAGCCGATACAACCAATTACTTTGTTCCTACTCTAGCAATCACGGTGAGCTGTGGATCTCGTTGCTCGAAAAGGCATACATGAAAGTAATGGGTGGTTATGATTTTCCTGGGTCAAATAGTGTAAATTTATTTTTATATCATATTTATATTATACAGATAATAAGCACACAACATGGTTTATCTTTTTTAACAATGAAATATTATTGTTCAGAATATAGATTTACATGCTTTAACTGGCTGGATACCAGAGAGGTGGGCTATAAGACCTGGCGAACCTGATTTTAATAAGGATAATTTATTTAATGTGTTATTAACACGTTTACACAAAGGAGATGTACTAGTAACAGTTGCTACTGGAGAATTATCTGATTTGGAAGCTGATAGAACAGGTCTTGTACCGACTCACGCCTATGCTGTTCTCGATGTTAGAAGAATAAATGTAATTAATTATTTCTTGGTTATTTGAAATATATTTTAAACACAGGCTTTTATGTTTATAAATATAAAGTGGATATATTTTTATAGGATGAAAGATTATTACAACTTAAAAATCCTTGGTCACATTTACGATGGAAAGGAAATTATTCTGAACTTGATGGAATACATTGGACAAGTGAATTAAAAGAAGCATTAAATTATGATCCAGATTCTGCGTCCCAATTCGATAATGGAGTTTTCTGGATTGATTATGATAGTATATGTCGATTTTTCGATGTTTTTTATTTAAATTGGAATCCAGGTTTATTTAATTACACTTATTGTATTCATCAGTAAGTCATTAATGATTTTATGAATAACATTGTTCAATGATTGCACAAATTATTAATAATTATGAAATTATTTCATAAATCTTTTTATAAAAATACTTTATTATAGAATGTGGAATGCAGGAATAGGACCAGTAAAAGATGCATATAATATTGGTGATAATCCTCAATTTTTACTAGAAGTAAAAAAGAACATTAATGGTGCTCTATGGATTCTTCTTACAAGACACATTACAGATATAGCAGATTTTAGACAAAATCAAGAATATATAACAGTATTAGTTTATCGAAATGACGGAAAAAGAGTGTATTATCCTCGTAAGTAAAGTAATTTATGATTTTGTTCTATTTCTTTTAAACTTAATTATAAATGTTCAATTATATATATAGACGATCCACCGCCATATATCGATGGAGTAAGAATAAATAGTCCACACTATCTTTGTAAAATAAAACTAGATCCTCAAAGCGATACTCGATATACTCTAGTTATATCCCAATATGAAAAGACACATACAATATATTATACTTTACGCGCCTATGGATCTTGCGAGTTCTCATTAAAAAAGATACCAAATTTTTATAAATATGAGGAAGAGGTATATTTTCTTTATTCTTAATATAAATTTAACGTCTAATATCTAATTTAAAATTTAATAACTAATAGTATAATCATAATTTGTTTAGCTTACTGGTCAGTGGAAAGACATTACAGCTGGTGGATGCAGCAATCATCCAACATATCAGAATAATCCGCGTTATCAGTTGATTTTAGAAAATTCAAGTAACAATAACTATTTGCTTATTATATTGAAGGGACCTAAACAATATCAGATAGGATTTGATATTTTAACAGTTGTATTAAATGATTCTGAAGCACCTACTGCATTCAAAATGAAAAGCTCTGGCCCATTCAGGTATTGTAGAAAATGATACATCATATATAATTGTATACAGTATTTATTAATAATTTAATTTAATATAGATCCGGATTTGTTTATCTCGAATTAGAGGATGTACCAGCAGGTACATATCACATTATTCCATCGACATATATCCCTGGACAAGAAGGACATTTCTTTTTAATATGTAAGTCGTATTGTAAATTACAACTCCAACATATTATATAAATTTTATATAAAAATAGATTCTGATAATCATAATTATTATACACAATAAATAATCATTATTTTATTTCAATTGTGATGTATGAGGAAATAATATGGAATATTCATATTTGTTGTTATAAAATTGTTGATGAATATTCTTATGAGTATTGCATATTGTACAAAAATCACTAATGCTAAAATTGATGTTAAAACAAAATATTACTGATAAAATATAAATTAAAATTAAAAAAAAATTCCATAAAGGGAAATGAGTCAGGCATTAAATGATGAATTGTTATAAAATCTTTTTATTTTATATTTTAAAAATACAAATTAGTAATCAGACTAGACAACTATTGACTGAATTATGAAAATTTGTGGCACTTTATTCATAATTAATAATTGCTTCATGAGTTGTGATTTGGCACGTACACAGATAAATCTTGACAAATGTAGCTCCTAAATATTTTAACTAACTGTTTAATATTCTTTGTACTGTTTTTATATAAATATTAAAAAGTATTACGTTTTAATCAGTAACTCAAGTGAATATTCATGTAAAGTATTCACTAAAAATGTAAAATTGTAAATACAGTAATTATTTTTATACGAAGTGTATCGATAATGTTTCACCTACAAATTACATAATATAAAGAAACGCATCAAGATTTTTATATTCCTAAATATTACTGTATTTTGTATCTATTTAATAAAAATTAATTCTAAAATATTACATCTAAACTTTTTCAATATATCTTAAATTTTAATTTTCAATATTGACAATTTTACATGTTTTTTTTTCTATTTTTCTAAATGCATATAATCGAGAATATAAGAATATTGTAATTTAATAAAAAAAAATGCTTCGTTCAATTAAATTTTCATATTATTTTAATGTTCATATTTTAAATTGAATTTAAATTCAACTCAAATAAATTTAACTGAAAATAATGTAACACTCCAGTGCTGTTCAGTCTGAACTTATAATTAACTGTAAGTATCATTAATTATAATATTATTTTATTAACATCATAACTACAAAATAAATAACTAGCAAATCATATGAAATTATGATTTATGAAACAGGAGTTGAATAAAATGTAAATATATTTACATAACTGAGGATATATAAATTATAAAAAAAACTGTAGGCAATTATACAAGAAAATATACATGTTACAAAGAAATAATAATAAAATGGAATTAAAAAGAAATCTGTCGAGTGAAACTGTTGTAATATAACAGTTATTAAGAGTATTCATTTTTGTTTTATGAATATGATTTGGATGCACACATCCAAGGCACTATTGTTAATAATTCAGATAATTATTATTAACTCGAAAAATACTAAAATAACATTGTGCTTACTGTTATGTATAACAGATTCACCCAATTCTTAATCGCTCGTTATCAAAGTATTCAACAATGAAACATGATCCTCTGCAATCCAGTCTTGCTTATAAAACAATGTTATGTTTTATATTGATTTTTAGCCTCATTTAATTAGACTATTATATAAATTAAAGAAATGAAAACGTATCCTTTGACTACAGTTACTATTCAATCCTAATCACAGATAATTTATCAATATTTTGAAGAAAGTTACATGAACAAAATAAAAAGAAAAAAAAATATAGCAAATGATTATAATGTACATACATATTATGATATTCTGTTATTAACATGTACGTTTTACTGTACACATAAACAATGAATGTTTTGCATTATTAAGTTTCTATTTTGTATCTGTACAAATATTTTATACCAAATGTACAACGTTATATAATATATAATGTAAGTAGAACCTTTTATTTAGTTTTTATGACCTTGTTTCTTTCATGCATGTACTGCTTTATAATTGTACATACAATTATATTATTAACTTATAGATTGTTACGTGGATTTATTTAGATAATCTACAAGTCATACTTTTGTGCGTAAAAAATAATTTCATTAATATACGTTACATATGTATAGAACATAAAAGTATCTTAACATTATAAAAATGGGCGGAAAGTAGAACACATGATACGATTATAAAAAATAGTACATTTTGTTAGCATTATTAGAAAATTCAAAGAATATTGAAAACTCTGAATGAGATTATCTGCGGGACGAAATATTTTTTAATATATTATATATTACTTTATTTGATTCACTTTTTGTTTTGTATGAAATTATATTAAATTAGTTGCTAAAGCGAGGATATTAAACTCTTTGTAATTCTCAATTTTATTTTAAGATAATCTTATTCAACATTAGAATATTATTGTATTTTTTTTTATCATACAAAATTGCAAAAAAATGCAATTTAAACTTGTACTCTTTTATAAGACGAGCAAATAGATTTTGATATTTCAATAGAAACTAAACTGTACATTGTATAGATCGAATTAAACGTTAATTGCCATAAGAAAAATATTATTTTTAATCAGAGATTAAAATAACAATAAATCGCCAAGAATTGAAATTTTTTTTATGATATAAATATATTATTATTTTCAATATGATAAAATAAATAAATAGTAGTACGTGTACATTTTCTTATCAATATTCAATGATTTATAAATTGTTTCGTAACTTTGTTTTATGCAATCACATGCTGTAACTTACTTAAATTGATTATACGTTCGATATTTTTCGATTTCGTGTTAATTTATATATTTCGTAATATTTTATGGTTTTTTTTCAAGGCAATATTTTTATATTGGCACCCCATGTATTTCTAAATTTTTTGCTAATATACTAAAACATTTACATAGTTTAAGGCGCTATATTAATTTCCGTATAAAGATATTTTTGCTATTAATTCCCTATATAAGCAATAATTAAATAAGATTATAATTAAAATCTATAAAATTAAACGAAATGCTAATTATGTTTAGTGAAAGATTTGATTTTCGTAATTTTTAAAAGTATATTAGCAGTATCACTTGAAGTTTAACTTTCCATACCTTCGTCTATATTTTATGGATAGAAATAAAGATGATTGTAATAATAATAGAAGCAAGCCATAAGAAACATTTCAAATAATACTTTGAGATTAGCTTAAATTTAGCTTATTAGTGAACTTAATTTTATCGAAATTCATTGTTTGCAAATGTTAGTACATAAATTAAGAAGAGGGTAAGCTGTAAGGCGTGAAAAGTTATGATGTTTTTCGAGTAATTAATTTCTAGATAAAAAATATATTCGTAACAGATAGAAAATACCTATTTATATTAATGTATATCTCTCCTATTAATGAATATTATAAGTATACATTATTGTCAGAATATAAAATTATCCTCTAGTTATGTGATATTTTGATAAAATGTAAAAAGAATGGTAATTACAATGCTTTCCGAACTTGTGATATTTTCACCTACTGAATTCAGGAAGTGGCTTAGCTATTCCTTCGCTATAAGCTTTATGGACCGCCTCACATACAAATCTATATTGACTCTAAAAGAAGTATATTTTTTTTATTAGATATAAAGGAGATTTACACATAAGGAGTTTCAATCTAAAAATCTGATTTGTAAATTTCAACTTACAGCATTTTGTATCATCATTGCCCTTTGATCTCTCATAGATCGCACGATGTCTAATGGATATACAGGTTGATTCGCTTCGATAAGACACAGTGCCGTTTCCATTAGGACTAAAACACCTGTTCTGCCAATTCCAGCAGAACAGTGAACAACTGCGGGTTCCACTATTCCCGTTCGAGCTGCCCGTACCTTTTCGGTAAATGTAGTGAATTGTCTCCAATCGCTGGGAACTCCATGATCTGGCCAACTGCAATACTGCATGTGTGTTATATCTCTTTCTTCTCCAGTCTAAAATATAAAAAATTAATACTTGACATTTTTCCATTATATTTGTAATAATATAAAATAATATTTGCAACACGTTTCTTACATTAATATCACGGAGTATGAATTCTCGAAATATAAAAGTGTCTTCAATATTTTCAGCAGTAGACGTAAGAGTGAGATTTCGTAACGTAAGAGTTTCATTAAGCGCAGGCCAATATTGGTGGCATTTTGCTCGGCCACGTTCAACCAAAGTTGTAAGCATTACAACGAGAGTACTGCCTGCTTCGAGAACCATCTGCCAAAAATCAGCAACAGTCGAGGATAAAGGTCCTTGAGTGGCAATGTATCTGTTGATAATACCCGAGCCTGGTATTTCCATGTTTACATAGTTAGCATTAATATAATCCCCACTTGCAGAGCCCATAAGTATCACCCGTGTAACATCATCTGTACAAATTGCAATTTTTTTATTTTGTGAAGCACATGTTTTCAATAGTTCGTTAGTATAAATTCTTGCACTTCTCTTACATGGTGAAATATCTCGGTAACGATTTTTGCTCTGGTTTTCAGGCTTTTTGGATTCGAGAGATGTAAGTTCAGGATTTTTTCTATACAGTTGTTCATACTGCGCGATTAAAGCACCGCTTGCGAGACCATCAGCAAGAAGCAACATCGATTGTGCTAATGCATCTGATCCGATAGCTGCATGAGGTGCATCCGGAACATATCTCATTATTTCAAGAGAAAAATAAATATTAAATATTAGCTTTTATGTATAATTGTGAACATAATGATATTATGTAACATATTAAATATTATTTTTTATATTTGTAATACCTATATGGAGGTTCTTCTTCAGATGTTTCATCAGTACCAGCCAGAGCATTGTATAAAGCATTCGGTCTCACAGTTAATGTCAATTCACCGGAACCCGAATCACGAGATTGACGAATTAGATTTACTACATGTTCATGTAACAAACCACTGACATCAATTCCATTTATATACACTACCTATTTATTGAACAAATTTACAACAGATAATTTACAAAAATTAATCCAGATAATTCGAAAATAAGCTCAATCTAACTTCATTAAAATGTAACTAACCTGATCTCCTTCATTTAATTTCGGATAACAACGATCAGCGGGAGTATTTGGAGCGACCCTCGAGACTAAAATAGGCATATCCAGATCTAAACCACCTTTCACATTAAATCCAAATCGACCTTGTTCATCTGGCGTTAGAGATATCGTAACCAACCCATCTTCTACTATCTACAAATATTCCGATTTATTTTACATTGATAATGTTTATAAGAATATCAAGAATAAATACCTGAGGAGCAGGCGAACTTGTAGATTCGCTATAGTCAGGAAGATCATAAATGTTCCTTTCAGCAATTGTATCATCATCGGCGTAACTTAAAACTCTAGAACTTAATACAGGCGAAAATGCATTGCCCTGTGTATGCGAACTCGTTATTTCTTCACGAAGAGATAAGAAACCTCCTTCACTGTGGTATATGAAAAGAATAAAAATTAATATAAATATAAAAAAGTTAAAGATATTAAATATATTTCAACCAACTCGTCACTAGGATTCCCTTCACCCCATGCTCGACGAGGTTCACGAGCACCAAGAGATTGAACTTTGTTATCATATGGTCTAGGTGGTCGTCCAGGAGCCATTGATAATTTTCCTTTTTCTTCAATAATTGGGCCTGATGTTACTCCGTGTACTAATCTTTTACTTGGCGATCTAAATGATTTAAATCATTATGTTAATATTATTGAACTAATATTGTGTTATTAATATCGAATAAATTAATATTACCGTATAAACGTTCTTTCTACTCTTGCTCGATGCTTTCCATCTTCAACTGTTTGAAATTCTGTACGTCCTGAATATGTAAATCTACTACTTAAAGTAAGTGGAAAACGCCTTGGCCTCGTTTTAGGACTATGAAGTCGAAAGAATGTATGGTGTTCTACACATGCTTTCCATAAATTTTTCGAACTACGATATGTTAACATATTGAAGCCTAGCAGAGTATCATAGTTTTCTGACTGCAATTAAATTTGATTTGTACAATATAACAAAATACAAATTAGCTTTTTAATTGCAAACTGAATATTTAAAATACCTGTTCTCTTCTCAGTTGAATAAAAAACTGTTTCCTTTTAAATGATATTTTCACTATTTTTGACCACGAGAAAACATTGATTTTTATTCCATTCTGAAACACTACTAAACCTATAGACGTTACACCTAATTGTATCTCTTTATTTGTTGAATCCTACAAAAAAAAAAAAAAAATATAGAAGTTGAAATAAAACAGGCCTTTAAAAGTTTTATAAGATAAATACATACTCTAGCTTTGTGTAATTCTACTCCATACATATCTAATCTCTTTGCATGGTCTAAAAAATTAAATTCTGCATCTGCTGGTAATTGACCCCTGTAAAATAGCATATAATGTTTTATAAATTTTATAAATTCACACTAAATATAACTTTGACATACTTATGCAGTTTATGTAGCTCAGCTATTTTTTTTTCCATTTCCTCAGTTTGTCCTGGTATCAATTGCAATCTAGAAAGATATCCTGGTCCATGTTCTTCAGGATGATAGTCACCCAACTCAGCTGTTACATAAAAATATAATAAACAGATTTTACAATAAAATGTATATTAAAATGTATTAAATACATACATTGAACAGTATAACTAGCAATAAGGCATGCTGTACTTGGTGGTAATTGAAGTTTTCCTTGAAGAATATCTCTTCTTATTTGTAAATAAAATTGGTATCTAGTATATTCTTCTTGCAATTTGCTAGGATCAGATACGTAAAATTTTACTTTAAAGTAGAATTGTCCACCTAAAACAATACGTTATGTTAAATTATTTTTTATCTTTTCATATTAAGTTATATAAACAAGCATCTGAATACGATCTTTACCCTTACTTCTTATCTGCTTCTTCACTGGTTTGCTAGGATCTAACCATCTCTAAAACATTAAATCAATTGTGATACTATTCAATTAGTACAAAATTTATAAATATGTTTTAATAAATTGAAAAAAGAAATTTACCATAACATCCGGTGAATATGTACATGTTGTGGCACCATTTTCAGCATATTGCAAACCAAAATAATCTTTTTCAACAAGTTCTAAATGTTGAAATACTAAATCTAGTAATGTTTGTCCTTTTGCTCTTTTCTAAAACATTTTGAGACATTTACATCATCAATGCAACCCAAAAAATCACTTTTGTTTAAAGTAATTATCATATAGACTCACATCTAGTTGAAATGTATGTTGTGTATCATCGAGGAAGACAACAGTAGCAGAAAGAGATTTCAATCTACGATTCCTTGCTAATTCAGCACCACGAACGTGGTAGCTCCCACTGGAGCCACTCAACGCTCTTCGTGATACGCTTTCGATCATTTCAAAGATGCGAAGGTGTGTCAACCACCTTCTCGACACCGCCTCTCTGCTATGCTGACCACCTAAATGGAGATAGATTACGTGATAAAAACAATAAAAAGAATTATTGGGATTATATTAACTGCAAATGTAAAAAGTTGAAAAGAATTGTTCATCAATAAGTCAAACAAACACAAATTTGATTCTAATTGTTCAATAATTTGATTTGTAACTTGTCAACAATAAAAAGCAACAACTATGTTCTGGTTTTTACAAAAACTTATCCATACTTTTAAGCATCCGGACTTATCAAGCTTAAAAGACACTTATTGGTTATTGCAATTGTAAGGTTATGGCAACAACTATGTTGTCAATTCTGATAAATGAACATATATTGGATGAGCCAGTCTCATGCAGTGTCACAGACTGATCAATCATAAACCACTATTCAAAGTAATTATATTCGGAAGATGTCATTGAAAACAAATTCATCGGGTCAGTAATCTAACATCAGTTACATAAGCAAATTTATGTCTACTAGGTGCCAAAATAATGTAGAACAAGGCATTCTGAAAATAGTTTACATAAAAGAGGCAAAAAAAACTCGTCAAATACTAATATATTCGAATGCCTCCTAACATCAATCTCCCATTAAATAATCATTAAAATGCAATTTTCTTTCTTTTTTTTTCTAAAATTAATATCAGATATATAAAAATTCGTATCAATCGAAGCTGGGGGAGAAGTAATAAAATATTTTTATGATCAAATTGCATCGCGACGATAAATATAAATTCATTTATTTATTATTTACGTTCGTTACAATTTATTTTCTCGTGTATCTCCAAAAAAGATATTAAGATTTACAAATACGATATATTTAAAGCAAGAAGTTTATCGCGAGAAAGACAAAAATTTACTCTAGAAAGTAAGTTTCTTATATGAATTAACGCACAATATGCACTACGAATATGGTAAACGAAAATAGATATTTGCGTGCATTTGTATGCATTACGTTAAACACGAGCAATGTAAAATTTCTACTTACATTCATGATCCGTTGCGCTATCTCCGATACAGGTTTCACAGGTGTTCTCTCGCGATAATTAAAAATCATCAACGATCATAGACATTCCTGCAATTTAAGTTCGACGGACCGTTAAAAGGAACATAATTTGCTCCGGTTGAGTCGAAATCTTTGAAAGAATTTTTTCTTTCTCGTAACTCGTTTCATTATTCCTTATAGCGACATGTTACAGCGTTGCAGTTAATGTTTGTAAATGTGACTCCGATCAAGGCAGTCCTTCTTCAAGTTAGTCGACATTATTCACTGTCGGACAGTTTTGCCAAGATAAAGACATCAAACAGTAGAAAACTACGTGTCTTTCACTCGTTCGACGACATACGAGATATCACTAATAAATCGGCATGAGCAACGATGTCAATCGTACTCGCCAGTTCTTTCAGGAGAGCTTAATTAAGTTACTATCGCAAGAATGCATGTGCACGGTCGTAAAGAGTCACGTTATCCCTTTAAAATAATTATTTTTCTACGGTAATATCACATAAAGGTAAATAGTTTTATTTACAGCGAAATAGCTTGATGCCCTGATGCAAAACTCAACACTGTACGTATATGTTTTATACTGTATGCATGTGTATTGGTGTGCGCTAACCATTGGCCATACGCGGTTTTAAGATTCGTCATTTGATGTTGTTGTCAATGTATTTACTATTTGTAGATCGTAACGATAATATGTGAAGATATTTCACTATTTTTATTATAATAGGAATAATTTCATTAGTTTACAATCTTTTTCTTTCTTAATCTCCAGATCTCAACTCAAATAACATTTTCATCATACCATGTTTTCTCATTAACGTTTTTCTATTGTTAAACAGAAATTTTCACAATACGTCGTGTTACTGTAATAAAAGTGAAATTAAATTAAAGTTCAAGAACCAACGGTAAAATCGAGAGAGTAAAAGTTGCGAAATATTTGACGGAAATATCATTGGAAATATTCACGACGAGGCAATCCGAATTTCGCGACGTTTCAAAGTTCGCGCCAGAAATACTCGTGATTATATTCACAGCGTATTGCAAGGCGGGTATGCAACGGCACGGTCGTACGTTTGTTTATCAACACTCGATACTTACTAACTCGATTTCAACGTTTTACGCGCGAGGGAAAATTAATCATTAATACGCATGTAGTGTGAATGTTAGTTAAACAAGCGGCCGCTTGAGGCGTCGTTAAGTCTCGTTGGTTTTGGCAAACGACTACGTCGCATTAAACCGTTCCCGCCGCGTGGGCTATAGTTTGTGGACTACGGTTGCGGTTTGGTTATAAATCCCCGCGATCTCCGCAACACGAGCGACGAATATTCGCTGGCGTTGTAATTATGTTGAGTTGATTTCATAGAACCACGAGGTTAAGAACAAGAAATTATGGCAAACGTATCCGTTGATAAGGAAACATTTTTCCGGCGCATGAAGCGACTTTATATCGCGTGGAAGGTAAGATATTTGAGATGTTTGATACTGTTGTTTGAGAACAAACGCAGTCATTTGACAAACAACGAATGATCACTTTTTCTTGAACAGGATGGGGAAGTTGGTACGGATGATAGTTTTAGTAAAATGGACTGCCTTGTCTCTGCAGTAGGTACCGATGAGGATATCGTGTATAGCAAATCAACAGCATTGCAAGTAAGCTGTACCTTTTACTATACCTTTGTTGCTCCAATGTGTTCTTGCTTGTTGTATACTTATAAACAATAATATAACCTAATTGTTGTAATTCTAAAAAATAGACATTTTTGATAGAAATCTGCATTTTTCGTGAGCACGAGTATACCTTCTTAGTTTGTTACAGTAAAAAAAAAAGAACAATTTCTGAAATTGTAAGTATTATTAAGTGTGTGCTGGAATTGGCATTGAAAGATATCGGAATAAATTTCAATTATATAACTAAAATGTTATAATCTTCCTTTATCGTATTATGTACAAATTGTACAAATAGTATAATCTTCTTTGTATGAATTTTAATTTTCTTTTGTTATGTAAATGTAGAAGGTAAAATTAACATTTACATTTTATTTCAGACGTGGCTTCTTAGTTATGAACTTACAGATACTATAATGATATTAGCAGAGGAGTCTATTTGCTTTTTAGCTAGTAAGAAAAAAATTGAATTTTTGAGGAAACTAGAAAATCAGAAAACAGAAGAAACTGGCGTGCCTTCTGTGAAATTGTTTGTGAGAGACAGAGTATGTATTTTTCATAGTCTGTTTTATTATATTAATATAATTAATATGTATTTATTTAATATTTAAATATCAAGTATAATTTTAATATTTTACATTTAAAGTTGCTGTTAATATCTTTCTTTTTTTTTTAAGAACGATGAAGATAAAGCAAATTTTGTCAAACTTATCGAGATTATAAAACAAAGTAAAAAGGGTAAAACATTGGGTGTTTTTTCCAAAGAAAATTATCCAGGTGCCTTTATGGATGCATGGAGAGCTACATTGAAATCAGAATCTTTTGATACAGTGTGTGATGTTCCTTTCTTAACATACAACATACTTTGATTATTGTTTCATAATACACATCAATTTTTTTAGGTTGATGTAAGTGCTGCAGCAGCGTATGTAATGTGTCCAAAAGAAGATGCTGAAATTCACACTATAAAAAAAGCGTGTTTAGTATCTGTGGACGTTTTTACTAAGTATCTTAAGGATCAAATTATGGAAATTATAGATTCTGATAAGGTATTCGATTTCTACTCGCATAGAAATATGCTTTATTCTTAAACTTGCGAAACTTTACATGCGAAAACTTTTTCTAATGTGTAGACATTTTTATTTTAGAAAGTTAAACATTCGAAGCTTGCTGAAGGTGTAGACGCTGCTATAACGAATAAGAAGTATGTAACTAGTGTTGATGTTACTCAAGTTGATATGTGTTATCCTGCGATAATACAAAGTGGTGGGAATTATTCCTTAAAGTTTAGTGTCGTTAGCGACAAAAACACTTTGCATTTCGGTGTTATTGTTTGCTCTCTTGGAGCGCGTTACAAGTCTTATTGTTCCAATATAGTTCGAACACTGTTAGTAAATCCTACTAAATCTATTGAGGTAAATTTCAAATAAATAATAATATACTTTAACAATGAATAGGTTTAATAATTATGTGCGTTTATTGTAGGATAATTATAACTTCCTTTTACAATTGGAAGAAGAGATTTTGAAAAAGTTAGTGGCTGGAGTGAAGATAAGCGAAGTATACGAAACGGGGGTGAAGTACGTAAAAGATGAGAAACCAGAAATGATTGACCATCTAACCAAACATTTTGGATTTGCAATGGGTATTGAGTTTAGAGAAAGTTCGTTACTTATTGGCCCAAAAACTCATGCAACACTAAAAAAAGGCATGGTGTTCAACGTAAATGTTGGACTGGCTAATCTTACGAATTCGGAAGCTATTGATAAGGAAGGAAAGATCTATGCACTTTTCATTGGTGATACAGTTATGATTAATGAGGTATTGATTTATATGTTTCAAACACTTTATCACTTTTTTTTTAATTTTTTTTAATCAAAAAATGGGAATTATAATAAAATAATTTCAGGGACAACCTGCTACAAATTTAACACCGTCAAAGAAAAAGGTGAAAAATATTGGAATATTTGTCAAGGATGAAGAGGAGGAGGAAGAGGAAGGAAGTGGAAAAGAAAATGAACCTAAACCTGAAATTCTTGGTCGTGGAAAGAGAACAGCTGTAATAGAATCTAAGTTGAGAACAGAACACAGTTCTGAGGAAAAAAGAAAGCAACATCAAAAAGAACTAGCACAACAGCTAAATGAAGTTGCAAAAGCTCGATTAGCTCAACAATCTGGTGGGAAGGAACAAGAAAAGATACGAAAATCAACAGTATCATATAAAAGTCTGAGTCATGTGCCACGAGAACCAGAAGTGAAGGAATTGAAGTTATTCGTTGGTAAGTACATTTGTATGTTGTTTGTAAAATAAAGTTACATTACATACATTATTTATTATACATCACAATTATATTTCAGATAAAAAATATGAAACTGTAATTTTACCCATCTTTGGAATTCCCGTGCCCTTCCACATATCCACAATCAAAAATATTTCTCAGTCAGTAGAAGGAGATTATACTTATCTTCGGATAAATTTTTTTCATCCTGGTGCCACAATGGGACGGAACGAAGGTGGATCTTATCCACAACCCGATGCTACATTCGTGAAGGAAGTGTTAGTACATAATTTCATTCTTATTTTTTATGTTTACTCGCAATTTAAATTGCCATTAAAACTAATTATACAAACATATGATGATGAGCTTTTTATTTTTATGTTTAGAACATATCGTAGTACAAACACCAAAGAGCCTGGTGAAATTTCAGCACCATCTTCTAATTTAAACACAGCCTTTAGATTGATCAAAGAAGTTCAGAAGAAATTTAAAAACAGAGAAGCAGAGGAGAGAGAAAAAGAGGACCTTGTAAAACAGGACACTTTAATACTCTCCCAAAATAAGGGTAATCCGAAACTGAAAGACTTGTACATTCGACCAAATATCGTCTCGAAGAGAATGACAGGAGGTTTAGAAGCACATGTAAATGGATTCCGTTATACTTCAGTTAGAGGGGATAAAGTTGACATTCTTTACAATAATATTAAGAATGCCTTTTTCCAACCCTGTGATGGTGAAATGATCATATTGCTTCATTTCCACTTAAAGGTATATATCTTTGTTTTTGTTATATTTATTGTTATGAGCGATCAATTACTAAATAGAAATTATTTTCAGCACGCTATAATGTTTGGTAAAAAGAAACACGTGGACGTGCAGTTTTACACAGAAGTTGGTGAAATCACGACAGATTTAGGAAAACATCAACACATGCACGACCGTGATGATCTTGCTGCTGAACAATCAGAACGAGAACTTAGGCACAAATTAAAAACTGCCTTTAAAAGTTTTTGCGAAAAGGTACTGTTAATTGAGTCAAGCATTTTATTTATCATTTTTTATTCACCGATCAAATTATTATTATTTGTATATAGGTTGAAAGCATGACGAAACAAGAAATCGAATTTGATACACCATTCCGGGATCTGGGATTTCCCGGAGCACCATTCAGGAGTACTGTTCTTTTGCAACCCACTAGTGGTTGCTTAGTAAATCTCACGGAATGGGTAAACTTTATTTCATATGTAATAATAATTACTTTTATATTGAATATAAATATCAACTTATTAATATTTATTTTCATATTTCAGCCCCCATTTGTTATAACTTTAGAAGATGTCGAACTTGTTCATTTTGAAAGAGTACAGTTTCATCTGAAAAATTTTGATATGATTTTTGTTTTCAAAGACTATCATAGAAAAGTCGCCATGTTAAATGCTATTCCTATGAATATGCTAGATCATGTAAAGGAATGGCTAAAGTAAGTTTCTTGGCGTTTTTTCTATTCTTTATTGAAAATTTTTCGAGAATAAAACATAAACATGTTACATCTTTTTTAGTTCATGCGATATCAGATATACAGAAGGTGTACAATCTTTGAACTGGACAAAGATTATGAAAACTATCACGGACGATCCTGTAGGATTCTTTGATAGCGGTGGTTGGAGTTTCTTAGATCCAGAAAGTGATGCAGAAAATGATGAGGTAGAAGACGAAGAAGAAGAAGAAGATGACGCTTATGAAGTATGAAATATATTTAGCTAAATAATTACAGATAATGTAATACAAATCTGTATATTATAAGAGTAATAATTTTTATGTTTTATTTATAGCCATCTGATTTTGATAGTGAAGAGGAATCTGATGATGATTCTGAATACTCTGAAGCTTCAGAAGACTCGGACAGTGAAGGTAATATTTAAAAACTTAATTTAAATATTAAAAGAATATATTTGATTTATTACTTAACATTTGTTTTTTTTCTCCTCCTAAATTTTCATTTTAGAAGAGGAATTGGGTAGCTCTGAGGAATCTGGTAAAGACTGGTCTGACTTGGAACGAGAAGCAGCCGAGGAAGATAAAGAAAGAGGAGAGGATAGATTCCATGATGATTATAATTCAAGTAAAAAGAAGAAAGGAAGTCGAAAGCATTCACCTTCACCATCAAAAGACAGGTATGTTGTTCAATCTTATATTTTTATACAGATATAATGAAGCGAAGACAGCGAAGCAATAAAATCAAACTTCTACTATAATCCCTAACGTTGACACTAATTCAAATGTATAATTTATAGGCATAATTCGAAGCACAAGAGTTCTTCAAGTTCAAAAAGCAAAAGTTCGTCTAGTAGTAAAGATAAAAAATCATCGTCATCAGACAAGCATAGGTAAGAAATTGCACTTCCTTTCGTAATGTAGATTTTCGACTATATTAACTTTTTCGCATCTATGGACGAAATATCATTCATGATATTTGAGACGAGATATTGCATATGTCTTTTCGTTAGAGTTCGTGATATCTCTTGTTCAATGATTCTAATAAAAATAAATTTCTAAGACATCGCGTTTATGGATATGAAAGGAATTAATGTTAAATAAAATGTTGAAAAAAAATAATTCAGAATATGGTGTTTGATATTGCTTCTCAAAATATTTCGTCCAGAATATATCATGAACAGTTTTGTATAAAGAAATATACATTACGTCCTCGGATACGAAGAGGTTAAACATATAAAGAAATTTTGTGGTAAAATTATGCTGAATATATGCTTCAATAATTAAAGATCGGATCGATCACGGAGTGGGGGATCACACAAGAAAGTGTCTCCTTCCAAATCATCCAAACACAGGTGATTAATGTTAACATATATATGCTTGACGATGTTACATTTAATGTTTTGTTTCTGTTTAGTCCCAAGAAGAGCGACAAACACGATAAGCATGACAAACACAAATCATCTAACCATTCTTCGTCTAGTAGTAAGAAACGATCTCGTGAAGACAGTGAAGAGCGAAACGACAGAGGATCGAAGAAATCTAAGTATATATAAATATTTTATAATTTGTATACCAATTTATAATATTCTTTTTTTTAAATTATCAACATACATTACAGGAAATAAGGAACGTATTATTACATTGGAGGAAGCACATATGAAAACACGAACACCGAATATTGATTCTATATTAAACTTTGTTATGGTACGTCGATTAAATTAAAGTATAAGAATAGTACATTTTCTTGCATTGATTTATTTAAACTGTTAGCAAACGATTTGTTATTGATATTATTTAAAAGTTCGATAGTGTGCTGATAAGAAACAAATACTTGTCTACATCTACTTGGTGATAGCGATGTAATATGTATAAACTTGTGCGAGTAATTTAACATAAATTTATGAATGAATTTTTTTAATACATGTACATAAAAGTCTTTTTTAAGTAAAAAATGTCTAATTATATAATATAGCTACTAACACGTATCGTTTCATTCCATTGTTCGTTTGCTAGTAGTATTCAAATGTATTTGTAATAACTTATTAAGTTTGTGAATTGAAAATGCATTGACGCATTGAAATGGCATTCATTGTACAGATAGTATATGTAAAAAGAAGAAAGCAACTGGTCTTGTCTGTTATGAATATCATTCTTTATTAAATATACATGAAAATTAATTCGTTACTATACAATAAACAATAGAAAAACTTACAGGTATAATTGTAATACATTCTCAATGCAAGACAATGCACTAGGGTTAACTATCGTATATAAGAGGCCCAGAACATAAACATTAATTTACTAAGCAAAGAAAGCTGGAATGGATCAAAATCTTTGATAATTTTGTCCAATTAGCTCTGAAATTTGTACCTTGGTAAACAAAATAAATACTTTTTAAGTTATTTATCATTAATATGCGAAACATTATTACTTATTGACAGAGTGCCCATAAAAATAAAATTAAAATAGAATTGAAAAATTTTTAAAGACGGCACACTGTCACTTTATTTTTATTACTTTCATTGGAGTTAAAATTCTTTTGGCTTTGCAGCAACACAAAAGCGTAATTCAGTTGTCCTTCAGATCTTATGTAATTACTTTCCTTTTAACTTCGCCCAAAAAAAAAAAAGAAAGAAAGAAAGAGATATCGACTTCAGGATTTCAGGTTCGTATGAAAGCGAAAGTAAAATGAAAGTATTTTCAGTATTTTTTACTAAATTTTATCGTTCTCGACTCATCTTTTTTTTCTTTTCAATATCTGATTTGATAATAGACATGGAGCAACAGTTACTGGTTATTTATTATGTTTGAATTCCTTGGCAATGCCATGCAATAAATGCCAAAGAAGAATCATTTCAGTAGTAACGTAAATGTAGGTGAAGTGAAAGTGTACCTCTGGTTAGTGGTTCTGCAGCTTTCTCCATAACATCACTAAGTATATATATAAATGTGTATGTGTGGTGTGTGTATATATATATATGTATATATGTATATACACACACATACATATGTAATGTATATATATATATATACATATATATATACATTTCTGGCAAGTGACTTAGTTCAATATTTCACAAGTTGTGAATGACTTTTTTTTTTTACACTGAATGATTATTACTCAGAATGTGTGTTGTAATACTCTTTTTATGAACGATGTTGGCGAAAGACCAGTTCAAAGTATTTTAAGTATGTAACAAATTTTATAAAATCGAGCAAAATAAATCGTCGTCTTTTTTCAAATAATTATTTTTATAATTAAATATTCAAATGTTCTTGTCATTTCACTTTTATGTTAAAAGTTTTTAAATAAAAGAAAAGAGGAACAGAAAATCATACAAACAGATTGCATCATTCTCGGTCGTTTATTTATGAAAAAAATGCAAAAGCCTAAGTACAAAAATTACAAAAGGACTTATCACATTCTATAAATAGTTGTTATAAAACCTAGGTGCAAAACGTTTTTTTACAAGGAAACGATGATGATGGAGGAGAGCGGGCAAGTCTAACTGCGACCTATCTGATCGATCTGGGCTTGGAGATTGTTCACCACTTCCGTTGGAACGTGCGCTCCCAGAATTTCGAAAAGATTTATCTTTTGATCGCCGGGAATTGATTCGTAGGCCGCCAACTCGATGCCTTCTTGAACCTTTTGTATTGTTGCATCTTTCGGAATAAGATAAGTATTCTGCGCCTGCCTTATAGCTTCGTTACTAAAAATCTGACCGTCCTTTTGTGGAAGTGCCATAGCTACTCCCACAATCAACATTATTGTTAATAACGTAAAACGGATTTCCATCTAAAATAGAGAAAAAAAAAATGAAATTTTATACTTTATTATTTCTAATTTTATGTATTTTTAAAGAAACATCGTTCATTCTTGCGAATATATTATATAATAATACACTATTAAAATTTATTAGATTAAACAAATTATTAGATTAAATGCTAAAGATAAAAAAAAAATACTGAAAGATACGCGCTAAAGTAAAGAATGTCTTATTTTTCTCTTTGATTGAAAAGATGAAAAAGATTAGAATTCAAGGATGTTTGATCAGATTCTTGCAATTACTCTTTTGACGCAATGAGGAACGTGCGTAAGAGTATCATGATTTTGAATGAAACAGTTAATTATAAAAAGCAAATATTCGTAATGTCAAAATTTGTTTGATTATTAATACCATTGTATATCGCATAATGTAAATTTGACCGTAAAAATGAAAGAATAGTAGTACGAAAATATAATGAATATAATATGATGAATGAAACTATATTGAACTAAATTATTATATAAAATAAATGGAAGAAAATTAAAAACAATAATATAATTATAACGTAATTATATATATAATGTATAATTATAATTATAATAATGTAATATTTTAGCGCGTCAATTGGTGTGCATCAATCATAATATATTCCAGTGAAATTATTTTATTAAAACTAGAATTTTCATAATTATGCAATAAATTTAACATCTTTCCAATTATAAATCATTGTAAATTCATACTACTCTTCTGTATTATTCTAATGTATTCCTTATTGTTATTTTAACACATAACTCTATGTTTTATCAGATTTCTAAGATCTTGATTAATTTCCCCAGGAAGATGCGTTCGCGCACACTTTCACTGTCGTTAACGATAAATCAACGTAAGACGGAACTTTCCGTCTGGCTGATCAGCTTTCTCACTTGTTTTACTTTAAAAAAGAAAACCTAATAACTAAATCTTCGAATGAAATATCTTGAACTTACGTCGACTAAATCACGAAAACAAACACACTGGTGTTATTAACGAGAGTCCGGTGGAAATGTTTGAAACTATGTTCAGTAAGAATCGAGCAAAAAATATAGCTCCTTGATGTCCATGCAAGTCGCAAACGCCGCTGAGTTAGCAGTAAAAGGAGATTGAGATCTGGTAGAGATTGTAAAAACAATCTCGTGAATAGTAGTACTCACGTTGGGAGTGCGTCGTTTCACAATCGGTTGCGTATCGTCGAGCGAAACTAAGCGCGCGATCGGCAGAAGCGGCTTTTATACTCGAAATCCTTACGGACGGTGGTACCACTACATACTGTGTATTCGGAAGGTCCATCTTCCAATTAATACTTACAGGAAAGAATGAATACGATCATCGTATTACTTCATTTATTAGTGTGACTTTCGTTGACACCTGACGTGACTTCCCAGATCGAAGATTCGAACTCGTATCTACTAACATCGGTGTTATTTATCATTTACATTATCATAATATTTTATCACAATATTTGTATTAACGAGTTTTCGCGGGATTAAAAAACTGCTATGAATGCTATTAATATAAGATATTTTATGGGATAAAACTGAGTATATGAAATACAGATATTTCAATACACATATTTTAATAATTTAAATAGATTTCTGACAAACATTATATATGAACATTTAAGTAGTTAAGTATATATGAACATGCAGTAGTACACTTTGGATTCAACGAGGCGACTCTTTTAAAGCTTTCCTCTCTACGCTTTTACAAATACCATTACACGACCCGTCATGAATATTAGTGGCCTGTTAACCAATATGTGGTAAGGAATCGCTGGGTCTACCGGTGCACTTGATCGACGTTTCACTTTTACCATTGTTTCTCTTGGACTATGGGAGGAGACAATGCTCTTCTCATTGTGCAATTTAATATTTTTGTTTATTATTATATCATTCTTTTTATAAAGTAATATTATAAATAGAAAAGTAAATGTATTTATTCATTAGATTATAATGCGTTATTTCAATGGAAAAATGAATGACAAGTTTTTTACATACTTCACGATTTTTTGTCTTTAGAAATGATTTCTTTAACATTTTCATGCACTTGTCGTATAATTCAAATCATCGTAAATATGCAAATCACCTAAATAGAAATTAATTAGAAAAATTTTGTTAATTTGTTAATTTGTAGAATTATCTTATTTTGTAGTATAAAATTTATTATATATTGGCAAAGTATACATAGACTTATATATTTGAAATATAAGTATGTAATACAGACATAAGCATGGATAGTGTAAATTAAATTACTATATTTGACATTCTTTAAACAATCTTTTTAAACGAAATTTTTATAAAGAATAAATAATTATGTCAGATAAATATTGAATGAATGGTATATCGGATTTAAACGGTGTACGCTGGGAATTTTGCTGAAAGAGGATGTTGTAGATCAATTAAGAAATAAATTGTACCAGCAAGACCTACAATAATATACGTATGTATTATTAGTTCTATACGTATCTATTATTATATATTATTAGTTCTATATTAATCGCAAATAAGAAAAAAAGTCTATCATTTATAATAAAATACCTTCGAATAAGGAAAATGGTCTATCAGGTGATCTTATTTGATGTGTTCCATAATCCATACACCACTCTGCAAATTTGCAAGCTCTATAAAGATGTTTTATATCCTGCAAACAAACTCGATATTATTATTCTAATAATATCTTGTAAAATTATGTTATATCTTTATTATAAATTCAATATAACTTTTGTTTGCTGGAAAAGACTCAAAAATGTGTACGCATTTCCAGCTACACCATGGCATATTCCGTATCCTTTTTTAAGCAATCCTCTTGACCAAATCACTTCTCCACATTGTAAAGCAGTTTTTAAATAATTTTCATCTTCATATATCTATGTACACATACATTTAATTATATATTAAAAATTTAATATTATTAAATATTAGGTAATTTAAATAACAACAACCTTGTAAGCTAAACAGAATAGCATACTCATTCCAGGTGCTCCATGACACCAATGTACCAATTTATCAGTCTGGCTTCCAATAGAGGATGGAAAATTTCCAGAAGGATATCGTATACTCTGAAGAAAGTCTAATGCTGGCTTTATATCTTTTTCTAGTTGAGTTTGTGTTAGGTATTGATGTGCCTATTAACAATTAGCAAATTTACATATATAAAGATTACAAACAGTTTCTCAGATAAATATGAAACTTAATTTGTCCATATAATACCTGTAACAATATGTAAAGTATTCCACCCAATCCATGTGCACCACCAATATACTCTGAGCCATGCCAAACATACATTAAAGGTGATTTGTACTTTCTTGAAGCAGAATACAGATTTCCAGATTTAATTATGAGTGCAATGACCTGATGTATGATATTTTTTTTAATTATTATGACTGGAGCACCGATTACCTTTAAATTTACTTTAAGTTTTATTGCTCTATGACAATACCTGTTTAATAAGATCATTTTCTATAGGAGCAGGAGATATATTTGAATTTAAAAAGAGAAGGGAAAACAAATATCCAGCCCTTCCATAGAGCAACTCATCAGGCAAATCGCTACTTTCATTCACAACAGATGATAATGATTTCACCCTGAAAGATCATTTACAAATTTTTACATAGAATATTATTAAAATTTTTATATATCTATAAGCATGAAATGTTATTAAACTACATACTTCGAAATCATATTTTGTGCTACATCAGAATAGCCTTCTGAATGAAAAACAACAGCACCCAGGGCTAATGGACCCACTATGCCAGTCAAAAATGTAATTTCCCTTTTGCCCCTGAATTTGTCTACACATATTCTCAATAATTCCATCGCTTTCTGCTCAAAAAAGAAAATGTGTATTTTGAGACATAATTGATCTTTCAAAAGTATAAAAAAATTTTTTAAAACCATGAGAATTCATACATCAATGTAAGCTGGTTCGTTGAAGCACTTTCCATATTGGTAAAACATATATGCAATCCCTGCTGATCCAGTGTACATAGAGTAATCATCATTGTAAGTCCAATGGTTTTTCTTTTCTTTCAACCGGTTCAGTAATCTCTTTGTATATACGTGTATCGTTTCTTTGTAATTTTCACTTATCTAATGAATATCAATCTCTTTAAATTAATACATATGTATACTTATAAAAAATTTATAATATAATTATTGAATAATTTATAAATAATTACATCATTAATTGCTGCATTCACAATATTTGATGTAGAGTTAGGATACTCTTCGAATGGATTATCATAATGTCGATTATCCATTTTGGCACAAATTAAGTGCTTCAATCGATTAATTATATTAATGTATCTTACGTCAAGTGATCTTTCCTTTTTTATTTTATGTACGTTACCTATCTGGGAAAAATTGTATAATCTAGTATTTTACTAATCAACAATTATAATATATTGAATTAGTTAGTCAATATAGAATTTTTCACATCTAAATAAGCAATGTTTATTAAGTGTCACATTAAAGATTACTGGTATACTCGGCAAAAAGGTTAACAAATATATTTTCTGTTAAACGAGAGTAATAATTCTTAAATAGAGATTAATGTCACACGAAAAATGTTAAATAAATATTTTCTACAAATGTTACATTCTATATAATAATAATCACAATGGAGAAAGATGTTTTGAAAACATACTGAAAAAGCAAGTATTTGACGCATCATTTTAAAAATATATATATCATTTGTCAACAAACCTGCTTTTCAAATAGTATTAAAGAATTACGTACATAGAACAAAACGTTATTTGTAATACACACATATAGGATTGAAGTTTAACATTAAATTTCTATCACCGCGTTTATATTCATATGTAATTACTAAATCATAATCGTAATCGAGATATATCGAAACATGAAATTTTAATTTCTACTTCTGTGTCGTTTTCAACTTTATTGGCCGAGCATAGAATCCTTCGACGAAGTAGACTACAGATGGCAATATCCAATCACAGACGAAGTATATGAGGCAAATAATTCGTCTGCAACAATACTATACGGTTTCAATATTCGTGAATTATTATTTACAAATAGCGTTTCAGTACTCGTGAATTATTATTTACAAAGAATCTAATTAATAGGATTAATTTGTGATTATTTTGTGATTGTGTCGTTTTAATTAGAAGACCTAAGATTCATGTACAAATTCTATTCGATTGATCGAAATACCCGTTCGAATAATATTCAATTTCCAGTAAAATCACTTTCGAAACATATCAAAATTGATAATAAAAACGTCAGTCTAAAAATATTATGCGCATAGAATAACAAATTAATGTAAAACGTGCGAAAATGTAAGTTTATACATTACTTTATAATCTCAGCGTGAAATACTTCGATGAATTGGATGGAAATACGAAGCTTAGGGTCTAATTTGGAAAACATTTATGAAAGTAATTTTCACTTTAATCAATAACATTATAATAAAAAGAATTACTATTCTTATAGTATAATATATACTATATACTTTATACATTAATATTACTCATTTGCTATACTACTACTTAATTAATATATTTTATACATTAATAAAATTATTTTATATTATACTTATAATATAATATAAAATTATTACATTTATAGCATATATTTTAGTATAATTATAGTATACTATATATAGTATACGTAATATATTATATTATATTAATACAGTATAAAACTATACTAGATTAGATTAGCGGTCAGAAGATGTCTTGTTATATATGTTTGTGTATAAGTAATTTCGTACAAAAATTTAAATTGTAATTCAAACTGGGAGCTGTGATTTCAACATATTTGAAGCGTATATGTATTTGTATATATTCAATGTATATTTCTACATTGAATCGATAACACAATGATGTAACACGATGTAGAAATGGTAAAAAAATCAGGTGACCTCCAAAATACGAGATACGTGAAAACATTGCCTTCTTTTAAATTAATATGTTATCATATAATAGGCCAACCACATTGTGTCTAATATTGCACAATCATATGATTCAAAGAAGTCCTTGAAACTGCACTCTTTTTATCTCTTTATAAACAATTTCCTTGGTTTATTAAAATAAGAATAAAAAGTATCAAGCAAAGTGAATCATAACCACGATCATATTTTTAAGTTTAACAGTACTTTCTTTTCTCTCTCATTACTTTTCTAATTCTTAATTTTTTAGATCCTAACGTAAATCCGTACTACGATGCTAATTTTTTTGTATATCGGAACTCGTCTATCACTGTCCACTTCCGGTTTCACATTCTATCTCATTGAAAAAATTTCGGGGCAATATTCGCGCCATCTTCCATTGCATCTAAAATGTACCATTACTCTATGAAATATAGCGGGAAGAAAGGTAAGAAAACGTTTTCCTTAGGCAAAGATATTCGTATATTGAGATATTTGTACAAAGTCATCCAACGTATCGTCGAAGCGCGTTATTTCGATTTCCTTCCATAATATTAATCATCCAAACGATGATGGACCTTGGCGATATTCGATAAACGAATTTCATTATCCCGATCAAAATGGAGTGTTGCAGAAACCCGGTGGTGACGTTTTCGTTGCCTATAGTTCTGATCGCGCTCTGAACGTATTTTTCAGGTGTAGGGACCATCCATCCTGACTGCGGTGACTCCGTCGTGTGATTTGTCACTGTACCTGGTAATAAGCACTGAACGATCACACCGTGTTTTCCGTATTCTATCTGCAAGTCTCTACTGAATTTCACGATGTACGCCTTTGTCGCGGCGAACACTGTTAACAAAGGGCTCGGCAACACAGCAACCATTGAGGCTACGTTCACTATTACTCCCTTTCCTCTGACGACCATTTGAGGTAACAGGATACGACACATATTCGTTACAACGACTACGTTACAATGAACGATACTCATATAAATCTTTTCATTATGAGGGAGATCTAGAAAGTATTCCGGATGCGGGTACGACATGCCGAGATTATTTACCAACACGCCAATCTCTAGGCCAAACATCTCTTTCTCGATCACGTTGTACGTCTCCAAACCTTCCGACAGATCCAGCTTAATTACTTTTGTCTTCACGTTGTACATCGCCTCGATATTGCTCGCGATGGCCTTTAAATTCTCCGTGTCTGGGCTGATCAGGATCACGTTCAACCCGATCTTCGCTAGTGCCTCCGCATATGCTCTTCCGATCCCGTGAGAACATCCTGTGACCACTGCCCACTTACCCATCGAACATAAATCGACCACGGAGACGGAAAAGAAATTCTTGTATACTCGATATATTACATCACGGGAGAATCTATAACCCCAATATATGATCGCTGCGTAACCTATTTTCTCGACCAGCATAATTTACAGTTGCATTACACGGTTTCCGATTTAGTTTCTGATTAATGTCATGGGGCGGCTGATGAACTAATCGGCTTCATTGATCGTTTCACGTAATTCGCCACTTTTTTTAGGTGGGAAACGAGAGAAAGGAGTTCTTTGTGCAACGCTTAATGCAGGCGGAGCGATGACATATTGTGAGAGTCTGAAACAGTCGAAATGAAATTGGCGGAATTTGAAAAAAAGCAGACAGCTTTCTGACAGATTTCCCGCGTTTTATTTTTGTTCCTCAGACAGGATTAGCTTGCTGTAACCAAACTCGAAGATTGCTGATTTGTTCAATTATTGCTGATGTACTGGTTCCACCTGTTACGTTGTACTGTTCAACGCTGTTGCAGAAATTCCAAAGTTGCATCACGTCTTCTTCGAACTTCTCGCTGAAAAAAATATACACAGGGTGAGAAATTGAATGCTTTAACCAGTGAAATTTTTTTTTTTTACCTTACGGTTTGTAACTGTTCAAGAGTCAATTCGCAAAGAGATACTCCTAATGATTCTGACAGAGCAACGACCTTTCCAGTCAAATGATGAGCTTCTCTAAATGGAATCTAGTAAGAACTGAGCATGTAAAGGGGGAAATTTAATCATTTGTTTTTTTACGCTTTGAATACTGACCCCTTTTCGTACAAGATAATATGCTATATCCGTTGCCAACATATCAGATGATAAAGCTTCCGCACACTTCCTGTTATTCACCTTAAGCGTTTCTAACACTCCCGTGATAACAACAAACATGCAATTTAAAACATCGACCGAGGAAAACAAAGCTTCTTTATCTTCCTGAAGATCCTTGTTGTAGGTGGACGGAATTCCTTTCAAAGTAGCCATGAAACCCATGCACTAGAATATGAAACTCCATGAATGTACAATCGAACAATTTGACCATTGAAATTGATGGAATTACAGACTTTCCCGAGGAGAGTGCCAGTTTTTCCTCGAATCAATTCCATGCAATCAGGATTACGTTTTTGAGGCATCAAACTACTACCCGTTGAATATTGATCGGCTAATCTCACGAAATCGAATTCTTTGCTACTATAAATGATCAGATCCTCGCAAAGACGGCTCAGATGGATCGCCATTAATGAGGACCAAAAGAGAAACTCGGCTTAAAAAGAAAAAAAAAACATATAAATAAGAATAATACAGCACAAAATGTAAGTTGAGAAAAAATTGTTCTGACATCTTCCATAAATTTGCTTCTTTTACATTTGCATGTTGTTTTTCGTGTCAGTAAATATAAAAAATAAAAATGTTCACAACTTACCAACAAAATCTCTATCACCTACAGCGTACATGCTATTTTCTGTTATTTCAGAAAAATTCAATTCGCTGGCCAAGAAACGTCGATCAATTTGGAAAGGATTCCCTGCTATGGCGCCACTGCCCAGAGGCAATACATTTACTCTTCTTCGTAGCTCTTGCAATCTCTCCACATCCGTTTTCGCATACCACGCGTAACTGTCATCAACAAAGATATATCTTTTTACATTCATGCCAAAATAATTTAAATTTAATTTTAGATTTCAAGTTGAGAATATGTAGTGGCTATATAAAATATTGGTATGTATCTCTATTTCTCAATGAAGCGTTTTTTCATTAGGTTCATTCGATTTTTATAGCATGATTTCTAATGATAAGAAAGTACTATTAAATGATAGTATATATGGATTTAATTAATTAGAATTTTTATAACCACTATATTCATATGAATTTATTTTCATTTATACCTAAGCAACCATTGACTCCATTTTATTGGCTGGGCACGTTGTAAGTGCGTGTATCCAGGAATAATAATTTCGATGTCATTCTCGGCTCGATCAACGAAAACCTGCAAGTAGATACATACTCGTCTTGTAAATTCAAATTATAATTTCTCTTTTAACGATGTAATGTGAAATTTTATGCCTGAACGAGTTTCGTTATTTTCTTCAAGAGCACGTCTATGGATCTCCGAAGCCATAATTTCATGTCCGTTATCGTTTGATCATTTCGGCTCCTGCCAGTATGTAATTTCTTTGCAACATTTCCAATTAATTCCTGTCAATTTGTGATAAAATTAGTATCTTATTTTACACTTATTTTCTTATTTTAAATTAACATTTCATTAGAAAACGTATTACAATTCATATTTAATTTCATTTCTATATATAATATTCTATAATATTCATGATAAATAGAACACACGAGTAAGAAATTATTATTACATATAACCACTTCTGTTTGATAAAAATAAGCGTTGCAATTAATCATGCATGTACCGAAAGTCGACGCTCGTTCGCAGCGTGGATGTCCTCGTCTTCAACATGTATGGTGAATTGACCCTTTTCCCATTCAGCTTTCACCTGCAACCAAATATTTGTTTATTACTTTTTTTCTGACGAAATCAATATGTCTTTCGTTTCTTTTTATTTTTTTTTTTTTTTTGCAGTGAACTTTCTTTAATACCTGTTCAAGACCATTCATTATGGTTTGCAGTTCTTCGTGTGAGAGAAGATTGGCTGATCTTATTGCTTTCGCATATGCTATACTACCCTGAGAATAATTTATACAACGTTAAAAAATATTGACAATAAATGTGCTACTGGTTTTTTGCTTTATAGAAATAGTATTTTACGATAATTTTCATTAATTCAGCGGCATGTCATCATATGCGTAGATATTTTTTTCTTCCCTGTTAAATTTTTACATCTTCGATGTTATCATTGTTTTGATAAAACAGATAAAACATATGTAATAGGGATATTTTCTTTTAAGTAATTGTATCCTTGGTATAAAAAATATTTTATTAAAAAATAAAATTGATTAATTTAATATTTATTAATTAAGTTTATTATTTCATCAGTTCATAAACAATTCTGTTTTTTTCAGATGCAGACCTCTATATCCTCTGCATACATTCGCTTATCAATACCAATTGATGCATTGAAATCATGAAACCTTGAATCGATGTTGTCTACGAAACGTCCTCCCCATAATTTTTCGCAACCCTGTTCGCATAAATGCAACTAATCAGCCATCAGTTGTAAATCTTCATTTCTTATATACCGATGCAAGAGATATTATCGTTATAATCAGTAAAGTCAAGATTTACTTAATTTTCGTTCTGATCATTTATCTACATATTAAGAAAATACGAAACTTACCTGCATAATGGCTTATCTAAACAATTACAACACGTTCTCCTTGTATAAACTGTTGTTTTCACAAGAAGGTGAAACACAGCTCAGAAATATTTCTGACGGAGTGTCATGTTTATGTATAAATTTATCGACTATACTTACTACTGAGAGAAAGGTCGCAGTATCATTCTTAGATAATGTACATCCAAATAAATTACACAATATGAATGTAATTGAATAAATAAAAAGTAATAGGGAAGTTATAATATATTTTTATCATTACTAACAGGAACAATATTTGTCCTTGTTCAGTAATTGTAATTGTTATTATTGTTAAAAATTAATTACTTATTAATTAATTATTAATAACAATATTTGGCCTCTTTTTTTAATTTAATCTGTTTCCTATTACATAGATCTAATTTTTATACTAACAGATTGTTTTCTTTTATTATTTCAGACATTAGACATCACATTTAATGGCTCATTATTTATCAGACTTGAGACACAAACACTCATCTGAATTGCAGTCAATCAAACAACGCAATTACAACATCGCGAAAGAAGAGATATTTCATGCTGATTGTACATCAGTGAAATAAACTTGCTGCAATCTTCTCCCTAGAGCATTTAATAGTACAGCTTTTGTAAGTGTATTTTTTTTCTAAATACAGATTAATCTGTCAAGCAACAATCAACAGAGAAACAATAGCAGATATTATTCACGATCTTTGTTACTGATTTTTTGCTTTTTTTTTATCTTGGAAAAAGATAAGCCGGTGATATTGCAGCTAACACAATTACGATGTCTAGATTGATACATACATCGAATGTAACATTGTTGCCCTAAAACATTTCCTTTCTGACAAGCGTCACATGTGGTTTCATTAAAACCACTGTCGAGCTTCACTTTTGATATATAACAACATGATAATAGTTATCGTTATTTCATTTTCAACGATGCCTCTGATAAAGTAAAACTCTTCAATATAGAACCAGCAATATTTTGAATTCGCCTTTTTTTTCAAGTAAGTATCCAAGTTTTTCTCTATTTCTCGACATTGATCGATCGATAATTTTAATTAATTTTGTCGAAACTATTAAAAAACTATTAAAAGAAAGGAAAGAGAATCGTACAAGAAGAAGCTTGTGTTATGAACATCTTTATTATTATCCTTCACGAGAATCTGTTTGAACGAAGAATGTTTCTCATTTCGGACGTCGATGATTTAAACGATCAGAATGCGAAAGAAACGTTTACTGTCTTGAGGTAAGGTGATAATGTTAACGACTATTTGAATCGCAGAACAACAGAATTTTAGTTCTGGTTGTCACGTGTATTTACATTTCTCTTGATAAAGTTTCCACTTCGTACTTGGTTTAATAATTGAACAACACATTTCAGTAATATCAGTAACATTAAGATTGAAAGAAAGTATATAAATGTAATATTTGTGTAATTTATAGTATTCTCAGATCGATCTCCCATTAAACTTAAGGAGTAAATGTTATTTGTTCATCGACGTGCTATCTCAGACAAAAAATTCGGAGTAACAAAGACGCCGCTTGTTTGGACGAAGGAAGAAGAAAAATTTAAAATTAATGCAAAAGAGAAGTCATGGATGAGAGTGAGAAAGAAAACAAATTGGATGCGGTGGAAATAGTGGTGAAAGATATTGTTTCTGTTGATACAACGGACAAAAAATCTGAGGCGTACAAACAATCCAATAGTTATGCTGCGAAGAAGACCGTGGCTCAAGGTATGATGGATGTTGCCCTAATTACCGCCAACGCGAACCAGTTAAGATACCTAATTGAATATCAACGAGAGAGCTCCATGTTTTATCTGATTCTGAGCTTAATCATTATCAGTCTTTTTCTTCAGGTAAAGCTATAATGTTCAGTTATTAATACGATATTTTTATCCGCTTTCTTACTGTGCTAATTAATGAGTTAATGAAGTATACAAACGAAGAATATTATTTCCCGGATACATTTGATGGAAAAAAAATATTAATTTTAGGTGGTCGTAGGCATCAGTTTGATTTTCAAAGGTCGATTTGACATAAAAGGACAATCGAAATCGATACAAGCACGAAAAATCAATAACTACGTGGTAATCGGGGTATTTTTAATAACTATCATCAATATATTTATTGCTGCGTTCAGTATATCTGTTCCTGGCTCTCCTACGCTACCATGAATAAAAAAATGGTAATTGACAATGATACGTGTTAATAAATCTCTCATATTTTTATATTATAGATCTTTGTATAAAAGAAATAGCTCTCTTTCTTTTCTATTTTCTTATATGAATAGCTAATAGTAAGATATGTATTTGAGATCAATGTATCAAATGAATTAATTTATAAAATTATCATTGTTGGAGATTAATCTTTTTCTGCATTCGAGTGTTCTACTTTATTTTATATATTTTATTTTATATTTATATACTTTAATTTTCTATATAAATATGTTGTGTAATCCAACTGAAAATAAATAATCGAGCGAATATTTGATATTTTTCTAAAAAGAAAAAATTAAATGTTGATGTGATCAACAATTGTCTATTTCGATAGATAAGATCTATAGATTGTATTAATGTTAAAAGTGTCTATCAGATGATACGATGTGCAAGTTTTTAGAAAATTTTCCAACAGTCTTTCTAACTGTTTCTAACAGCTTCGAAATGTTTCGTAAACGATGAAGCTACATTCTTCATCTACTCCTTTTTCTTTTGAGTCTACTGATATATTTATGTTTTAAACATTCATTAATAAAGTCAATAGTTTCAATTACACAAACGACATGATACACTTTTTTTTGTTTAGGAATTACGTATACGAAGCTACTTTTTCCTAGGATTTTGAAAATTAGTCTTTTATTATTTTAATGCAATTAATTCGGATATAATTGTATAATCTTAGTCCCATGTCATATTTCTTATAAAATATTCGCGTTTACAGAAAATTTTTATTTGATACTTTTTTAGGAATTTTGGGATATGTCTTCTTACATATTCGAATATAATCATAAAAGTCAAATTTTACAAGCAAATTAATTAACGGTAGATAATTATTGTTACAAGTTTAACCAAAGAATTTAAATGTTTCTTCCGGTCGTAAATTTCACACGCACTATGTTTTACTTATATCATCATATTCATAGCAAAAATATTTAGTTAGACCGATCTACATATCTGATCTTAATCTAATTTCCAATATATATAAAAAGCTGACTATTAAATAAATAATATAAACATTATTTTAACGTATATTCAACGTTCTTTTTAAAATTATGTACACATAACAGATTTAAGATTTCTTCTACTTCTATGAATCCTATTATCTGTGTAGATGTTAATTTTTCTGTTCTTTCATAATAAGAAAGAAATAATAATCGGTTTGTGTTAGTTCATAAAATTTGCACTATAAATTATATGCGAATCTGTTGTTTTTAAATAATATGAAAAGTAATATCGTAGAAGGAAATTGCATGTTAAAGTAAATTAATATTTGTTGTATATGTATGTTTTTTTTATAGTTTTTGATATTTGGTAGTCATAATACAAACCGAAAACGATTTGTAACATGTATTATGCTATATGTACATTCAATAGAAGAACAATTTACTTCTTAAAATTGGACAAAAATTACATGTCCTTTAATAGCTCTTTCTCTCTTCTCTTCTCTTTTTAAATGCAACAATATTTCTATATAATGCGTTCAAAGTAAAATTTCATTTTAACAAGTCTTTCGTTTTAACATTATTCGCTACTTTCTCTTTATTCTAGTTAACAAACATAGTATAGCTTTCTTTCTCCTCTTGATTATGCTCTTGTCTCAGTATTTTTATACTTCAAGCAAAAATCCTGTAACTATGATCTTTTTAGTCAATCCGAAGAAAAAGTTCGGGGCGTCGAAACGCATTTACGTATACAATAATATTGCATAGAATATAATAAAATACAATAACTAATAATTAATATATTCTCTTTTTTTTCTCATTTCTGTGTGACTAGGATTTCTCCATAGTGGCGTAAAACTTTTATCTTGTGCTTCATACATTTCCACAGACAATTTCTCTCGGTTTTCACCTCATTCCCACAGGCTTGTCACCTATATCACACACGTGAAAATATACAATTCTTACTACATCGTTAATTGTAACGTTAGGTTTACATATTTTAGTAGGATACATCTAAGAGTCGTTTGATGCGCTGCTTTTTTTTAATTAAACGAATTAATTATATTATATTAATTAATTATATTGTCCAGCGATGCAAGAATGACCGTGCTTCATTATGGAAGTTCATTTAACTTGCTATTCTATAAAACACCACTCTTATGACTCTCTCTTTTAGGAGGACGACAAATATTAAAACTAATATAATAAGTTAAAGAATAAAAAAAAAAGAAGAAGTTAATATAATAAAATATTAAAAATTATCAACTCGTAATCTACCGACTTACTTAAAGACTTTAGAAACTGTTTTAAGATATAATTTACATCAGTTCAGGGCACCTGTTTTAGCTTCATAATCGACTAGATACAAGGCCATTATTTAAATATATCTCAAACGAGTTTCCAAGTCTATAAAGGAAACAGTAAATGAGAGAGAAGATCCTTTCTTTAACAAATATTCAATATACTAATAAATTTAAATGTAACTTATATATTTTTACAAGAGTCGATTCCTGATTTTTTGAAACATAGGCCGACCTTAACATCTTTTATGATTAATTTTATAATAGACAAAAACTTAAATTCTTAAAAATCGATCTATATAGTAACACACATAGATACATTAATTATACGTTCTTTTTTTCTTGTTTGAGATGTTAGGTCAAGTAAATTATAGTTTCAATGTATCTTTTGTATACAGTTCAGTATCGAAATTATTGCAATCTCATAGAGTATTAAGCTGGAAAAATTGTAACATTTTTAATACTTTTATTTTTCTTTTTCTTTTTGGTCTACTTAGATTGATAGACTTACTCCAATTAATTTGAAAATCTATTTTACGTTTACAATGTTATGCCAATGTACATGTGCATCTTGGACTATCTGTTACTAACTTAAAATTATATATTTTGAGACACACGAATTGGGCAGGATAAACCAGGGCAAATTTCACAATCAACATGCAGGAAGTGTGCTAACTTTTAAAGTAATTTATGATATTATTAACTGTAACGCTAGCTCTTACGTAATTATATTCATTATTATATTTCTTATAGTATTTATTGAAACAGCATAATGAATAGGTAATATGAATAATTGTTTCCATGGTATTCATTATATTTTACAAATATTAATTTTCAATTAAACAAATATTAGTTAGCAAAAATCGACATTTTTATACTTGTTGTGCTATATAATATTTATACATCTTTTTTTTCAGATCAGATAATTGTGTTACAATTTATGTGAAATTATAAATACCTTCACTCTGCCTTTACCTGCCCTATCCATGTAATTGTGCCTTACTTTCTGATAACACATTTACACAATTTCCGTTTTCGGAACATTTATATGTGATTTTCATTCTTCTTTGGATATCAAATTCAAAATTGTTACATTATACATTTACAGTAGCTAATCTGTTTATATGTTTATTGATAGCAGATTTATCACAGTGATATATTGTTTTATTTCTCAAGTTATATAATTCATCTGAAATAATATTTTATACTTTTATTAACAAAATGCTATTGAGATTATACTTAATATATCACTAAATTCTATCTGACCTGAATTAATCATCCCATTCATCATCATCACTAGTTTCACTAGTCGAATCATCACTTTCACTATGGATTGCACTTGATCGTTCAGCGAGTGCTCTCGACAAAGCACTAGCCAATCCTCCTTGAAATGCTGGTTTACTTTTGACTTCATTTGAAACGGGCCTCAACTCAATTCCTTGACGAATTTGTTCTAACAAAGCATTTCTTGAATCCCCAGGAGGAGGATTTTGTTTTATTTCAGATTTATCAATTTTCTATAACAGAAAGATGACACATAATCATCAAAATAAATCATACAATTTAAATTTCATTATTGTAAATTGTTAATTTTAATACTAACTCGAAGTGTAGTGCCATTTCTTATAGATTCCATGAGAGTCGATCTCAGATCAGCGATATCTTCGTTATTATTGTCATTACTAGTATTATTATTATTATTGGTGGCACTTGTGTTAACAGTTCCGTCATCAGTGCTTGGTAATGGTGGAGGAGGTGGAACAGGTGCGGTTAAACTACTTCTGGCATGTGGAACTGGAGTTGGAACTGGTGGAGGTGGTGGTGGAGGAGGAGGTGGAGGTGGAGGCGGTGGCAGTGATGGCGCAGAAGTTAAAGAAGGTGGTGGCGGTCGAGATGGCAATGTCCTATGAACGGGTGGTGCATTAGCTGGTGCACTTGGTGGTGTTGAAGGTGCATTAATTCGGTTCGGAGGTAGTGGTGGAGCACTTCGTGTTTGATGCTGCAAAAATATCATTTCTTTAAAACTGTCCATTTCATATAGTCATGTAATATTATAAAAAAAAAAATAAACAAACAGCTATTGTTCTTGCTGGAACTGGAGGTGGATATTCCTGTCTTTGAGGCGCTGTCGGTGCTTGTTGCTGTTGCTGTTGCTGTTGCTGTTGCTGCAGCTGTTGTTGTTGTATTTGTTGTAATTGTTGTACATTAGATTTTGGAATAGACGAAGATATATCTTCTCTAATGGCATTCATACCGCCATTTTTTTCAATAAAATCGTAAATAAAATTACGTGTATCTTGATTTCTAAATTGATGTTCCGATACACCAACTTTATCGAGAAAAAGTTTTAAATGTGGATCAACTTTCTCCAATTCCAATTCTTTGCTACTGTTATTCCATGCCCAATGCGTAACGTGTCTAAAAATATTAAATTAAATATAAAATTAATTAAATATAAAAAATGTTTATAGAATGTAACCAAAACCATAAATGAAGAAAATGTTCATAAATAGTAAGTTCTCACATAAAATTTGATGGAGGGCCAATATCATCTTTAGTTAATCTTTTCTTAGTTTTCTCTCGTTTCTTCTTTTTACTTGTGTACATAGAACTACTAGAAGCACTCCTATTCACACCAACTGTAGTTGGCGTTCCATTCAATAAATTGGAAGTTGAGCCTGTACTAAATGCAACGGGTGATGTATTGCTCTGATTTCTCCATGGCAATGTTGCACCATGCTGAGTTTCTCCTTCTATTTTAGACCGTCTTTGTTGTCTTCTTTGACGTTTAGCATTTAGCTTACCAAGAAGAATATTTCTGAAAATAAATAACAATCATTCAGTCTTTCAGAATTAAATTTAGAAGAAAATATATCATGGTTTTTCAATTCATTTAACATTTTTATTTCATGTTCTAGTAAAATTTTATTCTCTTACAGCTTACCTTAATGTAACAGCATCTGTTTCATTCGCAAAATTAAAAGCAGCCATACAGTCTTCTGCTTCAAATGTGTGGAAGTAAGACAATGGTGCTTTATAATCCATTGCATTATATACTTCGTGTTCCCACAACATTGCTTTCCTTTGTAAGCAATATAAGCGAAGGAAAAAACTACGTCTAGGATTATCCCTTATCAATGTTATAATACCTGTAGTTTTCTTTATCCATTCCTTGTGTAAAGGTGGCTCAGTCAAATATAATTGAATAACTCCAGCTGCTAAACACTGTAAGATATATAAAAATGATTTATTTCTTGCAATGATATATTATTTATTGAAAAACAATATTAATTAATGATAATACAAAATAGTCGCAAACAATGCAAGATTTAAAAATTAAGTAAAAAAAATACATATATATATATATATATATATATATAATGCATAAAAAATTTTTGCATAATGATGAATGTTTTAATGCATCATTTGACTCATTCATGATCAATGCTTCATTTTAAATACTGCAAGCTTATTCTTACAACGACCTTGAGTGAAAAATATACAGGAATATTACTGTTTCTACATAAAATGATCGTTGAAACGTTTAACAACATTAAAAATCCTTTTCTGCACTGTAAAATATGTCAATAGCAAAATGTAACTTATAATATAGATTTCATAAATATAATATAAATGAAAGGCGCTGATATTTATCTACGGTATTAATTACGACCGGATTATTTGCAAATAACGACAGAGCATGTTTATCTATATCTGTCGATCGAAAAATAAAATTTAGGTCAAAATCGTTGTATTACAATGACAGTCACGACGTTTCGTAGATAAAAATCTCAGTTGAAATAGCTCTTGCCTGGCATCGATTCCCTATTAACTGGAAGACCTGCTCGTTTTCCTCCACCTTCAAAAGCGTGGAACCTCTGTGTTTGTCAGAGTTCATACTGCCAGACTTCATTTTTAACAAGGTTAGGATCCTTGTACTATCGCGCTGGATTTCCTGTTGCGTTGTCCCTTCTCGATCGACGGATCCTCTCTCATAAGCGTATTCCACTTCTCGACATTTCTCGCAAGCCGAGCGGACACATTGACGCAGAAACTCGCGGAACTACGGCTGATCAATCATCCTTTGCGAAGCCTATTCTCGATACTATACCCACACAGGAAACTCCGCCAGTTAGCGATGACATTTTTATCTATCCGGTTCAATGTTCCACGTTTCCTCATTCGATATATATTCTTGCTCTCAAATCAGATTGGATCTCGTGAATCGCCTCTGGCCACTGTATTTATCATTATGCGTTTCTCGTGGATTATAAATTTTCAGCGAGATCAGTTAACTTCTTAATCGTACGTGACAATGAAAAAGATTATGAAAAATCGTACGTGGAGAGACGTACTTTTAACACGTTCGATATTTCTCACTTTATCTTACAACTGAATTATTATATCAAATAAGAGGAGCAAATGTACATAGTATATAGTTACATTCTATTTGGTACAGGATGAAAATTTAAAGCACTCCTTGTATTTTTTATATTGTGTTAATTTTACTTACGCTTTTTACATGATATATTTCATTTTTTACTTATTGTATGTGTGTATATATATATATATACGCATACACAGCACACACATATATATTGTCGTTCTTACACACACACACACACACATATTGCACTTGCATCGTAATCTATACTTAATTTATTAACTTTTTTGCTTTTTATCATTTAATACGCATACTGGAACTAACGAAACATATAACGTAAGTTAGAGCAGTACGCATATGTATGTATTTTTGTTTTACCATTTGCTGCAGCAAGTAAACGCAAACGTAAATATTGCCAGAACGAACGTTCACTATTTGTACATGATGGTGACTTTAAAATCACAAAGAAAAGGAAATTTTAGACAACGAAAAATTGTTTTGCGTCTTTAAATTTATGCACGCTTGTATACGTTTTCGTTGGAAATTTAAATTTTTAGCGGGTTTTATTATCCTTCGTTGTCGCTATAATCACACAAACTGCAAATGGCCACGGGTGCAATTCATGTAGTACCAGAAATGCGATATCAAGCGGAATCTTGTTTTGTATGCGAAATAACATCGTCAGTGACGATGAGGAGACAGTGATCGTTACGCGTGCAATCTCTTCGGAAATAAAGCTATTCGCGATTTTCTTTAAGGTCGCGCAGTTGAGTTTTCCGCGGGAAAACAATGTCCGGATATCGAAGAGTGAATTACTACGAACTGTGCAGATTGTGTACCAGCAGCGAAGGAACCAAAATGAACATTTTCCGGGAGGAAGGTCGCAGGCTGCAGCTACAAACGAAAATTCAGACGTACTTGCCTATACAGGTGAGGCTTTGTATCTCCCTTTGTAATCGAGACAAGATTTTGGTAAATTTCAATTAATCAGACAGTCTCTTATTGATATCTCTGTAGGGTTATTGTAACTTGTTCGATAATTTCTAATTTAATTAAATCATTGTGCCAGTATGCATAATTGGTACTTAATTTGAACTTTAAGGTTTTGGAAGAGGATTCTTTGCCAAAAATTGTTTGCCACGAATGTGTAAAGAAATTAGAGAATTTCATTGAATTTAGAGAGACAGTCGTGAGTGCAGAGGGTATGCTAGAATCTTATTTCACTTCGTTACGATTCTCTGAAGATTTCCTGAAGGAAGGTAAGGTTTACGTGAAAAGCACGGAAAAGGATAGACCTGCAACACCTGAGAATGAAGTATTAAAGGGAATAGAGAAAGTAACACCAGCACAAGGAAATCAAATAGTCAACAATGACCAACAAATACAACATCAACAGCCTGTTGTTGTTAGTAATATAAATGCTTCGAATATTCAAATTATTAGTGGAGTTCAAGCAAGAGTTCAACAATATAAATGTGCCATGCAGGTTAGTTAATAAAGAAAATATCAATAGTTAATTTCTTATGATGCCAATGCCAATTGATACTAATAATCTGTTTAGATGCAACCAGGGGGTATGGCAGCTGCTGTTGTAGAGGCAACAGCAGAAACTCATTATAGTTATCAGCAGCAAACTTCACAGCAAGTATCTCCTCAACAATCAAATGAAGCACAAAATCAAATTAACGATCAACAAACTACAACCTCGCAAATTCAAGTGCAAAATCAAATTCAAAATCATGGACAAATAAATCAACAGATTCAGTCACAAAGACAAATCTCGCAGCAAATTTCTCAATCACAAAATCAAACACAAGTTAATCAACAACAACAAAATCAGTCACAAATTACACAACAGATTCAACAGTTACAAAGACAACAAAGAGAGTTTGAAAAACAACATAGACAGCTTCAACAAATTGAGAAACAGGTGCAAATTGCTACACAACAAGAGTTTCCTATTAAACAGGAGTCTCAAAGTCAAGTAGTGCATCAAAATAATAATATCATTTTGAAGGCAGAATCTGAATCTAAGCAAAATCAACAAATCATTCAGAAAGTACAATCTGAAACTCAGAAAGATGAAAGTGCAACACAAAATATACAAGGTTATACTGTACAAGCTACACCAGAAGTATTTTTAAATTTGGGATTTAAAGAAACTCCTTTAGTTACACAAACTGTACGAGATGAGCCAAAGGAGTTTAAGGACTATACAAAGTCAGAAGATACAATATCTCGCAATTCGATTGGACAGATTTCCGAATTTCTAAGAATCAAATCAGGGCCTGAACCAACATCTTTAATTACTGTGAATCCTCAAGTTATTTCGCAAACTCATAGGAATGTCACCTGTAAAGAATGTGGCAAAATTTTCAATACCATAAATCAATTGAACACTCATAGTTGCTCCGTTCAGACCCTTTTAAGTGAAACTTCCGATAATGGTAATAATAAAGAAGATCCTTTACAAAATAATAGCAATTCATTTAGTTGTGATGTTTGTGGTAAGCCATTCAAACGAAAAGAGCATCTTTATCAACATAGAAAACTACATACTGGTGAACGTCCTTATGTGTGCACCACATGTTCAAAGGCATTTAGTCGAAAAGAACATTTAGTTAGGCACTCTGTATCTCACACAGGCGAAAAAATGCACGAGTGTGAAATGTGCGGTAAAAGCTTTTCTAGAAAAGACAATCTTCACAAACATCGTAAAACACATGGTGTATCGGGTCCGTATATTTGTGAAACATGTGGAAAGTCATTCGTGGTAAAGCATTACTATCTAATGCATTTAACAACTCATGCTTCGACTATTGGGGATGGTGTAAATTGTCAAGATCCTTTACCATATAAATGTGATATTTGTCACAAAGCATTTTCTGTAAAACAATATCTTACAACTCACAAACTTAGGCATAGATCAAAGAATAATAATAATTCTTCTCAGAATACTGCAAATGGTCATCAGCCACAGCAGCAACAGCAACAACAACAGCAGCAGCAGCAGCAGCAGCAGCAGCAGCAGCAGCAGCAACAACAACAACAACAACAACAACAACAACAACAACAACAACAACAACAAACACAACAATCCAATACAACAAGTAACATAAATATGGTGACAAGTAATGTTACTAATTCTGGGAGTTTAAATAATAATAATGGACAGTCTAATAATGGATCAACGATTGAAATGCAAAGTGTTATTGAAAGAAATGAACAACCAAATGGTTCATTTAATAATCAGTATCATAATAACATACAAGAGTTTCAATGAGATAAGGGGAAGCGTGTCTATTATGTTCTCTTGCCAAACGGTAACAACCACAAGATTGTTGTTATGTGAGCAAGAGAAATTTTGACGCGCTAAAATATTTTCTTAAACTATACCTGCTGTTACTCGAGAAGGAAATTTTTTATACTTTGATAAGGCAAGAAGACGGATTTAAATATGTACTATTATTTTAATCAGATATTAAATGAACTTATCATTTATATTAATCACTAATCAATCAGTCAGAAAGTAGAATCTTCAGTGGCTTATGAGCTTAACTTGAAGTATATTGTACATATATTTTGCCAGTAAAGTATTACATGTATGAAATGCATGCTATGTTTTGTATGAATGCACACTGATAATTAATGTTCAAAGAAATCATGTGCTATAAAATTTAAGTGTGCGTAGATAGTCATGAGGTTGTTTCAATACCTGATTAGAGATATATTTCCAAATATATTAGCTTAAAATGAAAATATCAAGTAAATGTCTAATCAGAAACATATTAAACATGAATCATTATTTTTTATTTTAGTTAATTATATTAATAAAATTAGTAATATTAATTATATTAATAATATTAATTGAATATTAATAAAATTAATAATATTAATAAAGTTAGAATAGATATATAATGTTTTTGATAAATTTTCATCAATGCATTTGATGAATATTTACATTCTTTTGTTATAAACAATCAAATCAATTCTATAAAAATATTAATTTTGTATTTTATTTTATGCAATATTTTTTGTAGTTAATTTCGCGTTTGTTTTTATAAACAGTGATTGCAACAATCTATGACCATTTTGCAAAATATTATATCATTACAATATGATATATAATATACAAAGGAATATATGATTTATATGTAAACTTAGAATGCAAAACAAAATCTAAGACCAAAGAAATTTATATTATATATAAATTGGATAAATGATAGAAAGATAAATGTAAGGTAAAATCAGGAATGATCTACCTGATTAGCTCCATTATAATTAAGATTTTGATTGAATGTACATACAATATATACCACTATAGTACGTACAACGACTTGGAGTCGTTTTCTAACAAATGAGAGCGTGCCATACAGTAAACTTTCGAAATAAGTATATTGAAAATTATAATTGTCTAAATTTCTTGCTAAATCTCAGCATATATTGACCAAAAAATCAAGAACAATGAAGAGAATTTATATTTCTTAAGCCACATTGTAGCTATTACATTTGTTTACAATTAGCATATGTTATTACTTAATTTGTTCCTTTTTTTTTTTGAGGATCAAGAAAAATCAAAAACAGGGGGCAACTATATCTTCAAATGAAAGATTTAAAAATTAATCTTCATGCTTATTAAATTTTTGTATTTTTATACAATAAGAATAGGTTACCAAAAATCTATAATTTGCTCCAAATTATTGTTTACAGTAATATTTAATTTATGTGCACTGTTGTCACTCCGTTTGATATAACAAATATTAGTGAAGGATTACACCGCACAATTTTGTACTACATTTTTTACAGAACATACTGATGCATATTATTTATTGAAAATAATTATCATTTAAGTGCAAACACAGAATTCATTATTAAATGTAACAGTAACGAAAATTCTGTTGTTGCATAATAAACATCTTAAGATACAAATGAACTTTCTACAGTACAAAAGATTTATTTTAATTACTGGTCAGACTTTATTTTATTATAAAGTCTTGTATATACATATATATCAAAACGGAAGTAATGAGTTTAAGACTGTGTTTCTATATCGGATAGAGTTAGATGTACATTTGAAATATATAGATTTATAGTAATAACATTGTTGTATATAACATGGTCCAGTGAGTAAGACGAAAAACTGTTAGTGCACTGTTCCTAAAGAAAACGGTATTCTCCGCAAAGCAGAAGATACCTCTTATTCATACTGAAGTATTGTAAAGTAGATATTAATTCCAAAGAGAAAAAGGAAGAAAAAAATACAGTGCTTTTATTAATTACATACTTTGTGCCTAATTATTAACATTATGAAAAATTATTTGTTTTGAAGGTCTGTTGATATTTTTTGATTTTAAGTAGCCCCCTGATACGTGCAACTTGGAACAAAATGACGTTACTTGTTCAGATATGATTATTTTTGAAATTTATACTGTTAATTTTTATATTTTACATTGTATATATTTTCAAACTAATATTTAAATATAATATATTTAAAGAAAAAAGAAAAAAGCAATATACGATTCATTCCATTTAATCTTCCCGCGCGTAGATGGCTCAAATTTATTTATCAAGTGAATCCAAATGAAATTTTATGATTTTCAGTACTATTTACAGAGATATTTACAATATCTTGTAATTTAATAAATTGAAATGTCCAATATACAGCGCAATACTTTAAATTATATAAATTAATTGACGCATAAGCTATATTTAAATTATATTTGGGAACAATGGAAAAAGAAAGCATTGTTTATTAAATGAAATTAATTATTGAAACAATTGATTAATTTTTCAAATTACAATATTAGTTTCATTTCACAAAGAAATAATAGAAATTTATTTTTATAGTTTTACTATTTGTCTAAACAAAAGAATATAAAAAACAATAATTAAACAAAAATTGATAAAATAAGTCTGGAAATTAATTCGGTATTTAGAATGTCAGTGCATTTTTATTCGTGATGTGGAAAAAATATTTTAAATCATATACCCTTCAAAATTTTTCAAATACGTACGAATGGTATATGATAGTTCTAATTGTGTTTTAAAATTTCTTTTTCATGCATCTTTTTTTTGCAAATTTATTTCCATGAATGTACTTCTCACATAAAAGGATGTCATTATAGTAAATTACAAACTACAATCGAGTTTGTAAGAAGTTGTTTAGTTTGATCAGGAACCTGTGCGTGTGTGCGTGCAGTCATCATTTTATATATATATCTCCTCAATAAAGTAAACAAATTAGGTACATTATGTTAAGACAATTAATTTTTAAATCGATACTTTTTCGAATGTAATAATCTTTGTTTGAGTTTGACTGTAACAATCGAGTAAGTATCAACAATGTAATGACACTATTTCAAACAATAAGGTTATGTTATTAGTTGTTGATTTTTAATAATAGTACGACAATTCTTATGATTTACTTAGAAAAAAATATTTCATTTGTACGAATTGAGGTCTCGAAATTAAATTTTGCAATACATGTGCAATGTTTTCCCATAACATTATCGTAAATAAATTTCTACACTTGATTAAACATGTCAATTGTTTTGACGTGTTTTCGAAATGTTTTTGATACAAAAAATAATTTTCATGATGTATATGTAATATATGATTTAACAAGCTTTTTGTTTTAATAAATGAAATTTCAATTGTGAAATGAAATTTTTCTAGAATTACTCATGATTTTTTTTTGTAATTAACGATTATTTCAAGTATATGAAAATATTGACTTTTATTTATAAATATATGTAGAAAAATCATGTAAGATCATTGATCAAAGCGGTGTATGGTTGGCAGAAATTTTATCCCTATTTTTGGGTTTCAGCCAAAGAAACAGAGCTTATTCAGCAGTCAGAATTAGACTGTTTTATGAACAAAACTTTCTTTGTATTTTACGTCAGTTTCAATTTGAAAACAGAAAACACTTTCAGTATTTCAAAGTTATTAAAACAAAATGGAAAGAGAATTAAAGCCATTAGGGAATCAAGTGTGCCAGATACTTAATCGTTCAATTTGTTATATGTACATATGTGTATATATATATATATATTTATATTTATAAATTGTTTCAAATAAAATCCATATGCAGCTTAACGAATTTGGATTGAATGATGACTATGCAAAAATATACAAATTTCTAAAATATAAATTACACATTTTTACAAGATATTAAATTCATTTCAAACTAATAACAACTATATATTTTTAATACTATATTTTTCTTCAACTATGATTAAATTTTGTTTTAACTTCAACTATGATTAAATTTTGTTTTAACGTTTATACAGGTGTAAAAAGAAAATGAAAATGAAACGTAGTAGATCTTTATCTCCTAAGGCTTCAAGTAGTGAAGAAGATATGAAACGTGTCAAATTTGAAGAAAATGAAAAGACAAATGATATTATAACACATCCACATGTATTGGATTTTTCTGATGATGTTCTGTTGAACATATTAAAATATTTGAATCCTAAAGATCTTATGACAATAAGTTTGTAAGTTTAATAAAATGAACAATTGAATATATATGTATATGGATATATTTTCTTTTATTATATGTTATTATATTGTTTCCAGATCTTGTCAACGATTAGCCCAGATAGTACAAGATAAAACTTTATGGAGAAGAGTGGATTTTCGAGCAGCACCTATATTATTGAATGACTTAAAAGAATATATAAAATTTCTTCAACCTATAACAATAAGTCTTGCTATACGTGGTGATTTATATTGCGAGAATGATACAGAACTTAGTCTTTGCTTTTTTAATTGTATTAAAACTACATGCATTCAACTTAAAGAATTAATTATTGAAGAGTATTGTATTAATGGAGATGAAGTAAGTTTGACTACTCAACTGTTTACCTTTGCAAGAAAAATTAAAAATTTCTTTAGCAATAAAATTTTTTTTCTCTACTTACAGATTCAAATAACAGATTTTCCAAGAACCATAGAAAAACTTTCATTAGAAGGCTGCAAAATTGAACATTTGCGTAGTAATAAATCATATTTTTTCAGAATGAATTTCCATATGCCTAATTTAACAGTAAGAATCTCACTTTTCAATTGCATGTATTTTTCAAATTTTTTTTTAATGTTTATATATTCAATTACTTTTGTTATATATATTTCATTATAAATCAATAACTATGACTTACTTCATTAATTGCTTGCATTAATTGGAAATTGAAAAATTCTTTCATTTACTAATTATTTAATGGATCTATGTTTTTCCTATCTTCTTTAATAGATTTATTTTTTTTTTTATTGAGAGATATCAATATTTTAGTAATACAACTTAAGTATAATAATAAACTACATATAACTTTGCTTGTTATGTTTATTATTGTTGTTTCCTGTTTTACATTGTTTGATCTCTTACACACAATTGATTAATATTTGACAATTTATAACATTTGCATATTTTCAGTGTTTAATTTTAAGCAACTGTCAATGGTTTACTCCACATTCATTGTTGGTCATTAGTAAGATGCCAAAGTTAAAGGAATTAAGGCTAAATTCGTGTCACCGTTTAGGTGAATGCGTTGCATACACTAGTTTAGCTACAAGATTTGGATTTAAGACATTAGAAGTAAATAATTTTATTTATTGTTATTATTTATATTTTTATTTAATAAATCAATCAGTTAAGTGATTAAGTAATTATATATTTCAGATCCTTGATTTGCGAGATACAGCACTTGGTGACAGCGAAGTAGGATGTTTCAGTTGTACTAAAACTTTAACACATCTTTACCTGGAATATCCTTCCAGTTTACGAAATGCAGAATCATCTGATGAACTTCGACCCTTACAACGAGAGGCTTTGAATCAACTTCCTGTATATGAAGACGGAAATCTTGCACAAGTATGTACAGTACAACATGCAAAAATTATATAATTAAATTACATATAAACAATTTTTATAGTTTCTTTTTTTTTGTTTATTTTTTCTTCCTTTTAGTTTTTTGTAGAAGATGGCTTCCGTTGGGAAAATTATATGTTTGGACGTTGTTTAATAACCGATAGAGCAATTTGTGCTCTTGGAAGTGATACTTGTGATCGTATAATCAATAATTCAGCAGAAGAAGTTATAGTTGTAGAAGGAGATAAACGGATATTTAATAATCCTCATTTAAAAACACTGGTTGTTAGGTATTATTATATCCATTGAAAGTTTTTAATTTAAATAAACTTAAGAGTAATAACTAACAATTTTTTCTATGTATTTCAGAAATTATCGCTATGTTACAAATTCGAGTCTTGTACATTTGGCTTTAAATGCATCAAGTCTGGAGCATCTGGATGTAAGTGGAACATCTGTTACAAGGCAAGGTGTTGAAACTTTCAAGTCACAAAGACCGAATGTTAAAATAGTTACTTCTTTTGATGAAACATAGTTGTAACAAACTATAAATCTGTGAATTTAGTACGATTAACAAAACTTAAGTATATGTTTAATACATATTTGAACATTGGCAGGCACAAGCATGTTGGATAAATCTATTTTCCGCAAAAAATGAATATATTCGTAAGGATTAGAAATAAACAATTTTTTATTTTTCATTAATACAAACTTTAGAACATATCTTCTGAGATATATTTTCACGTTTTCAGAATAGTATTTCAAATTAATTTTATAACTCCATGTGTGTTCAATATATTTATTCGCGCATGTATTACAATCCCATTGCATTGTATATAAATATTTGTGTGCAGTCTGATATTATTTTCTATTTTTATCGTAATAAATTAGATACGCTATTTTGAGTTAATGGTAATGAAATTTCATTATCAAATGAAGGTACTAGTATGTACGGAATATTTTAAATACATTATTCAACAGGAGAGAGCGTGCGCGAGAAAGAGAGAGAGAGAGAGAGAGAATGAGTGAGTGAGTGTATGTTATATGCAATACTGATAATAGAAAAGAACAAACGGTAGAGAACCAAATAAATTTTTACTTCTCTACTACATCTTTTTAAGTTTATACATCTATTCGATAAGAAGATCGTATATTTAGGATATTTAAAAACTATTGATCAAATGATTTTTTAGTGCAAAGATTATTTATTATAAAAAAATAAATAGGAGTTATAAATTAACAGTACGATGGTAATATTTTAAAAAATTGTTAACTAAATAATCTCGTGTGCATGTTTGTATAAATCAATTTCTTCAAAAATATTTATAAACGTAATCAAAATTTTATACATTAATCATCATTTATAAAACATTATTATTTTATATTTGAAATTATGTAAGGATTACAATCATATACGAAAACTATTGTATTACTGATTTTTATACTGTAGAGCATTATTCCATTTCTTTTTTTTTCATATTGTTAATATCATCGCATGTAATAAAACTTCTATTTCATCAAATTTATAAATTATGTACTTTTTTATAATTTATAAAAAAACAGTAAACGAAGATATTTATATCTTCAACTGTTATGCACGTAAAACTACAGTTTCTATTTAATTTGAATCATGTTTTGCATGGATAACTCCAAGTAAAAATGATAGTATTTCCAAAATATTTATCCCAGATGCAAAGCAATACTATATATAAATATATAAAAAGAGTATGTATTAAAATTCTAAATTATTTATAAATATCACTAAAAATATTATCTCATTCATAAAGGGTTTCGTTTCTATTTCAAATAAACAATACAAAGCACATCAAGACTTCAAAGGCATTTCTAGAAAAATAAATAAAGCTTCAAGTACATATTTTGATACAGAAACTTCAACAGAATCTTGCTATATGAGTAATGGTATGCGTCTTATATGTGAGCATAGAAATTCTTTCACCACCACCGTAGGATGTTTCATTCCAGCTGGTGCAATGTATGAAACACAGGATGAACGGGGAAGTGCTTTATTTCTAGAACATTTATTTTTCAGAGTAAGAAATATATAACATGAGTAACATAAAATTTATTAAAATTAATATTGATTACTTACACTTAATATAGAGAACAAAATGTTATAACAAAGAACAAATAGAATATATAATAGAAGAGATTGGTGGGAATGTTACAGCTCTTGCTATGCGAGACTTATTCCTTTTTTATGGAACGGTAGTTTCATGCAAAGTAGACAAAATCATTCAGTTATTTGCAAATGTAATTTTGAATGGAGTAATATGTAAGTTAAATAGAATAACTTAACAAAATATTCTATGAAAATTATATATAATAATGCATTATTTTAATATTTTAGGTGATGAAGATGTTACACAAGAAAAAATTGTAATTTTAGAGAAACTTTCTGAGATGGAATCAGATAGAGAAAAAATTATAATGGATTATCTACCAACTATTGCGTATCAGGATACTGCTCTTGGTAATAGTGTATATCCTGAAACTGATACAATAAAGTATGCAAAAAAATTCGAAAATAATATTTAGTTAAAGAAATTACTTGATAGATGTTATATATTTATTCATTAACCATAACATTAAATTCTTAGAAAATTTTGTACAAAAAATTTATCTGAGTTTCGCAATCGTTTATTTCAAACATGTTACATGACGATAGTTTGCACTGGATCCATTTGCTTAAAAGAATTGCAAAAAATTGTCTGTAAATATTTTGACTGTAATGTTGAGGAATATAAATCATCATTTGGAGTTTCTAATAAATTACGATTTTGTAAAAATATAACTGAATATCGGTTTTCAGGTATAAAAGTTCACAGCATTCTGCTGCTTTCTTATATTTTTATACAAATATTTCATGTATAATTTAGCTGCTGAACTACGATTCAGAGATGATGACAATGAATTGGGATATGCAGCAATAGGATTTGAAGGATCAAGTTACAAAGAACGAGAAGATAGAATTGCTCTTACTGTAGCCAAAGAAATCATAGGTTCTTGGAACGTGACAGGTGGTAAGTGTAATACATATTCTACATTTGGCTACAGTTTGCTAATAAATAAACCATGTAATACTCTTGATATTATTTTTAGGTGGAATAAATCACAATGCGCCATTTATTGCACATTTTGCATACAATACAGATTTATGTTATATGTACAAATCCTTTTTTCATCATTGGGCACAGTCTACCAGTATTTGGGGCTGTTATTTCGTTTGTGACTATTCAACTATTTTGGTATATTCTAAACATTGAAACAAAAACGCTTTATTCTCAATAATTTATATATATTTATAATATTTATAATATTTATATAGTATATGGTTCGTGCATTACAAAAGGAATGGATGAAATTATGCACAGTAATAACTGAGAAAGAAGTATCCCGAGCTGTTCATCAATGTATTACAAAAGATTTGCTGATACTAAACAATCCAGAAAATCGTTTTCTTGACATTGTTGAAAATGTTTTTAGATGTGGGTATTATGAACCTGTCGAACATCGAGTTATAGAATATGAGGTAAAATTTATTGTTATTAAGTCAGTTACATTTTTATTGTTAATTACAATAGATTTACATTACTTTCTATATTACAGAAAATAACTGCAGATAAAATAAGAGAAGTCTCTGACAAATATATCTACTATCAGAGCCCTGTTGTTGTAGCTCTTGGCCGTATTGAAGGTTTCCCAGATTATATTACGTTAAAAAGTGGTCTGTATTTATTACGATATTAAAAATTTACAACATTAATTAATAAAATATAATAGTTGCTCTTTGTGAAAAAATATTTATAATACAAGTACACGTATCTATCCAAGCAATTTGTCATTTCCACTAAAAAAAGAAACAAGATCATGAAATAAAATAATTAAGATATTTTATATATAGAGATAATTTTTACAATTTTGGAAAACAATGTATTTAAGAAATAATAAAAATAACGCCGATAATCCGTCTGATTTGAATGATAAATTCAAATGAATTATATTAAAGATATAAATATATATAAAAACAATATAAGGTATAGATATATATAAAAACAACATTGTACATATATATATATATATACACATATATACACACACACAACGTTAAAAGAATATATTTAAAACAGTAAGCGAAGGGGGAAATTCTGTTCAAGCTTCCATTCTTCTAGTGATTTTCCTAAACATACCAGAATTCTAAACATCAATTAACATTTATTTATAACATAACGTTACTTTCCTTTTTTCGTAATAAAGGCTACGCACGTAATTCGCGATTGCATGTGCGTTCTATATTTAGCATGTGAGCATTAACATTACTTTAGCAAGTAAGTAGGTATACCTATATTTACATTCCGAAATATACCGTTTCGAAAGTCACAAGTTCACAAGAACGATGTGAAACTCGCTGACAAAGTTCCGCTCAATCCGCTCAATTCCAATATTTTGAATATTAACTGCGTAAATGCAGAACTTAATCATTACATTATCATTGAAAGTAACGATATAATAAATCGTAAGAAAAGAAACAGATTTGACATTAAATCGATGAAAAATTGTACGATCGAGGATAATGAGAGTTCACCTGTCGAATTCGGTTATCTTGGTAAATCTTACTTCATGACTATGGATGACAGGGTTGAGTAGCGTGAAATGGTGTTGAACGAGTATGCGCGTGATTGTGACCGTTAGAAAATTGCGCCATTTTTTAGTTGTGACTAAAGTCATTTTCTAACTTCTTCAGGTATCATGGTTGAACATTCATGATATTCTGAGAGGTGGCGTACGTGCAATTTAACGATAGGGTGAATTTTACAAATTGCACGACTACCTTTAGATAACGCTTGTAACTACGTTTCATAGAAGTACCAGCAAGAGGCTTCGTACACGAGGCAACATTTTTACCGGGCTTTTTCAAGAGGAGTGATTCTTTTGATAAACAACATGTCGCTAGATACCCTGAGCGATGCAGAATTGCGTAGTAAACTAATGGAGTATGGGTATCCAGTGGGCCCAGTAACGCAGACCACTAGAAAGATTCTCGTAAAAAAGCTAAAAAATCTTATGGAAAGTCGAAGTGGTACAGGTTCGAGGCATTCATTAGCTGCCAGGTACTTTTAGTTTACTTTAGTATCCTAGCGATATTTTTATGCTCTTTTTAAATTATTCCATTATTCCCTTATTCAGTTTTTCCATTACCTTACATTTAAATATCGTTTAAATAAGTATGAAAAACTCTTAATTGATTGTTATTTGCTTTAAGTAAAAAACACGTTTGACACACCTCTGTGTGATGAATTATTTTGAAATAGTAAACAAATTAACAAATTTTGCAATTAAAATTTTAGATACAGCAGTGAAGATACAGATGATGACACAAATTCGACAACTAGTAAAAAGAAAAAAACCACAGCAAATGCTAGAAGGCAAACATTGGCAAATCCAATGCCACCACCAACTGTCGTATCTTCGGGAGTAAATATATCAAAGAATCCAGTTAAAGACAAAGCAACACCTTCGGAGTTTAAAGATCCTGCAGCACCAGATTATGATAATTCTTTGCAATTTACGACTCGTACAGTAACAAAAACCACTCATAAAAAATATACAAAAACTAATAAGATATCAACCATAAATGATGGTTTGGAGACTGGTTCTGATTCAGATATTGTCGAAGAAGTAACTAAAACATATTCTCCACCTAAATATTTGTCAAGTGTTGGGAAGCTTCACGAGCCCAGAACATATGAATATAATGTTTCTGATCAAGATCAAGTTCCAAAGTCGTATGATTCAAAATCAAGATCTGTTCACACGATAAAAGATAACAAATATAATGACTCCCTCTTTGATTCAAACATTTCTCCAATACACTCAGTCAATGAAGATGTATGTATAAAATTAGACACAAATCAAAGAGATCCTTTGTCAAATTATGAAACACCATTTTTGTCAGAATTTACTAGAAGACTTAGTTCAAAATCATCTGTCAGTTTACCAACTTCATCTTTATCTAACTTAAAAAGTAAGCTCTTCTAAATTTAAATTATTATAATATATAGTTCATATTATAATTAATTTACAATTCATTATCTTATTTATTTTTTAGGTCCACCGTCGCGTTTTACGACAAATTTGCCAGACCTAAAAGAAAAAGATTCTAATGGTCATTTTTCCTCTCTAAGATCATTGTATCCAACATCCAGTTCAGGGTATGTATATACTTTATGAAATTGATATATCAAAGTTGTAATAAGAGACTGTAAAAAGGAAAAATATTATACATTAATTTGCAAATGACTTTTTATTTAAAATACTGACGAAAATCAGTTAATACTTTAATTTCCAATCTCGGTATATTAGTTCCGTCAACTATAATTATATTATAAATTGTATTAAGTAAGATATATTTATAGAGCTATATAAGTAAATTTTCTTCAGTTCCAGATATGCAACATCATTCACCGATAGATCTCGAGAAACAATGAACAGAGTATTTAAACCATCCACAAATAGGGAAGATATACGAAATAACCACAATATTGTATCTGTAATTTTGGTAGTGGTACTTGCTTTATTTTTCGGATTCCTTGCCATTATATACATGGGACTTGGTGGAAAAACAGAAACCTTTCCATCACTTTCAACGGGTAGGTATTCAGAATCGTAACAGATAAGCAATATATACATATACATATATATATATATATACATTATATATATATATATATATATATATATACACATACATGGAAAAATACTTAAATTTACAGTGCAAATTGTATATTTTGACTAACAATTTGTGGGAAAGCTTAAATAAATTATTAATAATAAGTACGTTGCAATATATACAATTTTTTTATTCTTAATTAAAATTTTTTAATGTATGTGAATAAGATAAATATTAACGTTTTAAAGAATAGTATATGTGAATTTGTATTATATAATATTTGCGAATTTTAAAAATGAGATCTATATACATAATTCTGTTTAAATATATTTCATTCGTTTGTTGTAAAATTTATTCATAATTTCATGGCTATCTATAATTCTAATAATTTGTGGATTTTAATCATACAAATTTCATCTTTAACATAGAATAATGTATAATCACAATTTCATAATAGTCTGTTTAAGATATGTATTGTTTTTTTAACATATGTAATAAAATAATAAGTATTATTAATGTATTAATTTTGATATTTTATTTCCTTTCCCGTTGTAATGATTTTATCCTATTTCTTTCTGTCTCGTTATCGTTTAGATTAGATTATTTGAAAGATTCTTTCCTTTTTATATGTAAAACATCAGCTATCTCATTTACAAAAATAAAAAAAATATTTACATAGAATATATACATATTATAATTTTTGATAATTGTTATTGGTCTTGTATTTCAATTTGTAGATAGCAACATACCATTATGTTTCGTTGGAGATGACCGTGAAGCGCCTGGAGCTAGCTGTGTAATGAAAGAAAACGTAGATTCTGTATTACAATTATTGAAACGACTTCAACCGATTTTAACGAAAAAAGCTGTGTCCATGATATGCGACAATTCCAGTGAAACCCCTTATTTAACCGATTCGGAGATTATGCAAATGTTTACGAATAATAAAGTGGTATGTTAAATTAATTTGAATGAAATGTTACAAATTATATTGCATAAAATAATGTTACAGACAAGTCTAGAAGTAAAACAAGATTTGCAAAACGCACAATTACTCGTCATAAAGAATCCGAAATGGGGCATTTCTCTTATAGATATAAGTGATGGTAATGGAAATTCTGACGACGTTTTGGATTCCTTGGTATTGTAAAAAAGTTTATCGATTATTTTTTATCTTCTTATCTTCATTTTTTCTAATGTAATAATAAATTAAAGAAGAAGACACTCTTTTATTACAGGATAAGTTATTTTCTACTCGTCTAAGTGGGAAAGTTGGAATGGTGATTATGAATCCTGAGTTGCCAATGCAGTGTCTCGTCAAGAATAAGCTTTTCACCATATTCTCTTCCCTTCTAATCGTATCATTTGGTAAATTTTTGACCGACTTATTATGGGAAGAAACTTGTTGAAAATATAACTCTATAAAATTTTATAATAACATGATAATGTTATGTTCTAAAATATTATATTTTGTTACAAATTTAGTACTTTAATGCTGTAATTAACGTAGCATTAGTAAATTTTCTCTTTGTTACTAATAATATTTCTTTTCCAATTCTATTGTGCATGCACCGCGGAGGTTAATATGCATGTAATAACATTAGACTGAAAATATATTGTATGTTTTGAAATTGATATCACATCAATTCAATATTATGTAAAAATAATATTGCGATATATTCTCAGGCCTTCTAGCAGCTACAGGGATACAGAAGTTATTCGTTTGGTATATAAGATATAAGAAAAATGTAGAGAGAGAAGTGTTTAAACTTGTTAGTGACATTATTAATATGGTCGAAACGCATCATCAAAATGCATCAGTTGCATCACCGGGTGGTACTACGCAAGAAAGCTTTCTTGCCATAAATCATGTACGTGATAATCTTATAGCGCCAAAAGATCGAAAAAAAATGGCAGGACTTTGGGAAAAAGCAGTAAAATTTTTAGACGAAAATGAATCCAGGTAAATTTTTAATGAATCATTGAAAATTTTATTATCTGTTATATTTGTAAATTTTATGAACATTTATGAACATAACTAAAAAGTTAGAAGAGCTAAGTAATTAATTTTTGTACCTTTAAATACATATAAAAATCCATAGCCTTTTTAAATAAAAACCTATGATTTTAGAATTCGAAGAGAAGTACAACAAGTTTCGGGAGAAGAATTCCATGTATGGCGTTGGTTGCCTAACAATAGTCTTAACAAATCAAACAGCCAAAACTTTGTTTTAAATAAAAAGTCTAAAGTATGGCAAGGACAAGCATTTGAAACAATGGAAGGTTCTGCCAATAGTTTAACTTGTTCGCCAACACCCTGCTTGAAGATAAGGCACATGTTTGATGCCGACGTGTGAATATTCCTATTATATTTATTCATATTTATAAATAAATATATTATATATTTATACATACATATATACATACGTAAATATGTGTGTTGTTTTAGAGAATTCGAAGACGATTGGGAAACAAAGGTACAAGATGCTATTTTGGAAAAATGCGGAGAGGGCGTGAAAATTCTTCACATTCGTGTAGATCGTGGTAGTCGAGAAGGTTGTGTTTATATGAAATGTATGTCACAAGACGACGCGGGAAAAGCGTATAGGGCTTTACATGGATGTTGGTTTGATGGTAAGTTTTTTAAAAATGTTTTTTGATATTTCTATATTGCAAAATATATGGGTGATATTTATAAGATCGATTCTAATTGTCAATTGAGGCTTATTTGTCAAGTCATAAATAATTTACAAAAAAATATATTGATATCAATATCAACTTATGAATATTCTCTTTATTTTATTTACATTTTTTAAATATTTTATAGCATCCTATGTATATATAAAATAATTATATATAAATATTAAATATTGTTTTTCAGGTCATTTAGTAACCGTGAAGTACCTGAGATTGGAGAGATATTACGAAAGATTTCCAGATGCACGTCGCTGTACGACACCGTTGAAACCAAGTAACAATCAACGATTATCTATGCAGGCTGATTATTAGTAGAAATGCTATATAAATGTAAACTGACAAATTACCTCTTTGCTTGTATATATATATGAATAACAAGCAGAATTTGAATTTGTGCCGCTGAAATAATTGTTTGCGGACCAGAATTTGTGAAACTTTTATAAAATGATCTATACTTCTAGAAAGGTATAGAATTTTATAAACATCTATCTATCTTACTATCGCGCAGAAATGTAGAGTTTATACAGACTCGCGATTGTGTGATAGAATTCTAAAGATTGATTAGGAGACTTTTTTTATAAGCATTTTCATTTTGATTTTGTAACATGTATATTATGTTCTATCACCTTTTTTTAAGGCTAGAAAGTTGAGGAAGATACAAGACTCAATGATTATATTATTTATGAAATTGTAAACTGTAACTGTGTAAAGTGTAAGAAGACGCAATTTTTTATAGTATCTATATCTAAATTTCTGTATCACATAATGTTTTTTTCACGCGTTAAAGAAACATTAATTTATTGCGCGATATTTAATCCTGCGACACGGCAATATCTTTTTCGAAAATTATTAAGCATCATCCTTGCATCATACTAATATTTAGTAAACTAGCATAACAATATGTTATTGTCACTCAATTTGATAATGTGTAGATAGAAATTAATTAAATAGTATATTTTTTAGATAAACAATAACGAGAAAAACTGATCTTGAATTTTTAAAGCGTCTACTTATTTTACATTTACTAATAAGTTTATTTATTTTATTTCAATATACGAATATTATAAAATACAATTTATTTTGTATTTTGTATTCTCAAAATTTTTAATATTTCCTTGTACTCACAATATTACTATTTAAAATAATAAACAAGTTAAATTTTTGTATTTTGTGTTCTTTCCATGATTTTTTGATATTTATATATGTTTTTTTAAAAATTTCTGTATAAAATATCAGGCTTCTTTAAATTAATTACTATCTTTCTTTTAGAATAAACAATATCACAAAGATATAAATTTATTTAATTTTTTATATAAAATTTTATAAAATTAATATACTATCGAGAACTAGTACTACAGTACAAACTAAAGTCAATAAAAAAAAAAATCGATATTTTTATTTGAAATATAGAACGTGATTCATCTATCAAAAACTTCACAAATCTTTCCTTTTTTAAAACCGTATATTTATTATACTGTGACAAATTAAATTTAACCATGTTTTATATAGAAAGAAATTTATTATGAACATTTTATAATCTATACAAACCACAGTCAATAAAAAAAAAAATAAACAAGTTACATGTATAAATTTATTTAATTAACGTAATTTTCATAAATAAGATATGTAAAATACTGAAATGACGAAATAAAACAAAACCATAAAAAGTAGTATTTTTAGTTGAAGACAACTAAAGTACACAAAGTTCTAAAGTGCACAAAATTTTTAAATGAAAAATAATTTTTCATAATTACATTAACAATTATATTATGGAATAATAGTTATATATAATGCAGCAACAATGGACAGATTTTGTTCGCAATGATTTCGTGATTATCTGATGTTATATTTTATGTTTAATTTTTGCACATTCACTGTGTAATATTTCTTACAATAGTACCTTGTATAAATTGAGCATGTTTCATTCTCAAAAAAAATTTAGCTCGGTACTAAAAAAAGCATATACTAAAGGAAATTAAAAAAGAATTTTAATAAACATAAAATTTTCAATTTTCAATTAATAATTAATTCGAAAGATAATGTCACACAAAAACCCATATATTATATTCTTATATTATATTTTTAATATTTTTCTATTTTAAAGATGATCATATAAAAATAATTATTCGATCTTGAAAGTCGAAATTCGAGCAAATATAATATTTTCTCTTATCGAAATTTATAAAAAGTTCAAACTTGTAAAATAATAATCTGTTAAAGAAATTACTTTCGCTAAAATTATGAGTCAACTTTTATTTTACAATATTTTCTAAATAAAATATTTCTGGAAATGTCTATGATTTGATTTGATTTGATTTGACTACAAAATATGATTTTGATTTTTAGACACTTTTAGATATATTAATCAAACATCTGTAAAGTGAAAGTTTATTGTTCATCATATGTATTAGATCTGTTATCTCTTTATTGCGGATCTGATAAATGGGAGCATAAACATTGTTTACAAATAAAAAATAAGATACTATGCAAAATTGTTGCATCTAGAAAGTGCAATATTGCACGACGAGAAAAAACAATGACAATTAGTTCCATCTCTTTACCGCTATGTGGCAATAGTGTTTCAGTTCCCATAACACAATCAAATCTAATTAACAATTATCTTTTGTAATTGTATTTTCCTAATTAGATTATCAGCTTTTTTATCATATTTCATTTAATTTACGGAACACATGAATAAAAATTTATGAAGTATTTAATTTTAAGTTTCAATCATGAAAAATAAAGATTGTAGATTGTCTCCTTTTACAATATATCACAATATACAATTTTAAAATTTGGTTGAAAAATTTCTAGTAATCATTAATTGTAGATCAAAAAAATAATAAGAATAAGCTATCAAGAAAGCTATACCAGAAAAATATATTTTATGTAAAGGAAAATATTCGACAATATTAGATTATTTTTTTTAGAATAATATATTAGTTATTTTTGTCTGAAATTAGAAAACATTTCATACTTTGTAATCTTTTAGTTTATATGTAGAATTGTTATTTTACATAATAAAAATATTTTAAAAATGTAAAAATGTGCCATCTGCAGGGCAAATTAAATAATGTAGGCTTCAAATTAAGTATGACGTAGATATCTATGTTTCATTCATCCGAGAAGATAGTAGACATGCTTTTTCAATACCTCTGTCTTTTCCGGTTATACGATAGATTGTGTGAGGTAAAGAAATTTTAATTTAAAGGATCTTTTGTGAAATCCAAAACAATCTATCAATACAATGACTGCCGTGACATATTCCATGTGTTATTTGACGTAGTTTGCCACGTTTGTGCAAGACTAAGTATTATTTTCGGAATATAATCATTTTGATTGTAATTGAGCATAACTTTACTTTTCACTTTTTAAAAACACATCTGTTTATTATTAATACGTTATATATTTAAATTATTAGCATTATAATTTCTAAATTGTAAATATTAATTATTATCCATTATTTTTTATAAATATATGTAATGTTTGAATCTCTTGATAATTGTGTTTCAATACATAACCTACGAATTCACTATATAAAACAAATCATTTGAAGTATAAATGTCAACAATAAAGGATATGTGTCATTCGTGATTTGATTTTATATTTAAAAAATGGTTAATGTTATCTGAAAATGATACTTGCCTGTACAGATTGCTTTAACATTACTTTACCCTATGGTTAATAATTAAGTTAAATTAAAGTTTTGTTTATATTGTATAGTTATAGTAGAAAGTTTTGTGTACTATAGTTACATTGATATATTTTAGAATGAAGCAAATTGTAACAAATCAAACAGTAAAAATACCAGAGGGATTAACTGTCACAGTTAAATCCCGCATGGTTACTGTTAAAGGACCAAGAGGTATTCTTAAACGCTCTTTCAAACATCTTGCACTTGATATTCGTGTAAGTAAACTGATGATTTTAAATAATTGCTAACACAAAAATGTCTAATTCTATCTTGTACCTGATGATACTTGGATTCCCCTTCATTTTTTTAATAAATGATAAATTCATATCTGATCAACACAGTATACTAAATAAGTTATTTTATAGTTTAATATCATTTGTAAGTGTGCGTAATTATTTCTTTTGTAGATGATAAGTCCAAGGTTACTAAAAGTTGAAAAATGGTTTGGAACAAAGAAGGAGTTAGCTGCTGTCCGCACAGTTTGTTCTCATATTGAAAACATGTTGAAGGGAGTGACTAAAGGATACCAGTATAAAATGAGAGCTGTATATGCTCATTTCCCAATTAACTGTGTTATTACAGAGAACAATACAGTTATTGAAATTCGTAACTTTTTGGGTGAAAAGTACATTCGCCGTGTAAAAATGGCACCAGGAGTGACTGTTTCAAATTCTGCTAAACAAAAGGATGAACTAATAATAGAGGGAAATTCTTTAGAAGATGTTTCTCGATCTGGTAAATATTTGAATTAATACATTTCTACAAGGAATACTTGTCATAGATAAGTTAGAAATAAGGGTTATGTTAATTTTAGCTGCTCTAATACAACAATCAACGACAGTAAAGAACAAGGACATCAGAAAGTTCTTAGATGGTCTTTATGTGTCTGAAAAAACGACAGTTGTACAAGATGATGAATAAAGCGTTAATTTGGTTATTCACAATGTGAATGGAATTTTTTTAATGCGTATTTTGTTAATAATCTTTTGGTAATAAACACATTATTTTTTATGAAACAAGAATTTCGTAAAGATACTATGATCGAAAGATATTTGGTAATTGAGATACTACGAAATTTATATTTGGCGTAGGTACATATAGGAATAAGAAAATAGTATGTTCGTAAGTAGATGTATGAGTAACTTTAGATAATTAAAAAACAATCTATTCTGATCATCTGCAAAAACCATAAGAACATTTTTGAATAGGAAGCTGATGGCACATGGTTAAGCTTAGTAAATATTCCGAGATCAAGTTAATGGTCGTCATGAGTTACAACTTTCATTATGATAGTAGTGAAAGGCAAAACTCCATTAATTTCTTATTTAATTACATACACATGATATGATATATACAATAATATATAATGATATATTCAAGAAGATAGTAATACATACAATAATCTATAGTAATGGAGTAATTCAGACGTGTGTAAATAAAAATTAAATCGAATGTTTTTATCATTGCAATATGTAATGATTGATTCTGAATAAAAAGTAACAATAATCATTGGTAAATGCAATCTAACTTATTAAGACAAGATAGTATTACTATAAAGATATTAAAGTTTATTCAACTATTATTATCCTTTAATGCCATAATTAAAAAAGATTCATTTCGATGATACTTTTCAACGAAATTTTTAATAAGAAATTTTATATTTTTGTCTAATAGAATTGTTCAAAATTCGTTCTTTATGATACGAATACATATAAGTACTTATTTCTTTCTATAATGTTAGTATAATTAATAAACGATTATTATATTATAACTACTTTTTGATAATCAAGAGAAAGTTTATGTTTTGTATTTATTAATTACAGTCATGTTAATGAATTAGAATAGGTTTTTTTGTATATACTATTTCTTATATAAGTTCATTGAAATCTATCCTCTTAAGTCCATTGAGATCTATAAACTTCCAAACTTATATGGTTGAACTCAAATAATGAAATTCCTAGTTTATTTAATCGATTTGAGTTTTATTTAAAAACAAATTCTATTATTGCTATATGCAAAAATTTTCCATATAAACATTGAGAAATATTTAAATCTCTTAAATACTTTCAACAAAGAAAAAGTATTACGAAAATATTCAATAAAGATATTACGTGAACTTTGTAGTGTTATCATCTTATATGTATATATATTGCAATTAGTAATATGGAGATTAAAGAAAATCGTGCATTGAATATTGTGTACAAGTAAATTATCGAAAAGAATGCGTGCAAATGAACAATATTAAAAATAGTAAGAAATTAGCCAATCAAAAAAATTATAGGAATTGTTATTGTGTGCACACATATATTTGTAAGTAAAAAAAATTAATGAAATGATATAAAACAGAATTGGAAGTAGTGATTGCGTTTTGAAATGAATAGAAATATTAAGAGATAAAATTAAAACATTTTTTACTTTAATTAAAAATTTTTTTAAAATTAAAACTTTCATTAAATAATCTACTACATCAATTTTTCATAATGTTTTAATATTTTCAAAGTAACAATAAAAATTATCAACAATATAATTATAATTATAATTATGAAAGCAATTAATTATAAAAAATGTGAGAAAAAATAATAAAATAAAAATTGTTCATTTTTTTTGTTATATAGTATGTGATATTGGTCAAACATCAAGCATTGATTTGGTATGATAAAATTCAATGTCGAAATGAATGATAAAATTTCAATCACAAGACAAAAATTTGTCATAATAATTGGTAGTAAATGAAAACATCATGTATAATTTCTCGATTGAATATATATGGTCTGGAAAGATTTCTTAATTAATCATCTATCATAATCATCTATCAAGGACCAATAATTTATAGATATTTACTAAATTCTTATTAAACATGTTAAAAGTTGATGTGTTCATATATAGTGGAATATGAGAAAAAAAAACATATATAGTAAGAGAGATACATATATACATATTTCTGCGCGCGCGCTTATTATTAAGTGCTGTTTTAATTACAATTAAAATGACATAATTCAATATAAATAAAAAAATACTTAATGTAATAATACATGATGAAGTAGTAATTACGTATTAAGTAAATAATATCAAATGTGTATAATACTAATAATACTAATTATAAATAATATAAAATAAAAAAGTTAATAAAAATAAAAATTTTACTCTTTAAAAATTAATTTCAATGGAATTATTAATAAATATAGTTTAAATTATCATATAATTATTGTTTAAGCGCTTGGAATTATGTATACAAGAAAAACAAACATTATAAGTATTATCAGTGGAACATATTAAGAATTTACATATTCTTGCAAATATAATATAAATATATATTTATATACGGGAAGAATCTATTACATGTTTGTATATATTACGTTATAAACATTTGTTTAAATTTATTAAAATGATCGGAACCTCGATTTTGCGTTGACTTTTCTTGATATTTTTCAATTTTTTAAACTTTCATCAGAAATGACTGTTAGACTCATTTGATGACTACTACTCACTATTGATTTATTCATTACATTAATTAATATTGAGTTAATATTGAAAAATTAATAATGAATTAGACGCAGATCTATGCATGGCATATTCATTGTTTTATTTCATTAAAAACTAGAGGGAAAGAAAAACGTATTTTTTTAAAGTTAAAATTTTATAATTTTTATATCAAAGGATACGTATAAATATGTAGATACATATACAAATATACAATAGTAGAAATTTTATAAATAGAATCTATGCTATTTTCAAGAATACTTGAATCAATCGATTAAAATGCGAATAATGACGATTTATTTTTGTGTTCGATAAAAGAATAAAACTTAATTAAGAAAATTAATGTAAAATAGTTACATTTGAGAATCGTTGCGTGAAACAGAAAAAGAGAGGGGGCGTGATACACTCTCGGCGATCGGCGGTGAATAGGGGGGAACAAAAACATGATAGAGGGAGACAGTAAAGGGAGAATATGAGAGTCGATCGGCAGTAGTAGACGGTTGAATTTTCGCGTACGCCACGCGCACCACGTCGTTATAGTGAATATTTCTAAGTGGTCATGCCTGTGACATTTTTACTCGCGTTTTTGTAGTCATATTAAGCCAGAGTTTCAACCGTCGGCTGCCTCTTTAAACGCATGTGTCTTTACCTATTTGCCACATTATCCGTGAAAAAAAGCTGGTACGTTAAAATTAACACCAGTTAAAGTTGACAGCAAGAAGTTTGCATCCTACGTATTCGTATTTTCGTAAGTGTATATATTTATTCTATTATCATTCCTTTAGAGACGTTCGATATAAGATGACAAACGGAATGAAAATTCGATATGTATAGTTCGATCGAGATAAATCATTCCTAATGTTATGTTTGTTCGTCAAGTTAGTTACTAATAATTATCATTGAAACAATCATTGATTTATTAAATGAATTGTTAAAGAAAGTCGTACGAAAATTTTGTTCAGGATCAAGTTGTCATTTATAAATTATGATCGCGACGATGATTATTTTCACGAAAGCTTCGTTTGAGAAAATGTGTACACATGAAGCTACATCGAATAGAAAAATGTAGGCGACAAAATTTTAAAGAAATTATACTGTTGTTGCGTTATAATTTGTATTGTGATTCTCATTGGCGTATCTAATGAAATAAACAATTTCCTTCATCACTGATAATTGATCGTACGCTTGTTCAAAGCAATTATCAACTTGGTGCTTTCCTACATTGATTATATACGAAACCAATATTTTACAATAACCTATTTGTGGTTAAATAACTACTAAATTTGTCATAGCTAATAAAAAGTAACTATAAATTACAAATAACGAATAACTGTAAATTATTATCATTTGTGGCAATAATTAATTAATAATAATTAACTATAAATTATTGTCATTCGTGATTTTTAGTTTTTGTGCAGTTTATTTACGTAATTATGAGCAAGCGAGGGAAAAAAATTGTGATTGAATATTGTCTGAAAAATGAGATATGAAGAAATATTTGACTTGATTGAAGGTTTATCTTTGTATGTACGTATACATATAAATTATAGCATCTCTATTCTTCAATACTTTTCGTTTAACTAGTGGGAGAAGCGGTAATCGAAAATTATCAGCAAAGTAAAATATGCGGAAGTATTTGATTTACTTGAAGGCAAAGACGACCGGGAGTTGAGATTCAGGATTTACTTTCACTGCTAAATAAATAAGGTTAACCATCTTTTATACTCGAATGGTATCTTTTCCTTTTTCTCTCGTCAGTTCCCGAAGCATAGTTGCTCCTTATATGTAACCAACTTATTTACGGAGTAATGAATTGAAAAAAGAAGAAACTCACTGACAAAGTGAATCATCTAAACTAAAAATACGAAATTATTGATGTTGGATAATGGTCGAAGCAAATCAGACTATTAGAGGCTTGTAGATAGCAATGTGAGTCAAACTCATCCTTACTCGTCTGTTTTGTTCTACTTCTTCGCACCTTTCGAAGTCGGAGATTGCACGATCATTCCAGATTCCAGATCGAACGATGGTACTGTGTCCAGCCTACATGTAACAAACGATATAGAAAGTATACTTGCGCAGAGCTAAGTTCAAAAATTTCTCGGTGTATATTAAATAATGCAGCATTGCGTATTGCTTAAAAATTATGTTAAAGATTATGTTTTATATGGAATGATAATTTTTTATGGAATGATTAGTTAATCTTTGTTTCGGAGTAAAGAACTTTTATTTCAGTAGATTTTTGAAACAAGGTTGAACCTTGAACACAGGATGTTAAAAAAAAAGTAAGCGATGTTTGCGTATAAAATATGACTCTAGATATCAATTATAACTTAAAATTAAATATGACTATGGAAAATAAATCCTTCGTTGTTTACGAATTATTTGGAATATGAATATCGTATGAATGTCGAAAGTGAAAGTGAAAAGAAACTACGTTTAAAAGATAAAAATCGGGGAAAATTGCGGAACAAAATTTGATCGAAGACTTCGGAATGTTTATATGAGAAGGAGGAAATACAAGTGCAAATCGATTATCAGAAACACATGGTGAGGTTGAAATTGACGACTATCGATATTTCGAAACATAGATTACAAGAATCTAACTGATAACAAGTAAAATATAGATAGTAGAACATGTGATAGAAATAGGTATCATTAAAATTACTAATTGTTTTCTAATTATATCTGTAATATAAATACACCACGATCTATTTTTACTCTAGCTATTTTAGTTGCTTTTTCATTCAGTATCGTAAATTTATTAAATTCGTCGTATTATTATAGGCCTGGGCTTACGTTGTTAAGACAACGTAACAACATTCATTTTGAAATTCAAATTTCAGTATAGAAAGGGAGATAAAAAAAAAAAAAATATTTGCACAAGACACTTGTAACAATTTTCTTATTAACTCTCGTTATCTTAAAACTAGTTATTACAATGCCATCGATAAGAATTGAAAGCGATCGATACGAAGACTTAGTATCATTGTTATTTGAATCGGTATTTTTTCTCTATTAAGTGCTTGCCGCGTGACTTTTGAATAAAAAGTATCGAGCTCAGAATCAATTCGAAAATATCGATATCTACATTCCACAGTGAATTCACATGAAATGATCCATTGAACTTTAGCGCGTGCTGCTGCAGTAGTATTAATCATTCTGTATTATCAGTGGAGCATTTAGCAGGGGGGGCGTAATCTAAGCGGATCCTGGAAAATCCATTAGAGCACACATAACTTTATCCACTTTATACATATTTTTCGTAATTATCGGACGTCATCGTACGAGAATATGTTTCAAAGATAAAAAAAATGAAAATATGTATCTTTTACTTCCTAGTTTTATCGACAAGATCGTTTGTTCGAACGAATGAAATTAATTTAAAAAATCGGTAAAGATCTGCTCCGTTGTTTATATCCTAAAAGAAATTCATTGAGCGGTTTGATTACTTAAATTGTATAAAACTTGCTAATTATACTTAGAATAATTTAACTTATGCACTTCGAAGCAATTGAAAACGATTTCATTGCTTTCTGAATTTATTTTTGGATGTATAATTGGCTCACGAAAATATTTGAACATTCATCACAGAAACATGATTTCGAAGATTATGATAAGCATGTTGGTAAAATCAATCTGAAAATGTATATGGAAGTTATAAGATATTCACTGCAAACGTGTAATTATTTAATTAAAAATTACTATAACATCATATATTTATAATATTTTATATTTATATTATAATATAGATTATGTATGCACATATATTACATTAAATAGGAGATACAAGTATTTAGTAAAAAATTAATATATTGTACGAATAAAAAAATTAATATTTGGTCATCTTAAATGTAATAAATGTTGATTATAAGTATCGAGACGTATCAGTATAATGAGTAATTAATTGCTAATTACTACGAAAGTATATATATATATATATATATATATATATATATGTGCATATACTTTCAGATTACGATACATCTAATGGCATCTCATAAAGTTTCCTATAACATATATAATTTATTCGTTGTTTCAATATTTTCGCAAGATGCTGTATTGAATTTCCTCTTTTCAATGGGTATTATTTGCATTAGTATCAATATCGAGATTTCTGAGTCATCGAATCTTTCATGCGAAATATGCAAATTTTTCTATTGCACATATTTTTTTCATCTTAATAATTATTGAATAAATTCGCTCTTTCGATTTGGCTGTGGTGTGGAGTTCAAGTATCACTCATTTTCAAACGTGAAGTGCGGATTTTTCGCGTTGCGTTATCATTAACCTTCGATATCGTTCATCCGTGCAATTGAAAAGAGAAAAAAGAATTTATCTTACATATATTATAAAACAATTTATTGTCGATACTACGAAACACCACACAGCCGATGCCGTGTTATTTTACAAAAATAGCAATTATTTAGTTTCTCTTATTTTTACTTCCTTATACTTTTTCATCTGCGTCAACGTCAACAATCGTTTATAAAATGATTGAATGTTGATAGTTGACGTCGTTGATTCCGCGGTGGTAATTGATAATGATTAACGACACGATCATTTGCGCAAACAAGCGTAAGCTCATGATTACACGTGTAATCCGAGAGCTGCTAGATTTGTCACATCTGAATAATTTATATATTTGTTGAATCAATAATTTCGTGACAGTGTACTTTCACAATGTTTATTTCTCACTGTGCATATGTATATGCATATGTTACAGAGATTAGACTTCTTATTTCATGTATAAAGTTCTCAGGCACACTCTAAATTTCATTAATCTCGGTCGTTCATCATCGTTGAGAAGATCGTTGGAGATTTAGCTGAGAAGCATTTCTCAATGACGAGTTTAACATTCAAAGTACTCGTAGAGAAGGAAACTCGTTTTCACGGTTTTTCGTTAATTAGAAGTAGTATAGACAATCGCGTGAAAAACAAATTTTCAAAAATAATGTTCATAATCGTCATAATCGTCATTTCAACTTCAACGACTAATGTGCCTTCTGTGGAATTTACTTATGCTTGAACATGCTGAACGTATGTTGTTGCATTATAATTCTTTCATGGTTCGTTCATATTATTTAGTTAATACGATAATTTACCATAATTATAAAGTAAATTCCGATATTTATGTTGTCAGATACAGTGTGCAAAAAGGTGTTCAGCTTGCCCATTTACAAACTAGTTAGACTAGTTTACAATTTATAAGTTGATTTAATGTATCCGCGTGTGGAATTAGTTAGTTAGTAATACAATCGACATGATTTTGTTGCATACAATCAACATGATTTTGTAAAATAAAAAACGAAATTAGTATGAAAAAATTGTTTCACCTGAAGGTTCGTTTTTTCAAGAAAACATCATTGACATCTGATTGAGTGACTCTAGCGTTCTCGAGAATGGTGGTCTCGAATAAGGTTTCGTGTTATGTTTCGAAATTGAATTAACAGTGGACACAGCATGATTCTGCAATCTTTGGAGATTGTTGAATGATAACAGTCTACGACATAGGGTTTCAAACATTACGAAATATATCAGAAAACGGAGTAAAATGAAAACGAAGTGAAGCACCTTGTTGTGTGAAACATACGAAAGAAATAAACCGCGTTATCTCTGAGTATTATAGACTTTTACTCGAGATCGCAATTGCTTTTCTATTTATACTAATCGATATTAGCTAATCTGTCAACTGTTAAAAAGATTTCATACATTTTATACATTTGCAGTCGTTCAGAACTGTCCGAATGCTCACGCAACGATAGCGTACGTATTTTTATTATTATGAATTTTGCCTCGACCATCGTTGCGAAGAAAGCGTATTATTACTTCGAACTGACATTGTTTCTTTGATTGAATAATATCTAACGGAATAATATCTAACTCGAGTTGTGTCAGTTTCGTCGTAAGCGTGCGATATTCATGTGTATCATAACATGCGGTGAGTTAGTTTGATACAGTCACTTTGAACTTTGTACGCGGACGTCGAAGCTATCGATTCAAGTACTTTCGTGATCCACGCGTGTCTATTTACTATCTTTTTTACAACTGCTTAATCACTACTGGTTACATAAAATGCATTTTGTGTGTGTGTGTGTATCCATATATAAGTCCAAATACAGGGTGTTTCATTTTTGTCCCGCCAAACGATATCAGCATGTTCTGTAATTGAAAATGAGAAAACAGTACTGTATTGCAGTACCGTTGTACCTACGTAGTATTACACACATGCGTATACCTACAGTTTAGGTAATTTATTAACTTACTAAAATAAACATAATTTCTTCGATACAATTAAACATCTCCACGCAGAATCAAATGAGAAACGAATCATTTGTAATTTTGGTGTTTCTGTTGTAACTTTGTAATTTTCAATTACGTCCAATACGAAATTAGCTAAATTCAAGCATATTTGATAAATTTTCAATCTCGATTTTTCTCGAAAACAAAGGCTTCGAGTGAAAAAAATTTTATCGAATTTTCCATTCGATTCGGTCTGTTTTCCACGTAGCTGTACCTAGGTTGTACGTATCCTAACTTTTCACCTCGTCACTAGGTTGTACATCTTATATATCTGAAATATACCTTATATAATACCTGATTATATATTTATAATCAGTAACGCTTGAGGCAAACAATATACATAATAGGATGAATATACATCGTTTGAAAGTGCGCGTGTTTATTACTAAATTTTTCACACAATTTTTTACACAGTGACACATTGTTTTTTTTTTTTTCCTTTTTTCGACGCTTCATTCTGTCAGATCGTCAAATGTATAATTACAAATTAAACTAAATTATTATTATTAAAGGTATTATTATTATTACTAAACGTGCGAAGTCATCGCAATTCGCGTAAAGTACCTCGAGCGACGATAGTGAAATTCAAGCTGTGGATGTTTATGTAGTTTTATATTGTTAGTTTAATTAATTGAAAAAATGAAATTTAAATGGATTTCGCCTATTTAATATTATATTTGTGTAATTTTATATTTTGTACATAATTTTATCTACTTAATATTATAAAGAGCAGTTTGCTCTGTATATTTTGCATATTAGATCTATTCCACATCTATTTTTGCATATCTGAATTTTCCACAAGAACCGCAGTCCAATCCAAAAAAAAAAAAAAAAAAAAAACGAATTACATAGTCATATAACGAAGAAACGATGAAAAAAAAAGCGTTGACCTTTAAAATGTTCATTTTTTTTTTCAGTTTTCCCGATATGAACGATTGTTTACACGATTTTTATACGATTTCTTTCCACGTAAGCCCGGAGTGTTATCTTGGTAGACTGAATGAAAAAATGAACTCTAATATAACGTGTTAGATTGACCTGTGTGTAATATAGAAATCTAAAGTATATTACAAAAAATTATCAATTAAGCTTTACAGATAATTAAACTTTTTTGTAAGAAATATGTATCTGTAGAGTTGTAAAATGAATAAATTATTACTCGGTTAAATAGATAGATTTCGTTTCTTTTCAGGACGGAGTAAATGAATTTATTACCCAACCTGATAGAAATCTCTGCACTTTGAATGTGTTATGCATTTCTCCGTATCGTGTGCATTCTGCGTAATATTGCACTTCAAAATTTTTGTACAAATCCATGGAAAATCGCAGTTTAATATTCTCGAGTTTGCTTTCCCTGTGAACTTCGCGGTCGTTTGGACGATCCCAGCGAAAGTAGCATGCGTGCAATAAATATGGGTAATATATTGCACAAACCTTTGTAGAAAACACTCATAGTCGATAAATTTTTCGACAAAGAGCAAAACTGAAATGGCAATTCAAGTTACGCAACGAAACGTTCGTGCAAGTCATGCTCTCGTATGCGTTACATGCTTTTCAAATATTTCATACAGGGTGATAGAAATTCAAGAGATCGTCAAGAAATTTTGAATTTGTCGAATTCTCGTTGTTTTTTTTTTCGGAATTGTTTAAAGTTCTCTGCAAAGGGAGTTCAAAACGGAATATTCGTTGTAACTTCTTTTTTTTTAGACGAAACAAATTTCTGCATTTCCATCCTTTTAGACTCGTTTATGAAACTATGAAACTGCATAAGAACCCGCGGCCTAAATATAACATATAGAATTTATAACAATCGTAACTAAATTTAAGTGGAGTGTATCGATAAATTTAGAAATTCATGTCCAGAAGAAAACGAGAGATGTTCTACTGAAACAGGTTGTGAGCTTTGATTGATCGAAATTGTAGAATTTGAAAAAAGAATTAGGGATCTCCTTTGTGACCAAAAACTAGTAGATTTCGGAAAATTAGCAAAAAAATAATCCACTACGTCCAAAGAGATTGCTATTGATATTCAAAGAGGAATCATTGTTATAGATCATTTAGACACTAATGTACGAACATTTTGGAGACGAATCAATGATTCTAAATTTAAAAGAATCGTTCATCATACTAAAGCGCAATAATAATCCATTACAAGTCTTGCCCGTTATTACTCATAAGGATAATGTATGATTATAAATTGTCATGGTTAAAATTTTATAGTTTTATATATTTATGGCTACTTAGATGGATATGAAAGTATAATGATATCGATATGCAAAATCGATATGCAATGTGCACGAACGTTATTAAAGGTAATATTTGTTGAGAGAAAAACATGTTTACGCATAATTACTATTAAACGATTTATAAAATGAAAAAAAATTAATATGAAGGATTTGTCGCTGTGCAATGATACCTTGAAAGTAATAAACTCTGTGAACAATTATGAAAAAAAACACAGTTTAGAACTGTTAGAATAACTTCGTGGAATATTCGAGTATATTTTATATAATATTGGAGTTACATTTATGATTGAGCAAATATACATTACCGTGCATAACTATTTGTATACTACTTAATTATTGCAATAAAAAACACAATTTAGATAAGTCTGTTTAATTTAATCTTAACTGGTTGAACATTTAAGTGGTTGAATATCTTGCAACTAACTTTAGTGACTTTAAATATGTCCATTCATTGTTAAAATCTTCGAACGATTGAAATATGCATATGTTTCTAGCCACGTTGAAGACGTTCGTACGCATCTCGCGTACAAGTACTCAAGTACAAGTTGCTTATTAGAAATAAATCATTCAATAAATAATTCAATAATCATTTTACGAAATATAAATGTCACGGGCATATTGAATTCAACAGGTTTAATTTTGATTATGGAAAGATATAAAATGGAAACTCAATGACAAATGTACAAATATTCAAACAAAAAACGAAATATCAATTTCCTTGAAGATAAGGTTTCAAAAGAAACTTGTTGCTCTTTTTGTCGATCTATTTTACATATAGTAGAATTATCGTCCGACAAGTTGTATCGTCCGCGATTTTTCACTCTACATTAAGCAGTGCAAGACACACACCTTATTTTATGGACGTTTCTTCTTCCTGAAGTCTAGATACTAAGCGTTCGTTCTCGATTCCTCCGTTTCTCTCTTTTTCTTTTTTTTTTTTTTTACAATACTAAATTTTAATGTATATCATTTCTTGGAAATAATAGTCAGCCTGGATCTTCAATGATCTCTCGACTGGACTTTCGTTTGCTGATTCATTTCGTGTGATTAGATTTGTGATGCACTTCGACCAATCGTCATAATTTATAGCTATTGTCTCGGAAATGGAAATAACAGACTTGCTGTATGACAATACTCGCGCTTATCATACTTATTTATATTTATTTATACATTTCATTTTAATAAAATAAAGTTTTTTCAAGAGTAATTACAAAAAAACAAGTAATTACAAAATAAGCTTATCAAGCACGCTTTATCAAACTCTTGTTCCACTTTCAAAGTTATCAGTTAAATTTGGTTTGGATTAGGTTTGCCTGTCGAATCGTTAGAACATCGAACGTTACCAGAGCTCAAACTTGAACTTCTGGAATAATGATTGTCGTTCAACTCCATAAACAAGATTAAACATATCGTCAGGAAGATAGGGCGCTTTGTTCTCTTTGAGGAAGTTTGCTCAATGATAAATCGTTTCAATGTCGTTCGATTCCCTCGTGCTTTATTTCTTTATGTACGCATACGTTTATGTTTAATGTTCAATGTAAAAATTGCTTGTGGACAGTTTGAAGTTACTGTTAACTAAAATAAATCAATTTGAAAGAAATAAATCGGCAAAGGTGTGCAATGATAGCAATTATGACTGTGATATAATGTATATGATATAATTATGATTTAAAATCCGGATACTAAGATATTTGATAAATTATTGCATTATATATGTATGTATATTTTCTTATAGAACTATATGCTTTCTAATTACATTAGAAAAATTATTTTCTAGATAGTGGAAACATTACATTTTAATTATTTAGTAACACGTACGTTAAAGACTTCCCGTGTATTAAATTAAATCATAAAAGATTTATATTACTTTTGTACATTTAGATTATTATATACGTGTATACGTGTATATATATATATATGTTTCATATAAAATTAATGTACTCACTCACTCGTTATACGAATTTTTCTTACGGTTTTGAATTATTTTAAATAATTATTTAATTATTTGGTCTGTGAAGTCTTATGCAAAATCTTGCACTATTATTAATAGATAAAAGTATAGTACCATACCACTGCATTGATATTGAAAATAATTAATAATGTTAGTATTAAGAAACAATTAATTCTGCAGCAAAATATGCTGGTTTCTTTAATATTTAGCAGTTTCTAATTTTAACAAGTTTCTACCGTTTTTGTTCTTTTAATTGTACGCTGAAAAAATGTAGATTTGCATAAAAATCCGTAATTGTGCGTGATTTGTTTTTATAATCATAAATATATGAGTAAAAGTCGAAATCGAAAATCACGACGAACAGTTCTAATCAATATGTTAATAATATTTGTTTAATTTCTGCGACTACTGCCAAGCATGTCAATCAAGGTTCTTGTCAATTAAGATTTACATATTGCTACGATCGCCTCTGATACTTGTTATTAAATCATGTCTTTCTGTTATGTTTTTACGTATTATTACGATTACGTTTCATTTACAATTGCAAATTGCAGTTAACATCTTGTTTTTTTTTTTTTTTTTTTTTTTTTTTTTTTTTTTTAAGAATGACGTTCGTTCATCTAATGCGTGTTATTCTTTTAAACATTGCATAAGCAACCGGTTTTATCTCACAGAAGTGAAAGATTTTCTAAGCTTCCCTTCTCCTTTTTGTTTTAAATAAAATGTCGCTTCAAAATCATTTCCTTTGCTCGATAATTTTTACTTTACAGTTACTGCGCATTAGCTTAAATAGTTACTGTGCATGAAATCTTCGTAATTACAAGGTCGTACAATTAATTTAGAAATTAATTTATGAAGCAAGAAAAACAGATCTTGACGTTTTTCATAGTCATAAATCCAAGTTATAATCGATTAATAATCAATAATTATTTTTCTGCGGAAGTCAGTCATAAAGGTATTTATTATTACTCGTCGAATTCTGTTATTTCAATAAAATAAAATAATTGAAAAATTAGTTATTTTATGAAATGAAATTGTTACAATAAAATTATAATTATTACAACTAATAATTTAATTAACAAATTAAATGAAACTTGTCTATTGTGATAAATGTTACTACAGTGTAAAAGTAAAAAATTATTTTATTATTATCTCATTTTATTTTACGTTGTATAAGTTATTGAATACTCCAGATTTGAGAATAATGAGTTCAAGCAGATATAGATAGTTACATATGTATAAGATAAATTCCTCTATCTGCTGGAAATAGTTGAATATGCAATTTGTGTAGATCTGACTAGTAAATATGAATATCACGTTTATTTTAGAATTTGTGGTTTAAATGTTTCACATAACCGCATCGTTTAGTTTCTTTTAAATAAAAAAAAAAAAATAAAAAATAAAAAAAAAATGATAATGAACTGTTGCATTGTAGTATATCTATATAAAGTAATTCACGCAGTTTTAAGAAATCATATTATTTTTTTTTTTGTAATTAAAATACTAGAGAAAAGAGGTGAAAAAAGTATGTATAAATAATTAAATGCAATAAAGCGTGTGAATTTTGCAATTGCAAATTATTTTTTTAAACAGAAATTAATTTTCGTTTACGTACATCGATTCAAGATATTACGTACATCATTCCAAGATCATATAGTCAAAAAATGACTTTAACTTAAATTTACAATTTTTTTTTAAGATTTACTTTAAAAAACGTTGCACATTTAATCACGCTATAGGTATATTACGCATCGATATCTATTCCTACCGATTGGCAGCAAATTTTTAAATCGACACGGTGTCTCTTCTTATGCCTTTTCCTTTTCCTATTAACGATCGCTTTTTCCTTCTGGTTGCAGTTTCACGGTGTTTGATCGCCGATGTCCGGTTCAACGTAATTGGTGAACGTTCAAGAAATAATACTCTGCGACTGTTTCACCAGCTCGTGCAAAATACTCGACGATGGGAGTACTGATGCACGAGATGAACAATGGCCAGGATACGAATACAGTCGAAACGAAGGTTCACACACTGTCTAGGCGATTAGAGAACGATGAAGACAGTGTACAAATTAAAGATGAAGAACATCTCATGGAAAATGACTTGGTGAATGCCGTTGATATTGTATTCGAAGACATCAAGTATACCGTGTCATTGGGTTATAAGAAAGGTTTGTGTTGCATCAGTACATACATTAATATTTCCTTACCGCATTATCTCTTTGGCCTGTGTCAGTTATTTATAGATATACGTACAAGGACTCAAGAAAATTCGAATATTTTTATCATACAACTTTTATGTACACATCGTATGTTCTATGTATGATACATTTTGAAATTTCGTCAATGAGACGCGACTGTTATCTATAATAATATTAGTATAGAAATTTTACTATATTTAATAAAGAATGAGCGACCATCTTAAGCAGTCAGACAGCAATTGTATTTCACAGAATTTGAAATGAGACGCAGTAAATAAAAAAATGGATTTTCTCTCTTTCAAAATTGAATTTTCAATATTAGTTATGTTAATTAATGTTTGTATTTTACATTCACAATATATGCGTGAATCAAAATGTCTAGATCGCGAATGTTTATATAATTAATTATATATTAATTATTATTTAAAATTAAACACACATTATGATTTTTAGTAAGCTAAAATAATGGCGATTTAGCTTTCTTTCTTTCATTTCTTTTTCCGATTACATTTAATGAAAATGTAAATTTGTACAAACATTAATCTGCATCGTAGTAATTAACTTTGATCATGCAGATTAATAACGCTGGTGTGTTCTTTAACTCACAATGAGGCACATTACAGGTCGAAAGGAGATATTACACGGAATCAATGGAAGACTTCCAGCGAAACATTTAATTGCCTTAATGGGTCCATCCGGGGCAGGGAAATCGACCTTGTTGGATATCCTGTCGGGATTCAGGACGACTGGCGTGAATGGAAACGTCTATGTCAATGGCTGCGTTCGCCACATGAATTCTTTCCGAAAGTAAATGTCGCTGGAAATACGTACATTTTTTTTCTTCATCATGAATATATATTGTTAATATATTTTGTTCACCATGTGATCAGCCTATCTTAATCTTAAATATCATTATGGTAATTAATGAATTTTTAAATTATCAAGATTGATACATTGGAGAACATTAATCGGTAATCATGGATTTTATAATCCTTTAAATCCTTTCTTGTTGTTGTTAGTATTAAGATACGCAGATCATTAACATGATACATACAAAAACATTCTGGATAATGAAAATATTGGAAATGTTTCTTCATACCTTTGAAAAATTGTTTGAATTAAGATTAATTGTACAAAATAATGTTTTTTTTTTGTATACTTTCATATGAAAAATGATTTATACGAAATCTATAGTTGTATATTGATTCAGTCAAGTGTATGTTTTCTTTTTTTATACTTTTGAAAATTATTTAGTGTCTTCCTTGTCGTTAGAAAATGAATATTCTAATACTTTTATAAACGTTAAATCGAATCAAAATATCGAGAGCTTAAGAAGCACTTTCCAAAAATATTCTATTAATTGTTTGCAACACAAGGAGATCAGAAACAATAAATAACGATTTCAATCTACGTAGGTTGCAATGATAAAACAGTGTGTCGTGTATTCTCATCTTTGACCGTGGTATTGTTTTATAGATGTAGCGCGTACATTACGCAAGATGACCGTTTGGAAACTCTGTTGACGGTCATGGAGAACATGACTATCGCGGCTGATCTCAAGCTGCCCACCAACATTTCCAGAAATAAGAAGGAAACGATAGTAAGTATGTAAATGTTTGTCTTCGAGTTGCGAGAAAGATTTTTTAAATACTAGTAATCGTTGGCGAATGACATTTTGCGTAACATGACATTATTTCTTAAGTATCGATTATTTATCAAACAATATCATCGTCATTAATTTAAAGGTTTTGCTCATCTTTCGAAATCTGTATTATCTAAAGGAGAATGTACATACAAAAGTAAACGTTTTGAAAGTATTTTGAGCAATGGACTTGGCAATAAAAAATTATATTGAAAATATCTTTGTTAAGGACACGCAAACGATTGGATTTGGTCGCGTGCCTTTGATTACTTCACTTGGTGCCAGAGGACTTACTCATTCATGTAGGGATGAATAACTCAATCTTGACTTGTTGACAACAAATTTATTGCTCAAGAACCCCTACTGCTTCCGCTTGATCCAGACAGCTAATTTCATTTGAATAACTAAACTAAAGATGACTGAATTTAATTGATTCGCTTAGCTGAATATTGACTGACTGAGAATGATTCTGATTGACTAAATGACTTGACTGACAATGACTTGAGATTGACTACTGAGATTGACTGAGAGTGAAGACTGAATCTTATTGAGTTACTGACTGACTGTAAATTTCTTACTGATTGTAGGTGAGAATGAATTTTCGTAAATCACTGACTGACTGTCCTTCTCAGAGTTTTCTTATAAGGAGTCCTCCTTTCCAAGGCTAAATTGTAGAACGAGAGACATGTTAAGACCAATTAGAAAGTATGAGGCAGGTTTCTACTTCGCGTGACTGACTCGCGTGAGGAGGTAGGGGGAAATGAGTCCATCATCTTTTGAAAATCATCCCATCCTCTGGTACACACTTTCTTTATGATATGGCAATTGCTATTGAGCAGAAAAAATATAGTCCTGATACTCGAAACTATGGAAGAAGGTTGTATATTCTCTAAACTTACGCGAGAGTTTTATCCGATGAACAAATTTTGAAGTGTGTCCATGTCATAAATAATACGCACTGTTGGCCTTAATCAATTTCATTAAACAAAAATTAATATCTTTTGTATCAACTTCCTGTCCTATAAACTTTGACATTCTTTTGTAGTGATCTTATAACAATTTTATAATGATTCTTTGAACATTCTTTTACAATTAATGTCTTAATTGCTATTCAACAAATTACTCTCGAAGCATATTCAATGTTTACTTTAAATCGTGTTGTTAATCTCATAATTTCACAATAACTCTTATTACCATAGTATCAGTTGCAAAAACACATTTGTATAGACTGTAATTATTAAACTACACATTTGCAATAAAACAGGAATTTAGAATAATAAAATAGAATATTCTATTTTAGATTAAAAAAGTCCTAACTACTTTGGGTCTGTACGAACATGCGAACACTCTAACGGGGAAATTAAGCGGTGGACAAAAAAAGAGACTATCCATCGCTTTGGAGTTAGTTAATAATCCGACCGTTGTGTTTCTTGATGAACCGACCACGTAAGTTTAATTATGAAAATTAATTCAGTTGTCATGAAAATTAATTTACAATTCTCATGAACGAATATGCATATTTATAAATTTGTAACTGTTACAAACAAACTGCGAATATTTATACATATAGATGTGAGAAATTAAAAAAGCGTAAAAATGTATTGAATATATGTAATACAATATAAATTATAAATAAAATTGTCTCGTATAAATTAGAAAAATTTGATATTATGAAAACGAAATGCAGAACCTGGTAAGAAAACGTGTCATTGAAAGAAAAAAGATATATGCAAATGCTAACAATTTTTATAGCTACATTATGATTATAAAAAAGTTCCAACACTTAATATCTTTTTTATTGCTCTTTTTCCATCTGAGTGATCTTGAAAGAAAATTCCAACACGTAATATCTTTTTTATTGCTTCTTTTTCCACCTGAATTCTATTATATAATATCTATCGCACTTTGCGATATTCTACACTATACTTACACCATTCTATAATATAATGATTGTGTACAAAAAGTTAATATTTGATACTTGATTACCTATAACAAGGTTACGGATTTTTAACGACGAAAAGAAATAGAAACTCGATAGAAAATTGTTTTATGTAAGACTAAATATTGTAACATTACATCAATTACATTGTAACATATTTTATATAGTTTATCATACATGTATTTTCTGCAATTTTTTTCTATGAATATATGAAAATCCGTAGTCTGTAGCATCGTGATAAACTATTGCTCGATTTTTATTATTTACATCGATGAAAATATAGAATTGCATAAACATACATAGCCCAATGACAATAACATTTGTACAGATAATAATAATAATAATTATTATTACATGCGGCAAATGTTTCAGAGGTTTGGACAGCTCATCGTGTATGCAAGTAGTAAACTTGCTAAAACTACTCTCACGACAAGGAAGGACGATTGTCTGCACGATTCATCAACCCAGCGCGTCGATTTTTCAGTTATTTGATTTGGTACGAGGTACTTTTTACCGTAGATCTTTCCTGTCGTTATTTCTACTGAGTCATAGTTGATGTCATAGTTAAATTTTTGATTGTGTCCCTTATGTTTTATTCAAAAATTAAAGATTTACATTTTGTACGCTTATGGCGATCGATTTTTTTAATCTTATTTGCATAATTTTAGGTTTACGTATTGGCCAACGGAGACTGCTTATTTCATGGTGCAACCAGCCAGTTGGTTTCTTATTTGGAAAATGTTAAACTACCATGTCCTGTATACCACAATCCAGCTGATTACGGTACGAGAAGCGTATAATTGGATAAAAGAATATAGCGAGATGGTTGTGGAAGCAATAAATAATGAATGTTCAGATTATCAAAATATTCGTTTAAGATGCGTTTTCTTATTGATTTTATTTTGACTATAAATCTATAAATGTTACAGTCAGTCGATTGAGAATTAATCGACAAAATTTATATTTTTATAAGTCTCTCTATTTTCTATCTTCCTTAGTTAGACGTTAATAAAAAATAATAAATGAGCTCAAAATAAAAGCAAAAAATGAAACGAGTATTATACAATACTAAGCTTTGTTAAAATTTATAATCTTGTTGTATCTCTCCAATCAACTGCGTATAATCCGATTTTATTGCTAGACTGATATAGCATACATTTCATCGTATTTATCTTTCTTTTATATAAATGATGTTTTTTATTTAAAATAATCAAATATACTTAGTATTTTATCTTAAAATATTACGTTCAAAATATTTTTTCAATTAATAATTTTTAAAGCTTTTTCGCATTGAATGAAAATGCTTTATTATACGACGAATATACGCTGTGTATAATACACCTTTTGTTCTGTGTTTCTTTACAGTTATTGAATTGGCTTGCGGCGAATACGGAGAAGATAAAATAGCGTTGTTAATATCGAGTTCAGGAAACGGCAATAATACACAGTGGTTCGAAAATGCTGATGCACTTATGAATGTAAATGGTTTGAGAGGTACGTATCTATTTCAAAATAAATAATTGATATGATAATATTATTAATAAAGATTACGTATAAATTTTAGTTACATCATGAAATGACATATAGTTTTTTCTCTTTGCAGCATTGGATTCGGATAAAAAAGTTGTAAATTTAAATAGAGAAAGTGGCCTTCAGGTTACTCCTTTAACACATCAGATCGGAGTTCTAATAAGAAGAGGTTTTATTATGTGTAAAAGAGATGTTGTAAGTATTACAAAACTGCAAAATTTATGTAATTGTTAATTATATTATGACATATATTACATATATAATGACATATATATCTTATTACCATTTGTAATCTATACTCCTTGGTAAAAAACAAAAACCAAACGCAACTAAGTCATTAAAAAAGTATTCAGAAACATTGAAATCATTTGTATCTTCAACTGAAATTACTAATTTTATTTTCTCGCGCATTTCAAACAAACACACAACATTTTACACTTTGAAGATTCCAAAAATATTTGCTAGAATTAGTAACAATGATAGAATGATGATATTCTACTGTGTAGTCAAATAATTTCTTTCTACAATGAACGATCTATCTCTTTGTTACAGACGTTAACATATTTACGAATCCTAGTCAATGTAGCTGTCGGTTTGATGCTTAGTCTGGTCTTCGTCGAAGCTGGTATCGACGGTGCCAGAGTATTAGATAATTACAATCTTTTGTTCTCCATTCTCATACATCATTTGATGACCTCGATGATGCTCACCATTGTTACTTGTGCGTAAAACATTTTATAATTTAACTATTCATTGCTGGAATTCTCGTTAACTCTTTCAGGAATGATATTCAAAAGTGTTTTCTTATATTTTTTTCAGTTCCCATGCAAATGAACATTCTATTAAAAGAACACTTCAACAAATGGTACAGTCTAAAAGCATTTTACACGGCCATTACAATCGTCGATTTACCGGTTTCAATAACATCCTGTCTACTTTTTACCCTAATAACGTATTTCATCACGTCCCAACCGTTAGAAATGTCACGATTTCTCATGTTTTTCGCGATTAGTATGTTGGTGGTTCTGATATCACAGGGAACTGGTCTTATGATTGGAGCAGTATGCAACGTAATTGTGAGTATGTTTCTGCTTAATAAGCTTAATCAGACAATGCATATAGTGCTTATATAAGAAATGTATAAAATATCCAAAATATCATACAATAGTTTCTACAATATAAGCAATAATAAGCAAAACAATGTTTATGTCTAAGTTTCAGTTTTTAAATTATGTCCATATAATATATGAAACAAATTCATATAAACATTATATGAATATATTAAATATGAATCTATAATTTTATTTCATTAATAGAAAACGTTTAGAGTAACTTAAAATTTTAGAACGGAACATTCGTGGGACCAACGTCGACTGTACCACTAATGATGTTCTCTGGTTTCGGCCTGACATTACGTGACATGCCAGTTTATCTCAAATGGGGTACATACATCAGTTTTTTGCGATATAGTTTGGAAGGGTAATTCTTCATATTTTTCAAATGTTTCACGAACTCTAAAGATAACATAAAAGTCACATAAACATATAAGCATTATTTTTGCATCATGGTATATTTATATTCTCTTAAAATCTTCTAATAATTAATTAATTGTTTTTTTATAGATCTGAGAGTGGTACTACAAAAAAAAAAAAAAAAAAAATTAATCAGAAGATTTTAAGTCAAGATTAATTATACCATGATGCAAAAACATATATATAATCAGTATAACTCAGATCTATATAACACATAATATGATTGGAAATACATACTGAATAAATGCCTAATACAGATGCAAAAAGAAAAAACGTGGAGCATGGTTCAATCAAAATAATAATAATAAATTTTTCAAAATTTACAGATATGTTGGTGCCATTTATGGATTTGATCGACCAGTATTACTTTGTAAGGAGAAAGAAAATTTATATTGCCATTACCGATATCCGGCAAAATTTCTTTCTGATATCGCCATGGATGGTGATCAATTTTGGAATGATATCGTGGCACTCGTAACGATTCTTTTGTTAACGCGATGCGTCGCGTATATTCTTCTCAAATGGAAGATCATATCTGTACGATAAATGGATTTAGTTTAAAACAATCGTCGAACTTATTGTTTTGATCTTATTTCTTATCAAAGTGATTAACGATCGCTATTCAAGGGTGTTACGTAAGAAAAAAAAAAGTAGCGAAGAACGTACATATTTATATTTCTCGTAAGCACTGTGTTTGCAAATATACTTAATGCAGGGCATCTTTTATAAAAAGATATGAATGTAAGTTTAATTTCGATATGATTTTCAAGAAACAAACACATTTGTGTGTTTATTGCAAATTTTCAGAAAAATAAGTAGTTTTAACCACATCATATCTTTCTTATTAAACCGTGTATTTGAACATAGAAGAGAAGACAAGGAACATAGAATATTTTATTATGTACATGTAAATGTTTACGCTATTTCGTCAAATTTACGATTATAGATGCCGATTCTTGTTTAATTAATGATCCAGTGATATTTCCAAGGTACATAATTATATTTTTTCTAAATGTGAACAATGAAATTTACTCAGCGATATTTACTTAACGTCATATTCACTTCTCGTAATGATACAATGCAATTTAGAATTATTCCAGAATCAATTTTAAATCATTCGTTATTTCTATACTTCATATATTATATATATTATATGTCTAATCGTTAGATATTTGAATACCTTAATTGTGAATTAAGGTCTTTTGTGATTAAAATATATTATGATAGAGTAATTTTTCGGATAAACTTATCAATTTGCTAAAGTTTAACGAACGAAAAGAAATATGCTATTTTATAAGTACGTATTTAAGGTGATACTCTTTCCGAAATATTATATTTTCGGAAGTTGAACGTGATATTTTATGATTGCTCAACGAGTGTTAATTATCAATGCAAGTATGTTTTTACATTAGACATTACAAAAAATGTTAGAAAATTTTCCAATCATACACGCACATTTCATATATTATAATGCATATCCTTATTTTCCCGTAATTTATAACGTCAGAAATTTTTTACACTTTTTCTACGTGAAATTGTTAACTGCACATGTAAAGTATTTTTATACAACTATTTTGTTAATATATTTATATTTAGTGGGATAAGCAAGAAGTATAAATAATTTTAAGTAATCCCAGCCTAAGCCTTCTTGTTTCCTCTGTTACTGAGCTACATCATCGGTATTTGCGGAGATACTTCGAACTTACAATTTTAGCAATCGAACACAATACGCAAATAAAAAAAATATATGTTTATTACACTTACGACAATCCTTCGATAAATTAGGTAAAAAGAACGGTAAAATGGAAAAACAGGGGCATTGCGTGTATCACATAAAATATAAAAAAATAGATGTCTTATCTATTTGTCTACTCTTATCTTTGTACATATAAGATAAATGGTATCACATTAAACATTTATCTTTTTATAATATTCTTTTTTGTTGTGTTATGTTAGTTCGAGTATTTTTATACAAGTATCATAATTACAATGTACAAAAATATCAATATACATATTGATAATATCTTTGGATAAAAAAATTAATTAATTCGATATCACATGAAACACACATACGACAAGTTTCTATACAAGAAGAATATAAAAATACGTTTAAGTACGCCATTCTTTAGCTTTTTGTGCTTTCCATTTAAGTATCAAATATGTCGAGAATTGCAATAACAGTATCCAAATACATAAACCTAACACAGTCGTGTAATAAGAAATTGCAGGCATGTCCATCTCTTCTAAGACCTTTTTAGGCGAACGTAGATGACAATAAATTTTGTAGCACCGCAATCTTTCTCTGTCTCCATCGTAAAATGCTTGTAAAATGCCTTCAAATGCAAATCTATAAAAAACAAGAAATATCCTTTCTATAATTAATTTTATAACAATTTTATTTTAAACAATGAATTGTTGTCAATTACAAAAAATAATGAATTACCTAAAGAAGCTAATGGAGCAGAAAGGTTGAAGAAATAATGGTACCTCGTTAAATTTTAGGAAAAATCCGGCAAACAGTATCATTGGCATGTTGAATGCAGGAATCAAGAAAGTTCCCAACTAGAAATATTAATTAGTTTTAATTAGCGGTTATTATTATTTTACAAAACTGGATTATATTGAATTTATAATTCAGTATAAGTTCGAACAATGAAATTACACGAAATTATTTACAATAATACAAATGCGATGGATGACGTAATATAATTTTCACAAAAAGCAAAACTCATTGTTTTATATTACATTACCTGTGCATTAAAGGCAGCACCAATGAGCATTCCTGATGATTGCCCAAGAATTGTTGTCAAAACACAAAGCAGCCACGTGCGTAAAAATCTGTCGTATTCCATCGGTTGACCAGTCATGTAGTACGTAATTGTAATTAACACCGAAGGTGCAAGAATCTAAAAGAATAATTATTTATTTGCGAATTTTACGTAAATTTATATTTTTGTAGAATATGAAACGAGAAGTTCGTTCGACATGAACATCGTAATGAATATTTTGCACTGTTGATACTTTAAATATTCTTGCACATTAGATGTATTCCGAATAATTTTGTGATTCTCAATTTCCCAAAAGTACGTGAATATTCGCAGTTTGATTATTATACTAGAGACATAGATTATAGAGCGACATAGATTCTAGTATAACTATGTTAATTAATATTATTATTATTATTATTATTATTACACTCACTTGTAACGGAAGATCTGACAAAACCTTTATAGAAAAATAAGACCTTAAACGATACCAATTATTTAAGTATTCTCGTGAGAAGACGGCAGCCTCTATAGAAACTGAAATTAAATCGTAAATTTAATCAAAAATTTTGTCGTGATATATGACTGGTGTTTCGATATTAAAAAAAAAAAAGATATTGCTGACAAAGCGTTCACTTACACATCTGTGCAGCCGGCATGGCGTTCGCAAAATATAAAAACAGCAGAATAAAAAATACGCAAGCTATATTGCTGTGAATCCTATCAGCATTAGCCCCGGAATCATAAAACATTATGCCTAGTAAAAAAGCTATTACCACGTGTACTATGAGTCTCAACTTCGTCAACATCTATAAGTAAATGAACAATAATTCATGACAGAATAAAACTTTCTATGGAAAACGAAATTATAACGAATTATCAACTTCCAATGCAATTACTAACATTGTCCCGTTTGATACAAATGAACGCCTTCAGTAACAAAATTTTTTGCTCTTGCCATATAGACGATAACTTTGATTTGTTGGTAGTAATATCCGATCTTGGCGCAACTGTAACATCTGTTTCTAAAACATTGAACTACTTGATATTATGTATTTCAATTTCACTAGATAATTATTCATTAGATAGTAATTTAATTAATTTAATCATACGTTAGTCTAATATTACTTTTACACGTACAACAGATTTTTCAAATATGTTTTAAATTATGATTGTTACCCGCAACAGGATGTTGGAAATGCTTCCTCCATTTCGAGTATTTATCTTGGCTAAGTTTGCGGAAATTATTCAGATCTCCACTTCTCTCTCCCATTATCACTTCTAGAACTGCAACGATATTGGAGATGAATATAATAAATAATCTATAATAAATATAATGTTTGGTGAGATATTACCAAATTCAGATATATTATAAAATTGAGGGCACACGTATCCTGCCTCGCTAAAGCTACAAAAAACATCGTCCCAAAGTCCGCAATAGAACGATGTCCCGTTATGTATCACTAGTAAATCGTCAAATTGCGATATCATGCGACTGCTTGGTTGATGAATCGCACAAGCGACCGTGCAACCTTCTTTTGCTATTTTATGCAACAGTCCAATTACCTATACGAAATGGACCATTATTTTTCAGATCGTTTCCTTTGTCAAAGGAATTAAATTATCAAATTGCGACGAGCCTGAGTTATGAACCTGATTCGAAGATGCACTGTCAAGTCCGCTAGTTGGTTCGTCGATTAACAAAACAGACGGTTTCGTGGTTATTTCTACGCCAATCGACAATCTTTTTCGTTCTCCACCGCTTAAATTTCCTACTAGAGTGTTCAAGCAGCTTGTCAAGTTCAAACTTTCTGCTATTTCCGTCACCTGCAAGTTCAAACACATAGTGGGTAGTCGAATTTTCAAAATTCTCAAATTTTTAAATATTACAATATATAGACATGTATTTTCTCTAAACGTGAACACGATCCAATTTAATTATCTGTCGTGCAAATCAATTAGGGAACTAGTTTCCTAAATTGGACCATTAGATATTAAAAGTATTTTTTGTTTGTCACTCGTCATGTTTCAGTTTGCCTTTACTCTACTCTATGCTGAAATCGTTCTTGAATTTTCTCGCTCGAAATTTCCGATTCTCAAGTTGGTGATCCAATATATGAAACATTCCCCTTAACATACTTTTTCTATCGTTACTGAAATTTAGCAAATTTCACACGCTGAACGTACAATGAGATTGACAGTATGCCTGTCGTGAATGTCTCGTGTCTTCAAACGTGCTGCGATATACAGTGTTTCTTTGGCGGTGAGCAACGGTTGAAGCGCGAACTCCTGCGGTATGAAACATATTTGCTTTCGGAAAGCATAGCCATTCAATTCGTTACCGTTAATGGTGATCGACCCATTAATATTAACATCTGGAGTTCTCGCGCTGCATATAACACGAAGCAACGTGGTTTTTCCAGCGCCGGAAGGGCCGATGATTGTCGTCAATCTCCCAGGACGAAAGCATCCTGTCACGTTTTCTAATACCGTCTTTGATTTTCCTGTACGAGAAACAGAGAGACAGTAATTAATTTTTCAGAGAGAATAATTTTATTTGTGCTGTTATCGTTAACTGTACGTCTCAAACAAAATGTCGCGACATTGATGCAATGTATCGAGAATCAAAATCTGTCTCATATGGACACATCTCGTACCTGATGATAAATTTTCTACTTTTACACTTTACATATTTCTGCGTATTATGTATTCACTTCACTGCGGTTCTTAATTTCTCATAAAAATGCATAAAAATCCACAGTCGGTTTATTAATATTCGATGAACTTCCGCTAATAATAATGTTGGTACATGCAACATAAATAATTATAAATATGCGTTATCTTTATATATTACATCTGGATAAAAATTAACGCACAAAAATACGTTCTGTATTTTAACAGTATTTCATATTATTTCTTTTTTTCTTTTTTTTTTTGAAAATGTTACTGCAACTTTATACGTTTGCGAAAGAAACGAGAGAAATAATTTATGTAAATTGACTTATTTTTAGAATTCTTACGTAAATCACCTTCCTGATTTTTTTATTCCAATTACTCTTTTATTTCAATATAACTCGTTTTTCAATTTTATAGCGCGGTTTACAAATAACTTTTTACGACTTGCCAAATTTTTACAGCTTTTACAATTCGCAAAATGAACTCACGACGCTGGAAGAGCTAAGTTTTGATCTACGACTTTCTGATTTAGCTTTATCTCTCTTACTAACTTGGCATACTTGCCTTTGCTGGAACACACGGAATACGAGAGACTGTCAAACTCTATGTACATTCTGGCCGACTGAGCGTCTGAATTCAATAACTTTTCGCTTTTTCCCACTGTCAGTTGAACTGCGCGTTCTTTTTTCGCGATCATTTTTGTTGATGAACTAACTGTTGCGTCACTGAGATATTCTCCCATTTCAAAAATTCCTACGTTCGACGACTGTTAAATATGTATTTAAAATAATGGTCGAAATAGATCACTGGAGTTTGATCTGCAACTATGGATATTTGTCGCACTGTGTTATCATTTGTTATCTGTTATCATTGTACATGTACAACGTTAAATTATAAACAGTGATTACGAGTTGCTGCTTACGAGGCGAAAATATCGAAAACAAAGAATGTAAATAATCACTTAAAGTACTGCGTATTTCAATTATTTTCAGATTTATCGAATACGACGATTTTCACGTTTCACATAATATGACGAAAAACAAGTTTAAGTAATTAACGAAGCAGATCTGCATTATTCACCGTTGCGCGAAATTAGAAGTAACTCTCAATGAAAAAAACAAATTTTCACGGGATTTATCGGATTCGCACTGCTTGGCGGGAAAAGCAGCGTTCGATGCCGCGTTTTATTGAACAATGAATGCAACAGTTGCAGTGATGCTCGTGAATGTGTGACGACGCAACGACTGTTGATTAAATCTGTATTACAGAGCAGGCCGTACAACTTTCTCTCTGGAAAAAACTGTTTAACCGCGCTTGGTCTCACATTCGAGTTCACGTAGTTTCATTGCCACGTACGCTTGTAACTTTATTTAAATCATTGAAACGTTATCTAGAATCATTTCCGTAAATCGATTACTTTTTATATTTTTTTCGTCGTTTCTTCCTAGTTTGCTTCTCTAATTATTAATTGTTTATTAATAATTATTATATTATTATATAAAATATTAAATATTATATTATTATATATTTTAAATGTTAATCTATGTTATATATTTTGATTATGTATAATAAAAAAAAAAGATTATCAGTTTTTAATAACTCGTTATAATTCACTTTGGTATTCAATAATTCGCCAAATTTATGGGGTACATGAGTGTTGTTACGTTGAATCAAGAAATCAAGAAATTATTTCAATAATTTTCGAATGGCTGAATGAATTGTCGTTTTTTAAGTCTTCTTGGAAGACAAATAGCGAAATTACAAACAAACTATTTGGCTCTTTTTTTCTTTTTACATAAACTGACTAAATACATGAAACAGCTGTTAATACCTTTAATTTGTAAAAATTTAACGTAGGCGTGTACATCGTTGATTTGTAGAAATATAGACGTGGAATGTACAAATAATATATTTAATCATACCTCAATATGTTTTATAAGAACATAATTTGTACAAGAAATTTGTTATCATTCGAAACGACATACAGAATGAAAAGAATATCGATCCCTAAGATTTACTATCTCAAGATAACAGGATTTATATTTCTACTTTGATACAAATCGTTTGTACAACATCGTATTGTATAAATAACATCGTTCGTCGCTTTTTCTCTCTGTAATAAAATAACAATTAAATGCAAATATAATTTCATCTTCTTTCAGTAATCACGTTTTTTAATTTTTTTCATTCTTCTTTACACAGAAGTTTTAAAAACAGATCAGTCTTTAATACAATAAAATTCATTTGTATCGTTCTATTTACACTGAACACAGCACGATCGTAAAAAGTCGTATCTTATCAAAATTTCATTTGGATTTCGTTTGATTTTCGTTTTTCTTTTCATATGCGTTTTTCTAATTTGTATTTTAGTAATGTGAATGTTCCAATGTCCAGCATGACGTACAAGGCGGCCAATACAATCAAACAAAACCAATAATTAGCCTGTTTCATGTCTACAGCATTTAACAGAGTCTCTGGTATGGCAAAGTGGCAATAAACATCTGAACAAAAAAGCTTTGGCCTGTCATATCTGAAATTACAAAATATTATTATATTAACAATTATGTATATTACGGAGTGAATTTTACATTTTACGAATTATACTGAAGACTATTTTACCCATAAATAGCGATCATTACACCCTCGAAACCATATTTGAGAAATGATAAATGGAATAACCATCGCAAATACGGATGAGCGTCTCTGAATTGAACAAAGAATCCACTGAATATCAGAAACGGAAGAATTGTGAGTGGTCCAAAGATCATGCCATGCTGAAACGTATATAATAAAATAAGAATGCAGCATGTTATTGGCATTTTTTCATACATAAGAATTTCCACGCAAACCTGCACTTTCATTCCTGTTCCAATTAAGAGGCCAAACGTTTGAGCAACCATACTAACGGCAAAACACATCAGCGTGTAGAGACAAAATCGTTGAAGTTCTAGCAGTTGATCACTCATATAATACACAATGAGAATGTACAAGCAAATGGCTATGAATTGAATAGGAAAATCGGCTATTTTGTTAGCCAAGTAAAAAGAGTGTAACTTGTACCAGCGATTGAAATGTTCCCGCATGATGATCGGTAACTCTGAGGGAACTGTAACATGGTAAACAGTTATATCAATCGTTCGATTAATTTATTTATTAACTAATAAAAGCAACATGAAGAAGAACAGGTTGAAATGTTATTAGCTTACATGTAGTTACTGTGGCACTGAAGGCACTGAACATAAGAAACATTATGTTGAAAAAAAGAAGATTAAAATTGTCTAGTACGTAAACAGCATCCTGGCCGACTTTAAAGTAGATCATGCCAACGACTATGGCAATTATAAAATGCATCGAGAGTCGTGTAAATGTCAATACCTGCAGAAAAAACCGGAGGAGTCTTAAAGTTTTTCTTACTTCGTTGAAAGAAAGAAAAAAATGTGAGGAGCATTTGAAAAATTTTAATACTTGTCTCCATTTTGTTATAAATACGTCCACGTTACACATGCTAAGTGTCTGAAATATCATACCTTAACCAAGGTCAATTATTTCTGTGGTTTTATCAACGGATGTTATTGATTATAAGCTATCCAAGTGTTAGATTTCTTCAGAAAACATTTTCCTACTCATTTTACAATTTAAAAAATTTCTTAATACTTTGGTGATAATTTTAAAATTTAATTTAATAATTTAACGCTTCGACTAAACTGTACAATTAAACTTGTACAATGCAAGACTTGAGCAAAAAATAACATTACAAAGGATCCTTTTATAGTTCTTATCATCTAATAGACGTCATTTCGGTAGTGATGATTCTATGATCTCACACACGAGACTGATTTTATTATTATTGCACATTTCCGTGTCATATATACGAAGACGTCACCGACCAGTTGCGTATCTATTTTTATTCGTATATGACTACTTCAGCACATGTATTACAAATATAATAAATAGAGAAAATCAACAGAAGCAAATAAATCTATCTATAATAATATAATCTTGCCTCGTTTTTTCAACTCAGTAAGTAATTTTACAGTTAAGCTAGAGCTTTTTCTCTGCTTTTTGTAAATAATAATAAACACGATTATATTTATTATAGCGTTCACATAGTACTAATTAATTAGGCTTAAGAATGTTAAATTTTGTCTCATTTAACAGTACTTTCAAATCATGCTTTCGCAATAGATGAAATGTAAAAATACTTTAGCGTGTATGCGCTAAATATAACGTGTTGAATAACATGTAACGTTGCAGACGAATCCATCGTAAGAACAAACTGTTTATTACCTTATCTCTGGAGAGTCTAATAGCATTTCTTTTGAGCAAAATGACTAGTTGTTTCCAAAAACCAGTGGCATATTCGGCAGATCCCTTGTGTCTACTGCGAACGCGCTGTATTTCCAACGGGGATCGTTGCCGAAGTGCTTGGAACGAAGCTGTCACATTCAAAGCGATCACTTCCTCCTGGTGATTGACGTTGGTTACATTACTGGTTGACCTCCATGCGTTATTTTTCCCATTCTCTATAGCATTTACCATCTCCGGCAAGTACTTGCCGTAATCTCCATTACAGATTTCCATTACTATAAAAAGAGAAGTCTTCTCTTAAACATATCTAAACCGTTTTTTCTTTTTTTTTTTTAATCGATTTGAAAAACATTAATATTTTAGTGCTAATTCACGATTGACGTGTGTGATCTTTGTAACGTTTCGTCTATTCAGACATTTCAAAGTAAAAGACACAAGGTTCACAGTTTCTTGTTTCATACTACTTTTTTGTCGCTTGTGAAACGTGCATGCGAATTATCCCTCTTAATGACTCTTTATTCAGAGATTACTATGGGCAGGATGCAATGTACATTGGCAATACGATTAAGGAAATGGTACGATGTTCAAGTATGTCCAATTTCCATTTACTTACGAGCATTTACTTACAATAGTCTGCTGGGTTGTAATGCATTGGACATTGCAAACCGAGACTGCTCAAATAGGGCACTAAATTCTGCGTGCTACCGCTGTACACACAGTTCCCGTCTGCCACCACGTAAAGATGATCGATCATGTTCAACAGCGAAGCGCTAGGCTGATGAATCGAACAAACCACTGTTTGTCCCGACTTTGCCAATTGCTTTAATAATGTTATACAATATTTCGAGGTCACGCTATCAAGTCCACTGCAATTAATATTGAATCACGTTAAATTATAGTCAGGTATACTATATACATAATTATATAAATTATAATTTACAATGAAATTTGGTACTAATAAAGTATATTAACAGTAAATGTATGCACTTATCTACCTAGTGGGTTCGTCAAGGAATAAAATCGGTGGACTGTTGATTAGTTCTAAGGCAATAGCCAGTCTTTTCCTTTCTCCGCCGCTAAGTTTCCCGGTACGTGTGTAGCGACAAGTATCCAGACTCATTGTAGTCAAAATCTGATCAATCTGAAAATATAATTCGAGATTAGTTTCTTTTTCGGATTAAAAAGATATGAAATGCCAAGGAAACATGTTTCTATTACATCTATTATGTCTTTCGCGTTTCACACTATTTCGTCGAATAACAAACTGGAACAACGAAAGTATGAAATTATCGAACGATTAATGAAAGATTACAAGCAGTTTCGTATCTTAACGTATTATCTTAATTTCAGCTGATTGATTGATTCTTTGGAGACAAATTTTCTTAAATAGAAAGAAAATTACACTACTTTTTCGTGAATTAAAACGAAGGAGGGATTAATAATTAATTATTTAATAAAGAAACTGAATTTAATGGAAGAAACGACTTTGAACAGCAGGTCATTATAAACAGGCTGTGGACAATGAAATCATTTGAACGAACAATCTTTCAATTACTTTGAGCATTACGACTTAGAACAAACAACTCGCCAATCATATTATAGAAGAATTGTGAGATTAGCGCGCGCGTAGAATGACGAATAGAGTGTACCTTTTGTTTCTTTTGTTGAGAAGTTATGGTAAGTTTTAGCTCGGCAGCGATGTTCATTGCTTCCTGCACGGTCAACAGTGGCTGCAAATTGTCGTTTTGCATTATATACGCTGACAATCTTCGAAATTCATTGAGATTCCTAGCTTTTGAATTGACCATTATATTCCCTGTTACGCCAGCCGTTCTGAAAACGGTCCAAATGGTAATGAAATTCATTCTTAATCCAACGTTACTTTCGGTGTATTTTCACTTTTTTTTTTTCTTTGAAATTTTTGTCCTCGTTTTTCATTTCCTCGTTTTTCAATTCTTTTCGTCAAAGATACGAATTAATTTAATGAGAGAACAGTATTGCGCTCGGCCTATATATCAAAAAGAATCCGATCAATGAGCAAATCATACAAACGCATTAATTTGCATTGGTATGCGACGTTAAATGGACCGTGATAAAACACAATGGTCGACTTAAAATGCCTTCAGTCTAAATGCTTACTTAAAACTAATGCTGCTTAAAACTAATCAGGGAATACCGAGACATTTGTAACTACAATAAAAGAAAGATATCAAATAATAATAATAATTATAATAATATTATTAATCATAATAAGACAATACTATATTAATAATAATAAGACATAAAATAATATTACAAGAAAAAATTACACGTTATAATTTTTAGTTTAAAAATAACCTGTGTAAATTTAAATTTTACCTGAAACTTTTAAGCTAATACGATATGACTCTTGATGATCCTTTAATTACGTTTTTCACGAAACATATATATTTAATTAGTAAATAAATGACGTACGAATGAAATTTTTCATGTTCGTGAGAACATGCAGCTGATTATGCTGCATGTTTATCGCTTTTTTTTTTCTTACAAAGTAAAACATTTCTTTGGTCACGCAGGTTTATCGGTGATGACTGCATTGTAACTAGCGAGGATCGCAATTGTACTCCGATGCGCACTCAACGGAAATGCAGATCGTGTCTGTTAAATCGAATAATGAAACAATATTGTGTTTTCATTAGTGCAGTATTGCATAATTAAATATTTCGCGATATTTTCCATTGTGCTAATTAATGTGAATCTGCACAAATGTAAATAAATAATAATTTTAAAGTATTCAAGCGTTCTAAAACAAACAGTGCAAAAATTGATATTAGAAATAAATTTTCAGAGAAGGCTAAAAACAAATAGATTGTAATAATGGAACGATGAAACCACATTAACGATAATATTAATTTGATGTTAACACTAGAGCAACCAAACTCGACATGACGGATTTCAAATTTTTTTTATTTGCAATTGCTATGGGTATTTTTGTCAAAATTGACAAATTAATATTGACTTCAGACATGAACGTAATTGTAAATAAATTATAAATTTATTTCTTATTTCTATTATTATTTAAATTATAAGTTATTATCATTTAACGATTTGTAGAACATTTTGATTCGTATCAAAGGCCGGCTGTTTCAGTGTGACGACGTTATGTACTTGAACGTTCAAGGACGGTGAAAATACGAACTAGATTATGTTTCACAGATGTTCAGTTTCCACACTTCCAACACGTGTTTGTCTCTTATCAACCTCGTACAACTCCCTCTTCTCTTTTCGTTAAAAAAAACTATCATCTATAGTCTATATCCTATATGATATTTTATCAAGTATTCTATAAAAATGGTTTCATTTTTATATTTCCATCAAAGAGTTTCATTTTCACAAAAAATTTTAGAATAACGTTCAGCAAATTTCAAACGAACGAAAATAGAAATATATATCATGGAAGATTGGTCTAGCGTCATCAACGATTGATAAATCGGATTGGATGCTTCATAAAATGTGAAAAATCACGACATACAGTTGTTACAGGTCAATGATATTTGATATTTTGGTATCTACCGGAAATTGAACATATACGACTTCATGCTTATAGTTTCATGTTACTAAGATTACTGTAATGTAATAATCGCGCATAATACAAGAGTCGTGCCAATATTTGCAGCGAACAGTCTAATAATATCAGTGACATAGAAACTATTAGAAACAAGTATAACGAATTTATTTCAAGAAAGATTTTATTATATATTTTTTCATATTTTATCCTAGAACGTATTATGTACACACTAGATACGTTCCATTTTAATCGAATCACTTGCTGTCTGTAGAAAAATTTAGCGTACTTCCAGTGTCAAATAACTTCAAGTTATTACTCGAAATTTATTACGAAATTTTCATATTAATGAGAATATGAATGAAAATTTGTCAAAATAAAATATTATATTAAAATGAAAGAGTATAATAAGAGTATGAATTAGTGATTATCCACATTTCCTGTAGAATCCGATAGATCGATTGATTTTCAATGCAAACTTTCGTCGAAGTTATTTAATCTATATAAATAATAAAAAAATGATTATGAATGATGGGAAATACAGATAGGAGATCGTACTAACGTAAAGCCAGTTAGAACATCCATCAATGTGGACTTTCCAGCACCGGATAGTCCCATAATCGCCGTAAGTTCGCCAGCTCTGAATTCGCCGCTCACATTTTTCAACAGTTCAGTCTTCCCTGAAACAGACATTTATGTAGATTTTTTTTTGAATGTATATAAATGATTGAACGATATCTAGCTAAAAAAAAGAACAATGCCCACTAAATTGTCAACGCACATTGAATATCATGTACTGCTGAACTTCATTTTCACGGTCATAATACGCTATTTCCAATGTAAGCTGCAATAAATAAACTTCATCTGTACGCGTTATTTCATTTATGTCATTAATGAGAATAATATATTGTTAATATACATATATACCTATGTATATACATATTATTTAATAATTTCAAAGTTCAAAGTGATATGATATATTGTTATTATCTACATAGATTGTTACATACTTATGCAAAAATTAGAGATACACAAAACTTTTAAAACGACTTTTTAAGCAAATTATAAAAACAATGAATCCCTGCATTTCTTTGAGATTACTTTACTAGTTTCCAAACTTAATACCCTGTGTTTGTAAATGCGTGGGTTAATCTGAAGGGCTTCTGGGACAAGAAAGGGCTTGCAGTCCAATGGGCGTGTAAATCATGTAACACGTACACCATAAGCATAAGGTTTTAAAGAGGAAGAAAGGAGTGAAAGAACAAGAGAGAAATTAACTAGATTAGAAATGCAATCTACAGTTGTTACGAGTTATATAAAATTTTTTGCAAATGTGTAATCCATACTTTCACTCTGCAATAACGGCGGATTTCTCTCGCGTTGCTTCAGGAATTTCGGAATTGTTTGTCCCAATTGGAATATCTTCCCACAAATTATCGACGGTACTAAAAATCAAAAACAACAATTGCACTTGCGTGTTCGACGAATCTAAAGTACCAAGCCGCTAATTACATAAGCACATTATTAATCGCCGATAATAAAGGCACATAAATAATTACCACCCGTGTTTTACTTGTTTGCCTCGTTTTCATCCGATCATGCGATCTGAATAAAATTACATCCAATGTTCGCAAATATGCTCGCGAGATTCATTAAAATCAATTGCTTTTGCTGTTTAGCAAATCTAGAGAGTAAAATCAACAAAGAAATGAAGGTAGAACGGATATCTTTCTAACTGATATTACAATATATTTCTGTTTTTAAATCGGTGTACATAACTTCTATTGAAGTTGTGCACAATTTTTTTTTTTTAAACATCGTCTTCAATAAGAAAGACTTTTTATTATGCACATAGAAAGTTGTGAGAAAGACGAAGATGAAAGATGCTGCTTGTATCATTGACCGCGACATAATAAAAGTCTCGTTAAATTCATAACGGACAACTCTGGCTCCATTATATTTTCTAAAGAGAGTATCATCAACGATCTTTATTATTCTGTCATCCTCTTTCTATCCTTTCTGTTTATTAACCGTTTCAGGGTTAATAAACTCATAAGAACGTATGGGTGGACAACATACGCAGGGAGTTCGATCGTGAATACAGTCTATATTTATACGCTCTCAAGTGAATTCTCAAGCATTCGAATTTGGAGAGCCAGAACAACTCCTATTACAATATCATTTTAATAACTTATTTGCCACGATATTCGTTATAAAATATAGGAAAAATATCGTTGAGTATTATTTGATGTTTTTTTATCTGATTCTGTCTACATGTTATAAATAAGTAGGTAGTAAATCACTTAGGTAGTAAACGATCGTAAAATAATAATAAATAAGAAAATAATTTAAGCTTATTATTGACGGTAATATAATAAATGACAGATTTATTATATTGTATTCGAATATATCTTTATATACTATAACTATTCTATAAATATTCTATAAATATTCTAGAGATCAAAGATGTTTTCTTCCATCTTTCTTGACGCTATCTGTCAGCTTCAGTAACATAAATAAATAAATATGGTAATGAATTAAATTAGAACTTGATTTTTAAACTAGTCATGAAATTTAAAAATATCTCTATAAAGTCTAGAAGAAAATAAGAATAAATACCACACACACGCACGCACGCACGCACGCACGCACACACACACACACACACACATATGTTTACATAATCATTGATAGCTTGAATGTGACTTATGAAATTACATAATCTATCTAAGTTAATTAAAATCATTACCTTATTCACATCGAGCACGAAAATTTTCGTCTCCGTCACAAAAGCAGCCAACTTCAAAAATCATTATCCCATTACTACGCTAATCACTTCATTTGTACGATAAAATTCCTAAAATATTTGGCCGACTGCGATACATCACGTCAATAACTATACTGGAGTCGCACGTCGAACATTTTGAACAAACGGTTCTATCATGCTATCACTTTATGCGATAAGAAGAGATCAGATAACGATTTCTATAAATAAAGATTCATAAAATATACCGTTCCTCCCAAAATGTATTGAGTAAACACGCTTTACGTTTCATTTTCGTTATAAGGAGACTTTGAACGGAAAATTTACATCGACTATTCATATAAATTGGAGATATCTACGAGAAAAGGAACGGAAGTTTTCACGCGAAAAAAAAATCATTAGAGATCTATCACGTTAAGAAAGTTGCTCGCAACGATTGCTCGTTAAAAGTTTAACGAAATTGCAGATAACTTACTTCCGGAAAGGATCCATGGCCTGACAGTATAAGTAATATCCTCGAAGACTAGAAAAATTGAGTTGTTGACGTCCATCAAGTCCTCTAGCTGCTTGGTACTGGTCGGTGCATTTTCAGAGCCAGTCACAACGTGTCTCAGCTGCTGTTGCATCTCGATGAGTACCTTCGTGCCCATTTCTTTCGCTCTCGTCTTTCTCGATTCCTCGCATTCGACTTTTCACTGCGTCGCTTTCTCTCTTCGTCTAAATGGCCAGCTTGTGACTTATCAACACTAGAGACACACATGAAACACACGCATATGAGGACTGTGGCGAGCAATAGGCGAAACGAGAAGGGAAAAAACAAGACAGAATTCAGTATAGAGCCTGAAGAGAATTGATTGTCGCATTTCGTAATCGTCGCGGCGTGGGTGGACGTTCACGGTTCATTATTCAAAGCAACCATGTTTCGTCCGCGAAACTCATACACGCCTGCTACATTTTATATCTCTTTCCGTTCAATCTAAAAAAATATTACAATATAATATCGTGATTTAACGTACGCGTATCGATACGCGTAACGATTCAACTTCAAGTAACGTGGTAACAGCCATCAAACTAATGAACGATCAAGAAAATTCTTGGCCTAGAGTGTTATTCACATTCTTTTCAATTTGAATTGCAAATACCGGCGTATATATATAAATACATAACACGAATCTACGATAAAGCACTCTCACTGTATTTTATTGTAGAACAAGCAGAGTAAAGAGCAAAGTATATCTGAGAATTTTAATTTCATTTGAAGAATTTCAATGATAAATTTAGAATTACAAATATTTATATTTGAATGATATTTATGACGTTATTATTTTATGTATGTTTCTGCTCCATGTTTTAAAGTCCCCTTAACTCGCTAGACTGGTTCTATTATCAATTTGCGATATGCCATTGCTTGGTGTTTCCGAGATTAGGGAGAAATAAATTGTCTTTTCCAAATAGTATTTAAACCATATTCATCACACGAACTCCCTATATAACTTTTTAAATTCTCTTTAAATCCCAATGTTCCATAACTTTTGAATAGGAGCAGTTGAAAATCTTGTTTCACTTATCTCGTAGTTTCATTTATTCACTATGTTTGTGCAAATTTATATTTTTATAAATGTAATCAACAGAGTTAAGGACGATTTTGCAATACGAAATTTGCAAAAGAAATATGATCATTACGATGATTGAAATCTATGAAAATGCGTCGCGAGTTTATAAAGATCTTGCAAGAACTTGCGAATTAATCACTGTGTTAAAGTTACAGCATTAAAAATGGAGAAGATGAATAGAGAAATTCATTTCGTTTACTGAATAATATAAATACACTATTTTGAATATTTCATATTTCTTTTTTCTTTTCACTTTTAAATTTTCCTCATAGACGCGCAAACATTCACGATCCAATGGTTCCCCGAGAAACACGTACCGTCGATATTTTCACTAGAGTAAACACTGTACACTTAGTTATAAAAAAATGATAAAATGTTCTTGACAGAGATACTGTATCTACTTTTATATTATATGAGACGGCTCTCATATTATCCGAGGTGACGACGTGAAGCGCATACAAAGTTCACGGCACGAGGACAATACAGCGAATGCACAGCCTGAGATGGTCTTGAACAGACTGCTCGATAGAAGAGGCGCGGTGCTGTACTGTCACGATTGAGCGACGAAACAAAAGCCTCATATCTCTCCCTTCTCTTCGTCGTTTAATAACCACGCGTGTTAGAATGCAGCGAAGTTTTAGACAACCAATTTGTTTTTCATTTCTTCGAATTACAATTTCCCTATTTATCGAATGTTGCAAAAACTTATCCCATAATTCAATTAACATTATTATATTACGAAATTTTACAAATCACAAGTTACAGATACTACGAATTTTGAGTTGTAAATTTAGTAACATTATCAGTAACAGGAAGGTTCCAATTTGATAAAATATAACACAATTTTATTTAGATGAAATTATATTATACAGGCAATACCTCCAAAGAGCAACATTATAGAATAAGTCTCTTTATGTTTATGATATTATTTATTTTGTTATATTGTTCATGTTGTATTTTATTCATTGTGGAAGAGGTTTCATTAAATTTTTACAAGCTTCAATGCGTAGATGATGAATAATAACAAGTTAAAGAAATGAGATAAAATATTACTGACAGATATATGAAGAAAAAAGAGTGGAATTTGATTTTTATATTAATTTCTGTAATTTTCTCAGCAATTATTTTTGGGCTTCTAATATTATTTAACATATTGAATTTGTTAAATTCAGTGAAGGTTAAAGGTCAAATCTAACATTTGAGATATAAATTACTAGTAATCGAATTTTTCCGAACGCATATCGCAAGGTTACTGGTACAAAGGATGATTCATATTTATACAAGAAATAATATCTGCTAGTACGAGATTACAACTAAATATACAACTGACATTTATTTAAAATTAAATTACTTATATTTAACAATATCTAAAAATTAAACAATTTTAAATTTACACAGGAGAAACATACAGATTTTGACAGTTTAATATGTACTTTGAAACACTATGTATTTTGAGTCATTAAGTTATTATCATTTTCAAGTTATTAGAAAAAAGAAAAATTCGATTATCTTATAAAATTTAAAAAACAGAAAACTTAGAATTGAAAAGAATTTTTAACGTATAAATAATGAAAATACTCACAGAATAAATATCAAATTGAATGTTTTTCTTCAAGCAACAAACGAAACATATGCATACGTTTACGAAAATACTCGTGAAATTCTCAGAAAATTCATTTAACGAAAGTTACTCTTGAATACATAATAATATAAAGCAGACACTGATTGAAACGAAGAATTTATAATTTCGTCAAACGATTGTTTATCAGATGCTATCAGTTTATAAAATATCTACCTGCTTAAGGATCAACTTTGTGATAAATAACAGGTGTGCAGTCTGAATAACAGAAGGTAATTGAACGAAGTCAATTATTAATTATTAAAAAATTTATTATTAATTATTGCATCGAAATTTGAAATACGTTTATCTTTCTAATCCGTGCATTACCGTACGCAGCTATAATCCTTATAAGTTGCCGATGTTGAAATTCTTGAATTTTAACACCGAAACATTAAAACACCAAATTAAAATTCCTAAATTGATAAATCAAAATATACACACATATATATATGCTATATTAAAATATTAACGTATAAAAACGTTAATAGACGACTAAAAGAAAATATCAAGAAAGAAAAACTGCATTTATACTCCGTTAATGGAAAACTATGCACTATAGATCTAACCAAGATACCGTTTACTTTAAGTACTGCTGCACCACGAGTGAAACTTTAGTACCACCTCTCTAGGCGTCATGTCCTTGTTTCAACACAATATTAAAAGTACACTTGCGTCTATGTATCATACTGTATCAGCTGATATTAAATTGCGAATCCAACAAGTATCATATTTATGTAAACTTACATGTGTGTTTGTTTATTATCATTAACAATAACAGTTTACTAAAAAATTTCTTTTTACAATTAGGATGTATAATCTGTAAGTAACGTTCATTTGCAAAATTTTGTTCGCTTTTTGTAATTAAACTCATTGCATAAAGGTATTCAATTAATATTAGCAATTTGTATCTTAAGACTAAAATTTCATTAATTAACATTAATTTCGTAAGAGGGCATGTTTCGTAAATTCTTAAACCTTCGTATTTTAATTTTCTACTCCTAACTTAGAGCAAGTGAAGGAATCTTTCGAAAACAGAATTGTATAATGATACACGCATGTGATTCTTTTAACGTTTATATCGAGTAACTTTTATTTTAATAATTAAATATTATTCTTAATTTCATAGCGATTGAAAGATATGATTGTTTTTGAAATTTTTAAGAAATTTTTGAAAAATACGGCAGAGTTAAAAGTGGTGTGAATAATGTAAATAATAATAAGGTTAAATGTTTGATACAAAATGCATGTTATCTCTAAATCATCAAATATATTAATTTTTCGTTTAATCATGTAAAATAACTCAATGTCAAGTAAAGTAATTATAAAACTATTGTGAAGTAAGTATAGAACACTTAAGTTAAGATTTAATTGGCGTATTGAATTTGTACATTCAATTAATATCAGATTTAACAATTTTTAACACTTATCAAAATGACAAAAACGATGCAAAAAAAAAATATACAATGAAACATATTCTGTAAAGTTAAATCATTGAACAAAGATAGAGTAGATATAACGTGGTATAGAATTTCACATTAACTAGGAGAGATGCAACTACAGGGGAGCATATTTTAATTTCTTTTCTCAATAAAAACAATTTGAATTGAATTTATCGAAGAGAAGGAAGAACCATGGGCTTCTAAGATCGAATAGCCCTCGAATCTATTTATAGTAAACGAAAATTTGGTCGATTCAAGGATACTAAAACACTATTGTCACGTAGCGGCGGAATGACGAAACTAATCTCTATTATCATTCTTGTCGCACATGATTGTGTTCTTTGCTATCACATGTATATTTGAGCCTATAACTGCATATAACTGCATATGTAGCGACCACCGTCGATAACACAGCGCAAACAACGCCACCTACTTTGGTACAACCACCGCGCCGGCAGGTGCGCTTTCGCTAGGCCACGAAGCATAAAGAGTACAGTTGGCTAAGTTTATAATACAGCGCCGACTACGCGAGACTTGTTCACTCGTTCACTTGTTACCTATCGCCTATTACCTATTAGCTTATCAGTCATTAATCGAGAGTCGTTCAAGCACAGTCGTTCATCCGCATTATCGTTAGCCACATGATCGAGCAGTAGAGCGAACCAGTTTCCGAAATCCATTACAATCGGTTATACAGAACACGCGAAATATTTGTAGGCAATTGTAATCGTCTAAAATAAATTATTACCAACGAAATTACCTACACATATGTGGGGTTTCGAGAGAGTCGCTGCTATCAGCCCCTCCCCGGCCTGAATAAGGCAGCGACTCCATGACGACGAAACACCGCCAACAACCCTCTTTCTCATATCATCCTCTTTCACTACAAATCTGTGACTCGTAGAGCCCCAAAAATACTTTCTATGAAGGTTTGTAACTAACTACATACAGTACAAATTCCTCCTACTACCATTTTTATAGGTTTATGATGGTAACAGGTAAAGGATGGAAGGAGATAGAAGGACCGTATGGAAGGAGATGGAACTGGGGTAGGAGTAAGGTGTTGTGAAGATAGGAAAAGTGTATGGTCACAGATGCGTTTCGTCTCGGAGTCACTGCCTAGACTCATTCTCAGTGGGGCTGATGGCAGCGACTCCTTACCCCAGACGCCTGTTATTGTAACTAAACCCTACTAGGCTGGTCTGACGACACAAACGCATCCTAGCGGGGTTCCGCACACTCTGCTGTTTAACGCCGAAGATCGGTAGGACTTCGACGCTAGGCGCGCAGCTACTTGCGGCTTGTGTTAGTCGAGTGTTCAAAACTCATAGTCGAGGGATCGTAGGTCGCATATACTAAAGTGCTGCCATTTATCGTGTAATATGACGTAATATGCAGCAAACATGCACGTCATTTAAAAATGAAATTTCCTATATATTTGACATACACATTATATAAATATCGTTTGTGATTATATTGATATTATATCCATCCATATACCTCGTCTGTAATAATATAAGGGAGAAGTATATTTTCTACACGATTTGCATCTGTTATATTTGCGTTAGGTGAAAATAGATTGCATCCAATCGAAAAATCTTTGATACATAAATTGAGACATCTATATTTCACCTGTGTTCAATGGTTTTATCTGTGATCCTGAAAACATTCATATTCCGATTTTGCTAAAGTTTTAAAAACATATTCATTTTGTATGAAAACGTTTGCAAGAAGGGTTTTCGACGAGTAAAAGAAGGCGACCTTAAGAAACAAAATTTTTGCGAAAACCAAAAAAAACGACTGTATTAGTTATGTACAGAATTACGGATTGCGGCCATTTTATGGTGATTCAACTAACCAAATTTAATCTAACATTTAATATATTCTGCGAAATATTGCTATTTCTTCAGTTGCCAAAACTTTTCTCGCAGTCATTTTTTTTTTTTACCATAAAAGAATCTATTTCTCAGTTGAAACAGTTCGCGGAAGTATAGTCTTTTATTTTTAAAAGCAATATTTATTGTTATATATTTATTACAATTATTAGCGCTACTAACAATAGGAATTAAACTCGCAAATATAATGCTGATTTATGTAGAAAATAATTGTATTATAGTCAAAAATTAAATTGGTTGTCTCTTAAGAATAGTTATGCAAGTAAGCGTTCGCGTCCAATTTAATAAATAATTTTCGGTGCAGATGCAGGAACATTATTTATATTTTCTGATTTTAATTCCTACTACTAGTAGCGCTGCAGTACAAAATCTGCTCAAATCGATATGGTAGAATTTGATACAAAAATGGTATTGCGGCCAGGCCAATCCCCAAAACATGGAACAGGAAAAAGCATTGGACATCTATCCTAGTTATTTAATCACAAACGAGTTATTTAATATATGATATATTCGTATATTTTATTTGTTTTGGATAATGACATAATATACTGCAGTATATCAGATTCTATATGTAAAAGGAAATATGAAATTATTGAACTGTACAGTGCTGCCGTAGACATCTGAAGAAGTAGATTTAAAATATAAATAGTTCAAATTTATTTCAATAATTTTCTGACACCTGAAACTATTATTTATCACCAATATTAGTTCTTTATCTTTGCCCTACTTTCATTATTCCTTTCAGTTTTATCCTACACATTTCTATGATTTAGTTATATTTTCTAAAATATAAGTATTTATCTACGATATTCAACAATGAATAAACATAACCTTCTTTTTTTATTTTACACACATACATCAGTTAAATAAATTTATTCATTTACATGTATTCTTTTACCGTTGAAAATATTAAGACCTTTTTTTTAATAATTTGTTAATAAAAATCTGAATATTTGCCAATTTATGCATAAATTATAATATATTTAAAGAACAGTTACCTGTCAACGATCTGTAGTTGCTCGTGCTGTACGCTTGCGCACAAAAAAGAGAGAGAGAGAGAGAGAGTGAGTCAGTGAAAGAGTAGGAGAGAGAGAGAGAAATGAAAGAGGGCAGCTCATAACGACAACGACATAGTCAGTCTTCAACAAACTTTCGGATATATTGGTTGTTTTGTTTGAACGCCGTCGGCCAAATCTCGTATTGCTTTCTGAATATTCATATAAAAGTTCGTTTCTAAATAAGTTCTACACCTTAATAATCCCTATACTGATAAGGTAAGATAATCAATGTTCAATCTTGACAATATACGTTTATTGACATTCTATATTCATACATATAATTGTAAGATTTACAAGTCATTTTTGATTGTAACAAGATGTATTGCATTATATATTCGTCTCTTGTACAAAATTATCAAAGTAAATTGTCGTGCGCACGTGAGCCTGTCAATTGTTTTGAAAGTGGAACAAATTATCAACTTTCTGTTTTCTCCTATAGCTTCTATAGCGATGGTTCCCTTTTTTTTCACATCTTATCCTCGGCCTTCAATTCGTATATATATCATATTGCTCTAATTAAACATGTAGGAATGTAGTGTAGTTGAAAAGGTAGGAATTTATACACAATTTTAATTAGTTGCAAGATGTAGATGTAGGGAATTCTTATTGAAAACGTACGATTATTCATGAACTTCATCAATTAGTATTTTATCAGTTACTTTATCAATTCATCAATTATGAATCGACTTAAAGAGAGAGACATTTTCACAAGAAATAAATTTTCCAAAATTAATAAAATAAATAATAAATACGCTGTTCATTCTTCATGGATTTATTATTTATAGATTATGTCACTAAAGTTACAATACATATTTAATAAATTGATATCAATTGTCATTGTCTTGTGAAAAGCTATAGAACACGGAATTAAGGACAGTATTCCTACATTTATAATATAGTTCGCGAACCAAAGAATATAATGAAATTCGTAATACGTATAGACCTTGAAGCATTCGCATAAAAATTTGCCAGTGATTGAAAACAAATTAGATTGCAGCATATGTACAATCCAACCTGAGTTGTAGGATAGTTTTATTTATAGGTTTGATCGATCAGTGTGATGTTAGTAATTGACGAGGGTGATCGTCTACAGACGATAGCGTTTGTGAAACGATATTCAATAAAATGTTAACACATGTGATGTCATGTATATGTATGTATGTTTATTTCATTTTTTACAGTCGAGAACTTCAAATAGAAATTGACATACATATTATGTAACATTTTTACTGCACTTTTGCAAAAAATCTATTTTACTTGTAATGTTGTAAGTATTGATAAAAAATAGAATATTCTAAAGAAAACAAAGTTCCGAGTGCGTCTTGGCAATTTCTACGTCCGCATTTCACTAGTTATGTGATTAACCGTGGCAAAGTCACGGTTTCCAGGTCTAGATCCGTTAGCATCGAATTATTGGGCAATAGTTGAATTATTTCAAAACTGATCATCTTTCGTTTGTAAATAATGTAATTATATGTGACAACAATGTCTAACGACAGTAAAGGTATCGTCAAGTATATTGAAAATTGCGGGATAAAATTTTTGATTCAAATTTCATCTTCCTTATCAATATCCGATGTTAATCTTGAATGCACTCAGAATTAGTCATCGCATTAATCGCGTAAAATACAGTCATTAGGATTATACTTAAAGTATAAATTCAAATTTTTAAAAAATTCACATTTAATGTAATAAGCGTTTTTCTTATTGTACATAAGTATATGTAAATGATATAATTTTTGCCTCGTTTTTTGTTACTGTTATTATTTTTTTTTCCTGACAATGATAATGTGTACTGCATGTATATCATCGTATAATCATGACGTACATTTATTCGATACAATTTATATTATATTAGCAAAGAATATTAGCAATCGAACGAGCTTTTCAAAAATTAAAATACGTACGAAATATTAATAAAATTGTTCCCCTATGGGAACAATATGAAAAAAGTACATATAAGATTTAGAAATCTTTTACAGATTTTTTAAAAACGAAAGTTTTTTTTTACGAAATTTAAGTTACCCAATATACGTACAATTTTCATCATGAAAGAAAGAATCGACGATAAAGTTTTCCTTTGGTTCAAACTCTAAGCTTTTCATATTTCTTTCGCCGAATTTTGATCGTTATTATAAAAATTATGATCGTTTTATTTCTGAAATAAAGAATTGGAATAAAGAACCGGTACGTACATTCCAGAAAAATCGTGGTTTCCTTGTGCGTCAATATATGAAACGCGCATGCGCGCATCACATCGGCTCTATGAAATTTAAATTTTTTCCTATTTGTGAAATAGCAAACGATTGAGCATTCATTACTTATCACATATTTACATATATACGTATATGAAAACACTAGAACTATGAATTCTTGTAAAAAGATGTTATTACCGTTCCATACATTATTCGAAATGAAGTCTTGCAAAGATCTAAAATTATTTCAATCATCTTCTAAATAGTAATAAAATGTAAAATAAATTACATATAAATCGATATTGAATGATAAAATTTTGCAAATTTAGTGTAATTTTTTATTGTAATTTTAAGTCATCTACTAGACTTTATAACATTTAGGATCTCACATTTAGAAAATTTTCATACTTCTGACTTCTGTTACATTTCCAATAAAAAAATAATTCACCGCTTCTTTCGGTGTTGTGTTATTATAACAGTCAGTCAGCAATGAAAGAATAACATTTAATGAAATTAGAGTCTTAATAGGAAATCCGATTGCGTTCTGGTATGCTAATCAACTAAATAAAAAGATGCAGAATTGCACGAAACGCAAAGCTCAAGTTACGATTCGATTTCATTTTCTCTTTAATATCATTTTAAATAACTTCAGCTATTTCAACTCTTTGCAAAAAAGCAAACATACGTATATTAAATAAATTTAATATTTTTTATTCTTGTTTTATTTTAATTTTGAAAAAATTAAATTGCTTGTTTGATGAGTGAAAATGGAATTTTATAAGTAGAGATATGCCATCTGTCCGCAGTTTGTCCTGATTTTTATGTCCGGGGACATTCGAAAAGATTTTCTGTAGTGATTTTCTTGCCTTGCTCTTAATTAACATCAATTATCTAGGTTCTTCTATGATATTTATGCATTTGATGATCAGGATAACTATAATAATTTATACTTAGACGCAATAGATAACAATGCATTTGCATTTCTAGAAACGATTTTTAAGTATAGCGTTCGCATTAAAATCAGTTTAGATATTAATACTCTCTGCCCTAGATTTGTGACTTTATAAACGGTAGCTCTTTCCTAACAGGCGCATGTGCGTTAGACAGGTGCGTCAAACACATGCGCACCCGCCTCGTGTAAATACATTGAAAAATCGTATTTAAAATATAGACACTATTTTATATTTGCTTTGTTCAGTCAAAAATCTCTGACACTTAAAAAATCCCGCTTTAAAAACCTCGAACCTATTTGTGAGGTACTCATTTCCATTTCCACTGATATTATAACTTGATACTTTTGCTACGTTATATTATTCGTATTCAATAGGATTTTAATTCTCCATATTAATTGAATAAAAATATTGCCATTAACATTACACAAGATTTAAAAACTGGAGCGTGACTTTGTTTCACTTCTGCGAAAAATGACGGAAGAAAGAAAACGTGATATACAGCTCATTATGCTGTACAGACTGGAAAATTTTAACGAAATTACGTTTGATTATTTGATGTTACAAAATTGCATATAGCAGGCGGATAATAGTAGTTTATTACAATAACTGGTTAGATTAGCGTGATTGGCATAAATTATTTATTGATCATTGAACATCTGAGGATAATATTTCACATGGCCTTTTGATTTTGCAATTTTCAATTCAATTCATATCTGTGGTATATTGCTTCAAAAAAATGATCATTTTGCAAGGATTATAATTTGCGACTACAAGTGATAAATAAATAAAGCCAAAAGTTCTATTTGTTGAAAATGTTAGCATAATTTGTGAAGAATTTCATTAAAAATTTCGTAGACTGGAAATTTTATCATGTTTGACTCTATCTGGTTTGAAGGAGAAAAAATAGAATTTTATTAGAAATACGAAATAACGTTTTAACTGAATGTTTTAACTGAATTATTTTTATTATTCTTTGCCTTTTAGAGGTAATAAATACATAAATTTAAGAACAATCTTTTTCGTTACAACTTTCATCCCTACTTAGAATTGAAACTTTTATCACTGTGCGTCGTCAATATTTCGAGTATGCTCGCTTGTTACCAGGGAATAACTTTGTAGAACTTTCTAAAAATATAACGTGAAATGAGATTTGCTTTCTTCTCCGGAAATAGAGTGAAAGCTATTCCTTTTTTTTTTTTGGAGGAACTCTTTTGATTTCTGCACGAAGTTCAAACAAGATGAAAATGATGAATCAGTAAAACGAAACGGCCGATGATGACATGATAATTTCAGTATTTCATTGGAAAATACACTTGGTACTTACAATGATGGGCAAAAGTTTTTAATCCGATATTTTAAGATACTTTAAGATCAAAACAGCGTTTATTTGTCATACTATTTATTTTCTTTTATTTGTAATTAATGAAAATTATTCTTAAGAATACAAAAAAAAATTTTAATCTAAGTTCTAGCGTCAGCAAACTTTTAAAAACATTCCTAGTCAGGATAGTCGAATGCGGTTCAGTTTTTTTGGCATAGTTACAACAGAGACTTGTACTGATTGTGGGGATGAGTCAATGAATGGCATTGATAACGATTCAGGTGCTTAGCAATGGCTGATTCGAAACACGTGTAGCTATCGGATGTACTTATATGTAGGAAAACAATTCGACATTGCATTACCGAGATACTATAGAGATACTATTCCTTCAGGATCTGATCACGGAGTGGAAAAGTGGTAAGATGACTGTGACGGACAGCGAAATAATCATCTTGCGAAGTCGTTAGCCAGCTTTCTCTCAGTTTTTTCTAACATACACACCACTCACATATTCATAGATATAATATAGATTACTTATATAGATCTGCAGATCCTTTTTTCTGAAAGAGCTTTTCAATATTTAGAGAGAAATTCAACATTCTAATGTTAAAAAATAGATACAAGACTGGCCTGTTTACCAGTTAGGTTTTCGTAATTTTTGAACGGAGGGATTGTTAAGTCGATTGCGAAATCTTGGCCAGTACGCTACTTTGCGCAAGTATAACTTCACGGATGAGGTAGATACTTTCCATCATTTTCTGCGGCATATCGAAATCCGCATAACTTTGAATAGTCTCTGCGTTTAAAACAATTGCATCAATCGAACGTGCCCATTAAAACGGCCGTTCACCTGGCTGGCCTCGATTCCGAGCTTCAATCGACGGAATTTCAAAATTTCTATGTACATCTAAACGCACAGATTCGAATTAAATATGAAATATTAATTTTAGAGAGATAGTTTTATTCGAAAAAACTACTTTTATGTTATAAAAAGATAAAAGACAACTCAAAGAAGGACTTTACAGCATACTAAGAAAATCTGAATATTGTACGTTTGACAGAATAATCTAAAGATTCTAAGGAGCATGCTGTTTATTACTTTCCTAATATTTTAAAATTTCAACTCAAACTTCAGTCATCACTAAGTAACTCAATTTAAGAAACTAACTCATTTTTCATTTTTAGGAGCAATGAGCAAAAGCTAGTGCAAGTATTATTACGTAAATATTATGATAACGTTGAAGATACGATCCTCCTTTAAAAATTCAAATTTTCCTATCAATAAAAAATTACAATTTATGTTATAGAAATTCAAACATTCAGTTTTCTTTGTCATGCTATTACTACATAACATATGAACTATGACCTTGTGCTGAGAGAGGCTGCATAAATTAAGTCATGTGTGAATAAAAACTGATCCAATTTAAAAACATTTTTCCTCTACATAGCGGACGTTCAATGTTCAATGTTTATAATCGCGCGTGATATCACGTATATCGCAACGAATGCTGTTAGTAATTGAATGAAATGAGAGATATATAAAATGATTATGGCCACGTGTAATATAAGGAGACTCATCTAAGACTAGAAGCTGAAATATTTTTGAAACGATTAATTCTATCAAACACAAATGTGTCAGATAAAATTCGTAGAGGGGCATTAATTGATATAATTATTATTTTTTTAATACACTAATCGATTCAGCTCGTCATTCTCTATAAAAGAATATCTACACTATTTACACCGAAAAACCATAGTTCAGATATTTTAATTAAAGTAATTCGGAGTACTGCTCGTAGAGTATCGAATTTGTCTATAATAGCAGCATTAGTAATAAACAGGGGATTGTTTATTATTTATCGTGATTAGAATAAAATAAATATTTCACCATTGCATAACAATTATTACAAAATGGGCTGAAAGCGATGACATCAAATATTTTTGTAATCTAATTCTTGAAAAATGTTTCACATTATTTAATACCAGTGCAATATTTCGACAATTTATTGACGCATGTCTTTAGCGATTGTGTTGATACATCAACAATAACAAATTTTATTTTTTAAAGTCGACTATGAACAAGAATCTAATGGGTTCAAATCTGATAAATAAAAACATCTAACATCTAAAGAGCGTAACAAAACATCATGTAACATCTAAAGAGCATGAAATTGAGCATGAAATTGAGCAAAGAAATTTGACTTTGTACAAGTATCACATTAAAGTATTTTAGTTAAAATTTTACTAAAATACACTACAGTAAAATTAATTAAATTTGATCTTTGAAAGCCTTCTGTGCATCAAAGTTAACGAAATTGTCGATTGCATTAAATTAATGTAATAACTTCGAAATCATTCAACTTTAGCAACCTAAAACATTTTTTGATACGATCAATTGTTTCGAAAACATTTCAATTTTTTAATTTTGAGTGACTCACCCGATATACTTTAATTGCAATCGCACATAGCGTATAGCGAACGTGACTGGGCACTTAGTCAGCATTTAATATAACGCATAGTACCTATATGTATGTATACATGTACATATATACACATGTATGTTGCATATTTGAATATTCACAGCATTAGATGGGATCGAGTATCTCGCAAGTAGCTTCGAATCTTCAGTCTTAATCTTTAGACTCGAAACTTTTCGAGTTTCGAATAGTACACTTTTATTTCATTATCATTCAAAAATTATAAATAAAGAACAGAGAAAATAAGGAAAGTGGAGAAGTAAGGAAAGTAATCAAAGAAGGAAAACGATTTGTTTCGGCAGAAACAAATTAATTTTAGATACCCGTGTGATGCAGTGTTCTAGATGAACGACCTAAGGTCAGGGTACTTCTATAATTAATTTTTCTCGATACGTATAATTGTGAAGCCTCTTCTCAATTAAAGAGTTTATCAATTATTGATAAGTCACTAACAAATCTCCTCATTGTATTTTCAATGTCACTTGATAATTTGTACATTTTTCTTGTACATTCTCTTGCGTTACTTCGAATTTTCTAAAATTTCTAATTTTTGCTATTATTTAATTCTTTTAATTTTAATACTGGAGCATTTATTCTAAATGCCCTTTTGAAAAATACATTTTATGTTATCTTTGAATGGTGAAATTTTTTTTCCTATCAAATTACGATTAAGATTTATTCTAATAACTTTTAATTTAATAAAATCTTCACGTGGTTAAATTTTCAGTGATCGATTAAAAGCAGCAATAATTATTCATTTGAATGAGCGTGTCGAGATAATAATTTTTAGATCTTCATCAATTATCTTACAATGTTATATTCCAAAGTCGTGAAATAGATGAATCTGTTTCATTTATTGAAATGTTTATTAATTGATTATATATGTACATACAAGTAAACTCGAGTACAAGTGGACATACGTACAAATTATTAAAAATTATTAAATGATCAAATCATATAAATGATATAATATTAAAAATAATAACGAATATGATATTAAATATATTATTAATATAATTATTATAGTATTACATTTATTATTATATTATTATATTTTTTGGCTTTATTAAACTATTTGATTTTGAATTCAACTATAGTAAAATGGCGTATGTAGAATATCTCAGAGTATTTATGCTATTTTACATTTTTTCAATTTCTTATCGCTTCTTTTCTCATATTTTGTTTAGTATTCAAATTTTCTTTACGCTGGATAATCTTTCGTTACTTTCTTATTGTTCGTAACGAGCAGCTCTTTGTCAAATTATCAATTGAAAAACTGAAAAGGAAAAATAAAAGGTGTTGCTCTAATTTTATTCATTAAGGGCTGAGCAACGAAATTAAATAATGCGTGAACGTTACGTAAACGGAAAATTATTAAACAAATGTGGATAAAATAAATTGTCGCAACAATATTCAAATTAAAGTACAACTAATTGCAATTGATTACGAAAGCGTATTTAGGAATGTGTTGGACATACAGGTCCCAGTTTTCATAGTTTCTCATCGGGGAAAAATTAGGCATCAAATAACAGGTTATGTCATATAACTGTATCATACATTATACAGCCTATAATATATGAATGTATAATTCATATATAATAATTATTAACAATTAGATAATATTCAATAATTATTTTAAATTATAATTATTTTAATTAGTAATTGTTTATTTTAGTTATATAATTATATATAATAGATTAGCCTATAGCTTATATAACGTTATATAACTTGTTTTAACACTGTACATCTCCAACGTCTTCAAAGTTTTGCGAAATTGTAACTCTTATAACAGAATATTAAACAATAGTGGTAAAAGTAGAATCCTTGGGATTCCTTTTTTTCTGGTTGTTAAAACAGCGGAATTTTCTACTATAAACCAATTGCAAAAGATTTGCAATGTAGGGCGAATCGTAAAAGAAAAAGGGGACTAGAAAGAAAAATAAGACACGACAGTATTAACTCCAATATTTTGATAATTAAAAAGCATTTAATTAACAACACTTGTGACTCATATAATTACATTCAATGTAGAACAATTACCCACCATTATAAGTAATAAATCATCGAGATCAGTCTCTCCCTCTTTCTTTCCCGTTAAACTTGAAACAATTTATATTTCTATTAAATTCCCGATATTTCAGTCTCATTTCCATTTTTTTTTTTTTTTTCTTTTCTTTTCTTTCTGATGCTTTTTTATGATGAACCCGTTGACTTATCCGGAACGAAGTTCGAACGAAAGTAATAATAACGATGACAAGTACTCGATTACGTATAATACCGTGAAAAAATCTCGCGTTGATTGTAGCTTGCATGCGTCAATTGTAGATTGTGCGCAAATAAATACTTTTATCAATGAAATTGAAAAACTAGAATTTAAAAGGAGAAATCGTTTTCACTTCCAACGAGTACTATATTTTGGATATTTCGTGTGAAAAGCACGTCGTGGGGAAAGCACGAGTTATATCTTTTATTTTTTACAGAAGGATAACTTTAAAATTTTAAATATACTTTCAATCAATTCACGTTAACATTCTATTTGATTTTTCTATTTAAAGATCGCAGAAGGAAAACGTAATGATTAGATTTTTGCATTTATGTATTTATTTATGCATTTTAAAATTTTTATAGACGCAGTCGAAGAAACTTAGCCGGAATAGAAATTCTCTGTATATATTGTAATAAATACTTTAGATATTGCCTGCGTATTATATTCATTTTGTGCAATTTCGCACCTTAAAATTTCCTATACATTTCCTAGAAATGTATAGAAATCCGCAGTCTGTTAAATAGTCTCAATATTAAAAAATCAAGGGACCATAAATGGTAAACACTTATTAAGTTGTTTTCATGTGTATTTTCTATTTAAAAAAAAAAAAACAAAATTAAAATTAATTTATAAAAATGAGAGGTTTTCTTTTAACTAAGAATTTTTGTATGATACATAATTTTTTTCAGATTTTCCGTTGTCTAATTTTGCTATGGACAATTTACATCAGCATCTAATTTATCTAACATATTCTCTTTTTAGTGCTAATTGTGGGAAAACCACACATTGATGAATATTTATTACACTTATACTATGATTGACAATATATTTATTATGTTCACAAGAAAAGTTACCATAAGCATTAGTAATTGACAGTAATTCAAGCAGATTAATTCTGTTTTTTGAATTTTTTTAAATTTTGCCTTGCAAATTACGCTTGAAAATAGCAAATGATAAAAATTCGCTTAACTGTGGATAATAAATGATTTCAGATGTGGTATATTCCAGTGATATATAATATTGTGCATTTTATATCATTAAATAAAAGCTACACCTGTAATAATACATTCTACAATGTTCATTTGACTTCAAATTTTAAAGGAAATTTTAAAGAAGAACGTATATTATTTTATCGATTTTTCCATCGTCTTTTATTTTGTGAAGTTAGTCGATCTTGCAAATGAACGTACGTACCGCAATAAATATACTACAAGACAATAAGTTTTAAAACAAGATATCTATGATCTCGTATGACACCTCATTGAGAGGTGAAGTGAAAGGAATGAAAAGTCGCTTAATAGACAGCCAATCCAATATTTAAAGTAGCTGTCATTCGTTTTAGCAACATTTAATGTACATTATAAATTTCTGGCTAGAGTTCAGTTTCAAGAACAGACCGTGCACTTTGCCAACACTTTCTCAATCTTCTTATGATGTTAACCAGTTACACGGAGTATTATGTTTATTATACAAGTGCAAACTCATCCAATTAGAACAAACTACAGCTTCTGGTAGAAGATGGAAAAGGATGGAAAAGAGCAAAGATAAAAAAATGTGAATGTAAAATTCTGCAATTTGAATATTTTTGCAAGTAGAATAGAAATTATAGAATATTTTTATGCGTCATTCAATGGATTCTGCATAAACATGTATTAAGACATTTGGATCAAAAATTGATTAGTTTTAATTAAGACGTTTTAACTTTAATTTTGCAAAATTTATTATTTGAAAGAAGAAGATGGATCTACTTATAGAAAATAAAAAAAAAAGACACAAGCACAAACACACACACACACACACACACACACACACGATGAATTAATGTATAGTTTCATTTTAAAAGAAGTGATGAAATTGAAACATGATCAATTCCTGACTGGACATATATATGCAGATCATGCGCCATTCGAAATTTTTTTTAATTTTCTATCTTCTATCGTTTCGGAACACTTGTGCCAGTTGCGCAGGACATGGTATGCCACACGTATACCAGTGACTGTTAACTTTATGATACTTTCACTACTACATCAGATAAGATCGTGGCAATCAAATTCACTCTCAGAATCCCTTAAAGCTAAAAAGTGATTGATCCTTTATTAACGTTACGTAATAGAGTACCTTATATGTGTGAATGATCTGAAGTAATCTACTCATTATAACATTCAACATATTCCCAATTAAGTTATATTTTTTCATCCGTATTTATAAAAAATACCAATTTACACAAACAGTTCTGTTTGTTCAGTTCAACTGCTGTATATATTATATTATCATATCATAATATAATAATATAATAATATATAAAATATATTATAATATATTATATATTGTATTATATATTATACTATTATATTATATTATATTATATCTCCGTGGAAGATCGCAAGAAGAGAATAAAAACTACGAATTTTTTAATTCACTCGCATTCTCATACTAGTTCTTCTGCTAGTTCGTTTATACATTTGTATTACGTTATTGTAAATAACTACATTACGTATTAATCGTATCCATTGATTTTTTTCTGTTACAGAACAGCGTGTGATTATAACATAATGCGTAATCTGTAATCGGCCGAACATTATCGAAACCACGAGTCGAAAAGGATCAATCGGGATCATTGATGCAATGCTAGATATACGATAATAAATGTGATTTGTCGTAAAACGAACGCAACGGAAGGAAATTCGTGAAAAGAAGAAACCATCAATTCGATAGTTTGTCGAACAATGACCACTTCTGCTCATTGTTCCCCGTCCCGATCATCGTTAAGCTGCTGCCAGTTCGATCATAACAGCCACGATGACGTGCACGAGGTGACAATCGCCGCGAAGGACGGCTATTTCATAGGAGACAAATACTCTTTCCCGAAAAGACCCGAGGTGGATCTCACATTCTACGACATCCAGTACAGAGTGAAACTGTGGAACCTCCGACAGTTAAGACCCAGTAAGTTGTTGACATTATTTATTTCGTTTCGTTGCAGAGAATTCAACGTTCCAGATAAAGAGATTAATTTGAACAGAGATGCTCCGAACAGTTTGGAAATCGATCACAAGAGATAGATTAGATTTTTTTCGAAGGTCAGAAAATCAAAGAATCAAGTTGCTATAGATTGGTTCGTAAGATTAGTTTCTGAACAGCGGTACCTAAAACGGATTTGTGTATCAGACGATGATATTAGTGTTGTACGTAAGTCTTTTGATTATACGTGTATTACCAAACGGACACACAATGGAGAATCTAAATGATCTTGATATTACTCTATTTTTAGTCGTATTAAAAATTCAATACGATTTTCTTTATTGTCTCCTTGTTATTTAAATTTATATCGGAGATTTGTTCTTGAATTTATGACGTCATTTTTGTAGCTCCAGAAACTTATGTACATCTTTCATTTTATTCGCTACATAATAATCTAAAAAAAAAATTTGACGTAGTTTATTTGCATATGCAATATTTATTTTGCGGGTTTTTTTGTTTTGTGTTTCAAAGCATTAACATATCTTCCTAATCGAATTAAGCGTACACAAAAAGTTGTCAGTCATCGATTTCCGATGTATTGTAACTTTCTTCCTTCCACATGCAAATTCACGTCGAGTATCGCCTCACGACTACAAATTCCCCAGAATTAAAAAGAAATGTCAATTATATTCAGTTGTAAACAAATGTTTTTTTTTTTTTTCTTTTTATTCAAAGAAATCACGAATAAAACTAATTCAATTGACGTCTCAGAATTATATTTATACCAATATCTACATATGTATGTTGCATACAGATAGATATCCATTCTCGAGAAACAAGAATGTTAAAACTACCAATAGAAACAGTCAAAAAAAAAAAATATATATATATATATATCAACGCTTTTGAATAACAAAGTATGTGATGGTACGCACATGGCCAGTGCATATTTCTCTGTTTTCAACTATGTTTCCCGCGAAAGTTTCTCAAGCGTGGCAAGGAATATCTCATTCGTTATAAATTTTCCCCGAAAGAGTACAAAGTCGCGAGCGAAAGTAGGTTAGTTGAGGTTGTATGTCAAACGAGTGTAGAATCGAGCATCGTGACGATGCATAACTACCGGAATTTATTACGCCTACCAAACATTGAAGACTGTCACATCGCACGAGCCATGTTTCGTTATTTTTTATTTTTTATCAAATCGTATCATACAGAGAACCTCGCAAATCGAATGTAACAGTGGGAAAAACACTCAGAATACAAAATATATCTCGTAACGCTTAACGAAACAATAAATTTCTGTTTTCTTCCGTTATTATTATTGCATCGTAATGTAAACGAAGATACAAATAACAAAAAAATGAAATTAATGAGACAGTCATTTAAGTATAAACGAAAATGTTTGTGAGATTATCTAAATTATTTTTCCAAAAAAAATTTTACGGTCTATTTTCTTTTTCTTTTTTTCTTCGAATACTTTCTTCGCTTACGACGGGATCATTGCATTAAGCTTTCGTTAAAAGTACAAAGTTCGAGAACTCGTGTGCCTGACGTTTTGTAAGGAAATTTCATCTTCAGCCGAACCAGTTGGTTCCGCCAGCGTTTCACCACTTTTTAGCGTATTGAACGTTGAGAGAAAGTAATACTCGAAGTGATCCCGAGAGCAGCGAAGAAAGTTTTAAGCGGAGAAAGTTACATTGAACATTTCGAACAGACTTCGCTCGTTATTAGAAGCTAACAGGAAGTATTACGATCAAAACAGGGCGTACGTAATATTCAGAAGTGCATGGACTATTTAAAGTGACGAGCTCATTAAGTTAGATTAGATTAGTTGCGTAAGTTAATAGAATTATTCCTTATCTTTGTTACAGTTAAATTTTTATGTCTTTTGACCTTGCATTTCGCTAAACAAGCAAAAACGCTTTTAAAACGTTTCAAGAAACTGATAACGAGAGATCTTACTGATCTTGCTAATTCTTTCATATTTTTCACGAAAAAAATTTTTTGATAATAGAAAAGATGCAGCGGATAATATTAATCACAATTATATGTTGCACTATATTATGACTACAGTACATAATAGAAACGTGTAACAGATAATATTAATCATATAATACTATATAGTACTATATTGTACTATATTATGACTGCGCTATCTTAATGACTGCATTATCTTAAAATGCCACATTATCCGAGTTATATGTACATACTAGTTTTCAGCGTGTCTTTTTCATAAAACGGATATGTAAATTTGCAACTTGTGCAAAAACTCGGCGCTTGCCGGACATTCGTATTCATAGCGCATGTAAAGCCAAAGAAAAAAAAAAAGATGAAAACGACACGTTAGCAAGCAATTCTTTTCTCCAAGCATATTGAACAAGGTTACATGAAATGCGCATACCGTAGTCATCCACGTACGTCATATAGACATTATCGTCACGCATATATTAATTTTCAAACGGAAATTGAATGTGTCATTATTCCTAATGCGTTATAGCAAAATCAATCAGGCTGTTCAAAAAATTTATCATCATTTATTCCGCACCATTTTATTACTTATTAATGATAATTATAACATGGTTCAGTACAAGTCGTTTACAATTCAATTCATTTGTAATCTAACTTTTCAGTGATTTCGTGATTATAATCATTACAAAACCTGTTCGATTGTATTATTTCTTATGCAGAATTGCTTATTTCTGCATAAGATGCATATTTATTTTTTATCTGTTCTTAAGCATTCATAGATCTATAAATTCATGGACCATATCGATTGTTTTCACGATATTGAGAATATAATAAAAAAATTGATAATAATAACTTGTAAATTGTTATAAATCACACAAATTATAAAAATTATGCGAATGTTATAATTATTGTTACAAATTAGTTAATATTTATTGCTAGAAAAATATTTTACTGAAGAATGTTATGAATTTTTTACATATTTTAATTTCAATTCTTATAATACTGCATGAAATGAATGTTAATGAAATGTTTTGTGTGTGTGTGTGTGTGTGTGTGTGTGTGTGTGTGTGGAACTTTTGACACGAGTTTTTTTTTGGTACGAAAAAACTTTATGGAAACGCTACATGCTTATAATTATTTGCAATTTCAATAGGTGTCCGATGCGTTCGATAGATGCGTCAACAATCTGCATCAACTTTTAATGATAAATTTTTTTTTTGCTTCTCAATTAAATACGGTTAATAGATTGATTAATAAAATCGACTACAGTTGAAGGAATTATGACAAAAAATTGCGATTAATTAAACTCGGTTTTATGATAAATTACTTATAATCTTGTAACGAAATTTCTTGTTTGATAATTATTTATTTAATAATAATTTGTTTCTTATTTGTTGATAATAATCTTTCTAAGAAAAAAAACTTGTCATCGTGAATAGAAATTAACGAGAAGCCGTTTCTTGCAGTGATGAATCACGTCGTGATCGATTACTATGACATTTTAGAGAATATGCAAACCAGGTTTTTCGAAAATCGAAGTCTTCTCCAAAGAACAAGAAATATTTCAAAGGTGAAGTTTTGTTAAAAAATGTTCGATAAAGACAAAAGAACTAGAATTAAGTAATTAACAATAGCAAATTAATAGAGCTGGAAGTAATTTTTCACCACTCTGAATCTAAATAAATGCACTACGGCTTAACTGTAGTTCATTGAAGTCTTCGAAGCTTCGTTGAAATTTAAGCCTCCAGTTCGACTTCATTGAATTTGTTCCACTTACGTGCAATCTAGCATTTAATGGAAGCCATTGAAACTCATTTTTATTATCGTTCGTTGACTTTTCTACGAACAAATATTCCTTGAAATACATTAACAGAACTATTACAATCTCAATGTTCTTATTTATTATTTGCTGTTAACATTTCTTAGTTACTGCAGTGTAGTTGTTTAAGTTCAAGGATAATTACGAAGAAATCTTTTTTCACGTACATTTAAGAAAATTAATATTTTATAATTAAAATTATATTTTGAAAAACAGAGATTTAGGTTACGAGAATAAAGAATTCTATTAATTATCATTATGATTTTTAATGTAATCTATTTTTGAAACGGAATGCAAAATAATGAATTCTCTCTTTTTTTTTTTAATTGTAGAATGCAAAGAAATTCTTCATGGTGTCAGTGGAGAATTCAAAGCCGGCGAGCTGGTCGCAATAATGGGACCATCTGGGGCCGGAAAATCAACTTTGTTGAATGTTCTGGCCGGTTACAAGTGAGTGCTTCTTAGCTATTTGACAAGTTTAAGCCAAGGGCATTAACATAAATTATCAGCTTCTACTAATTACTTGTATACTTAAACATGCAACCAATATAACGCTTATATTAACGTGTTAATTCATTAGACAGGCATGAAAACTGGAACACCCTGTATATTGGACATTAAAAACACTTTTTAAGATTTGAAAAGATTCGTTTAACGCAATATCTTACTCTAGGAAATTGTAGGATATTCAACTACTTGTTGAAAAGTTTGTTCGCTACTTCAGATCAAGATGTAGTATGTTTAAATAGCATTGAAGATCCAATTGGATCATCATCATAACCCGTAAACGCGTGATGATTAAATCGTTAACACGAACTTACCCTTTGTGTTCCAAATTCTTCTAGACACTGTCTCTAACTTCAAACAGATATCAAACTATTTATATTCAAAATATTCAAAGTTCACAAAATTGAATGATTTGTAAAAAAGCTTCCAAAGTTCTTGTAATTTGGATTACTTAATTAGAGAGATGAAAAAATATAAAATAAAAATAATAAGGGTTTTAAATTAATAAGGATTTTGCCAAAATCGTTACAGCACGATACGATTATCTACGAGAAATAAACTGATGTATGTATTTTTAGAAATGGATCTCAGCATGTTTCTTTGAAGAAATGGTTTACTTATTTAAAAGTTTTTTTAATGAATTAACGATCAGCATATCAATGACAATGTACGTGTACGTGACATTTCAGTAATTACGTTTCTTGTTTCTAGAATAAGAATTACAAAGCTTAAACTGTTAAACTATATTTTGTATAACTTACGTGACAATCATTGAAATCAATGACGTCGCAATTTCTGGAACCGGCGGAAGTGTCATCTTGGAATTTCATTTTCTGGAATGCCTTATTAATAATTAATGAATTCAAGATAATTCATTAAATCATGGATAACCATAAATAATAATTATATTATAAATTATAATTAATATGAGATAATATATAATAATTATAAATTATAAATAATATGAGAAAGGAAAATTAAAGAAAATTAAAATATTGATTTGAATAAGAAGTTAATAAAACGTTAATTGATAAAAGGTTATTAAAAAATAAATGATAAAAAAAACTTAACCAAAAGACAATAATACTTAATTTATTTTTAACAAGAAAACTAGATTTTCCAGTATATATCAGGAAACGTTAATTGTACATAAAAGAAAATATAGTCTAAAGAAGAATAAATATCATCTGTATGCAGACTCGATTGACGTTTGTGACGTGAAGGAAATCCTGAGTATAAGCTAAAAATAATCGTCGATATTTTATACATCGATGAGTATTTTTATAGAAATAAAAATATTTGAGTGATAATTAATATTTACAACAATGATCTATTTGAAATATTTACATTATATAACATATATACGTATACATACATACATAAATTATATAGATATATATATATATATATATATCCTTTATCAAGAAAAATATTCATAAATGAAATAATTAAAATATAAAGTCCATCTTTTAATTAAAACAGAAATTTAATATTATTATTATTAAGTGTCATGTTTTATTTATCTTTTCTTAAAAATCATTTTTTAACGATTTTATTGAATATAATAGATGAATCATGAATTTCGATACGTGGAAATTCGATAATTTTCATTTGTTATATTTCAGTAATTTTAATTGTGTTATAATATTAAAAAATATTTAAATATATTATCGTAAAAATTAAATAAAACGATGCAATTCAATTAACTGAGGGTAAAATAACGTTTCAGAGTGAAAGGCGTCGAGGGAAAGATTTTAGTAAATGGAAAAATTAGAGTACCGCATAGTGAGAGATGGAAGAGGACTTCATGCTTTATTCAACAAGAATCCTTAATGAGAACAAGAATAACTGCAGGAGAAGCCATGACATTAGCCGCACACTTAAAACTTGGCTACAGTATCAATTCAGCCTACAAGCACACTCAAGTGTGTAAACAGTTACATATTACATTACATATTTGGAATTAATGCTAATGTCGTTTTTCAAAATTACGAGTCATCAGGAATATTGTTTCGCATTGTGAAGACTTCATTCCCAGACAATTCCTAGAAGAATTAACAAAAAATTTTTTTTTTTAACTTGTCGAACATAAATTTTTAATTTAAAAATGTAAAAATCTAAAAGCCGTAAATATTTTAGAAAATTGTAAAAGTTGACATTTAATATTTAATTCGTTATTAAATTCAATTTACTATATGAATTAAAATGACAAATGCGTATAATGAAGATATTTTTTGTGATCAGGTTTTGCAACTCTTAGAAATGTTAGGATTAAGCCATTGCTACGACACCCTTTGCGGAAAACTGTCCGGTGGACAAAAAAAGCGATTGGATGTCGCTTTGGAACTTTTAAGTAATCCTTCAGTATTATTTCTCGACGAACCAACCACCGGTAATTACGAAATACTTTTGCACGATAAGTACTAGATGTTACGTTTGAAATGCTAGGTATGAAAAAAGAACGCTGTCATTAACTAGCAAAATGATCATTGATAATTTATCATTATCTAAAGTCTAGTAAAATTATTGTCAATAAATATAAAGTGGCAAAAGAGCGATATTGGAAAAGAAATGAACAAACAATCGTTGAACATTGCTCACGAGAATAAGAAAAATAAAAAAAACTAGTGTAATTTCCAAAGTTCAATAAATTTTTTTTGATAACACAATCTCAATCAAATTATTTCAAACGTTATTATTTCTGTCGACAAACCATACGTACCATAAATTTCAATTGTTTTATTTTAATGCTGTTAAATTTTGTATTCAATGCAGAGAAAAAACGACGAACATATACGAACATATACAACGACAACACTGATAGTCAATTGATGGTAGTTTAATTCCATTAAAAGTCGTATCATATAGAATGTTTGAAACGTTTTGTCGTTCAAAGTTTCTATGGGATACGTACTCTTTGCAATACTAGTCATAATTCACTGTGCACAATTTTTATTTTTATTTAATTTGACCTGATTATTAGTACACGATAATTTTAATACAAGTAGCAGAAAATTAGATTAGAAAATTGAAAAAAAATTGTGTATTTTAAAATACTAACGCGAATATCATTTTATAATGACTGATTTGTGTTTAGCTGCATCATTGCCGGTGATGCATGTTACAAAGTACAATAGGATTTCCGGTAATTGTCTTCGTATTTTACCATTAGAATTTTGCTAAAACAATTTTTATAGCTTTTGCAGTTAATGATGACGTAGTTTGCAGCTAATGATAGATAGTAGTCCACTAATGTATTGATATCAATTTTTTTTATCAAATTACAATTGAACATTATGTAATGACGATCTGTAATATAATAATGATATAGCAATGACTTTTCTCTAGTCGCATTTACGCATTAAAATATAAATTTGCATAAACGTTTGCTTGTAACATAAAAATTCTTTAAAAATTTTATGGGAATAATTCATCAATAAAATTTATATTAAATATTCGTAAACTCTTGGAATTTTGAAATTCATATCTCCTCTTTTCATTGTAGGCTTGGATTCGTCTTCATGCAGCCAATGCATCGCACTATTGAAACGTCTCGCTAAAGTAGAAAGGCGTACAATAATATGCACGATACATCAACCGAGTGCATTGCTCTTAGAGATGTTTGATGCCATTTATGCGGTTGCCGGCGGATACTGCATATACAGGGGACCGGTTAAGTCCTTGTTGCCTCATATGTCCTCGATCGGCATTGATTGCCCGCCTTACCATAATCCAGCTGACTTTCGTACGTAAAACGACATTCCTTTCGAGTTGTTCTCATGTTTAAAATCGAGTCAGAGTCAGTATGAAATCTGTACTCTGTTCAAGGTCATTAAAAAAAGAATCTCCCGTTATATCATTTATTACATATTAAATGACAAAAAAAGAATTACATAATTCTGTATAAATCTTTCATTAACTATGAACTTATTAAATTTTTTTATTTTGGTTACTTGCATTCACATTTTATCTTCTATTGTTATTAATTCAGTACTTATTCATTATATTCTTGTTAGTTCGGTATGTTATTATCTTATTATATTAATTTGAATACCTTTGTGGTATTTTTCTAAATTATTACGCTTACTTCAATAATGCTGCGTGTTTGACAAAAAAATATATAAGAATGAACAACCTCATTCATTCACGATTTTAAAGTGTTAATTAAATTATAACACTGTGTACATGTCTGTTATTACAGTTCTAGAAGTCGCGATTGGAGATTACGATATTACCGTGGATAAATTAGCAAGTGCTGTGGAAACGATGACGAAAGATGACAAGTCCATTACATACGCAATGAAACCACAGCTAGAAGGTAGTTGTAACATTTTCTTATATTCATTTACTTTCTTTTTACATTCTTATATTACTCTCGCATATATAAGACAGCTGAATTCATTAAGGGCAAACGTTACGTTAATACAACATTTTGTTTGCATCTGTTTCTCAATTAATTTTCCTTTTTAAACAGTGATGATTATGAAAGGATTTACAGAAAGATTTTTCCAAGAAACCTGATTTTTATAATTATATGAAATTGAAGAAAATGGAAGTATTGTTAAAATAATAAACTGAAGGTGTATTTATTGTTTCTGTCTGTTGTATTCAAATTCGTTTGTAATCCTGCAATTCATTCAACCTTACATTCCGTCGGATTGATCATGATATTACGCTGTTTTGTTAATACAGAGAACACAAAGGAACCTCCACCACCAGCAGGATTCATTGCTCAATGTTACCTACTCTATAAGAGACAATTACTTTGTCTGAAAAGAGATCACACGTTATTGGTTGTACGACTGTTGTGTCACCTCTTAATAGGAGTTATTTTCGGTTACTTATATATGGGAAGCGGTTACAGAGCGAATGGTGTCCTCGCTAATTACGTTTATCTGTACGGATCGTTATTACTGCTTGTTTACACGGGTAAAATGGCCGTCACACTTGCCTGTAAGTATTAAACCCAATTACTAACATTTAGAATACGGTTTATGAAAACTATGAAAATTTAAAAATATACAGAATACACATAATATGCAAAAATATATACACAATAAATATACATACATGTAATGTAATATTGGGATTGAGAACTAGGAAACTTTCTCCTCTTTACCGATCTCATTCTCAAGAGTCGTTTCTCTACAATTTTCTTTTTGTAATCGATTTAGCTCCTTTCATTGAACTACACCAACAGCTATATAAATTTGCATATATATTCATTTCCTTGTTTCTTATCTTTCTTCAAACTAACTGCCAGCTTATTTCCATGTTTTCTTTGGTAAAAGTTTTACATATTCAACAATTATAATATACTTGTTATCTCTTTTCTTCTGGAAGATGAAAACTCTATGAAACTCTATAAAATCTTTTCAATTATAAAAGAAAATTGTTTTTATGGTTCAGCCCTTCCTTTGTGTCATGTTACCATTTTGCGTCATAAATAGTAGAAAATTTAGGTCAAGGAGGCATGGTGTGTAATGTAACAGGATCTCTACTAGCCATTCACAGAGATCGTTTTTTATTTATTAAAGCCTGTTCGAATTGATTCCCTTTTTTTATCAATGAAACATTTCATTTTTGTACGTGTTTCAATTGTAGTCATAAAGATGTCATTGCCCTAACTAGTTTATGTAAATACTTTCTTCTTATTTTTCCTTTGTCTTTTTTTTTTTTTTAGAAAATATTTCAAGGTGAATTTGATCTAAACTTGACATATCGTATACATCTATGTAAAAGTAAAAAGCAGATGTATATACAATGATGCAATGAAAGCATTAAACTAAATTAAACCCTATTATCTGAATTTTGAAATTCAGACTATTTTGTTTCATTCTTGATAAAATTCAATTTAGAATAATTATAGGAAGTACTATGTTTGTATATAATAACATACGTATATGCATCATATTAAAATATTATAATATTATTATTATTATATATGTATAATAATGCAAACTAGAGACTATCTATTATAATATTTAGGATGTAAAACAAAGTTTTGCTTCCTTTACTTTTTCTTTAGTTGCATTTATAAAAAGATATTTCCAGTTTGTAAAAAAGTTACAGTTTAGTTGCAATTGAGAGAATTTCAGTTTGTATTTAAAAGTTATATATGATATGAATTAATAGAATGAATATTTCGATTGCTATCAGTTCCACAAGAAATGCGGATACTCAGTAGGGAGCATTTCAATCGGTGGTATCGGTTAGCACCGTACTATATTAGTCTACTACTGGTGGAAATACCGTTCCAGGCAGCATGTGCAACAATCTATTTAACTGTGAGTTACTGGTTAACAGGACAACCCGTAGAAACTCCACGTGTAATTTCTTTCATGGTCGTCAGTATAGCCGCTAGCTTAACGGCTCAAGCATGGGGCTTTTTCATTGGCGCGACCACACCAGTAAAGGTATGTATATAAATATTTATACAAGTCTTCACAATTCTAAAACGTAGTGTCATAGTGTAGTATGAGTTTTCAGTTAATCAACTTTCAATTCAGTTAAGCAAAATACAAAAATTAAAATACAATATAATATAAAGACTAAAAATTTCTTAAACATGTCTAAGTAAAATAGCTGCTACACTCGTTAACCCTTTCGCTACGAGTGTCGCCTATAGACGACATCCGCGCGACGACCGGTGTGTACGAGCATCGCCTATAGGCGACATCCGCGCGACGACCGGTATGTACGAGCGTCGCCTATAGACGACGTCAGCGTGATACCACTTGACCGTGAGACCCGCGATATTTTTATTTTTACGCATACTACACATCGATCACACTTGTCTCATTCTCTGGTTTGTTCGCATTTGTTTTAAACAAATGAAATATAAACATGCATTGTTTATATTTAAATATATTTTTAAATATATTTTTATTGATAATAATTGCAAAATCTCAAAATATGTTGTTGTATAACACTTAAAGAATCGTACGATCCGGAGAATGACGAGGCTGCACCGAAAGATATAAGTCCGAACACCAGTTTACCTAAGCGCAACATGCACACTTTTCGGCGCAGTGCTGCGTTCAGTGCCGCTACTCCGGCGGCACGGTGGCCCATTCAACGGTGTCACTCCGGCGGAGCACACTGCCGTAGCGAAAGGGTTAAAAGATAAACTGATCGGCTCTGCTTTTTAAAATTCTCTAAATGCTAGTAGTCAGAATATATGATTAATGCTTAATTGTATTAACAAGATGACTTATCATGATGGAGTTGATCAATCTATGTCGCTTCTATCTGTGACTTTTATCTGTACAAAATACAGAAAGTGTAATTTTTTTTTCTTTTTTGCATATAGATCGCAGTATTCGCAGGACCTATAATTGCCGTGTTGTTCTCCGTGTTCGGATTCTGCATCCGTTACATGGATACGCCACATATGTTCCGATGGATATTTCATATATCGTACTTCCGCGCCAGTTTCCACAGTCTACTACACACTGTATATGGCTTCGATCGAATGGAGTTGAAATGTGACGAATTCTACTGTCATTACAAAAAGCCAACGCAATTCCTCAAAGAGATGGAAATAGTAGATATAAGCGTCGCAAACAACCTCATCTTGATCATTGGTATCGGTGTTTTAATGCATTTGTTAACTGCCAGTGCTCTTTGGTGTAAACTTAACAGAAGATAAGTACTATTTATTACCGCTTCTCTGCGTGATTCTGTATTATTGTTAGCCAATTAGCGGTCTTTTTTTTCTACCGTGAGGATGGCGTTAAAAAGAGTTCTCTGGGACTTCATTAAAATGAACATTGAAATTTATACTGAAATTTGTAATGAAGCTTTTCTTCAGCGAGGGATCCAATGAAAATCATTCTCCTGTCTGATAGAAACTTATTTCTATTAAATAAAAATTAATTCTACTTTTATGAAATTATCCACTGGATCATTACGTGTTGAATCAATTTCTGCATTTGTACTTATGAATTATAGAAAAGCTTTTATTGAAGTTTCAACGTTCGGAAATGTGTAGAAATTTTTATCAGGTGTTGATAGTGATGATGTACTAATTGTATTAATTAACAAGTAGAACTTCTGGGGTTTAATTTACTACATGTTACTCGATAATTACTCGCGTTACTCCGTGATCACTGGGATTAATTTATGTACATTTTTTTATGGAATGTATTTTCTATATTGGAGACTTTCGCAAAGAATTAGACACAGAAATTTTTAAATATTTGTGATATCTTATAATCTCAAAGAATTATGTGAATGTAATATAGAATGCATGTAACAATTACGAAAGTATTTTTTTTTTACGTATTACAATTTTATTGATAATCCAATGATATTAACAATTAGACCGTGAATTTACACTTATAAAACTTGAATATGCAAATTAGATACAAAAATATCTAAAGTAATGAAACAAATTTCTGAATTCTGTCTTTTCAAAAAATATACAATTTACATCAAAATTCCCTGTGTATTGATAATATAAAATCGGCGTTCTATATTACGTGCAATTATTTTATTGTTATGGTACGATTGATACTAAAAATCGATCAAATAATCAACTCGAGGAATTGAAAGTTATATTGGAACAAATGCTTAAGTACTTGGGAATATTAGTTTTGTTATTAAAGGCACATGATATTATAGAAATTATGATATTAACATTCTTTCTCGCGGTCAATAAGCGTTTATCGTGTACTTCTTTTACTTATAGCAGATTAGAAAAATTGTTGAATTGATGTCTTGAAAAACTTTTGTTTTTTTATTTTTATTATAACAGATCTAACTATTTACTGTGATATATTTGTTAAAGATTCTCATAACTTTAAATAAATAAATAACAGTGCGTAAATGTAATTTTATGTAAATTAAAAGCTAGAATTATCTCGTAAGAATGATCCGTGACAATTTATAAAATGCTCGTTGAAAATCAAAAACTATATTTCTATCATAAAATATTCGATCTGCGTTCAATATTGAAACTTCCGGTTTCAATTATATTTTTACTATTCCAACATTTTACCGTATTATTGCTATAAATTCTTTCACATGCAGAAGGGCAAGTTATTAATTAACTATTAATTAACAGTATGAAAAAATCGTTTATGTTGTTATAAATAGATTCTACTTATTATATTAATTAATTTGTACATATAACAATATTTAGCTTAATTATTTGTAATGACAACTTGTCCCAGTAATAAATAAAGATAAACAAAATTGAAATGTTATATTCCAATTTGTGAATTTTTTTTTACACTATTCAGTGTAAAAAAGAAAGAAAGAAAAAGAAGTGTATTTTTTATATTTAATTTTTATTGTACTGTATCCAATTTGTTTCTACATTCGGATACATTATCAATTCTTTTTTTTTTTTTTAATATCATATACAGATAGAACGCTAATACAGTTCCCCCAATCTGCCTCAGTTAATATTATAAATTGATCAGGGGAAGCAATAATTTCTCATAATTACACAAATTACAGCTAGCATGTCTCACGCACACGCACGCGCATATTTTTATTTCCAAAGTTAAATAAAACTTTCATAGGAAAACCGAAATTTAAGAGATCATGTGAACACTAACTCGAGTGACGAATTTCATTCTACAAATATACATACAATCATATATTACGTTTACTGCTTACGTTGTGTGTTGTGTTCACTATACTAAGGCTATGACGATAGAATAAAACATAGAATACAAGAAAAATATGAAAGAAACATCGTCGGAAGAAGCACAATGTTTTTAATATTAAGAATAAGATTTTTTTTTTTATAAAGAATAAGATAAGATTTACTCTTCTAAAGCAAAAAACGAAAATTAATGTAATTTGCCACGTTAAAGGGATCAATAGCCTATAAGAAGAAATATTTCTAATGAATTAGAAATACACTATCATACATATACTGTGAATTTCCATGATACAAGTGTATCTACGAGCATGACTTTATAAACATCTCTTGTAAAAATTGTACTTTGAAGGGATACATTCCGCATTGAATTTGTTATACTTTTCAATATGATAATTGCACGAACTTTTCATTATTTATAAAAATTGTGCAGAGAAAATATTACATGAAAATATGAACATATAACTATTGAACCCTTCTAATAATGGTTTATCATGAATATCTTTAAATACAGTCCTACACGTACGTTTAGTAACATATTATAACTTAACATGAGTTTTATCAAGATATGTGTACAATGCATATCTTTGATATTTTCAATTTCAAATTCTTATCAATAGAATAAAGTAAAAAATGTTCTTTCCAAATTCATTACACACAGGTGACTCGCTGCTTAATAACATTTCATATTCCTATTCACATTCTGTAAATATATACAGGAATACATTTTATAATTTTGTCTTTGATAGAAATCATTCTGCGTATAAGTAGAAGGATATAAAGAAAAAAACGCTACGTTTCATTTTTGTTATGTGTGACACATTCTGATTTGTATCATTTTCTAATTACATTAAATAGTTAAAAATAGGTTTAAAAAATGCTTTAGATCGATAGTCACATAATCCGTAACATTGAGGATTCTTTAATACTTTTCTTTTTTTTTTTTCGTTCGATGAGACATTGTAACATCTACTTCATTTTTCATTTGACATATCGGAATATAATTTATTAATACTCATTGCGACAAATCTAACGAACAAATGTACGACGTATCTAAAAATGAAGAAATGCGACACAGAAAAAAAAGGATATAAGCGAGTTAAAATAATAGAGAAAAATATCAAGAAAAAGAATAAAATAAAAAGAAATGAGATGAAAAGACGAAAAATTGGGAAATGTAAAAATCCTATCACATTTGGTCTATTCTAAATACCATACAAGTTTAGAAAAGACCAAATTATTAGGTACGATTATACAATATATATTATATACAATAGATTAATTATTATTTGTCTTTATCGACTATTTACAACGAACAATGTATAATTTTCTGTTTTAATCACAATATTTCGACTGTTTCACCTTTCTTTGCGCTTCCGATTCATCCTCCATGCCGTATAGATGATACCGGTGCTTCATTTCGGTCGCAACAGACTTCAATAAAAAATTAATCAAAACAGTAAAAAGTTAACGTAAATTCGTAATAAAAAATGATCATAAATAGGAAAATACGACAGAAATAAAAAAAAGTAAGGTGAATCGTATAAAAAAAGAGAAGGAAAGAAAAAGAGAGAAATCCTACTGTTAAAAATCCTACTGAAGTATTCGTGGCGAATAAATTAGTTTATCACTAAACTCACCAAACGTGACCGAACTCTTTTTGGCATATCTTCCTGTAAGCTGTATATATCGTTTCGCTTCAATGGAAGCTGCGAACCGTCTTCGAAACTTACCTAACATTCAAATTAAAAATTAAAAAAAATAGTAACATCATATAATAATACCAATTAGAAATGCTAGCAAAGAAGCATATAACATATATTATCATTAACATATAAATTTACTAAAAATTTTGTAAAATTATTACGAGTTACTTGTTACTTACAGTATACATGATCCGATGATTTGTACCTTCAAAGATACCGTTGTACAAATTACCATCTGTCCACTTCACAACAACTGCAGCACCTTGTTGCGGTGGGTTTCCAGGATCGTAGTTCTGCAGAGTAACAAAATCCGTTTTTCTAGGAAGAAAATAAAGTTACATATAAAACATAGAGCAAAAACTTACCATAATATCTGATGGATATAAATCATCGCTAAAACTGTTATCGCTGAACGTCACCATATAAAATAGAGTATCGTGTATGGAATCTACTTTGGCTTTATAATATCGGGTATTTCGATGCTTTGCCCAAACAATTTCTCCCTGTCGAAGTGGCGGTATCTTTTCTTTTCCATCGTCGTGTCCATCGCATGTTACCTATACACAATTTCCATTATAACGTCAACATAGTTGAAAGTACATAAGTATGTATTTCTTCTGTAATGTACCTGAAGTTCAAGTGAATTGTATACGGGTATCGTAAACGTGGCGCCAGAGACAAGACCGCAAGATGGATGAAACAAATTGGCACAGTAATTGCATTTGAGACATGCACCATCTTTCTGTCCGCAATAACAGCACTGTTGCTTAACATTGTCTGGTTTTATGGTCAACACATTGATAGGATCTTTATTTATAGCATCCTTAAAAGTGACTCCAGGTAATAAAAGAGCGCACAGTATGTGCGCCCAATTACTATCGCTAGTTCGCTTAAGAGCACCTCCACGCATAGGACACAAACAGCACATCTACGGAAAAATCAATTGGAGAATTTATTGAGGAAGAAAAAAAGAAGGCTGCACGTTCTGAGGAGTGGAACATCTGAAGATACATATATATAATAGCTACTCGTAAGAAATTCTAATTAAAATTAAAACTAACACAATAATTAATTACCTATTTTCGAGAAGTAGGTAACGAATATATTCCAACCATTTTTTTATATTTTCTATCTCCTATTCCTTCTTCAACGACCTCGTTTTAAAATAAATTTGAATTTATATCTTTTTTAGGAATCGATTACGAAAGTAATTTTTAAATTACTCAAAGCCCAAATTCGAAAGTTTGTAGGGGTTTCGAAGTTTTCAAAACTAGAACTACTGATTTTACTTTTTAAGAGAGATTTCTTGTTTTAAAAACTGCTTAATACTTTTTTATTGGCCATAGTTAAACAAAATATATGTAAAAACATAAAGACAGAAAAATATCTAATTTCTTGTTTAAGATCTTTAGGTTTGCTTATATCCTCAAAAACAAAAACATCATAGAAGGTTCTCGAAGCACCAAACATTCACTTTAAATTTAAACTTAATTTTAAATTTTACTTATCTGAGTTTCGAATATGACAAAAGAAAGTACAAAGTTTAGAATTCTGGAAACTATTAGGTTAGGTCTCGACATTGTAAACTATCTCTAATTTTTTCAGCAGCAGTAAATAATCTTGATATTTAACTGTTGCGACATATTTGTCAGGAAATGCATTTAATATATCTAATTGCAAAAATCTCAACAGATACGTACCACCTGTGTTTTACCAGCCTTGCATTTATCGCAAGCCCAATTCCGCAAATCTGTAGGTAATACAGTGATTCCATAACAGGAGGCATGAACCGTGACATGACACTCTCTACAACGTAAAAGCTTATCATTTTCCGGCTCAACGATTTGCTCCTTCGAGTTTGCAACAAATATATTCGCGGATACCTAAAAAAGAGATAACACATTCCAATAAAATTTCTTCTAGATACTCTATCGAAAAGTCGAGCAAAGATAAACTACACTATTTACCCATATCGGTGAACTCTCTGGTAAAACGGTGGGTTTACAATATTTCCAGTCCGGCGGCATTAATCTGCTGTGGCCATTGCAACTCGAAGTAAACGGCGCGCAAATTGCGCAGTGAGATATCTGAGCACTCCAGTAATCGTTGAATGCCTTTAACAAATCATTGTTCGGAACGCTGGGGTACAACATGTCAGATATATGTCCCGGTATCATTGACACGCGATGAGACATAGACTGATCCACGGAACACGTGACTATATTCGTTTCGTCCGAATTCGACATCGAATTCGTTGTAGCAAGTGTCCTTGTCTCTGTCGGTTCTTTCTTCCTGGTGATTGACTTCTTGAGCTTCTCTTTTGATTTCCGTCTCGAACTCGTTAACTGTTTCAGCGACAGTATGCTAACACACATGCTCTCTGGACTCTTTTGTGTATTCTGAATTTGTAACTGATCATCAGGCATTGTCACATTTGGAAGCTGCTCCTGTTGCAATGGCGAAAGAATAATCGTTTTCGGAGAATCTTGTACATCCGTGTTGGAATGATTTATAGTATACTGCGTGCCAATATCTAACGTCGTGATATTCGTGCTTTTACTGGCAACTTCCAATGGGCTATCCACCTGCGTTGACACGGTCTTGCTGACGATCGTGCCTGCGCTTTTGAGAAGTTTCCTATTGCAGGTGTCCTCCCTCTGATTAATCGACTTTTTCGCGAGCAAATGATCCTGCGATTTCGGTATAATCTTTACGAAAGAACCAGTTGCCCCTGATACCGAAGCAGTACTCTGTAAATATTTCTTATTGAAGTCGATCATCATCGAGGGCTGCGAATTCAGCGCGATGTTCGTGCACTTTGAAGTTGTGGCCAAGAAGAGCGTGTTGTTGCCGGTTAAATTCAACGAGGCTTCAGAAGTATCCACCTTCGCAACTATCGGGTGAGCTTGTTTGTCATCTCTCACGTCCTTCAAGAAAAATAAGCTGTTATTGCCAGACGAAGGCTGCCAAAATTTTGTCGCTATCATTTTTGAGGTTTCCGTGGACGATCTTTTTCCTAGTGTCTTAATATCTGTATTCGTTCCGGTTACACGCATCACAGATTGATTTAGCGGTTGCGCCAAAACTGCATTTTTTGCAAAAATACCTTCTAGCCGTGGTATTTGAATAGCGCCTGGAGTTACAGATTTTGAAGCTTCCACGGACTTCGTCTCGTTCCCTATCTCTTGGGGTATTTCTTTTTGTAAAATCGGTGGATTGGAGAAATTAGTATTTAAAAACATTACACTTGGAGTTGAGAGTTTAGGTTCTCGCGGTTTAACAATAGGCCAAGTCTTTGGTGAAATTACTATGTTTCTATGTGATACATGATTATCATTCTCTGCTCCGGTCGACTTTTCGCAACCAATCTTCGGAGACACTTCAGTCGTAGGTGTGTTATACGCCGATTTCAACACGCTCAACCTGGGAGCTTTTATGATATCTTTCTTTGGATAATTAAGTATCGATCTTTCACTTATAATCGTTCCCACACTTTTGCAGCTAGTGTACGTGCCTGGTTTTGTTTCTTGTATAGTGACATTCGTATCTTCACCAATGTATTCAGACTCTACAGCTTTGTCAATTTTATTAGCGGGTTTCACTTGATCCAGAGATATATTCTTCAATGAAATTTGCTTAGGAAACGTTGGTTTTATTGTAGCTATACTGCTTTTCTTTGTACTCTTTGCATACAAATTCATTCGCTCGTCCGCGTTATTATCCAAAATCTTCTCCGTTTCTTTTGCATCGCTATATATAGAATTTGAAACATGACTGCTGTTTGTAATATTTATTACATTCTTCTCTTTGACGGGACTCACGCTAGCTTCATTATCAAGGAATACTGTCGTTCCTGATAAATGATTAGCGATTTCCTTATTAACTGTCGATTTGTGTAAATTAAGACTTGGCATAGCCATAAGTTGCCGTTGCACGTCAGCATCAGACACATCCAAAGGCTCGTTAGTATTGAAAATAGATATATCCAAATGTTTGCGTTTCGTTTTGTTAATGTTCTTTGATTTGACTTTCTTTGGCTCTCCAGACTTCGAATGTTTCTTCCTCTTTTTCACCGATCTGTCAGACACCTCCAAGAAGTCAGAATTTTCTTCTATTTTTATATTTCCAACAACATTTTCCCTTGACATAATGACATTGGAACTTCTTTGATCAACTTTTTCTAATTGTGTACTTTGTTCTGCAGACGGTAAAAAATTAAAGCTGTCGTCTATCTCCATTTTTATTTCAGTCTTTATCGTAACACCGTCAGTAATACTTTTGTTACATTCCTTTTTGGACTTCGATTTATCCTTATCAGTGTTCTTTCTCTTTCTCTTTCGACTCTTTTTACGATTATAACCATCATCGTAGACAGAGGCCTCATCTACATCTACAAAAAATTATTCATTAAATTAAATAAGAAAGAATATTAATCGATATTTTATATATGTATACACGCATTGTATAAATATGATCAAAAACCTCAATTCACAAAGTAATAATAAGATAAATCTTTTACCCATTTCTCCTGCTTTCAACCATATATCTTCTAAAACTTCCAACTGTTGTTCATCCGGTTGATCATCTACTTCTTCCAGTTCTAAATCTTGTAACACCTTTTTGACATCTGGTGGAATATCAGAACGATTTACCAACTCTTCCATATCAACATCTGAATTTGTTGCCATTAAATTCTTTTTTTTATGTATAGTATGTCGTTTATTTTTCGGAGCGGCATTCAAATAACTTTGTGGCAACTGTCCATTGCTACTATTGCTACATAAAAGATCCATTTGAGAAGGCATAGGCGCGGCTGTTTGCTTAGGATCTTCAGGATGTGGACCAATATCTTCTCCACGTAACCATAATTCATATCTATAATATATTACGTCATATTAATTGATTGCTCTTAATGATAATGAAACCCATTGATCTTGATCAATACATCTTCTGCAAGAACTTGTTCCTACCTTTCTGGTTGAAAACGTTTTACAAAAGTGTCCATAGATATCTTAACCATATCTTTACTGCAGGTACATTGTGTAGCCCTTTTACCATACTCTACCCATCGTGGGGCAGCAAAGTTCGTGGATTCAGCACAGTTGAATCCATGATTGAAACCAGCATGGTATCCGTAAGGAAAAGTGATCATAATTTCTCCAGCTTCTTGTGTTATCTAAAGCACACAGAAAGAAACATATTAATTATAATTCTCATTTCCATTCCATGAATTATTCTAAATAGTCTTAATTAATAATTAATACTTACTTTATTGCACGGAATGGAATATTGCCTCAACACTTGGGGAGAAATAAGAGACATTTTATGACGTAGAAAAGCCTGACAGCTTTGATAACTTGATGGGAAGAAACCACTAGCTAGCCTCTCTAATCGTCTACCATGTTCCGGTGGTATGGCGTACCATGTTTTTGGAGCCCCAAAATGTAAATAATTTATAGAATATAAATCCATATCTTCTGTATGCCATGCAAACGTCGTTTTCCACATTCCGAAATACAAGTATGCTGTATTGACACCATCGATAGATATACCATAATCTTTGTTCACATAATCAAGTATTGTTCCCAAATGATTAATATTCCATTCTTTCACATCTGGGTCAGTCAAGGAACCAGATACATCTGCCCCATATATAGGTGCCACATACGTTATATTCTTCCAGTATTTTCTCTCTAAATCTTCATAATCAAAGTGGCGTGGAGTATTATATCGTTCAGAGTTAGCCATTTTGCTATATTCTTTGACAGTCATTGACTTTTTTTGTATATTAATTTGTTGGTAAAGGCCTTGTTTACCAGTTACCACCTGACAAATTGGAGCAGGAATCGTGAGATCTAAGTCGTCCAAGTCGTAACCTTTTTTCCTTGGGATCCATTCAGGTGGAGGAATCACTTTTGCTAAGCCAGCCTTATGAGCTCCTTTGCTTTCCATGTACTCCACATACTTGGTGAAATCCATAAACTCTTCATACGTTGGTCTGAAAACCTGGATACGGGGAGTACCCCGTGAAATGTTGCTAACCATCTTTTTCTCAATTTACATACCTAAAACAGAAGAACATGAATATTTCTAGAAATATTTAGAAATATTTAGAAATAGTCGATTCAATCGAAATCTTTATTCACTTAAAATTTATTGACATTAGATATTAAAATGAAATACATTGCGATTCGTAATCGTAATGTTACAAGATTATAAGTAAAAAATATGACGTAACGTTTAAAATAATTTACTTGTGCATTTTTACACGAGTGAAATAATAAACATAAATAAAGCCATAAGAATTGTATGTAAACAAAATCAAAACATAAATTAGAATCGCTTCGATCGTTTAATAGTAGAAAACATTTAGAGCGATTAAATGTGAGCACGACTGCGTTCAAAATATGAATCTATTTCGTTCCCTGATGTTTTCGTAAATAACAACATTCAAAAACGAGAGAATGAGACTAAAGTGCAATGTTTTTGGGACGAGATATGCCGGAGATGCATAAACAAAATGGATGGTATCTATTGTCAAGAAATTCTTCTTAAAATAAACTTCTTTGCAACTCTCAATTATCTTTCACCAAATAGACTGACATATACTAAGAATCAGAGAAATAATCGGTACTGGTGACTTGTATCATATGTTTGATTTTGAAAAAGGGATTTTTATCCTAGCGAGGGCAGTTCACAAAATCTCGTGTTGGCTGATATATCGGCCAACACAAATTATGTTTTTGAGAGTGTATGATCTTTTCACGTTATCATTAAAGACGACGCATTACTTACATCGAGTTTGGACGTTAAAAATCATCTTTCTTGTATAAACACCATCTTTATTTAAATATTGTAATGGATTTCACGATTTGACACATCCACCCCGCGCGTCTCTTAAGACTAATGAAGATGGCGGTCACCACTCCATCAGCTTGAGACGCTAGGGCAATGGCGCATGCGTACCAGGCGGGAAATTTGAATTTTTGCATTTTGTCACGTACGTGAAATTTTATCAAAGTTATCACAGAAAATTCACATTAAACGCATATAAAAAGATACATTTACGCTTGTCACAAATGTTTTTATTTATCTGTGTAAATGATAGGATTCTAAATATTCTGAATAAATAAATTTGTTGAACTACATGGCTATTGAAACGAAATATCTTAATAATATTGATCTAATAATATTTTCAATCATACAGAAGGGAAAAGGCTAATTCGCAGTATGTACAACATTTATCAAGTGTTTAAAGTTACAAGAGTAACATATATTTACAACAAAAATTGCAGTTATATTTGACACGTTCGCGTGCATACGTAGTACTTCAATACACACACACACACACACGCACGCACACACACACACACATTATACGTGTTATAACTTATATAATTTATTTCTGTATAATTCCATTTTTCTTCTTTCTCCTTAATGCTAACAAAAAAAATATATATACATATATCATAAATTATTTCATTATTTGAATATAGAACACCATCTTGTGTAATTTATGCATAACTTATTGCTTAATGATAATAGTTAACCCTATTGATGATTTTCGAATAAAAGTGAAAAACATAGCTCAGTAACAAATTACAATATTTTTTATTTATATTTCATATTAAAATTAAAATCAAATATAAAATCAAGATTGAAACTTTATTTTTCTATCAAATTATAAATAAGATATTTTAATAAAAATAATGTACATTTAAATAAAACATGACATTAAATACGAAAAACCACTGAATGTTCAATTTATCCTAGCAATGATGAAATTTGAAAACCTTTATTAATAAAATCTAAAATTTAAATAGGACATACAAAGAAAGCTAGGAGTCTTAAATTTCAACACAATTGAAACAATTTCAAACACAATTTGTATTTTTTAAACACGATTTCAAAAGTTGACAAATTATTTCTTTTTATTAGTTTTTTTTTTGCAAATTAGTGGTTTCATTTTGAGCTATAGTGGCGCTATCTGTCAGTAAGTCAATGGTTCTAATTAATTTTAAAAATTATTTCATACATTTACGATTTACAAAAAGATGTAGAAAGAAAGCTGAGTATCGAATTAAAAAGATCCAATTATAAAAGTTTATAATTCAAATCTAATTTTTTTCTAGTTTTTTTCGCAAATGAAAATTCGTTTCCATTACGAAAACACTAATGCCACATTGTGGAAAAATGAAAGAACTAAACACTTTACATCTAAATTAAAAATAATAACTATTTTTGATTTTCTATGCCAATAATTCGTGTTATGTAGGTACATTAAGAATTGGGAACTATTTGGAAAAGGATTTCGATCTATCATTGACTAAAAAATTTAAAAAAACGTTACGGAAAAGTTAAAAAAAAAAATTATGAAAAAATGAAGTAATCAATAAATAAATCAGGAATTGTCAATCCGAAGGTTGATAATGAAGGTATTTACATTCTTCCATCATTCTGATATGTATTTGCCATAAACACAGATGAGATATATGAAAACGCTGCTGCGACACAACTATCTCGTTGCTGTGTGATATTTGCAACACCTCATCTTTGTCTGTGTACGCACTCTGACCGTGTTCCAGGTTGGTGTTCCAAATACTCTAAAACACAGAATTACATTTAATGTCATGTAATATCTATTGTTAATATTTAATGATTATAAAACAGTCATAAATTTTTCTTTTCAATTCTTTCTTTTCAACGTATTTTTAAATTACTTATTTGTTAATAGTTCTCGAGATTGTCAATAAATTCATGAAATGACTTGATAAGTTCCCTAAATGTAGTTCAAGTTTCACACAATTTTCCGACTATAAATGGATCACCTGCCAAGTCGAACTGTCTGTTTTTGTTATTGTTTTCTTCGGATCATATGATTTTTGACGTAGAGCTAGCTACGAGCATGCACGTATGTACACACGTATATATATGTATCGTCATTTCGAACATGGCCGCGGTGGAGTGTGAACCGAAAGAAGATGTCTCGGCCGAGTTATCGGAAACACCAGTATTTTCAAATGAAACGGTCAAAACGATCGAGAAACATGAAACGTCGGGAATACCGTTGCAATCGTCGTGGACATTTTGGTTAGACAAGTAAGAAAAAAGAGTTCACTTTTAACTTTGTACAAAGTTACGAATTCAATGTACAATATATTATTGCGATGCTTGCAATTTCTGTTTAATTTTTCATCCTTACAAGATATTACAAGAAAGTCTATACGACCAATGTTTCTCTTTTTTCTTTTTTTTTCCTCAAATATAAAATTATTACGGATAACGGAGAAACTATGAAAGGAAACAATGTAACGAGATAGTGTGTCGCTATCATTTTATTTTTATTTATAACCTATGTCGTTATACGTCAATCCACGTATAATTTTTTTGATAACACCGCAACCCAGTATGATTTTGTATTTAATCAGCAATAGTTGCGTTTGAAAAAGCTTCGATTGAAAAAAAGAAATGTTTCACGATCGTAAATAGGTTTGATGGAAGTTTGAGGAAAATGAAATTGTTTGCACAATTACGTATAGTACGCATAGTACGATATGTATATATATTCATGATTTAATTTCGTATATTTTTCTCCTTCGTTTTAAAGATTTTTTTTTAAAGCAGTATTTTTTTTTATCCTTTTGTTATGTTACAAAAAGAGATGTAACAAGAGACACAATTCTGAAAAAATTGAATCATTGTTTGCTCATAGTGTATATAGAAAGTTCTAAAGAGTTGGTAAAATTAACAGAGCTATTTCTGGCATAACTGTTGAAGAATATAAAGAAAATTTAACGAAGATTTATACTGTGAACACTGTACAAAGCTTTTGGGCTGTTTTCAACAATATACCAAGTGCTAGCGTCGTACAAGTAAGTATGTTTCATAATATATCATTAAATTGATTAGTAGATGAATAAATTTTTTTTGTTTTGTTTTTGCAATAGGTCAGATATAGTTATCATTTGATGAGAGATGAAAGATATCCCCTATGGGAAGAACCTGTCAATCAAAATGGTGGAACATGGAGATTAAAGTGCCATAAATCTGATACTGTAGGTATTAAAATTGTCAGTGTTAATGATATTAATAATATTAATGATACAATTTTAATAATTTTAGGAGAAGATATGGAAAGAGATGGTACTTGCAGCTATTGGAGAACAATTTGCTGAATGTGTTGCAGAAAGTGATGAAATTTGTGGAGTAACTGTATCTATAAGGGATAGAGAAGATCTTGTCCAAGTAATAAAAACAGTTAAAAACAATACAAAAACTTTACATTAACTAATTAAAGTATAAACAAGTATAAACTGTATTATAAAATCTTTTTTTATTCTTTCACAGATATGGAATACAAATGCTAGTTTAGCATCAAAGGCAACAGTTTTAGAAAAAGTTCATTCTCTTTTGCCAAATATAAATTTTTCTGAATTTTATAAACGTAAGTTTATTAAAATTATATTTTTAATTATCTCTGTTTCTTATTCTGGAATTGAAGTAAAATTTTTGTCTCATTTACAGCGCATCAGTCACACCATGCTTATGGGCGCCATTGAAGAAATATTAGTGTTATTAAACTGTTAATTGTTTAATAAAACTGAATTACTGAAATAAAGATGCAGATTCTAATTAATTGTATGACAAAAAATTTCTATATATTTATAGTGCAAAAAAGTTATTAATTTGTTGATACTGAATTGTTTATTAATGTTAGATAAGCATGTAAATCTTTTGTAAACATACAAATATCTCTGAGATTGTAATATTAAACTGTCAAATATATTTTTATACTTAGAAACATGTCTCTATCTATTTTACATTTACATAATAATACAAATAATTTTGCTCTATCCATTGAGCATTCTTTTCAGCTCTGTCCATGTAGAATTTTAATTTTATATTATACAGTTTATAAATTTCTTAGCGATTTATTCAATTTATCGTTGAAAATATTCGTCATTGACTTACGAAAGTAGTTTTAAAACATCGCAAAAAATATTAAAAATAATTAAACTATATTTTAAATAATAAAATCCAATAGGGAAGATATGCCTTTTTGTATCCCGCCATATCAACAAAAAAAAAGGAGTATAGCGACAAGAAATTTCTTTCACGTAGTTTTGAAACCGGACATTTGAATCTCTCATACGTCTATAAACACGATTCATTGCCCGGCAAAACGGCGCCAGTTTAACTTTTTACGGCTTTTCAATATTCCTCGTATTGACGTCAATAAACGAATACCTCAAAAATGAAGAAGTTTATTCGTACCGAAAACACCATTAAACTAGTTTTAAATTGCATTTAAATTATGTCCCACGCAGAGATGTTTCACCGTTTACATCACTTATATATTCCCCAATCTCCGAAAAAATATGCGAATCAATTGTGTACGCCCCTGTATTTTCAATCAAAAGGTTTTTTCGTTTTCTTCCAAAATAGACAGTTTTTTTACTTTACTTTTAAATTTAATTATTAAACTAATGTAATTTTCAAATCTTTAATTTTAATTATGTAATATAGCTCTCCAATTTTTTAATTTTCAAATTTAATTTTTAAACTAAATACTAATGAAATACTTTATAATACAATGCTTTTTGCAATAATTTCTTATATTAATTCATTAAAAGTACAATAACGCTCATTGTTAGTTACATATATAGCCAAGATTAATAATGTTATGTTAATGATGAAGAATAAAAATCATTGAACTTACACATATATTATTTGTAACATAAGTCGTCATGTGCAAAATATAAATTCCATGAAATATTCTCTTGCACGCCTTATCTTTCTAAATTAAGAATGTGAATAAAATAATTATATTGTTTTTACTCGATACTTTTATTCAAATAAAATGTTATTCAGCATTGATCGGTATAATCTCAGATTCAAACGAATATTTAGAATTTCCTGAATTCAGAATAACACTGTTCATAAGATTCGCGTAGATTTCTACACGTGACTAGACATGCCTTTGGAATTCAAACCTTGTGAAATTTATTGCACTCGTGCGAAATCGTTCGATGGACAGGCCCGGCATTTATATTATAAAAGAATCCATTATTTTGTAAAATGATAGAGAAGAGAAATCTGTTTCGCATGAAGTTCCCAATCAATGCTGATTAATTTATACATTGCATTAAAGCATTTCATTTGCAATATTTTTTCGATTAATCATTCAATTCCATTCTTTTCAATGGAATGTGATTACAAAGGGGAATTTCGAGAATTTAATTAAAACTTCTGCGTCATGATTTCTTCTTTCACCTGGATCCTAGAATTTTGTAAAGTTTCAGGAAATTCCCACGGTAATGTATTTTTGTTTCTTAATCATAAAAATTTCTCTGACATTTATGACGTACATAGTATCTATTATCTCGATACGTTTTTTTTTCATTTTGAGAAACTAATATAGTATATATTATTCTACCTATATTTTAAAATTTGAAATAGAAAATTTTACATATTATTTTGTCCAATCTAATCTGTAATTCCTAGAATTAATAAATATCATTTCTTTTATTCAAATATAAATATGAAATGAAAATCGTTATCGTTAAAAGTATCTCTTTATATCAATCACTCATTATCACAAAATCGCTGATTTTTCATTCTAATCAATTATTTAATTATTTATTTAATATTAATATAACTTAGATTATTAATATAACTTAATACAGCTACTTTAGAAACAATCACACTAACTTTATTTAATACATTATTATCTACGTATTAGTGTAAGTTATTTTATATTCTAGGAAACGCTGGAGTTAGATTACTACAAAAAGAATATATTATCCAATTCAAATAGCGGAAAAGATTTTTCCCACAAACAAAATAAGAATAAATAAATTGTTTCTGTGTGTATATATACTAATTTTATTTCATGATAATTTATTGGTCAGGTGTTTACGACTATCTTTAGAAAAGGAATTCTTATAAAAAAAAAAATGTAATTGTATTCCAATGATGAGCTTGCAGATTTCAATATGTTAAATTTAACTCATTTTCTAATAAATCGCCGTATCAAAAAGACGTGGTAACCCTCTGGAATTTTTAGCTACAAAGCTTCGACACTCATTAATCAATCTTAACATTGTTTCGTAGGTAGTAGGTCTGCATTCCTCAGAGGCGCCACATTCTCACGTCACTCTGCGCGCCGAAAAATTTATGCATAATCATTTTAACTCGCTAACACCGTTACCGGCAACAAATCGTAACTCATTTAACATTCTTCGACTTCTTTTTAATATACTGCGCTATTAAATCGTTGCATAGTTGTCTTTTTCTTTGTGAATTAATATTGTTTTTATACGGTTATAAAACGCAGTAAATATTTTCGGGGCGCCACATTATTAACCCGTGAAGCTACGTCAGTCAAAATTTCAGTGTTTGTAATTCTCTTCTTCTTTTTTTTTATCCAATATTTTTCACAGTATTGAAAAAAGAGGAAATTTCTTATTTTATTGAAATCCTGCTTATTTAATAATTCTACAATTATTATAAATGCAATTTTAGATCATTTTAAAGTCTTAATTTAATATTTCAGTATAGCATTGAAATAATTTAAATTTAAAAACAAAACATAATTTTTTTTCAGTATTTCGATATTATTCTAATGTCATTTTGATGTAAATTTATTCTACGTTGATACGAATTCTACACCTCAATATTTTGGATAATATCCGATCGTTAGGACGGAAAGCGGAAACGATTTTCATAACCTTGCACTATGATATTCGTTTCCAGTGTTACATTCTATTTTAACATAATTAGCATAAGATGCTACTTTTATATCAACTTGTACAAAGGATTTTTTTCTTTTTTCTTTTATATGAAAAATCAAGTAAAATATATATTTTAATGACCAATTTAATTTAATTTCTAAATGGAAAAGAAAAAGGCTAAAAGCACCTATTAAAAGAATAATAAGTAACGACTCGTGAATCAAGAAAAATAGTTCTCAGATCCAAATTGTCTGCAAAAAATTAAATTGTTAAAAAGAACAAAATTTTGAATACTATGTACCTACACGCTAAAACGTAAATTGAAATTCCCTTGATTGTCCTTTCATTAATGTGTTATATACAAGTTCTAAGTTTATGTATGTATATTTGACCTTTGTCTTCAACTTTTATATTTTATATATTTTATATATTTTTCATACAGAAAGATATAACCTCACATAGGAGAGCATCATTGATAAGAATATAGATTGGTTAATTAAAAATTTATCACGAGTAACTTTTTATGACGAAAGTCGCAATCTATGGACACGTAACCAGGCCAGATCGTATACCTGATATCGATTAACTTGAAAAGTAGAACAACTTGTTCGGTCAATGAATCGCCATATACGATTTTTGTAAGGTCACTCGATTCCAAGCAAATTGTTCGTCCTAGTAGTCTCAATCACTTGCCGCTTCGACGACTGATAATACATTACAATTGCACGATGTGATTTTCAACCATGAGAAAAATACTCAAATTCAAAAAACATGAAGTAATTTTTTTAGTTAACTTTTATCTGTTTACGAGTATTACTCCTTTTCAAAATCATAGTGCTATAAGTTAAGATTTCAATTCAATCTTGCATATCATTAAACGAACATTTAAATGTATTGATTCTCTAGTTTCATATTTAATTGAAATACAATTTTATCCTCCATCATACTTGTAAAACTGTAATCAACTTTTTTAATAAACTTTTAGTAATAAATGTAGAACACTGTTTTATGTAAAATTAAGTAATTAACTGACTTACTCTATTATGATCAAGCCTTGATTCATAATGAACAATTTGAGAATCCCTGATGTAGATCTATTCTTGTAGGATCCGAATGACATAATAGTCGGATGACTGCATGCTGACTGTTAAATGTGCAGCGAACCTACGAGATAGTCGAGATTACCTGGAACGACGGTGGTTGCGGTAACAAGCCAGCACATTCGCATTGTCGGCATTTAGCTGCACGAATAATACAAGGTTTCTCATTTCCCACCGCGCACCTGCATCAGCGTAAATTCATATATGAAAGCGTTTTTATGAAAATTCGAAAGAAGGCAATTTTAAGGGTTTGATTTATCTATTATCTATATGTATATATGTATATCAAAGCAGCTAGAAGAAATGGATGAGCAAGATTGAATCTTTTTAAAGCAGTGAGCATCACGAACTTCTTTCAGATAAAGTCGTTTTCAATTGATTTCCTCTGTGCTTACAGATCTTCGTTTCCAAAATTAATTTCCAAAATTTTCATAATTTATTGCATCAAATAGACGCAACAAGAAGATTGTATATAACAAATACGTGTTTGAATTGAAAATTTTGATTCGTAGAAACAAAGAAAAAATATTTTTTTGCCACATGAAAGTTTTTATTAATTAGGTGACATCCTGGAAAGAAGTAAATATGTACTATGGAACAGTGGACTCTGTTCTTGAAAGTAGGAGTGGGGGACCTGGTATTCCATGGACGTCACTGGTATACTGGTATACAGAACATATAATGAGGGACTGAAGGAAATTCACCCAGTTTGTAAAGACCATTCGTGTGGGAGAGTCGTTTCATCGTTCGTCTTCGTTCGAATTCACGTGAATTTTATCCAACACAGTTTCTTTTTTTTTTTTTTAATACTTGGTTGATTAATGAGTAATTCTTAACCTTAAGACTCGTTTCCATACCATTTACATTTTGAGTCATAAAACTAGTGTTTCTGTCAAGAGTCTTCATTACATGAGTTTTTCGTACGTGATATATTGAATTCTCCAGATTAATAATACGCAACAAAAGGTGTATTTGTGACAACTATTAAAATTAAAAGTGAAACGGCGAGTATGGAGATCTTAAGAACTGCTACGCTGTTCACTGTCGTTCTGGGATGCTGTGCCCTCAGTGTTACTGCGTCCGCAATCCCTATGTGGGAATTCCTCTCCAGGGGTGAGAAAGTAAGAAATGCTTTCATGTTTCGTTATAAACTAATTATATATATTATACCGTGTAAATCTTTTCTTTAAAAAAATTTGAAAAAATTATACACAAATAAAATTGTTATTGTAATAGGCATTTGGTAAAACAAACATTACTTTTATATTATATATAAAAACATGTATTTATATTACCTAACCTTTCGTTAATGAATTTATTATTTATATATGCGTTAAGATTTTTTTTTAATGAAGTAGATTTTATACCGAGTCTGCATGTAACATCAACAAAAGCAGACTTTCACCGAACATAATCAGCTGCATTTGCTGAAAATACTCTTCTCACGCACTTGTGCAGTCCAGTCGAGTGTAATTGCGCGAACGCAATTCGGACGTTGACTTTTCTCATGACATTGTGCCCCTCTTATAACACTACTTTTTCTGGAAATAGTCTCAGACGCAACAGTTTACGATCAATGGGTTGGTTTTGTCATCGTTTTGTCATTAATAGTCAATAGTCGATAAACTTTTTTTTTTTTGTTAACCTTATGATAGAATGTCTTTTTGTTAATCTTATGGTATCTTTATAGAATGCTAAATATTTGGAGGTCAAGTTAATCGTGATTATCTGTTAATATCTTACCTGTTAATAAATTTTTGTTCATCTTTTAACAGCATGATTGGTCATTACTCTGACAATGAGTATGTAACGATTTTACGTGTCTCTTATAGTCACGAAACAAGATACTATTTATCAGTAGAAAAAGAAAGCTGTAATCAAATACAGCGGTTAGAGAGGAAGCCACTCATCTGTTATATTATTCTTCCATTGCACATTGTAGTATACATAGTTCATTAAACTCGGTTACTGTTATTCATTTTGTAAAAGTTACTATATATTTTTTATTTTTATATTAATTATTGAATATCACTAATATCATGATTAAATATTAATTATACATTAGGATATTATGCCGCATTGAGGAAATTAATTGTCCAAGTTAATTAATAAACTTTAGTTTATTAGTTTCTAAACTTTTAAATTTCAGATTTCATGCAATGCAAAGAAATATCTCAACGTATACATAATGTTATATTTAATAGCAATTGACGTTAGAAGTCCTTTTAAAATTAGAATTACTATAACTTGTTCTGAATTCTACAATCCATCTATACACGTGAGGAAAGAAAGAGTATGCGCTTAACATGCTCGTAATACGTATGTTGGTAAAAGTGATTGAAAGTAAATTGAAGTTCAAGAACGTGCTGTCTATCTATGATTGAATTGAACTTGTAACTTACCAAATCGACTAAAATATTTCAAAATCCAACATTTAAAAACTTTGGAAGTTTTCCTAAAATCGTATTCGTATAATGAGATTATTATTTCGCATTTGCTCTTCTGTTTGCGATGATTATTTACCGAATAATTCTGTGTCCATTTACATAGACTTTCTCTTATATCCGGAAATTTTTAAAAGATAATACAATGATCCACCATCGATCACGTTGTAGATCTATGTAGGTCACCATCGGAATACATGTACGTACATATGTACGAGTGCAACTTGTCAAGATTAAAATTCATCACATTCATACGTCTCTTTGTTAATATGTTCGCGAACAAATAACTTCAAGCTATTGGAAAAATAATTATTGTTATAAAAATATTGGCACAAGTTTTAATTGAGAATAAATTCCTTATTTTAAGAATCTGTCGTAAACAAAAGATTCAAAATAAAAATTCCAAAGTATAATAGAAATTGCAAAAAGTAATTCTCTGTAAAAGTAAGACTTTCGAATTACAGAAATGAATATGTATCTCAAACTATTTTATTGTTGCGCAAAACGTCATTATATTAAATTTTGTAGGTGTTTAAAAGATGGATTACAGAAATGTCATTAGAAATTCTAAGATTGAATATTCGCGTAATCGCTTGGATGTAGATGGAGCCAAAAGTATGTGGACATCGGTCATTGTGTTTTACATAGACGAACGAGGGAATGTTTCGCGCGGCGGACAGAATTCCTTGTGACGAAAAAGAAGGAAAGACGGTGTATCGCAATCAAAATACGTGATATACGACACAGGCTGCGACACGCATATATATTTGTTATAACTGTAGTGTTCGATATCCTGTATGTTACACATTGTCGAGTTTCACCGGACGCACGTAGAATGCGTTTGTCCTCACAGAATGAAAAACAGCTTTCGCTATGAACAATTTAAGTAGAAACACATTTTTTTTTTTACGTATAAATTGATCATAAAAATTTCATCGACAGTAAAGAATAAGACATTGAAAATCAATATTTAATTGTTAGTTACGAAAATATATCTTAAAAACTTAGCAGTAATGGCGGAAAATGTTTGAAATTTGAATTGAAAAAAATGTCTTAAATTATGATTCAGGAATTAATTTTTCTTGTCACATGATGTATTTTAATGATAATATATTATATTGGATGTATGTAGGTATATAGGATGCCCCATTTTAACTTTAATTTTATAAAATCTATTATATGAGAGACCAGGAAGAACAAGGTCAATATCCTTACATTTATACTGCCCTTGTCTTTCATGAATTAAAGTTAAAATATATTCTAAATTGTTAATTTTTCGACATAAATAAGTTAATACCTTTTCATAGGAAATGGTCTGCCGCATCGATTGACTTAAAAAAAAATTACGTAATTCTATTTAAAGAAATAGCATTGATATTCATATTTCCTTTACACGTCCACCTAGAAACAAATTGACTGCATTAAATTACTGTCTTCTTGAAACATAATAAATTATGTTTTATGTAATAGTAGATTATTTAGTATTTGTATTTATATAATAGATTAAAATGTATAATATTGAAAGAGATTTTTCTGAAAATTCTTAATATTTCTTTCAGGCAAGCTACTTATTAAGAATGTTCAGCATGCAAGTGGCCAAATATTGTGCGGACTCATCGATGCCGGATTGCAATAAAAATTTATTGGTTGCTGGGATGCGGAACTTGGCTAACATGGACAATAATGTTCTTGATAGATTGGATCCGTATCAACGTAACGCGAAAGAACTTAGTAAAATTTTCCATTTCACTATAAATTGAACATAATCGAAGTTAATTTTTATTTTCGTTAACTTACTGCTTCTTACTTATAGTTTGGCGGGCCATGATAAAAAATGTATATTCTCCAAGATTCGCTCCCAAACTGGATGAATTTTATTTTTCTATCAGAACGGATTCATTGGGTACGTTATTTACAAATGAAACCATATACATTTAGAAGACTATAGAATAGGGAGAACATTTTAGGATTGTTTTCTCGATTTCCGTTAATTTTCCAATCACCTTATGAAGTTCATTAATGCAAGTGAAAGTTCTAATTAGCAAGAAAGAAGAAAAGAATGAGAGAAACTTGTACTTGAACAAGCATTTTCGTAGAACTACATACATATTAATCGAGAAAAGTGTTATAACCGTGAAAATCAAAGTTGAATGACAGTTGTTAACAATCATAATAAGAAGAAATGGTAAATGTTGAAAGAGATTATTATCTATACGACTTAAAATGAACGAAAACAAATACTACTGCGAGAAAGTTACAAACGCATTCGTCTATCGCGCACGTTCCACTAGAAAGTCTTTTTTCGCCCGAACGAGATTGCGTTTGATAGCAGAATGCTTGTTCTCAATTGGATCAACTTCTTTAACTGCACTTTCACCCGATCATCTGAACGAGTCAACCGAAGTTCAGGGAGAGTTTTTGGATGCTATGAAAAATGTTACAGTGATCTGTTCTATGGATTTCTCTTACTAAATTTGGGAGAAGATAAAAGGAAATTAGAAGAGTTATTAGATGCTTTTTCTAATAATTTATTCTCGTTGATTTCATCATTCTTCTTAATTCATTTTATTGATATTTCAATTGATGATTTTTTTTTACTCTGATTATGTCATTAGCTACGGAATATATTCAATTTTTAAATTATTCTTATGAATAAAATATGCAAAATATTCTTCCAAGATTATTTAAACGAATTAAATATGGCATTTCTGATAACTTGACGGAAGTAGGAAGTAATATCATGAGACACTGACATAAAAATATTAGACATCAAATTATCATAATGCGAGGGTCACATATAGACGAAAAAAGAAATAACTTTTGAATCGTATTGCATACATTAGCAAAATGCGTTTAGAAATCGATCAGTTTAAAAATATTTATCAATGATAATTCTTCCTTATTATCATAAAATTTGATTTTAATTTTAGATTTTTTTAGCTGCTTAATTGTGTGGTTATATTAATATTCATAATGATATTCACTTATTAATATGAACAACACGAATATGCATCAATTGAATCTTAAGAGTTCGAATTTCATAAATCCGCTACTTAATATTAATTTTCATTTATCTAAATTATTAATCGATTCAGAGTTAAAACATTTTTAAGCAATTTTTAAATAAATTGAATAATTAATTCTCCAATCTAACTATTTAGACAATGTCTTCTTTCCATGTTTGATCTTCAAGAAATAGTATTGCTTATAAAAGGTATGGATAAGAACCTAAAGATAAGATTGATAAGGACCTAAGAACAGAAGGTGTATTATGAGTCTCTTTCCTTATAACAATTTCTCTCATATAATTCAAAGTGTAGAGGAACAGCAAAAAAAATTTGGAAGTATAATCGCAGGAAATATGTAACCAATCTTTTATATGTTATTCGAGAATCTTGGTTTACAAAATGTAAACAATTTCCCTATTCCAAATATGTTGTTCAATCTTATTTCTTTGATAGAATTATTTTTAGACTTCAGTAGCATTATCCTTTAATTTTGAATTATAATTTATTATTTTTATTTTTCAGCTATCGGCGATAGCGATGTAAATGGTATAGCAGAAGAAACAATGGCAACAAATAATTATATTCGACCATCTTCAGAGCACACTGGCCCTCATCTTGTTGGACCAATGGTAATTCGAGTGTATCCGGATGGTCGACCAGTTCCAGAAGATTCGACACGCTCCCTTCCTCGAGACGAAGATGCGGAAGAATTCAGGCACTCCCGAATACCCTCAGTCGAAGAAATTGAAGTTGACAGTGAATTCTATGAGAAACGATTGAAAGGGAACTCGTTTGCGAAGACCAATAGTCATCGACGGTCTCAAGAAGAATCTGCTCATTTCCGAAACAATTATCCACCATTTAAGGGACGACTACCTGAAGAAATGAATGCAAAGCGTAAGATACAGTATCATTGAAAGGGGAAATTAGCGTTAAAGAGTTGAAAAATCTCATTATAGAGTAGGCAACTGTGAAATTTGTTGAATGTTGAAGTTTAAAAATAATGACGAAATAGAAAAACATGTTTCTGTTTCTAAAAAGGAGTCGAAACTGTCGGAAAGTATAAGAAAATAGTCGTAGGTAATAATGAAATTTACTTGATGAAAATGACATGTTGAAAGTCTTAAAGCAGTATGGAGAGTGATATCTTTAATAGGTATAATGAAAATATTTCATAAAGATTCAGATCAGTTTGTACACCTTTTTACACTCAAAGTTGTGGTTATTTCTTGTAGTTGTGAAAAACTGGTCTTTCATAAAATAAGTAGCGCTAAGAATTGTTTAACTGTAGATTATAATTTAATGATTAATTCTTGATACAAGAGTTAATATTTCAAATGTTAGCCATTTATTGAACAATTTGTTGAACGTAAGGCAATGAGTGAAGAGTAATATATTTTCGACAGTTCATCCGTACATCGTTAGTAATAATTTCGTAAAGTTTAATGGCGATAAGTTTGAAAAGACTGCTTTTGATAATGATATTCATATGTTTCGTACGAACAATTATATGGGTTTTCAAAAACATTTAATAGAGTACGTAATATTAGGAAGTTAAGTTGACGATTGGTCGACGGTCAAATTGTTTAGAATTCGATCTTAAATAAGTATTTTAGTAAGTTCTTCGAATCATTACATATACTTTCCTTTTTATATACATATATTTCTGTACACGTTATAGGTAAATAATGTCGACCATGAATATTTTTGATTGTGCAGTATTTCCCATTAATTTATTATTTATTTTGTTATCTGTGAAAGTATCATTTATCTTTACATTGATTTCATTTGTGTGTAATTTCGCTCATATCTATACTATGATTCAAGCATGAAAATAGGCAAGTCCTTTTTATTACATGAGATTTCTTCAAATCTCAATTAGATTTTCAATTGTTCTGTTCGCTTTTAAGGTACAAGTTACGGCACAAGGAACTTACCTCGCTGAAAATTTGTTATTTTTCATACTGAGTGAATATATACGTACAAAACTCACATATAACGTAATGTTAGCGGAATATATTCTCACTCGTACAATAATACATGCATTCGAATATTTTATTCATTGAAGTAAAATATTTATTACAAAATCATGCAGCGAAGTTCGAGAACGTATTTTAAGCATGTAATTTGAATTTTCATATTGTAAAAAATTTCTAAGTACGTAATATTTGGTGTTGTGACATTTTCGATATTCGTATTTGCATAAAGAATGATATTAGAATTTTTCTTTTTTTTTAGCATAATGCGTCCACATTTTATACGAACACGTGTTCTAATAATGTAGATTTTGTATAAAACTTCATAATATATATAAAATTTGGTATCAAGTTAACGGTTGAAACGCGCGAGCGTGCGCGTGCACGTGTGTGTAAGAGAGAATGAAGGAAAAATAATTGATCATTGCAAATGTTTTTAAGCATATATAAATGATTTAATAAAATGTGATATTTGACTGAAGAAGAAACCACTTTCTTCGACAATGTTCTGAAATCTGCAACCTCCTATTTCATATTTTGAGATAAACGACTAAGTTAAATTTAATTCAATTCGATTCAGTCGCTCTCTTTAATTCCCTGCTTTCACCCTATTAATGAGAACGAATACATTTCTGACAGAAGAAATCTTTTTATCAATATGGAAACGAGGCTTTACTGTCGTTAACTACACAGTTACTTGACCATCTTGCTGCGGTATAATCAATGCTTCGGCTAAATAAGGCAAGGGCGGAACAAGCATTTCGATGGGAAGTGCATGGGGGGGGAGACGGAGAAAGATACGAGGAACATTGAACTGTTTTCATTGTTCAGTTTTTTCAAGTATTATTTAAAAGAAACAAACGGGAGAAAGATGTCCTATGAAACAAGTAAGTGGCGCTCAAAGATTTCACCTGTTCCTCATGCATTCCCGACGATTTATTATCGTCTATTTTATGTGAATATCGAGCCGGTCTATAATTTTCCGGTCTTATCTTATGCCAAATCATAACACTTCAAATGCATTAGCGGCTATATAATGTCACGATTGGCCACAATTAAAATAAAATTATCAATTTCTTTTGGATACGGTCGCACACGTGTGATCGATCATTCGTCAAATCGCTAAATTTTTCATTTTTTATTTTTACATAGTTCTTACGTGTCATATCGTTTACCAGTTATTTTGCATTTCTTGATAGTGAATATATATATACATATATACATATTTTTTTTATCGAAATTACGCTTTTCGTAAATATAATTTTTTTAGTACCTAGTCCAGTTTACAACAATGTACAAAAGTAAGAATAAAAAACACGATTACACTGTGAAAAAAAAGACAAACTGCAAATTATATATATAATAATTAAATTTTTCTAAAAAACAAACAAATATTAGTTTTTAAAAGAATTAAAATATATTTTATTATTTTAGAAATGGTTTCGAAGATTTGAATTATTATATATTTATATTACTTGCTTAGTTGCATTAATTAAATTTTAACCAAAAGCGGTTTTTTTTCGAAGTATTAAGTGCAAAGAGTGATAATTTTAGACCAAAATACAGTTTCCATGCTTAAAATAATTTGAAATATTGCATATTGGATTTATGCCAATAAATCAAGGAAGTATATTTTGGTTCCAGTGAAGAAATGCATTCTATTATATAATTTTAAATATATTACTAACTACATTTTTTATTGAATACTTCTTTATATCATTTAGATTAATTTAAATGCACATATTGTTTTTATACTATATAGAATAAATATTCACTTTAATTTTTGTATTTGCAGAATATATATTTGCTACATTACCAAGAACACAAAGAGGACAACCCCTTGTATTGGGAGGTGATCCTAAAGGAAAAAACTTTTTATACACTAATGGTAATAGTGTAATTATTAGAAATATTGATGTAAGTATTTAATTTAGATATAAAATACTGAAGCATAGTATTGCTTTAATCATTCTCTATTTTTAGAATCCAGCTATTACAGATATTTACACGGAACATTCTTGTCCAGTTAATGTGGCAAAGTATTCTCCAAGTGGATTTTATATAGCATCAGGTGGTATGTATATCTATAGACAAGTATTTATAAAAAAATAATACATGTAAATCGAAATCCAATAAAGATTCAAAAATGTATATAATTTTTTTTTATTACAGACCAATCAGGCAAGGTACGTATTTGGGATACTGTCAACAAAGAACACATTTTAAAAAATGAATTTCATCCTATTGGAGGACCTATTAAAGATATAGCATGGTCACTTGACAATCAGCGTATGGTAGTTGTTGGAGAAGGAAGAGAAAGGTAAATATACAATCCATAATATAAATATATAAACCCATAATTATAGTGCGGTTTCAATTTTAATAATGAATTTATTTTTATATATGACTTTAGATTTGGTCATGTATTTATGGCAGAAACCGGTACCTCTGTAGGTGAAATCTCTGGTCAGAGTAAATCTATTAACTCGTGCGACTTCCGACCTGCTAGACCATTTAGATTAATCACTGGAAGTGAAGACAATACTATTGCGGTTTTTGAAGGGCCGCCATTTAAGTTTAAGTATGTATACGAAAGATAAATGAATTTAACTTAACATAAATGTTTAATAGTAAGTTTTTATATAAGATTTCCGAGTGCGAACAAAGTGTCTTCGTAATATTTAAAAATATTTAAATATTTTTTAATAATACAGCGTTATCGCTCGCAAGTCTTAGAGATAAAAACTCCTAAAAAACGTTGATTTAAATAATAAATTTGTCATATGTACAGAATGACCAAACAGGAACATACTCGATTCGTTCAAGCTGTACGTTATTCGCCTAGTGGTAATTTATTTGCATCTGCAGGATTTGATGGAAAAGTATTTATTTATGATGGTACGAGCTCTGATTTAGTTGGTGAAGTAGGATCACCAGCTCATCAAGGCGGAGTATATGGAGTAAATTGAATCATTTTAAGACCAAATTCTTCTAAAAATAATGATGTACTCATTCTAAATAAATCTTACGTTATCTTACAGGTGGCTTGGAAACCAGATGGAACGCAGTTATTAACTGCTTCCGGTGATAAGACATGTAAACTTTGGGACATAGAAACTCGCTCATTGATTAGTGAATTCAGTATGGGATCAACAGTCGACGATCAACAAGTATGTAATTTTTTAATTTCGTGATATAGCAAATAATCAAAAACAATTCTAAAAAGATAAAAATAAAATCGGTAACAAGATTAAACTTTTCTTAGGTCAGTTGTTTATGGCAAGATAAGCATTTGCTATCTGTATCTTTGAGTGGCTTTATTAATTATCTGGATGTTGATAATCCTACGAAACCTCTTAGAATAATAAAGGTAACAACTTGAATGTGTAATAAGAACATTTTTATGGAATAAATTTTTAATTTTGAAACATTTTTATAGGGTCATAATAAACCAATAACAGTATTAACTTTGAGTCCAGATAGAAGTATAATTTATACTGGATCTCATGATGGGTATATTACCAATTGGAATGCAAAGACGGGAGAGAACGATCGTGTTCAGGGTCATGGACATGGAAATCAAATTAACGGAATGAAAGCTGCAAAAAATTTACTTTATACCGCTGGTATCGATGATACTTTAAGATCAGTTGATATCGATACAAACACGTATACAGACACGGCTATAGTTAAACTGGACTCCCAACCACGAGGTCTAGATATTTATAAAGATATAGCTGTAATTGCAACTGTTCGTCAGGTTAGATTACAACGCGATTGTATTTCAATTTAATAACTAGTTAAATTAATAATAATTGTATGTTCTAGATAACGCTTACACAAGATGGACGAAAAGTATCAAATACACCAATTGATTATGAACCATCTTGTGTGTCAATTAATCAGGAAAATGGTGATGTGGCTGTAGGAGCTACATCGGACAATATGGTACATTTTCGTTCAATTTATTCTTATAAAAGTAATTACGAGATGCAATGATTTGTAATTGAAGTAAATGATATGTAATTTTCAGATTCGTATATATACCTTATCAGGTACGAATTTAACTTGGAAAATGGAATTAGAACATTTAGGTACAGTTACAGATGCTGCTTACAGTCCTGATAATAAATATTTGGTAGCGTGTGATACAAATCGAAAGGTGATCCTTTATACTGTGCCAGAATATAAGGTAAGAAAAAGAAGTTTTTATTTTGTATAATTTCTAGAAACTACATAAAATATCTTTGAAATTCATACATATCGATTGTGCAAAGTTGCAGAAAAGATGTAAGCTGCTTTTCCATTTAACTTTCGCCATTTAGTAGATAAAATCATTAATATATCTCACGCTTTTAACGCTCCCTTAATATTTACCATTAGCAAAATATTGTCACTGCTATATTGTATGTATTTATACCAATTTTTTTGTAACAATTGTTCTTCCTAAACGCTTGTTGGATTTTTAGAGGGTGAGTAAAGCTTACCGCTAGAAAATAATTATCCGAAGCAAATTTTGCTTTGAAAATTTATTAATGAAACATTTTATAGCTTGCACACAATAGAGAATGGGGTTTCCATAATGCAAGAGTGAATTCTGTAGCATGGTCTCCTAATTCGGCTATGGTTGCAAGCGGTAGCCTTGACACAACTATCATTATTTGGAGTGTAACAAATCCAGCAAAGCATACTATTATTAAAAGTAAGTATATGTAATTTCTTTTGTTTTGTAATGTTATTTTATTTCAACGTGTATGATTGTGGAAAAACAATTTTGTTTCAGATGCTCATCCTCAGAGCCAAATAACACGTTTAGTTTGGCTAGATGAGGAAACATTGATCTCAGTCGGGCAGGACTGTAATACTAAAATATGGCGTATAGAAAAGATTTAATTAATATTTTTTTAAAATGTGCCCTTCCCTGTTTTCAAAAGAGCTTAATTTTTGAATGCATTTTATTTATTTCGTAGCCAATGAATGAATATTGTATATTATTTTTTAATACGATTTTCCGAATAAGATTGATTAGTTTGTATTACAATCATTTACATTTGATATATCAGAATAATCAAAACTAAGTACACAGTATATACAAATGAAATTGCAATAACACCATTTTACATTTTTGCGCAATGTCAATTATAAACAACAATTTTTTATATACTATAGTTATTTTTTAACTATTTACAATGTAACACGACGAAAGCATACCCTCTTTTCTGATTCTTCGATTTTTACTGGGAAATTGTAAAAAGTATTAATTATGAAAAAAAAAGTCAAAACGAAAAATATAACTAATGTCTACTTTGTCTTTATTATAACAGCGTAACGATAACAAGAAAACAGTAACAATTCGAAGGGTTTCGAGGAACGTGATCACGCTTTAAGTTATTTGTACATTTAAAAATAACATAACCAAGATCTTGCTTGCCTTATTTTTAATCAGTCTAGTACTGAATATTTCTTAAAAAGATGAGGTACATAAGTTTTTCATATTAAATCCTCTCCTAATTTAATTTTATATAATAAAATATTAATCTTTTATATATATTTGCAACTTTAAATATTAAATAAAAAGAAAAAAAATCAAAAGGGATCGTATAAGTTAGGAAATAATCTTTATATAACTTCGTTTTAGTACAATTCATCTAATGATTGTACAGAGTGGGTATCTTGAACAAAGATGCATTTTAATAATTTTACATTAATTCACATCAATATTTATATTGATTCAACTTTTTTTTTTCAAATTAAAAATCTATTATTTAAAAGATATACTCTAGTAATAAATAACAAAAAAATCAAAAAATTTATAACTAAATTTTCGATTTTTCGTCTTTTCTTTTATTTATTTTTTTTTTAATTTTTTAATCAATAAAGTATTCGGTATTCAATTCAAATTGAATAACACAAGACTTATGTTTTACATAAAACATATCCTAAAATGAAGGGTATGATATAAATCAAGGTATCTATAAGAAAATCAATTTCTATGATTTTGGCGTACTATATCGTGATCGTTTTTGTGATGAAGCAACTGGATGTCTGTAAGAAACGTGTTTTCTAAGTGCATCTCGTGATCTTGATACATGTGAACAAGCTGTGCAGCTATACGAACTATTACTGTGTGTCTCCATGTGTACTCGCAAATTATATTGATTACTTAATTGTTTTCCACAGATAAGACAAGTGACACTAGATTTATTGTAATTCTGAGAAGTTCTACCGCTCATAGAACTTGTCAGAAACTTGAAATTTGCATCCCAAATAGGTGGAGGTTTTGTATCTTCTACCGGAGTAATTTGATCTTCTAATATAGACGTACCTTCATCTATTCCACTTTCCGAATATGCTTTCTCGACGTATTTGTTTGTAGAAGCATTAATGGAAGGAATACTGACTTTTTCTCTTTGATTTAACTTCGCATTAATGGAATAGTAAGGCTTAGTCTTCACGCAGTATGGTATACTTTCTTGATCATTAAAGGATTGTTCTTCTATGGTCTCAACTGCATCTGTATCTAGAACTGTTTCTAAAGATTCTCTACCACCTATGATATTATCTTTAGTTTCTTTTTTTATTGGAGGTTCAGTCAATATCTTTTCTTGCAGTTGCACTGGTGGAGGTTGAACATATAAACCATTATCGTGTCTCGAATTTTTCTGTAAAAAGAAAACAAAAACAAGAAAAAAATGAATTACAAGTGTGAAAAATTGAAATATTAAAATTGAATTAACAGATTTAAATTTACTTTTATATAATATAATTTTATTTATTTTTATTACTTCTCTGTTTTATTAAATAATCAAAGATATTTCTGTTCTACCTAGCCTCTGAGATTAAATTCTTTAGTTATACAAACAAATTGGAATTGAATCTTTTAATTTTTTAAACATATTTTTTCAATAAATAATTTTATTTTTTTCAATAAAATATTATAAAAAAAATTTCATGCACCTTTTTTTTTATATTATCATTTTATTTTATTTCATCTCTTAAATTACAAAAAATGGGTCTGTTAAGTATTTTTTTACATTGATTCTGAATTTTTGTTATAGCCATCTTTGACTATGAAGCATTATTGTAATGCAAAAGAAAAGTACACATTGTGTAAAAAAAAGATTTAACTGTTCTAAAATATCTACTAAAAGTTTTAGTCATGTAGAGAAATTCTTGGATAAAGCTATTTTAGATATACCTGTAAACTCATTCTATGGGGAAAGGTTCCATGGGATGCATCCACTTGCATTTAGTTGCAACACACACAACGATCTTGATCTCGTGGATATCGTTTATATTCATTATCGTTCCTTTGATGCACGCATGAACATAATATGTGGTAGGTAATTCCTTCGTGTGATACTTCTTGAGGAACGACAGTGAATGTATTTAAGTGACCTGAACAAAACAACACAATCAGAGGGTAATATAAAGATTAAAGAAGGGAGAAGCGAATTTAGAAATTACTTGATTTTTTTTGTAATTTCATATAAAGGAAAAGGTATTTTATTAGTCCATGTATTTTTTTGTAGTATTTAATTATTTAATGTTTATTACATATTATGAATATATTATACAAAATATGATACATAATGGGACAATTTACTATAATTAAATTAAATTAATTAAATTATAGACATCTATTAAAAAAAATTTTGTTTCATAAAATAATATGATCTTAAATATATGAATGAATATGAAAAATTTTGATCATGGAATTAAAGTAACAATTACTAAAAAATTGTATTTACTGAATATTTAATTACATTCAATTAACAAGTCATTAATATTGGTATGATTATTATAAATGAGAATGTAATTTTGTCAATATATAAATACATCTATATGTTTTTGGGAACAGGTTATAAGGAAATTATAAGTATCAGCAAGGAGTTGCTAACGTTTAAGGCACTGAAGAAAATACATGCTTTGTTAAATATATTTCTTAGAATTCACACTGAGACAAGCTTCATTGGATAAGGAATAATAATTCATTAAATAATATTAATTATCTGTCCCTATTACACAATTAATCAACAATGATAAAACAATTAGTAAATAACATTTAAGAATCAACTGCAATTATTATGTATAAATTAATTTAACGAAAAATTAAATTCTATTAACAATCTTAAATTTTAAGACAAAAATTTTCTATTGAATTTAAAATTAATCATACAATTTTACTATATGCGTATAATTATGTTATTCTAAACTTTAAGAATAGTTAATAGCATAAAAAATTATATTTAGAATGCAATCATGCTACTTATGAAGCATTAATATAAGAGGTTTGGTAGAACAGTTGTAAAAGAAAAATAAAGGAAAATATAAATTTTCGAAGTTCAAAATATGCATTCAAAAAGAAAAAAAAATTATGTGTGTGTGTGTGTGTGTGTGTGTGTGTGTGTGTGTGTGTGTGTGTGTGTGTGTGTGTGTGTGTGTGTGTGTGTGTGTGTGTGTGTGTGTGTGTGTGTGTGTGTGTGTGTGTGTGTGTGTGTCAAAAAATCTTTACAATCTGATATTGACTACAATGCAAACTTACCAATTCGAAAAATTTTGTGCAACTGTTACTTTGTATCTTTACTATATTAACCAAAAACATAGATGAATTTTCTTACCCCAGCTATATCAGCTAATCCACGAATATGCAAGGTATCTGCCATAGCCAGAAGTGCAGGTAGTTGTTCTTGATAAATATTTACTTCGCCGTTATACATAAATGTGACAAGTGCACATAAGTTTGCATATTCCATCCCTGGTAATACTATTACCGGATGTTGCAAAGAACTTAAGTCCTAAAAGTTGATTTACATGATTGTTGTTAACTGAATTTAATTAAAAAAAAGAAAACAAAACGAAAAGGAAAAAAAGAAAGACAAATTCAACAATTTAGAAATGCATCTGATACCTTGAACAATTCTTTAAAATAGTAACTACAAGCAGAAAGAATAATTTTATGTGCGTGTATATGTCTACCACCGGCGCTCAACGTGACGTCTGTTAAATAACCACCATCAAGCAGTTTAGGAAGAGAGCTCAACAGTGTGTTTTGAAAATTGTGCCATCGTAAACAAAATTGTTGCCCCTCCATGTTCTTATATACTGCAAATCAAAACAGCACAATCTTTTAAATTAATCTTTTAATTAATATCATATCAATATTTTCTAATCATTGTTTCTGCATTGATCGGATATACACAATCAAAAAGAAATCTGATAATCGTCGTTCGTTCAGTATTTCATCCACGAAATCTCAAAATCTCTAAACGAAACGAATCAAAGATAAATGAAACTTATGATATAATTGTGAAATCATAAATCAAGATTGTCTGAAAATAAAATAAACATGCGCGACTATGGACAAAAAGTTACATAAAGTGGACACGAAAATACTATATTTTTCTATATACCGCCCTCCAATCGTATATATACCTTCAAAGAAAGAAGAATTATAATCAAATTAGAACGCGATGGACCAAGCTCTCAGGCACGCAACATACAGCTTCGGGAAGGTTATGTGTCTAAGGCTGTTAATAAAAGAGGAAAAAATTTGGTTGAGCTTGATTTGATCTATTTGCGCCGGACGGAAGGGTAGTTGGGTTACTGCTAGTGGAACGGTTCAAGAGACAGACAATACTATTTATTTAATCAGGCTGCAGGTTCCAGCCAAGTCTATTATTGTACTTTCAGGTATGGCTGGAGGAAAGAACAAATATCAACTCTGGCGATGTTACGTGAAACAATCCCGTTTCTTTATCATTAAGAAAAATCCACTAATGCGCGTTCCGCAATATCACACAAATAGAATTAGAATTCTGCTAGCTCGTCGCTTGTTCTTACCTCGATAAAAAAAAAAGAAATTGTTTGATCAGATCGTCAATGATATTCCGTACAAGACACTACACACTCTGATCTGGCAGCACTTTGCCATAATCACCAGTAACGTAGAAAAAGTGCGACAACGTATTCGACGTCGACGTACACCGTCACCTATCGACATGTTGCCGAAACAATGTCTTCAGAATCATTAAAAATCGCAGAACGAGAAAATGATTTATTTCCTTTTCTCAGTGGATGGATCTCTCCATCTTCTCCAATATCGTTATGACTATTTATTTTCACTTCTCGTTCTTATGTATAATTCTTTTTAAAACTTAGAAACTTGACAGAACTTAAACTTAACATTGAGAAACTTAATATACTTTATAAAAATTTTTAAACAGAATTTGAATTGTTAGATTAAAAATGTTACTTTAAAATTATTTATTTAAAAAAAAATGGATTAAAAAGAGCATTCAACATTTCGTTTTATACTTTGGAATTTTATGTTAATAAATTTAATTCATGGGAAACGTGGAAATAGTTTTTAAGAACTTCCGATTTAAATTCTTTGTGAAACATTTTTGCCGACATATAATATAATTCTTTAAATTATTATTCGTTGCTCTTTCTTAATTGTTTATAACGTAATTATTATAATTATTATAATATTATAATTAATATTATCGTAAATAACGTAATTATTTATAAATAATGTAATTGAAGTAAATATTATCTTAAAATATATAAAAACACGCAATTTTCTTTGGGTTGCGCCTAATTACAGTGGAGATGGCGCTAGAATTTACATTTGTTACGTGTTACATTACAATTTATCAGTTTGTCATGATTTGTTGTTGCATGTCGAATAGCCAGTGTCTAGTATATTCTAATCGAATATCACAATAAAAGTATTACACTTGCTGTACTTCGCTTTGCGGCATCGATGCGAAATGTATTCGATCAGTCAGTTACTCTGAACTTAAAAGATGTCTTTCACACGCTTGTGGGGACTGACACTTCACTTGTTATTCATCATTTTGTTTACACCGCTGTCAATCAGCAGTGACGATCTAAAAGATTTGACACTTTGCGAAAGAAAATCATCTCGCAGGTAATTAACTACTCTTAGTTATCTCTTGTTCATGTATTTGATTAGTTTAACAGTACTGTTACAGCTTTGTCAATGTTTGTACTCCTTTCTAAATATTATTATTGATATTATAATATCTGTATGGACAAAAATCTGTATAAAATTTATATCAAAATACAAAATAATGTAGTACTGTATTATATTTTTCTGTATCAGTTTTAGGAATGGATTGTTGTTATTAACAATTTGTAAGAATGAATAATATAGAGTAATTAATAAAAGGAAATGTTATACACATCTAAAAAGTTACACACAAGTTTGAAGTTGAACATTCAGTTTCATTCTTATTTTGTCTGTACCTTATTTACAAATAAAACATTGTGTTGTATTTTCTATGTAAAGTTAATTATAATTTTGTATTTTGCAGCTTGTTATTTGTAAGTACATTAGATGGAAGGATATCTGCTTTAGACGCTAATAATCTTGGAGAAAAACAATGGACATTAGAATTTAACGAAGGATCTATGTTATCATCTAATATTCATCATAGAGAGGTATGTAATTATTGAATATATTTTATGTTTTTAATATTATGAAAGAATGTCAAGTGTTTTTCTATATTTATTCTTTTGTTTCTCCTTTTTTCCATAGCTTAATAATAATGGAAAATGGGTTCGTCTGATACCATCTCTAAGCGGTGGATTATATCAATTTGATGAAGAAAATTTAGAAGGAGTGCCAATAACTGCAAGCCAGCTGTTGCATTCATCTTTTCGTTACTCTGATGATCTAGTGTTATCTGGTGGTAAAGAAGTGAAATCATATGGTACATATTTTTAAAATGTAAATAAATTATTTATAGAAGAAAAAGATAATAAGGAAATGGAATTTGAACTTTTGCTAGGTGTTTCAAGTATAACAGGGAAAATTTTATATGAATGCGGAATCAATGGTTGTGTTAATATCACAGATGGAGAAACGTACATTGAACAGGAAATTCTTATTATTCAACGATTTCAACAAACTGTAAGAGCAGTTGAACCCCGTACCGGTATTGAGAAGTAAATTTCATAAAATATAAAGTTTGTTGAACATTGTTAACGAAAGATATTACACTGAAATATTGCATTGAAATAGGTGGAACTTTAGTGTTGGACAACATAATTTAGTACTTGTCCCTCATTCTGATATTTATTGTCAAAATGAAGTAACATCTCGTGATCTAGATATTGAAATTAAAGTTATTGTACCTGACGGCTTAATTTGGGCTGTTAATAAAAACGATCCTACAGTAAAATTATGGCAACATAAAGTAAGTTTTAATCAGTTAAAAAAGAAAATATATATTTTAAGCTTTGTACTAATTACGCATACTAATATTTTGTTAGTTTGATTCTCCAATTGTTACCATATGGCGCGAAGATTCAAGTTCAAAAAACAATGAACATAACAACTTAAAAAAAATTAATTTATTTGATAGTACACAATGGTCTTGGGGTATAGACTTTTCAGTCAGTCCAGCTCTTTATTTGGGTATGCATAACAGGCAGTTATATATACAAGAAAATACAGAACTGTACAAATCATTAGATGCATCGCCAAGGTACATGCACCATACAAAATATCCATGGCAACCTTATCCTGCTATTGGTATGCAAGTTGAGTTTTGTTTTTGATTTAAAAAAATTTCAATAACATTATAACAGATATATATGTAATATAACTATAACATTATATATAATAAAATATAATATATTTCAGGTAATGCAATTAAAAAATCTCTTTTAGATCGTTCAATAAATGTTAATAATAAGGAAGATGATATGTTATTTGAAATAACAGACGCACAAAGTACCACTGCATTATCAATTTTATATAATTCGGAATATATAAATGGTATATAAATATAAAACATTAAAATTTCGTTAATAATAGAGAGAAAGTTTCTTTAACATTATTTTGTTTGATATAAATTTTGTTTAGGAAATGGATTTTATTTGTACTCGACAGATCAACTGGAATTGGATAATAACAAACAATGCAATCGTACTCCAAATTTAATGCTTATAGAAGAAAAACGAAAATCATTTAGAGGAAATTATACTCAGGAAGAAGATGAAGATACTCCTGTTCAAGTTATTATTGTATCATTGTGGTATTGGTGGTATGTAAAATGAAATATAATAAAGTATAAAATATTCTTCATAAAAAATCTTTATTAAAAATAGGAAGGAGGTTTTGATAATATCGATTACTACTGCTGTTCTACTAAATTTTATATTAACGCAACGTCTGTTAAATGCTACAACAGTTTCTAAAGATGCAGTGCTTCCGGTAAACAATACTATAGATTATTTTAATGTTACAAAATTTTTAAAACGCTGATGTTAGACATGAATTAAAAGTATTTATTTTTATATGATTACGTAGCCTTTAATAGTTGAAAGACACATAGAAACAAATAAGAATAATCAACCGATTGATGAAAAGGAAATCGACAGTTTCAAATCACGTTATCTCACAGATTTTGAACCAGTAGATTGTTTGGGAAAAGGTGGTTATGGCATAGTGTTTGAGGCAAAAAATAAAATAGACGATTGCAATTATGCTATTAAGAGAATTGCCCTGCCAAACAGGTTTGTTAGTATTTTATTAAATTCTACAATATAATTTAATATCAAGCATGAAAAATGGATATAATCAAATTTACAATCTTCTCTTTTATTTTATTCAATAGTACTTATTCAAGGGAACGTGTAATGCGAGAAGTAAAAGCTTTGGCTAAGTTGGATCATCAAAATATTGTAAGATACTTCAATGCATGGCTCGAGTGCCCCCCTGTAGGATGGCAAGAAAAACATGATCCTCAGTGGATAAACAAGATTCCTAAATCTTTACATTTAGATTTTACTTCAGAGGAAATTCACATGGAAACAAAAATGAATAACTCCGTTTGTATTAATGTTAGTCAGACTGATCAATCATCAATAGACAGTGCTTGTGAACCTCATGAATTAGACAATGATTTGAATGAAGATTCTTTTATCGTATTCGAGAAATCCCAGTTAGTAAATCGAGGTGAAAATGTCATCAACATAAGTAACTCTACTGAGAGTTCTGATTTGTCACATTCGAGTAATAAAGTTGAAGAGACAGTGTCAAGAATTGCCAATTCTTCATATTCCGAAAGTATTCTATTCAAAGACACTAATAGTGAAACATCAGAAAAGGAAGAGAAAAAGAAACGACAAAGATCGTTTTCTTTGGATCTGTATAATAAGTCGAGTACACGTAAGTCTCCGAAAATGTTCCTTTACATACAAATGCAGCTGTGCCAAAGGCTGAGTCTCAGAGAATGGCTAAAAATGCAGTCAATGCGAGATTATCGTCATGTGTTACATATATTTCATCAAATCGTTGATGCTGTAGAATACGTTCATTTGCAGGGACTTATTCATCGTGATTTAAAGGTAATGTCTAAAATAATAATGACGTTTTATATTGCAAAAACTTTTATAACGTTTATTAAAGCATAACGAATGAATTTCAGCCTTCGAATATATTCTTCTCTTTTGATAATAAAATAAAAGTTGGAGATTTCGGCCTTGTAACTGCAATAGCAGAAGGTTATAATGAAGCTCATACTCCTTCTTCAGAGAATGAAGATGTTACACTTAAAAGTAGTTTACATACCGCGTATGTCGGTACTCATCTTTACATGTCTCCTGAACAAATAAATGGTCAAGGCTATAATTATAAGGTTGATATCTATTCCTTAGGAATTATTTTGTTTGAATTGCTTATTCCATTTGTTACTGAAATGGAAAGAGTAGATATCCTTAGCAATTTAAGAAAGTCAGTATTTCCAAACAATTTCAGTCATGATTATCCGGATGAGGTAAGAAAAATTTAAACAATCCTTCTTTAATCTTTTTTTTTAAACAAAATATGTCAATAACAAGTTTTGTTTTTAGTACAATTTGTTGGCCATGATGTTAGATGAGAATCCTAGTAAAAGACCCACAACATTAGGCATTAAAGCAAGGCCACCATTATTAAACTATGAAATAGCTAATGGACTCAATATGGATGAAGATACAAAATGGCATTTCGAGTTACCTTTGTTGACACGACATTCATCTGTAATTAGCAATAGTAGTAGTGAATGAAAAAATGTAGCTATACATTTTGTTTACTGTATTTATCTATTATTTTATCTATTATGAAATTATTACAAATTTAATGAGGATACTTGCTCAATTCTTTTATTGTAAGACAGCATTTATTCAGAATCATTTGAACGGGAACAATGATTGCAAAAATTTACACAAGCAATACAAAACGTGGATCATAGTTTTCCAGTACAATTCATACATTGGCTATTTTATTTTATATTAAATAATTAACATTCATGTTTTGCTATATTGTCTTCAAAGTGTAAATATAAGCTGCCATTGTATTAGACGATATTTGTATAAATGTATTTTTTATATTAATTCATATCATCTAAATATTTTCCTATAAAAATTGTATTATTTCATACTGCTGTGACTTGAAGAATATTAATATTACCTTTAATATTGTTAAAAGTAGTAATATTTAATGTTACAATTAGAAATTTATGTAAATCTATTTTGTAACTACATTAAGAAAATACAGGAATTTTATTAATTCACTGATTAGTGCTTTTGAATTCTATAATTACTGTAGAATACTAAGAAATATTAAGAAATACTTTTTGCCTTTTATTTAGTTGAAAGATTCAATTATCATCTAAAATTCTTGATACAACTTTATTTACAGCTTGTTCACTGCTAAGTAGTGTTACACCCTTTTTAGATAAAACAAAGTTTATAATAGATGTGGGATTAGTATTTAACATTTGTGGAAGTCTAAAAACCATTGCTAAAAAGTTACATACTTATTTTATTTCAATTCTAATTTCTAGCTTGATGAAATAACATTAATTTTGTTATATATATTACCCATTTCGAGCATCCTGGAATATTTCCAACAAACACCAAATTATCAAGACTGTGAAACACACAATTATAACTTCACAAATAAAATTCCATTCTTTCCAAATCGTACTTTCAAATTCTAAGAAATTATAATTTTTTTTATAAATGTAATTAAATAAATTACTCTATTTAACAACGATTGTATTACCTTCACTTTTATCTATTACAGTAATACCAAATAAAAAAAGCTTGACCTAAAGCTTTGTTTGATTTATTTCTATAACGATAAATGTGACATGAATAAAAATTTTCTACTGTATCAGGAATTGTGTAGCTTGCAATACTAATAGTACTAACTCGTCCATTATTCTTCAGATTGAAAAAATTATTGCTTCATAGAAAATTAAAAATTATAAAATCAATATGAAAGAAGAATAAATATTTTAATTTGATATATTTACTTATTTCCATAAGATTGTAATAATTTATCCATTAACAACCACAAAACATATGTTTGTTTAGAAAATGTGTATCGTTTTTCATGAGATGTTGTATCATAGATACATGATAATTTAAGTTCTTGACCTAAAAGTAATGGTACTTCTTCGTAATAGTCTGAAAAATTATTATATTCAAATGTATCATTGAATTATTATTATAGTATATTCAAATATACTATAGTATTATTTATAGTAACGTATTAAGAAATATTACCAGATATACTAATAATACGACTAGAAAATCGTTTGCTACTTATTTCTAGAATTGGTAAGGATATAAGATCTATTTGTTTTCCATTTATATTCAGATATGCAAGAGTAAAACTCATTTGTGGTACGTCTACACATTTGGAACATATTTTTTCCTATTATAAAAATTTTAAAGTTATAAAATTATAAAAATTTCATATATCAAACTGAGGATCTTTGTTTTAAATAAAGTTATTTACTCTCATATCATCACGTATAGCTCCTAAGAATATGTCAGTTACAGATGTAATCATTGTCTTTTTCAAAATTGAAGGTATATATTTCTTTTCACTTCCATTAATCTGCATGTATATATTTTTATTATCATGAATCAATATTACTTCAAACCATTCTCCTATTAAAATATGTTCCCCACTTTCAATCGCAGCACAAGCTGTTCCTTGATAAAATTTCAACTTCACTCTTCCCTCCTCTAATAGTAATAAAATATATTTATTTAACGAATCATCTGGTATTGTTGCCACAATTCCATTTACATCCTCTATTTTTATAACAATTATAATCTAAATTATATGATCAATATTACAACATTATTTAATAACTTTTGTTTGAGAACGTTAAACAACAATTACAAAATTCTTACTTGCCAATATTCTATACTTTCTGGACATGATACTGTAACTGAATCTGTTACACCAATGTGAATAATACCTTCATTGTCATCTTCCATCAAATATTGAACATTATTACTATGGGATAAAAGATTTGCATATTTTGTATTGTAATTATCCTACATGATATTTTATATTTTTAAAATATTTACTTGCTTAATATTAATTACAATTATAGAATTCAATTAATATGAATAACCTTTGATACAAGAAGTTAAACAGGTGCAAAATTAATTATTAATTCTTGAATTTGACCTTGAAATCCTCCTACTTTCATCATATGATCCAGATTATATGACTTTGGAATGCATGTAAAAAAGCTAATTTTATGAAAACCATCATCAATACGTAATATACCACGCGTTCTGTATATTGCAATTAATATTATATGCCACTGTCCAATCTATAAAATAATTTACATCAAACATAAAACAATCAATATATATAAAAAAAACATATTTCTTACTTCTAATTTGGTTTCATTAATCAAAACTAAAGTACAACCAGCAATTTGAGATAAAAGCACTATCTTTCCATTTTGGAGAAATAATTTTATAAAATCACACATCGATCCATTACAATCCTTTTCAAAACGATAAATGATCATACCAAAAGGAAATGATGGTAAAAATCTTAGATATATATGAAGCAAATGTGAAGATTTTCCACTTATATCATAAAGAAGGCTACTTTTTTCTGTAAAATGTGCTACTTCGTGTGATTTAACTTTTGAATAAAATTCAATTATTACAATTTATTTTAATATTAATGGTAACATTATTAGATTCTAAGTATACCTATACATGGTTTAGTGAAACATTGACGAAATTCAGAAGCTGAGCCAATACAAGATATACCATTACCACTTCGAGAAGGATTGTTACACATTCGATTTCTTAACTGTGTACCAGTTCCACAACTTGAACTACAAGGTGACCAAACTGTCCATGATGACCACATTCCATTTACTAATAAAGATTAATAATTATAAAATAGTTCTTGCAGATTGTATAAATTATTTTTGGGAAATATACAACATTTTGTTTATGTAAAACAACATGCTTACTGGAACAATTATTAATCACACAGCTCTTTATATCTTTGGATGAACCTTTACATGAAGTTTTTTGTAAATTTTGTACTTCTGAACATGAACGTTTTCTTATTTGAACTCCACTACCGCACTCTACACTACATATGCTCCATTTGTTCCAATTAGTCCAAGTATCTGCTATTAAAATAACAAAGCAGTATGTAATTTAAAAATTATATCTTGTATATATACTTGTATATATATATATATAGTTCTAAAACATATCTAATGTACTTGAAAACTTTCTGCAATTAAATCCTACACAGCTTTTTGTTTCAAATGCTAAATCACTACAAGTTAATTTAGAACTTGAAGGTGTTGGACTATTGCAAATCCTTGTGCGATATTTTTTACCTTTGCCACAAGTTGCAGTACATGATGACCACATTCCCCAAGCACTCCAACCACCAATGCCTGAAAATTGGATTTCATTATTTACTTACAAAAAATATTAAGTACTTAAACAATATTTAATTATTTATTTACTTGGACATCCAACATCATATTTAACACAATTCATTGCATTCCAATAGAGCATCTATATATACAAAATCTATGAAAATATTACTATAAGACTATTTCTTTGAAAATTGTATGTTTTGTGTTCATTACCGTATTGTTTCCAAGAATTTTCTCAATAATGGAAAATGTACAATCTACAAGGAAACACAATTCTATCAAAGCTGGTAATTTCTTGTGAAATTCCTGCACAATCTTCAGTTCTCCTTTACGTGTAGGATGAACATTTACAACCTTCTCATAATCAGTTATTGTACATCCTGAAGAGAAATAATTATTGAAGTAAATTATACATAAAATTACTATTACCAAAATTCTATTCTGTCATTTTAGGTTGTACCTGTAATCTGACAACTTTCAATTTAATAACTAGAACCAATGCAAGAAGCTCCATTATTGGAAGGTGCAGGATTATCACAAGTACGATGCCTCTTCCTTCTACCTTTAAATCCACATTTCCCAGAACAAAGACCCCAAGAGCTCCAAGAAGTCCAGCTACCATCAATGGGACATGAATTCTCATGATTTAATCCAAGATCACAATAAAGGCTCTGTATTGTATTGAATGCATCGTCTACAATAAAAAATCGTCTAATAAATTATTAAATTATTGGATATGAATATTCCTTTTACCAGTAGAAGCAAGAACAATCAACGATATAAACAAAATAAGAAGAAATATTATGGATGATAAAATTTTCATTATACGCAATAATTTAGGAATAATTAACAGGAAAGTGAAATGATAACTATCATCATGTGCTAAATGCGTTAATTCCAAAAAGAGTTATAGTATATTTTATTTTTAATATATTCCTGCTTCAAATGTAAATTATCCGATGAGCGGTTCAATTTGAATTCAAATATATCTATTTCCGATGTCAAGATAATTCAAGCCAATGAAATTTGTTGGTTTCGTATAACAGTGTACAGACTTAAAAGTTGAAATTTATCCACACGGCGCGAGCGGCACAAACCTTTTGAGAGTCTGTACAGTGTCAGTAAAAAACGTATAAATACTTCTAATAAATTGTAGTAAGTGTCTCTTAAATAAAACGGATGCGTTTTGATTTTTAGAGTGTGATTACGTTCTCAAGGAATGATACCGTAGACTGTATTATTTTCAATGTTATTGAGAATTTCGGCAAACGAATAAGTCTAACCTTTAATCACGAATGTCTCAACGATAAAGTTAGACAATTAATCATCGTCGATGAATATTCACGAGGGACAACATTATTAATTGATAAAAGATTGTATAATAATAATAATTTACGTCAGATAATGTTAATGCCTTCGTTACTGTCTTATTTCTATCTTTTTTTTGTTTGGATTTAGTTCTGTTTGTATTTAATATTTAATTTTTCCCTGTATCGTACAAACATGACTCTCAATGCCTTAAAAGAAATGGCAGGAGAAGTGGTTGATATCCACATTACGGCTGATAGCAACTTTCCTTCATTAATCAATCTCATGCGATACAATGTGCAAGGTAAGTTTGTACTTCTTTGTCTGTTTTTTATATCTTACAGTTATTTTGTGTGTTTTACACATAAATACATTTTCTTTTCAGGTGGACCAACAGTTAGCGGTCGTGACGACCATGACTATCCAAATTTAAATGAAATGTCAGTGTGTTTTTCAAATATAAATCAAATGAAAGCATATAGTAAAATCTCCCTGCCATCTGAGATAATGGAACATTTTCGTCGTATCCTTTTAAATAATGACAGATCACTCTTCAATGGTTTTAAATATAATTCTTTAATGTCTAATTAGATATACAATGCCATTGTATGATGGGCCTTTTTACAGAAATTTCGAAAGCATGGCTTACGATTGATAGTGACATATATGTTTGGTCATATGAAAATGAGTAAATATTTAACTTAAAGTTCATAGAAATTTTCCTTACAAGAATATTGTAACTCGTTACTTAATATTTGTAATATACTTTCAGATCTGATGTTGCATATTTCGATGGATTAAACGAGACTATTATAAGCGTAGGTTTAGTGAAACCCAAAGCAGGAGTATTTCAGTCTTATGTGAAGTATCTATTAATTCTTACAACTACAGTGGAAATAACTATTCTTGGAGTTACACTAACAGAAACCAGTGACGGTACGATACAATTAGTTTCTCTCTGAAATTATATCATTTTTGAATTTCGTTCATTGTTTTGATTTCCTTTTTGTTTAGGCATTTCACCAGAAATGCAATTGGTTCCTGAACCAATTTTTACTGTTACTACAGATGGAATTGGTATTACAACAATAGCAAACACTAGTAGTGGAAGAATTTTTCTTGGTGGTAGAAATGGATCTCTTTATGAAATATATTATCAGGTAAAATTTACTACATGCATGTGAATATAAAAATAATTAATATAATATATATTATTATCATTATTATTATATATATTAATATATATAAAAAATCTTAATTAATTACTGTAGTATGTGTTTGTTGTATAGGCAGAGAGTAGCTGGTTTGGGAAACGTTGTAAAAAAATTAATCACTCTGAAGGTCCATTATCATTTTTAGTTCCATCATTTGTCACTATAGCTTTGTCAGAGGAGGAAGCAATAATACAAATTTCTGTTGATGACTCGCGAAATATTTTATACACACTTGGTGATAAGGGAACCATCACAGTTTGGGATATCGATAATAATGGTGCATCCAAAGTTGCATCTTTGTCACAAGCTTCCTTAGTGCAAACCGCTGTTCACGTTGTTAAGTATGTATATTTATACAAATCTTAATTTTAAATAGCTGAAATTTATGATTTATATTACGTTTATTGTTTTAGAACACTGGATAGTAATAATTTTCGACCATTGGTGAGCATATCAGCGATCACAGAGTCAGAATCAGTACATTTAAACTTGGTTGTAGTTGCAGCTACTGGAATACGTTTTTACTTCAGTTGTACTTCAGTTGCCAATCCGACAACCAGACCTCAAGGTCTGCAATTAATACATGTCAGATTACCACCGCGTTATGCTGCTAATGCGACAGTAATGAGACCAAGAAAGGTACAAATGGCACATTATAGAAAAGGTATATATATGAACACTCTACTGTCAACCCTTTCGCTATCCGATAAAATTAAAAACGCTCAAAAAATGAACTGTTTGTTCGTACGACGCGTAGAATAAACAGCGAAAATGTTAAATATAACATCAAAATTTTTATACTGAGACATACTTATTACAGGAACATTAATTCTTGTTTGTGGCGGAGATACAGAAACAGTTTTATGTTTAAGTAATGATGCTTATCCATTCACAAATTACTTAGCTGAAACTCAAAGTCTTTTATCACTCGATAGTACAGTATGGGCAATGGCAGAAATTCTTGTAGAACCAGCTATACGTATTGAAAAACAAAATATTACTCAAGAGGAGCCTCCTCTTCTTGTAAGGCAGCACATGGAAGCACCTCGAAAATTTATTTTTTTAACCTCTCAGGTATAATTTGAAAACATATCAAATGTATTTATCGATGAGTCATTTATTTATTTAATTACAGGGTGCTATAATTTACGTTCAAGTTCGTCCAATGGACATATTAAAGCAGCTTCTTTTAGAACAACGTGGCCCTGATACTGAAGCCGTTCGTGCATATTTTCAATCGCAATCATTGGAGCAAGCATGTGCAACTTGCCTTATTTTAGCCACGCTTGAAAGTTCTCAGAATGCCGAAGTATTAATTCAGATATATACTTAAAAAATGAAATTTTTTAAAATTAAAATGTAATGTTTAATTGTAATTTGTTTATAAGTTGGCAGAATGGGCAACCAGAGCATTTTTTTTATATGGTAGTCAACGAACAACAAGTATTGGACCTGCAATTGATGTACATGGTAATAACTTTATTATAAATACAAATATCACATTACTATATTATAAATATAAAGTATTACTATTAAATACAAGTACTTTTGTTTTCCATTGTAACTATAAAACCATGATATGAGTGCTTTAGGAGATATGCGCACATCGACACCAAGAGTTCCAAACTATGATTTAAGACTTCAGGGATTTCGACCGCATGTGCCAGTTGGACATAGTACAGATTCTCTGCAACAGTTTTCTGCGAAACACAATGGTTTATATCTGTATGTAGGAAGAATACTTCGACCAATATGGAACATGCGTTGTATTAAACAAGAAGTTATAAATAACAAAACTCAGGTGACTGCGTTGATATAGACTTTTTTAAATGTTTTTGTTTTCACATGTTGTGTTTATTCATATTATAATTTCAGATCTCTAGTACAATTTCAGCAAGACAAATTAGTTGGATTTTAAGTCTTCTACAGGCATTAAGATCATTTCTTAATAAAAATACCCATATTGCTAAACAGTATGTCTTTTATATGTTATTTCAACAGCCTTACAAATGATTCAGTTTTATTTGAACTATTTGTTGATCTTCAGACATAGTACTACTAGAACAACTGATGGATTTGAAACAACTATATCTAGTCATTACCAAGGACCAATAGTCGAAGAAAGGAATTCCTTAGCTGCATTAAAAATTTTCATTACTCATGCTTGTGAAGTGTTAGAACTTTGGAAAATTTTATGTGAAAACCACTTGAATAATATTGTGAATTGCTTATCAAAGGTTAATCAAATATATAGTACAATTTTCTTAATAAAAAGTTTTATCTGTTATAGTTATTTTTGTATTAATTTATAGGATCAAATTAATCAATTTTCTACGGCGACGTTTCGAGATTTAATTTTAATTGGACATGAAATTCCTTCATTACTAATCATTCATCTTATAGATAGGTAAGATAATTAAATAATTATCTATTAATAAACTAATTAAAGTAACAAAAGTACTATTTACTAATTTTCATAAATCTTTTACAGTTACCTTGGAGATAATGCATCTGTTGATGCTGTAAGTCAAAGATTGCGAGAAGTTTGCCCAAATTTATATAGAAGTGAAGACGCTGTTTGTTCTAAGGTATAAGAAATGAAATTTAAAATATTACGATTTCATTTTTATATATTGTTCATTTCTGTAAATTATAGGCGAATGAAATAATTTTAAAAGCTAAAAATTGTACAAATCCAGAAGAAAAAGAATGCTATTTACAATCTGCTTTAAAGGTACATTTTGATATTATTGTATTACATTACAATTCTCTATTTACATTTATATTGCCTATTTACATTCCTCAGCTTTGCAAAGAAGTTGCTCCCAGATTGAACTTAAGTGCAGTATGCCAACAATTCATCGCTTGTCAATTCTATTCGGGTGTACTTGAATTATGTCTCTCCTGTGCAGAAAAAGTAGATCCTAATAACGCTGCCTTACACTATTATAAAAATAATGAACCAATCGAAGACCAAGAAGCTTACACGAAAAGGTATTGATTGAGAAATTATATTTTGACATATGTTTTTTTCTATTATATGTTTAATATATCAATTATTCTAATTATTCAAATAATTGTTTCTATGTAGATTAGAGATTTATAAAGAATTCATTACGCTGCTGGATCATCTTTACAATCAAAGTATCTCTAATCCATTAACACCTACTGTACCTAGTAAACCTGGCCCTCCGCTACAAAATGGATCAACTATGCCTGTTACACCAGCAAAGGAAATAGTATGATATCTTTTTCAAAGTTAAATTATTTCCAATATAATAACAATTATTGAATCTTTTATATAAATATTTATATGTTTTAGTTGCATGACATTATAACTGATGCATTACACTCTACGTGTGAAATTCTTCATGCTTTAGTGTATGCTTGGATGATAGAAAGAAGGCTTCACGGAGAGCTCGTTGCTCTAGCAGCACCTTCTTTAGAAGCTTATCTAACTCGTGTCAATGCACCGGACTTACTATGGCAGTATTACGAAAAAAATAAAAATCACGCTGCTGCAGCTAAAATTTTAGATGCTTTGGCGACCAAAGAGTACGTACAGACATACACAACCATTAAGTTTATTAAATTTATGCTTTTTTCTTTTTTTTTTTTAATTCAAAAGACATTACTTTTTATTTTTCATTTTTTTTTTTTTGTTTGTTTTCTTTAAACATAGATCAAATATACCGTTATCACAGAGAGTTGAATATTTAGCTCGAGCAGTGGTTTGTATGAGAAGCGACCAAGCTGGATACGCTCCATACCTTGGTATATTTTTACGTGAATTAGAAGACAAGGTAGAAGTTGCTAGAATACAACAACAGGTATCTGATTATAAATATCGTAATAAAAGAGACTTATTTAGAGTATAATTTGCATGTTGTCAATTTCAGATATTAGATACGATTTGTAACCAACATTTGAGCGATAGACTTAGTGAAGAAGAATTCAGAGCATTAAATTCCTCGTTACTTGATATTACAAAGGTATGACTTAATCATTTAAGTTATGAGTTAAGATACTTATATTGATCTTTCAGAATTTACGTTTGTCAACCATTAATTGTCAATTGTAGTTGTACGAAAAATATGCGGACCCTTTGCAGTTGTGGGAGTGCAAATTGGCTATAATTCATTGCTCTGGTCATCAAGATGCAATATTAATCCAGGAAATTTGGACTAATATCATAAATAACGGTATTCACGTTCTATTTTACATATTTATATGACTTTGAAAGATATTTACATTTTAATATATATTTATAGAATTAAAAGATGCTTCAACGGCAGAAGATAAAATGACTATTTTAATGAGCAAAATTATATCGTTAGGACAGGAATATTCGGGATCACCTCACTGTTTCCCAGTTGGTAATAATAACTTTCTTACAATTCTTATAAAATAATGAGAATATACGAAATGAAATTATAAAATATTTTGTCAATCTATTTTTCTTTCTTTTTTTCAGATTTCTTAGTAAAACAGTTGGAAATAAAAGCATGTAAATTAAATGTATCAAATACTGGAATTATAACTGGGTTTTTACAATTAGGAGTATCGATGGAGGATCTTTTAGACATTTACAAGTAAGTAATAGTTTGCGCAACGAGACATGTTTCATACTTTTCTTGATAAAAAAATGCATGTTTGTTCTCAGAATGATCGGCAAAGATACTCGAACTTGGCTAAACGAAGGGAACGAATTTCACCTTATCGAATCGACTGCGAATTTAGTTAATCACTTTATATCTCATTCGAACATTACCAACACCTTCATCAAGTAAGTATTATTCATCTGTCGAACAAATATAATCACAAGCCCATGTTTTTGTTAGTTGCGTAAATTGTGTTGTTGGATTAATGTTAAAATTGATCGAATTACAGACGAAAAATAATAACGAAGTGCCAGGACGTGATTTCAAAGTGTTTAACTACCTTGTACAGCAAGCCTCACGGACAAGAATTGATAACGAAACTTAGATCGATTCAAAACATTCTGATTCGTATGTAAGAGGAAATTTGTACTGTTTTTATGATGAACTAATATTTGATAAAATTATATACAAATCATGGAAAATTAAAACATGGAATGAAAGCAAATCGGTTTTTTTCTGCGAGAACCGCGTCAAGAAACGAATGAACATGTAAACATAAATGAAATACGAGATGTGTAAAATACGAGGTATAAACCACGAAGCACAGATGTATTTCATGCACATTATAAGCATCTTTTTCATTAATAAAATCTACGTGCTACAAAATATTCATGATACAGTATATCATTCTTTTATTGCGTCAAGTTATGCGATAATAAAAACTCGTATACTACAAATTCTAAACATTTATAAACTTTAAACCTTTTACATTTTATATATTTACTGGAAACTTATTTACAACTTATTTGCTCGCGCATTTCCAAGGAAAAACGACTAACCATAAATTATGGTATAATATAAATTTTAATTCTGCATCAACAGCTAATGTTAAATTTTATTACAGCATAAAAAGTACAAAATTCTCATTCAAACTTCAAAGTATATACGTGAATATTTTCAACGGTATATCCTATCACCTTATGCTACAAATTGATCACTAATGATCTTTTCAAATTTTTGTACATTGGCAAGTTACAAGGTGCAAGGTACAAGTCAAAGGAGGCTCCAACGTTAACACAATACGTGGTGGTCCTGAGAAGGACCATTTTGTTTTGCAGGCAAGCTGTTTCTTCTTACTTGGAGCTGGTGTATTTGGTAACTGCTTTAGTACCTTCGCTTACTGCGTGTTTGGCCAATTCGCCGGGCAAGAGGAGCCTTACGGCAGTTTGGATCTCTCGAGAAGTGATCGTGGAACGTTTGTTATAGTGCGCTAATCTCGATGCCTCGGCGGCGATACGCTCGAAAACATCGTTGACAAAGCTGTTCATGATACTCATCGCTTTGCTGGAGATGCCGGTGTCAGGATGCACCTGTTTCAGCACTTTGTAAATGTAGATAGCATAGCTCTCCTTCCTCCTCCTTTTTTTCTTTTTGTCGGCCTTGCTGATGTTTTTCTGAGCCTTGCCAGCTTTCTTCACAGCTTTCCCACTTATTTTCGGCGGCATGTTTTTGTCAGCGGACGTAAATCGTTGGAAAGAAAAAACAAAGATAACTTGATGATTAGCTACTCTTATTCAACCGTCGTGAGGATCGGTTAAATGCGCCGCGGCAGGGTCACCTTTCATTTATATATCTGAACGAGGCAGCAACGATCCACCAATTGGAACGCTCCGTGTCTACCGGCTGCAATTCCTAGCTACGTGATTGGTACGGCAGTGCTACTGTTACCTGGAAATTGATTTCATAGAATGTGTTCCACACATGGTTACGTACGTTTTTTATGTATGTACTTCGACATATATGTAACTTATATTCGATTTTTTTTAACAAGTAAACATTTATCTTTTTATTTTTGGTAAAAAAATTGAAAGATTTTCTATTTAAACGAGATGATATAAATATGATTTTCTCTCGACATAAATAATATATATGTACATATATGTATATAAATTATATAATTATTAAATAATTTATCGTTATTCACTATGTAATTCATTAATTTATTCTATCATTATTCTCTCTATCACTGTGTTTTAATTCGTTTTATATTCATAATATAATTTATTATATTTGGTGTGATATAATGATTGAAGAATAATACACAAAGAAATTAACATAAAGTAGACTTTCGTATGAAATTTTGGATAAATTTATAAAAATTGGGATTTGTTATATAATTGTTTTTGAGAAAATATAACCTCCAAATTTAGAGTTTAAACAATAACGGACTTTTTAATAGTAATTGCTTGTCGTTAGATTTGCATAATATTGCACGGTAGAAATAAATGACGAAAAGACAGAACTTTTTAACAATACATGAAATTTTAATTATTATAAAATCGATAAAAAAATTAATAACGATTCCAGAATTATTTTAAACACATTTATATATATGCGTATATGTGTTACGTATATCCATATGTACATACACAGAATTAGAAACACTGATTCCAAAACTGGATGTTATACAATCTAAGAATTCTGCGTAACTCTTTTAAGAAACGAAAAAAATAAACTAGATGATTATGTTTTTTACAGATTCATATAAATTCACACAAAAATTCACAAGAAAATTTGATCTGCTAATACATTTATTTATCATCACATTCCGTATTTTTACATATGCAAATATAATTCATCTTGTTTCTTTTTTTGTACAAATTTTTCATTGCAAAGAATTCTTTATTACAATAGCAGATGCGTACACATATATTTTATATCTCTTGAAGCGCGATAGATATTTATATTGCAAGAATCCTATCACTGTGTATTCAAACTATCTATTATCATAGAACAGGTAGTGACACAACCAAGAAAAACAAAAAATTTGTTTGAAGCAAAAGTTTCGTTTCTTTTATAATTTAATTAATGATCAGTAAACTATTTTCCATCATTTGTACAATTACTGTTTAATTAGTAAGTAAATTTAAAAATTCAAACTAAAATAGGAACGATCCACTATTTATATATATACCTACGTATACATATAAATGTATCGTAAATAAACTCGTTAAATTTTCTACTCTTAAACAGAGTTGAATCATTTTAATGATTTTTAACGATTTCTTTTCCAATATTTGCAAGATTAATCATAAAACTACATTGATACTCATTCATATTCAAGAGGCATAGTAATTGTCAAAAGTACGAATAATACTTTTAATTGAGAATGTTTAAAAAAAGTGAAGAAGAAATGAAAAGAAAGTGCAGAAAGTATATTTGGAAATTTACCTTTAAAAAAAAATTTTGAGCAAACCTATTGTTAGCAGTTTTTTGAGCAATATATTTGAGCAGATTGTAAGTAAAATAAAATGATTATATTCATCACGCGATATACAAACTATTGTAAAACTGTCAACAATTCTATCAATGAATTGTTAAAACATGCCTAAGTAAAGTTATGAAAGTTTATTGTACTCTTTGTACACTAAATAAAATTGTCCATAAATTTCAAAAATTGCGCACTAAAAATGATAATTATGATATAATTTATATATTGTATATAAATTTTTCGTTTTAGGACATAATAGAATGTAATATAATATATAATAATATTGTAGAATTAAATAATTATATACATATATTGAAAGAAAAAGAGCAGAAGGGGAAAAAAAGAAAAAGAGAAAGCTAGAGAGAGAGAATACGAAGCAGTTATATGAAACATCTGTTTCTTTCCACCAATCGCAATGCTTCTCGTCGGCGATTGGTTGAACGTCAGCTCCTGCTACGGCTATAAATAGTTATCTGCTGAGTTACAGCGGGCAGTTGTTGCACTGTGTTGTGTAACATTTTGTTTATATCAAAGCGCATCGTTAGAAGAAAATGTCTGGTCGTGGCAAGGGTGGCAAGGCGAAAGCTAAGGCGAAGTCACGTTCGAACAGAGCTGGATTGCAGTTTCCGGTCGGTCGTATCCACAGACTCTTGAGAAAGGGGAATTACGCCGAGAGGGTCGGCGCTGGGGCTCCAGTCTACCTGGCCGCTGTTATGGAGTATCTGGCCGCTGAAGTTCTCGAATTGGCGGGAAATGCTGCACGCGACAACAAAAAAACAAGGATCATCCCGAGACATTTGCAGCTTGCCATCCGTAATGACGAGGAGTTGAACAAGCTTCTTTCTGGGGTTACCATTGCGCAGGGAGGCGTTCTTCCCAACATCCAGGCTGTGCTTCTGCCAAAGAAAACGGAAAAAAAGGCTTAGGCCTCGCATCACATTGACAAAATGGCCCTTTTCAGGGCCACAATTGCTTTTTATACGGGACGCAACAACGTCGGTTTATGAAAACTACTATTTATCATTATCATTGATTCTTTTAATGCTGACGATTGTCAGACATTACTTAATAATAAGACAAGTCTGTAGCAATATGTATATTAAGGAATCTCTACTTCAATGAATATTATTGTAAAACACATGTAAGAAAGAGAATCGATATTTTTATCTCTGAATCATACACGTACTTGTTTCAGTACAAATCTTACACTTTGACCGTCGATAACGTTAACGTTCCTGAACATCTTATCCCTGTAATTTCATATTATTAAGGAGTTAGAATTTATTTTTGTATCGATGTATCAATAAAGCATGAAGATTAATTTTCATTACGCGTTTAAAAATACCACTTTTATCTAGTATTATTCAATGATATTTGATTGTAGTATTAACGAGAGCGAATTGTGGTTTGATGATGCAGTAATCTCATCAATGCATCGATTTTCTGTAACGTGAATTTGTTATTTATTAATGATAAAACTACACATTGAAGCGAAATAAATTATAAGTTTACGTTTTGTATTTATATCGAATTCTTTCGTTTTTCTTTTTCTCATGAAGGTTAAACGATCTCAAACTTCAATTTGTAATTTGGTTGTTTATTCGAAACATCTAATCATATTCTAAAACGAGTTTCCATTTTATTATCTATCGCAAGTAGTTCCAAGAATCGAGTATTTTACATAACAAAATTCATACAATAAATAAACAGAAGTAAATCGTGAGGTTCACAATTTGCAATTATATTGCAATTTCGTTTTTTTACAAATCTAATAACGAATCAATGAGAGACATAATGGGTATAAATAAATACAACGAGACCAAACATTATACAAAAGGGCCATTTAATTTAAAAAGATCCGTTCAGATTTTAATTTCGAAACAAATTTCTCGTTTAGAATTTGTACTTTCATTTCAATCAAAAATATTATAACAGAAAAAGAAACAAGAGCTATTTTGCAAATCAATCGAACCTACTTTGACGTAATTTGCAAACACGGTTGTATTTTTGCGGCGAGTCAGTTGGCAATATTCGCTCGCAGAGAGAGTGGAAACATCCAAATCCGGCTTGAAGTTGCATACACTGGTATGTATATACGGTAGTTTTGTTGAGCGAGTGACGTCCGGGGAAAAAAAATGATCTCGCACGCGTGTGTAATATGAAACGAAGAAAACTAGTCAACTTTTGAGTATGCAGCGTTTCTACTAACACGGTCAATTTATTAGCGGTAAGTTTTGGATCGATTTTGTTTGCAAGTATCATTCACTCTCCATGTATATAACCTTGTTTCTTGTCAATATGTATCACGTAAACTCAAGAACGTCTAAGTTTGTAAAATAAAGTCGCGGCTCGTCTGCTTGCGCGCACGTAAAAGAAAAACTGTATTATTTATATTAACGCTGACCAAATGTACACGTGATACACTTTCCTCTGTGAGGTCAAAATTGCGATTTTACAATTCAACTTTGTCTGTACGCAATTATAGTCATATTATATATTTAAGTTATATATATATATATATATATGTATATATGTATATATGTATCAGTATGCAAGGAAATTTTTAAAAGTTACCAGGATTATTTGTAAGATGAGAAAAAGTTTATTTATTTTATAAAATGATAATTTACTAACTGTGGTGTTCATTTTTATTGCAGACAACAGCCGAAGGTGAATAGAATTCTCCTAACAAGACGGCATGTTTGTAAGAGTCTGGTTGAGAATTCTAACGGGGGATGAATGAGGAAGAATTGTTGAAGCGGTCTGCTGCAGAGCGAGATAGAATATTTAGCTGCTACGACCGTGGTAGAGAAAATGGAGCAGAGATTGATCCTTGGGAAGATCCTACTTTTGAAGTATATCATACCACAGACAGATATGGATTCATACAGTAATTGTCGTGACAACAATTTTGATAGTACTACTGTTATGTTTTTATTAATATTTAGCCTTTAATTTCAGTGACAAACGTTTGCCACAGAAGCCAGATCCTAACGAAATCAAGACTCACCGGGTGGAAATGGAAAGATTGAAGAAATGGGAGAAAATGACGAAACAGTGGGATAGCTCTTCAACTAAGGAGAAATTACGGCGCAGAGTATACAAAGGCATTCCTAATAGATTTCGTGGTCAGGTCTGGGCATTGTTGTTGGGTATTAAAAATTTAAAGAGAGAACAAGCTGGCAAATACGAAGAGATGTTACAACTTGCGCGTCAGTGGTCTACGGAAATAAGACAGATCGATGCTGATGTTGCTAGACAATATAGAGATCATATCAATTATAGGTATGTATAATATATATGACGATAAAAGTCATGATCACAATGATTATTGTGTTAAATTTTGTGTGTGAAAATTGTGTTAAATCGTTGATTATTTCCAACAGAGAAAGATATAGCATAAAACAACGATCTATGTTTTATGTATTAGCTGCATACAGCATGTACAATATGGAAGTGGGTTATTGCCAAGGGATGTCTGTATTAGCTGGATTGCTTTTGTTATATATGGATGAAGAAGACGCATTTTGGGGTCTTTGTGTGTTACTTGCTGATAAGAAATATACAATGCATGGTCGGAGATTGTCTCGCAAATACAATATTAAAAAATATTTTAGTTCAATATTAAATACATATATATGTGTTTATAGGATTTTATGTTGATGGATTTCCAAAATTAAACCGTTTTATAGAACATCATGATAAAATTATGAGTAAATTCTTACCAAAGTTGAAACGGAAACTTGATAAGTGCGGTTGCGATTCTATTCTTTATGCGCTGAAATGGTTTTTTGTTGTGTTTCAAGAGAGGGTAAGAATATTTTGCATTTTTTTAAATGGTTACGAAATTTATTCTACATACATATCGTATTTAAATACAATTTATAACAGACACCTGTTAGCCTTGGTCTTCGAATTTGGGATATATTTTTATTAGACGGAGATCGTATTTTACCTGCTATGGCGTACACAGTCATGAAAATGCATAAACGTTTTCTCATGCCGATGGAAAGTTTAGATGAATTCTGTAATTATTTACAAATTAAATTAGAGAAAGATTTTTGTTTTGACGATGATACAGTAATAAGTACTATGGAACGTAGTATGGAAGAATTAAAACGTGCTAAGTTGGATTATCCTGGTCCTCCCTTGCCACACGAATTGCCACGATTTCCATTTGGCACATTTAAGGAACCTACTTTTGCAAGCAAGGTAATTTATGATATTCCTAAAAAGTAAGTAACTGAAATGATCTTGTATTTGATACGCATTTTAACGTGGTTCAGGTTGGAAGACGTAGCGAAGAATTTAGCGAAGCACAACACGTAATGCGAGAATCTATAACGCAACGTAGAGACCTGGTACTCGCTGATGATGGTAGAGAAAGTACAACACCCGTTGAACAAACCAGTTGTGGTCTTGGCGGTGAGTTACGATATAGTGAAAAAATAGTACATGGTAACACAGATACTTGCCTTCTATATTCTAAACAAGAGAGTATTATTAAGGACGAGGATAAAGATAATACAGATACAGATGAGATTGATATAATGGTTATATATAACACTAGATTGTAAGATACTTTTCAAAGATTAAGTTTTGAGATTAAAGAAACTATTATAATATTGCTCAATTACGTATATATATACACGTATACATAAATAGAATTTTGCAAAAATATTATATAGACCATATTTTGAAGTATTATAATTATTGCTATATTATCGTAAGCAAATTTTTTTATACATACATACATATATATATATTTAGCATCATTTAGAATGAAACTATACTTGCCATTAAGATTGTATTAAAAATTCTCATTGATAATTTTTTTTTATGAAATAAAAAATAAGAAATAATAGACTGTGATTATTTTAAAATGCTCAGGAAGTTTCATACAAAAACATTAAAAAAAAAGGCGCTGAATACCAGTATCTTGTTATACAACGGAAATATAATGGAAATTATATTTAATTCATATTTCACTTAATTGATTAATACTTCATTCGTAAAGAAAAACCATGACTTGTTGGAAACGAATTTTAAATCAAATGTATTACACTTACTATGCGAAAGTATATTTTGCCAAAACACATTTGTTCAGATATCCTGTTGCAGTATAATAAAAATTACATATATGTGCAGGAAGCAAATTCTCATTTGATCCAAGTCTTGATGATGGGGCCTCTCCCAATGGCTCACGCCGATCATTGGCAGATACATCTGTTACCTCGACAGCTGACCTTTCTGTATTTAGTTCGGCAACACGGTCTCAAGCGTTAGATAATAGTCTTGATACTCAAAGTAACATTTCTAATGCCAGCTCTGGCAGTGGTGGTTTACCCACACCCAGGGCAACGCCTCATCAACCAAGTCCAGATATTGTACGAATTTATGTACCATATACGTCGTCAATGTCTGGCTCATACAAAGATGATCTTCCACGTACACTTCCGCGGTCTTTAGAAACAAATAGAATCCGCATACGAGTCGATCCTGATCAGACACCGATAGTGGAAAATCTGAAACCTTTTTCATTAGAGAATCCAGAAGTCGAATTAGACTTGAAATAATCAATCTATCGATTTGATAAGACAGTAAACGATTGCAATGAGCAAATTGAACGAAGATTTAGATAAACAAAAGTTTTGACATTTGCTTTATCTACATCTACATTGTAAGTAACGTACATAGAGAGATGATAGTGAAAACAAATGATGATTACAATAGAAATGTGAGATAAATAATAAATATTAAAACATTGTGCATATACATATTCCTTTTTTTCTTTTTTTTTTAAGGCAAGCTAAAAGACTCGAAGTAAATGTTTTCATTCAGGTAGAAATCTGTGTGTGCACTGTTTACGAATAACTGTAACCATTCGTATCGAACGAAACTTATTGCACTATTGCGATGGCCTAATTTACGTTTATAGTCAAACACGAATTATTTAAAAAATGTATAATAGAAAATTATCATTCCAGTATATATATATATATATATATATATATTATCCCTAATCGAATGATCAACGATATTTTAAATAATAAAATTATATCTATATAACTTGTCGAATAATTCTAAAAATAACTGCATAATACTTGTCATACATCAAGTTATACTTTAAAGAATAATAAGATGATGGAACTTTATGCAGAATGAAACGAATTATGCTAACGCTATTTGTAACAGTAGATATTTGAAAAGAAATGTCAAACTGTTTTATGGATATTAGTACGAATATAAGACATTACGACAACATAACGAATAGATACCTAAAATTTTAGCATAATGTGTAGGTAATTCTTAAAATATGTTTTTAAATCCCCCCTTCTCTTCTCTCTCCCCCTCTTCCTTTATATCCTTCTCTGACGAACAGGATATACAAGATATTTTGGAGTATAATAAAAAATTGGCTATTATACATATGTATAAAAGTATGAGTCAATTTTCCATAGTAAATGTAATACTAAAAAAAAAGAGATATTTTTGTTACTACGAACATATAAACTCCCTTGAATAATGATTATTATATTTTCAATATTTTGTACATTTCTCTAACTAAATTTCTAGAACTATTGCATACATTATGAAAGGAGTATACATAAAGTTCCATACTCTAGAAGTATTCAACGAGTGAATAATTTTGCATTACAAGTATTTTCTACAATACGGAAGATAGAGAGAAAAATGTTTATATTAATGGATATTTACTCTTTTAGTAGCCACAAATAGAAATGAATGAACATTAAAAAGGATGTTGCTTTAGAATTTTTTCCATGCGAATTTTTAAACGTAGCATATTATTATTCGGCGATAAAATTGAATAACAAAAACTTGTTTTACGTGTCAAATATTTAAGATTGTTTAGTATCGACTAACACTATCAGATTGTTAATAAATTAGGATTTTTATATTATTAATTATTCTAAGATAATTAAAATGCATAGTTTAGATTATTGTTAATTAATTATTTTGGGAACAATTATAAGTTGATAAAATATATAATTTATACGACTTCAACATTATCATGGAAACAATAAAATTTTAGTTAATAGATTATCATAAGATAATGATCATATCTTCTCAAAGAAATTACATTCTATTAATGAGTTAAGTACTATACTGCCACAGTAATGTTAGTACATTATTTATTTTAAGTTCCATTCTTTTTTTTATACCGATCAATATGTATTGTTGTATATACGTAGTATTTAAAGAAGAAAAAAAGGGAATCTTTTATTACGCAATATTTACGCAAATAGATTCTTGAATGGGAAAACTTGCAAGACATTTGTGAAAACTCTCGCCAAGGAATGTGAATACTGAACAGTCCACTAATATACTGCATATTTATTGTGTTAAATGTACAAAGACATATTTTAGATTACAGTGATTACAATCGAGAAACATGCTTCATACTTAATTGGTTTTGTAAAACATTCCTGGACAAACAGTATTCCTCGATGTATATAGAGTTTGAAACTTATTAATTATACAATGTAAACCTGATAGCAATCACTTGTTATATCAAATAGCATAAGGTAATATTTGTTAAATAAATTAATAAGTTAAATTAAATGTTAACGGTTCGAATCTTTATTACATTGTAAAAAAAAAGATCAACCAAATAATGTACAGTTCTATAGTGATACTTGTGGTTGCATGATATTAAATTTTCAGAAAAGTTAAAATAAAATAGATCGATTATCTTATATATAAATTATTGAAAGACATGGAATTGTATAGATACAGAAAAGAGATATAGCGATAAATTTAAAAAAAAAGGGAAAAAAATAAAGTAATTATGTACGTAATTTACCTTGAGGAAATGTATTCCTTTGACTTAGTAAAATTAAGGGGTATAATTCGTCGTCAATTTTTAGGCTTATTTATATTTGGATTGCCATATTTATTCACGAATATTCTTGTACATTAAGTTAAAAATAAGTAATGAATATACTTGCCGATTGAAAAACGTCACAAATCTCCTTTATTGTTTCATATAAGAAATACATAACGTCAATAAATTGTGTAAATCTTAATATTTTGCTTAGTAAAACTTTATACGTAATGTAAAATCATTTTAGATTGACCAAATTAATTTTTTAAGATTTATTTTTTTATGAATGTATTAGTTAAAATTAAAGGTCAGTTCAATATTCAAACAGATTTATATAATAGAAAACAATGAAGTAGAGTATAACTTTATTTCAAATAAATGTATAAATAATAGGTTTAAACCAAAAATGATATTTAATATAAAGGAATTAGAGTAGAAATCTGAAACAAGGTATTATAATATCTAAAAATTATAAGTATAATATTATGTATTAAACTCAGTAGCTGATGTTTCTTCTACCATTGGAGCAATATCTTGTTGACTCGTAAATAACTAATTTCATATTACTATTATGATAAAAATGTCTTTATTAATTACAAAAAAAGTTTAAGTACAAGATTTTTTTATTTAAACAAAACTTAAAATGGAACGATATATGTTAAAAATATGTATTCATGATTTTGTTCAATATTCACATTCATATGCATTATATAGACAAATTAAAGTTCAAATATAATATCTGATGACACGTGTATTTAAAATTGTACTTCGAGTCGATATTTTTTTTATACAAAAATTGGGAAAACACCATATAATGTAGATTTCAATATAGTATTCATAGGATATTTAAGAAGAGAAATACAACTCGATAATGCAATATGTAAACTTCTTGATGCTTAATGACATAATCATGTTGTAAATTGATTAAAATTATCAAAATAATAAATAATAAAAATCGCACATCGAACATTTTTTTTTTATTTTTAGGAATTTTATTTTTTATCGAAAATTCCTTTTAATTTCCAAATTTGTATAAAAAACTATAGAATAACTATTGTAGGAAACATATTTATATTTGCAAGTCTTCAACAAATGAAAATCTGTATAGTATGAATATTGTTTGCATAACTTAATTTTATTTTTTAGTATACTTATTTGTTTCCATATATGTACAAATTCTATAAAAGCTCATTTCTTCTAGAAGATAGTTACTCTATATAAGATTAGAATTTCAAAGTGGCATAACATCAATTTATACATTTTATACATGAAACATATCATATAATTAAATATTAGTTGAGCAATTATTGTCGAATGCAATACAAATATAAAAAAAAATTATTTAGGGTAACTACTTCTATTTCACGATCTATCTTAAGAGAAAGAAGTTATTTTATTTAAACGGTAATTTATATGTAATTATTATGCAGATCAAAGGAAATATTATTTACTAAATTAATAATAATAATAGTAATTGTGTTCATTAATGTTATTACTTGTATTAATACTTGTATATGTATCAAATACTTGTGTTTTGTTCAGTCTTCAATATGGATTTTTGACAAAATATATATACCAAAGAAAAATGTCTTTAATTAATGTTTGATATAATAACAAATAGGATCAATTCGAAGGAATATATAAATGCAACAATGTACTGTAATAGTAAATTTAAAAAAAAAAAGTATATAGCACGAAGTGATTTTACTATTGGTTTTTCAAATACAAGTAAATGCAATATTTTATTACTATGTTGTGCTTTGTAAGTGGAAATTGTATTTGTTAATAGGTATTGGCTTTCCATTAATTATCACTTGCGGGCCTGTATAATAACGCCATAAAAGGCTGTTTCCTCTTTTTAATTGATTGGTAGCTGAAAGATGGGACCAGCAATCTAACCAGCTATTGTAAATTGGCATTTGTGGAGGAAGACCAGCAATTAACCTTGATGAATAAAATTTATTAAATCAGCATTTATTTTAATACTTGCAAAAGTTTCAAATGAAAAGTTATTTTTATTTGAAATCAACTTACCCGCAATTATTAACTGCCATACAATGTGATACCACTAAAAACGGATATGCAACTGTTGTCGCTATGAACTGTAAAAAATAAGTTGTAATATTTATGATGATACACATGCTTTAATTAATTATTTAATTAATTTAGTTACCCTTATTGTGGAAACTGCATATGGTTTCAATTCGCGATCGCTTATAACGTACTTATCAATAACATAAGTACATGAACTGACTAGCATTAGTACAGCAGCATTTCCAATGAGGCGAGGCAATAATCCTGCATAATATCCCATGATTCCATTCTCTTTGTACACTTCCACAATTGATCTAAATAATCCACTATTAATGCATGAAACAAAGAAAATAACTATAAAAATATCATCTGTAATGAAGAAGAAACTACATCACACATATATATATATATATATATATATACACGTATATGTATATGTATATGTATATGATATAGATATTTTGTGTTATATGGTATGTATATATTTCTTTTTATACATATATCTGTATTTTACATCCGTATTGTAATATTTAAATACTTGTATTTTGTTTCTCCACCAACAAACTGTGCCATCATCCTTAGTGCAATAACATCCAATGGGTGGCTAACTATAATTCCAATCATTCTACTAATCAGGTCTCGTATGAATTCATATATACATTTTTTATACCTCTGACTATAAAAAAAAAAAAAAGTAACGTGTATGTCTTTGCAACTCTCATTTTCAAACTTTATACATATATGTATTGTACATTTACCTTTCTTCTAGATCACCATCATAGATCTCTTTGCTCGGTTCATCCTTAAATTTAATACATTTAGATGTCTTTTCGAAAGCTATAGCACTCACAGTATAGGCACACAATTTTGGGACAAGACCACGATAGCAGCCAGTAAATCCGTCTACGTTCTTAATGTATCTAACTGCAAAGTAATCAGAATGATATCACTTGGAATGATATCAAAATCTTCCAGGTTAAATTAATACTTGTAGAAGGTAAAACTGCATACCGTACTGAAAAACATTAGGCAAAGCTAAAGCCGGTTGTCCGAATAAAGTAGTTGTCGGTCGTGGTGGAATCGGCTCATATCCGATCTGTTGTGTCATAAATAAAAATTATATGAGCTTCCATCGAACATTCATGTCACTGTACATGTCTTTACCTGCATTAGAACTTTCGCGTACTCGATCGGATGCGAGACGGTGTTCATCAACATACGAAGCGCAATATCGGAGAATAAGAATTCGTCTCTCGGCGGTATCATGTTCAATTAGAATTTACCTTGTCAACGTATCGGCACTGTAAAACAGTTTGTTTCGGTGATTCCGACGAAACAGCTGTGGTCGTGTCTCGCTCGATACGTTGAAAATCACGCGAATCTTGAGTGAGAGAAACACATACCCGTCGTGTTTAGTATCTAGGGACTATATAGTGTTACTTATTAATATATTTCGTAACGGTGACCGACAGAAACAAATCGTGTGTTCCGTAATTTTTACTAGATACGAAACTCGATTGTGATTACCGGAAACAAACGAACATAGCATCACTGATGAACTGGCTTTAACTACAAAAATTAACTCCAGCCACAACCAATCACTGATTTGCACACTTAGTTTATCTTTCGTATGTTCTGGAATTAGGAGATCCATCGATATTTTCGTGAATAAAAATGAATTACTGAAATATCGAATTTCGAGTCTTTTGTACATATCGAAGAATGTGTTAATTTTTATGATAATCGTATGAAATATACAAGATAATGGAAAACATATAAGATTGAAACTACATTGGGATGTTGGCTGTAAGAGATAAACGTATAATAATCGGATATATGCGCGTGTAATTTAATTCTTAATCTGCGGGAACGTTGAAAACTTGGTATTATATAGTTAACTATTTACAGCGCTCTCTATCGCGAGGAGCTGGAAGATGAAATTTTCTAGATTGTTTTCGTCATGGGGTACTAGCGAGATAAAAAAGCACGCGAGAGGAGTACCGTGCTGAGCTCATCTTGCAATTTGTGATTCATCTGTTCTTGCTTGCGATGGCGGAACTCTGCGCAAAGTGACCGAGTAGTTGAATTGTGATGTTTTGTGAGGGCAATAACGAGGTGAGTTTCCATTCCATTGTTCGTTATTTTTGAAAGAGAAAAAAAAAAAGAGAAAAAAACAATCACGTCGCATCGACATATTTCCTCGTGGCGAAAGCGGATGTCGTCTTTTTTTCTTTTTTTTTTACTATATAGAGCAGACGTTCGACGAACACGAGCGCGACAGTAACACGAAGATTTCTTAACTCGACTGCGCGATTGAGACGTGCTAAGTTTCGAAGAAATATTGCTCCTTCACAGCATTTCTCCCCCGAGAGAAGGCAAACGAGATAATGATCATCGCGTAGAAAACAATTGATAAGCAAATCGTTGTTGTTGCCTTGAAGAGATTTACGTATTAGACGAATGTTTCGCGATCGAGGCTGAATTTCTCGCCGTTCCGCGAATCTGTCAAACGAAAATCTCACGAGTAGATCACACTTGACTGGACTGTTTGCCAGACACGTTTCTTGCTTCTGCACGTCTGCCGAAATCGGTTGATCATTTATCGCAAGATGCATTTCGTCAAAGCGCAGTACGTAAACTCGACGAATTCCTTGCGTTGAACGAACGTAAACGAGTATAATGTAGAGTTTAAAATAGATCTTTGAGTTGTTGATGCTGAAAGATCTTGATTTCAATGGTCTCGAAGAAATAATGATGTTTGCGGGGTGTCGTGGAAATCAAAGGGCCAAAGAAGTATTTCAGTATGACTTTGTTGCAGAATGCCAATACAGGCACCGCAGTGGACTGAATTTCTTTCTTGTCCAGTTTGCTGTCATGACTTCGATGTGGCTATACGTGGCCCAATATCCTTAGGATGCGGTCATACCATATGTCGTACGTGCCTTGCAAACTTACATCGTAAACAATGTCCCTTTGATCAGGTATGTATGATTTTGTTCCGAATTTATGTGAAATCATCTCGTAGCAGACTGCAATTCATTTGTTGTTTAACACATTTCAGAGTATTATCAATACGGAGATAGAAAGATTACCAGTAAATGAAGCTCTATTGCAGTTAGTAGGAAATCCTGTTCCGACGAATGTCGCAACGGCTTATCAGAAACTGCTACCACCTGAAGACCATGCGAATTATTTGGTTGCTAAACGTTGCATTGAGGAACTTGCTTTATATCTCAAACCATGTCAGGCAAATCCTTCTTTAGCTACAGGTAATGTTAATAATATGGTTGTTTCAGTGGCATGATGTTCTGTAATCTGGAACTGTATTGTATGAAACAACAGGTGCAGGTCTTGTTTCTCGACCTATGCAAAGGAAGTTGGTAACTTTAGTTGGTTGTCAACTGGTCGAGTCAGAAGGAAGATCACGTGCGGTAAGGGCAGCTAGAAGTTTGGGGGAAAGATCAGTTACAGAACTAATATTGCAACATCAAAATCCACAACAACTTAATGCCAATCTATGGGCCGCTGTAAGAGCTCGTGGATGTCAATTTCTTGGACCAGGTATATTATTATAAAATATATATAGACAGTAATATAAACAGTAATCAAGAATAAGATAATGTATGTGTATCAGAGCTTCTGATATGTAGTGTCGGCCAATTAAGAAGATGAAATTTGAAATATAAAGTTATATAAGATACAGGCCTATAATAATAAACAACCATGGTAAATGTATATATAAAAAATGTAAATATAATTGAAATTAAGTTCAAAGACAAACAATGCTCAGCGAGTAAAGTCATGACTTTACAAAAAAATATTGTTATTGATTCAGGTTAGATAATACTGATAATACGAATTTAACATTATGTTAAACGAGAATGTATTTTTCAAACACACAAATTATTGAAACTAAGATTTTATATTTGGAATTTATCATCTTCATAACATTCAATTTTATCGTAATTAATTGATATTACTTGAAAGAATATTCTATATTAATAATCATTTCTTTTATTTATCAGCAATGCAAGAAGAAGTACTAAAACTTGTTTTATTGGCTTTGGAAGATGGATCTGCTCTTTCTAGGAAAGTGTTAGTTATGTTTGTAGTTCAACGTCTAGAATCGCATTTTCCTCAAGCTTCTAAAACCAGTATAGGACACGTTGTACAATTGTTATACAGAGCAAGTTGTTTCAAGGTAAGAAATATTCTTCAGTGCCTGCTATTAGGAGAAACATTTAAACGTTCGATTATAAAATGTTCGATTAGGTATCTAAACGAGAAGGAGATTCCTCATTAATGCAATTAAAGGAGGAATTTAGAACATATGAAGCGTTAAGAAGGGAGCATGATGCTCAAATAGTGCAAATTGCGACTGAAGCTGGTTTAAGAATAGCACCTGATCAATGGTCTGCGTTGTTGTACGGAGATACAAGCCATAAATCTCATATGCAAAGTATTATAGATAAACTTCAAACTCCACAATCTTTTGCTCAAAGTGTACAAGAGTTAGTTATCGCTCTTCAACGTACTCCTGATCCTGGACAATTAAGTAGTTTAAGACCTCAATTAGAATTGCTAGCTGCAATAGATCCTAGCCCAGGTATAATTATATTTTACTAAACAAATCATTCCTATCAATTTTGTTTATTCATTTTGTTGATTGATGAATTTTCAGAAACTGAACCTCCTACGTTAGCAGAGTGTCGAGCAGCATTAGAAGCTGTTAGAACCGTAGTCACAGCATTAGTAGAATTCATTCAACAACATGGTAGTCGGAAAACACAAGATGGTACTCACAATGTAGGTCCTGGTCAACCGAAATATAAAGTGAGCATGTGTCGAGATCTTGCACTTAGGGGGTCTTGTCCTAGGTCTACTAATTGTACGTTTGCGCATAGTGATATGGAACTAGATAAGTAAGTAGAGCTGAACTTAAAGTCTATGTAAATATATTTCTTATTTATGTATTCTGTTTCATTAGATATAGATCGAAAAGTCGGAAATTAAGTCTCAGATCAAGTTTACCTGGATCCAATAACTTGGATGTGAAAACAGACAAATCGATTACAGGATCTAATAACAAGACATTTAAGCAGAACGATGATTTATCCTATCATTCTATAAAGTCGCATGATAATACTCACAGAGAAAGTAGGTTTTATTCAGAGGAAGTTTTATTTTTTCTTGTATAAAATAAATAATACGAAATGTTTTAGAAAAAAATTATTATTATATTTTATTTTTAGATTTCAATTGTATGAACAAAGTTAATCCAATGCAACATCATAATCCAACAAATGAAAACAATTTTATCGGGTCATTAACGAATTATGTGCTACCGTCACCTCAAGGGATGTTACCTATAGTGCCGACGAAAAATATGGACGTACATTGCTCTCATTACATTATGCCTAATACACCTATCGATTACACGGCACCTAATGTCAGTATCTGGGATTCGTCGCAGATTTCATCTAACATGACAAATGGAATATCTAATACTAAAAAGGTAATATAATTGTTTTTGTTATTCCTTTAGTAAGTTAATAAGCTTTATTGTATATATTAAGATATTTCTGCATATTAAAATGTTCTCATATGTTATAGCAGCGGACCGTTGCTAAAACATTAGCAATGTTACTACAACGTAGGATGGAAATATTAAATCAACTTGAAACGATTGTTAATAAACAAGTGCCACAAATGAAAACAGTATGGCCATTGAACAATAATATTTTTATCGTTGACATTGCAATGAAAATTTAAAACATATATTTCTCTCTTTTTCCACTTGCAGAATTACGACATGCAGGGAGATACATTGTCATCGAATTTCTCTATATGGACAAACACGCCAAATAATCCAATGGTTTCTTCAACAAATATAAACAATAATTTCCGATGCGCAGATCCCATTCTATTTGATGATGAATTTGTACCATTTGATGCATCATCTAATAGTAAATATGGACCAATTTCTAAATTATCCAAAAACTTAATCAGGTAATAATTTTTTTATGACTTTATTAAATAAAATAATATCATTTATAAGTTATAATAAATATAATTTTCGTTTAGATCTTCTAATGGCGTACAATCTACTAATTTTTATGCGGATGGTGGAGCACCTCCTACAATATCTGCTTATCGACCTGTGTCAACTACAAATTCTGTCACTTCTTGGTATTATGGTAATCAACGTAAGTATAAGAAATGTTTTAAAAACAAAAAAAAGAACAGTAAAAGATACAGAATTTTATTGCAGCTTATGCTACTGTCGGTGCAAATGGAGGAATACAGTCTATTAATAATAGTGGTTTCGGGGATAATTATATTACATTTGGCCGTAATATATCCGATACGTCAACGCACACTCAATTTCCACGACCAGATTGCATGTCTAAAGAGTAAGTTAATATTTAACATACAATTAATTTCTCATTAATAATTTTCCATTATGAACTTGATAAATTTTATTGTAAATGTTTAATAAATTCAAAAATTTCAGCTTAATCCTTGAATCACAAAAGGTAAAACAACAATTAAAACATCTTGAGAAAAAAATCAATGACTTAAAGGTATTATTTGGTTCTATTTCTTCAGGTTGATTATTATTTTCAAATAAAATATTCACTAATATTAATGTAAAAATTAATACGTTTAGCTTGCTACACAAGGAGCGACTTTTACGGCGGGAGAAAGGTTAGCACAAGAATTGCAAATGATTGAAGCTGGTATCAGGGAAAAAGAAAAAGACGTACGAAATTGGAGTCCATATGGTACCATACCTTGGATCCAATCGTCGAACAATTTACTTAGTTCTCAAAGTTTCCATCAGAATTATAAGCCCGAAGAAGTAAGTTATGCTGTTGTGATATTGTATTAAAAAAAGTATATGAAATTTTTCACATTGTATGAAAATAATTAACAAAAAATTTATATAAAACTTAAAATTGGTTCTTAGGAAGATACATATGAAGCAGGTATTGCAAATGATATGCGGGAATTAGAATTACGATGGGAATTTGAACTACAGGAACAGGAGAAACATTGGTCAAACGAAGAAGATAATTCTAAAAAATAATAGTAAGATAGTGGATCTTACTACGTTGTTTACTTTTTAGATCTGACCATTATTATTTGCTGGAACATGTTTTTTTAACATGTGCAAATGATTTTTTGTGCGAACTTCCATGCATCAGCATGTTCAAATTTTTTCCAAAAAAAAAAAAAAAAAAAAAAAACAACAAAAACAAAAAAAAACAAAAAAAGAAATGACTGAAAGTAAGTGAAATTTCTACTGTTTGCATATAAGAACATTTTGACGGTCTTGTAGAATAAAATCAAAAGAGAACAACACACAATATTTCAAACACTATTGAATGAATAGATAGAAAACTTTATCATCCCTACTTTAACTAACGTAAAAAATTTTCCTACTGGTACAGCATAATGTAAAGTGACTTTACTACTTTCTCACGTACTGTGTCTTTAAAACATCTGTATATGTAATATTAATTCTTTAACTACGGGAATACATTTGTTCCTGAGATTCTCAACGTGATGATAAATCTAGTTGTAAATAATATAAGATTTTAAAGAAATCTTCTTCATGACGATGTAGTAATTAACATTTAGTTATGCAGGAAGTCGCATCGTTTTAATTTTTTACTAGCTACAGTAGGGAGTCTGTCATAAGGAAAAATCAATGTAAGAAGTGAGAGTTAGCTGCCGCATTGAAATTACATTTATAGAACCGGTGAAGGGTTGATTGATGTTCCGTTATGGATATCATAACGGGGACATTCATTGACAAAAACAAATTAAACAAACGAGAGCAGATTTGTTAAAATTTAACAGAAATTAATGTCAGTGTTTTATAAACATGACAGGATGTAGTATATTTTGTTTATATGTTTGCACAATGAAGCAAAGAATATTATATTATTGATACATTCGGAAAGAATGCTATTTAACCTGCAACAAGGTTATACGATAAAAATATACGGATACATATAGGTGTTATGCATACATAAAATTAACATATTCTGTTAAAATTTTGCATAATTAAGATATATATTGCTTCTAATATAAATATATATATCTTAATTATATGTATAAATAAATATATATACATATATACACATAACAATTGATTTTTAGCTGATAAACAAAATTTTTTTAAATATTTAGCTTTCTTACTGTACTTCCTTTTACGATTCATGTTTTCAGATTTGAAAATATGTTTCTAAATAAAATACAGTAACATCTTATCATAGTTTAATGTTAATTTTGATTCTAAGTGTATCTTAAGATACAGATTTGAATTTCTTTTTTTCTTTTTTGAATTAATTTTTTTGAATAACCATTTACAGGTGGTTTTCAAATTAATGCAATTCGTTAATGAGAAAGTTAATATATTGATGAGATTATGAGGAAAAATAATTGAGAAATTCATTTTTCTTGTGATCATTAACTTTTTCTCTTTTTTTGCAAAATCAAAAAGATTACTTTCTTGTTTTATTTTTTCTTGATCAATACTAAGGATTCTATTTCACGTTTTAAATACAAAGTGTTACAATTTCAAATACTTAAAAAATTCCAAAAAAAAAGAAAAAAAAAGTGTAAAACAAGGAAAATTTAATATGTATAAAATTTTCCTTTATTTGACAATATGTAGTGGAAAATTGACTATAGATTCCATTTGTGCCTGGTAAAAGAAACATTGCATTTTATTTTATTTGCTGTGACTATTGATTTGTTTCAGACAGGTTTTCGAAGTATGGTATTTGATGTAGCGATTAATATGACAGAAGATGTAAGAAATTTTATGGTTTTTTAATTCTTTAGTTTCTTTTCCTATTTTCTAAATTTATGTTTGTGAAGTGGAATAGAGTTTGAAAACTACTAGCTACTATAGAGTGAACAGAATAATGTAAAGAGACTGTTATGCGAGCTGCAGCTCTCACGTTTGTAAACACATGTTCGATTTGCGGACTTATGAGAAACAGGAACAGTCACATTGGCTTTCTCGTAATTATTATCTTAATTTCTTCTGCTTACGAATTAAAGTATGTAATATTGGCATACTGCTCTTTTTTCTGCATTAAAAAACAAAACAAAACAAAACAAAAAAAAAGAAAGATAAAGTTAATATTTTTCACAGCAAAATATGAATGAGATTTTATTTTAAAGACGACAAATTTATATTCTTGATATAGCTATTTTTTGCATTTGATACAACATCTGTTAATCGAAAGGTTTTTGTCTTTTTTTTTTTTGTTAAAAAAGAATAGACTCCCTTAATATTAACAATGTTTTGTACATGTGATAACAAAATTTGATCAAAACAAATGCATTGATCAAGTTGTAACTTCTTTTCAATATAGTGATTTATGCATTACAATAGTCGGGATTCTTCTATTTTTTATGAAATAATGTGGTATAGATATTCATAATTCCAGTTTTAGTGGAAGTGACATAGACTTTTTATGAAATGTAGAGATCGAAGGAAACTTGATCCATTTTTTTTCATTGAAAATATTATTTTACCTTGCTATGCAAAACTAGATATGTTCAAGTAGAATATTATTTCTTTCGAACTAAAATGTGCCTTTTGAATCGTATGTAGCAACGTATAAAAGATCATATAAAACATTTTGTACAATTGCGCATATTGATTTTCGAATTCTTGTAATATACGGAGGCACATTACTTTTTGGGTCGCGGAAAGAAATGTAATCTCAGAACATAGCTAGTTTCTCACAAAAAAAAAAAAAAAATACGAATGGTGCAATTTTATTTGTTTTGTTAATTTATTGTTGCAAGTTTCTTCCGTTTGTCACGTATATCATAATATATGAAACAATGTGTATGAAGAAAAATTATATGAAAAATTGACTTTTTCTACTCCGGTATATAGAATTACGTTTCTTTCCATTCAAGCTACATCCATGCTACTTTTAATTACATGGAGTAAATTTAAAATTTTCATATGTAAAAACTTTTTATAAGACGTGTATTTCCATTGTAGATTCAAAAAAAATCAAACATGCAAAATATTAAACTGTTTCTTCTATTGGAGGTGTCATTGGTATTAATTATGTTTAGATTTGAAGTTATATTTATATATGTTTGAAAGATATGTTAGAAACTTTATTATTTATTTTGTTACTGGTTTCACAGATGAAATTATGAGATCTTTAAAAGAAAAGTTTATGTAGTACAAATTTTTTTATTATGTCTGTGAAACTTCATTTGCAATCATTACACATTTGCTGTAAGATAGTATTTCAACATCGTAACGTAAAATTAAACGATTAAAGAAAATGTGTGATAATATTGCAGAAAGGAGCCATCATGTAACTTCTCATCCTGAATGCAACAAATAATATACAAAATCTATACTTTTTACATCAAAGTACTTAGTAAACTGAGAATCTTTCTTACATTGTATATTATATAGTTGTAGAAATCAAATTTCGTTGATTTTACAATTCTGTCTAAAGTCAGATCTTTAAGCATTCTCTAAAATAGAGATGTATGTGAAAAGATCAAAGGTTCTTTTCTGTAAATGTGCACCATTTTCACAGTTTGTTCAGACACAAAGTATATATATATATATATATATATGTATATATATATATATATATAATCTTTTTAAAATTATTATTACTTCCACAAAGTTTTAAATTGTCGTTTGACATTTCATGTAATTCCTTTACACAAAACAATTGAAGCACTTCAAAACCTTAAGTTGTTTAAAGGAATTATGATCGACTATTCAGCGACTTTTTACAAATGATGTTGCCTTTCAATTTCTTTTTCTTTCTTCTCTTATTTTTTTGTTTTTATTCGTAGTACGACTCGTTAAATAAATGTAGAGAATAAAAAGCGAAGAGGGCTGTGTACACTGGGAAGTAATAAGCGCAACAATGCTGTTTGTGCAAGCTTCAGATTAATTGCATGTTAAACATGTCACTATGTGTATAATAATACACACGTACCTATGTTAATGGTATGAAAGCCACATACAATCTATATTAACGTTCTTTGTTTGAACATAATGAAACAATAATAATTATATACATATCGGTATATAATGCATATAGTCGAGCACTTGGCACTTAGCAGTACTAATAGTACTTTTGTGACACTTATATTAAATTAATTCCCCGAGTGTAAGATTTTTTTTGTTACATTAGTTGTAAATATAATGGGCAATGCGTACATGTGCATTTCGGCATTATTACAATTGGAGATTACTTTGTCAGGTCATTTGCCTGAAGTAAACTAGAAATTCTGTAACGTTTATTTTATATTTTTCTATATTGAATTTACATAAAAGGTATTGATAACATTACGTGCTGCCTATTATGTTTAATGTGATTGTTAGTCTGGCATTTTTAATGTATTTTTCTAAAATAAATAACTATGGAAAAAGTCGTATTATAATATACATATGTGATACAATCACATACAATAATATTTACTACCCTGATTTCGTTTTGATCACTCAAAATGTGGTGGAATGAATAAAAGTATTTATATTATACCGTTTCGTGTCGTATTGCTGCATTTATATAGACATAAATTATAGATCCGATTCGCCCGTTCTGTTGCGAGGTACTCTAGGAAACGCTTAAAAACATCAATTTCAATTTTTTTTCCTTTTCAGTCAGTGCGTGTAAATATACAAGAACTTCGAACACGAATATTTCGACAATAGAGAAACACTTGTTTAAATATATAACGTCGCATCGAGGCGTTCTTCATTTTGTATCGTGTATGAACATTCATAAAAGTTTGATGTATTTTCTAAAAAAAAGTGTACTGTATAAGTGAGAGTGTAATATATTTATCTATTCAACATATGAATGTGAATCTTTCGTTAATTCATCGTCGTGACATTTAATTCCTATCCATTGAAATAAATATCGCGGAATTTTGGAACTATCTCGGGGGTAGATGTTCAAATATCCGCGCGCTCACCTTGCTTGATCGAAGTGCCGTGAAAGAAATTCCCGAAACCTACCACCAGATGGCATCTCTGAGTACTGAATACGCAGGACGTTCCAGCAGCATCGGGCTTAGTTGTGCGTAGACAATTGTTCAGTAACGAACGGGAGAAAGTGATATAGTATCACTTTGCACAGTGAATGTACGATCAATCTGCTCGTAAACGTACAGCCAATTCACTTGACAGGCAAGAGCGTGAAAGTCCAAGATCCCTTTTCTACGTCCGTTGTTCATTTTCACGCTTCAAAAGGCGTTACTCGACTTGACAACACAACAAACACGTAGGAGCGCATTGCAGAAAGCCGCCCAGTGTTGGAAAATCGATGTCCACCGTTTTGTAGCCCACCACGTGCATACGTAGCTATGAATTCAATCGTAGGCATGTGTAACGATCGAACCGCCTCGTACAGTTATCGTATTAAGGATCTGCGAGTGATTCGAGAAACGTGTATGCATGAGAAGTAAGAAAAGCAAGAGGAAAGCGTGTGACAACGTCAACGTGGAGATATAGAAAAGGGATTTGATATCCTGTAATACAGAAAGTATACAGACAGTAATGCCCGAGGGTCGAGGGAGCACGATGCATGGCGTTATGCCACCGCACTATCTGCACGAGTTACCGGCAGAGGACGAAAAGAGGTTTGAAAAGATATTTCAGAAACTAGACCTCGATGGGAATGGAAGAATCGACGTGAAAGATCTATCGAAAGCACTACGTAAAGTTGGTGTCGATAAATATTACGCGGAGGTACGTGTACAATCCTGTTAATTCATATAATTTCGTACTCGCGCTGCATAGTACGATCGAACTCTGCATAATGCAGAGATGCATGCGACGTTCGAGTATCAAGTAGAAAAACTCACATTCATGTACATGGTATTGTATTTTTAAAACTCAAAGATAGTTTCCGATTAAGGATTTTTATATCATGTGTATATTTTATGTAGAGTACTGCTTTGCTAATTGGCTAGCTAGAACCAGTTACCTTACTAATGCCTTGTTAACTGGACGTCGCTATCCCTACTGTCTTTTCATAGAGCGGAATTCTGGCGTTGCAATAGCGTTTTCGTTAACTGACCATGAATCGGAATCTTGCCTGGCCAGTTATCGTGAAATGTATATTTATAGGAAGTTTCAAGTACGTATTCTCTCTTTTTTGTTGAATGAGATCAACTGACACACATGTGTTCGTCTTGCAAATGTAACGTTTACCAAGGCAATTTTAAAAATTAGTGGGGAATAGCAATGGTCAGTTAACGTGGCATTGCTGCTATAACTAAACGAATCTCTATATTTGATTGTTTTCACGTAGAAGTATCATTGTCTCGCTCTATTCGTTTCATTTTCGATTTTCGTTTTCGATTTTCTTTGTTAGTTGGCCAGATTTAGTCTCAATTCAATGTGGCCAATTAGCGAGGCAATACAGTATGTATGCAGTTCACTTAAAATTAATGAATGTCATTCGTAATATACGATCGAATTTGGATCGGATATGCATGCATACAACTTTCAAATGTCAAATAAAAGTCGTTATATATACGATGTTCTTTAAGTTTTTAAGACAATATTTGAATACATTATGAAAGCTTCCAAAAAGCTATATGATTTTATTGAACACGTTTAATCGTAGGTATCGCGTAAAAAGTTTGATTTCTAATAGAGAAAGCACGATATATCTAAGTATCCCATTTTAATTTCTAATGATTTTAAAAATTTTATTTGTCAAATGTTTACTAATTTTTGAGAAATTATAATTGAATATATTATTATACAAAAAATAATGATTAACGGTACAAAAAATAAGTAATATTTAAAAAAATACAAGTCATAGATGGTATATATATTTATCATAAAATAATAGTGTAAAATAGTTTATGTGGGAGATCTGACATAATATGAGTAAAGTTTATCACGAACTTTGAAATCTTGAACTTTACTCGTTACATGACATCTTTCAGTTGTTTAATACATGATTGAACAATATGCGTGCGTGCGTGCGTGCGTGCGTGCGTGTGTGTGTGTGTGTGTGTGTGTGTGTGTGTGTGTGTGTGTGTGTGTGTGTGTGTGTGTGTGTGTGTCATTTAATTTTTATTCTAATTAATTTACAATACGTCTGAAATATTTCAAAGAAATTTATTTCATCATACATTTCTATGTAATTAACATAGTAACAACCTTGAATTTATTGTAACAGAAATGATTTAAGATGTTCGTATGATTTTATTTAATTTAAGGAAGGTTGTCATTGATATTCTCGAAGCCGAACGAATATTCACTGCAGTTTGTAGTTAATACAATTTACATGGTTTCATCAAGGTTAATACCCAGTTTATAGTGTTTTTTTAATGCTTCAACGGAAAAATGCTGTCCCAACGTTCCGAAATAAATCTCTTTTATCGATCCATAAAAATTACTGTAATAAAATATTTTTTCGTTTTTATAAAAATTCAAAGAAGCCATTATGTTGTACGTATATACATGTGTTAATTTCTTAAATGAATTTTATGTAATTTAAATGTTTCTCTTTTTTCTCAGAAATTTTTGGCCAGATCCGACAGTACTAAGAGCGGCGACATTACACTTGCCGAATTTATACACTATGTACGCGAACATGAAAAAAATCTGCGTCTACAATTCTCTCATCTTGACAAGAATAAGGATGGTCAGTAGATGTACGAAAAAATGTTCATTATTCGATTTTCCAAGATAATTTTATTTGAAGTATTTTCTTATCCATTGATGGTTAGATACTATTTTAATGAAATATATTCTACTACAATTAGATGTTATCTGAACGTAAAAATAATTAAATAAGATAAAATACTCTTTTGTATGATATTCCATTTTTGGTAAAATTTTCTATTAGTGAGTATTTTCTTATAAATCATAACGCGATTTTTGATCTTCAAAAGAACAAAAATTCATCAAATAAAATAACGCCAATGACTTTGTTCGAAATTTGTTTCAAAATTAAATTTTAACAGATATGTAATATCTCTTCGAATAAAATTTCACAAAAAATATGTTATTAGTGGATAAGAAACGCCTTTTTTTGAATAACAAGTTTCTATGATTTTATATAGTTGACAATTTTAAATTTACTCAGTATCAAACAAACAATTCGCAGTTTACAAAATTCATAATCATAACTTGTTCTTTTCTTCATTTACTTGTTGAGTATTTTAGTCATTGATAGAATTATTAATCTTTACCGCATCATAATCAAGATTCATTTTCACAGGTAAAATCGATCTAGAGGAATTAATAAAAGCATTCGAGGAATTGGGAATAAAGATGGATTACAATGAAGCAAAGAAATTGTTGCAGCGGTGAGTTAAATCCACGATAACTTACTACTTCAATGTTTTATTTTCATATTAGGTATCGAAATTCTTTTGATTGATACAAGTACAAAAAATCAAATATAATTCCACATATTGTATTCTAGAATGGACAAAGATGGAAGTCTCACTATAAGTTTCAACGAGTGGCGAGATTTTTTGCTTTATGCACCGAGTACCGATCTTCTGGGTCTTATTGAATACTGGCATCACACCAACGTAAGTAACTAATATACAATCTACATCGAAAATCGCTGTGTATTATTTCATTATTATTCTTTTATTCGTTTCTAATCTAAGTTATGTCTGTTGTTAATATAATTGGCATAGAATTACTTTACATTTGTCGAAACATCGATTGCAGTAGTAACGCAAATAATTATGAGACCGTCTACTACTCTATTTACCCAATTGTACAATGAACTCGCGCGCGTACACGCGTGTATGCGCGCGCGCGTATACGTGTATGGGAAAACGATCGTGTCGATTCAGGCCTCTGATTCGTCGATAGAGAAGGCTCGACCGGAGGTGTGACGTACGTGTGATTGTCATTCAAAATGACCTTGGTAGTCTTCCAGCTACTTCTACCATGTTTCTCTAACTTCATTTTGTCACGCATACGTCGTTCAGTCGGACTATTTCCTTTTTCTTTTCTTTTCTTTTTTTTTTCACATACGCCCTAATCTTATACGGCACTGTATTTTACCACTAGCACAGAATACATAGGATGGAACAAAGAAACTAATGATGTTTCGCGAAGATGGAATTAATCTTTGAGAAAGTATAACAGTGTGAATGATAGTTGAAATAAAAGTGTTAGCTGGAACTTCGTATCGATTTTTCTCTTCTTTATGCTTTTATCTGATAGAAGAGAAACCATTGAATAGCACGATGCTATAATGCTTGACGTTTAACCTCTTGCGCTGGAACGACGTGCTACGCACGTCGAGAGCATTTGCCCCAAAATTGCAATACTTTCTTAGTTTTAAGTACATTGAAATATAACCCAGACAAAACAAATAATTTATTATTTCTATTTCTATCCAGTGATATACCGATGAATTTAAAAAAAAGACGAATTATTGTATACGCTTTGGTCGTTATAGTCCGTGAACCAGTTACTAGCGCAAGAAGTCCGGTTCAAATATTAGTGTTCCTTAATTTTATTCTGCAGTTGTTTTGCGTTGTAAGATTCTTGTCTGAGACACTCGATCGTACCGAGATTTATTAACGATGAAAATTTGAAGTAACAACCTAATTTGTGTAATTATCACGAACACTGTTTAAGAAAATGACACGAAACGCGGGACTGTTTAAAAGAACGTCAGAACAGATAGAAGTCAATATTTTATTGTTATTTGTAAACAATAAATTATCAAAGGCTATTGAGGCTTAATACTGAGGGAAAATATCATTGTTTCTTCGTCATTTTTATAGTTTTTTGTACTTAATCGTAAACGGCAGAAATTCTCTCAGAATGGTGAAATATTTCACAATGTTTCGTCAGCCGTATATATGCACACAATGATTCATTACACGAGGTCATTGTCTATAGACAATTTGCAGACGGCAAGCAATTTATTGCTAAATGATTCCGATATTAATATTATGCATCAGATTTGAAATTTTAAATGTGTTACGAATTATGAAAGATAGTAAAATATCTTGAACGTCATAAATTAGCTTTGTTTTTTATTTATATTTGCCGAATGTATGTATAATATTTACATATGTTTTCAAAATTCAATTTTTTAGCGCAAGTTGGAATATATAATAGTTTCAACTTTCTTCGACAGCGGAAGTAAAATATTGATTAAAAATCTACCGATCAGACCCCTGTTAACACGATGACTCATTTCATTATTCACATGCGTATTTTCGTAATGTACCTGTCCTATATTTGAAGCTGTTTCTGCATGTTTGCGAACGTGCTACTTATTGTCAATTGCAAATGTTATCTAGGAAACAATATGACACAAGCAGTTCCACTTTTTCATACTCTTTCTATCCAGGAATTTTTACATTTGTAACGGCTACAAATTTTTGCACTTATAGCAGCTGTTAAGGACAGTCTCGACTGTTGTCGAGCCTGTTCCTTTGCGTATATATATTTGGCTCGAAGGACCACCCACTGTTGTGGGAAATTGATTGAATGTTGAATTTGTAATTATGCGAGTGATGCACTCACAAGATAGTGACACAAGTAGCACACTTTGTAATGAAAACCTTGAAGACTATTTACTGAAAGAACCCCGTTGGTGGTTCCAACCGTGTTGACCTTTTTTATACTGTTGTCTTCATTACCTCCTTTCCGATCACGTGATCGAAAAAATGACGTGCAAGACCAAGAGGTAGTGTCGGGCAGGTCAGTCCTATAAAGCAATATTTATAATAGGCCTGGCAATATTGCCCCGGGATGCGTTCCTTTTACATTTATATGTTGGCCTTGGCTACAGGACCACGTTCAAGGGACGCATTCCTATCCCCTGGCCTTAACAGCAGCTACAAATTTTCACATGTACAGTGACTGCAAAAAGTATTGGTACATCATTATATTTGTTATAGAATAATAAAAACCAATTAAATCCGAGTACGGTCAAATTTTACGTGATTCAATAGTATGATATATAAAATTTTCATGTGATTGTACAAAATTACAAATAGAATCTAATAAAAAGACACTTTGTTGAAAAATAAGATTACATGTCAATTTTTGTAATCATTTTATAAGGAAATATTTCAAGGAAACTTACTAAAATATTTCTTTGACCGATGGTATAACTGTATACGCGTAACTGACAGCGAGTTGGCTTGCCATTTATGGTATTCAATTTTCGTGCCAGAATAGCTAACTTTCACGTGAAAATAGGCCACGTGATTATACGTTCTTCTCAAATGTGCCAACGCGCCAATTAAAATACAATCGTTGTTGTAAAAAAAGAATAATTGAGTAAAGTTGTGAGTATCCCACGAATTATTTTAGATTCTAAAAATTAACATTTATTCCATATGAAAGTTACAAGAGAAATATATAATGTATAATATAAAAAAATATATGATACGAAAAATATAATATATAATATAAATATATATAATAATGACAATATACAATCAATTTTCAAAATTTTACTATTAGATTAATGGCATACTTAATATTTAAAATGTATATTAGTACTTTTTGTAATCGATATATTCGATGCAACTTCTGAATAGAAAGCGAATTTAATAAAAAGTCAGTCAGTCATATTTTCACGTGATTAACATGTTAATAAAACGTCAATTTGAATAAACGTTTCTTCTAAAAATTAACCAATATTGGTTATCGTAAAACCGGTTTACGATAGATATTGAAAATGTTTTAAGTAACGTGAGATATATACTGTAGCTATTGGTAAGATAGTGGGGAGTTTCCTTCAAGACGGACGTTATCTTTATTTCAATTCCCACGTTGCGTTCTCGGTACTTGATGCTCCTCAGTCTTGAGATTGGACTCCGAGCTCTCGAATCGCTGATTAATGGCGAGGCTCGTTTTACTTAATTCTCTCTGTGCGTTTCGCTTGACAAGTTTTGCCCGGTATTATTTATATTTTCACTTCTGTTCGGTACGTTCGTTACGGGTCCTCTCCAACCAGTTGAATTCGTGTACGTACGGATCGGGATTTAATTCGATTTTACGGCCTTCTCACAAAGGAGAGAGAAAGGATCGTTCGGTGAAAACGACTTTAATCACATTCTTCGAATAATGTATACACTAAAACATCCAGGACGTTTGAAACACGATTGTATTTCGTCTACCTGTTTAGTCTGTGAGGAATTTCTTCAAAATTATTATGAGTTGCAAAGGGTAAGTGACTCTCTCTTTCTCTCCGCGGTAATAACCTATTAATCATCTATAAGGAATAAAAAAAACAACAAAGCCGATTAACTGGTGGTTAAGAATTTCCGTTTCGGTTAAGAATTACGGTTTCAATTCGTCTCGAACGGCAAATGTAGTATTTCCACGGCAAGGGAAAGGGAATTGAAGGCTTGTTTCAAGATCGTATCGATTAATTTTCACTATTTCGCTAGAAACTTTTATGAAATTTGAGATCTTAGGAACAATGATAAAGTTATTTTTTGAAATAGGCAAATGGATAGTTCAAGAAATACGAATATCAATGTTTGGTGAGAGAGGTTATGTGGTCGCGTACAGGTTATGTCTGAAAATATCACGTGGTTGACGTGGTGGAGAAAGCAAGCATATCGCTCTACACTTTCTTTCGAAGTGTATCTTTTGAGTAAATTTCGTTGGGAATTTTGAGAAGCACGGTTTAATGAGAAGATTTATTTTGTATCTTGAGTTATCGACGTATATCGCGAAACAAGTTGTAAATCGATTAATTCGCATACGATCTATTAGGATATTTATTTAGATAGGAAGTAGTTAGCATTGATAAATAGTACAGTGATAAGCGATAATTGTTGTCAAAATGGACACGTGAACGACTTGTATGTAGTATACAGATAAACGAAATTACATTTTGTCGTGAATAGAAATTCTTTTCTTTCTGCGGTTCATTCTAGATCGTTCTGCATCTGTTCTGTATCGTTCTGTAACCCTTGAAACTCCGAACTGAATTTTACGTAATGTGCAACAAAAAATGCATCAAAATTTCATGATTTTTAAACAAAATAGGAAAACAAATGATAGTTAAACTGCTTTGTAGATCGTGGATTGTGGAATCATTTTAAAAACGAAATTTTTAGTTAAATGTTAGAAAATATATATATAATAAAATTTTTAATTAAATTATCGTATTGCTATCTATGGATATTTGCTCTTTTTATTTTATGTACTGATTGTCAGAAAGGAAGATATATTTTGGAAGGTATTTGGGTAGGAGTATTGTATAATATTAATAGAGTATAATGTTCATGTATATATATAATGCAAATGAAACAGATTATTTCTAGAAAAGTTTTCAAATTTTCATCATTGTAGATTTATATCTGTGTAAAATTTTTATTTTTATATATGTTATACAATTTTGTTATATATGTATTTTTATAAAAATTGACAAAATCTTTACATCGCAGCAGGGGATGTTGGAAAAAATTATACAGAGATGTCGTATAGCAAATTGCTATGTGTTTCTGAAACAAATACGTAATATTTTAATATAAAGTAACTACTTACTTACTGTAACTCGTGACCGGGCGATTGTTACTTGACACTTGAGTTCTGATATCGATTTTCCCGTAAGTTCTAACCGCCATTATTTTCATTTGTATTTTACGATTTGAAACTTCTACGTAATTTTGCGCATTTCACTATCTTTACTATTACGTTTTGGTACAGAAGAAAAATAAACCAGTATAAATATCGGACCTGCTTTCAGTTTAATATAAAATAGTTTAATATAAAAGCATGGAAGTTTTCTACACGATTTAAAATGGAAAAAATATCGATGTTCTTTTGTAATGGCAGACGAATAGTTTTAAAAGTCAGAAATGTTAAATATTTAATCGCGATTGATAGACATTGATCCTTGATTAGACTTATCAGAATATCATTTTAATTAAAGCTTCTTAATGTAGCTAGATTAATACGAGACCCACGTGATCATCGAACCGGCGGTTCGTTCTAATCTTGCAAAAATTTTAATTTCTTAAGAACCATAATAATTCTGAATTTTTTTTAAATCTAATACTTAATAATAAGCGACCTATGTACAAAGATGTCATATTACTTCTAATCAAAATCTAAAGTAAGGATTTTTATTCGTATTATTTATATCGCACGATCAGTATAATTTTTGGCACACAAACACTTGTATTGTACATTATAATTAAACAATCGCATATTATAGATTTTAATATACGTTTCAAATCCCAATGTCAACTTTAAAAAAACATACATAATATACATAGTGATGAGCAAAAACTAAATACACGTGTAGAATTTTAACATAAACAATATTTTATTGGGTACTCGCACGTAAAATACAAAAAAAATATCGCCGTGTTGTTACCATTACGATCCTGACGAATACAAATTGTCTTCGTGAAGTCAGTTTTGCACCACAATTAATTTAAATGAAAAATTATCGGCGCTTTAAAGATTGTTACAACTTCGTGAGAAAAGCTTTAAAATGAGATCAAATAGATTATTATATGATTTTTTTTTACAAAGTTGTAGCAAACAGTTCAAAATATCGACAATTTTTTATTGTTATGTGCGCTCCTTACTGTAACTTATTCTTACAGTTTAAAGCTAATTTAAATAAAAAGTAAAGGGTACATTAATTAACATCGTCAAGTTTCATTGGTATTTTGCACGTTCAAAAATAGTCAAAAACTGCCGCTGGTTAATTAATTGCTCTGCTCTAAAATTGCTGAATTAATTTATTCAGCTCGAAAGTTTGGTCCTTCTATTTAGCCAAATTCAAAATTAGCGGTCAGTCACGTGATCAAGGTGTTCTCGCATTGGAGAAGAACAATGGTCAAATCGCAGATTTTGAAGCGAGGGCTGGGCGAGATACCAAATTACTTTTTGGCTTCTAGCCCGGCTTAATCGCAGAAAGCTGCATACTTCTTCGTTCCTTTCAGTCGTTCTTTAAATTTATTCAGTTTTCACGTGAATTCCTCTCGCCGTTGTCATTCGAAAGAAAAAGTACAAAGAGCTGTCGTTCTACGATGGACAGCGTAGATATCGATACAGATATCGTGCTTCAATTTCACGTAAAGTTAAGTATCTACGATCGATACTCGTCGCGATTTACTTTAGTCGTACTCGCAGTCGACCCAACGATCCCGAGAACGATGATTCTCGCAATACTCAAAGATGGCTTCTCCGTTTGTTTCTGTCGGATTTCAACGCATCCCAGCCTCGAGCATTGACACAGCTCTTTATACTGGAATAAACTGGAATAAATCTAGACCATTGCTCGAGAGATTCAATGGGAATGTATTTTTTTTTTTTCGAGTAAACTGCGGCAGTCGGAAAATTGATCATAGAGTTTCACCATTCATTCGATATTTCGCGCGAATAAGTTCGCGATTAATAGGCACGTACACTTTTGCACAAAATATCGATAATAGCTGCTTGTGTAATCAGTTAAAAGGTCGATGCGCGAGGTCGAAATCTAATTCCGGTAAACCTAACTGCGCAAGATATTGTTTTTTTTTCTTTTTAAAGTTTCTGTAAGGTGAAAATAAAGTCCAAACTTTTTATTGTTACACAGGTAGTTTTGCTGTTCGCTTTCTCTCATCAAGAAGAATGACTGTCGTATATTTTCGTTTATGGTCATTTATAGAATTTAAAATATAAGTACTTACTTATATAAATATAAATACATATAATAAACATAATAAATATAAGTACTTATATATAAAGAAGTACTTATTTGAAGTAATAAATATATATAAATAATTACTTATTTAAAATATAATTACGTGTATAAATAATTAAGACGCGGATTTAGTATATATTTAGTCTATTTGAGTACATCAGAATATTCCGAGAAGTATGGATAATACGAAAAAATGTTTCAGACAAAAGTTGTAGGATACAGAGGAGCGTGCATGATCTCGTAGCAACTGTGTTGGAATTTTTAAATGAATCACTATATTGTTTATAGCATATTCTTATATCTCTGACGCTTCAGTCTATACAAGTAATTTTCACAAAATTTCATTGAATTATTATCTTTCAAAAACGTGGCACCGGCATTAGCGTTACCACCGACGTTGCCCAATCGAACTTTGTACATCGTAATGGTTCTGAAAAAAGCCGATTTCGTTGTATGCGCATGTCTGTGTGTATTGTTCAAGTTGCTACATTGTATTTTTTCGTCTTTTTCCTCAATATATCCATCGAGATGAATGCAACTTTTCATTCACTTTAACATTCTATGATAATAATATTAACGTAAGTTAATAAATAATTATAAATATAAATATAATAAATAAATATATAAGTAAATAGAAATATAAATATAAGTAAATATATAAATAAATATAAATATAATAAATAAATATATAAGTAAATAGAAATATAAATATAAGTAAATATATAAATAAATATAAATATAATAAGTAAATATATAAATAAATATAATAAATAAGTATAAATATAAATAATTATTAATAAGTAATTAAACTGAACAATTTACACACATACATACATGTATGCACACAGAAAATCGGCTCTTTTTGGGATCATGACACAAAGTTCGACCGAGCAGTATACATTGGGTAATGCTAATCCGGTATGGAGCACGTTTTTGAAAGGTAATAACTCAACACGTCTTATGAAAAATACATGTATAGATACCTTCGAAAAGCCCGCAATGTCAGGCAACAAAATTTTAACATAATCCGATGCTTCGTGGTTACCTCAAGGTCAAACACATCACTACTCTTGCTCTGTATCCTACAACTTTTGTTTGAAACATGTTTTCGTGTTATTCGTACTTTTCGAAATATTTTGATGTTCTCAGATAAACAAAAGAGAAACATATATATATATAATGTATATAAATATTATGTCCATGACTGTTCATTTCTAATCCAAGGACATTTAAAAATATAATGTAGGTGTTAATAATATTTAATAAATAATGTAGATGTCAAGTTAATAACGAACATCTGTTTGTCCAAAAGATTTGCTAATACTAACTTGTTATGCAATTAGCTATTTGCGGTAAAATGCGTTTGAGATTGATTACCTGGATCATTAACACGTCTATAAAACTGCTAAATGTTCTTCTCTTCGTTTTATTTATGGTCTAAAATTTTTATTTTAGACAGATCCAACGAAGAGAAGTATCGCTAGAAGTCAGCAGAAATTTTTGAACATCACACGAAAGGCAATCTCTAATTTACATAACTTTCACTAAAGGATTGTCTAAAAATTTCGATTTTTGATGTCAAGCTGCTCTTCAAATATCTATGTAGTATATACTTATACGCATGTGACGTCTCGTAATTGTTGGAAATGATTTTTTTGTTTTAAATTCTCTTACATTACCTACAAGACAGAGATTATATAGAATTTATGAATTATATGAAAAATGATATTAATTGCAAAATATGATGTAACGTGTGGGACTGATAAAAAAAAGTTGAAAAATCGGCTATGTCTGAACGAGTAATCTGAAAAGTACACTGCTGATCAGAGTTCAAGAATTATCTGACCTGTTATACGCGGACTACCGGCGAAATGTAGCCAGATATGTATATATCTTACAACAAAACCGGCGCAACGCGCCGATAGAATCAGCAGATATTGGTTCGAAATGCATTAGGATACAGATTATTTTTTTAAATAAATTAAAAAAATTTTTTTAAATATTAGTTAATTAAGATTAATAATAAACTTGAAATTAATTAAGTATTTAGTTTATTATTAAATAATTAATTTAAATATCCAAGTGATAGTTTTTGTAATGGGGCTGAATCGTAAGTTTAAAACGAAGATGGAAGAAAACTTTTATAACTTAAAGCAAAATTAGCATCATAAAGAAGTACGTATATATTTGGGAAAATAGGAGTGACAATGTCTTCACTTCCGGTGCATAACATACTATTTACATGACACAATACTTGAAACTACATATATATTTGTTTAATGGAATTATTATCTATTTCCTATAGTTTTGAATTCACGATTTAACGTAATAGAAACATTCTAAATATATATAATCGTACAAAATTACGAGTTGTCAAGGGATTTTCAGCATCTTTTAGCAAAACCATAAGAAATACATCTATTTACATGTAACTGTTATAAGTGTCAAAAGTCACAAAATATGGCGGATAAAAGGTTAATCGTTAATCAAATAATCATGCACGATTTATCGAAGTTAAAACCGTGTTTTCGCGGCACAGTTCCTTTTAATATGCAAAGTGGAGGTTCATTTTCGGTTTGTACATCGATTGGAATATTTATTTGTAGAAGGAGAAAAATAAGGTGTAATAATTATATTGATTATTGTTTCTTTTTTTTCAGTATATGGACATTGGGGAGGATATCGGTGTCCCGGAGGACTTCACAACTGGTGAAATGGTTTCTGGAATGTGGTGGCGGCATTTGGTGTCCGGTGGTGTAGCAGGTGGTGTATCACGCACATGTACCGCACCTTTGGATCGTATCAAAGTTTATCTACAAGTGAGTTCACAATAGAAAAATAGTCACTCGATAAAAATTTTTTGTTGCTCCAACAACAGTACCAGAGAGAGGCGTTTTTATAAAGTTAAATGAGGAAATACAAGTGCTTGAATGCAATGTAATTTGTTAAATTTTAGAAGAAGAATTAATTAACGAAGTAGATTGAAAAAAATGAGAAAGAGAAAAAAATAGAAGACACATAAGTACATACGTATAGTGGCTCGTAAAAGTATTTGGACACGTGTACACATACGTACATTTATCTCTGTATTACCAAATGTTATCTCTGTCTTATGACAGACATAAAGTCTTTAAAATTTCATTAATATAATAAAATGTAATGAAATAAAATTGGCAAAGTCTGAAACAAATTTGAGGATGTATCTGGGTATTATGAGATTATTTGATGCAAGTAGATACCAGAAGAACGTTTGAGTAGTTAATTGTCTGTTATATCAATAAACTTTGATGTTCAATGGAACCATGTACAATAAATACATTATAATTTCTATAATGTTTTCAAATTGGTTTCAAATTTTAATAATATAATAATGAATTGCAAAATGTTTTGTATTATGTTCTGTAAATGTACTATATCAACGTACTTCGTTGAGTCACTGTAGATATTACAATTTAATAAATAATAGGATTAAAATATTAGATACATATTAAATGTTGAAATCACAGTTAAGTGAATTCAGCCCTCTGTTTGCTTTACGAAGAAGAATACTTTCAGGTTCATGGAACGCGACACTGCAAAATCAAAAGTTGCTTCAGGTATATGCTGCGCGAGGGTGGCACTATTAGTCTATGGAGAGGAAATGGTATAAACGTACTTAAAATTGGACCAGAGAGCGCACTGAAATTCATGGCTTACGAGCAAATTAAGAGAACAATTAAAGGAGACGACGTGAGAGAGCTTGGACTTTATGAACGATTGATGGCTGGTTCTTTAGCCGGAGGGATCAGTCAGTCAGCCATATATCCACTTGAGGTATGAAATTATCATGTTGTATCCTAATGTTAATGTAACGGATTTATTATTTTGTAGTGATATTGTTTGTGATATATTGCAGGTGCTTAAAACTAGATTCGCACTGAGGAAAACGGGAGAGTATTCAGGCTTAATAGACGCAACAAAGAAGATATATAAGCAAGGCGGTTTGAAATCTTTTTATAGAGGCTATGTTCCTAATTTAATGGGAATAATTCCGTACGCTGGTATCGACTTGGCTGTGTACGAAGTAAGTACAAGATAAAAATTATTGATGCTTTAGATCTTAAAAGTTGAAATATCATTGAATGCCACACACAATTTGCCCAAGGCGCAAGAAATGTATTTACATTTATTTTATTGGAGGTCACTGATGACCGCTGTAATGCGTTTCTTCCATTGTTGTATTTCACTTATTGTGTAAGATATATTATGAAAAAAGTGCTAAAGAAATAGGCAGAACAAATATAAGAAATTGTATAAAAGAAGTTTCCATGTATTGTGTAGGTTGCACCAGTTTTCCTGTTCTTTGTTTGCTGTGTTTTAAAACCATATATTACAACATGCGCATATATATAACATGCACACGATTATTAATAAAACTACTTTCTTTATATTATTGTAACAATGATAATATCGACCATTTTTGAAGTATTGCCATTTATTTGAATTATTCGTTTTTATTAATATCAGCATCGCCAGTTACCAATGAACCTCCATGGCAACGGGTTAATTATTATTTTCTTTTTTTTTGGTTACAGACCTTGAAAAACAGGTATTTACAAACACATGACAAAAATGAACAGCCACCCTTTTGGATTTTACTATTATGTGGAACAGCTTCGAGCACAGCCGGCCAAGTGTGCTCGTATCCATTAGCACTAGTCAGAACGCGGTTACAGGCAGATGTATCGCCAGGAAAACCTAATAGTATGATTACTGTTTTTAAGGATATTATTAAGAACGAAGGGATTCGTGGTTTGTACAGAGGTTTAACTCCGAACTTTTTAAAGGTATGGAATGATTTATGTACGATCATTTAAAATGAATTTCAAATGATTGATTTTCGACGGTCAGAAGTTATACATCATTGTTTTTATTTGTTTTATTTAGGTGGCACCAGCCGTGTCGATTAGTTACATAGTATATGAAACCGTCAGGGATTTTTTGGGTGTAAATATGACGTGATGATTATTTATTTTAGGTGATATTAATTTAACTAAATTATTCTTTAACTACGTCATAAGATATTCAAACAAGTCAGTCGTTGGTTACTATACTAAGCAATTCGGCATATCCTGCCTTTTATTATATGTAATATCGCTTATTTATTGTTAACTCGAAGCTTCTACGATTATTTAAACATTTGCCATTCTATTTTTCAAGTGTATCATACTATTGAACATATAGAATATATTTATAACAAATTTTCATATAAGGAAATGAATATAACAATAAATGGCCAGCATGAGGAATTTTAATTAACCTTCGGAGGAGTAAACGCAAAGAGTGTATAAATTAGTTTAATTGTATTTATTGTTATGACTTACACTCATATTTTGCTTCCGTGAAGAAGAACGAAAATATAGATTCATAATTTCAAAATAGAAATGATAGTACAAAGACCATTAGAAGAAGAGAAAAAGTATTATGTTTTATAATTTCAGTTTTTCAGCGGGAAGGAAACGAAGGTAGCAAAAAAGTTGATAGTTATAGTTAAGCAAGAAGAAAGACAATTCTTCTACGATTTGAAAGTCAGGTAATTACATATGAAAATGTAATTTTATGGAAATATAAAGAAATGTATTACTTAATAATACATTACGTAATGTTACATATTCTGAAAATAGAAGAATCGAGTTATATTATTACTGTGATATGTATGGTTATAAGCTAAATTGGAAATATAATTCAATGCATAACATCCTATCAATTTAAAAACATTTGTTTAATTTTTATTGTAACTCTTCCAGTATTTTTAATAATAATGATGATGATAACAATACCAATGGTAATAATAATAATAATATCCACTATTATTAAGGTGTTATGCGATGAGTTATTGCAGACACTGCACACTTATAATTTATGTGTTAAACTTGTTCCATGAGCGATGTTCTATTCTCGATATTACATTTATTAGGTGCATTGTTTTAACATAATTCTCTAACTAATGAATCTTGTGAACAATTTATATATAATATATTGTATGTATTATAAATATGTATATTTAGATTCCAAAGAAGTGCATCACGATGTAATATTATATTCGTGCTTGTTTACTTCTTTCTTCAAAGTAATTATAAAAATAATTGTGAGTGTTGAGTGATTATGATAAAGAATAATAGTTTTGCAATTCAATCTCGGATAAGCGTTAGATATTGTTCTTACATGTATTCAAAAAAATCAAAGACACCCTTTTATGTTTTCGATCGCATTTTTAATACAAAAGACGAAATGTAATGAAATTAAAAATTATAAAATCCATTTTTTTTAAGATAATTCTAGCATTTAAATATATTGTATAGAAATATTTAACTGAACGAATATTTTCGGTCACTTTTTAGGCTAATAGAATGTTCGTTTTGTTTTCACGTAAAATTTTTCATAATAATTCATATAAATTTGGGAGGATTAAAAAATAGATATTTGACGTGAAATTAAAACGTTTTACACGTTTACGGAATTGATATATATTACGACGAAACTGACAATTGGATCTTGTGAAAGAAATGCGAATTTTTTTTTTAGTTCTTTTCATGGCTTGATATCCATTGTACACATAAGATTTTTGTAAAAAAATAAAGATAATTCATTAAATTATTGTAAAAACTTTAGTTCCTAAGTAATTAATATTGATTATTGAATTTGACTGATAGCAAATGGTATCTATTAAGTACATGTTACAAATGATATTCCTGCCTCAAACTATATACAAACATCAACGATATTAATTCCATATGCCATATGACAATATACAAACACATATGCATTGTATAAAAATAGTCATTTTGCTGTATACCTATTTATCTATGTTTATTAATTTTATATAAATTACCAAAGAATGTCTTTTAAAATTTACTAGATGAATATATAACATTTATACTATATATCTATCTATTTTCTTCTGTATAGATATATCAAGAAAGATATTTTTTTTTGCAAATAAAATATCATATAAAAATTTAACACAATACTTTGCTGATTATTTTTTAACTCTTATGATACAACAATTAAATGGAATTAACTCTTACGATACAGAATTAAATAGAAATTGTTATTAAATGTTATTATATACTATGGTATGATACAAATAATAAAAGTATATTCATTTTTTTACATGTATATTTCTTTTTGTAATGATTTTAATTTTAATGTTTATTAGCTTTCCAAATTTTTGTTCTGACTTCTTTTGAAATTAATTCATTTTTATTTAAAATTCATGATCGTCAAATGTATTTATAATCGTACATTTCTACGATTTCATATTTGTTATATTTAAATAAAAACAAGTATTGCTAAATGTTTGTATGTTTTTGTATGATGTACCATTTTACTTTAGCATTTCGCATGTTACTTAAAGTTAGTTTTTTTATTTTATACGATTTTTTAAATTTATTCAGATAATATGACAAATATAAATTGCAGTTTAATGATAATAATGAGCTAGTAATGTAGCATAAAAATGTTTTACCTTATTGTATTTTATACCCAATTAAAAGTTTACAAATTGAAACAAAAAAAGTAAGATATCAGAAACTAATATTAAAATGCATAACAGAATCTATATTTCAAATGATATTAACATCACAATAAACAAATATCAACTTTGAGCAATAAATTACAAAAAAAATGTCATTTTCTGTAAGGTATCTTAAATAAGATATATGTACTATAAAAGCATATATGTACTATAAAAATAAGCTCAAGAAATTTGCCGAGCATTAAGAATTGATGTTAACATGGAATGTCATAGTTAATCTCACGGAATGCTGTTTACGCTCTCTCTACGAACTTTGCAGCACCTTCGTCTAGAATCCAATATAATTCTCCGTTGTGTGGCTGAACACGAGCAGCTGGTAAATTTTCTCTATCTTGCAAAATTCTCTGCAAGATATTAAACATCAAGAGTAAAAATGCAACTTTATAAAAGTTACTCTTCTAGAAACAGTAATGAGATAATCACCTTCACAATTTCAGCCTTGCCCGATCCAGTGATAGCAAATATGCATTTCTTTGCATTATTTATTACAGGAAGAGTAAGAGTAATACGAGATGGGGGTGGCTTGGGTGAATCGTTGATAGGACAGACCCATAAGCTTGCTTCATTCAAAAGTTTATGATCAGGGAAGAGAGAACATGTATGTCCATCTGGACCCAGTCCTAACAGAAGCACATCAAAACATGGAACACGATCAGGTGGAAAAAACACAGACATCTTCTTAATGTAATCTTTTGCAGCATCTTCGGCTACAAGTAAGACTGTGGTTATACAAATTCATCGACAAAAGATGGAGAAATAAGTTGAAAACTTTTACCAGGCAAGTCAGGATCGATTTTTATAAATTGCTCTTCGGTTACTGGTATTTTTCCAATTAATTTCAACTTATACTCTCCATAGGTAGAATCATTGCTATCAAAAGGAACAACTCTTTCATCACAGAAGAAGAAATACCATTTATTCCAATCAGTAGTAACATTAGGCAAACATTGAGCCAACAATTGTACCAAAGACCCCCCTGACAGAAATAATTTCACATTTCATTATTAGTTTGGTATTCCAACGTGAAGCAACCGACTTTTAAACGACGAATGAATAATAATAATTTAAAAAATATGAAGTAGGTATTAGAAACGAAATAATTACGAGAAAATATTATTGAAATTAAAATTAAGAAACAAACAAGATCTCATCAATTGCAAGGTTTTTTTGAAATGTACTCGTAACCTGTAAATATGTGTGTATCTAAAGATTATTTTCAGACGTCGCTTGAAATGTATCTTGTAAATACGGAACAATAAACTGAAGTGATCAATCTCTTCTTTCTTTTTTTTTTTTTAATATTTATCCAGCAAGCGCGTTACCTGACAAACCAACTTTAAACGTATCGCCACTGGCGAGTGCATCATCGGCACTCATTTGAAGAAGGTTAGACAAGCATGACGCTACGGTCCCATCTCGAGGCTCAACCAGTATTTTCTCCATTGTTACACGAACAACTTCTTGACTAGTACTAGAATTTCTAATTTTTAAATAAACGAGGAACTTTATGCGAACAGCAGCGGTTGTGCTCGAGCATACGAAGATATCGAGATAGCGTTAGTCACGCAGGATTGGTTAACAGCGATCAGAACAACAGCATTGGATGTTCGCGAGAACACGTGATGGAACTTGCGATACCATCGTCTGTACGAACGTAATTATGACCACACCGCCAGTCTGTTTTATGCGTAAACGTATTCTTGTTGAATGTGAAGTCATACTTCAAGGTACACCGTTTACTCCAAAAAATTCGTAAATTTTTACTTTGGCACGCACATCTTCACTTCTGTTGATACAGTTTGCATTTGAACCACGTTTACGATCGAACTCGTGATACTCCATAACCTCTTAGAGATTGAAGTGTTATTTCATTTTATGCTATGTAACATCTGATAAATATATCTAATAAATCTCTTTGAAAAGCGAAATGCATTTGTTTGTCAATACAAATCCAAAGTATCACGGAGTGGAATATATTTACGAAGAGAAAGATCTCAATGCGAATTTTAGGTTATGATGGGGCTGGAATGTTGATTCAATGGAACATGAAGTCGAGGAAATGCATAACGTTACACGCTTTGGTGAATGTAAAAGTGATTTAAATGATTGTCAATTGATTTTTTTGAAAGTACAACGCGTAGCAATCATGTCATTTTGTATGAGGCTCGCACGTAGTAAACCCATCCGTTTATTAGGAAGTATAGCTATGAGATGCTGGGCTTTCTCTGGAACTTACGTACTTGCCTGTTTTCTTCTGTACTGGTTGTACGGTGGAGTTTCTGCTTTCTTTCTACTTTGTTTCGCCACAACGGGTAATTTTTATTAATATTTTTTTTAATCAAGTTTTGTTGAATGTGTATAAATTCATATATATGTTGCAGGTATATTATATCACAGAGAAGATCAACTTGTATATCGTCCAGAGTCACCAGCTAATTCTCGTATATATGTTCCTGCACCAACAATATTCAATTTGCCATATCAAAGCATTTACATTAGATCAGGGGATGGTACAATGTTACACATGTTCTTCATTTCACAACCGGAGGACAAAGCAAAAAAGGTGCCTACATTGTTATTTCTTCACGGGAATGCTGGTAATGTGGGACATAGGTCAGTGTTTTACATTATTGTGATATTATTTTATGATGTAGGATAATAATTTCTGGAATTATTTCAGGTTAAAGAATGCAGTTGGATTGTACCATACCATCCAATGTAACATTTTGATGTTGGAATACAGAGGCTATGGTTTGTCACAGGGTTCACCATCTGAAAAGGGTTTATACATGGACGCTCGTGCAGGAATTGATTATTTATCTAGTAGAACTGATATAAATACGAATGAGATAATTGTATTTGGTAGATCATTAGGTATACACACGATTTGAATAAGTTACGTTTAATAATGAACGTATGTATTCAATGTATTTCAATGTTTTCGCAGGTGGTGCTGTCGCTATTAATTTGGCTACAAAGCCAGAGAATTCGCAAAGAATTTGGTGTCTTATACTTGAGAATACTTTTACTAGTATCCCCGATATGGCCGCATTACTTTTTGGATTAAAATGTTTACAATATTTACCTCTTTTTTTATATAAAAATAAGGTAAAGTAGTTCTCATTGCAATCTGATCTCTTCACAAAAGGAGGATTTAATTGAATCGTTTTATATTGCAGTATCTGTCTATCCTCAAGGTACGGTCAGTAATGGTACCTACGTTATTTATTTCTGGTTTAGCAGATACGTTAGTGCCTCCGCGTATGATGCAGGAACTTTACAAGAATTGCAAAAGTCCGTGTAAAAAGATACTTTCAATTTCGGGAGGTACGCACAATGAAACGTGGTGTCAACCCCGGTATTATAAAAACATATGTAATTTTTTAAACGAATTAAGGGAGAAACCACCAGTTCAAGTGACATCTAGTCACTGGCAAATAGACGATATATAAATGCAAATTACAAAGCTCACTTTACGTCCAAAGCGATAGTTATATTTTGGAGATTGTTCAATATTAGGTCAGTACATCTTAATATAATAATTAAGGAATAGATTAGGAATAAATTATCCGAATAAATTATCAATTTTTACTGTGACCGATTGATCCAATTGCATAACATAACACAGCTCATAATTAATGAAGATCGATCTTCCATCGAAATATTTTATTAAAACGTATATATTATTAAAATTACAATGTTGCAAGTGGTGCAATATTTAAGATCATTAAAATATCATGATTTAAATTTAGCCAAATTTGTTTTACAATTGAAATTCGTGAATAATTAAGTGATATTTTATATCTTTTCATTATATAGAATATTTTTAGGAAACGTTCAAATAGTTTTAATTAATTACTTTCATCGGAAATAGGCTGTTTTTATATATAAAAAAAAATACATTATATACAATTATACGAAAGTATTTATATGTGTGAGTTAGAAAAATATATATTTATTTTAATGTTTTGATAAATATATTGCTATATACATGAATTTATATGCACTTTGTATGTTAAAAATAATATTTAATTTGTTCTTATTTTTTTTTAATAACATCTAAATTGATGAAAAGGGAAACCTTGCATGTGATAATCGTATTACATGGTATTTTAGCAAACTTCATTAATTAAATTAATATTTTGTATCAATATTGATGTTTAATTGCGTGTTTATTTACAATTCTATTACTCTCACATGATATTTAATATTTAAACAAATGATAATAAACTATAAATTAATTTAGGTAATTTATTATTTATAAATTAGTTTGATTTATAAATTAGTTCGACTTAATTTCAATCAATTTAAAAAATAATATAAGTTATATGTTGTTACATGAATTACTTTGATAATTGAAAAATGTCTTCTTAAAATATCAATTTATTGAACATTTAAGAAACTTTTTGGATTCAAAAAAAATTTGTAAAAAATAAATAAGTAAAATAAATTTATATAAAATAAATAATGACAAACTTTAAAATTTCCTATTAATTCTTCTCCTTTTTATGGCCACTTTTTGTGTCCATACAATGCCTCCTACTATTAAAAGTGTTAATACAGTTGTAGCTATTCCTACAACAATTAGCAGACCAGTACTCGAGTCAAAATGTATCACTTCAGTAGTTACTACACTGGCAACATTCATTGTCAAATTTTCTTTCAAAATTGATGTACTAGCACAAAATACTTGGTCTTTCCATCCGTACCAATGTACCATTCTTATGTTCGATATTTGTGAAGGCCAAGCACATCTTATGTAATGAAATGCAATAAAATGATTAGTACATTTATTTGTTGATTCAAACATTAAACTTAGTTCTAATAATAATTTTACAAAATGTATACCTCAAATCATCTAAAAGACGAGGCTGGGTGGTATAAAGCTGTGGAACTAAATCGTTTAACATCCATTGTAGTGTACAATTACATTTAAGTGGATTTCCTTGTAAATTGACACTGTATATTGTAAAATTACTACTGTGCATGATTAGTTTTTGTGCCACATAGGAAAGTTGATTATTACTCAAATCTAACTACAAATAATAACAACAAAAAATTATTTACTTATATTTAAACGGTATTTCTAAGCTATTTTAGAAACTTACTGAACATAGATTCATGTGTTTTAAAGCATCTTCATGAATGAAAGTCAACATTTTGTTATTTGATACAGTAAGATTAATACAATCATTTGATGGTGATCTTAAATTTGCTAATGTATCTTTTTCAATATTCTTTAACATATTCATTTTATTTGCAATAAATAAATTTAATTTCAAGTCAGAGTTAATTGTCAAATTTTCAACAGGGTTGTCACTGACATCAAGTTGAAATAATAATGGGAAATTTTTAATAGATATTACTTCAGGTACGTAAGTCAATTTATTGTTAGATATGTCTAATACCTTTAAACTTTCAGATATAACATTTGGGAAGTCTGATAACAGATTTCCACTAATATTTAGAGATTGTAAATTATTTGTTATTAAGTTTGCATGCAATGTAGAAATACTGTTGTGCTGCAGATTTAATATTTCAATATGAACTAAATTGTATAATATTTCTGAAATTTGATTATATCCAGAGTGTAACTCGATCAATGTCTTTGGTAATGCTTGCATATCTAGTGTAATAATGAAATTATTATTTATATAAATTTTTTTCAAAGAATGTAAATCTATTAGATTACAATTCTCCAAGGAATGAATTTTATTAAATGACAAATCCAAATATTGTAAATTTAGCAATGATGCAGAAAATTCTTTAGGTAAACTGGATATATTGTTATGAGAAAGATCAAGTGTATTAATTTTTGTTATAGTGTTGTTCATTAGATGCTCTATTGAATCTATATCATTGTAACTGAGATTTAATGACAACAATGCAGGAAGTACTTCCAGCAATGAATCATCAAAAGTTTTTAGTGAATTTTTAGAAAGATTTAGATTTTCGAGACTATTCAAGTCTATGAACATTGTTGTATATATTTTTTCTATAATATTTTCAGATAAATCTAAATTTCTCAAAAATTGTAACTTTTTCAATAAATTCCTAGGTAAATTAACTATATTGTTTTTAGATAAAACAAGTTTGTTTAAAATTTGATGATTACTTAATGTTAGTAAATCAAAATTAAGCATATCATTATTTGCCAAATGCTTTCCATGACAGTTAATTTCTTGTTCCTCATTTACTGTAACGAATAAAACACATATTAACTTAATTGAGAAATAATTAATCGATATATGTAATCAATAAATAATTTTGAAATATTTGAAATAATTTTACTTACTAGAAATTGTGCATGAACATGTTGAACATATATCGCACGTAGAAATTTGTACTGTCCATAGAAGATATAATCCAATAACATTTAAATAAATAATCATTGTATTAAATTGTTAATTGTACAGTTTATACTCAAACAATCAATACTCAGTATTACTCACATTTAGGGTGTAGCATGCTTTTGATATCATGCTTGTGATAACATATCTGATAACTGATAACTTTAGAATGTATATTTTATTTCATCTAGACTTGGAAGATAATTATAATTTGAAGATGAAAATTAAACTTGTTTTCGTTTAGTAAATTTTACGTCAATTGTTCGCAAAATATAAAATTTTATTTGTATTTTCTATATTATAATAGAATCATAAAACATTATTGCATTTCAGTAAATATCCTAAATTATAAAACACGTAATACAATGTAATGAAATGTGCTACTTCTTAAAGAAATTCATTAAAGTGGTCTGTTTAGTATTTTTCTTTCCTTTGACTTCTGAATGTGATTCAGATACAATTTTCTTTTCATTTTTCGGTTCTATAATTTCTGGTTCCTCTTCAGAACAACTTTCGTAAACATGTACTTTTTTTGTAACAAGAAAACCATCTTCCTCGAATGTTTTGTCTACTATTTTTAGAACTTTGCGTTTCCCATTTTCATGTTTAACTTGTGGCGGAGAAACAGAATGGTCCTTTAGAAAAGCAGGAGAACTTTCAGGAGAGAGTGGTAAATCTAATTCTGATTCATTTTCATTGTCAGAGTGCTCTGAATTGCTAGAATCACTCTGAATTGCGATACGTTTTCGCTTTTTCACAGCATTATTCGTTTCTTTGCTCCGATTGCGTTTTTTGCTTCTCATATTCTGTATCTGTTTAAAACCAGTTTTCGAAACCTTTTCTTCTGTAGCTTCTTTCGTCAAAGAGTTTGCGCCCTTCTCCGCGTCAAAGGAATTTGCACATTCTTTGTCCGAAGAATTTGCACTTTTGCCTTTATTCAAGGAATCTGCAGGAGTCTTTGTTTGACTTTTGCCCAATTCAAGAAAGTTGCTCAGTCCCCCTTTTTGCATATTTTTCTTTTTCTCGGCACTAACATTTTTAGATGTTTCTTTTTTATGATTGAAAGAGTCCACTTCCACCTTATCTGCGTTAGACAATGCGGATGGATTTTTCTGCTTATTAACAGCCTTTCCAAATAAATTGTCAAAACCTTTCCTGTCGGCATTTTTTTTTTTGGCAACTTGCTTTCCTTCTGGGCTCGCTGCTTTTCTCTCACTGGCTGCCTTCGATACCGATGACTGCACTTGTTCTCGAGAAGCAGATTCGATCTCCCTTGACGCATTACCCCAACGGAACATGTGCATTTCCTCATCGTTACGTTCGTTATTTTCAATGCACTTGATGCCGCTGAATTTAACATCCCCATCTTCGGCCAACCCAAGCAACTGCGTTTCGGGAAGTATTTTTTGAAGACTATAAACATGCTTAGAGATAATTTTGCTGTATTTTTCTTTTGCTGTTGACAGATTTTTCTCTTTTACAATCTCGACTCGCATGCTATCGTCGTGCAGATGACCCATTAGCAGAAACACACATTCGAATTGCTTTTTCTCTTTGTACTTCTGCCAAAATTCCCACAGAATCTGCTTTGCGACGTTGACGTGAACTTCCAGTTCCTTACTCAACCATTTATATGTTACCTAGGGTTATTTTATTCACTTAATATATTTTTCCAAAATATATACATATATACATCAAGTAATTATAATTAATAAAATAACGGTAATAATAAAATATCATATATATTTATATATAATAATATATATTTTTTGTTTAAGCAATATTAGAAATCATTAACACAATAGAAATTTGAACGTCGCGTTGCGGATAATCAAGAAACGTGGAAAAAGATACTCACCAGTTTGTCATCGTCGAATATATATCCCGCTACAGTTTCTAAATATTCGTGCAGAGATTCCATTATCATGTTTAATCGAGTCTTTTTACGACAAATTATTTTCGCGAGAATTAAACAACTCGATGTTATGTCCTTCCTCTTAACAAACATGCAGAACCGCTACCAAGTTTCTTCAGGATTACCAATCGTGCAAAAGTTACTACGTTATAAATGATTGATAGTTACTAATCCACTTACTGTTTTCATTTGTTACTTTTACAGTAACGTAACTCGCAAAAAAGGAGTGCTAATGGTTTGTGTAATTTTCGTTCACGTTTAACAATTTGAATGATTGAAATTCCAAACCTTCAAATGTTGCGAGCGAATGATCGTGTCTGTAAATGGTAACATTGTTTTACCAGAGATCACTTCAGAGTGAAAGCTCTCTTAAATGGACTAGCCAGTGTTCACATAACAAACAAGTTCAATTAACGATTTCCTCTCGTTGGCAGTTAACTATATGCTGCGGGATCATTTTGAGTGGGAAATTTCCATCTGTATGTAAAGCCGGGAGAAGGGAAGTATGGTTTCAGTGATGCAACCGTTTATGGTGAGTGGAGAATATTGTAAAGGCGAAACAAGTTGCCGGCAGTTTTCTTCTGCTTTTGGGGAGATATCGTTTCCGTAGAGTCATCGGAGGATCTTGAAAATTAAACGACTGTCCGATTGTATCGTAGGATGTTGAGAGCTCGAGAAGTTACATCGACGAACTATACTCGCTGGATCCACAGAAATGCTTAGAAGCTATTATGTGAGTGTAAATCGTATCTAACCTTCAAACCTTGTTTACTAAAGATCATTATTTATTAAAAGTCACTGTAATGTACGGTAATATACGGTGTAAACAAAGCATTAGAAGGGTGACACGATTGAAATCATTTTATCTTTCATATTCTCTTCTGTTAATTCCGACAATTTTTATTATAACCAAACAACTGCAAGTATACTCTATAAAGATTTGTTTTTTTATTATTTGTAGATGTCTAAAAAATTCTGTGATTGGAAGCAATAGACAGAAAGGATCTGTAATAGCACAGGGTGTAGTACCTCGTTTATTGCAACTTCTCGGAGATTCATTAGATAGAATTGGAGACAATATAAGGCTCGAGGCTGCAGTGACTTTGGGTTCTTTGGCCAAAGGGACGGATCAACACGTCCTGGCACTTATAGATCTTGGTGTAGTGCCATTGCTTTTTCAGGTTATATTATCTACACCAGTCACAGAAACGCCGTTGGAAGGAAAACCAAAAATAACGGATCTGTTGAATGAGGCATGCCTGCGTTGCTTGAGAACAGTATTTCAACATCCGGCAGCACCAGTTCACTCGATATATCAAGATCCCGCACTAGTGCCAAGATTAGTATCGTTAGCGAATCAATGCGTCACTTGTCAAATTTGTGTAGCAACAATTTTAACAACAGCGTGCAAGGTACGTAAAGAAATGTATGTAACAACAAACAATTCGTAAATTTACGCTAAAGAAAATTTTTTCGTAGACGACAGAGGAGCAAAGTGCTTTGGCCAAAGGAGGCGCAGTAGAAACATTAGCAATGCAGTTGGATTCTCCATTACCTGACGTTCAATTGTCGGCTTTAGCATGCTTGGCAAATATGTGTTACAAGAATTATAGGGTATGTGTTATGGTTGCATCGGCAACTACCAGCAATACACCGCAGGGTAGACTTGTACCTGCAGCATTAGGACAGTTAATGGGTCGTGAGAAAAGCTCGTTAATTCAACTTGAAGCTGCAAGATGTGTTACGTATATGCACAGGACTGGAGTTTTACTATACAAAGATCCAAGAATTATATACCGTGCTTTGCCTTGTTTGGTGCGACTTTGTCATCGAGATCATCCACCGCGTGAAAGAGTAGCGGCGGCCGAAACTTTGGCTTTCCTTACCGAAGTTAATACCGAACTGCAACGTCTAGCTTCCATTAGCAATCATTTAATTCCTACTCTTGCAGAATTATTGCGATCTCATCCGCATGCAAGTATATTATAACGATTTACGTATTTATTTTTCATACATTGTCATTGTTAATTTTAAATGTTCATAAATTCTTAGGTGCAAGATGCAACGTTGACGCAAGATATGCGACAAGCTGCGTTCAGGGCATTTGCATCTCTTGGTGCTAATGACGAAGATATTAGGAAACGTATTATCGAGACAGAAAGTCTTATGGAGCAAGTGGTGGCGGGCCTTCAGGATCCAGGGGGTTCTCACGTACGTTTAGCAGCAGTTAGATGTCTTCATTCTCTTTCTAGAAGTGTTCAACAACTCCGAACGACATTTCAAGATCACGCTGTTTGGAGACCACTTATGCAGTTGTTACACGGCGCGGACAAGGGATTGGAAGGTAAAATATAATAGTATTTTTGTACGAATTGTTATTAAAATAATATAATTCATACAAAATTATGGTGTGTTTCATCCTTTAAAACATTTCAATTACACCAAGAGCTCAATTCGCTCAAGTACGATGAAGATTTATATTGCATATTTTTTGCAATATAATTTTTAACTATTAATTAATATGATTGTATTGTATAGGTAGAGGTGAAAGCGAAGTTGATTTATTAACTGTTGCCTCGAGTACATTATGTAACCTGTTGTTGGAATTTAGTCCAAGCAAAGAACCGATTCTTGAATCCGGAGGGATAGAGTTATTGTGCTCGCTCACAAAACGATGTACACCGGCGTTGCGATTAAATGGAATTTGGGCTTTGATGAACGTGGCTTTTCAAGCGGAACAGCAAGTAAAATTGCAGATTTTACAATGTTTGGGAACAGATCAAATTTTTTGTCTTCTGGCCGATCAAGATATACCAGTTTTAATGAAGACATTAGGTTTATTGCGAAACTTGCTCTCTACGAAAGCACACATAGATCGTATAATGGGAGAGCACGCTGCTCACGTTATGCAAGCTGTTATATTAGTTTTAGAAGATCCGAGACATCCAGCAGATGTAAAGGAACAAGCTCTCTGTATTTTAGCGAATGTAGCCGATGGAAATAGAGCGAAGGATCATATTATGGCTAATGAAGATGTCCTTAAAAAACTTATGGATTATATGGTTTGTAATAAACATATTTTATCCTTTTTTTCAGTTTTTTATTTTCCATTCTTTATTTATCATTTTTCTATTTATTTAAATAATACAATAATAAAATGTCTTCGTCCTTTCATGATCTTTATATAATTCGCACTTCAATAACTCGTTATTGAAGTTTTACCAGAAATCTAACATTTATGGTACTGTTGTAGATGCATAGCAATGTAAAATTGCAAGTTGCTGCAGTTTTTTGCGTGTGCAACCTAGTCTGGAGAGAAGAACCTGGTGCTGCACAACGGCAAGCACGTTTGAAAGAATTAGGCTTTTATCGTATTCTGCAACAATTACGTCATAGCAAAGATCTTCAATTATTTGATAAGTATGACAGACAATCTTTGGGTATTCTTTTTTATTTGCACTTTTATTTATGTTTAAAAATAATCTTTAACTGTCCTTGTAAATTATAATAATCCAATAAGATATTGGAGAGATTTTGATATAATCAATATATAAAAATATTTTCTCTCGAATATTTCTCATTTTTAATATACATACGTTTGTTTTGTTCCAGAGTCAGAACAGCTATGGCACAATTCTATGATGCTTAAATTTCGAACGTGTTATTGATGAAAATTAGGTTTTGATTTAGAGTTCTTTTATACGTGAAATACAATTATATTTTGGTGTCAATGCTGTGATTCTGTATTTTGTTAATACATAAACATTTTATATTTATATAGGAAATATACAAAAACAATATTCCTGATAATGTAATCTGTTTACATTGTATTTATTTTATTTAAAAAAGAAAGCAATATGCGATATTTCATTATATTAAAAAAGAAAACGATGTAATAATTATATCATACATTTTTTAAATGTTGATTAATAATTTCTAAAAAAAAACTCGATTACACAATATGGAATGATAAAAGTATTCATATGATATACTTTAAACATATTTTGTTATAAATAGTAATAGGAAAATGATACTATCACGAAAAAAATATTTTTAATGTATTTGAAAGTATATGACTAGTATTCTTACAAGCTATCACTGATTTTAAATCTTTGGTACAGAGCTTGAAAAGTTACTTACGAAAATTTAAGTATTTTTGATTCTTATGATTATTTTGCTATTTTTGTTAGATCTAACGAATTTGGAATGTTGAAATTGAAATAAATATGAGATATGCAAATGCAAACGTAAAAAACATTTGGAAAAAATAAAATATCTCGTGTGACTGTTGCTATAAATTGCAACTAATCATATGTCAATATTGATAAATTTGAATATCGAAAAAAATTAAGCAGACGCGTTACTGTCACTGGAAAGATTTTCCATTGGATTGTTGGCCAAAGGATCCAGTTCAGCAAATAAATCCAACCAGGAATTACCTTTTAGTTTACCAGTCTTATTTTTTTTCTAAGAAAAAATACGACAAAAATTTATTAACATTTTCAATTTGATTCTTACAACGAACGCTCAGCAATACTAATGATTTTTACTTACTTTGTCGCCTGTGCTGGTAGTAGGCATACTCTTCTGTCCAACACCAAGCGTTGCATCACCCAAACTTTGTTTTAATATATTTGGTGGTAAAAATGTATTATGTGCCATCGATTCCCACTCACTATCACTGTTCTGTTTATCAGTGAGAATATCATTCAAAAGTACCATATTTTCGGATGTGAGAGACTGTAAAGATTGTTCTCTTGAATTTTGTTCTTCTAAGGAAGAGAATTTAGCCAAATTAAAATTTGTATCAGATTTGTCAAATATACCCATTATTAAACTTTGCTCATCAAACTTTTTATCAAATTCTAATTGATTTCCTTCTTGTATATCGTTATGAGTGGCATTATTATCTAGAATTAAATTTTCGAAAAGTTCATCGAAATCTTTCTTATGTTCGACGTTAGAGGTTGACTGTGATGTAATTTCATCGTTCGGAGAACTGGAATTTATATCTAAGTCTTCTAATCCTAACATATCTATTGTCTCATACTCGATATCCAATAGTTTTTCACTTTCTTTGTTGTTTTCAACTGTGTTTTCTTGGGATAATTTTACTTCTTCAGCTTTTTCAACAGTGTCATGATAATCCATGTCAAAAAATGACAATCTGTGATAAAAAAAAGAGAAAAGATATGTTATCAGTGAAATTCATCTTGTTATTAGCATTTTTTGAAATTTATAGCTTACTTCTCTTTTTCGTCAAGATCATTGTCACCTCCAGTTTCTTGAGCTAATTTACTTGACGGTTCAGCTAATTCTCTCACTACCATAAAATTGTACCGTTGGTAGCCTTTAAAACTGTTCGCTATTGTGGAATATGCTTGTGCAGACTTTTCGGTGAAACTGAGAAGAGTACTCTGATATAAAACTAAAGCGTGACTAAACATATTACACCTTGCTGCTGCTAACAGATCTACCTTTTGAAGGCAATCTAAAGCCAGATTATCAAACGCTATTTTACCTCTGTATAAACAAAAAACAGAAGAAAAAAAGTTTAAAAGTACCTACAGGCGCGCATAGAATTTAGATATTAACAACAATCAACAGTACGTACTGTCTTACGCATGTTTGAACCTTGCGAAATCTTTCTAATTGTTTCGACGTGTCAGGATCTAATTCTTGAGAGACGTTTTTCATCCATGATAAAGCGGCTCTGTACTCCGTACGAGCTTTCTCCATTGCTTGAACTTTTTGCAGCGTATCTTCGATAGCTCTTTGTCTAAATGTTTCCACTTCCTGGTACAGTCGCTCTAATGGAGTGCTCAGTGCGAGCCTTTGCTGGCCAGAATATGATAACGATTTTCCGACCGTTATCATCATTTTTCCAGCTCTGGTTTTGTCCTGTTTGCCAGCATCTTTGAGGAATCGTCCCATTGCATTCTCTTCTTGCGCGAGATCTGCATTTACAGTTATTTGTATTATTCTTAAATCCCTTCTCATCTTAACTTCAATTCGTCGTTCGGACAATAACTTACAGTGGTTTAGATAATATCAACTTACAGCACAATCGTTCCTGGTATCTGTCGATAATTCTTTGCAAGTTCAGACACGATTTCTGAATACTGTGAAACAATTCTAACTTGGCGTCCAGTTCTGCATCGGACGCGACTATGCACTCGTCCTCCTTTTTTCCCAGCTTTCGCGATAAAGCCTGTTTCGTCACCCAAAACTGATGTTGCATTTTTGTGATGGCCGAGTCGTCGTGGATATTGGTCCTCTGTATCCAACGGTCAAAACTGTTTCCTGACGCGCCTGGTCCGCTTTTATTGCTAAAAGAAACAGAGTTTGTAGAGAGGATTGTAGAAAACGTCGTGAAGGATAATAAACGACGCAACGTCATTCCAAATGCGCGAGGAGGCGTCTTTATCAGTTACGAGCAACATGCATATTACGCTATTACGCTAATACAACATTTTTTACGAGCGTGAAATAGTCGATCAATTGATAATAATTTCAAGGGAAATTAATATTGAAACACTTACTATGTATTCATAATGAAAGACGATTTGAAAATGCGAAATGTGGTTAATGCTTACTTAAAGAGACACGCAAATATGATTTCTAAGTAAGTAGTTAGCTTGTAAGTATCATACTTCTTTAACACGCATGATTAGTGTTTTTTTTTTTTCAATTACAAACACATTATGTTTGCGCTATAATATCGATAGAAAGACCGATACATTTTCTCCCGTTAACTTGACAGATCGAACTGACATATAGTTTACTATTGTTAATTGTCCATCTAAGAACTGTTTAAAGCATGATTTCAATGAATACGATTTCAATAGGATGCCGACGGCAGGGCGCGTCGACAAAGAATTTCTTAAAAAAACGTTGTTAACAAAATAAATTTTTTTTATTATTTTAAGAATTCACGACAAAGAAAAATGTTATTAACTTCGTTGAATAAAGAGGCAATTATTTATGATAAAATTAATTTCGAACATCACATTATTTATATATTATATATTGTATATTATTTGCATTGTATTACATATATTATATTTATATTTTATATTATGTTATATATGATATGTAATAAATATAATAATATAATATGATATATAAAATATAAATAATACAAAACAATATAATATATTTTATTACATATTATTATTTAAAAACAATTTATTCGAATTACACGCAGCTATAATTATCTTAAAAAAGAGTCATTAATAAAATAAGCTTCTTGTTGTTTCGCGACAACAATATTATTAACCCCGTTGAATAAAAGCTTATAATAAAATTAAGTAATTACTTATAATAAAATTAATTTCGAACATCATTTTATTGTATATTATGCATGTATACGTAATATATAGATCTAAATATGTAATATGATGTATAAAATATAAATGATAAATACAAAATATAATTTTATATATATATACAATGTATTATTTTTCAAAAATAACGTGTAATATTCGAAATACGTAGCTACGATTATCACTAATAAAATCAAATTTCTTGGAAACTTTATCGATTGCATTTTCTCAGACGATTATTTTAATTGAACGCTGAATTATAACTAAATTATAAAATAACATTATTTTAATTGAATGCTGAATTCAATTATAATAATTACTTCACATTGATCAGGCACATGTATATGTATTTAAAACAAAAATCGAAATATTAATATCGCGAAGTAAGATGAAAATTTACATTTTCCATATATTATTCAAATTGTATTATTCATTACATACAATACAGCTCATAATATTAAAATTATCTTAGAAAATGCAGAATCTAATAAGTTTAATATGTTCCGCGTTCCACGAGAGAGTGCTAAAATTAAATTTTCGAACGTGCAATCGTAATTTGAACGTCGTTTCTCCGGTTTTATATTTTAAAAAGGCATGTAATTACTATAGAAAGAAAATTCGTATTGTCGCACGCGGAACAATTTACACATCTGTCCTGTTTCTTTTTGTTATGTGGAAACGCAAAATGTTGGGAAAAGGGTCAAGTTGTTCCATCTGCTCTGTTTCTAGGTCGTCGTGACGAGCATAGATTATGAGCGAAAACAGCGAAAAGGCAATGGCGGCTATTCCTCGAACGGTCACCGAGTTTATTACGAAAAATTTTGGAAAAATGTGATCCCCGTGTCGGTCCATTACGAGCAAAATCGAGGTATGTTCTTACTTTTTTTTTCTTTTTTTTTTTTGGCTTTCCCTCTCTCCCTCGTTGAACTAACGACGTTCGACGGTCGTTCGTACTTGGCACATTCTGACGGGGATGTCACATGCAACCACATGTGGATCTGGAATTAACAGGCAGTTTCCTGTAGGAACAACTAACCATGAAGCTCGCTTGTGTTTACTTTCATTCATGTTTGTTGTATACACTCTATCAATGTTGGACAGAGCGAAAGTAACAAAACGCATATCGGGGGAATTTCTCCGTGGCTTACACGATAGAATCGGTATTGAAGTATATTTTATTTATAATCTGTACACGTAGTTGATACACGTTAATTTCTTATTTTTGATTTACGTTCCGAGATAACAATGTGAATATGCGATATTGAACGTATTTGAAATGCAACGTGTATTAATAACAAAAGGATAGGTAGTTCCAACTTGTTATGAAATACATCCGTATGTTTGAAAATATACTATATTATATTTCTGTCACGTAAGTTGTTCAAGTATATGTAGTTATAGTTGGTAGATTGTATTTTTTACACATCTAAATGTTAACGTGATAACGTTGTATTCAAATAGATCTTCTGTTGCTTCACTCAATCGACCTGTGTACTTATATTTTTTGTACAGTATTAATCCTATCTTAAAATATTATTTTTTACACGATAATGTATTATTTTCAACGCGATTATGTATCGTTTCTTATGCATTTTTGTTTACTATTTTGTTATTGTTATGTTCTTATATATAGAATAAATGATTTCTATTTATAATATATGTTTGTTTCATTTATTTCAACATTTTGATCCTATCCTTGTACAATTATTATATCATGAACTAATGAATGTTTATTATTAATTCTCGAGATCCTGTTATGTAATATCAATTAATTTCTGTAGGTGTGGCCTGAAGGCCTAGGGATGGTATTGTCTGCAAAAAAGAGATGGCACGCAGCATGTATAGACAATGGCTGGCAAACGTATGAAGCAGTTGCTAAATTCAATGAGTAACGAATGGTGGTTAATAGTGGATCAAATAGGAAAGACCGTCGGCAGGCAGGAAGGAGTAAACAATCGAGCGTGCCTAAGTAATGAGCGAAACTCGGCATCATCTTCACTCGGTTTCGGACTTGTATGCAGCCGACGAGATAGAAGTACTTCTCTTAGAAGAGATTCGTGACCTGGAATTACCAGCCTCTGCATATTCTAGACCTGAGGATATTCAGGACTTTGATATTGGTATGACTAATCTGCATACTGTAAATCATTTATAAATGATAGATAAATATAAATATTTAGTAGGATGTGTTAATATGTGTATAGTTTTATATTATATCAATAGCAGGCAGTAGAACAGGGGGGCAAATTAGCTCCCAACCTTTGGAGCTGGATTCACCAGGGGTCCATTCAACAGTCCATTCATGGGACTCGCATGCTAATTATCATGGTCACTATGGTTATGGTGATCACCATGGCTCTTCCTCGAATGCTTTGGCTTGGCCAAGAGCAAGTCATTTGGTACTTTATTGCGATATACAGGGACATCTTAAAACAGCTATCGGTGTTATTAGACTCTTACTACTTGTAAGTACTATACTTAGATGATACTTTATTTATGTATTTCTGAAACAATAAGTTATGTTAAATTGTTTAGATATCATCTGCAGCATGTTTGGCAACATTGTGCAGCTCCGGCACTGCCAAGGTCAGCTTATTTATGTTGCCTTTAGTCGGGCGGCTGCGTTTCATGATCTTTGTAGCAGTTTTCTGTTTTTTGGTCACCGCATTACTCCTTTTTCTTGATATTTCACATGTTATCTATGTTTTTCCTTTCAATTGGGCAAAACTGGTAAGTTATCAATGGTTTATTAATCTATTACAAGTTATTTAATCTTTAGTTAACGTTAATGTTACGATTGAAAATATAAATTTTACATGTACCTTTATTAATGATTTAATATGTTGACATTGATATATCTGATAGAATCCACCTCTTATAGAATGCTTGGATATTCACTGGTATAGGCTTATCTTATGCCTTGAGTAGTGCATTATTAGCATGCTCCATATGGGAATATCACAGCGGTGGCTGGGTGCCAAAACGCACTCGTTCTCAATTGTCTGCCGCGGCAGCACTTGGATTGTCATGTGCTATTTTAGCCTTCTTACTTTCGTGGATACATGGTCGCAGTGGGTCAAGCTGTAGGAGTTCGGATAGCCGTAATCATACACCAACGCAACTGTATAAACCTGTTGACAATTCTTCCTCTTCAGGAGTAAATAATTTTATTTCTCATTATTATCTTACAAGCGTTTTTAGATTATCACTGACATATAATTCGAATATGTCATTTTTTTCAGGTCACTCTCAAAGAGCGAAGCCCCAGGAGGCCTGCTTCGTGGGTTGTTAAAAATCAACAGTCAAGGAAAAATACTGACAGTGATACAAACACAAACAACGGCCATCACGGGAATGATAATCATACAAGATATAAACAAGACGCTAGTAGAAAAGATCATTGGGCTTCTGCCAGGGAGCACTTCTTACACACTCAAGAAACCAACGAAGATATTCAAAGAAGTGACGTTGACATTGAAAGGAGAAGACGGAGGCGAAGAAGAGATGGTGATAGTAGTTCAACGGGCGATGGAAATTTAATAAGTACCAAAGCCAATAGTGGTCATGTTTTGGAAGATAATAATAAACCTAGGCGGGTGCCACGAAAATTACCTCTGCAGTCGATGGAGCAGTCCCGACCTTGGTCTGGTGCTGAGCACAGAGGCAGTAGTTCTATGCAAGTTAGAAATAAAACTTTACAAATGCCAGTGAACAATAAAGCACAAGACTATTGTGGCATAGATGAATCTAGTTCAATGCAAGTGACTCAAAATGGTTTCCACTGGGAAATGGAATGTACATCTAGTAATAGCATGGAGAAAACAGCAGAAATAGCTATGGACCGTACTGCCATGTGGACTGGACAATGGCATCCACCACCTGACGATGTCCAACCTTGTTCTAGTAAAACTATTGATCCTTACAGCTTTGCCTGATTAAATTTAAAAATGCATACACATTGTGTTAAAAAATGTTGGACTCATTGGAGTGAAAGACTTATGGGAACAGTTATTACATAATACAGAAGTTTCCCTTGAAACGTAATATTGAACTTTCTTTCGCTGTTTATGTCAAGAAAAAGAAAAAAAAAACGAATGAAAATATTTTATTGTCTTGTCAATGAAATATTTATGTTGTTTCCAAATGAATTTCTCTAAATTGAATGTGTTTAAAATTACATATATAAAAATCACTTTAATGTTAAAGTAGTGCACAGTGACCACAACATCTTTGTTGTCATCTTTTACATCTTCGTTTCCTCCTCTGTGCATAAAATGAGATTAAGTTTGGAATTAAATATTTACTTAATACAAGTGTAGATAAATTCCATTTTTATGAGAAAGCTCTATATTGTAATTGAGACCATGGGACAACGTCTTATGTCCAGACATTTAAGAATCCTGTATAAAATTATCGTTGCCTTGTATATTATGCTGCCAAGAAGATAATTTCACTTTAGTTGTCGATTTTTGACATTTTGCATTACAATACAACCAGACTGCCTGTCTTTAACATACAGATAATGTCGTTTCATTCCAATTATATATCAAATACTAAATTTAAATATTAACGGGATTATTTGTAAGTATAACTTACATTAGTAATTAAAGATTAAAATATTTATTTATTATTTTATTGTATTTTGATGCCAATATATTCCATTTCCATGCATACTCGATAGTTAATAAGGTATAATCAGATCAATATATTAACATTTTGTTTTCGACTACAAAGTTATAAAAATTTATAAAAATTGTTTTTTTTAAACAGGTAATAAGTTTTTTGTTAAGATTAAAAAATTTTTATCAATTTAGTTTCTCTTGTTACGAGTAAATTATATAGAGAATTAGTATGCATGGAATAAGTATTTAAATTGTACTACTTTAATTATAATTTAAAACGATATCCTTGTTGCACAGAGATGGACGTAGAAATGTGTTTTGCAAATTTGATAAATAAGAATTATTTTGTGTAACAATGTCACGATGAAATTTAATTTTTTTATACGTGAACAATTGAATTTTATATAATTATGTAGTTTGGTAGTTTAGAGAAAGTCCATCTCTATTTTTGTAAAAGCACTGCAGGAATGGAATGTCATGAACTGGAATGATGTTGCATTATTTATTTACGTTAATGAAAATTTCAAACCATTTCTAGTCCAATACTCTTGTACAACCTTGCCTCTATCAATTCATCAAATTAAAGAGCAAAGTAATTTTTAGTACATACATATCGTATTAGAGGTACAACTCATCTTGAAAATTATCAGAAGATTGTTTTTTTGACCGATTGATCTGTCGACTCTCTTTTTATCTTAGAACAAGCGATACATGGAATCGGTTATATTGGGACCTCGTTTTCATTTGATTAAGACTATTACAATCATACGAATACAAAATAATTAATTTCGATTAGGATCATAAGTGACAGCTACTTTGTCTTTTGATACAATATTAGAATATACATCCTGATCAGGCATCTAATTATATGTTGGCGTGTGTAATGCGTCAGTTGTCTAATTAATTAATTAATTAGTATAAGAAAGAGAAATGCGTGTTCATATAGAATCATAAAGAAAAAGAAAAGAATAGTATATATTACAGTAGCTTCGTTGTGTCAAAATATTGATAATGTTGTAATTTGGTTTTCTTGAACACAACGAAGAAATAAATGTAATTTTTCTTATACATGGTACATTATTGGTGTACTGATAAAGTGTTTAAAAAAAAATACGGATAGATTTCATGATAAAAATGTTGGGTGGAAATGTTACATGGTGCAAAACATTTAGCTTAAAAGTTTAACTAAAATGATTAAAAAAAAAAAAAAAAGAAATGTACGGACACTGCCAGAAGAAATATAACGCTCTTTGAGTGTCATGTATGTCGAATAACTTTGTTACTTTTCAATAACTTGGTATCCTAAACTTAGTATCCAGAGGCTTTACCTCGCTACGATCTGCAATACCTCATAATAAATGAATTGTTAAACTTGTATTTAGTATGTGAATCTACAACACTGTTTAATATATTTCTGTACGAACGAAAACGCTTCAGATCATAGCACAAATAACAAAGTTTGAAATTAGGTTTGAACTTTAATCCAATTACAATTTATCTTACGAAGTAAAGAAGTAACTAAATATTACCGTTTAACTGAAATGCAAATCTATTTCACCATTGTAACGAGATTGTTAATTCTCTGATAAACATTTCTTTTACATTTTATAAATGACATTGATTGAAAAAATATTTCTTTCATTAATTATGGAATCAATTATTAAAATTCGTATAACTTGTCTAAAAATTTTTTCTACTATTTATTCTTCCTTCTGATCTTGATACCACAAATTCTTATTTCTCGTATCATAATGTACATTATTTTTCTTTTAAGTATTTATATAAGTAATTTTTAATTTTATTGGGAAAGTAATTTCAAATACAGATAGGTATCTGCATTAAAAAGTAGCATAACAATTATTTGATTTATTTCCTGTTATTTTTACTTCTGTATTCAATTGAATTATGATGAAAATAGCATATACTGTACGCACAAAAAACTGAATAGAGCTAGAAAGTTACTACTATTTTCCTTTTTGCATTTAGTTTAAGATTTAATTTAGTTTATTACTTATAAAATGCAATATACAAATATAGTTTCTATTAAAGTTTCATTTTTATATTATCTTTACACATTGCTAATATACATTATTATCTTTTTTAAACATTGTAAAATTAAAATATATTTTTAATTTGATATACCCTATTCATTTATAAAATGGTAAAATATTTAAAGAATATAATTTGATATATAATTACATAAAATTAAAATAGATTTATCGAGTTGCATTACGTATGAACAGTATTTGAAATGAAATAATTTTGTAATAAGATCTACTTATACATATTTATTTTGTTTTTAATAACTATAATATTAAATAACGACAATCTAAAACAGATACATAAACTACATGACACAAGAGTTTTTTGGTCTAACTTTGGTTCATTGGATAATATCAAAAAGAAAATGTAAAAGTCCTTACACCCAAAAAAATCAATTGCTGTAGATTTTTTAGATGTATTTCAATTCATCATTATTAACAATACATCAAGCATATTGAAAGCATTATCTATATGAAAATACATTTTTATTAAGATGATATTGTTAATACAATTAACAATAAATATGGATATATAATGTTTCTATTATATATATAAACTCTATAGATTGTGAAAGTTTTCTAGGGAAAAGTTATTGTGAGTTGATACATGTGATTAAGTAAATTACCAAAAGTTATTACATTACATATTAACTTGTTGGTAATTTGTCATACTTCATAGCGATTGTTCTGGACAATAATGACTAACGATCCATATAAGACCCAAGTTATTACCGTTTATTCTTTTAAAAATTATTTTGTACATTTAGAAATAATGACATGATTATTGTATAGTACAGACTATACAAAAGTCGTATGTTATATGTTAATTGTAAAATATACTATGAAATGTTAGTAATTAATAGTAACTTCATTTTATGTTAATCCTGAAAAATACATGTACATTTATTAGTTACTATGTATAGGTATTAAGGTTCGATTGACAACAACAAGATATAAATATGCAATTAAACAAAGAAAATTGTTACGCAATCGTCCAAAATACAAACGAAATTATTAAATAATATCCGCGGTGATTAATAATCTAACACTCAATTATTATCTTTTGCCAGTGCCAAAGGATTATAGAATATGTATATATATATGCATGTATGTAAATATACATATATGTATAAATACATCTACACATATAAACGTGTCAATGTTCTATTATTGTTGAAACTGGTGCAAGATAAATGAAAGAATGAAAAATTTTATTTCATATGTATTCTTTGATATTGATTTAACAGTGTCCATTAATATTTTATTATATTACTTATATCGTTGAAGGAACTTTTCTTTAATACATATAATTTTATGAAATCTCTTTACACGTATGCTATTATGTTCTGATTTCTTTCTATAATTATTTATCTCAATAAGTATGCAAAGAATTTATTTAATACTGACCTTACAGAATAATAGTTCTTTTAATTATTCATATTGCTGTTTTCTATCTCTTTTAATTTTCCAACTATATCTTCTAATTTTTTACGTTGTACATTCTGCTTCATTTGTTTACTTTTATCTTGAGTGAAACATTGAATATCCATTGTCTTTACATAATGCAGCACAGAATTCCTTTTAACAGAAGAATGAAAAAATAAAATAGCATCTAATGCAAAAAAAAGGTATACAAGAAAAAACAGAAGAAAAAATATTTTATAGTATATAAAAACACTTACTCTTTATTCTTTGGAGTTTGAAATGGGAACTAAAAGAAAATAAAACAAACATAGCAATTAAATAAACAATTAGAAATATTTATATATTTGAATATATAGTACTCAATATTTATTAATATTTTACCTGTTGTGAAAGTCTCAATTGTTTCATAGTTGGTTGTTTCCAATTGTTGTATCTCATCCAAGTATATGGAATGTTATATATATTTGACAATCCTGATTGTGTCGCAGTATGTTCTGTGAATTGTGGAGTCACAATTAATGATTCATGTTGCAATAATTGTTCCTGTTGATAGGAATGATTAGAATAATATTTGGATCATATTTGGTGAAATTTTCTGCAGATGATACTGCTAAGGAATTTGCCACTGCCACTAGGAAATAATAAATATACATACGTATAATCTCATATGCTTATAAAAATGTTAAGTAGATTATAATAATTATAACAAACTCTTGGCTTTCTGAATATTGAATAAAGTATCATAGTATTGTTTTTTTAAATGTAACCAACTCTGTAATAGATGCAGTTTGTTGTAAAATATTTAAACTTTTTTATTTACTTCACTGCAGATCTGTGTACAAATAATTTTGTTAAACAAGTTTGTTGATCGTGAAAGACATTAAATATTTACACGACAACTTTAATGGTACTTGTATAGTAAATTTTCTATGTAGTCCTTTTTCTCATATTCTATTATTTGTGTTTTACTAACTACACATTTAAATTTTTATGAAGCATTTCTAACTGAGTTGGTTTTGGATATGTATGAAGCGCTGCTGAGGATTTTTTTCAGTAAATTCTATATCCTGTAGTGTAATAGTATTTTTAGAACTATTTATGTCATTACTCGAAATATCTAATTGATTATTCTTTTCCAGGTTTCTTTGATTTACAGTCTTGCAACATTTGGATGTTGGAGGAACCATATACAAAGGCTTCGTCCGAGGCAATGTTGGGAACTCTATAAGAAGGAATATTTGTAATATTTTTACATGTTGAATTGAAATATTAATGATTGATGAATATAAAAAGTTTTATTACTGATTAAAGTCTCCTGTTCTATACGTTTCAAAAAATTTTGTAAGCTCGTTTTAAGCTTCTTATGCAACATGAAATTATCCATTAAAAAGTTATCTTCTTCTAATATCTGTAATATGATCATTTACAAAAATGATCACAAGTCATTTTTACAATTATTATAAATATAAATTTTCTTTACCTGTATATCTATTATTGTATCTTTCTTTTCTTCTTCACAATGTACAACATCCATTTTATATATGTCCTGTTGAATTGCTTGTTCATGTTTCAATTCTTGTTTAAAGTGTTTTTGTTCCTCTATATTAAAAATTTTACTTTTGTTTTTACAATTACCATATTTTTTAGAATTTTTATTTACATTATTATCGTATAAATCCGTTCTGTTTTTACAATTCGTTTCCGTTTTTACAAATCTATCATCATATGTTACTTTCAAATTTAAAATCTCATTTTTATTCTGTTTGTTAGAAATTATGTCACTTTTATATAATTTTTTTAAGTATGCAGTGTCCTGTAATATTGCTTTTACAGTCTTTATTCAAAGATCGCAAAATTAACAATATCATTTAATAAAATATTAACAATATTTTTAATAAAATAACTTTTACAAACCTCATGTAGTGGTTGAGGCATATTAGTTACATTACATTGATTCCAGTTATTGAATCTATTGATGGATAACTGAAAGTATTTATCATCGACTGATTTAGAAAAATGTTGGTAACCGGAAGTAGAGTTTTGATAAAAATTATTATTATACAAAAAATGAGGAGTATGGAACCAGTTTAAGTTTGATTGAAGTTTTAACAATTCTTCTTGTTCATTACTATTTAATGAAAGGTTTGGTTTGCTATGAGGTTTCACATAAGGAATATTATAGTTCAATGTATTATACATATAATTCATATGACTATGTATTGTTGAAATTTCATTAGGAGGAAAACCTTTGAATACTTCAGGTACTGAAGATACAAACTTCTCATGTAATTCAAGATTTTGAGGTGTATCAATCAAAATATTATGGTTTAAATGAAGTTCTGAGTTCTCATTCAATGTTTTCATTTGAGATTCTTCAAGTGTCATGACAATTCTACAAAATAAGCTTGTTATTAAATGTTATAAAAATAGAAAGAAAATTAATTTAATCAGAAATCATACTTTTGATATAAGGACTTGCTATTAGTTGCTTTAATCAATTCAGCAATCTTATATATCAGGTTTTTTATTTTGTCATTTGATACACCTTTTGGTAATGGTACCATAGAAATTATCTGTTGCTGTATATCGCTATCCAAATTTTCAGATAAAATAAATAAAGCTCTTAATACACGTTCATATGCAATAATGCCATCATCAGGATGGTACATACTTAATAGTTGATTTATTGCTTTAATAATGTTTATGCCTTTTGAACTTTGTTGTAAAACAGTCCATGGGAAATTTTCAAACATGGAAGTAATATTCATCATTACATTTCTATTTTCCGCAATTGCTGAAATAAAAAGTTAACTTTTTTAAATTTTGATTTATTTTATATTATTTCTATTAAGGGATTACATATAGAATATGTTTATTATTTCAAATAATATTATTACTTACTATCAGAAGAGCTTTTTATTTCCATTTCGAGATAAACGTATTTCTGTAAAGTGACAGCTTTCTTCGATATCAATACAATTAATTGGTAATTACCAAATAATGAAAACAGCTGCTTTAATATATTATTGTTGACAAATGAATAACGTATTTCTCGCAAGTTCGTTTGCAAGACGATTGAAATCGGATTATAATTCCAAGCGGGAATGTCTTCCGACATTCAATAAATAAAAAATAATATGTATATTTATAGATAAAAAATTAAAAAATTAATTAGATTAAAAAATTAATTAATTAGAAATTTCATAAAAAGAAAATGAATAAATATAAATTGAAATATATTTTTACTAATAAATTTAAACGTATTCGTTGTAAAAGATAATATTCAATAGTTAGAATATTTATATTAAATATGATGGCACGAGTAAGAAGGAAATTAAATTTCTTAAGTGGCACGAAGAAATTGTATTGGCTAATTATAAAATACAAGTGTAACATCTGTATGCCATGGATTATTTTAATAAGAATATTAGTTCTATGTTAATGATCTTAAAAGCTTTGCAAGTATTATCTGGCTGTTGCTATAAAAGCAGTAACGGCATGCAGTTCGATAAGTTGGTGCAAAATGATTTTCCCAAAAGGTCTGATATTTTTCTCTTATTTGTTAGTTTTATCTTGTGCATCTTTCAAAGGTCCTTCAGGAGTACCATGGGCAAGTTTTGCTTCAAAACCTGGTAATATAAGTTACTTAGTTTTTTAAAAAATAATTCTAATAAAATAATCTTAAAGTTAAAACTTCTTGTTAAACTAAAATTTTAATATTACAAGTGCAAAGCATATGTAACAGGTAGCATTACATGTACAAAAGTATATCTATACTTTATATTATTCTTTATGTTTTTTTTTATATGAAAAACCTCCTTCTAGTTTATACAAGAACTCTTGGGCCACCAATATTAGGAATGGACACCATAACAGTACCTTACATGCCAAAGTCACCCTTCTTCCCAAAATTCATCGATCCTAAAATGATGATTTCAAAGAAGACAGATATGCTGAGCAATTTATTTGGTGGCTTGGGACCTGCTTATCCTACAAGTTTCAAACCACTTATACCATATACAGCAAGTGGGTCAACTTTGTACAGTACTACTGATGGAACGTCTTTACTAAGTAAAAATAATGTGGATGATGGAGCTAGCCCATATAAACGTGGAATTTTTGGATCCTTTGGTTCCAAATCTTTTGGTCTTATGAGTCCTAAATTTGGATCTATGTCTCCATTTTCAAGTCAGAATGTCATACCTGATTACAGCACGAAAGATGAATTTTCCAGAAAAAAAAGAAGTGTAGACGCTGTGGCACAATTTCGGTCAATTATGGATGCCGTTAAGCCAGAAATAAAAGATTTGGGACCTCCACCTCCTTATCCCACTCTTGCACCAATTTCTGAGGAACCAGAAAAAGATGTGAATGTATTACTCAATAAAGTAGAAGGTCCAACAGCGCCAAAACAATATTTACCAGGAATGTTTGGACCATATGCACCTTTTGGACCTTTTGCATCTATGGAACCTGTAGTGGATCCATCTATGTTCATAGCAAAGAAAACTACTTTCTTGGATACTCTATTTAAAAATATTGCTACTTCTACTCCATCACCAAGTTCGACTGAAATTTTAACAACAAAGAGTACCATTGTACCACCTAATTTTTGGTTACCATCATCAGTAATTCCTAGCCCAACGGAGTACAATGATAAAGTATCTGAATTCTTGGACAAGTTGTTTGACAGTTTAAAATTGAATAAAACTACAGCGACTAGTAACGATGATAGTGTCAATCCTAAAAATGACTTGGTGAGATCTATAGTATCTGATGGAAGTAATACAGAAGTAAAAATAGCACGATCCGTTGATGACTTTTCATCGATCAATTCCGCTAAAGATTTAATTGTTAGTAGTATATTATCCGAATTAGGTGACTTAAAAGGTAACATGGTGACAACAATGAACGATTTGATTTCTTACGAAAAGTCTACGCTATCACCAAAGAAACCATTTAAACCTTTTAGTTCTGGTCCATGGGCAAAACCAGCTGCTGATGGAATGTTTCCTTTTCAGCAAAAGATGGCTGTTTTGAGTCAAGTATTTGACATGTTAACTGATTTACAAAAAAATATTACTTTAGCAGTTCAAGACATAATAAAAGCGAAAACAGCATCCACAAATGCTCCTGGAGAAGCATTTAATGCCAATTATCCATTAACTAACGACATTCTCTCTTCTACTGGTGGTTTACCGATTAACATGAGTCTACTGGATGCTATTAAACATAAATTAGATACATTAGATTATGGAGTGCCTCCTTCATATAATCCAAGTTATAATAAATTTGGATTACAAACGGCTCGATCACTGCCAAAAAATCCTGCTTTATTTTTTGCCTCTTATCCTGAAGATGCAACAAGTATAAAAAGAAAAGTTGATAGTGATGTTGATATTTTTACAAACGAACAAAGTAATCCTAATCAAAAACAAGCACGTTCGGTTAAGATGCAAATGCACCAGGGATATCAGAGTTTGCCAGCTGGTTCCATAGAATCTGTACAGGCAGGCGGAGGATCTACATTTGGACATCAAGGCGGAGGGATCAAGTTACTTGTAAGTATTTAAATTAAAACGAAAGTTCCGAATTAAATGTTCTTAAAATATTTCAAATCTATGTATTTGTATTGCATATTGTACAGTGGAAAATAATTATATTTGACAATAATTTGTATCATTGTAAAACAAATGATCATGAGAAGAGATCTTATGCGACATGATAACTTCATTTGTTTCCAGATACAAATGCCTGTATTACCTAATATGCAGGTGCCTGTCTTTCAAAATAATAATTACCAAAATTAGGTATGTGTAATTTACGTACTCTGAATATTGTAAACATGTTCGTTTGTCACAGGATGCCAACGATTATGAGGATTATTATAAATGGGCCAACTGGATGGAATACCTGAGAAATGATAATAGGGGACACAGGCATCACAATCATCATTAGACTACTGACTTAGCAGGAATATTTCTATCACTTGTAATTACAAATTCTCTATCTTTCAATTGATCATTTTTTTTGCATATTATACATAACGTGTACGTTTGATGATACTTTTCAATAAAGCATATTTTGCAAAATAGATAGCGAACGTATAACTATAAACCGAGAAAGACAAGAATTCAAAAAATTCCATTATTTTAAATTACACAAGTAATGTTACCTTAAAGATATATATGTATGTATATATATATATATATATATATATATATATATATATATATTTTATTAAATTTACTATTATATTTATAATAATGCTATATTTACAATTTGAAATGCAACAAATAAAATGAAAAACATACGGTTAACAATGATTAATTTAAAACGGTAAAACAAATACGTATATTGATCAAGCAATCATTAGCGCACATGGACGCAATCCTGCATCAAGTGCGTTGCTTTGTTCCTCTGTAATCAGCAATGCATTGCACGCAGGATAGCGTTAGTGTGTTAGGAAGCTCCAGAATTAGCTTGGTCTTTGAAGAAACGAAAGAAAGGACATCTTATTCTTGTGTGCTAAATGCTTTACTTTAATTTTCTGCTTTAATTATTTCTTATATAAAATTATGAAAATGGCAGTACTGGTAACTTTAGTTTCTTTTTCTTTTTTTTTCTGATAGAAATTTTCGTTTCTCAAGTCAGAAGTAACGTCATTGCACACATTCTTCATTTAATATTATATTTTAAATTTTGATACTTTGATTACATTTTACGTCATGAAAAATTTTATCATCTGCCTTTTGTCACTCTGGATATAAGATGTTCCATTTGCTGATCAATTCTGAATACCATATAAAATGATGCTAGTACGCTACTTAACGTTACTAACAATCCCAAGCCTTCAAATATTAATTTCGGGGCGAAGATCTTCCAAACCATTAAATGTCGACAGTGAATCGTCGCAGCAAACATACTGCCGAATGTCTATAATGTATACGAAGTTATAAAAATTCAATAAAGACAATGTTTAAATTACAAATTATTACCAGTAATCATAATCAATAATTATTCAGTTTATACTCGTTAATAATAAAAGTCTTGCTTACTCTGATTCCATGAAGTAATATATATTTTCCTGCAACTGAGAATACTGCAGCATGAAACACAGAATCTTGTTCAAACAAAAGCAATTCTCCTCTTTTCATGTCGTCTTCCGAAAACTTTACTTTAGCCAATTTTGGAAATACAAGGTAAAAGGTAAATGGTACAATAACTAATAGTGGTAATGTTACACCTAATATAATGTGTGATCCAAATGTGTTTATTCCTAGAAATTATGATTTGTAGAAGATGATTTCAAATTAATACAAGTGAAATTACTTATATATACCTATTAAGATTGCTGGTAATAAATTCCCATAGAAATGTCCACCTGTTCCCACAAAAGCAGCATCCCAATGAATAGTAGGAAAAGTCGGTTGATGTCCAGTTCCATAAAAGAAATATTCTGCTATTAAGAACCAACACAACAATATAGGAGTAGGTACTTCTACAAGTTCAGCTGTTTGTAAAATTGTGATATTAAAAATGCAGTATTAACCCAATTAAATATTATCTGTGAATTAGAATACTTACATATACTATTAGCATTTTTGCATCTTTCTATTGCCAATAAGCCCAAAACAGAGGCACAACATATAAACATTAAGAAAGTACTAGATGATAATATATCCCCTAACAATAAAGAGTATAATAACATAAGAAATACACTTAGTGAGACAAATGCGGCACTATATGCAGTACCTAAGCCATAAACAATTGGTGTTTGATCTACATCTACATTTTTCCGATAAATTGACTCTTTTATTTTCTCAAATAATCGAGGTACTACATTTTCATCTTGGTATATGTTAATTGATTCTTTTTCTTTTGGTAGTAGAAATATACTGAGCGGACGATAGTACAGTATAAGGATTGCAAACAGACTCAATGCATATACTATGTTAGGCAATGTATTTACTTGCCAAGATAGTGCAAATTTTACTTTCACAAATTTTGGTAACCTTTGAAGAACCCAATAACAACCCATACAAACGCCTATCACAACAGGACAATATTGGCCTACTAGAACACTAGGAGAGAAACCAGAAAGGTTTCCACAATTTTGTAACCACAGTCTTGTTATTGTAATATACAATGCAAGTATAATCAAAGTAATGGCAAGTAAAATACGTTCTAGGTTGTCCGATGTTATAGAACCTGTTCTGTTAATTACAAACATAGAACATACACGTTGTTGGTGTTCTTCTCTACAACGCCAGAAGTAATAGGATAATCTTATGGAAACACATGCTATCAAGACAATTATTATAATTATCTTCAAATTCGATTTTGTCTGTTGTTTTAAAAATAGCTTTGTTTTTCTTTCTAGACTTTCATTAGTATCTTTCTTTTTAAGATTAAACATAAGAAGCCAAAAAAGCGTAACAATTAAAAAAGATAATGTACGATCTTCTTCAACAATATAGCTATTAGAAAAAAGACTGCATATTGTTAAAAGAAGTATTACTCTTGTAATATAGATCAATTTTTTAATTTTTCTACAATCGTACCAACTCAATGAAATTACATCCCAATTTTTAGCAATTAATATTACTAATAATACTATAGACACTGCACCAGTGGAAAACAATGTAGTGTTTTTGAATTCTTCTAAAATATCAAAGAAAAACAAAACGCCCATTGTCAATGCAGTGATTAAATTTGCTAAAATAGAAAATTGTAAAAACGACGATTGGAATATCTTAGACATACGACTTTCTGGAATGCCTGTGATAAATAGATAAAAGAAAAACAAAGCACAAAACATCAAAAGTAGACCTTTTGACATTAGACTAGAATCAAATTGAACCCAAACTCTGGAACATGTATCTTTTAGCAATTCAAAGTAATTCTGACTATTTGCAATAAAAGATTCAAATTCTTCAATAGTGGTAATACTCTTAGTTTGGTCAAATAAATAATTATAAATGTTTTCCAAGTTCTGAAGCTGTTCTTTGGAAAACAAGTAAGTATCAGCAGAATATATATTTAAATATTTTTTTGTTTGTGCAATATTTCTCCACACTGAATGTAACAAATACCATAAATCATCTTCTAATTTTCCATTTCTTGCTGAACTTGGAATCAAGTCAAGCCTAACAGATCCCAAATTTGAAAATGGTATAGGTGTCCCAAGAATCGACGCCAATGTCGGAACAAGATCAATCTGATTCATGGTATTGCTGGGTGAGTTGTATTTTATCAGAGGAATCATAGAATAAACAAATATGGCAGCTTCGATTTCATTCTTGCTGTCACCACCATGATCACCGCTCTCTGTCATTCCATGGTCACCAATGACAAAAAGTACCGTATCTTCTTCCAAGGATTCAATGATTTCTCTTATAAGGGTATTTGTGTCATTTAATTTTCTGGCCATTTCGGGATGATTAGCCCCATGTTTATGTCCGCAATGATCAATTCCAAGAACATGGGCTATAAGGAGAGACCAGTCTTTCTTCTTCATCTCAAAAAATATACGGTATCTAACATCTTTGTCTACACTGTCCAGATCCCAGATGTTGAAAGACGGTGATGGAAACTGACGTTTAAATTTACCAGGGAACAAGTTAGTCCAAGTGTCATCGCCCATGAAAACTATACCTTTGGCAGTGTTCTGATCAACGATATTATCTTCATCGATACTTTCAGCAGCAAAATTAGATCCAACGTCAATGAAGGTTGGCAATGACCCTGTGGTGAGACCCTTCAATCGTTGCATGGTTGTTGTCGGTGGATCAGCTATGAACTTGTACAAGCGCGAGTTCATGGGTTGATTCTGCAGTAATTCGTGAATTATCGGTAGTTTATTGCGATGATAAGACGAGCCAGAACTATTATCATTGTGCCAGCGTGCAAAATCATATTTCAAAGCGTCTACGACCAACAACACAACGCGCGACTTTCTCCTGAGGCACGTAGTCGCGGCAGCGTCGGGATTCTGAAGAAGTTGCTCGACGTTACAGTCAGAATCCGTGCAATATGTGCATTCGGCGCGTTCCGGCCTGACGACGCGGTTCAGCAAGAACCCGCTTGTGAAAACCAGCAAACCGGCCGCCATCAAATACGACATCCATCCTTGAAATATCAGATAATTCCATAGTTTGTTCATTTTCCTCTTACGATCCGATTATTTGCTCGTGATGTTTGATAAGATAACTCCAGCACGATTCTAACCTATTTCCCGATGTAACCTTGTTCCTCAGCATTGTCACATTATTGTCACGACAAGCGGCGAACATTCGATTCGAAAAATAAGGCAGAAAATGTTGGATAAAGAACGTTAGAAGCATGAGATGGTAGATCGACGATCCATATTTCTTTTAGAAAAAAAATATATATAAATATATTAGGGAATAGAACAAGTGGAAGGGCTTCGTACTTGTCACATGGCGCTAAATTTCAAGACGCCGCAGTGGCGCCGCCATGCCGTGATTTCTAAACACTTCATTTAAACTTGCGTCTGTTTTTATGCAGTGTAATAAAACCATCAAGTAACTAAAACCATTATCATTCATATATCTCGTCTGTGATTATACTTAAAAAGGCGCAAGATAATACTATATTAATTAATTCATCTGTGTTTTATTCCGCGTTGAATCGATCGGGCTGTACATAGCCGACTACATCTACGATATATCGAAATTCTATGATTTGAAGATATTCAGGATCAATTGCGTAACGCACGAAACCAAGGAAAATTTTCAGTCATGAACAAGTGTATCAAATTTCTCGGTGCGTTGAACATAATCGCTTTGGCCAATCAGATTGTTGGGAATAACCTAATTAACATCGGAAGTTCGAACAACGCGATCAGTTTCGAACAATTGTTCAAATGGAAATCCTTTGCGTATGGCTTTCAGGAAGCCAGGGCCGTGAACAAGCCGATATTTCTACTGATCTATAAAGCACAATGTCTCTCTTGCCAAAAATTGAAACAGAAGTTCTTCAAGTCTGTGCGACTGATGGATCTTAGTGATCGGTGTGTAATGAATCGAAACGTGCATTGATATTATTATATTATTATAATTATTATTATATTGAGATTATGAGATAAATAAAAATTATTAATATATGCATTTATACCACCAGTTGGCACTACAGTGGCGCCATTTCATTTTTCATACAACTGACTCAAACGGTTTTTCGTTTGTCGTTAATTTTTTGTAATTAATATAAAGTTTATACGTGAGAATAACTTTTATAATATATAAATTAGTTGTATAACATATAATTTTATAATATATAAATTATTGTGCAATCATATAATTAAATATTTATATATTTAAATATTAATATATATAATTTATTATTTTTATTTAATTTATTATTTTACCTATATAATTATTTATAAATATTATATAATTTATTTAAATATATTTGTATATTTAACTATCAATAATATAAATAATTAAATATTTTTATATCCAAATATAAAATTCATCTCATAAATAATGCTTAATATCAATGCCAATATTTTATGAAATTGCGATTTGTAATTAATTTTTACAAAATTGATAATTTCGTTAATGATTCACAGGTTTGTGATGATAAAAGCGGAGATGGGACACGACACAGATATAGAGGAAAAAAAATTCCAACCAGATGGAAAGTATGTTCCTAGAATACTGTTCTTCAGATCTAACGGCGACTTTATCGAAGAAGCTTGTAACATGCATGTAGACGCGGACAAGGAGCATAAATACTTTTACAAGAGACCGTCGGAGATTATAAATACTATGCTGTTTGTTCTAAAGAATTATTCTAAGGAACCGCTGTCAGTAATATTTCAATACGAACAATCGTCATATCCGGAATATTGTGATGTGGAAGATGATATTCTTGTACCGATTTTGTTACATTGACATCAATTGAAAAATGCACGATAATTGTAAGCCATGTACAATTTGTTACATACGTACGGATTTATGATAATTGTAATTTATAGTAGAAACGACATTACAATTGGTTTTATCCTGTATGGAATTTTGCAGAGAGAGCAGTACAACTTTCTTTTTTCGTTTACACCACTTGTTTTTTCTCTTCATTATCAAAAAAAAAATAGATAAATTAAACAGCAAAGAAAAGTATAAAAAATTGTAATAACGATGCCGGAGAAGTATCTATTAAAAAAAAAACAGATACATGATAACAAATTTAATGCAACACAATTATTTCTGCAATTATCACAGAAGTTTCTACTTTCTAAAGTGGAGTCTTAAGTGAGTAGAATGATGGAAATCTATTTCCACTGAACGTATATTTTATCATTGTTTTACTTCAGTTTTCTTGTGCAAAACACATGTGACGATAGAAATCATTTTAATTAGGAGAAGAAGATGAACGATCTGAATATATCGTGAAACTTTTCTCTGAATGGATTAATGTGTAACCAATCTGAATGCGAGTTCGCAGCAGGCGTAACCTTTTGAACTCGATGTACGAGTCTGCGCTCATACATTAAACACTCATGCATATCAACCTATCACCAACTCGCACTAGCGATCCTGACGGCGCTTGCGTTTGCAACTGTTTCCATATCGCGTAATGCCACCGTATTGGTCGACACTGTCTCACCAAGGGTTGCCAACCACGCCCATTTCACCCTCTTCAAGTATTATGTGTTGATACATGCGTCTATCGTGCACGTGACTTCATTCATTCTTTCTCTCTTCTTTTCTCTTTTTGAAACAAATGATTATATTTCCAATTAGATATAGTTACAAATTATGTATTATTACTGATGATTATAAGTAGTTTTAGAAGTAATTGTATAATTCTTGTTTGCAACAGGTTGTTTTGGTTGGGAGGAGATTTTCGGAATTCGTGAGACAAGCAGATTGGAGCAACGTCCTATCAATTTCAATTTGACAGCTTGAAAACGATATCTTGAAATGTAATATAATTGACGTAATATAATCGAAATTTCTGAAATAATTATCTGCGTAATAATATCACAATAAAATTTTATTTTTGTCAGTGAGTTGAATTATCTTCGTTTTCGCAAATCTAAGAACTGACCAGCTTTAAAAATATTAAATCTTTTAAAGTATTACTTTTATCAGGATGTGCCACAAGTTGGCAAAGTCTCACGGATGGAATTTGATTAAAAACATGGATACATAGGTATTATAAATCTTTGTCCTTAGTGTGTCAATAGTATCACGACGAATGTATGCTATATATCCCCTCTTTACAGATCGTGATGAAAATATCAACTAAAAATAATTTTCTAAAGAGTAGATTTTTGCACAATAGACACAGTCCTTCAATTTCTCATTTAAGAAATTTTGTTTAATGTTGTTACAAAATCATCTGAATATACAGGACTCGATTAAAAATATTTTGTTCTAAATGGAGAACGTATTTCTGTTAAGCTAAATTATAACAGAAACAGCGTGTTCTGCATAAAAACCAGAGGGAGAAAAACCACGATGAAATCGAATACTACATATTATGTAGTTACGAATGTAACAACGTTTCCTTCTTCTCGAAATCCAAGTTGTTGAAGAGAAAAACGAAAATTAAATGTAAAAAGAAGAAAATGCAACTTGACACGAAATCGCAAATGTCGCAAGTACCACCTATCTATTCACCAATTACTCTCTATTGAAAACAGACGTTAGATGTGCCCGTGGTTGCACAGGCGCGATTCCTAGGGCAGAGAAACGGTACGTACAGAAACGCACGCATCGGGTTATGTATGGATCTCGGTGTGTTCTGTGTTTGAAGGGTTGCAGATAATATATAGCCCGTTTCGGCGGAGAGAGCTTTTTAGCTTTGACCGTTTCATCTGGCGTCGGTCGGCCCCGTGTGCTATTGCGTCCCGTAATATTGACGATGCCTATATCCACGGTCCGTCACGTTTATTTCTCTCTCCCTCTCTCAGCGTACTCTTTCTCCCTTTAAAGCGGCTAACCTCGGCTCGTTCGCAGCCCTGTGGACCTTCTGTCTCTGTCTCTCTCTGCGATTGGGGGTTTTTAAAAAATGAGCCAGGACATTATTTTTACGCGGCCCTCCGCTTCCACGTCCTCCTCCTCTTCCTCCTCCTCCTCCTCCTCCTCCTCCCCTCCTCCTCCTCCTCCTCCTCCTCCTCCCTCCCCTCCTCCTCCCTCCCCCTCCTCCTCCTCCTCCTCCTCCTCCTCCCTCCTCCTCCTCCCTCCTCCTCCTCCTCCCTCCTCCTCCTCCTCTTCTTCCTCCTCCCTTCCGGTTCAGCCGTGATTCGAGTGACCGGGGTCCAGTCCTCGTCGTCGTCGTCGTCGTCGTCGTCGTTGTCGTCGTCGTTTCCGCCGGCGTAGCTTGCAATGTGCCGCATCAGCGAATGTGCAAAAATTTAAGGGAGAGAAATAGAGGTGGCTTTAGGGGAGGATTCGAGGCTCATGAGGGTGGGGAAACGAGGAAAACCGTTTTCGCGAAAAGATGAAAATGGCAGAAAATGAGAGAAAAAGAGAGAAAAAGAGAGAAAGATGGAGAAAAGAGGCGAAGGGTGAAGGGGAGGGGGAAAAAGGAAAGGGAAGAGAGAAAAAGTTGCGGCGAGGTGTGAAAGTGAGAGAAAAGAGAGAAAGAGTAGTAGAGGGAGCAAGAGAGAGAGAGAAAGAGAGAGAAGGAAAAAGATTATATATCTCTCGTCTCTCACGTCCGTCCGTTCGTACAGTCGTTTTCAGGGTATGGATGTGGCCTCGTGGATATATCGGCACCGTGGAAGCCATTTTCAATTCAATCTGTTAAAAGCACGTCAAAAAGTCATACGGTATTTCACTGGCGCGGTAGATCGCGGCGAGACCGCAGGCTTCATCCGGCGACGGTGCCGCGGTGAATGCCACCCATGCCCTATGGATCTGTCGAAATATATGCCTCTGCATACGCCGGCCTCCATTCGACACCGTTCTCTCTCTACATATTTCTCTATCTTTAATACGAATGCCAATCGCTTCTATGAATAGCCTAAGTCCTATGCTGAATTTTCGTTTCTTTTAGGTTTTTTGTCTTTGTTTTTTTTTTTAATCTTCTGTAGGCTGTACGTACGTTTTGTTGGCAATATCAGTTTTATTGTATCTGTCTATCAGTGGATTGGATTATCAACATAATCAGAAATGATACAAGAAAGATTGCGATTTTAAAAATCAACCTAGCTATCTCTAGCTATGTATGAATTAAAAAGCAGTAACAATTACTAATCAGTTACAAAATTTATTTAATAGGTACGATTGAAGTAGAATTTTGAATTTTTGAACGATTCGAAATAGAATCTTTTCTATATTTATACATAAATATAGTGTTGCGATTGAAATAGGTAACATGATTTTTGTTTTCTCACTGACCGATCACGAAGAATTTACCCACGCAAGTATCGGAAATTATGATCAGCCTGGTTTTGTACCTGCTCCTCTTTGCTCGTTAGATGTGGCGATGTATGGCCTAATCTCTTTTATCCGATCGGAACTGATTTGATCGGCTATTTTCTTGGTGTTGTTGATCTGTGTAATGTTGGTAAACATCGTAACTTGATACAAACGCGATTTTGATCTTAATCTCCTGTTTCTCTAATGCAAACAGCTGAAGGAGAAAAGTGGTTTAGTGTACAAATAAAACGCACAGTGGGTACCTGCTACCATCGATAAATCGGCAACATCTGGAAACATTCTATGATCATGGGGCAAAAATCGTGGGAGATTTTTCGAGGAATTGTTATTTTTTGATCTGCAGGTAGGTATACTTACTTGAAAACGTATTTTAGGTAGACAATTATAACTACTGCACTATTTGATATTTTTTTCATTCTTTGTTGATCTAGTTTATCATTTTTTAATTTACATCGTTTTTGTGTTTCAGTGACTTTAACATTAAAATAAAAAGCGGTGAATAAGTGACACATTGCCTACTTGGAATTTTGTAGGTAGGTAAATTAAATATTTAAAAATGTTGATGAATTTCATTGAAAAATTAAAGAAGAATTTTCAATACAGTAAAGTTAATTTATTACTTAATCGCTAAATATATAGTTGCTAAATCTATTTTAGTCAGTTATTGTTATTTTTAATTGTTAAATATTTGTTAATTATTTGTCGTAATCATGAGATATGATTGAATATCAAATAGATATATATTAAATGTTCGCAAGAATCAATTAATTCTTAGAATTTTATTAGGGTGCAACTTAATCCAGGGAAGCAGAAAATCGTGTATATTTGGTTTATAATTGCACGGGTCGCGTAAACGGGAGCGCACGCGGAGGGATTGGCTGATACTTTAAAAGCAGGTGTGCATTACCATAGCTATTGGTTTATTGATTTATCCATCGGCGCGTACGTACACTTTGAGTGGCTGATATGCCAGAGTAAAAAATGGTCCGTGTCGGTGTAGATCGACGATATCGACGAATACCGTTTCGCGTTACGGGCTTTTAATGTTGCTCAAACCGTCATTGCGTTCTCACTAATGACGCACAGAGCGTGGATTAATCGGTTCGTAACCGCGCTGAAACGTGCCATCCACTGAAGAGCGCACGGTCAAACGCATTACTTTCATTTTATCAATTTTCTGTTCTGCCAACTATTCAATACAGTGACATACAGTGAGAGACTAAAGTATTTATTCATACAGTTGGTTTACTGTAGAAAGAACCTGTAGTACCTATATTACATTAATAAATTGTAAATTATAAAATAAAGTAATAATTATAAAAATTATACTTTATTATATATAAATTATCAAACGTATATGTATGAAACATACCTATGAAACTAAATTGAATTAAATGAAAATATAATCATATATAATTGCAAAAAGTTAATTGTCAAAAAGTTCATAAAATATTAAATGTTATTTACTATTAGCGATGTTTACTTTATTTCATTAAATTTTACTACATATATAATTTAATTAATAATTGTGTAGATGCATCTATTGTTGTAATCCCTGTATAATAAATAGGTACATAGATAATTATACATATTTAAGTAAGTATATTTAATAATGTAGAAAATATTTCTCTTTTCATTTTGACATCCTTACTGAACGAATTTTCTCTTTTCCTGCATAGGTATGTTTATACAATCTATTGTTATATCACTGTTTTATATGCTCATGTATTAGATACTGACAGAAAAATAAAGTAACATGTAATATTTTTAAATACTTTAAAATAATTGACAGTATCTTTAGAATTAGTTGCAATACATGTGTTAACACATTTATCACATCTCTCTCAGTTTTTTAGTTAGAGATGTATCTAATTAATTTATTATGTCTGCCTTTCTTCTTTATAAGAATAAAGTTATGAATGAATAAAGTTATGTTGTTTAATTTCAGATTAAAATCATATGTCAAAATTTTATCAAAAATTTATCATATACGACCTTAAGTACAAAAGAGTACAACGTAAAATATGAAGTGTTGCGTTGTTTATTCGTGACAATGATTGATTAACATATATCAAAAACAAATTGTAAGAAAGTAACGCGAAGAAGAAAATGTAAAAAGGATTTTGGATAGTTTCTAATAATAGGGAACAGTAGATACATGAATCTGAATAGGTATCGATACGTGCAATGTGACATGAACAGCCATAAGTAGGTATGAATCATTATTAAAATGTAAATACCGGTTTTTTTTCGAAACTACGGATATGGTTACTTTCGTTCGCATGACTAAGTCAAAAGAGTAATAGTGCCATTGTGCGCGTTACACGGGTCGAACGTGTCTTATTGTACGCAATGCTCGTAGACAGGCAGGAGCAGTTAGGTAAGCAGAGATATACAGGATCTAAATCACAGAATGCTTAATACATAGAATGCTTTTATTCGGTTCTCATTGCGTGGTAAATAACATCTGTACATTAGATCACTATAATCGGTCGCCATTGGTGAACGACAATAGGGCTTCCCCCCATTGAAATCTCATTGTAGAATATGATTCAAGAAAGGCTCGTCGCTGTGACGTTGTGTGCCCGTGTGCTTTACAGAGGAGTGGAACTCGATGGATCTGAAAAAGAAAGACGAAAAAAAAAATAATATGTAGAGGAACGGAGAAGAAAAGCAAAAAAAGAAAAGAGAAATAGGTAAAGAGAGACGGACGAACCGCGAGCAATCGCGACCGAGCGAATCTGGTAAAAAAAAAAAAAAAAAGAGAAAATGGCAAAAGAATTAAAAAAAAAGGAAACGAAAGAAAGAGAAAGAAAAAAGAAATAAGTGGAAGAATAAGAAAAAAGAAAAAGGAGAAAAATAGAAAAAGGAAAGAGAAAGGATATGTTCTTTCTGCGAAAGGGGATGAAGAAGGCGCGCCTGGGTTAAAAACAGTCCCGACGAAACAAAAGGCGGAGCATAGAGAGAAACGTCTGAGCATCGCTCGCATTGTGTTTTACGTTGGAACGGGTTTTAAATAAAAGAGTAATGTGTTTGTCCGTTTTGCCTCCACCAGCGCGATAGAAAATACACACGTCTGATACGCGCGTCTGTACGCATAGTTTATCGAGGGTGAGTAGGTAGGTGGGTACGTGGTTAGGTATGTCCCCCTTTCACCCCAAGCCAGATATAAACTCTTAACATCTTGGTGGAACAGCATGTTCGGCCAATCGGGTAGGTGCGCGGGCGTGGCCGTGCCTAAGCGCGGCTTTGCGTTTGGCCGAAGCCCCGGGGTGGAACACTGTGGCACAGTGTTTTATTTCGCGCAACTGTGGAGGGGCTGTTAGTTTCTGCCCTATCCCTCCCTGATAAATTCCTTCTCTCTTTCCCCTCTCGTTCGTTCTTTCTCCTATTGTCAGGATATCTCGCTCTGGCACGTTTCACTTCGCTCAATGTCGGTCTCTTTCGCGTTCATTCGTTTCTTTTCGTATCAGTGTTCCCACCTGGTGGCTACCCCCTCCCCTCTTCTGCTCACTTTTCCACCTTCTTCCACATTTTTCCTCCACACTTTCCGTTTCTGTCTCTATCTATCATTCTCCCTTTCCCCTCGTTATCTTCTTCACTCCTGCTACTGCTTCCTGGTCCCCCGTGACATTCTAACCCCCCCCACGCGAACCTCGGACTCCCCTCCCCGCGCCCCATGATACTCTATCCTCCCCCTCCTCCGCGTCGGTGCGGCCCCCCACCTCCTTATCCGTCCGCCTTCGGCTCCCTCTTTGCTGCCGACACCACTACCGCCACCGCTTCTCTGTCTCTCTACGCTACCTGAATCGACTCTCCCGGGATGCTGCAATTGTTGACAATGCCGGAGAGTGAGAGAGAGTGCTGCAAGAGGAGTCGGGGCGATTCCGCATTTCGTACCCCGACACCCGTACGAACGGTGGTGCCGCCGCTCTTCTCTGCCGGCGAACTTTCGGAAGTGTAGGCGCGTGCGCATGTCTCTACCACTGATCGAGCTATCTCACTTCGCCCTACTCGTGCACCGCTTCTTCCGTCTTTCTTCTTTCTTTTACTCTATTACACTCGTCTCTCTCTCTCTGTTCCTCGTCCTCTCTCTGCTCCTCGTTCGCTGTATGATACCGGTTCGAGAGTTTCTACCGAACAGCGTTAAATGTGATTTCTTCGGTTGAAGTAAGAAGAGCCTGTGTGACTACAGTCTACCGCTTAACACTGTGGCTCTCCTTTATCGACCAACGATTCAGTGTGCCCATCGACGCGGCCAGATACACGATACATTTCTACATATACACAGCGTGCACGGTATCCTAGAAACGACAGAGAATGTAATAAACGAATAGAAACATCGTTACGTGAATTGAAGAATCATCGGTTATGAGAGGCGCTCGGTAGTGAACGACGACTTTGCGCACGATCGGTGTTAGAATGGGAGCGACGCGTGTCAGTGCGTACTGGGCTTTACGCTCGATCGAAAACGATTATCATCGGTGATTGGGCCTTTCCACTGTGAGTTTAATGACAATGCCTGCTTGGATCTGTGATCCTGGCTTGGTTCTATTCTTCGTTCGCGCAGTGATCATTATTCCGTTGGTTTTCTACTTTTCGTTACTACGTTTCCTCGTTGATCACGTCGATTGTTTGGTAAATCGCGTATATTAATCGGAACAATGTCATTACCGCGGGGTGTCGGTCTCGGTGTCGACGTTGGCCAATTGATGCAACATCAACAACAGCAGCAGCAACATCACGTGCTACCAGCCGCGTTCTTCCTTCGTGCCAGTGCCGAGAGATACCAGAGGACACCGAAGTGTGCGAGATGTCGCAATCACGGCGTTGTTTCCGCGTTGAAAGGTCACAAACGATACTGCCGTTGGCGGGACTGCGTGTGTGCCAAATGTACACTGATCGCCGAGAGACAACGGGTTATGGCTGCTCAGGTAAATTGCGAGGCTTTCGCAAAATAAGGGAAAATATTGTTTGATTTTTCAATGATTGTTTTCCGCGAGAACAATGATTTGTAGTAAATAGTGACGCATCACTCGGACCAATCAGATTAAAATAGTGATGTCAAAAAGGCGCGAGGTTAAATAAAATGTAACGTTATAAACGTTAAATGTTACTAGATGTCGCTAATGAAATGTACATCTAGTGACAAGAACATATAATTAATCTCAATTTGATAATATATTTCTATATTATGAATGAATATTATGCTTAATTACGTGAATAAAGATACATAATAAAGATTAAGATAATTTAAGATTAACGTAGGTATATGTTAACTTGATTTTATTGTTAATACAAGAACTAAAAGGTACCTACCTATAGTAATTACAGTGAAAGTGTTTCACCCTAGCATTATATGAAAAGGCGTCGTGTCATTTTACATTCGTAATGAAACAGAAAAGCGTGAAGCAATTCAATTAGAATTGGCACGAGGGTACATGTGACACTCTTCTTTCACTGTTCTACGCGTTTTTCTTTAATACAAGAAGAAATAAAGAAACTTTATTTTACGATTTTGTTATTTCAAATCTGGAAATATAATGATTTTTAAATTCAGTGTATCTCGTTGATGACATGAATAAAATTTCGAATAGGTATATAAATGAGTAGTTTGATCCTCGTCGGATCGTAACGTTAAACTCACTCGAGCTCTTTTAGGGTTAAGTTATTTTGATACACATTGTTGCTTTCATGACTACATTGAGATAATCAGTATTATAATATAAAAGCTAGAAATCACAAGAATCAATTATTTTTTTTTTTACATTTTCTATTTTTCTGTATTTATGGATTAATCTTAATTAATATCTATTATTAGCAAAATCTTGTGTCATATCTTATCTGCATCCTAATAGTAACAAATTTGGTAATAGAGCAAATGCAATTCTTCAAATGAATTGTTAAATTACAAATTGACTGATTGAAAGTGTACGAGCATCTGATAAACAATAACAACTACAATTTCTAATCTATACAAATTCTACGACAAACTGAAAATCTTGAAACCTTCAAAATATAACCTTAAAATCTTAAAATTATAATCATATAATCAGTGAGTATTGTTATAATCATTTCATAAAAGAATCAAAACAAAAATCTCTCTTATTCATCCACAAAAATAAATATTTTAATTTCACATTTAGGAATTAACCACTTACTTTATTAAATAACAATATTCAACTAATTATTATTATTATATATAAATTAAATTTATTTAAAAAAAAACTAGATATTAATAAATACGACAAACATTTAATTTCTAAATATATATTAATTTTTTTATTTAAAAAAAATAATATATATATATTTAGATCATATACTTTCGAGATAATTAAATTATTAAAATAAATTAATTAATCTGATACAAAAGATATAACTATATCTATAACCATATCTTTTTTAACCTTCTGCTAATATTTATAACGTAATATTTATCATTAGATCATAACTATTATGTCTTATTATTTCTTATTTCTTATTTCTTATTTGATCTTTATGGTCCGACGACACCAGTTGAACCAAATCAACATTTTTTTTATCCTAGCGATTTCCCCTGAATTGACAAAGAAACAATTTGCAGGTCGCGTTACGGAGGCAGCAGGCCCAGGAGGAAAGCGAAGCCCGCGAGTTGGGCCTGCAATTGCAGTACAATGCGGGCAGCTGCACCACCGCACCCGTGTTACCTGGTGCAGCGAGTGCTACCACTCCAGCTGGTAGTCCGCCCCCGCACCCGGCCCATGTAGCGAGTCCGGCCGGCCTGGCAATTCCGGCGGCCGCGGCAGCAGCCGCCGCCGCCGCCGCCGCGCACATCCAAACGCAACTTCAACACCAACAGCCTGATTGCGGCCTCTTACAACGGAAGAGAATCCCCCAGGACGAATACCGACAGCCCAAGGTCGAGAAGCAAGAGTCAATCGTCAGTGGGATTGGCGGTGAGTGAAGCTTGTAGCTTAATTTACAAAAGATATTACAATTGTAATCAAAGCATGTGAAATATTTCTCGTATATGAGTGACACTTGTGATCGAATTAAGTTTCACTTGGAATTGTGGAACGTTGTAAGTGAAAATTAATAAGGTTTCTACAGATTGGCGACAACGACATCGACGAGTTTGTTGCTAATAAAATTATCAATGAATGGAGTTTGATCTTCTTGATTGCGATTATTGCAGTCGAATAGATGTTTCGCGTGATAAGTACCGCCTTTCGCCTGATAAATAATCTACTTTAGTGTCAAGAATGATCGAAGTGGAGAGTCGAATAGGTGTTGTTGATACAGCTATAAATGAATGGAATTTTAGTTCATTTTAGTTGAATTTCAGTAGTCTATACAACATTATCCATATAATATTCGTAATTTTATAATTTTATAATATAGATATTTTCTTTGTAATACGATCAAATATTTGGCAACGCTAATGACACAACATCTGAATTCGTTCTAAGCGTATAATTTTACCAACATTGAGACCAAACAGGTAGGTCATCGTAGAAATCACGCGCGCGACGCACGTGAACCAAATGTGGTACGTACTTCTTCGTCTTTATGGGAAGGTGAACAGCACACGCGTATGCACTTCACGGAGGGTGAGAATGAGTCTAGCAAGGAGAGAATGAAGTCTCGAGGAAGGAGCTGTAGGGTCGTGCCTACGGAGAGAATTAAAAGAAAAGAAAAGAAAAGAAAGAAAAAGAAAAAGAAAAAGAAAAAAGAGGAGAAAGGAAAGAAAGGGGGTGAGAAGGAAGGAGAAGGAAGAAAAAACTGCCACTAACGAGGAGTATATGAGACTTTAAGTTTTGAGTAGTATAATAAGGGGCCAAGAGTTCGGCCATTATTTACTTAACATTATGGTCTTTGGCCACTTGCCCTATTTAGCTGCGTATATTCACGCACGTTTCTCTATGGGCACTCGTACGCAACTCAACCGTGCTAAACGCATGCGCTCTCTGTCTGTCTCTTTCTCTCTCTTGTTTACTCTCTCATGTATATGTTCTGCTCTTGGTCGCGTGTCACATTTTTGCTGCTCGTATCGCAGCTTTGTGGAATCGTCATCGGTCGCAGGAGTACAAGTTACCCTGATTGTTCGAGTCTTCTGATCTTGTAACGCAGGTTTTAGAAAATCTTAGAATGGTTTAAGATCTTACATTTTCCACGATCGAGTCTTGTCGTTACCAATAGTAGGAATACATGAATTGAAAATATTAGGACTTGCTCAACTGTAATTAAAGATCTTAGTTTTATCTATATACATACATATATATATATATATATATATATATATAATTTTATTTTATTATATAAAATAAGTATATACTTATTTATATATATACAGATAACTTGTTAGAATCGAATGTTATCTACGCACAATATCCAACATGAGAGATGTAACTTGTTTCCATCGTGAACAATAAATAGCATTTTATAAAATATATATTTTCTTTTATTCATTCGTATCATCTACGTTGTATTCATCTTTACATAAATATCCATAATCTGTTAAAAAAAAATACAACATCTATGAAAAAATAGTAGATACATACCTAGCAAAGCTCCTCTGTGTCAAACAAGAAATCACGTTCCTCCTTTCTCTCTTGACTTTTGTAAGAATCAAGCCATGGGGTGGATGGAAACTTCGATCTCACTCGGTTTCAATTACCTACACCTACTGTCGTCGTTCGGCTTTGGTCGACACATAGGAGTCCCTTGTCCCTCTCTTGAAAGGTGAAGAAGGGTCGCACGAATAATACACACAGGGAGGATGTCTCCTCCTGGTTCGATCTTCGAAACAGAGAGCTTACAGTAGTGTGTACAGACGAGGCGCGTCTTCAGTCCAGAAGTTTAGTCGTAATTGAATTTCTCGGGCCAGTGCCTACCACCGCGGGGGATTCTCGACTGGTTAGTTAGGTGGTTGGTTCGATGGTTCTCCTGTATTCTTGCTAGATTGAAGATCCTGAGGTTGCCAGGAGAGGGTTCATGCACTCTCGCTCTCTTCCTAGCCGTTTCACGAGAGGTTCCTCCATGATGATACCATATTGTAGGTACACCTTCCGAGTGAAATTCTGACTCTGGATTTTAGGCTTGAATTTGAGTTTTAATTGGTCTTTGAGTTTGTTAGTCTTTACAGTGTTTAATAATAAGCATATACGTAGATATAACAAAAATAATAGAAATAGATGTGATAGATAGTAGCGACAATGATATTGAGCAATTTTTATTACAATTATATCACTGAGGATATTGTTTTATGTATCATATATCGAAAAAAGTAAGATTCTAATCTGCAATAAAGAACATGTGCATTTGTTTACTTGGAAGTAATCAAGTATTTTACAAATTTCCAAAAATTCATCGAAATCTATCCAATTTCTATGAAATGACTTTTTAATATTATAAAACAGAATTACAATAAACGCTCTCTTAACCAGTCAGTATGGAACCTGGCCGGATAAACCGATAGAATCTTTTAATAATAAGAATCTACGAAGAATGTTCGTGATATTAATTAACGATGAATTCGATATAGAACTGATTTACATATGTAGAAGTTCTATATTATTGCTATAGAAAAATCACAATCTATTTCTACGACAAATGTTGTTCTATTAAGGCGATATTTGAGAATTGTAACAACCTTTCTTCATTCTAGGAATTAATCTTAATGCGACAAGATGGAGTGATATTAATCTAACTCGATTAGCAATGACTCAGTTTTTATAACTACGTGTGTAAATACTATGCATCAAATAAAACGAGACAACGTACGTGGAGAGATGATTACTTGTAAAAAAAAAAAACGCAACGTAGATTTGGTCTTTCCAGGGAGAACTACTCGAAGATTAGGTAGGATACGCTTTGTACCAGGGTTGTACACACGCGAAACGGAAGAACGTCCCTTTTGTGTGTACGCGCGCGGTACACCCTTTATCCCCCAAAGGATCACTTGGTCTCTCCTTCGTCTAACCCCGGGGACCATTATCCAGCCAGTTTCTCACAGTAGAAGCTTCTTCGAGTGTCCAAGAAACTTTGTGAAAGACCAGTTCGCTTCCGTTCTTCCTCTTTCGTGGCTGCGGAGGACACCAGGAAATTATTTCACTCGACCGTGCAGTACGTTCGCCCTCGGCGAACTGATCTTCTTCTCTCTAACCCCCTCGTGTCTGCTCCCGGCTCTCTTCTTCTTCTTCTTCTTCTTCTTCTTCTTCTTCTTTCTCCTCTTCCTCCTCTTCCTCCTCTACGGTACGATAATATCGCGTTCTACAGAGTCTGCTCGAGGGGAAGGTTCTTCTGTGGCGACGTCGAGGAAACTTTTTTCCAGCTTTCACTGTCATCGTTCGTTGGTCAAAGCGACCGGAGCATCTGTTGCCAAAGACAATGTTTGAGATCGCGGTACAAAGAGGGAGATTGGATGATTATCCTGGTTTATAATAACATAATTGAGAAATTTCTCTTGAAGAAATTTTTGTCGTAGGAATTTCTATCTTCGTAGATGTAATGTAATTTTTTGGTATTAGATTCTCGGTTGCTAGTAATGTCCTAGATGTTCGAGATTGTGACGTTAGTTACAAATATTGTATTCTGTTTTTTTAATATTTCGAGGTTTCAATTCAAAAATTGCCTTTTCTGTCGGTCGAAAATTATAGCTTACATAAATCGGTGGCGAAATTACATCTACCGGTACCAAGAGTAATTATTTACTTTTTCATACTGTTACTAAGCAATACGTAGACTACCTCGTGGACTTATGTTGAGAAATTTCATGTTAAGAAATGTTGTATACCTAAGTCAATTCATCTTTGCAAGGAGGGTGACACAATTCGAGAAAGTACGAAAAATTTCTTTTCGATTTCGAAAAGAATTAGATGTTGTTTTGTTAATTAAAGAAGCAACTCTATTTCAAATTAATTAATACATTTCTCATCATAGTTTTTGTTGGCAATGATAATCAAAACAATATTTGTAATAAGAGGCATTGTATTTATAGAACAGATACAGTGAATCAGAGTCACATGAGTCAGAGCAACATACTGACTGAATTGTATACTGTCAATGTTCTTGCAGCTATAATTTGAAAATTATTTAAGTTTTTTTGAGTTGTGTCCTTCGCAAGAGTGCAACAATATAAATGAAGACTGTGATCTAATTTATTTTGCAATTACCTATAGAGTCTCCTATATAGAGTCTTCGCGAATCTTGAGTCTTAGAATATAAAGGTGCAGTAACCCTTAAGTTTCTCATACAGAGTTCTACTAGTCATACGGCGAAGAATCGAATGTAAATACAGAGGCAAGGATCCTTAGAAAAATTGATCACGAGCATGTGGCAAAAATTGATCGAGAGCATGCAATCCACCGATCACTGTTCAACGCTGGTATACGTACACGTCTGATAAAAAAGAGGGACGACTGACAGGAGTTTTGTTCAAACATACTCGGGGAAACGTGCTTCCACGGCGGCGTTGCACGTGTACGTGCATTCGTAGGACCGGCTACACCTATGCAAATAGGTAGGAATAGTCCGTGACCGGGCTCTTCTGTTCCGCGAAGCCGTGCTGACTCTTTGCAAACAATGTTGCCAGGCACGTCGCCGGAGCGTAAGTAGCCGGGTCTTCTTCGTCGTCGATTTCATCCTCCTCGCGGCCGATGAGCCTCTTCGGTAATTATTCGTGCCGCGTTCGCGATTCTTTCTACAGTTTTCTAGCTGGCAAACTCGTTGCCACGGCCCCGTACAACTTGCAAATACTTGCGTATATAGTATACTCGAACGTCGTGATGTACTCTGACCCTTTGGGGAGATCTCGTGTTGTTGGAAATAACGGATTACACAGAGTGTAAAGCATAGGTTCCCGAAGTGTGGATCGTGAACCGAGGGGGCTAGCCAATGCCAAGGGGGCCCACGAAATGTTGGGAAATGAAATGTTTGGCGAGCTCGAAAGTCAGTCAGTGTTAACTCACTTCTCTCGTTGAGAACAGTTCATGCCAAGCAGATACTATTTTATTATTGAAATCTTCAGTTGATCGTTATAAAGATGTAATTATTACAAATAAACTATTTCGACTGACGATGGTTTTTGACGATACAGCACAAATTTTAATGAAGAATGATTGGCACTGATTGGCTTCTGAGCTCTCCATTCATTGATACATGATTTAGTTATTGTCCCTTAATTTATATGTGACAAAATTACTTTCTATATTACATGTTAGGAAATGCGTATTTACATATGCACGATTGTCTTTCGTACACAATTTTCGTGCAAAACTTTTACTATTCGTAATTGTTGCACACGTGCGTGGCTTTGTGCATTATGATAAAAAAAGAAATATTACAAAAGAATGAAACATAATCAAAAGTGAAATTATTCTCACGATTAGTGATTTTCAATCATTTTAATCAATGCATTCTAGATTTTAATCAATCTACTATTTAATACAATCTCACGTTAATCGTAATCTTCGCTCATTAATCAGATTACGTTTTCCCCAATTTCCGCGAGATAATATAGATTCGTCGGATAATTTCTTGCAAATCGTGTGAATCATCGTCGAACATTCCAATATTAACAAACCTCACGAAACCCTTGTCCTTTATATCACAGGTCTCCATTTCTCTATGGAGAAGCCGTCGGTTTCTCGATCGGAGCATTTTCTGCCGCTGAGAAAAAGAGGTGAGAGGGTAGTACATAGCAAAGAAGAACCTAGCCATTCATTCAACGAAATCAAAGTGTTTTTATATTCATCCTCGATGGTTTCCTCCAACTGCGCCAGTTCTCTGGATCGCTTTTCCAATTTAAAAATGTTATTTGGAAGCCTTCGCTTCCCAAACTCCTCCCCCTTCTCTTTTATTTTTTCTCTCTTTAACGACGAGATAAGAGAAAGAAAGCACGGTGGTTAATCAAACGTACACTCTCCATCGTCGGAAGGGCTTCTTCTTCTTTTTGTTACATCTGCATCTCCCATCAAAGAACAGTTATACGAACCGTGCTCTTTTTTTTCTTCTTTTTCAACGAAGCCGAAAGGTATCGCTTATCGCGATTTTTTCATCGAGTAATGTTTTCAGAGAGAAATCGACGTGTATCTCCGACGAGATGTGAAATTAAAGCCCCTGCGGAAGATACGGTAGAGTCGAAGTACATGTTCCTTTTTTTAATTGCAGATAGGATGTTTTCTTTTTTTTTTTTTTTTTTGCTGTTGAAATATCAAATATCTTTTGGTAGATATAGTTGTAACAATTATAGTAAAAATATGTAGGTATAATATATAATAATAGCGACTACAACGGAACCAATATTAGTACCAATATTAGTACATACTGTAGTGAATTCTGATATACTCACTGTTTTGTTTCGATTGTTCGATGGACCTTACGTAACCATACAAAAGAATAAAAGTATAATAATACTGTATACTGTAATTTCGCGAGATTACAGCGAAAATTTTAAAGCTTTTACTTTTACCACAGACGAGGTATATCGTCTATGTTTTCATGAAGATTTAAAAAATTAGATTTAGAAATTTAAACGTTTTATACCTATGTTTGTATATTATACCTGTGGATTGTTGATCGATTCTACTAATAAGTAGAAGTCTACTAAATAAGTCTATCGAGTCTACGAAATAAGTTAAAATTAAAGTTAAAATAAAAATCGTTTGTAAATTGTGGAGAAAGGTGAAATTTCCTTAAAATAACAGTCGCATTCGCATCGATACAACGAAGAACCATGCTTCTGTTTTTCTTTATATAATTTTCAAACATTGCGTTCGCCTCAACTTTGCCCAACTAATAAAATTTCTGTCACGCTAAAAAATCATTCACCTGTAACATTCTCTTGATTAAAAGAGATTTTCTTTATTAATTGTCTTAAAATTAAGTTGTAAACAAAGTCATTACTGTTTATTAAATTAGTATAAAGATGGAATTTCCTACAAACGCAGGCCGCATGCGCGTGACATGTTTATATCGATATAAATGAATCCGCATTTGAATGTCACGTTTGAAAATCGCAAACAGAACAACAGAACGTTTTTTGTTTCGTTCAATCGAGAAATTTCCATTACACGTATTGAAACGCTTTTAAGAAATGCTGCTTTAGATGGAATCGTGGATATTTAATTTTTCAATCTGTTGTTTTTAGGAACATGCAGGGGCCAAGAATTGGGAAACAGACCCAATAGAGAAAACGTTGTTTTCAACGTTTCTTATATATTTACGAATGTTCTTCTTAAAGATATTAATTATTATTATCATTACGAAGATTTATTGATGTTAATAAAAACGAACCGACGAAGGCTAAAAGTATACTTAATTACTTTCACCAATGCATCGCACTAATGATAAGCAACAGCTATCATGTTAATCATGTCAAATTATAATCACCTTTGAAACGTAGGTATCGAACGTTCCAACATGTACCAAAAACTCAAGACAAATCCCCAGTTTGAGTTTCCCACCCGGGAGAGTTGGTGGACGCGAGGCGCGAGATGGCGGAAAACGGGTTGGAAGGGTGAAAGAAGGAGGAAGAGGAGGTGAAAAAAAAAGAAAAGAGAGTCAGAGGTGGAAGCGTGGCCTCCCCCCGTGCTCCCTGTTGGCGTTCAGCAACCGTTTACGAAGCATAAACGCCGAAACAAAAGGCGGCTGGGCGCGAAACAATTAAAAACGTTACGCCCGATCGCTCTCTACCGTTTTCTCTCCCTTACCGCCGCCCCCACCCTTTCCTTTCTTTCTTCCTTTTTTTCTTCTTTTTAGTGTCTCTACCCCTCGCCTTGTATTCACCATCTCTCTCTCTCTCTCTCTCTCTCTCTCTCTCTCTCTCTCTCTCTCTCTCTCTCTCTCTCTCTCTCTCTCTCTCGATCGTTCCATTTGGTTCTGTGTCTCCGTTTTTCACCCGGTGGCTTGTCGCAAGGCTCTTTAACCACTCCTATAGCCATCGAATCAAGAGTGAAAGGGGCCAGGAGGCGTAGGGAAGAGGACGAGGAGGAGAGGTGGGATGAAATGTGTATAGGTATCTCTTTCTAGCTCTCAGCAAGGGGTTTCGTGCACCCCTTTCGTCGGTGAAACACACGAACGGATGAACCTTCCCTAACGCCCACACGTCCCAACATGGAAACAAAAGGGGAATCGCGACGATTTAATGACTGATCGGGTTGTTGCTCGCTGTGTCGCTTAACGCGGCTCTCCGTTATGTACTAAGGACTTTCCCTTCTTTTCCTTCGGATGTCGAATGTCGCACAGAATTTCTGCGCCCGTTGGATTTCGATTCTTTCCGTTAGTTTGTGTTTCTTTTTCATTTCTCGGGTTTCGTGGAAACTGCGTTTCGCGATTAGACTGCGAATTTTTACGCACTTGTGTAGGATATTTAAATGTGTAATACTAAAAAAGAAAATAATGCAAAAATGTAACATATAATACAATATAATAAATAATATACTATATAATACAATACGATACTATACTATACTACTTATATATATAAAATATAAAATAATTCAATATAATATATGTAATATAAGTACAACGAAATGAAATATAACATTTAATATGTAAAACAATTTTCATATTCTGAGGATCTATTGCTTCTAAATGTATTGTTTAAAAGTATGAATTTGTATAAAAATCCGCAGTCTATTCATAATTTCTTTTATCCTGCAGGATGTAGATACTATAGATAGAGAAACTCTTCATACTTCGATTTATTCTTCAATCTCTTTGATATTTTTTTTCACTTTTTTATATCGTTTCTTCCTTAAAATTTATATAAGCTTTCAAACATTCTCAACATTCTTTCTTCATATGTCTTAGATTATTCCAAATATGATCTTTTCTTCTTTGAGATAATTTAACTCCTTTTCATTTTTCAAAAAAGTTCAAATTCAAAGTTCTCCTTTTCTTCCAGTATCTCAATTTTTGTCGAGAGGATACCATCTAACAAAAATTAAACTCTTCTCCTTCTTCTTCCTGACCAACACACTCTCCAATTTTGCTTTTTTTTAAATTTTCTTTTCTTCTCACTTATTTTTGTTGTTTGCTAAATTAATTACACGTGCTGTAATTTATTCTTAAACAGTTTGAAATATATAAGGAGTTCTTTAAAGAAATACATCAAACATTTAAATTCTGCTTTGCTGAGTACAATTTTATCAATATCTATCCATTCATATCCTTTCCGAGACATTCTCGAATTTAAACTCACTTATTGATCCCGAGACCAAACAACATCCAGAAGAACACAATGTCCATCGAGATACAAATTCTTATTCCAATTTATACATCCCCGATTCGAACCCAACCTAATTCACCTCCCTTTTTTTTTGTCCTTCTTCCAGTACCCACCACTTTCTTCAGTACCTCCTCTTTTTCGTCTTCCTCCTCCCCTTCATCTCATCCACCCTCTTTATCTCGCCTCAGCCTTTCTTCACGCTCTCAATACTTGCCTTTCTTCGGTTCGGGCTCTCGAGCCGCGCCGATTTCTGCCCGCGTGATTTCCGCCCCCGCGGCGAGGCCACGGATCGTCAGGCCTCTGCTATTTTCCGGGCGTATCGATACGTAATAATGAGAAGTCCCTTTCACGTTCGTCGCTCGTTCTTCCGGCGCGTGCACGATGCACGCTGCACCGCACCCGATTTCCTCCCGTGCCGTACGCGAGCCTCTGCCTCGGTAACTGCGATGTATTTCGAGGCTCGCCGACCAACGCGTTCTTTCTTTTTTTTTCCTTTTTTCTTCTCCCCGCCCGTCCCTCGACGCGACTCTCCGTCGCATCCGATTAATTAATCTCACGACGATTGCGCCAGGAATGTTTTCTCCCGCTTTTTAACCATTCAGTCCCCTCCTCCCGCTCTCTCTCTCTCTCTCTCTCTCTCTCTCTCTTTCTCTTTCTCTCTCTCTCCTACCTTTTCTACTCTGGTTTTTATTCACGGTTAGGAAAGAAGGTACGAGAGCCCCGTATTTTACTACGTCCAGCTGCAATGCTCGGTCCGATTCTCTCTGGTTCCTGCGGGTGTTCATCGCGTTTCGACGTTCCTCGCGCGGAATGTCGATTACTCTACAAGCTGAATGCTTGAGGTTTGCTGATGTTTCCTTTTTTTTCTTTTTTTTTTATATAGTCTGACAAATTTCGGTGTTGTTAGCAAGTAGAAGAGCGTTGTTCCCTTAAGTCATGACGAGCGGACCATTTTATTAATTTATAACAATATTTATTTTATTTACATATTACTTTTTAATTTATATATATATTTTTTATAATAATACTATTTCATAATAATTTATAAAATTTATTTCAATGTTGGAACGTACAAGTAAAGATACAGGCATACACCAACAGGGACAGTTGCCCTACGTCGTTAGGGCAATAAGCCATTTTCGATTGTTAAAACGGGTGCGGAGGATCGAACTTCTTATGGAAAATCTTCGCTGGTTCAAAACTTGAATCCTTAGATGCACATTATCTCTAGCTGTGTGTAACTTGGCTGAAAGAGAACGCGGAGAAAGGACAAAGCTCGGTGGTCTCGAAGTCGCGAACAGCCGGTTACTTTACGATCTTCCGAACAATAGGAAATGATAATTCATAGTGGCTGCTCTCTACGACTCTGTTCGCAGGGGGATGTTGGAAAGGCTGCGAGGTCCGCGGTTATACGGCATCGGCCCAAACACTCTGCTCGTGATAACTGTAACGCCTCGAAGGGTTATTTATTGCTTCTGATTCCTCGTGCAACCCCTTTTTCCAACCTCTCGGGGAATAGACAATAACGCTGTGTCATCTTTTTTTCCAGCCCCTTTATACCCCGTTTTCTGTGAACTTTTTTTGGTAGAAAAATATATATATATATATATATCTCGGTTTATATCAAGTCAAGTTTACTATCATTGTTTAAATTATTATTCTTTAACCACTGGTGCTGGCAACTGATTGCGGACCATAACGAGTGACCAAACCGTATATAATAATTCATCGCTTTCTTTTTGAATTCGTTGGTATGATATCACTAGAAATTATTGAGAAGTAATAAATTTATTATTTGTTTTGCCTGGGTTATACCTAAATATACTTAAAACTGAGAAAATATTGCAATTTTGGGGACACAAAGTTCTCGACGTGCGTGGCACGTTATTCCAGCGCAAGGGGTTAAATTAACTTTGACACATTGTCTCGAGTGATACTATACGGTGCACGAGTAGGAAGCTTTTTATCATTGCCAGAAACGAAAAAAAAAGTGTTATCTCATACGGAAAGACAAAATTGTATCGAAAAAGAGTTTCTTCGCCGTCTCTTTCTCTGCTCGGCCCAAGCCGAAATTTATAGGGATGTTTCGTGTCCTCCACAGTTGCCCCGCAGCCTGTGTCCTATTACTCCTATTCTCTATTATGCAGCGGCGCCGTAGGCCGGAAGCTCCCGATATCTATATGCCATTCTAAATTATTCGGCATTGTCCTCGCATGATTCCATTGTCCGCGTCTGTCTCCACCGTACGGTGATACGCCGCGGTTCCCCGGGTTTAGGGCGTAGACCTACAACAACGCGGACCGTGCGCTCACACGATCCCGGCCCGCTGTGTGTATCTGCTTCGAGAGAGTGCGTCTTGTCATCGGTCAAGAGTACTACGGACTTGTACATCCCGAGAGGGACGTCTAATTAATCGTCGACGTGTCTCCTCTGTTAAGAATCTGCCCCACGTGTACATGTGTCTCTTCATAATGTACGAGTCCTCTCGTCCGTACACACGTCCATTATCGATTCGGTAATTTAGGCAGCTCTCTGAAACAGGAAATCCGTAGATTCTGTGACAAGTACGAGCGTAAGAGCGTGATTGAAAGAACGCAATGACGAACGAAAAATCGATCGTTTCGATTGATTGTAACTTGGTAAAGGAAGATCGATTGACGATTCATTTTCTCTCATTTTAAACTGTGAAGCCTACGGTTGTGAGTTCGTTCCTTTCTTTTTTTTGAAGACACTTCATTTTTTCGAGATTTCTGAAACGTCAAAGAGGATAGATCGTAGCTTTATTGCAAGAGAAGTAATTATGATAAAATAGTAAACTGGTAATTATAAGATCAAGTACCATTATTTACTCGCGATGTAAAAACTGACTATTTCTTCTAATTTTGGACTTATGCCACTCGTCAGTTGAGGAGCTCATTTGTACGACAGCTTGTCAAACATTAATTTGAAATGTTTTACTCTATTTGCACTTAATCTCATATTGTCGGGAAGAATTAAATATTAATGAGTACTGTGAATTGTTATTACAAATATTCTACGATTAACAGATTACTAATCAAACACGGCCACTTTTGCATTTTATTAAACTCAAAAGATCTAAAAAAAAAAAGAAGAAAATCACGAACACGATAAATTTTCAATTTTTAAACTTGAAACCCAGATAATTTCCGATTGAAATTTGAAAGAGGGAAATTTACTTGTAGGTTGAACGACGGAAATTCAACAAATCCTAATATTTCCTCATCTAACTCTAATATTCAATGACAAATAATGAAAATTGTAAAAAAAAAAAAAATGCGTTCGAATTTTTACGATTTTCGAGAAGAAAAAGGTATCCGTTTTTCCATTCGCTGGATGGTGTAAAAATCACCTTGAAAAAGAACGAACTCACGCCTGTCAACGTAGAGACCTCGTGCTTTGAAATAAGAGCAAATGAATCGTTACACGACCTTTTCTTCACGAAGTTACATATCAGTTTGTATTATCGACAATTGTCCATTGTCACTTGTTGCATGTTATGCTCTTCATTCTACAGAATGGCCTCAAACTTTTGACCGACCAGTGTATGCATTCGCTGAATTCTTGCTATCGATTCTAATCGTCGGACCCCAGGGGAAGAGAGTGTGAAAACAGAGACATTGTCGCGATAGGTTACGCCCTAGAAATACGACGACAACGCTAATCCGAAAGAGGAGGACGAGTGAAAAAGAAAAAGAAAAAAAGAGAAAGAGAAAACCAGAGAGGAGAAAAAAAAAGGGAACACAGTATCACGAGTTGGAATCTGTTCAAATTTCGCTCACTGTCCCCCGTATCAATGGTCGTCTTGTATTTCGAGAAGGGTGCGTGCAATTTATTGTAATCTCCTTTCTTCTGTTGAATGTACCGACGCGAGCGAGACGTGTCTAACTTCTTCACGCCGTGTGTCCTACCATTGCCAAGGTGTAACGTATCACCGGTGCGCTTTGTGGGACGGGCATCGATGAAGTTAATAAAACCCGTTTCACAACGTCGAGGAACTCGCGTCTCGCGGCGCAGCCGCTCCCGAAGGATTTATTACAGAGTTCAGTCATGAATGAAATATCTGCCATGTTCGAGATTGGCAACTATGCAAGGAAATGGTTCACGAGAATAGAAAATGGCGAAGACGGTGTGGATTAGCGAATCTGATGTTTAGAGAATGCGATGTTTTACGTTTCGTTGTTACAAAAGTTTCACAATATTTTACCCTCGGTTTAAAGTACAATTTAATGTAATACTATTCAGATTGTTCGTCAAGTATATTAATATTCTCTTGAAGTTCACTTAAAGTTTAAGAAAGTTTCATCATATTTTTGATATATTGAATCTGTTTTTAAATTCATTACATTTTGGAGTAATATAATGAATACTGCGAGGCATTCAAAAGAAGATTGAAATATGAATTTCTTGTGAGTCTCAATATAATCACACTTTTTGACGTGTAGAAATTGTTCCCTACAGTGATCCTTGATAAAAATAATAATAACGAGCACAAAATTTGCACACGTGTAGAATTACATATTTCTAAATTCATATTTATCTTTAATATTTAATTTATCATATATACTTTAAAACGAATCTGAACAAAATTACGAGTACGAAATGTATGTACGAGTTTCATACTATTTTACGAATGGCAATCTAAATAATTAACAACTAAACAAGTAATCAGCAATCTACAAAAGATCAGTTAATTGGCGAGACTCTTTCTGATTATATACAAATAATGTGAATAGAAACAAGTACTACCTCTATGACAACGTAACGCCGATGAATTATCCACGTTGATGGACAAATGGAAAATTGGAAAGAATGGGCAGCAAGCGTGGCCAATAATTTACGCTGCGCTATCGATCGAGCACGTGACTCACCGGTGCGAATTCCAGCGCTGTTGAAAATGATATTAATGACGATCGGCGTCGTCAAGAGAAAGGAATGCAATATCGCGGCGGCTGGTGTTAATGTAGCCGGTGGCGCTGCGACCAATAGAAAATTCCACGGTGAGGAAGCCTTTACCTACGTGGTGTCATGAACGCGCCATAGTCGTTGGACGGATTACGAGACAGTTATTAAAATATCATTCTTCTCCACGGGCGAGTCCTCCATCTCCACCGCCCCCAGGCAGAGGGACCCACCCTCGACGCTTGACGCCGCAGGGGTGACTTCACGCTGGCCTGTCTTTCTGTATCCTTTGCGACGTAGCTGGCGTAATGAAGTGCGTGTTTGCCGCGTCCTTGAAACCCGGGAGGGGGCAGAGACCTTCGACGGTCGCGTGGATGTATTTCGAAGTCTTGTTTTACAAAAGGATGAAAGCAAAGTATGGAACAGAGCGGCCGGTATATCTGACGTTTCATTTGAATCGAATACTGAAAGAAGTAGAAATATATTTAGTTTGATCTCAATAAAAAATGATCTGTCGTTAATTTTATCAAAATATGATTAAAAGTTGGAAGAAAAGCAGAAAGGGGAAACGTTCTATTCTGATGAATTTGATAGTGTTGGTGCGTTAAATAGGTCAAGTTACGCAGAAATATATCAAATCTCAATGGATCTGGAATTGAGTAAATCTGGTTTTAATTTTAAAAAAAAGGAAGGAGCCACTACTTCTATTGAATATATTCTACTTCTTGTTTTACAACTTTTTTTAAATAGTTCAATAGTAACTAGTATGACTAGTAGAATACCTACAGATTATGATAATATAATGAATATACATGTAAAATGTTAAATTCTACAATAACACTCTAACAACTGTAATGTTAGAATTGTTCTACGAGTTTGTAAGTTTTCGCAGAATATTATAGTGTTTCGTTAATTTTTTGTCATTTTGAAAATTGACAGATTCTTGCATAACTTTCATCCAACTTTTTGTCTAAATGCTGTGTGGCGATCAATCGCATGATCTATCAAACGAAAATCAATTATGATATTCTATTGTTATAAAACTCTATTCATAAGCTCAACAATTTCTATTTGTCACTGTTAATCGTTCATTTGATCCTCCTTGTTCAAATTGGTAGTACTCTCAGTACTACTAATTTCGAACAGTACTCGTTCGAAATATATCTTTCAATATATCGGACGCGTTATTTCAATCTTATTGGAGCAAATTATCCTCGAACGTTCCTCTGTACTTCAATTTGCTTATACATGTGTACAGGCGTACACAGTTGAAGAGGAGAGCCTGGAGAGCCCCGCCGGGAGAGACTTCAACGCGGTCAATCTTGGGCTCTTTAAAAATTTCTTCGATCCGTCGTTACTGAACCGCTCGAAACTTGTATTTCAGCAGGGACGATCGAGTTCAAGCGAAATGGAAAACTATGACTCGACTCGTTTATTTCTTGCGCGACGGTCGTTATGGACCTCGTTACCACGAAATCTCTGTGAAAGTATTGGAAACTATTATTGACGACCTTCGACAGGCTTTTCCAGTTGTTCTTTCTTTTTTCTTCTTTCCCTTTCCCTTGAGTTTCTGCTTGAAAACTCTGAAAAACAAAAAGAAAACACGAAGAAGTTATTTCAGAGATACCTCGAAAATTTTTAACGGATTTGATATGCTTCGATATAATCAATTTCTCTCGATGAAATGGATTTTTCGTAGCATGGAAAGAAGATTACACCGAGAATACAATTGTACGAAATGTAATTATTATTATTTCTACAAAGTATTTTAAATAGGAATAATAATTTAAGAAAAAGATCAAGATATGAATTGTAAATGATAAAAAAAGAGACAAGTCTCAACTCTTTCAACAGTGAAATAATTATTACAAAGCTTATGACATTTTTTTGGGATAAGTAAATAGCTGTAGAAGAAATTTGAATACTTGTCTAACGCTGAGAAATCCACGATTTAACATTCCAGATATTTTTATCATAACTTTATAGAAAATTTAACCTATGGAGGATTTAACATTTTAATTAATTTTATCAGTGGAATTTTATCTCTGTAATTTAATTTAAAACGTCACGTATTGAGACATTCAGTCTATCAATGGGAATCAAGAAAAGTCATTCACAAACTCTTCTTTAACATTTCTCTTCAATGTTAGGCAGGCAGTTTATTAAACATCTGTAAGAACTTACATTTTACGAAAGAAGAATTTATTAAACGTTCCTTTAACATCCTTTCTTCAATGTTAGTATTGCGCGCCATTTCAAACGAATATCATCTCAAATAACCGAATCAAAGGCGCTCACCTTGAAAAAAAAGTATACCTTTACCTTTAGGAACATCGTACCGCGATCAGGAAACCTTTAAAACCATCACATCGCAGACAACTGCATCGCGTGAATAGCGAAAAAGCAGCGATGCTTTTCATTCACGAACCTTCGCTCGACGAACCCATCTGTTCTCCCCCCGTTGACTAGCTCCTTTCTTTTAATCCCTGTTTCATTAATAGTTCTCCGGTAATTCGAGCCCACTTCAGTCCCGTTCACCTCGAATTACTACCGACGGGATTCCACAGTAACTTACATCGAGAGAGATTCCCGAAATAGACGCCCCGTCTGATCTCACTTTCTCTTCTCTCTTCCCGTTGGAGGGAAGTGCAGTTGCTCAATCTGTTCCCCGACATAGTCTGGAAAGATCAAGTTGAAATTTCAACGATTGGTTTTCACGGTTAAAGTTGATGTAATTTTCCAGGATTATCGAACAGACGCCCTGTAATCGCACTTTCTTCTTTCTCTCTCCGCTTAGAGGGTTGGCCAATTCACTCGATCTAAAAATATTAAGTCAAAATGTAACTCGTGTAATTTAACATAATTATTGTATAATTGAATTGAATAGAATGTCAATAGATATTAATATGAACATGCTAAAATATAATTAGAATAAAAGATAGGAGGAAAATTGCATGATATGAGAGAGGAAATAACGTGACATAAAATTCACAATTAATAGGTGAAACAAGTCTCTGTCTATGTCGCAGTTTTTAAATTATTAACATATAAACTTACTTATATATACATAATACTATATAGTATTTGCTATATAATTATTTGTATTTTATTTGTAATAATATTTACTAAATTTACTATGTCAAATATATTATTTATTAGATTTATATATATTAAATTATTTATTAGATATAGTATATATATATGTAGAAGATATAAACATCTTAATTACGAAAACCTATGGTACTCTACCGCACTCCCAAAGTATATAATACAGACCGAAGTGAGTGCCGTTATAACATACGGGGGCGTATGCACGTGTACGGCCATTGAGTCGTCGTCGGTGCGTGAAAGAATCCCGCAGGGGTTGCGTTGCCCGTTGAAGAAAGTCCGCTGCGGCTGACCGCTCGTTAAAAAGTTTAACCGGCCGTTTATTAGCAGAACAGAGAGGGTACGAGTGCAAGAACTCGGGAAGTAGAGAGGAAGGGGGGTTAAAAAAGAGTAACGCGCGTATATATAGGGCGAAGGAAATGTAGCCTTCCCAAGCTTGACGTTCTCGTTCCTACGATCAACTCCCCCTTTCTCTTTTACTTTGCATTGCTGTTCCACGGGTTAATTCTTGACGCGCACGCTTTCGATAACAAGGTTGCTTCGAGTGGCTCCTCTAAGCTTGCTCTTGGGGGTCTGCTTGCCCCCCAAAGCAACTATATATCAAGTGTTCCGCTGTTTAACTTAATTGCCGCTAGCTGCTACTTCGCAGTTGCTCTTTTCATGCAAAGGCCTTGCCCGTCATTTAGTTGGTGTATTTTTTCCCTTAATATCTTTGAGTGTTCCGAGATTCCGGCTGGATCATGTTCCAGATGTTGGGCCACCGTTTTAACATCTAAAACAAATTACAATGTTAGTACAGTTTACGATTATTTTTAAGATGGTTTCTCTTCTATGTAGACAAATACATTTTCAACATTGAGATAGGTTTGAACAGCTTTGAAATTGGTTAGATTTCAACAAGAATCAGTTCAAGAACAATGTTTAGAAACCTGCGATAAACAACATGCAACGCTTTAATAAGCTTTGTTATATCAAATGTGAATAATATGATATACTAATTGATAATTCAATATCATATAATTCATTGATTACATACTTATGTACATAGTCAAATTCGTTTCGAATTCTACGTTCTTACCTAATAATGACTCTCTTATCTCATTAGAGTAGGTATACTAATTGTATGTAATTAGTAGATACGATGAACGTAATATCAAAATTTGTTATAACGATTGTTCGGACATTTTTATGGAGGTTTGCACGTCTCTTTCTATCAACATGACGATAAATCGTTACACGTTCACCGTTACGCGATTGGCCGAAACGTGAATATCAGCGGGTGGTAAATACGCGTGGGGTTCACAATAAAAGATGCACAACGTTTTTTCAAGGGTGTCAAGGATCCGTAAGAGTCAATTCGGCATGCGTCGTAGAACAATGTAAAGTGTTTGCTCGCTGGAGAATTTCATAGGTATTGTGCGTATTAATGCGCGCTTTTTCTTTTCGTTTCTTTTCTTTCTTTCTTTCTTTCTTTTTTCTCCCTTTTTGTTTTTTTATTTCGCAAGCGAACGATACGCCCTGTTTTGTTCCAGGCACAAAGAGGTCGAGAATCTCTGAGAGCACTACGGGAACAATGCTTTCCACGAGCGACACCGGTAACGAAGACGACCGTGACTCCGACTCCGGTGGAGAATTTCTTGCTGACCGTTCATTGGGTAAGGCTCCGTGCACCCTCGGATTTCGATTAATCTGTTGTTACGCGAATTTCGGTTGTTACGCGAAGTGACTTGCAATGGAAATTGTGGAACGATTTCGTTTCACGAGAGAGCATCCTTGTTTGTCTAGCAGATATTTTATCTTTAATTAAGTAGACAATGTATGCAGATATGTACAGTAACGGGCGAAAGAAAGTTTATGATGTAAATGTTACTGTTACCAATATTTAGTAGATTACGCTTACGATGTCGCTGTTGCAAACTTCCTTTTGTCTGGCTACAACCAGTGAGTCAATAAAATATGAAATGTATCGAATTATATTTCTCAGAATCTCATATCTTCATCAAAAATCATATTTTTACGAATGCAATTGAGAAGTTAACTTTAAAAAAAATGTTTCCTTTGTAACAGCAGTCCCAACATCGGTTGGAATGACCGAGAACGATACAGTGCGAAAACGGTCGAACAGCCTGAATGACTCCGAGGATGGAAGTCCAGAACCGGGTTCCCAAAGTCCGACGCATACACCTCCACTGACACCAGCACTGACACCACAGAGGGAGGACACGCCGGCGCCGGAAAATCTCAGCCTCCGCAAAAGCGGAAGCCCTCTGCAAACGCAGCAGACTCTTCAACCAGTGGACCTGGTACAGCCTAGACCTAGCCCACCGTTACCTTCATTGGCTGTAAGCTTTCTACTTTAGCTTGAATCCTTTTACGATTACCAGTTCGCGCACACGGCGTTTTCAAACGCCGGAAGCCTTTTGGCATGGATTACAGAGAGACTGATTTATGAGCTTACTTCGCGATAAAATCAATCAGCCTCACCTTTCGCAAATTTTTCAATATACGTTTGACTTCACCTCTTGCAATTATTTTCTGCATCGACTCGTTCGTTTGCAATTTTTTACACAGGTACATATGTACATCTGAAACAAAAGTTTTGTGATTCTGTTCTATAGATAATGCACAGTAATTTTAATAAATAGTAGTATAAATAATAATACTGTGGTGTATAGTTGTAAAAATTCACACATTTGTGAGCAAATTAATTGTATATAATATATATAAAGAGAAGAAATATGCATATGTATAGAAGTATACCTAGATATAGAAAATACACATGAACAAATTCGACTTAATTTAAATATCCCTTACTCTCATGATAGATAACATATGAGATATCATAGATGGATATTTAATCAAAGCTAAGATAGTTGTTTAATTTGTAGAATTTATTGTATAGTGATAAACACTGTTGGCCAAGAAACAATGTAACTTATTTTTGTAATTCTACAAAGAAGAGAAAAAAGATTTGAAGTTTGAGATTACCTTCGCCCTTGTGAGATCACTTCGGCTATTTCCAACAAAATCAACAGCGATTGCAATCTGTTTCCCAGGCTGCAGCGACGGCAGTACACTTTCCACCTTACGCTCCCCTTTATGGTCCAGCAGCGAGTTCCCTTTACTGTTCGCCAGCGTTGTATCAGCATCAACACCACCATCACATGCCAGAGCCACGCGAGATTCAAATGCAGATGCAGATGCAAAGTATCCAACAGAGCTGCGGCCTTCAATTGCAGCAGCAACAGCAACAGCAACAACAGCAGCAGCAACAGCGATCACCCGTCGACGTTCTGCTGCGAGTGTTTCCCGGAAGGCGTCGCGCGGACGTCGAGGCTCTGTTGCACCGGTGCAAAGGTAGGCCCTGCAATCCGATATCCGCAACCATTATTCATGGACAGAACACGATCTTCTGTCGGGTGAAAGATTGTCAGGTCGACACGTGGCCGAGAAACGATTCGTCCATAGTGTTCTCGAATTTCCATTGCAACCGACGGCCAAGTTTCAACCCCTTCGGTCGCGAGGACTCATGGTACCTTCTACGTTTTATTGGAATTTATTGGAAGGGGTTTCTTTAGGAGGAATGGTGGCGCGTATTTGGACATTGGCCTTGAAATGATGACATTTTAAGGTTGAGTTTAGGAGAAGTTCAAAAATTGAATTAACTTTAGAATGAAGTTCCAGGATTAAATTAATTTTGGAGATACTCAAACTCTGGTGGTTTTGAAATTTTCTAAGGGAATAAATTTTAGAAGTAACTAAAGTGACTTGTGTTTAGCGCTAATGGAAATTTCCTTTTTTTTCAAAGCAGAAACATGTCAATAAGTTCACTTTTTCTTGCAAAATAGAACGTGCAAAAGAATCATATTTACAAATCAGATTATGCAATGTATATAACTATAACACTATATCAATATAATGTTATATAACTATTAAGATAAGCACAACATATAAAGACCAGTTCCAGTTTTAAAGCAAATTTGGAACAAAATACTATAGTAGGCTTTAAATTATTCCAAAGAAGTCTTAAATAGTAGGCGTTAAAAAAGGTGTTTTTCTTTAAATTCTCAAACCACTTGTCACCGAAGGGGTTGTATTTCTAAATCTCTCACAAAACGAACAAAGTAATAGTAGATATACAAATCCAGTAATCTCAAATGCCCTGTAAATTACCTGTACATTATGAAAGCCAAGTCGGTGTAAGTCATTTTTCATTAAAAATGACAAATATCTTTATTTTCGTCATCAAGACTTCTCTAGCTCCGATGAAACAGTTTAGTTACCATATCAACATAAATCGATCTCTTCAGATTTCAAATAAAAGGACATTCGCATAGAACAAGTTGTTTTGTAGTGAAAAATGACTCGACTAATTGGTCTTTCAACCCTTCTTAATGATCCTTGTGATCTCTCTCCTTCTCTTCCATTATCTCACCTACCTTGTTTGACCAGAACCTGTGTCAAACTTCCACCCAACTTAATCTAAATAAATAAGCCGAAAAGAGAAAGAAAACCAAGAAAGAAAAGACTGGGGAACAGAAACTGGCAGGGGCTGTCTGTGTGTCACAGGCGACGTGGTGTCGGCGATGGAGGTGTTGGTATGCGAGGACAATCTCCAGCCGAAGTCTGCGTTCTCGCCGCTGGCAGGCGCGTTAGCGTCAGCTGCAGCCGCGTCTGCTTCGGTCTCGGCCGCGTACGCGAGCCGAGCTGCTTACTGCACTACTCCCATACCATCGACCAGGCACAGGTTCCTGGCAGCGCCGTATGCGGGTACCGGTTACCTGCCCACGGTGATCAAGCCGCCCAATCAGAGCCTGCACGCGAATGGAACAGGCGACGCCTATCGGGAGACCAGTCCCGACGACGCGAGCGACAAGACAAGCTATTCTGAGTGACCGGACGACGCGCAGGCCGCCACCTGGTCTTACCTGCAATAGCTTAGGTCTCGACGCTGGGGAGGGATTTCGGCCGTGGAAATGGTGGTGCGTCCGTTCTTCGCCGTCTCTTCAAGAGGATCGAAAGTCATATCAGCGATATGTTTCCTCGAGTCTCTCTGTGAAGGATGGTTCCAGCTCATTGTGATAAGAAACACTTGGTAATTTTCTATTGTCGTTACGACGATCCCCGGATGGGAGAGGAATGCAGATTTTGAAACGAAATTTAAAGCAGATCAGAGGAGAACTTGAAATTGAATTTCAAGGAATTCAGAGAATTTGATTCAATGTCGACTTATGAATCAATGGGGTAATTTAGACGGTTACGACGAGAAGCTGATGAAGAAATATCGGAAGTGGTATGATACAATCTTGAAGAGAATTCGATATCATCTTGCAAATAAAATGAATCTGAAGAACTTGATGACCATCTTGATGATGGAAGTTCGGAGGTGTGGATGATGGAAACGAAACGAATTGCCACAGGTGAACGAAAATTCAACGAGGAAACAGGTGATGGACTGTTCAAGAATTGTCGAAAAGAATTGATCGTGAGAATAATTTAAGAATAACACAAAAGGAATCGTGGAATCTCGATATGGAAGAAGAATCAGTGACTACTATATATATATGTAGCCTAATCCAAAAGATCCAAAGAAGAAACTTGTCACTAATAGCCTTTCAAAATGCGTCCTCCCGAGGCAGTCACACGCTACTTTCTTAAAAATGTAACAGACGCGACGTACAGATACGTAATACATCACTTATGGGAAGAAGTTCAAAGTTCTTCGAGGAAGATCACGTATGGCGGAAGAAGACGTTCCACAATTCCCATAGCACGTGAACCAAAATGAAGAATCCCCTTTAGATCCTTTCCACCGCGTGCCGCGAAATACCGTTAGAGAATTTTCAATCCTCTGTCAACTTGAAGATTCTTCGAATGTCTCTGAAAAATTTGCGAAACAGCGTGGCCAGTAATCCACCGAGTATGCAACTTCCGTTGATCCGTTTTGTATAGTGTATCGTTCCGTGAACGTACCAAAAAGGGAACGGATCACCATAAAACATAAAAGGAATGAAAAACGAGTCGCATAGTTCTCGACGAATGATTGCCTCGTTCCAATGATATATCTTTATACATGTGTAGATAAAACGATTTAACGAAGTATGTCTGTATGTGTGTGCGTGTGCGTGCGTGCGTGCGTGCCTGTGTATATGTGTGTGTGTGTGTGTGTGTGTGTGTGTGTGTGTGTAGATCATGTTTGCGAGAAAGAACGAAAGGAGGAAATTACATCGTCGCGATAAGAATAAGCAAAAAAGGGAAACGGACGAAAGAGTATACGACATGAGAAAAAAAAAAGAACAAGAAGAAGAAGGAACGATGAAATTGTAAATACGCGTGAATCGCTTTAGCCTGATCATCCATTAAGCAGTTAACCGGAAATGCTGTCTCACGGAGTATGTTTAGCGAAGTTACGCTCGTAATAAATAACGAAATGAGCAAAAAACGAAAATAAGAAAATAAAAAAAAACTTCAAAAAAAAAAAATGATGTTGCGAAACAAAAAAGAAACGTAAAACCGGAAAATAAACTACGTGTTTCTGGATGCAGGAACGTGTGCGTATAACACCGACCGATTATGCATAAGTGTTTGCCTGTAAGTATCACGGCTCTAAGATGTTTAGATTTGCCGGCGACCGGAAGCGTCGTTCTTTGTAGTTACCATATGTTATTCGAGAAAATGTATAGACGGTTTATGAGAATAATAAATAAGATATTGATACTCCATACGTAATACTCGATAATTCGTTCGTATTAAATTTTCCTTTCCTTTCTTCCCTCTTCAGGAATCTCGAGAATCTCCAAGAGAATTTTCATTCCACACTACTGTGCTTTTGCAAACGTCTGTCAATCTAATTTTGTTCACTCACCACGAGCAAGCAGACGTACATCAACCCTGAGATATATTTACAGTTCTTGTGTTTCAGATTGATGCGTGAAATTCTGACCAATCGTAAATTATTTATCCTGCAAAGAAAAGAAAGGAAAAAAAAAATTCCTAGTACAAAAAGTAAAACGTTAAAGATTTGTAGTGTCATAGTGAAGATTGGTTTCCAATATTGTTTTGACGGAATTTGCAAAGAAAAACGAATGAACAAGTGATTGCTACGGGCCGGTGGTACGGAAGCGAAAAAACAGAAAGAGAGCATGAGGAACGTGAGGAATTCGCTTCTCCCCGAAGGCCCGATATTTCGTTTTTCTAATTTTATCTCTTCGCGCGGAACTTCATCGTTCGACGCACTATGTACACATACACCGTGCTGCTAAACATCATTTTTTATCACAGTTATAACCAGTCTATTTAGAAACACGCACCATGATTCGATCGAATGCTTAGTATATTTATTACTGTATGACGATATCATTACATTATTATATTATTATAATAAACATTATTATACTATGTTATTATAATATTGTTATGATGCCAACAATTAATCATAGATGATTCCTTTCTTTCATTAAAAATCGAATTAAATTACACATAATTGAAAAAGAGGAAAGAAGCATCAAGTCTGAAAATTCGTTTCGTTTTAAAGAGAAACAGATTTTAATTATTAATTAATTATTTCATTCACTGTGTATTTAAGTTACAGTGAAATTATTTTTGGGCTCTTTCCAGATTAATTGAATTTCTACTGTTATTGCTATAAAGATGATTGAAAGAGTAGGTGTCACAACTGTTAATGTGTGTCAATATATCATCGTCGATAGACGTCGTTTGAGCATGTACTAACACAAACGGTAAGTTTATATAAACATTATGTATAGCAATTTAGAATGCACTTCGACGACTTCAAACCATAAGCACCACCACAACTGCAATGAAATAGGTACATGAATATCTGATTCGAATCGAATATTAAAGTAAATTTGTCATTTAATAAAATTGTTACAGGCAGTAAGAAAAAAATTCAACAAAATTTCTTACTTCGTGTTCCTTTAATTTGAATTTAACAATAAGCGACTTTAGAGTATAGTAACGTCGTTGTTATCCGTCTCCACCAGTTTTTGAAAGTGATTCCAGAGAAGCAGATGTCCATACGTCATATATACAAATACAAGGCAGAAAAAAATCTAGAAACATCTTCCTTGATAATTAGCCGAATAAAATCCCGACCTGGCCGATTAGTGAAGCGTCACTGTGTAAGTAGCTTGAATACATATCATGAAATAGCTATTCAATATAGAAGTGAATAAAATGTCATAACGCAGATCACAGTGCTGTATCAATTACTTAAGAAAGCATTTACGTTCTTTTTTCCAAGTAAAAATATCGATTATTTTCATTTATGATCTCTGTATGTCTCACGGTACGTGAACTTCAATTCAACATCATTTGAAAGAGAGACGAGGGGATCAATTTTTGATCGAGAATTTTTCATAATAGGAGAGACTCGTCGTTCTCGTGTGACCGACGACTCCGATTCTCCCGAAAAACTCTCGTTCTCGCAGGTGAAACGAAGGTTGAAAGAACCACCTAGGTTCGTCTCGTAATGAAGGGACAATCTTCCACTCGACTTGAGATTCCCGAGCGAAGGGAACCTCCAGGAGAAAAAGGTATCGGATGTCGGATACAGTTCGCAGGTGCAGAAAGATAGGCGAGCCCTATATAGAGGGCGACATGGGCCAAGGAATCTTTGAAATTGGATCGGTTTCATGCTCGATGCACCATTTAGATTTCCGAGCAGTCGATTTCCTGCGAATGGATTCTCGGCGACGCGGTTAATCGATTTTACCACTCGATTTGCCGTCAGGCCCCTGGTGAATGATCGATCCTGCCCCTGTGTCAATCGTCCAACGCTGGAAAGTACCAAACAACGAGTGTCTTTCAATTTTTAACTGAAGTTCTTGATAACTTACTTCAAAGTAGAACTTACTTCAAAGTATCTTCAAAGAGATCTCCAATAATTGTTGGCTATTAATATCTCCTCCTTTGTTAATAATATCAAATTCTGTTAACAAAAGAAAAACATTATTACATCAAGAATGATATAGTATAATTAAAGGTATCAATTGTCATCAATAGCAACCTTTTAAAGTAATTAATACCTGGCAATTGATGTCTTGTTTATTGAAACGCAAGCGTCAACGAAAGAGTATAATCCAAATTGATATAGCATCGTTACACGCGTACTTATACATGGTCACGTTCTATCCAGCCACACGTTTGCAAAGTAACCGCGACAATATCGCAGTTGATTTTAACCAACTTTCGTCGTGATACACGTCATGAAGAACAGCAAATGGCACGCGTTCTCCAGGCACGAACAATGCGGGACACTCGACGAGGAATGCGACGAAATCGAGCAGAACTGAAAATGGCTTTTCCCAAGCCGCCGCCAGCTTCGAACGAGCCCACGACTTTGCTAAATAAAATCACTTTCGCGGCCGGGGATACTCCACCGCGGGGGATAATTACGAGTGGTGGCGGGTTACGCGCGTGCACCAGCCTCTGGCTGCCTGCTAGTACACGGTATCGATGAAATACCGATAATCGATTGCCCTCTACAAGGCATATATCCGGTAGGTCGATGGCTGAACACGCGCCTACCCCGTTCTATACCCCGGCAATTTGTACCGATGCTGGCGGCGGTGCACGCGGTTGCATTATAATGCTGCCGCGGCCCGCTTATTATTTATGAGCGATCGCTGGCTGGCTCCAAAGGGTGGCAATATATCGACACCCCGCGGAGTTTCCTCCTTTGGCTACTGGTTACCATTCATAATAGAGTATAATGGCCCCCCTTCCGTCGTTCCGTAGCCAAGCCACAGGGCCGCCAGCCCGGGGGTTTAATCCGCAGTCAGAGTGCAACAACCCCCCATCACTGTGTACTACCAAGCTTCTGTATACAATACCTCTCTCTCTCTCTCTCTCTCTCTCTGTCTGTCTATCTCTCTATTCCTATTTGCCTTTTATTTATTCCAGTTAAAAACCTGTCACAGGTGAAATTTCAGTATTTCTGCTTTAATGTTATTGCACTTACTGTAAATGGTAATTTTTATATTTTTTGTCTAATATTTAGCAATGGTAAACTATTCAGAAAATTTACCATTGTAACGTGTAACTACTACATACGATGGTAAAAAATTTAGAGGATACTATTGATTTCTGAAGTAAGAAGACTGTACCTACTGAAATGAAATTTTATCCACACTGACGTTAACGTGATTTTCCTCGAGTATGCATTGTACCTGCATTAGTGCAACTCTTTCGAGAGAAAAACCTATGTTTGTTAGAATTATTAAATAGTAGGTAGGATGCTTTTATAATAATACAATGAAATTATCATACACTCCACTAAAGTTTGGAATTTTAAATTGTGAGAAGAGGATTTGGAGGAAAACAGAGTTTAGAGACTTAGAAACAGGTACTGTTGAAAGGGGAACAGTAGGCAAGGAAACTTTAGGAAATCTATCGAGATTACAGGGAAGATACACAGAAGGTAATTCGATGTTGGTGGTTCCATGAAGGAATGAACGAATTGCATGATACATACATAGAAGTATATCAATCGGTTCTCTACAGTCACAATATACGGGTATAGTATCTAAAAACACTATTGTTCCAGAACCACGTTTTCTCTATACAATCAGTAAAACACACTGCATTCTCCACGATCCATTTTCAGATTTCAATAAATTACAAAACTTCTGCTCTCCGTATATACCTAGGATATCGGTATCGGACTTCATAGCCTGATAATAAAAAATATGAAAACGAAAGAAAAAAAGAAATAGAAAGTAAAAACAGAGCGGTTTTCCCGCGGCATTTTTCTAAACTGAAAGAAAGCTGGTGACGCTAGTAAAAAATTTCAATACAAAACGCAGAAAGAGAAAGGGAGAGAGGGACAAAAAATGGAGGGTGGAGCAGAGAAGGGGATCGCGCTCGAAATCGAAAATCAATGGAAACATCGATATTTGTCGAATACTTAAAAAGCACGGATCCCGCGGAAAAGCGGCGAAACACAAGCGAACGGTCTGGTTGGTATGGCTTTTAAAATTTTTTCGACTTCCATCAATATTTGCTCTGACTCCGCTGCCCCCTTCCTCTTACACCCACTCCTGTGTTCACCTCTCCGGGATCACCGAGCTTCACCCTCTACCTGTATCGACCGTGTACACGTGTGGTGTGTGCAGCCACGTATATTTGCTCGTGGTTGGCTCAAGTGCGCGTTTTGGAAGCCAATCCTGAATTGGATCCTCCGGGATCCTCGTCACGGATCAGGGAAGAGTGTATAGTGTTGCCGAACGTCGGGCAAACAGACGCTGTGTTTGTTTCTTCTTCTTCCTCTTTCTCGATTCCTTTTTTTTTACTTTGTTTCTCTTCCAGGTTCCATTCTCTTGCATTTTAGATGGCTAAAAGAGAGAAAGAGAGAGAAATGATTAAATTGTCGCATTCAAGACACTGGTTGTTACAAATTTGCAAATATAGTATTACGTGAAATATTGAAAACCTTGACTTTTAGCGTAAAAATTTTAAAGCAACGTTAAACCAGAGGAATGGAAAGCGAAAGTAAAAAAAAAAAGAAACATCTACGTAGCACAAACAAATTTTACAGTTTGGAACTCATTTGGGAATCGGAGCTACAAAATGGGGCGCGCCACTACGTTCTAGAAATTCTCGCGAGAATATCGCCGGGATACGTGGCCGCTTCTTTGTGAACCGCTTCACCTTCATTTCTATCGAGGTATATATCGAGGTATTTCATTGGGCAATACTTTATTATCTTCCACTGGTTATGAAGCGGGAGTGGTTGGTCTCGATGAGAATTCGGGATGAAACGGGACAGAGGATAGGGGGACGAAAGAGGAGGAGAGGAGGAGAGAAGGAAAGAGAATGATGTGAAGGGAAAGAAGGAGAGAAACAATAAAAAGAGGAAGGAGAAAAAGAGAGAGAGAGAGAGAGAGAGAGAGAGAGAAGGATAGAAACAGAGTAATAGAACAGACATCGGAGACCACGGACACCAGCGGTTCGTGCAAATCGTACTCCTGAGGGGTGTCACGAAACAATTCCCAACTGAATAATATTAGTATCTAACAATGGACGTGCTAAATTGAAATACAGCGAGAGGACCGCGTCGTCTCCCCTGCCCCCTCCACCGACTTCTCCGTGTACAGGGTGTCCTGTAACTGATGGCGTGAGACTCTTATACGATTCGCAGATCAAGCGAATGAAGAATAATTAATAACGGCAATTTAAATTGCATCTGTGTGTATAGTACTTGCATAAAGCAATCGGAAAATTGTTACCTTTTGTTAACTTTCAGTATATGATAAAATGCGATTATGAAATTTTACGTAAGCGAAAAAGTGACAGTTAATTTCAGCGAAGCAAAAGCGTTATTACTTTACACGGTTTGGAAGGTTGAACGATCATAATAGTATCATCATAGTATTCGTAATTGATTTACTATATCTGTGGCTTGTGACAGGTTTGACTTATTCATGGCACGTAAATGCATATAATATGTGTGTTTTTGAACTGACTCGATAATCGTAGTCACAAATTAGATTTCATATGATAAAAAGTACTTTGCATATTATGTATTTAGTGACAATTATTTAGTTTTCCGTATAAATTTCCATTTATTACCACGTAACGTGGATTTAGAAAAATTAATGAATTTTAGTGGTAACGATTGTAGGAAAGAGAGGAAATAAATTCTTTTCAAGTTTTCGATTTATCGTCTGATAGAGAATTATCTTATTTCTGTATATCATTTAGCCGACACCCTGTATATTTCTATCTCCATTTTACTCTCCGTACGAAGGTGGCACCGCCCATTGAAAATGCGTGTGCAACGAAATTTCTACTATTCCCTCACGGATTACATTGCCGAGTTCTCCGACCAGGATGGCTCTGCACTCTGTACTTTTTTCGTCTACGTGTTGGTCGGAACAGCGCGCATAGTACCATCGCACACAGTTGCAGAGAGAATAGTACGAAACTCGTCGGTAGGGTGAGGAATAGCATGCAAATGAAATATTAATTAAATCTATTAAAATTCTCTGTCTCTGTTCACGACTGTCTGCTTTCTTGTCTGTTACCGTTCCACGTTTCCACCATTTTCCGATTTTCTTGCTTTTTCGGCAAATTCTTTATTCTAGACCCTTATCGTCTTGAAATCCTTTTCCTCTTTCTCTCTCTCTCTCTCTCTCTCTTTCTCTTTTTCTCTTATTTTTTTATCACTTTCCTTTTGACTTTTTACTCGAACTTATGGTTATTCATTTCCTTTCCGGAGTACTACGACTAGGTCCTTTTTCTTGTTTAGGCGGTTTTTCTTACCTTTTTTTTTTGTAGCGTATTTAACTTCGCGTCCAAAGCAGTTTCCGATTAACACTTTCGCACCCGGCAATTTCTCCACTTCGCTAGAACTGAAAGCCGCGCTGGAAGGAGTAAGTCCAAAGCTTCCCCCGCGAGTCTGTCACTTACAGAAAGGTACGAATTATAAAATTTATCTGCCAATATCAAATTTAAGTAGCAGGACGATATTTTTAATTTGGCCGTTCTTATTCTTTAGTTTACCTACTTTAGTTTACTTCCACGCTAGTTTCTAAAACCCGATTCTTTGTACTTCATTTTTTTAGCGTTTTGAAATTTTATTTACCCAAAAATTTATTATTCGATTAATTCAATACAATTAAGAATTTATTTTTAAATATAAAAATAAAAATAATAACCGATTACAATTTCTCAACCGAATTTGAAAAATAAAAATCAAGAATTGTAATAAATAGATTACTAAACTGCGGATTTTTATGCATTCTCATATTTTTACTGGCGTAATTAAATACCACGACAAACTCTTTACTTTGTGCCTATATCTTTCATATTTTTACATATTATGTGCATTTCTTCACTTCTAAATCTAAATATAAATCCATAAATATAAAGAATCCGTAATCTAGTTATAGTACCTACAATTGATTAACAAACAAAGTAAGATTTGAAAAATACACATGCACATGCGTATAGATTTTGATACACGTACATTTATATTGATATATGTAGATGTGTAACTTGTAATGTTGTAATCACAGTTAAGATTCAATTAATTGATTAAATATATAGATAAATCATCAAGGCACTTAAAAGTTTCGAAGATAAAGAATCCAAACAACAGAAACTCACCTTCCACCCTTCGGAAGGAAATTATTTTTCCTCCACCTCCACTCTCGAAGCCGCCCTTTCATCGTCAGTTATACGTGCCCGTATTTCACTGTTCCGGGCCGCGGCGTTTCAGCCGACAAGGCCGCGCCGCCATCAAATTCATTCTATCACCCGGGCATATTCCATTAATTACTTTCACTTTGCGTCAATGGCATTTCCATTTCAATGATCGTCGTCGCCCTCGCCTACACGCGTCGACGCCGTTTCCACCGCCGCGCCGGTATCCCCTTCCAATGGAATCCGCCGGAATTACGTTTCGTATTGTAAGTGAAATACAACGGCCACCCATCGGCCGATCAGAAATCAGAGACTCATGTACTTACTAATTTCTTTCCAATTATTTTTATCTCTTCTCTCTTCGTCTGTCTTTTAATTCTTCTTCTTCTTCTTCTTCTTCTTCTTCTTCTTCTTCTTTTCTTTTTTGTTTCAGTGAAAGTATTTAACAATATTGAAGAATTTCCTTTTGTGACAGTTTTGTTGCGGTGAAAATAGATTTTTTTTTTGTTAATACTCATTAACAGGATAAAGGAATTTCTTTCAAAGAATAAATTCTCGATCTCTGTACGTTAGTATTTAAGAAATTTAATTTTATAAATGATTAAAAATAGAGACACTTATGAAAATCTTCCTCACTGATCTTATAGAATGATCCCGCTCGACTCGTATAACGTGTTAAATCGGATTCTTATGTAATGTTTAACTCGTGATACAGCTTTTACGCAGATATAACAAGACCGTGAGCTTTTACCTGTCACGGTTTCGATCTCGTGTCCTTCTGTTTGCCCATCCATTATGGCTACAATAACAAGGATCGTCCGCTCCATCGGCTCCGCTTCCATCCTCCCACGTCTCTTTTCCTCGTCCACGTCCACCTATCGTCCACGTTTTCTCTTTTTTTTTTTATTTTTTTTTCTTCGGCAACAGTCGAACAGGCAGATCGGTTCTACATCGTGTTGACCCTATTCTCCTTTCAAACATCGTTCGACGAACCACGACTCTCGTCCTCGTTCCACGAGAATCCTGACGAGTAAGTAAGTACTTACTTACACTTACACACGGCCGACGAATGCAACGTCTTCTGCGTGAAAGAAGTACCTGTAACGTTCTTCTCTGCTTTATTGTTGCACACTTCAACATCACGCGATGTTGAGATCGCTGGATACACGGGATCGTATTCTTTTCTGTCGAAAGAGCTGCCGTCAGGATCTCCACCTGGATTTTTGTACGTCGAGAATACGTGTTATCTTTTTTTTTGTTGGAATTTGCGGAGAGTTAGAGGAGAACTCACAGTTGGAAGATCCCGAGATCTTTAAACATTGTTTTCTTCCATTTCTTTCTCTTTTTCGAATTTATAACTTATAACTTATAATTTTTTTTCACGTTTATCTTGCTTTATCCTACTTTTACCTTTTTTCCCTTCTTCTTTCATTCCATTTGTCAAATCAAAAGCCTTGAACGAGTGGTAGCTTTTTTCTCTTCAATTTCGTGGAATCGACGATTGTTTCTTCTCTCTTTTCCTTCATTCCTTCAAACTGAGGACTTTGTGTCATTGGAGTGTGCTATTAGTTGTATGGTAAACGTTTATTCAGTTTGTTGAATGATGAACCTTCTGTTAGTTCTATGTAAATAAGGAGATCTTTCTGGAAGTCGTTTTTATTTTTCTTTAAAAAAGTATTATTCATTGCTACGTCTACTTTCTATTTCAACGTTCAAACATACGAAACCTGACTCGGTGTAATTAACAAAAATATATAAAAAGTTCAGAGTCAGTTTAGCAACCCAATCATTCTTTCCGTTCCGAAGCCTCTCTTCATCGTCTAAATTCCATCGTAAATTGAGCTCCATCCCAAAATTTGAACATCCATTTCTGTTACACCTTCTACAAATCGGAGGAAAAGGGAAAGAAATGTAAATACGTCGTCTGTGCCGATGATACCTATATAATTTTCTGTTTTATAATAGCGGTGCAACCTCGTTCCAATATCGTGTCGATCCCGAGACACGTACTTCTGATCCATTGTCCTTTTACAGGCCACGTGATCCCCGGTCCGCCCGGAATAGTTTCGCGGTGACAATGAGCATGCCTACTCCTTCCATCCCCTCCCCACTTTGCCATCCAGCTTTCTTCCAGGGGCAACGATATTGAATACCGTTTCCACATGCTCGCCACGTAGCCAGATCGCTAGGATCACGATTCTATCGTCCCCTTATCGCGGTGACCTTAACGCAACGCGGGTTTTCAGGCCACCGATCTCCTCCCAACTCCTTCCCCCCTCCTGCCCCATCTCCTAGGCTTCTCCTCCTTCTTCGGCTTCTCTCATCGAAGACCCTCCATTATTCGACGATATTAAAATTGTCTTCTATAATCGAACTGCGGCTTGAATAATTTCCGGGACAGAACGTTTCCAAGCACTGGAGTGTCTTCGACCTAATATTTTAATGCAGCAAGGATTATGACGTTGAATGCTCGGTGTAATTATCATCCTTCTTTTCCTTTGTCCTTTTCTTTTTTTCTGGTTTTGTTCTCTTTTTAATGTTTCGTTGCGATTAACGACCGAACTGAATCAATGTTATTGATGCTAAACCTGTAAATTATGATGATTATGAATATTCTCGTATCGAGACGTAGGTACGAGGAATACGGATACTCGTTTGGCACTTCTACGAAAGTTTCTATATGTCGCGATAGTATTGATGTCTTTCTTCATATATTATCATAAATATTACAAGCAGACGTAAATAAATATATTCACATGTCAAGAAGAATTGGCAGTGCTGCAGTTCTGCAGGTGTCTGTTGCTTGGTTATGATAATAATTCTTGCGATTAGAATAAGAAAAATGGGTAAGAAAGGAGAAGTATTGATATAAATTTCATATTGATAAATGTAATCTTGAGTAATTGCAGTTTTGAGGAAACGTTTTTGCTTTCTGATTGCAAATACAAATGCAAATGCCCCGAGTAACACTTGGGAATCTCCTTGAAAATGTTCGAGATCATTTGTATGGCGTTGAAACGCATCCTGACATCCAGGCAACGTATATTAATCTGGGATTACCATCGAACGTGCGACTAATTTAATTTTTCGTCTCCCCTTCTCGCGATCTGCTCCTTCGTGACCCTTCGGCCTGTTGTCAATTGCAGGTCGACACCTTTGCCCCGTCGCGTGCGCCTAATCGCTTTAGAATTAACTGCACCCCTGCGTGCTTTTGTGGGGGCCTCCGATATCTCGGGGACGAGGGCTCGATGAACAGAACTCGCTCCCAGTTTCCTTTTAATTTGACAATCAAACGCATCGCCTGACACGCAACAGTGTCTCCAAACATATTTGAAATTCTAAAGCCCAAATTGAGATGCGATCTCACGGTCAATTCTTAATTATTTATCAACATGGATCGATGGGGAACGTAGAGAAATACAACGATACGAGAGAGTTGATACATGTTCGCTACGTAAATTGTGTTATACAATAATTACAAAATTATATACGTTAACTCAAACCTGAAATTTGCAAATGTATTCTAGGGGAATAGAAATTTGAGAAACGATGAAAAAGCAGCAAAACAGATCTTTCTTCGGAAAGAGAGCTGTTTCCATCGACCAACTGATGACTGCAGTTGACCTAAACCTAGCCCAACGTTTGCGATATATCGTATAGGGGAATAGGAACGTGAGGAATGGCGAAAAAGCGTCAGACCAGGCATCGCGGCCAAATCGAAAACTGTGACGTTGCCCGGCATTTGGTACAATTTTTTCCATGAAGTTAATGTTAATCAGTGGCGGACGTGACGTGGATGGAGGGTGCTCGACTGGATTTCATGTCGGCCGCTGCCAGGCTTGTACAGCCTGTATGCCATAAACGTGCTGCCATAAGTACTTTGGCAATATACATCCCGGCATCGGGACTCATCCATTACAACAGGCTAGCGCGTGATCGTGCAGCCACTCGTGGAGCACCGGCGCGCAACGCAGAATCATTTTGTACCGTTCATTTCGGAATGGCAATCCACCAACGGCGAAACTTTCCCGTATTTTTGCCCGGTTCTTTTTCCGAAACGGACCCGCGAAAAATGACTGAGTTTTTATTGCTGCTATGAAACACACACGCGCGCGCGCGCACGCACACACGAGACTCGAAGTGCTGTTCGAGTGGACAACGAATTTTTGACGGTCCATGACGATCCTCGAGGACCTGGCTACGCCGTTGCCATTGTTGCATGTTTTCAAAGTTCATTCGCCTGTTGATTGACAATTTTTTGACCAGGTGAAGCGGCAGAGATCGAACGATCACAGAGTTGAACAACACGTGCTGATTACTTATGAAGAAGAAAGTTCCAAAACGACTCGACGATTTTATAACTGTGAGAGATTGAACGATCATAAAGAGATTGAGAGTTTTCAACTTTTTATCTATTTATTTGAAAATTATTTGATTTCAAAGAAGGAAAGGAATCTTAGTCGCAATGTATCAGCTTGTTTTTCAAAACTAATCAAGCTTTTTCTATTTGAACTGTATTCCTTGGCTTTTATTTGTTTTTTTTTGAAAATATACGTGCGATAAAAAAAGAAGTAAGAAACGCAGTAACTCAGAAGGTAATATTTCTTCTTATCTACATTTGTAATCAATCTAATTTTAATATATTATACAATTACGTATAATATATGTAATAATCACAGGTTGATTGTCATAGCTCTATTAAATTTTGTTGGATAGCCTACAACCGCGTTCCAGAACATTCTTGTGGCGTACTGAGTTTTTCTTATTATCTACCCATCCGTCATTGTACCATCCAGCACAGTAAAAGGATGACGATATATCCTCTAGAGAATCTTTGTTCGTAACGATTCTACAGGCAACAAGAGATCGTTGCACAATGAGACCCGCATAAGAGGCATTACGAATACGCGTATAGATATCTCTATACACAACCAGTGATCTTCAGCGTAATAATGTAAACTCAGGATTAACTCCTTTATCTTTTCATGATACCGATTTAATGATCCACTGAACGAAGTAATAAGTATCAGCTTGCAAATCAAATACATCGACTTGTGAAACGTTAGACACAATCTAGCTCAGTATATCTAAAAAAAAAAATTCATATTTCGTCATTAAGCACAACTATTAATATTTAATAGATCATAATCATGTTTGACATTAATCGAAGCACTCTTACGTAACAATGATTATTATTACTTTTTATTATCTGTTAATAATCTTGAAATGATGTTGCATTTTTTAAATTCATAAAGTCATCGACGAATTAAGAATAACGAAATAACGTTTCAAAAATAAATTTCTGACAAAAAGAAGAATGCGTTAATCGAAAAAATTGCAAATTGAAAGGAGCTATAACTAGAAACTTTATTTTAGAAATTTTAAGCACCGTCGCAATACATTTCTTGTCAATCTATTTTTGTTAGTGGATTAACTGATTATTATACCGCACTATCTTCAAATTACTAAGTACCTAGAGTATAGAGCTTAAAAAACTTCGTTTTCTTTACTTTTAGTGTTTTGCGTGATATTGGCGTGATATTACAATTCAGCTATCTAACACCAGGAAATAGAGAACGGACAATGAGATTCGAATTACAGCAATTAGCAAGAGCCATCCGAGTGGCGCGTGAAGAATTGTGAAAGAAGGTATGCCATTAAAAGGCCGACGACCATTAACATCGGAAAACGCTGTCAATTGACCGTTCACAAAACAACTCTCTTTAACCTTTTCTTCGTGGACGCCTCTCCCCGCCCTGTTCCCTTACACCGGTGCTGCACGATTCACGATCAAAAAATCGCGTGCGTTCTTTCACGCACGTTTACTCGTGGGGGCCCCCCCAAGCGAAATGCACACGCGCGTTCCACATCTCATCTAACCGCGGTCTCTCTCCCATTCACTCGCGTCATGTATAGTGTACAGTGCCATGTAAGTATAATAAATAAGAATGCTTGAAGACCCATTGTCCCGATTGTTTTCGATGGTCTCGTCGAAAACGACGAGGCCTGTCGGCGGGGTGCACGCCACGGGACACGCACACATGCACGCACTTAACTGACAAGCATATCTACAAACATACACGCGTATAAGCACGTACGAGCACGATTTTTCCTTCTGTTTCTTTTTGTCTCTCTTCTATTTCAACGTTCTCTTTCTTTGGCTCTCTTCTGCGTACTTTTACACGATCCAATTTTTTCTTCGGTTCTTTCTTTCTTTTTTTTCTTTTTACCTTTTCCCTTGCTCGTAAAGTCCGCGTAAAGTCTCTTAAATATTCTTTTATACCTATATGAAAGGAAAAACAAGAACTCAGCAGGATTCCTGAAGGCAACCACGAAAGCTAGATACTCGGTCACAGTAATACGACGTGTACGTGTTCACTGGCCGTGCACGAGTACGTACTTGCAGCCTTTCCTGGCTCGGTTTAAGACGGCATTTCGAAGTGATCCGCCAGCTTCCAGTCCATCGAGCAACCGATCCTGCCGCTACGTGCCCTCGTATAATGCTCCTTCCTAAGCATTTCTTCGTCGATCCTTCTCCATGGATCCCTTCTTCATGTATCGATCAACTATCGAAGATAGAGAACGCTCGGGTGACTTGCAGATTTCGATTTATATAATCGACGATCGAAAGAACAAAAGAAAAAGAAGCGTAAGATAAGAAAAGTACTAAATTAAATTGTCATTTTTTTACTAGCTTCCTCTCTTCATCACTTCGAAATTTTAGGTACTTGTCCGAAAAGATCATTGCCTCCGCTTTAAAATGAAAAGAGAGAGAAAAATTAACGTCAGGATGGTTAATGAAGCCCGGCAAATGGAGGGTAGTTTAAGCATAGTGGAGAATATTAAGCAGTCAGAAAAAAAGCGAAGGAGAACCGTGTTCTTCCGCAACGGGTTCTGCGTCGAATAGAAGTAATATTAACATAAGGTGACGATAAAGAACAAGCGAGCAAGGGCGAAAGAAAGACTATATATAATTTAACGACGCGAGGCAAGGGAGGACGATGTCATTTTTTTTTCTTGCCAAGCGTGGCAGTAGGCACGACTCTGTGTGGTTGTTCGTTTCCCCGGCTTGTGTGTAGGTGCACCCCGCCAAACGCTGCATTTTTCGCGCATTAGCCCGCGATAGCTACGTAGGAAAATAAGGCATATATAGGCAACCTTGGGTACCTACTCGTGTCACCCATTTCGGGCATTACGATCCCATTTCTGTGGCTATTATTATCCAGACTCGGATCTTAAACGGGTCTGCCGGATATTGCCTCTCCGGCCGTGCCGATAAAAATTTCCATGCAAATTATCGCGAGTTACGCCCACTCCCCCTTGCTCTGTCTCTTTCCTCTCTCTTTCATTGGTTGCTTGATTTGCTGCCTCAAGTGTCTTTTCTTTTCTTTTCTTTTTTCACCCCCCTCCCCCGCTTGGTCGTCGCTTTGGAATTTGATTCTAATTTCACGCCGCTGGAGATGAGCTAGAGATTAGCATTTAGGGAATTAGAATGTTTTAATAAAATCTTTGGGCTATTCTTTACGTACACTTTTACATTTAGTAATTTGCAAGATAAATATTTACAACATATTAATCTAATTACATGTTAATCTATAATTTGTATTTATCATTAAAGACAGATATTCTCTTTTATCTACAATTTCAACAGAAATATTCAGTAACTATATGTACGCTTAATACTCATTAATATTCATTACGGTATGTAGGTATACGTGCATGAAGAAACTGAAGCTGAAAAAACGAAAATTCCAATAAATTTGGAATACGAACAGGGAGAAGTTGTAACGTTTCAATTAACTAGACAATACTCGTTAGCGGAGATTATTATGGTAATCTGTTGTGTGCCATACTCCACGTCGTCACTCTGTTATTCATCCGGTAGTGAACGAAGAATACAACACGCGGAACCAGCTAGCGGCCAATCAGTTAAGTCGAGCATTGTTTCGAACAAACACGCGAGAGCAGAGGGTAGCCCCTAATCCTTGCGGCCTATCGAAAATCCATGATCGAAATATATCTACTCTGTCAAACGCATGCGTACCTAGATCGGGCTACCCTTTCGTCCGACAAGGATTTTTACGGCTTTCAATCCTGTCAGAATGAAGGACGTGTCGCCTCTGGATTTGCCATCGAAATCTTTGTTATGTACTTTGCCATAAATCAGGATGCGCTTCAATCGATGCGTTATGATCCGATCAAATTGCGGAATATATTAAACGAACGCGGACGATATTTCCTCGACATTTTTTTCAATTCCTCTTACTGAAAATTACATTTGAATTAATTTGTGAATTAATTTCTTTTGATTTCATCCCCATTCGAGCTTACTGCAACGTTTACCCATTCGACGATCGAAGATCACATCTGGGCTTCCCTGAGCAGAAGATCGCATTGGACGAAGTTTTGTGAAAACTGCCAAATACCTGTAAACAATATTTTAATATCACGACGATATTTTGGAAATCCCAAGGAAAACAAGAAACTTCATATTTAGTTCCGATAGCACTGACAAAAGAATAATTCCGCTAACATGAGATTCATCGCTGAAATAGTTACTTACTAAATTATAAAGGTGCTTCTCTATAAAAAAAAAAATTAAAAAATGTAACTCGTCGTGTTCCTCTTCGTGGTCTTCACGTACAACGATAGTAGCGAAGGAAACCGAGTCGAAAGAATATTAATGGTGCGGAAGGAAGCTGGACGTATACGTCTCCGCATTTCACGGGTAAGTTTTCACTGTGGTTTCCCCTTGTGTCTGGTTGTGGGTTACGTATCGATGCTGATGGGAGAACTATGGTCCACGGTTAGTATCCGTGGGATTACCCTGGCCAATAATTTCGCGGGGTCGAATTTGTTTGATATACTATATCCATTGTGTGATCCGTAGAAAGAGGCTTCCCACTCTCTATTGTGTCCAGGACGATCGAGGGGTGGAGCTGAACAGAGACGGTCATAACGGGTCAGGGAAATGAGCGAGAGAGAGAGGCTGAACGACAGAAACGCAAAAGGGTGGTTTCGCACAGACTCACAAGTGGCAGCTTTTAATCTCTTCCAGGGATAACTCAACTCGAGCCTGAATTCTACCTCGTTACCAGCGGTTTAATTGCTTGTTAATGGATAATCGAAGTGTTTCACGGTTCAGAGCCAAACGGACCTTCTCGCTGAAATTTCGACCATTATGTCAGGAGAATATGACCATTGAAGAGGTGGCAGGACAAGGCACCTGATCGAGCGATCATCCTCATACAGAGGTATTTCGAAATGAGTCCAAGCCAGAATATCTTGCGAGCCAGACGGACCATCTTGCTGAAATTTCGACCATTGTATCCGGAGCATATGAACCATCCAGAAGATGGCACCACGAGGCCACGCGTCAAGCGGTTATCCTGATACGCAGGTCTTTTGAAAAAATTTCAATCCGTAATATCTCAAGAGCCAGAGAGTGTATATTTCTGAAATTTCGAATATTGCATCAAGAGCATATGACCTTCGAGGAGGTTGAACGACAAGGCCCCACGTCAAGCGGTTCTCCTGTTACAGAGGTTTGACAAAAAGATTCCCCGGGAATATCTCGTAATTCAGAGGATGTACATCTCTGCAATTCCGACCGCTGCATCAGGAGCATACGACCATCGAGGAGGTGGCACGACAAGTTCCCGCCAAAAGTGGTTCTCCTGATACAGCAGTTTTTCGAAAAACATTCAATTGGGATTATCCCGAGATCTAGAGGGTGTACATCTATGAAATTACGACCAACGTATCAGGAGCATATGACCATCGAGGAGGTGGCACGACAAGTTCCCGCCAAAAGTAGTTCTCCTGATACAGCTGTTTCTCGAAAAACATTCAATTGGGATTATCCCGAGATCTAGAGGGTGTACATCTATGAAATTACGACCAATGTATCAGGAGCATATGACCATCGAGGAGGTGGCACGACAAGTTCCCGCCAAAAGTGGTTCTCCTGATACAGCTGTTTTTCGAAAAAATTTCAATTGGGAATATCTCGCGATCCATACTGTGTACATCTCTGAAATTACGACCAATGTATCAGGAGCATATGACCATCGAGGAGGTGGCACGACAAGGCCCACCAGACGAGCGGTTTTCCTGATACAGAGATTGTTCGAAATGTCTTTAATCTGGAATATCTCGTGATTTAGCTGCAACTTCTAGCTGAAATTTTGACCATTGTATCAGGAGCATATGACCGTCGAGAATGTGGCACGACAATGCCCCCAGTCTATCGGTCATCCTGTTACAGTTGTTTTTGGAAATGATTTCATGCTGAAATATCTCGCTTCGAAATTGATATACTGATCACAATTACCACAGTGGTAAAACATTCCACCTTGCCCGGCGTTTTGTAACTTCAACTTGAGCCGATCGAACGAGAATATACGCCAAGAATTTAATTAACTTGCCTGATGATCAACGCAGCGACTATGGAAATCTGTAGAACTGCAAAGAAGATGATGCAAATATTAACGGCGCTGGTAAATAATTCGTCATAGTTGCACCAACATTGCTTTAGTTATTCTTTCTCTATTGGTAAATGATGAAAACTTGCTTGCTCGTCAGGCAATTACTATCGATGACGGAATTTTGTTGTGAGAAGGAAGAGACACCCATCGAAAATATTAACATGATGGAGGACATGGAACTATAGGCAGAGTGTTAAGTAGAACAGTCCGCTGTAAATAATGGAAGTGACAAACCACAAGGTGGGAGGCGACGGTGCTAATTGACCGATCAATCTTCATTAGAATACGGCTTAATTACAGTACAAATCCTCTCTCTCTCTTTCTCTCTCTGTTTCTCTGTTGGGAACTCCTCTCCGTCGTTCCCCTTCACCTCCTTTCTTCCAGCACCCTGGAAAGTTTAATAATTCCGAAACCTTGGCGAGATATATAAATCACCGGAGAGGCGACTTCTCTCGATGGCGTCCTCCTTTCCTCCTCGTCTTTCACTTCTCGCTATGGCCATAATTCGAAAAACTTTCCAGGGAACAAAAGTGAGGACTTTTGTTCCAAGTTTTAAGTTCTTCGTCTCACTCCTCCCGTTCGCGCGAGGGCGCTGTGTGTTTGCGGAGCGACGCCCCGACAGTGTTTTGTTTGCTTTGTCTCTCTTCCTGTTAGGTATATAATGCCCGTAACTGCCTGGACCATCTCTCCGCGTACCTCCTTCGCATCCAGCCACGAATCCAAAAGATTTCCAAGATCCTCCCTCTCTTGCTCTTCTTTGATTCCCCATTCCCCTCCCCTCCTCTACGTCGTTTTCTCTATCTTTCTCATTCTTTTCTTTATTATTTTGTCCTCTTCTGTCTGTTAAAAGAGAGTAAAGAGACGCGACGCAAAATGTCTTGAGGTTTTCGTTGCTAAAAAAAAGAAGAAGAAAGAGAACAGAGGACGGATATGCGCAAGAGAACGCGGATGTGTAATTTCAGGGGTGAGCAGTGAACCAAAAAAATAACAAATATAATAGAAATAGCAACATGATGGAAAGTAGCAACAAATTGTCCCTTGTTTAGCGCTGTTGTTCAGTTGTTCAGTTGTTTTGTAGTTTATTCTCTATGAATACTAAGTATCATGTAGTGCAAATATTGTTTGTAAGTTTTATTAGTTTTGTATCAGTTTAGTACTTTACAGCTCATCTTTGTTGTCGTCCCCTATATGCCTGCAACCCATTATCATAGTAAGTTAGACGTGACATCATCATTCAATAATTAACTTTAAAATTCATGGCATCATAATTCATCTTTAAAGGATCGAACGATCGAACGATCTAGCGAATTCTTTAGAAAAGATCTAAAAAAAAATCGAGATGATCTTGTTCACCGATCTCTCGAGTAAAGAACGACAAACCGAATAAACGGACACTTTTAAACGGTCAAAGCTGCACGAAACAAATAAAACTTATGAATTTATGTAAAATAAATATAAACTATATTTATTATATTCTTAACTATTATTATATTATTATTAAGAACATAATATTATTAATATATATAATTTTATATTCTTAACTATTATATTTTTTTGCTGTCGCGTGCTTTCTTTTATCTTCTTCGAGTTACACGAAAATTAAGAAATAGTAAACTACAAAGCTACAAAAATCGAATGACGATGCGACAGCGCTGACAAATTTGTGAGTAGGAAAGAAGAAACAATTTATATTTAATTATGTTTGTCATTTGCCGCTCTATTCCGTGATCCAAGTCTTATTGATCGAGCGAATTTTAATTTTTAATAATCTATAATTCTGGATTGGTCACAAAGTAATTGCCTTTTTTTTTTAATAAGTAGATATATAACTTCATTTTTAATAAGTAGATATATAACTTCATTTTTCAAAAATGATTTTCAAATTCATTGCACAACCTCGTAGTTAACTGTTCAAACTAACTGTTTTAGAAAAAGAACATGCACAATTTTGTTAACAATTGTTCGCTTGGCGTCGAATTCAAAATGGAAGATCAACAAGGAACAACATTTTCGTCGTATTTCATATCGGCGTACTATTTCTGAGAAAGGAGAAGAAAGCTGTACAAGATTATCTGATGTGAAACCTTGAAGCTGTAGCAGTGTATAGAACTCGTTTGTTAAATTTCATTGCTGATGAAGATCATTCTTGGAACTGTGTTTTGTCAAAAAAGATAAAAACGTTTGAAGTTGATTGAAAAAGGAAAAATCGAACAAAATGCAAAATATATTTACCAAGTATTATATTATAATATAATATTATATTATAATAGTATATTCTAATATATTCCAAGTGTTATATTCATTATTAACGTTAAAAGTACTTGATGGTCAAACACTATATTGCTCTCCATTTTTAGAGTACCCTTAGAAAGGATTTGTATTCCTTTAAAAGAGATTTCCATCGGAGCTCGAAGCAAGAAATTTTTACAGGCGTAGGAACGACGAACCCGCGTGTTGGATTAGAGACGCGAGAACGAGCCGACCTAATTAATTCATTCGCGCATGGGGAACGCATCGTTATTGATTGATTAGCAGACAGCCTAAACCGCAGAATAATTTTCATTTGCACACGGTGAGCACCGAGGGGTACTCAGACACGACATATAATCGTTTTTACCGGTCGGCCCGACGCTCGCCGAATCTTTTTTTCGTTTTTCGGTGCGCGCGCGCGCGCGCGCGGAACCCGTGGAGGCAAAGGAAGAAGAAGAGGGAGAGACGTAGTAGAGAGTAGTATGATGACAGCGGGAAGACACGACCACCATGGAGAGAATGTCGATCTCGTTTTTGCGAACGGTAGGAAGACACGCGGAATGGACGTTTGTCGATATCGTTTTCACGAACGACACGTACGTATAAGTTACGATGATGTGAGGCAGATCCATTAGACTATGCAATTGTCCACGTATTGCATTGTCAGCCACCATGGAGATTTCTATTCAGAAATCGCGGAAGTCCCCGGATGCATTGACGAGAGGTAGAGGATGATCGAGGACCGCTCTTGTTGCGAGAAGGAAAGAGACACGAGAGAGACGGAATCCCGTGATCGACCAGGATACTGGTTACTCGTATTTCTCTTTTTTTCCCTCTCTCTCCCTAATCGTCGAGCGTGATATTCGTTTCCACGGAAATCAAGCATCTTTCCTGATGCGCGTCTGTTAGAATTCTGTTGGATTCCTGTCAGCGGGGTTCCACGCGTTTTGTTCCAGTCGATGACGACACGAGTCGCTGATACCACGTATTCAATGATTTAGATTAAGATCAAGAGGGAGGAAAGAAAACGAACAAAGTCGATCAATTGCCAATACCTTGGCTAATACCGGTAACCTAAAATTATCTGCGTGATTAATTTATCACATCTCGTCATCTCATACATGTGTAAAGTATGAATCCGATAAGAAAATCCAATTTATCAGTTGCCGTGTACAGAACTCTAAATTAAATTTCCGTGGTAGATGACGGATAACGTTGGTAACATAACTTAAAATTATCAATACAATTAATTCATTACGACTCGTCAATCTCAGCTCACATCGTGTTATATATTGTTATAGGTTTCGTTTACCGGCGTTTCTGCATTAGCGAAGCCGCAACAAAGTTCCTCGAATGGCCGAGTAAAATTTCTCGGGGGTCCCCTAATTAACCCAGTTCAAAGACGAGAAGTGAATCTTTGTTGCGTCCCGGTTCGACGAGCGCACGCACGCCGCTCGATCGAGGGTGAACACGGCGGGATCTGAATAAAAAGCTTTCTACGTGGCCAGGAAAAATAAAGGAGGATCGTGGAAAGGCGGACGTGAAGGAGGAGGTGGGGGGGGGGGCGCTCGCGCGAGAGGAAAGGAAGAAAAATCTCGGATTTCCTCGTTGCTGCTACGCGCCCTTGTCTTTTGCCCTCTCGAGTTTCCTGGATCGTTCTCACCACGCCCAGCAATTTGCCTTGTGCTACAACTTTGCGATCGATTATTCCTCGATTACGGTGTAACGAGATATCCACTGTGGTACACACACACACACACACACACACACACAGAGTCATTGTTCCATTGGAAAACCACCAGTCCGTTTTCCTACATTAATACCAGACCTCCGTGGACCTGTCTCGTGAAACAATTATACCCCTGTCGAGAGGCCTGCGGAGCATTCATTTTAAATTACACAATGTGTCGCCGTGGCCATTGTGAAGTCGCGGCCGGTGATTGACAGAGAAAGGATACGGATCAACGAAACGAAATGAAAGCCGGTTGAACGATTCCACGGTGTAGAAAAGAGAAGACTTTAAATCAATTTTTCGTTAAGGTACGATTCACCTTCGGGGGAGATTTCAAAGGATAGAGATTCGGTCGGTCATAAGATTTCTTCTTGTGGTTAAGCGATTATGTCAGGAGACTGCACGATCTGGTTACTTTGAGGTATTGTTAGAAAATTTTTGATTTATTTTGAATTAGTTACAATCAATCTTTGCAGAGAATGTCGTAAGTAACTCAGATGACAAAAGCTAACGTCGATTCTGACTCAGGTATACATATATTACACTTATTATTTTGTAAAATGTATTTATATATTGTCATTCTATCACGCTGCATAAACGATTTTATCTTTTGCTTTTATTTTTAAATTTAGGCATCAATGCACAGTTAACTCTTCGTTTTATCGCATTAAAATAAAATGTTTGACGCGTTTGACGATAATGAGGATTTATTTGAGACCCATTAGCATGATAATAAAAGCACATTTTGTCCGACAAAATCTATCATGGACTTACAATAGCAAACACCGTATTGTATTAGCCATCAGAAGAATTTCGGATGATCAACTAAATAGGTACGGTAGAGTAAATTTAAAAATTTCCTCAATAATCCAGTAATATATTTTTTCAAAAAATTAAAGATCCTTTAAATTACACCCATGATCTATTTTTATACAAGTTAGCTGAATTATCTAAAAATGATTAATATGTCTTAAAAATAGAGGACGCCTATTGCCTCAAGAAAGACAGAGGGGATGCTTTTTAACTGCGGCAGTTGTCATCCCGTGTTCTTTCAACCAACAACGAGAGGACAATGACTAGTTTGAAATTCGCGGACAAAGCGGGTGTAGGCATGCTCAAATGGCACTTATAATGGCACTTATAAAAGGAACCGTGCCTAAAACGTACCTGTATCCCCTGCAGATATACCCGGTATAAATGTGGGTACGATTGCAAAACCCTTTCACCGATTGGACTCATTGTGCGGCCGATCCAGTACAACGCGTCTATTCTGCTCGATAACCGCGGATCGTGCAAAGCCACGCTTCGGGCACTTCTTCCACTTTTGATTATCCGTTACCATTTTCTTTCTTTCTTTCCTCCTTTTTTTCTTTTTCTTTAATTTTCTCTTCGTGCAGACTAAACACAGTTTAGTAAACTCGGTGGGAAAATTTTTATTTTCCCCTTATTCTTAAAGTTAGAGAAGAAGAAGCTTGCAAGAATATTGTTCCTTTCAAGAAACGTATTATTATGATCTCCTTTTTCTTTCTTTTTTCTGAAATTTAGAGCGATTCGTTCATTGACCTAAAAATAGACAAGATGACACTATTCGTCATCCTTATCTCTGGTAATTAATTTTCATCGTTCTGAATCTTTCTAAATTTTAATTTCAACCTCGAATCCATCTTCAGTCCGATCTGCGTGATTAATTCTTTTACAGTTACTCTCGAAGAAGAAAAAACGGTCGAGCTGGGTCAAAATTTCAAGGAGTATTTCCATTCGACCAATAGATTTACCTTCTCTATTTACAATTTTGATTCCCATACCAAGATCCAAGGATTTCCCATCCAGGACGAGGTGCGCATACACCGCCAAGTTTTCCTTGGGTATCCGGGAAGGATTCGGTGGCCGAAAAGTCGGCGAACCGTGTGGAAAGATTCACGGATAAGGAAAGAAGGGTTCGTTTGATCGCGGGCCACCGGTTGAAACGAGGTGAAAAACCAGCCTCGACCGTATCACTCGGTTTCTTTGGCCGGGATCGGGGGCCGAACAATTAGACTCGGACGAGAAAAACCCCTTTGATGGCGATGCACCGCGATGAACGCACGACGGACATATTAGTATAATAAGCGGCGGTCCGTGCGCGCGCGCGTATATAGATTACGAGACAACAAAGAGAATGAATGAAAGAAGCGACAGAGATGGGAGGTAGCGACGATGAAAAGGACGAGTGGCGCGAGTGGAGAGGCGAAAGAGAGAGAGAGAGAGAGAGAGAGAGAGAGAACGGTGGGAGAACCGCTCTGGATTTTAATGTGTGCCCAGGTGGTTGTGGACAGAGCCCACACGACGGGCTCTACGATAAATTATTTCATATCCATTGGCCTATTGCATATCTTTGTGATCTAGGAACTTCGTGCGGCTAATTAATCCGGAAAGAATTTCCTAGATTATTATCCGCGGCCATTGTGCTTCGTAATCTATTTGATCGCCGTTGGCCACGCCGCGTCGTGGAAATATGCAAGCGGAAGATGGACGAAGAATCATCGACGTTTAAATTTGAAACTAATTTGGTTTCCTTCTAGGCAACGTTTGGAACGTTCCAGTGATTCGAAATCAAATTAACCAGCGATCCAAAGTTCTTGTCATAGATGCACAGATAGTCTCTTCTGTAATATAGTAATTGGAAAAGTTTTGAAAAATAACTCAATATGTTATTTAAAACGTTGCAGAAGATGCATCAAACTGGAGCTCGTATTTTAAAAGGAAGGAAAGAAAGAAAGAAAACAAAGAAGCTACCTTGTGGTTGAATTCTTTGAAATTCCTAATTTCTTCAGAACTGTAATTTATCTAACGTAGCTCCGGCAATGATAACAATGACTGTTAGTGGCCACGTCCCTCCCTCCGCTGAACTTGATTCTTCCAACTGAAATAATTCTAGACCAAGAATCTTTTACAGGATCACATGCCAAACGCGTTCTTCGAGAAAAGATATACACGCATGTGTCACCGCATGTGTGTTTGTAGCGATATGTAGTGAACCAATTGATCACACACATGCACACGCACACACAACACGCGTACCACCACGGAAGGAAGCGAGAGCGGAAAAAGCGATAGAACGAGTGCGACGAGGAGGGAGGATCGAAGAAAGGAGGAAGGGAATCCAATATAACTGCACACACGTTTATAGGGTCGATGGGAATATATTGGAGCGGATATTGAAATACTTGTTGGTAGTTTGAGTCGAAGGCGAGAGATGCCTTTCTCGATGCCATCTTGATTGCGCAATCGAGGCATCGGTCCACGAGTACAGAATTTAACGATAAAGATCGTACGGATTATAGAATCCTAGACGGAGAACAGAGCCCTCCTCCCTTCCTATCTATCCTCCTTTTCCCGGCTTCTCCGTGCCTTTATCGGTATTACGAGCCTCAACCCCTCGCTGTTTACGAGACGTGTCATTCCGTTAAATGAAACCGATATCGTGTCATCGTTACCGTTACATTCGGTAAGTCAACGTCTCCGTTTCTTTTCTGAACGGTTACTCGAATCAATTTCACACTTTTTTCACTTTTAGGTGATCACGAATCCATAGTGAATGTAAAGAGGACCAATTTACTAGATGAATTCATTTTCATTACTTGTTTAGTTGCAACTACGCTGCTGCAGAGCGGTAATTTTGTTTAAGCGAGGCTCCAGTTGATTCAAATCTTTCAAACTTTCTGTTCACCCGATTCAATTTAAAATTATACAAAACGGACAATGAAAATGTAAACAATTTTTCAATTCACTCTGAAATATTCTCTAGTGGGTAGTTATCTACTTTTATAATTCGAAGTTGTTATTTTTCATTCCAATTTACAGGTATTTACGGGCATTTTTAGAATGGGTAAGATTCGGAAACTGTAGCAAGATTAACATTAAAATTGCCGTAAAAAAGAGTAATGAAAATGATCAACGATTGCGAAAAAGATGATTCCATAGAAGTTTTGTGGATTTGCAACGATACATTTTCAGGGATTTGAATGATTTTTCGTGAAACAGATGAATCAAAGTTTATTGTATCATAAACTTTTCTTCAATTTTTATACTATGATTCCTCTGATACAAATAGGTAAGTTCTGTGCTTAAATTCTGGCGTTATATTAAAAATAACATTTAAATATGGTTAATATAATTTAAATCAATTACATTAAAATTAATAATATCATGAAAATGATATTAATTTTTCCTTGTAACGGTAATATAAGTTAGTAGTTAGTAATTAAATTGCAAAAAAAAATGTTTGCACACCTTTGATCTACAACCATTGTGTTGCATTTTCGCCGAAGTATATTTTACTCTTTCCCAATTAAAATTTTATCGAGAATCTCCATTGACCCTTATTGAATAGCCTGGTACACGGAAACCTTCCATTGAATTTATGGTGAAGAGAAATTTTCGTTCCCAATAAAAAAAAAAATTCCCTCTGAACGATTGTGCCTTTGCGGTTCTTTATAACATCCTGTATCGTATTTCGATAAATAAGTGGGGGGAAAAAAAAAGAAAATGAAACGAAATATATCTCTCAACGTTTTCGTTAATTTTGCAAAAATGGAAGACGTTGAAAAAGATTGAACGTTAATAATTGCATAGTAACGACTTCCGCCCCCATACTTCTCCTTCGTGAAAAATATTCAGTCTCTCACATAATACGATGTAATTTGTACTTCTTGGAGTTAATATCTTTGAAAATGAAATAGCTTTCTCTTCGTTAATTGAAACGCTAATTGAAATTTAATGTCAAAACTCTGTCACGTATAACAACGAGACACACCTCAAATCTCGAATTCACGATCAACTTGTCTAAAATTTTAGTTCTTCCGGGTTTTCAAAAAAAAAAAAAAAAGAAAAAAGAAACGTAACGAACAAGAATGGAAATAAAAGTGGCCAACAGTGGGAGTGACAAACAACGCGGACAACGGTCTTTTACAGTTTCGTAATCGGATGGATTTCCTATTCTAATTCTACATTGCAAAAACCAAGAGGGATTAAGGGAGAAGATAGAATTCTCGAGCGCGAACGATTCTGTCGAACGGAAATGCAATTCGCTGCGGCGCCGGAGCGGTCGAGTCTCAGCTCGAGTCGACAGATAGATAGAGTCAAGATTCAATTAGCTCTAGCTGTCAACTGCATGATACTCGTCGATTCAATACACCTTCGCGTTCGTGTGCCGTCACACGTGCTTCTTTCTCCGTGCGTGTGCCCCTGCGTGAACGTGCACGCGCGCGCGCCACCGTGCGCGCCAGTTCGCGTTTCACGTTTAGTCTCGTAACGTTTTGCACGCCCTGACTTCACACGCGCGCGCGTTTATGTGTGTCATCGTGTAGCTTGGTACACGCGTGTATGCTGAAAATTATCCCGTGCTCGGGTAAACCGCGAATTTTGGAAATGATTTTACGGTCGTTGGGGGAGAGACGGGAGGGAGGGAGAGTGCGAGGTGGTACATAAATTTTCGACGAGCTCGATTTCACCGAATAATGAGACAGACCATTCGTCGTAATAGAAGCACCGGTGATAATCAAATTGCTGATTCACCGTGTATAAGACGGCGAAAGAAAGCTTTCTAACCAACCAATTTTCAACTACGTTGATCTACGAACCGTTGTATCGAATTTGTTTTAATTACTCAATGTAGATTTAGGTAGGTAATCGTAGGTTGTAAATGAAAGTTTTGCTTTCGGCTTTTTTGTGAGTTTATACGCTATTTTATAGACATTGTGAATCTTGGATCGACATTCCGGCAAATTCATAGTCATTCAGTAGAACTCACGCAGGACGTCGCGTTACATAGTAAAAGTTAACTGACAATTCTGAAAAATGTAGGTATATATTTAATTAGACTCTCAACACATAAACTTTAGATATCCGTGTAAATCATACGTAGAATCATTTCTATCTAATATTACTAGCATGTGTACAGTTGTTCAATTTTTAGCTTCTTTCAATATTATCAGAAAGGAAAATGCAAAACAGAGTATACAGAACAGAGAATGACACGCGATTAGTATAACGTTTTAACATGGTTTTAATTGATCATCTTTTTTCGCGAGGATTCGAATCTACTTTTGAATGGAACGTATTGAATACGTGAAAGAACACCCGTGGAATTCTGTGGTGACCGATGTGCGTGTAGGTGATGTAGGTATCACTTATCCGAGAGCGGGGCGATACCAGCCATTTTCAATTTATTTCAAGAGCCTTTTCGTGGCGGAGAAAAGAAGGGTGCCCGACGACTACCCCGCCAGAGAGATACCTATACAAACGACCTTCGACTTCTCTTTGCTTCCGAGCACTTCCATCGGCAGCCGTAACCAATAGTCGTTTCACGAACCTGATATTAAGGTATTAAAGTTATTTCGATTCGAATATCGTCGGGCAACGTTTAGCTGGTGTTCGTCATTGTAAATGATCCATCAGCGGTTTCGTACGATTTACGATCGAAAAATCGAGTGACGATTCAAAATGCGTATTTTACGATATGTTGTAATATATGCTACTAGATCATTAGTGATACTAGATTTATAAAAATGGCAGATTTTAGACTTTTTATTTTTATAATTACTGAAGATGTATAAACGTAGTTAATTCTATCGAAGTGAAAAGTGTTTTCATTGAAAAAACGATCTATTGTCGTTATACCATTTTTAGTTTTAACTATCTATAATGGTAAATGTATTACCTAATATGTGTTTTACGTATTACCTTAAATTATAATTATTATATTTAATAATTATGATAATTATAATTATTATATTTGATAATTATTATAATTATAATTATAAATGATTAAAATATATATACATATATGTTTAGTACAAAATATCCTTTATAATATAATATTAGGTAAATATAAATCCCAGTTCTATGAGATCCAGGTAGGAGGTTCCAGTATTAATTAATTTCATGTGAATTTTGTTCCATCTATTTTTATTATCTTTTAGAGAAATAGCTTTTGTGTAAAAGAAATTACTTTATTTTAGAGAAGGTAGTTTTATTTAGTTTACGATTAACAGAATGTTATTCCAGTGAAAACGTAAATTTTGAAATATCTTCTCTTTTCTTTTGCTCAATGCGATTTGAAGTTGAGAATCTGTCGTTGCACGAAATGTCGAAGCGACATACGGTTTTATTTGACGATTTCATTTTTAATCACTTTTCGAACGGTCAATGATACTTGCTTTTTGATAATATTGCGAAATGACGGTGGAGTAGCTGCGCGCTTGAAAACCATTTCAAACTCAAGTACTTAAAAACCGTCCGATATTCTCGTTAATTTTTCTACAAACGCGTACTCGAAATATACAAAATACGCTGGTAAAATTAAACCAGCCGCAAGTACCGCAAGGCAGTGGCAAGTGTGAGCAAAAAAAAATCCGCGGAAAGAACCATTTTTTACAAGAAATCCTCGTGCACGTTTTATTTCTTACTCAGAATCGTACATTCCACGAAATTCAAGGGAATGAGCAAATAAATAGAAAAACTTTCAATTACGGGAGTAAGTATATTTTTTTTTTCACTCGGAGATAAATATTTTTATATAAAAATAATTTCAATAATTAAATAATTCCACGTACTCCCACGAATAATTTGATCATATTTTTTTATATTCGTAGCAATTTTTTTTGGTGAATTTTTCAGCAATTTTTCATAAATTAGCCTAAGGTTGTAATAATAAATACGATGACTTCGTGATACAATGATGAAGAAATTAAGAGACTACGCACTAGTCATTTCGACTAATTTCGTAATTCCAATTTTAACGCACACGTATGTACGTGATTTTTCTTGACGATCAGTCGCCAATGTGTTTTCCATTTTGTGTAGCCAAGAAAATGTACAAACGAAGAACGTATGACAAGAAACGTGAAAATAGAATGAGGGTGCGAGTAAGAGAGAGAAAGAGAGAGGGCGTTGCGGCCGCAGAATTATTGAACCCCATTGCAAATGTGGGAGAACAGTTGGGGGAAGGAAAGCGGGAAAGGGGGCGGTAGGAGACGTGGGAGGTGGGATGGGAACGAGAGAGTTGTAAAAATAACGCAGTTAATTAGCAGCAAACCACTTTAGCGAGCTCGAGCCCAGTGCACACACTGTAATAAGCAAAGAACAACTCACGGGGCGAAAAACGCCCTCGAACGCGAGGCAACTGAAACGCGCCAAGGCCCAGACAAGCCTCTTTTCTCTCTCTCTCTCTCTCTCTCTCTCTCTCTTTTCTCCTTTTTTCCTTTCGTTTCTGTTTTGCTTTTCTCGCCCTTTCTTCTTTCTGCTCACGCTCCACTCCATCTCTCCCGACCTCGGTTTTCGTTGCGTACTGTTTCCTCCTTTACCGGCTGCTTTACCGAGCCAACCATGAAACAACGGACGTTTTAACAATTTCGCTGTTGCGCACCGCTTCGAAACTCATTGTGCCGGGAGGAAAGAGGTGAAAAAAACTCGTTCGTTTGTTTCCCGATTTTTCTCTCCGCTTTGCACCCAAATTAACCCTCTCATCCTCCTGCGGACTCTGGTATTTTTTTCACCAGAGTGACCGATCTAGTGCCCGTTGATTACCCCGAGTTGACCGTTACTCGCTCGCTGCCAGAAATTTAAAAATTTAAACAACAGGCCTTAAGGATTGTTCGAGGAAATCGGGTTCGAATCTCAATCGTAACTCGTGAATAATAAAAAAAAAAAACAATTCACGTTCGTTCGTTGAAATGGTTTTAGATCGTCGAACCAAAGGAAAAGAAGTAAGAAAAAAAAGTAGAAGGAAAGATGACAGGGTACGTAGATATCGGGAGCTGTCGGATGCACAATCGCGAAAGATAGAGAAGAGTCAGTCGAGAAGGGAACCCTTTCCGCGGTTGCAACCCTCTTCTCTACCAACGACAATGCTCCGCCGGGTAAAATTGAATTGGCAACATCAGTGAACGACGCCGTGGAGTTGCTCCCGCGTTGCCGTAAAGCAGCAAAGAACAAGAAAGAGAGGGTCGCGAGTTGGGGGGGAGGATAGGCGGAAACAGAGAAAGAGAATGGAGCCGTGTTTCACGCCTCGTGAATTTCAAACCGTTTGAAATCCAGGTGGAAATAATACAACTTTGCGTTCCTTGTTAAGGATCAAAGGGAACCTACCCCAATCTCGATTTCGTGATCGTCCGTTTCTCTTCCCCCGTTCTCTGCCTCGCTGTCTGTTCTCTCTCGCTCTTTCTGAGAGAGTAACTCGAGCGATACGCTCTATTCAAGGCTGCTTACTATGACATCTTGTTTTTCGTACGACAATTAATTTCTGTCTTTCTCTCTCTATCTCTCTCTCTCTCAACTGTGCATGTGAATTTGAACGCTGCTTTGGCTAATTTGATAGATTAAAAATTAGAGAACACGAACTGAAAAACAAAGAGGATCTACTTTGGAATTCATTAGTTGCAATCAATGAAAATTTGTGGAATTAACGCACCTGTTTCTGGAAATTCGAATATCAATTGTACATCTATTAAATGAAAACTTTGTGAGAAATTCGACGTTCATCAGTCTGGCTCTTGATATAGCAAAAGTTTTATATTTTTCACAAGTTGACTCAATGAAGACAATGTAGTAATGTTCTCTATTAACTTAATATTATTTTATTCGTTCTGTGCAATGATATCTATGCACTTTAGTTTATAAGCGATATTTATACAAATTATCATGATGGAATTGTTTATTAAATTAATATTTATAAACTCTTAACTTTCTTCAGTTCTCGGTAGATCACATCTGCTCGAACTAAAAATAAAGAATTTTTAGATAAAAATAGAAATGTAAATGACTATAAATTCATAATAATAATTATAGGATATCAAAATAAACTTACCATAAGGATCAAACTGCACTTCTTCTACTTTATCTGCTAACCTCTCTCGCATTTTAATACGCTTGTGACCACTCGCTACACTTTCTACTAGTACCAAAATATGTCTAGAAGCGAATTACATAAAATTAAATAACCTTATTTGCAACTCGATCACTCATTATGTAAATATAAATGTGTATAAATATGTATACATGTACAAAGAAATATTTTCACTGTGAATAATTTGATCTTCACGGTAAATCGTTATAATAGTGTTAATTGAAAATAAAGATATAAATGTTAGAAAAAGTACTTCATATCAAAATTAACCTAACCTCCTAACCTAACCTACAAAGTGAAATTACATTTTGATTTGTATACTCACTTGCTCTTAACTTTTTTACACAATACATTAGTTAAAAACATAACTTTTAATTATAATAACGTGTATATATATATATATATATATAGATATAGATATATATATGCAAGATTTAACGTGTAATATTCTTATATTTGCATAAAGCAACAAGTCAACGAAAAAGGTTAACATGCACCATTGACTAAGAGATTCTATTCTTAGTCAATGCGTGCACTAAACGCCTGAACGAACTTAATCTACTTTACCGTCGGTTAAACATGTTGAAAACATATTTTACAAACGATGGTATATATTCGATATATCAATTACAGATACATTAACTTTTTGCACTCCTTTATCGAACCATATTCGACACTTTTAAAAGTTAAAGAAAAAAACAGTTAAAAAAGAAATTAATTGAAAAATAATTTGGAACGCAAAGGGTCAAATAATTTTTTTCATAAAGTATTTTTCAATGTGGGTGACATACCTCGTCTGTGACTCAGGTATATAAAGACTTGTAATTTTTTTACAAAAGTATTTTAATATTTGATTACAACACAATATGATATTGTATATATATATATATTAGTATAAATTTATAGCAGTGAATAAAATCAGCAAACGTTCGAAGTAAAGAAAAAAAAATATGTTGCATATACTTATTATATAAAAAATTGTATTATCGTTATATAATACATTTTGAAAATATTACGAATTTATATAAAGTATAACAAATAGTTAATTCATGTTTAGCACAAAATAAATCAGATATTGATCGAGCAAAAAAAAAAGATTAATTTACTTTCTTTTTTTTTTAATTACAATTAAACTACTTAAAATAAAACTGCTTGAGACCGTAGTGTAACAATAACTAACAGCAAATATTTTGCAAATGAATTGATCAGAATTAAATCCATATATATAATTCAATTTAAAGCAAGAAAAAAAGGGAATAATCATTATATCATAAATATCATGATGATTATACTTTGCTGTTAGCTATGATTTCTAATCTTTTTATTATCTTCGTAAGGTCGATTTCCTTCTGCAATTTCAAATAATCTACTTTTCGCACGTTATGTACACTAATCCATGTAGGTAGCAATTTACACAATAAACGTAGATGCTCCTCTAATTCAGCAGGAGTTAATTTAGCTTTAAATGAATTTTCCAATTTAGTAATTACAAATTCCAATGTTAAAACTCCCTTTTTCTCGGCTACAAAAATGTTACGCAAAACTTTAACCAATTCGGGTAATCTTGAATACATTATAGCCTCTTTTTCAGCATTTGGTGAACGTGTCATAGCTTCCAACGCTTTAGCAGCTTGTTTTGCACGAACCTAATGTATAATAACATTTTTTTTTTTTATGAAGATATAATAAAACACAAAAATAGAAATATTTACCTTTTCAAGAAGACTCTTTGGTATGCCTTTTAGTGCACTAGTCAGATAATTATTGTGTACAGTAGGTGTGATAGGTGGAGTATCTATGATAGTAATATTAACTTTTTGCACATCAGTTTGGCTAGCAGTATTTACTTCATTTTTCTTTGGAGAAAGTGTCTTTGAGGTCATATTTGCTTCTGTCAATCGTTGCAACGCTTTCTCCATACGTGTGCCACAATTGAATAAAGATTTTGCTTTGTCTAAAACAGTTGATGAGATTAATAGGAAAATTAAAATACATGAAAATCAAAAAGTATACACTTTTCTTTTTACCGAGAACATCTTTTGCACTTGTCATTCTTTCCATGTTAGGTGGTTGTGGCAAATCAGATTGTTTAATTGATTTACAAGTTTCAACATCAAATTCAGGGTGCCAACGCAGAATTTTTTCTTTTGGAACGAGCATTGGTGTTTCCAAATTAAGTAAAAATTTTTCATGCTCGTCCTTTACTTTATCTACATTCAAAAAGATAAAACAGATGATTTATCAAGATATTTAGAGTAAAAATTTCTCAAAAAATTTTATATTAAGCTAGGTACCAAGCAAGATATTGTAAAATTTCCTTCGTCTATCAAGCAACACTCGCGGTCCCATACTGACTTCTGATGCTGTTTTCAAAACATCATCTGAATCTGGAGTATTTCTTCCATCTCTTTCTTCAACAATCGGTGTTAGAATTAACTCATATTTATCTTGCTTAGAGGAAGAACCAAATGTACGATGCTTTTCCTGACTGTAAACGTACGCGTCCGGGAAAATGGTCTTGATCTGTGCTAAATGCTCCAATGTGAAATTTTTACGCAACAACTCTTGAACCGCAGGTTTCAGCTTCTTGAAAGTTATTGTTTCTTTGCGATTGAACAACATTGCGGAAATCTGTAAAATTAGCAACATAACATGTATTTAAATACATAATATTTTGCAATACAACAAAACAAATTTTTATATGAAAAATAACGTACTGTATCAACGCATCTGAACGCTTCCGCCAGAAATCTATAGTGATACGGCAATGGCAAAGCAGGAATGGCACTTTCAGTAATTGATAAGTACTGTTGATAAGCGGGTGCTTTAGTTGGGCTACATTTCACAGGACTTGGCGTTGATTCTTTAGGCTCAAATAAAATTCTACGTTGAGGGCTAACGTTCATCAGTTGCTTGTCTTTCAAAGGACTTAATATTACCTTGCTGGGAGATTTGTATGCTTTCTGTGGGCTGCAACAACAATGCAAATGTTACGTAAAAACGTTTAAAATAGTACACAATTAACAAAATAGATAATTTTGTTTCACAAATGCCCTACCTAACTGGTATCTCAAGCTGGATCTTTTCAAACTTCTGTATTTGCGGTTTCTTACTGTTTCGTTTGTTTAACTGTTTTAGCTTTTGCTCGCAATTCTTGAAACGAACTAAATAATTTTTTAACTCCGTAAATTTAGAACAGTTCTTAATTTTATTTTTTATTTCATTCAAGGATAACTCCTGCTTCGCCAATTTGTCCATGGTTGAAGTTTTCTTTGGTGTCACACAGTTAACCAATGACTGGCTGGTCGAGGTACTGGTGTTCTCAGTGGATTGATCGTTCTCAGTGGACTGATCATTCTTAGTGAAATGTTCGTTTTCAGTGGAATGATCGTTCTTCTTAGGCGTTTCTGGAAGTCTCTTCCTCGGACTCAATGCGCCCTTTTTCTCGAACAGCACTTTCTTGATGCTAGAATCCTCGGCAATCTTCTGAAAGCTCTCTCTGATATCTGCCTGGCCCTCCTCCTGACCAGATAATTTTCGCGAATGCGTAGCTCGTCCGCGAGCACTGTGTTTGGGCGTTTTCTGGCCACTCGACTTAGGAGATTCAAACTGAATGTTCCGAACAGCTGTATTGGGCCTTGACGTACGATCGTCTGGTTCCTTGGTAGGAACTAAAATAATCTTCGGACTCGTGCTCATTATTTTTTCCTCTTGAATCGGAGCTAACGTTCCTGTCAATGGCTCGGAATTGTCCTCGTCAATCGACGATTGAATTTGGTTATTTACCGATTTGGATCTCTCTTGATCAAGAAGCAAAACTTTTGCCTTGCCTCGCAGGTCGTCAGTTGCTTGTCGCTTACGCGTATTAAAATACACTGTTACCGACGGTTGAGACATTCTTTATATACGAGTACAAATACGTATACACTAGAAGAAATCCGTTGAAAATTTTCAAAACTTTTGTATGACTTGCCTGGGCCAATTGACATAACCAACTGTATGGGCGACGAGACGCACGTAAACTCCCGCTATTTTCATTAGTTTAGGCGCCAAATCGACGGATTAATACTCTACCGTCAGCGCGCGAAATTTGAACGTTGAACTCATTCAAGTACGTGTATACATTTGTTTTTCTCGTAATCAGATATAAATATTTGCAAAATGCTTATGTACAATATGTATAATATGAAGGTATAATTAATGCGATATAATAATTAATAATTTAATCAAAAAATGTTCCATTTGTTAAATAATTGAAATAATTATAATAATCTCTACAAACAGTAGTGTCCATGATGACCAAGTCACAGTGAATCATTGACTAGTAAACAATTTCAGATAATGACATTAATCTCTCGATCTGTTACTCAACTAAAACTTTCACTTTTAAAATACACAAGACATTTCAAGCATTGTAAAGCATAGCTTAACAAGAGTGAAATTAAATATTTCATTTAACAATGTGGAATTAAAGAATTATTTTCATCAATTGTACACTCATGCTTTCTTTCTTCCCTGATGTAAATCTGACATTTTATATACAATCATTTTTATATTTTTAAAAATAAATATAATCTGTAAAAACTGTAAAATAAATATAATCTGTAAAAACTGTAAAATAAATATAATCTTTGTTATTTATATATGTACATACGCAGCACTTTAAATTATATATGTACGTGTATGTCTCAATGAACGCGGCATTTAAATTTTTAAATATTTTATATCTAAATAGAACAATATCTAAATTTGTAGTGTACGTCGCAAAAGTAATTCTAAAGTGTATGCCGTGTGTACGGATTAAAATGAAATTTTCGCATTAAAACGTTCAATTCAATTTGTAATAATTTTAAAAAAACACATGCGAAGTGATATTTATTCGGTGAAAAAGCTATTTTGCAAATATTGACAGAAATGTTGAGGTTAAATGCTATGCTAAATACTTATTTCTAACTGTAAGTCTATTTATTATTATATATTAAAAATTTGTAATATTTGCTTTAATTAAATGAAGCTTCTTCTTGTAGCAGGTTATAAACTAACCTTATTCAACCTGATTTCATTTAACTTTAAAATCATAGTTATTGGAAATGTTATTTCGTTCTTTTTTTAGATTATGAACATTGTTAGAAGTCTAAGTTTAGCTTTGAACAAAGTACCTGCAATTAAAGAAAAATTATTTTCCCCTAAGTATTTATTTTATACAAATGTAACAATATCTGTTTCTCTTTCTGCTGTTGGAGACGTATTAGAACAACATTATGAAATATTAAAGGTATTTATGTAAAATATTTATTTCAACGTGAAATTTTTTTTTAATTTTCGATCATCGAATTGAGATATATAATGTAGTTGATTTTATTATAGGGCGAATGGTATGAATGGAGTTTTAAAAGAACAAGAAACATGGCAGTATCTGGCATGACCATTGGCGTAGTATGTCATTATTGGTACAAATATTTAGATAATAAATTACCAGGTCGTGCAATTGACATTGTTTTGAAAAAAGTTTTTATAGATCAATTAGTCTGTTCCCCTCTTTGCATTGCGATATTTTTTTTGACATTAGGTATTTTAGAAAAAAATGATTGGTCCGAATTGAAAAATGAAATTATTCAGAAAGCACATAGATTATACATAGCAGAATGGATTATTTGGCCACCAGCCCAAACTTTTAATTTCTATTTTCTGCCCAATAAATATAGAATTCTTTATGATAATACTATATCTCTAGGCTATGATGTGTATACTAGTCAAGTAAAACATGATAATTTAATACACAGTTCAAAAAAATAGTAAACTTTTAGATAGGCAAATTATCTAAATAAATTTGTAAATTGCATAGTAATGTCATTTTTAGAAATAACAAAATAATAACTTCTACTTATAAACTGTACATGTTCTTTAATTAAATGAAAAGAGAAAAATAGATAAATAAATAACATTTTAGAAACATAAACATTCTCGTTTTTACGTATTTATTTTCCTCGTATAAAAATTAATAAAATAAGAAAAAACTGAATAAATACCATCGTCTTTATTCTCCTTTGTTTCACAAAGCTTTTATGATAAAATTGTGTAAATTATGATAAAAATGTACAAACTTATACATTTACTATATTTTATATTTACATGAAACCTGCTTCTTACAGTGAATTTTATTAATCATAGAAGAGAAGTCTCTTTCAAAACATTCCATCATGAATACCAATAGGTACAAGCACTGCAATAAATAATAACAAATTACGAGCCACCAGTCTCCAATCATTTGGTACTGCATATGGTGCTAATACCTGAGTTAGTCTATGTATCTGTTAAATAAATGAAATATTATTATAACATATTTTACACTTTATAAACATCATTACAAATCTATCTAAACATAATGAATTATAAATATAAAAATAATAAACTACTTACTTCGTGACTTGCACATATAAAGATGAATGATGTAACTAAAAGATTTAACACTGGAAACCTAGGCAGTAGAACTAATACACCGTGTGAATCTGCTGCCAACCAAATGTGACCTTGCGCGACTAGAGTTTCTAAACTAATGCGACCTAAGCCAGTCAAAAGAGCTGAATGTTTACCACGTAGTGCTAATGATGCATTTCTAAGCGCTATGTATCCTATAATCTGTAATTAAGAAATTACATTTAAATTTAATCGTTCGAAAATAAATTTAAAAATAAGCTATATTTACAGATAATTACTGGTATAAATGCAACGTATGAATGAATTTCTTCACATTCGGATACTGAATGGCACAATATCGTAAAAGTAGTATAAGCGGTTAGAGAAATTAATGCTAGCAAGGATGATAATGCAGTTCCTGGAATGTGATCTATTCTTTGCAAAGCTACAAGACCTGCTCCAAAAGTTATACCCCAAGCTATACTATATCTATCCACTCTCCAACGTGACCACCATTCACGTATATCGTCATCAGTTGTAACAAATAATGCTTTCCATGGCCTTGTTACAAATACTTTTTCGAAGAATACCTATTACGTGATCATACATTGTATATTTTTGTTACAGTATATATTCTAGACGTGAATAACTTGTAAATCAATACCTCTGACATATACAATATTGTAATCATTGATACAAGACCTAAAAGTTTCAGTGCGAGATATAACAAAGCTCTTGGTCCATATTCGTTTAGATTGCCAGAATATATTCTCGGTGGTAACCAGGCTAAGAAATAAATGACTAAAAACCAAAATGAGACTAATGGAACAAAATGATAAAACTGGTATGGCCTGTTCATACAAAGGCATAAAGACACTGTTAGAAAATTTAGCCTAAACATTACCTGAAAAATAATAAATAAATGTATAACGTAATTTATATATATGACAATTAATATTTTAATAATACATACTCGTGCAAATCTTACTAAAGAAACATCGCCTGTCTGCCAAAAATAACAAAAATGTCCATATCCAGAAAGAAATAAATAAGCAGAATTAATTAATCTTAGATACATATAAATAGGCAAAACATTTTTAGCTCCAGTAACATGATAGATCAATACTACAGCTTGCATCAATCCTCTCCACTCATCTGTTTGTTCTCGATTTAAAGTTCTTGGACCTCTTTCTCTATCCTCAGTAAAAAATAAACCAAGAGCCAATATGTAGCCAAGAGGTAACCAAAAACTAAATTCACTGTAGTATTTATTCTCCTTCATAAAAAAATTTGTTCTAAATACAAATACAAATGAAAATTCATTATTAAAACGATTATCAAAATGATTATATAAGGAAAGAGTTTTTATATACCTATCGCATAAATAAAAGTAATATAAGATGATCGATAAGAGAGCCAATGATGTCATTAATGTATAAAAATCTTGTACTTCTGGTTGCTCAATTTGTCTAATTTCAGAATTATTTGCTTCCTCGGTATTCTCCACTTCAACAGTAGTAAGGCGCGAGTAAGAAATTTCAGTTCGATAATGACAAAATTTTCTATACAACCACATTCCACCACCAATTATTATACTGTAATAAATTGTTACTTATTATTTACTTAACAGAAAATATAACAATATATAAAAGATTACCATAAAGCAAGTGCAGATAAGCTTAATAGCTGTAATGTTGTAGCTGGTTCTGGATAACTGCAACAACTACCATCATCGAAATTCATATGATCGTTACAGTAAGTGTTCAATAATATTTGAATCTTATGTCTCAAAGATAATGGACTAGCTAAATATCCATCTGGACTTTGCTCTAATACGCCTGCACCAACAAGTTTACTGCTTTCCCATATGTGAGCTTCACTATGAGATAGTATCTGTATATGACAAATATGTAAACAAATTCTTCTAAAATAATTGTACAAGAATTCTTAAATAAAGTTTACCTTTATTGCTGCTTTATTACATAAATTAATCTGCCTGTTACCAATGCTTGATAATTGGGCTGGCAGTCTTTCTTTTAACACTGGATCTTGAAGCATCCATAAATATTTTGTATTTTTTTTAACTAAAAAGTCCACTGGTTGTACAAGTCTTACCAATCCCATACTATACTCAGAATACAATTGAGCATCACTATTATTATTAGCAAGAATTGTTTTTGCTCCACAGCCTGAAATAATTAAACTAGGTGCATCAGTTTTCTGAAACGTAAAAATCATTAATATCCCATGTGTAATTTAATTTAAAGTATGTTTACTCAAAATAGATAACTACTATCCAGTTCCTAAGATCTTCTATCATAGAATTATCTAATTGAGATCTCCATAGAAACTGTACATTTAATCTAAGTTGTGCATCATTAAAATTTAAGTCAGAATTCTCTGGTAATTCTGTCAGATCTGATGCTTTCCCATCAATTACAAATTGTGATATAAAAGATTTATATAGCTGTCTAATCCTAGCATCTCCGATAAATGCAAAATGATTACGGTGGCCCATGAAAGCTAGATATCTCAAACATCTGCGGCTGTCTCTATATGGAAAATGATATTTTTAGAAAGTATTTTTTACACATTTGTAACAATATTAGAATGGTTTAGATTTTTACGTTTGTGTGTAATAATGCATCATACAGCCATAAGGTTGCCATTCTTTGTCTCCTTTATACCTTCCTTCTGTTAGTAACCACTTACAAGAATCGCTACCTGAATAACATATACATACGATTTATATTTTTTATGCAAAGTAATATAACAAAATGTACTATAATAAAACGCTATTGCATGAAAAAGTTTAAAGATACTTACCATATATAAGGTGCATCAATCCATGATACAGAATAAAACATAATACAAGTGCGGTAGCTAGCTTTTTAGCACTTGTTACAGTAATTAAGCTAATAAAATATTCTGCTGAAGTCATCAATAATTTATCTTTCGGTTACATAGACACTAAAACAGAAAAATTGTCTTTATAATACACTATTTTACAAGAATGTAAGAATGTTGCACAAACAATAAGACTGATTATTCATACATTTAACTTATAAAAATTTGAATATAATTAATTATATGAATATAATTACCTATAAATACAGTACAATGTATAAACAGGTCCTTGAAAATTACTGCATCGTAATTGAAATGATTCAACCAGTGAATTTTACCATTTTAGCGCAGCCTACAAATTGTTCATAAAATTAATGATATACTAAACCACATGTATATTTCATTTGCAACGATTTTAAACAATTTGTTTATAATCATTTCTGTCTTGTTAACCATACAAATAAAATATACACATATAAATGATTTTTTATTGGTTGTTTGAACGACGACCAATATCAATCAGAATTGCAATATTGCGACTTGAACAAAAAAAAAAAAAAAAAAAAGAATTAACAACTATATACAGGATGCTTCGAGTAGTTATTTTATTTTATTTTTTTTAAATGAACTGAATCAAAAGAATTGGAATCAAAGGGGGTCAGAAATTAATGTACATTACAATCTATACAATTTAATATACATATCCACATAATCACAGTTCTTTTTACATAAATAATCATTCGTCTGAAAATTCATCAAATTTGAAGTGACACAATTATATATTTTGATTCGCTCGATGTTGACAGTCGTTGCAAAATTGTTGCGTTTCATTCACTTCAAATATTTACTACCCGTTGTAATACAGTGACAGTCGTGTATTACGTATTCGCCTTAGTACCTGGGAATGGCTGTCAAATTTAACTGATTTACGTTGGTCCCCACTACGCGTTTTACGACTGTCGTGCTACCGCTCTTTTTTCAACGCACGACGGCGTAACGCAAAATTCAAAGGGAAAGAGAGAAAAAGGAGAAAAAAAAAAAAAAAGAAAAAAATGCAAAGCGCCCTGACCGCGGCAACTTTATATTCTTAAGCAAGAGGAGCAAGCAGAGCAAAGTAATTCGCGTTATGTTGCAATGAGCGATAAATCGACAATGGCGGCAATGTCCCCGTCGAAGGTAAGTTAGTGGGAAAATTTCTTTTAATATATGTCGAAGCCCGGCGCATTTTTACGTTTTGATAAACGTTCGATTAGATTGTTCAAAGCTTGACGTGTTTTCGGAAAGTTAGAGAAACGTCGCCTTCGTTAAAGGGGAAATACGCTCGCATATTATCCATCGGCACTCGGATGACGTTTCACGTCAAATTGGACGCGCTGCTTCTCGCTATTCTATTCCCATCGAAAGTTATTTTTTGATAGGTAGTTCTTTTTAATAGCGAATAAATGGGGGGTAGCGAATAAATGAGGACCTGACATTGCAATTACCTCTTTGAAAGACAATTCATTATGCGTGACGATAAATCAGTTTTTATTTTGTTCGATCAATTGTATTATTGTGTGGTGATTCAAGCCTCGTGTACATTATTTGTTTTTGAATTGAAATAGATATCATTTATACAATTAGAAAATTCTATTTCTAAGATATTATTAAAGACACTAATAATATTAAGTTATTATTCAACCTTTTTGAATGTCTATGTTCAACCAAAAACAGTTATTTTATCGAAGCAAAGAGTTTATACAGTTTTAATGTATGATTAGACATTAAGTAGTAAGAACCTTAGATAGTTCTGTTATATATAAAAAATTTCATTTCAGCGAAGACTACAGAAGGAGTTAACATCTTTAATACGTGAACCCCCACCAGGTGTACACGTCGATGAAGATCTCACTAGTCAAAATTTAACGCAATGGATTGTTCACATGGAAGGTGCAAAAGGCACCTTATATGAAGGCGAACAATTTCAATTGCAATTTAGATTCAGCTCCAAATATCCTTTCGATTCACCGGAAGTGACTTTCATAGGTGGAAATATACCGATACATCCGCATATTTATAGCAATGGCCATATCTGCTTATCCATTTTAACAGAAGATTGGTCTCCGGCTTTGAGTGTACAAAGCATTTGTTTAAGTATTGTATCAATGTTGAGCAGTTGTAAAGAAAAGGTAAGAAAGACAGTTTTTTGCATGGACCTAATAAAAAGATGCTTAAAAGTAATTTTTTACTGCAGAAAAGGCCACCTGATAATTCCTTTTATGTTAAAACATGCAGTAAAAATCCAAAGAAGACAAAGTGGTGGTACCATGGTAAGTATATACATACATACACACACACACACACACACACACACACACACACACACACACACACACACACACACACACACACACACACACACACACACACACACATATATAAAATTGATACATTATGATTGTAAGTTCAGAATTTTTTTTATAACATGTAATAAGATTTTTTGTTTATTTAACGAATATTTATTATGAAAATTATGCAGCATTTTCTATTTTAAACAGATGACAATGTGTAACAGCAACTGCAAAAGTTATTAACAACTTGTCAATATGCAGTTAATGCTGGACCAAGTGGAATAACATTTTTTGTGTCTTAAAGTTATTATTAAAGTTTCATAGACAAAATTGCTGAAGTAATTTTATCACGTATTTAAAGAATTAGATGCATAAGTTAGAGAACAAAAAAGAAAAAACAGAAAAAACAAAGGCTGCATATTACTTATTATTATAACAAAGGAGCGATGTAAAATGCGTGAGTTATCAAGTTATAAATTATTATGATGTTATTATAAATGATACATATTATCCCACAGTTGAATAGAAAAAGCATAAATTACAAAATGCAAAAAATGCAGCCAAGGAGAGTGCATAATACTAACAAGCAATGAAAGTGTTTCATTATTTGTGTAGAAAATGCACTATAGAATGGTATCAAATTAATATATTACAGTAATCATTATTAAAATAGTACCCCTAAAAATATAGAGTATTATGCTTGTTATCTCGTTTATTTATGTATTCATATCTCACTATATCAGTTTAGATAAACAAAATGTAAGCAATTACTTTAACTGAATATTGCGGTGTGCAATCTAAATTAACTATAAGCATAAATATATATCTGAATGTACAATATTACTTGATTCTATGTTTCTGAAGGCAATCAGAATGCTGTTCACTATTTTTTAAATCGAAATATGCTAAGTTGCACATAATGTCATTAGAATTCTGACATGTATTATTATTGATCAATAAAACTCATCCTTTTATAGAATAATATGAAAAGATTTGTTGTTACTGATGTTTATTAGGAATGCTTCAATTACACAGAGACCTGAATAATATCTTGTAATGTAAGATTAAAGTAACATATACAATACAAAATTTGTATTTGATAAATAAAAGCACGATTCATTTCAAAATAAATGATTTAATTCAATAATACATCCATCATAACTTAATTCTCATTAATTTCTTTGTAATTTAATACAAAAATTTAGAGAATTTGACTTACCTATTCAAATTGAATTATGCTAACAGGTTAAATCAAATTTACAATATATTCAACATAACCTAACATAACCTTACTAAAATGAAGTTATCACAAAGTATTTTAAAAAAAATTGATCAGTTCTTCTTTCATTTGGACTAACCTATTACAATAATTTGACGAAACTTCGATCAATATGTACGAAATATGTTACAAAATATTAAAAAGTACACAAATATAACTTTCAGGTCTCGTGTCGATCTCGTTCATAGAATATAAAAATCCAATGTTATTGGAGATTTCAAATGAATTAAAAATGGCCGCGTACGAGATAATTAAAATGTCTCACTGTATTAAATAAGTTGAAGTCACGCGTGCATGTTAATTTAATGTGAGGACTTAATCATATTATACATATCAGAATGAATATTCGAACGAGGAAAACCATCATCTGTGGTGTCATTATATCATTAAGTCTGTTGTACTTGTATACAAATCGGTTCTTATATACAAGTGTACGGGACAAGAACATTTCTTTAAAGTTGCTTCTCGCTGCTGCTATAACAGCAGCAGAAATTGGTGGTTCTGAAGTGATAGCAGTTCACAATCAAGCAAAATTTGAAATAGAAAGCAAAGGAAAAACAAAAGAGGGTAATTAAGTAATTTATATTATTTCATGCATGGATAATACATGATATATATCTAGAAAATGCATATTATAAATATCTGAAACACATTATATGTACATAATCGCATAAGTGACTTTGTGCCATTTTTGATTTTGATAGGATTAAATGATTTAGTAACGGAGGCAGACTATAGATCACATTGTGCAATGTATCATTCTTTGTTAGAAGTATTTCCAAGTATAACAGTAATATCGGAGGAAACATCAAAAAATTGTGATAAAGTTGTAGTCTCAAATATAAAAGATAATATTAACGTCTTAAACGATTATGATATTAAGGATGAAATTATCAATACAGATGATATTACTGTGTGGATTGATCCTTTAGATGCAACAAAAGAATTTACAGGTTTTTCAAATCATATCTTTTATACTCTTTTTATAATCTGTTTTATTTTCTCTAATCTATTTCAATAAATCATTTTCCTTTCAGAGAATTTACTGCAATATATTACAACTATGGTTTGTGTTGCTGTTAAAGGAAAACCTGTAATGGGTGTTATATATAAACCATTTGAAACAAAACAAAATTCTAGCCTGTTTTGGTCATGGACCAATCATGCAATTTCAAAAAATTTACAAATATTGCATAAGGTAACATGTATTAAAAATATAGTAAAAAACATGTTCTACAAAATCATTCTTTTTAAATTAGTTAGAAGATGAGAAAACGCCAATACTTATTATATCACAATCACATGCAGGCCAAATTTACAATGTTGCCAAGATTGCATTTGGTAAAGATGTGAACATTATTTCAGCAGCTGGTGCAGGTAATTCTCCTGGTTTCATTTAGTTGATTAACCTTTTTCTTTTATGAATCAATAAATTTATTATATTATTTATACTTAGGTTACAAATTCTTAGAAGTTGTAAGTGGAAATGCAACAGCATATGTGCATATGACTGCAATAAAAAAGTGGGACATTTGTGCAGGAACTGCAATTCTTACTGCTCTTGGTGGAAAAGTTACTCAGTTGTTTGACCAACAATTAATAAGTTTTAGTCCAAGTGATTCCAAAGTACTTCAATGGGGCCTTTTAGCTACCATGAATAATCATGCTTGGTATTTAGATAAGTTTTCAAATGTTTAACGGAAATACTAAAACTTCAAATTTTATTATCGACTTTCAAATGGTATTTCAATATATTCTTTCCGCTAAAGACTCTTCTGTAAAAATCATAAATATGTTAATGACTTGATAAAATCTAATTCAACAAAACAAATATTTAATTTCAAAATATTTATTTAAAAGTTCCATATCCAATGTTGTTTCAGAGCGAACATGTTCTACATCAATAATTTTATGTAATTATTTACATTACATAAATGTTTATTGTAAGAAATTAATATTGTACAATTTATTGTTGTCATTTATATACTTATACGCGTAGATTAATTTTAGATAAATTCTGTGATATTACAAGTTTTATCTGTTTATTTTATTAAAAAAAAGAAACAATAAATGGTTTTCTACAATGATTTTATACAATAGTATTCTGTAAAATCAATTTCTTTGCATGTGTAAAAATGAGTCTTTCTCAATGTACAACGATGTTGTATATTAAATATCATAAATTAATTCGATTAAAAAAAATATGTTGAAATTTGTGATAAAACAATCAATTAAGTTAAGCTAATGTTACTTTTTCATCAGAAATAGTTATTTCTGATATTTTCTTTAATTTTTTATTGAATTTATTAGATGCTTTCTCTTGTAATACAGTATTTGAACATGAATTCATATACTGTGAAATTACTTTTTTTTGCAATTTCTTTAAAGAGATTTCTCCTTTACTTTTCACTATATCTAAAATAGTACATTTCCAATTGAAAGTTGATTTTTCTGTGGTATTGTCACATTGATTGACCGATGTTTCAGAAAATGAAGTATTTTCATTTTTCTTCATAGGTACATTTGTAACTTTATTTTTCTTCTTCGAAATTTGATCTTGCGTAGCTTTTACGTGATCTTGCGTAGCTTCTACGTGATCTTGCGTAGCTTCTACGTGATCTTGAGTAGCTTCTACGTGATCTTGAGTAACTTCTACACTACTTCTACTTTTTTTTTTGACAACAGGTTCTTTCACTTGTTCCTGCACTGTCTCAGATACTGTCCTCTTTTTCGATTTCTTCTTTTTAATATTATTGATAGCATCATTACAGCCATTTTCCGTACCATTTACATTACTTTTATTTAGACGATCTTCATTTCTATTTTCTCTATATATATTTTCGTTATTTTGGTTTTCAACTACATTATTTTCCTGGTGTATATTCACATTGTCTGCATTATTTAGCTTTTCATTTCCTTTACCTATGTATGTATTAAGGATATAGAATATTTCCTATGAGTTTATAATTATAGTTAAATCAACATTAAAGTAACTACTGAGAACTTACCATTTTCCTGTTGCTTTTCATCCTGTGTATTAGTATTTTGCACATTGTTCTTAAAAGCCGTTTCCATTTTATCCCACACATTATTAACAACCTGTCCATTTACTTTATTGCCCATTGCATTCTTCACGAAATTTAAAAATTTGATTTTCTTGCGTGGAATGTTATCATACTTCGACAAGATGTTCAGAAAGTTTCGTTCCGCAATTGATAAATTTGTTCCACTGTTTAATAAATTATTTACTACATCGATCCATACTTTTTGCTTTTTTTCACCTTTATTTGCATTAGCTTTTGGAACATAGTCCTTGCCCCCGTATCTCTCAGCCTCGCTTTTACATTTCGTATGCACTACATACTCCTCACCGCTTGAAATAACAAACAAATACATCTTACGGAAGGAAACACAACGAAAAAATTTCGACTGAGTTACTTACCGAAAATCTTTGAAACAATCGACACATGTTAAGAAAGGCGCGGAACGGCATTGAAATTCGTAATGCTTCGCAACCTTTGGTTTTTGCAGCGTTTCACCGCAGTTATTGCAAGTGAAAACAACCATCTTGTATAATACTTTTTGTTTCGAAGATAATTAAAGATTATCTTTATGAAACATAAATGAAGACGAATCTACGTAATCTATACGTCGTGCAAATTTGGCGTCTTAACCTAACCAAACGTTCCAAAGTTAGTAACAGAGTAACACGTGCAATCGAATGTTCAGAATTTATGTCGTGTTTACATTACATTAGGTCTTGTGTGTAGTTTCATAGAAATAAATAAACCAGTTGCATAGATTCTATAAAATTTCAATACAATTTCAACACAATAAATTCTAGATTTAACAAGCAATTCTACGTTCACAAGCAAATCGAATTATTATCAATTTGTTCAATTTCACATATTTGTAATTTGTTTAATTTTGGAAACGTAAGAATACCTTCGATTGAAAAGAATGATCAAATGATAGTAGTTCGAATATCAAATATCTATGAACATCGATAGGTTTTTATGATATACAAAGAGATCTTTATATAAAAAAAAGTGGAAAAATTGCGGCTACTGGTGGTTTAATTTTTTTAATAGAAACTCCCTTAATGTGACAAGTTTGTCGGCAACTTCATTCACAACTTGTAATCAGTAGGAACAGTAAATGACAGGTGGCTGGTGTGTCATTCTATGTATATATACACACACAACACACACACATACATACACATATATATAATGTATATAAATGTTCTTTATTTTTTGATTAGTAATTTATTAATTTAAATCTTCGCATTGAGGTAACATAAAACTTAGTTGTTTTTACATTCCAATCTATTAGATGTGACATATAATGTCAATGATGGAAAATGTAAAATATAAATACTTCATATAACCAAAATCATTTTTGGTTATTGTTTTATCTTATTGTATTTATGCAGAGAAAAAAGAACTGTATCTGTTATTTATTGTAATATTGTCTACAGTGCAGAGAAAATCATTTATGTTTGATTATTTATGTATTTCAACATATGAAGGTACTATCTATACACTCGTATATTATCAATTATGAATCACTCTTGTAAAGATTATTATCTTATTGTTATCTTATTGTTATACTTATTTACATAGTGATCTAATAATATTGATGGGTACATAATTGCAGTGGTAAATCAGATATTGCTTCATAGAAGTATCAAGAAGTTTTGTTATTAAAATGCCAAGCTCATACTTGTATGCCATAAATAATGAGGGACGTGTATTTGGATTGTCAACGTCCGGGACTATGTGGAGAGAATTCATGTATTTGGGTCTTGAATTCAAGCAGTTATCAGCAGTGCCACATTTTATGTGGGCTATAGGTGGTGATCGTCAAGTTTATGTACATGTACATGGCTTAGATGTACCTATAAGAATTAAGGAAGAAATATATGAGAATGAAGTATGTTTAAGATGTTTAGTATTGTACAATAATATGTAATTTTTAACAAACTAATAGAATGTAATATGTGTAGCGTTGGCTTCCTCTAGAGGGATTTAGCGGAAGATTATTACCTACAGATAGGTATAATTTTTCTAACCAAGATGGTACGGTTGACCGTAGCAGAGATAAAGTAAAATTACCATCCATGGCTTGGCAGTGGGAAGGTGATTGGCAAATAGAAACCACGTTAGATGGCCAACCACTAGATCACGATGTAAATATGATAACATTTATTTTTAATTTACTTTGTTTTGTTAATTTAATTTTTACATTAATAACTACGATCATATTAATTTTATATGAAATATGAATTAAATCATGTCAAATTCTAATTTATTCGTTAATCTGAATATAGTGATCAATGAGTTAATAATGGAGTAATTCATTTTTCAGTTACCTCTGTTGTCATATTTCTTGTGACTTTCTGTTTATATGTAGATTTGTTGTCAATTATCAACATCGAAACAAAGTGTTATGATCACAGAGAATCTGATATTTTGGTAGGGATGGACATATGCAGTTGATTTTCCAGCTATATTTACGACCAAAAAGCAATGGAAATCTTGTGTTAGAAGAAGGAAATGGGTTCGTTATAGAAGATATAGTGCTATGAATTCATGGTGTGCTATTGCACCTCTTCATAAAGATGCAACCAAAGTAAGATTTTTAAATTTTTACATTTTAGTAATATTGAAGAATTTGCATATGAAATGCATGATATAACATATTTTTAGGAACCATTTATTGACATATCCGTGGGTGGAAATCAAATACCTGGAGGTAATCCTGGATGTCTAGTAGTCTGGGCAGTAACTGCTCATGGAAGGGTATAATACCTAAAACAATCTTTCGAATTATTTAGTGAATAATAATAATAATTTATCGAATAATTTGTAACAACAAATTTTGTATTTCTGTATCGTTATAACTGTAATGTTATTTCAATGATTTGTATAGGTGATGTTTCGTGTTGGTACTAGTACAACATGTCCTGAAGGACAAAGATGGAGTACTATAAAATTAGGAAATGGATACGAAGTGTGCCAAATCAGTGTTGGAATAACTGGTCTTGTGTGGGCTGTATTGATGGTTGGTAAAGCAATCGTACGCACAGGCGTTACTAGAGAAAATCCAATGGGTTTGTAACTATTATTACATTATTATAATAATATTTGGTTGAAATACTTGATACTGACGAGTGTAATGTTATTTTATAGGAGAGGATTGGGTAGAAGTTGGTCCTCCTCAAAAAGATTTAAAATTAATACAAGTTAGTGTAGGTACAGACGCTGTATGGGCTATAACTCAAGATGGAAACGTATGGTTTAGAAAAGGTATCAAAGGAGAAATGAGTGGAGTATGTGAGCAAATGGCTGTTGGCACTGGTTGGGTGGAAATGTTAAGTAAAATGTCACTAGTATCTGTCGCTCCGAATGATCAGGTAATTCGATTTATAACAAAAAGATGAGATATTTATGTATTATGTTCGCTTATTTAATATTCTTGAAGGTTTGGGCTATTGGTCATGAAGATAGATGTTTATATTATCGTTCTGGTATTACACAATCGGAATTAACGGGTAAAAAGTGGAGATTAATAAATGCACCTCTTCAACTCAGTCGTGCAAGTAGCAATGCCAGTTTGTCATCAAGTAATAGACATAGTATGTGTGGTACTCCTCAACAACAGAGACATCAAAGTTGGGGCTCATTGGTATTTATTTTACATGAATTTTAAATATACTAGATAATCAAATCTATCGTTTAGTAATTAAAAAATAATACTCATTTACAGAATCGACCACATAGTACCAGCGAAGGTACTACACTGATTAGAGAATGGGAAGAACAATCTCGTTCTGCACCAACACCAACATCTTTGAAATTATGGCAACGTGCAAACGATAGCAGTTCTGCTAAAAATCCACAGCAAACTTCTTTCCAAGATATATATCTAAATGAAGGCAAGAAAAGGTAAACATTAATATCAAGTTTATTGTTTATTGTTTTTGTTAATCGATAAAATTGTAGATCGGCGAATTCATTAGATATGGATGATTTAACGGAAGCCAGTGTTGCGAATATAACTATATCAAATGAGTCATTGACCAAAACTGGAGAATCTATAGTAGTTTCTGGAAAAGGAATGGGCAATGTTGTCAAAGTTAGTAAATAATTATATACATTTCCGTGCATAATTACTTTTTTTTAAAATTAAACTTTAAAATTAAAATAATGTAGATCAATCCAGCTGCATGGAGCCCTGTTCATTCAGTTGGCTCCATGGTAGGTATCGAAGCTCATCCAGAAACAGATGGAAGTATTTTCGATCCCGATTTGACTAGCGATTCTGGTGTTTATGGAGAAGACGAAAGTTCTGGAGCAATGTATTGGGCTGAATGTGATACCTCTTGGTATAAAGTAGAAGCTGGAGCGTGTTTTGTTGATACGTCTAATCTTCCAAAATGGTAGTACCAGACACTATGAATCATCAAATTATTTTATAACAAAATATAATTACTGAAATATTTGATTAAACTTGTAGGATTGCAGATACAAATGGTACAGGTCATGGAGATATAACAGAGGCATGGAGAATATATATTTTAGAAGAATTGAAGAAGAGATTGCAAAAAGTACAGTACGATCGATCAATATACGAGAAAGCAGTTGAGAAGTAAGGCCTTGATAAATATACAAAATTAAAATAACTTACATATTACGATCAAGTGTATAAAGTTTTCATATCTATTTAAGTTATTGGAGATCGTTTTATTTATAGTAATTTATTACAGATCATCTTGGGTAAAAAATGGAGACGCAAAATGTAAACTTAAGGGCAGTACTTCGTATGAAGATTGTATTATCGAATTAGAATGGATAAGTAGTGATAGTGGTTCTTTAGATTCTGGAATCGTAACCATTTTAAATTCGGACGGAGCAACAACAGTTGTAAGTTAAATAGAAAATGCAAAATAATTTTTTCTGTTATATTTCGATAAAGCTAAGAATTTCTAATCTGTGTAATTGATATTAGATGCAATTTCCTGTGTCTGAGATTATGTGCGTAGTATGCTGTAGTGAACCAGGTAATCCACGCATAGCGATTCATACTCCTCGTATGCCTCGTTCTAAGGTTCTTAGACTACAGTTTTTTACTGACACTGAGATGGAAGATTGGTTAGCGCACTTAACTTCAGGTATATAAGTATGTTTGTATTTAATGTGCATAAAAGGATAAATAAGATATACATTATATTTTTAGTTTCTTGCCAAATGAATAACGTATACGGGACACCTAGCCCTAATTCAATATGGACTACAACTGCGTTAGGAGATGTATACGTATATGATCCTGCTGCTTTAGAAGTAAGTTAACACATCTTAAGGATAATGAAGTATATTGTGTAATGTATGTATATTAAGTAATGAAGTATATTATGCAATAAATTTTTTCAGTGATATTTTACGTATGAATTATTTTTGTAGGAAAATCAACTTGCTAATAGTGGTTATATACAAGAATTGCATACTGGAAAAGATTTACCTTTTGAATGTATTCTACAAAACGGTTTTGGGTATGGGAGTTCTCTAAAAATTGTAGCTTGTATCCATGATGATGCGGATAGGTAAACGATAATGATTTAAAATCAGATTTATTAAAATTTTCAAATTTCTTCATATTTTCATCATTTCTAGGCTGTCAATTAATTTCGTCTGTTATTCAACAATGTCTTTAAAACAGAAGTCCGTGATAGAAAGCCATGATGTAGCATTACATTTTAATCCAAGATTAAAAGAAAGCATAATTGTACGAAATACATATCAAAATGGACAATGGGGCGACGAAGAAAGAAACGGAGGTAGTCCGTTAAAACCTGGTTCTAATTTTACCTTAGAGATTGTTTGCGAAACACGGGGATATAGAATTTATGTTGATGATACAGAATTTACTTTTTATAGCCATAGAATATTACCGCAAAGTATTACTCATTTACGAATCAAGGGACTCATGACATTATGTAACATATTTTATAAGTCTACGTCTGTATGTACTAACTTTGATATTAACTTAGATATAAGTAACTTCATATAACTTGATCGTAATATAAATTTTATGTAGGTAATAATTGATCCAACTACAATGTTTTGGAGACAAATAGGTGGACATTTAAAAAAGGTTGAAACTTGTTCTGTTGGTGTAACATGGGGAATAGGATATGACAGTACTGCATGGGTATATACTGGTGGTTGGGGTGGTTTATTTCTAAAAGGTAAAATTTTCTAAAATAAAAAAAAATTATGTTCGAAAATATATGTATATATAATCTTGTATGTTATTTTATATAGGATTAGATAGTAATACGGGAATAAACAGCATGGTGGACACTCACAATTATTATGTTTATGAAAACCAGCGTTGGAATCCGGTGACTGGATATACATCTCATGGTCTTCCAACTGATCGTTATATGTGGAGTGACGCATCTGGACGACATAAGCGTACACGTGAACATACTAAATTACTGTCTATGCACTGGCATTGGGTAATAATATACATATTCTTTATATATTTAAATAACAGAGTTCAAACGTTTTATATTAAAATATCTTGTTTTGTAACAGGTATCAGATTGGATAGTAGATTTTCATACCCCTGGAGGTGTTGATAGAGAAGGGTGGCAATATGCTACAGATTTTCCTTCTCAATATCATGGCAGAAAACAATTTACTGATTACGTTAGACGAAGACGATGGTTTCGAAGATGTCAATTAACAACTAGTGGTCCATGGCAAGAATTAGGGAATACAAAATTGCTCGATGTTTCTTTACATGTAAGAGATATTAAAAAAGCATGATACATTTTTCTTTTACAAAAAAGAATGGTAAAACAATAGCGTAAAACAACTTTCTATATAACTAATTTTTAGGCACCTAGGAAACCTGGTTCGGATGCGCCTGTTTATATATGGGCTGTTGCTTCCAATGGTGAAGCTTTGTTTAGAAGAGGTGTTTCAGAATCTTGTCCAATGGTACATTTACGTATACATAATGTTAATACATGTATTAATAATAGTATTAATTTTATAAATAATTAGTGAAATTAATAATGATAATCATAAATAATTAAATGAAATTATTTAATATTTACTTACAGGGAGTTTCATGGGAACATATACCAAGTGATCAAGCTTTAGTAGGTATCTCATGTGGTCCATGTGGACAAGTTTGGGCTGTTGGAAAGAATGGTTCCTCTTACTGGAGATTAGGTATTACTTCTGCAAAACCAACAGGTATATAGTAGTGTAAATAAATTTATGTTATTATTGAATTTTTTTTCTAATTGTTGCTTGATTGTTTAGGAATACAGTGGCAAAATGTTGAACCGCCGTCGGGTGCTCATTTGAAACAAATTTCTGTTGGGAAGGATGTGGTGTGGGCTTTAGATACGACAGGTAAATTATCCGTACGTCGTGGTGTACAGGTGAACGTTTTCCCGGAAGGAACGCACTGGCAAACGCTTCCTGTGATGCCGAATGATCCTATACACATAGGTATTTGTTAAATTTGCTTGTCGAGTGAACAGCGTTTCCCAACCTTATAAATCCCAAAAGTGATTTTGCTGACTTTTTTAGATGTTTGGCTAGCTTAATTTTTTGGAACAACGGCGTTAATCTGTAGTTAGACGAAGATTGAAACTAACGAATGATACGTGTTTTATCAAAGCGTTACGTGACGATTTCATTAGAAACCCACTTAATTTTTTCTACAAAAATTCCAGAAAAGTATAAGATGCAAACCTCAAAGGCTGCATTTCTTGGAAAACTCTGCGTATTACCCTTGAAAACAAGCTTCGAGTTGGGAAACGCTAATATTGACAACACATCCGATTATTTAAATACACTCTTTGATTCCTGTTCTATAGGTATAACCTTAGGTCTATAGTTGTGATGTAGCATCAATTTAGATGATTCATAGTATATTGAAATTTATTATAAATTTATTATAAAGTTATGAATTGTTTTTTATTATTTCATAATTATAATGCTCATATTACCTACTGTATTACACGTTCAGTATATAATGTGTTTTTGTATTGTATAGACATGTCTGTTATAAATGCGAAGCAAGGCTTTCGACATGTTGCCGTTGCAAGAGAACAGGGCCAGGTTTGGGCAGTTTCAGGAGCTGGTATACTTTGTCGTAGAATAGGTATTAGCAATGAGAATCCAGCTGGGACTGGTTGGGCAACTGGAATAGGGGTGAGTTTGATGTTATATGATGTTATTATGTAGTTTGAACTAAATTAAATTGAATTACATAGTTGTAATTGTTATTAACAGGCAAATTGGCAACATGTAAGTGTAGAGGAACTTGTAAATAAAATCAAATGAACGTCTAACTTTTACATGGATAACGATTTTTTTAAAAACTCGCGTATGCAAAGTATTGAATTATTACCAAGAAAACACAATACTCTACCATAATTTGATTTTCGTATACTTTTCATAAATAAAAAAAAGTCAATGCATATGCGAATATGTATGTTTTACATGGCTTAGCTTCCGTGATAGACTCAATTTAATCACACAAACTTAACTGTATAATGTATTTAATAAATGAGAAAAGCATTATTTTACAAAAATCAACATTAGTTAAATGCATAATTAATTGCATTGTTCTTAAAGTAAATTTACTTGACTTCTGTTACTTTCATTTAATAAAGAAAGTAGATATAAATATGTGCAAAGAAAATAATAGTATTATTAGGATCGTTTTATAGAATATATTTATTGCAAACTCCATTCATATAGTTTTATTATAAAATTTTATATTAAAACAATTGACAGAGCATTCCAGATATGTGCATTTAAGTATGAAATAACTGTTAAATAATTCGTGCTAAGTAGAAAATGCAAGAAATATTAATTTTAGTTTTAAATAATAGAATATCTCTAAAATAGAACTCTATTGAAGTCTACAAGATGCCTTGTCTAGTTATAAATTTTTATTATTGTAAAAGACTAATAAACAAAGAATAATACAAGAGTAATAAAAACAAAACGATAAGATGAGATTATTGATGCAAATATTTGATGAATGGAGATTATAACGTCGCTTTATTTTTTAATCCTTTATTTGTTATATGCTTCTTCCATTTATAAAAATGACATATTTAAAAAGATTGCTAAAAATTGACACTTGTAAATGTTTAAAAAAGATCATGACATAATGTATCATATTAAATGTCCCATCCTTTTTTAAAAAACAATGCATTAAATGTATTAATAAATGAATTTCAAGTAGTTCTAATACTTTTAATGCTATGACTTTATGTTTGCTTGTATTATGTGTATAAATTTACTTAAAATATTGATAAAATTACTACAAGTAAATATAAATTTTTATAAAGTCTCTCTCATGTTAATTTATAATGTATCATTAGTAGTAAATTAATTACAAATCTGTTTTTATTATAAATGTTAAAGTTTATTTTGTTGTGAATTATAATATTAAGCTTTACAACTTGACTACTATACTTGTATCATGTCATTGTCTATACTGATGTATACAGCTTATTGCTGAATGTGTACTATAATTTCTCACATCTATTTGAATTATATTATTAATAAATTTGATTTTCCTTAAAATGATATACTTTTTGATAAATGCACAATAAATGATATAAAACAATATATTTCATCTATACATTTAGTATCTAAATAATATAATAAAATATGTACATTATGTTAGTACATTTTAGTGTATAGATACAAAAGAAAACAAAAGTTTTCATAAAATCTTATATATTATACAATATCTTAGGTTTTTTCAACGAAATAATTTTAAAATTTTGCTCTATGAGAATAACATGTAAAAAATAATCTGTACAATCAAAATGATATCCTATTTCTAATGTTTTATACTTATTAAAAAATGAATGATATTGAATGATCTAATATTAAAATGTATTTTAAAATTGTCACAGTAGTCACATGTGTAATAGTTAAAATTTTTCTCTTAGAGCAAACGTTTATTTAAATATATATATATATATGAAAAATATCACATGTAGCGAGAATATTAGAATCTGGTTACGATTCTAACTTGATCTGCATATTTTCGTTTTATCATTTCAGCCTCTCTTTTATCTCTTTTTCCTTGTTCACTGTGAGATATGCCATAAAAAAAATAGATAGAAAAACCTATATGAAACAAAGATAATTAATATTATACGATTATAGACTATAACACTTTTGTTTTCTCTCTCAAATATTATTAACATTTCAGCGTATGTACCTATAAGCATCCAAACAGCAAATCTCATCCAAGTAAAACCATCTAACTGCAACATCAAATAAAAGTTTACGAAAATACTACAACATGGAAGAAATGGTACTAATGGTACCTGTGAATGAAAAAAATGATTAAACATAACATTAAATATTTTTGTTATACAGTGGATCCTTGTACAATACAGACAATAATTCCTGCATTATAGGAAATTAATGTTATATGAATTTGCTTGTGTTTGCAAACTCAAATTTGCATTTATGATCTTTAACAAATTATTAAACAGACGGTTCATAAGAGATATAATATTGTATTATTTTGTTAAACAAGAATGACAAAATGTTAGATACAGTTTGTCGCGTATTAGTCATAATTTTTTCATCGCAATACAAGGATCCACTTCACTTTCTTTCATTCACCTTAAATGCTAAGTCAATATCTTGGGTAGGTTGTCTTGCAACAATAACCATTATTAATAACAATATGTTTACAAGTACGATTAACATCACTAATTCTATCACATTGCTGCCTAATGCTGTAGTATTTGTATAATTAATAAAAATTGCTGTGACAAATATAACAATACCTGCAACAGTAATAAAATGTGTAAAGAATAATCTCGATTATGTATTAAAATTTGTATTGTGTTAAAATTTGAGACTCACATAAAATTCCAATACTACATGTTGCAACTTTATTTGACATCTCGGTTATCTCTTTCTGATTCTGTAAATTAATAATTTGTTTTAAAATATTGACCGGTGTTACTTTGTATTCATTCATTGCTGATACAGAATGAACATTTGATGTATTCTCCTTTGCTTGATATCTAGAATGATAGAATAAACATGTGTAGTAAAGTAAGCAAGCAAATGTGTAAATATATTTGAGTATTGTTATCATTTTGTACCTCAATATTAAAACGGATATCGCCACTATTGTGTATGCCAACAACGTTCCTATGGACATCATGTCAATCAGTTGCTGAAGATTAAAAATAAGTGTCATGACTCCTGTAAGTAAACCGGAGACCACTGTACCCAAGATAGGTGTCATCGTTTTTGGATGTACAATTGCAAGTTGCTTGAAAATCACTCCGTCGCTGCCCATCGCGTACAGTATCCTTGGCAAGGGAAACATCGCGCCGAGGATGCTCGTACACAATGCAAATGCTGCGCCAATATTAACAATCCATTTAACGGTAGGCCATCCAATTTGATCGAAAACATATGGAAACGGCGTATCGACGTTCTGAATGTACAAAACACTTTTTATAAGCGTAACAACAAGAAGATGTATATTAACTTTACGCGTCTACAAATGTACCTGATCGTAATAAGGCCACATCATAGTTAACACGGTCGAGATACTAAAATAAGCCGTAAATATTATAATTAAAGAAATAACGATGGCTATGGGTATATTGCGTTGAGGATTCTTAGCTTCTTCACCGGTAGTTGCCACAGCATCGAAACCGACGAAACCGTAAAAACATTTTGCCGCTCCGATCATCACTCCGCTTATACCAAAGGGCATAAAGCCTCCCGATCCTGGGTTTTTCGTTGCGTTGTGTATGTCTTCTACCGGTATCCTCCAATTAGCTGGGTCAGCTAAAAGGTTGCAGCCAATTAGCAAGGGTTACGACAGATTCATCAAATGATAAGGCAAATTAAATTACATAGTACAATTTCATAAATATTTATCGACCGTGTTTGACATTGAGAATTTAAATAAATCGCGATTAAAGAGAAGCAGTGAAACAAAAAATAATAAGTCAGACAATTGGATGACATGGAAAAAGTGAGATAGAAGTGACACGAGAATGATATAGAAAACGAACAATTCCTTAATCAGTTAATTTTAGACGACAACTGCGAACTTATTACCTTTGATGGATCCTGCCACTATGATTATTACGATAGTAGCTAGGTTTATTACAGTGAATATATTATTTAAAATTGACGATTCTTTCACTCCCGCACTGAGCAAGATTATAAGAAGTACTACCACACCAAATGCGAAGAAATCTGGATACTCTGATAGATATTCAATGTTTATAGGCATCGCGGCTTGTAACGTTTTGCGCATCACATCTCCAATCAGAGCATCCAAGTAACCGCTGAGTCCTCGAGCGACGCTTGCTGTACCTAATCGAGAAACACATGCACGAACTTAACAATCAGTAAATTTAACAATTTACGTTCCATCGATGTGTAACAAATATTTTTATCATACAAAATATTTTAATTCCAATTCCTACGAACGATAAAAGTCTGCTACGTTTCGATAAAATTAATACTTCTCAAAGAGACAGATAATACTTTAAGAATATTTATCTCCGAGCTTCACGAACGAACGAAAGTGCATAACTCACCAATTATATACTCCAAAATTAAATTCCATCCTATGATGAATGCAATGAACTCTCCCACTGTTACGTAGCTGTAAACGTACGCCGATCCTGCCTTGGGAACTCTGGAAGCAAACTCTGCGTAACACATTCCTGCGAAATTCAAAAATCCTTATTAATATCCTTATAAACGTATTAAACGTACATTCTTGAATTAACAGAACATTTTACTTTAAAACAGAAGCATTTACATTTCCGTCCACAAGTTATTCATTGTAATTTTATACATAACACGTGTTCAATTACAATCAAATTTAAACGTATGCTTCAACGACACGTGTCCCTTGGAATTACAATGTAGATGTTTATGCAAATTCATATTAACGAGTATCAACTAAATATAATGTAGTCTCGCAAGCGACTTAATGGACGGTAGTGTAACTCTTCCTTTTTTTTCGGTTTAAAACTTTATGCCAGGCGTTGCGGCAATTGATAATGTTTCTAATAAGAACAAATTGTCAATATCCGGGCAAATGGCGCGAACGCGATCCCAATTTACCGGCAAATGCGGAAGCGATGGCAGCAATGAGGAAGGAGATGCAGACGGCCGGGCCAGCCGTCTCTTTGGCGATGCTGCCGGCAAGGACATAGACGCCGAGGCCGAGGGTCGAGCCGACGCCAAGCGCCGTGAGGTCGAACAAACCCAAGACCCTCGCTAATTCGTTTTTGTCCTTGTCGTCTTCAGTCCGTCTTCGAGACAGTATCTTCCATAATCGGCTCGCCATGGCAATCGAGCCTTTTCACTTCCAATCGCTTCACCTTCGCCTGAAATAACATTCGCGGGTCAACTTTTCGTTTCGAAGGACATTCTTCTTAACGAATTGAGATCGAGGCAAAATAATTTTCTTGGAGATCATATCCAAGAAAGTAAAATAAGGGGGCAAAGGAAATTTGAATGTTCGCTTTATATTAATTATATATTAATAACTCTATGAAGCAAAATTCAATGAATACGTTGACGAGATAAGGGAATTTAAAAGTTTGCTTTACAGCATTTCGAAAGTTGACAAATGGACTGATAAAGTAAACAGGCTAAGATCTACTACTTGAAAGAGCACAGTTTTACGAAAAAACAATTTAAGACAAAACATAAGTCAAACGTGATGAAGTTACAATTTCGTGAAACTAAATACGATGAATGTGATTAATACGCACATGTAGCGGAGAATAATTAATTCCGAGTCTTGGTCTTCCTTTAGTTTAATAAAGTACCAAGATTCAATGGTTCCAAGAATCGAGGTTCATTCGATATTGTTCAAGCGCCGATAAAAGTGAAGTGTTTGGACGATTCTGTCGTTGAGAGTGTGTCTTGGACAAGAAGAAAATAACTCGCAGTTATTCAAACTTCAAACTCGGAACACCACATCTGAAACAGATAAAAGATATTCCCGTTGTACACATCTGAACAATCGTGAAGCGTTAAGCCAAATTTTATTATTATTATTATTAATTTATTTGAATTATGAATGCTTAATCACATAGTGGATGAAATTTAGTATTTATTATGTAGATTCATATCTGTGGAATGTTTGTCAATACTTTGATGTTAGCTACTTGAAATCACGCTCACGTTTGTTTTTGAAGTTCCACATGCGTCTCCTCTTTGTTTGATCTGTGCTAAATCGACATAATAATAAATGATTCAAACAGTAGAGAAGTTCACGAGACGATAAACGATAATAACAGACAGCGTGAGACTTCAAGTTTTCGAGCATCGATAAGTATATTTATACACGGCGTGAAAATAAGGCGTTTCGTGAAAATTATCCCTAATTATCAATGATTCTTCATTCTATAGCGAGGTAAGGAGCTATTCAACTCTCGTTTGCGAATCTATCTTTTCTGACATACTTTTTTTATATTATGTAATTTTATATTTTTTATATTTTTGTATGTTATACATAACAACTACAGTTAGTACAGCAGAAACTTCGTTTATACGAACTTATCGAGAAACAAATAGTTTATATAATTGGAGTTTACATAATAGGAGTTCAATGATTCTTCTCTCTGCTAGAAATTTTTCGTTTATGTAATAGAAGTTTAAATAAGTTTAAATAAGCGAGTTCAACCAGAGAAATAGAGAGAGAGAGAGAGTATTGCCTAAAATTTGATTCAAATAAATGGAGTTCTACCGTAGATCACAATCTTCAACAAAAATTTCTTTCTGTAAAGAGTATTATTATATTTTTAATATGATATGGATATTATTGTATTTTTTCATGATAAATTAAATATCATCTTATCGAAAACGCTGATTTGAAATATCATACAATTGTTAATTTGTAACAAAGATACAAAAGATAATCAAAAAAAAGATACGAACACTTCGTTCATATCTTTTGTAACTCCAGTATCGCAAAATTTTTCTAAAACGATTGATTTTCCCTCCAAAAGGTTAATCAGAATTATCGGGACGGTATATTTAAAACGCGAGAACGCTATAAATGCGATATTATTAAAAAAAATTAATAAAAAGTATATATTTAAAACTTTCGAACTCTAACTTAAATTCGGAGCTCGAACAATCTCAATATTCAAGGAGATATCGTGAAAATTTTATAATGACTAGATACTAGGTAGGTAAATTCAATGCTTGCCTTCCTGAAATGTATTAGAAAGGCCAACAACATTTCTTGCGGCTCTCGCGCGAGCAATCATCTCCATGGAACTATTATTTCGTGTCAACGCTAACAAGTGAAACAAGTGAACATGTATTCGTATAGCTCAGAGTTTTATCATAGATTAATTTATGCACAGTGTAACACAAGTAACTTGATTGAACTATATAGTGATGAGTATAAGTGAACTGTCGATAGCTTATGCTGTGGTAAATGTTTTAAAAAAAATATCACATAATAATATACTTGGTCGTAGAGTATGCGTCCACTTTGCATGTGAAGGTGTTTTCAAAATTCTTAAGCCCCTCAGTAAATACATACTAATTTATGACTCGAACAAAATATCTCCCAAAAGGGGGGCTTATTTACTCACAAGTCACCCACACCAGTTAGTCTCGTAAGGTGATAGTGAGAAATTCTGGAAACTGTCTTCATACTTTTTTAACTATTTTGACTTTTTTGGTTTTAATATGTCTCTCTCCTTTTGACTTGATCCTCCCCAGAGTCTTTGTAAGGGAAGACGAAAATCTTCTAGAAGTGAGCTCTGAGAAATAACGTTAGAATCAAATCGTCATCAGTTAGACTTCAGAATTAGTCAGAACTAGTTTAATCTCAGACAGAATCAGCTGTCCCGACTTAGCAATCAATCTTCTGATACAGTTCAGTAAATAAACTAGTCAAGCAAAAATCCAACACATTCGATCATTTCTCACACCAACAAGTGTCCTTCAAGTAAACCAGTTGCTATGATCAAGCTCGCGCAGAACTGAACAGAAAATTTAACTGCAAAACAGTCTTGCAATTTATTGCATGCAGCAACAAATTTTTTTGCGAACCAATATTCTCTACGAAAGTGTTTTAGGCAGTTTGAAGATTGATCGGAGAATATTTCGGCTCTGACTTTGGGAATTGAGATAGAACTTAAAGATGATGTAACACGGTGTTCCTGTACTCTTTCTTTATCTTTCGTTCGATAAGTTCTACAAAAAAAAAAAAAAAAAAAATTCAAGTTAAAATATGTTTTAGAGTTAGAAATCTAAATTAATTAATTGTCGATCTACGTTCTTTGCTACTTTCGTATAGAAAATAAAAGAATAAATCTGTTCCGTTTAAAAGATAGAAATGAGTAATAAATTTCCAAGTAACATCTCCAGTGATGTGATATATACATATGTCAAGTCATTATTCAAACTCGTTTGATTTTGTCTGATAATTTCCTATCTTGCGTGTAAAAAATTGTACTTGTGGAACGGAACATTCTTTATATAGATGTGTTACACAACTATGTCCCTGTAAATAGCAATTTTAATGAAATTGCATTCAACAGCTTTATCACACGTACAAGCAAGAGTAGAATAAGATTCACAAAGGCACGAAGAACAGTGTTGAACAAGGATAATTTTCTCGCAGAAATCAAATGAAATACGTCACATAGTAAGGCCACAGTACCGAAATAAAATACACAACGAGTAATTCGCATAATTATCGGTGCTTTGCGCCAAAAGAGTAAATTCTAGGTATTTTGCGTACGAGTAATAAAAATTCTCTGGTGAAGATGTCGAAGATTTCCGAACTTATACCTCTTATAGAAAGAAACTTCAAAAATTTACAATTTCCTGAAATTTGAAAGAATTAAAACATTTATAGTAAGAAGATAATTTTTTTTTAACTAAATATTGATTACAGTAAACTTTCTAATATTTGTTGAAAATATACTGTTAGAGTACGCTCGACGAGTTAATCGCATCCTCAATAAATTACTACTCCTTCGTCCAACTATGGAAAGGTATTAACAAAAGTCTTACACAAGAATTCTCATCCACGATTGTTTGTGTGTTGGCGGATTACCTTGATCTCTTTAAGCGACTAACGTGATCGGTAATTTAAAAAAGAAAACGAGGAATAACTGTCGCCGTTACGTATTTATGGCCGTACGCGTAACGCATTTCTATTATTTTACCTCTTGTGTGTTAGGATTCCCTGGTCGTCACTGTGATTATTTTAATTACACGTTGCATTCGCGACGCGTGTATATGCTAATATCCGTGAGATTATGATTGAATTACGAGTGAATTCGTTGTTTGCCAATTTTTAATGCTTGTTCGTAATGACAACTAAGTAGATAATCATCATCAATCTAATGTAATCTGAACGTAGTGAAACTTGCGTTGTATATACTTGGAAGAGAGAAGATTATTCCACTTGCAACAGGAATGTTTCATGACAGGTTGGTCATCGATCAGACGAGGCCTACGTGACGGAAAATTTTACACCTAAAGAGAACTTGAAGCGGATATCAAGTATGGAAAAATAAAAAAAAAATCAAAAAAAAAAAAAGTGAAGGTAAACGATTGTGAAATTCTAAATTTGGTGAATTTACGACACCTAAGTGACCGCACGATTTACAATCTCTCAAGTGGAGCAGCAGTTCTCGTAGTTACCTTCACTTCGTAATTAAAGTTCGTAATATCGGCTAATTGAAATAACCGATACTGAGATAGAGTACAAGTGTTTTTCTTTGAAGCATCCTTCAGATTGCCCGATCTGTGCAACGAAAAATATTGAAGATTAAGAATTTCTCAGAAATCTTCATCACAGCTGATTTAACGAAGTGTGGATAGCTTCTGTCTCTCCCTCGTATATTCCTCGTAATCTTCACCATCTTATCTCTGTGAACGTCGCGATCGAACGTTATCGATCTTGTTTATGCACCTGAGCACTCTGTCCAATCATTCGGCGCATTGTTAAGATTTTTCTGGTTGATCCAGGTGATGTTGGCGCGACGAAGAGCCAAACAGACCGAGCGTACAACCGAGGCTGGTCAATGTGACAAGGTTACAGACCAATTAAGGCGAAGCCGGTGTCCCCATTGCGCGGTCCCCCTCGGACAAATCTCGGCGTAATGTCTTTTATTTACAAATCGTACGCGGACCATTTAGCAATTTCACCAATCAGGCCACCGATGTCTGACACCGAGTAAGGCCGAGGGTACCCTCGGTGCTTCTTAATTGTGTCTCGAACCGTTGCCATTGATAAGCCAACCAATGATAATCCAACTGTTATTCCACGTAAAGTGTCTATAAACACTTACGGACAAACTTGCAGGATTGTCGAAGAATGGTGTCATCCTCTTGATGAGAAGAATTTCGTGAATTTTAAAAGGGTGAGGGAATTCGGGGAGAGATTTCGAACGGATGAGCTCGAGACAAGAAAACGAGTTGCCCAAGTGTAAGAACAGTTTGTTTATCCAGATTAATCCGAATCTCTCGATTATCGAGTTCTACGTTAACTTTACCCATTATATAATTTATTCACAGAAAATCGTCCGAATTAACTCGGGGACTCGATATGTTGCGACTAGAACGTGATCGATGCGCAAACACATCTGCGAACAAGTGTCGATAAACTGCTTATAATCAAACAAATATAATCTTCCGTTAAACAAACATGCGATATAAATGTAATATTTAAATAACAAACCGAGCGATTATTATCACACAGCTTGATGTCAGTTAATCAACGATTAACAGTAGTAGTATCTTTTGTACATGACGTTTTGACACGAAGCATATTGAGTACGTATCATGTGCGTAAGTATCATCAAATTGCAACTCGCCGATCCTTGAAATCTATATATTTTTCACTTTCATGACCGCCGTGAAAAAAAAAGCCGGCAGTAACGACGCGACGAGAACGAGTTGTAAAAAAACACAAATGTAAAATGTAAACATTTTACAAAGGCATTACAATTTACGATGAAATAATAAATAATAACAAAATCTTGAGACGGGTTTCGCGGATCTACAGAGACAGAGGTAATCGTAATTGAAATCATTCCTTCCACGAAAAGACAATTAAGATTCCATGGCACTGAGGTATTTCGCAACACTAATCTCTTGCAAAATTCTTTTCACCGGGCACGTATCCTTAGCTGGAGTATCAAAACTTACACGCTGACAGAACCAGCTATGCGGATTGAAAGTACTAATGAAAGAGAAAGGAGTTCTTTTAATATCCACGCTACACAATTATAGAGTAAAAGAAAATCATGCACGTGATAAACGCTATACTGTACTACAGATACACATCACGCAACATATAATCTTTCTAAACATTCTTCTTCTTTTTTCTTTCTCGAGAGAACGAGCACAGAATAAGTAGCCCACGTTATTCCCACATTGATTCTTGGTATTGCTATTCCACTCTATTTCTCTATCTATTCCAGAGACCAAACGGCAGAATTTCTGGCGTAGGTCATTTTTGGTATAGTCCAGAATATAATATGGTATAGTCTCAACCTGCCGCCAGTTGACAATGCTGGATTTTCTAAAAACTGTGTACTTGAAGGTTGCCGGTTTCTTTTAAATCAATCAATGAAATAAATCACTGACATTACGATCGAACAAATCATTTGAATTCGTCAGTTTGTTGTTCGACTGGATAATTAAAATTAGAAAATCAGAATCGACATTTTCTCTTCTTTTTATCGTATTACCGCTTTCGTAAACTAGATAAGAAACCTGAAAAGTAGCGTTATGATTGAAAATAAAATTGCATTTTCTGTTGCAGATTATTAAAAAAGTGAGATTTCATCAATTTTTATTAGCAATTGCTTGTCATATCATTGTCTGAATAAACCTTTGAGTTTCCGTTCCCGTATCGAATAATTAATATCTCACATTAAATTTTAAAAAACGATAATCTTCAATTATCGAAAGTAAATTTTAAGATAAAGATAAAGATAAATCGATCGTCAAATTATATTTGATTAAAAATTTCTGTTTCACTTAATGAAATTTATGATTGTTTCATGTGTCATACATATATTTACTAATAAAATGGAGCTTGTTATTTAAAATACTTCTAAATAGATCTAACGGTATCAATCATCTTGCAAAACGAATATTAAAGTTAAAGTGACCTTTCGAAACATCGATCATGATATAACACCAAGTCACCAATGACAATTAAATTAATTTTCTCAATTGATAAAATATACATTCGCTATAATTAATTTTATAATAATATAAATTAATCAATTGTTATTAAACAATTTCTGTTATTTTTCATTTTAAAAAATTGAGTCGAAATTAAATTGTGTGATAAATTGGATTTTCTGTTGACACTGATATTGATACGAAAATTACTTATTGCTAACTGTAAATTATTTTTAACTGATGTATAAAAAAAATAATAAATATATATGTAAATCTTTGTAAATACCGGATAATACAAGATCATCTCACGGTGATGAATTTCTATTTCGCAGGGAAATATTGCAAAACAACCTTCTATTTCCATTTTTTACTTGCTGTCGTTTATGTATATATAAAACATACGTGTTAATTTCTACATAAAATTCTATTTAAAGGATGAACAAAAAGAAAAAAAAAATTTTCCGAGTTTCATGCATAAACATACAGTCAAAAGTGTTAATTTGTAAAAATAGATAAGAAATGAAACACGCGCATGTATGCGCGCACACGCATTCATAGAACATTCTCCTTGAACAATTATACAAGTTATTCTAAAAGCGTTAAAACATTACGTGTATGTAAATTTATTTTACGCATACATTAACATAAAATTAATTACACGTATGCAAAGAGAAAATGATATTGGACATTTATTGCTTATTTATTGGAGAAAACGTAAACAATTATTTAATGAATAACATTATTCTTACCTGATTTAAAAGATGCGCGTTAGAAAGGAAACTAGGAAAAATTTCTTATATGTAAAGTCACTTTGTTCGAATAGGATGAACATACGTAATTGAATCGGAAGTAGGTCGACACCATGAAACCGGTCGCACCGGAGGACGATCGCAAACTAATAATGTACTCTAATATCACGAAGCTCGCTTCCATCTATCTGCTGGCTAATAAACTTCAATCACCTCCCACCATGATTTTAAAGCGGCCACGTTACCGCTCGAAAATCTTTGGATTTCTTGCTCGGAAGAAAGAAGTCTGTAATATCACTCAAATGTACACAAACAACTTTAATTCTTTTGTTTTCCTTTTGCTTAAGTGAACTTAGTGTATTTATCATAATCAGACTTTCTAAATCTCCGGAATCTGTTAATAAGGCAACAGATCAATTATTGTAATTTGAAAACGTTATATACTGAAATATATTTTTACCAGAATCAATATATTTTATTGCATGTATATTGTGAAGTCTCCCTTTGTTACGTCAAAGATATACGTAATGTAAAAAAAAAAAAAAAAAACAAGCTTTCATTGATGTTATTATTGTCTTTTGATTCATTTCATTCATTCATTTCTTTTCAGAGAAAATATCTTTTGTACGAGCCAGTTTTACAATACAAAATTTTTCATCTACAAAACAATAATTTCTATAAAATATTTTGTTTGAAACAACTAAAGTTATTAATTTTATTAATTACTTTTATTAATTATTAGTTAAATTCTATCTGTGGATCTTTGATATGTATCTTGATTGGTAGCACAACCTGGGCATGTATGTAAAGATTCATGAATGAATATTTCACAGTCTAAACAAAATGTTTGATTGCATTTATTACAAGTGTAGACCTGGAAGAAGATACAGTTATAACTTATGTTTTATAAATTTTATGAATTATATTCATACGTTTTTCTTATTAAATTGCATTGATCGTACCTTCTTATCTTTTTGAGACAATATCTTTTGACAACCATAACAAATTGAAGGAGTTCCATTATATGCAACTTCTTTAAAAGGTTCAACAGGGAATAAATAATGATAGGACCGTGCTAAATGTGGAGCAGATACTAAAGTTAATCCACATGCTCTACATTCTACTGGAAGTTCACAATGTTTGCTCAAACATTGAGGACAAAGATACCCTGTACTAAGAAGTTTAACAGATTCATCTGAATTTTCTGCATGACTGTAAAAAAGAAAAAAATGCTTTTTTGCTATGAAAAGATATTTTATTTGTGAAGTGATTTGAAAATTATTTACCACATGCAAACTGCAATTGTCGAATCATTCGCAGAAGAATGTAATGCATGATGAGGAAAACCCATTTTTACAAGAGCAGCATCCAATCTAGTAGCAGCTGGTGGAGGATCTATGTGCGTATTTAACTGTTCCTTGTAATGTTTATCATCTAATGCAACACCATGCTCTCCACCAGTTGCTGTTGCCATTCTTTTACAAATATATAATTCAGCAGCCAATCCTATCACACTGCACCTGACAGAATCTGTCTTCATATTCTGTAAAATTAATCGTTATATTTTAGTATGATCATAATATATAAGACACATTTGAATAGTTTTATTAATAATTCCTGATACACTCGTAGTATATATAGCGTACTTGAATAGTTTCATTAATATCTCCTGGATCACATGTTGTAAGTGCTCCCACTATTATGAGTATTTCTTTACTAGCATGTGATGGTAGAAGACGTAGTGACTTTAACGCTAGCTCTATAGAATTTTGTAATGAAGGCTCACCTGCTGGAACAATCTGTTGCATGTTTTGCATTTCCTATAAATATATAAAAATACATACTTGCAAATCAAAATAAAATTAGTAAATGCTTCACAAGAAAACTTACTTTAACATGTTTTTTAGAATTTCCAGCTAATTCACTCACTTTCTCTGCTCTTTTGTTTCTCGTGATAATTACTCCTAACTGACTTATAGGATTTTGATAAAAAAACTCTTCAATGAAATCTTCTAAAAGCTTAAATCCATAAGTTCCATTTATAAGCAAACATGATATACACGACTGCTATATCATATATCAACTGATACCTTCAAGGAACATAAGAAACGAGTTGGTTTCAAATCTTGAATAGACATCGATTCAGAAGCGTCGAGAATTATATAAAGGTGCCTCATCATTCCTAATCTGGCACCAACCTTTTTTTCCATCTGACGCTTTCTTTTAGCATTGTGAATAATATCAGCAACTGATGCTTCCAACAATCCGTGATCATCTTCCTTAATTGCTTCCCTGTATACCAAATGCATAACAAATTATTTGCATAATCATGCATATGACTATTAGAGTAATTGAAAAAATATTTTCAATACCATGTCTTCTCATAACCAGTCTCCCATCTATACTCTTTCTCTTCTTCTTCATCAGCCATTTTTTAATTTCTGAAACAAACATCATGATCAGACGTTCAACTTGTTTGTTTAATTAAGTTTAATTAAGAAAATACATTCCGAACTTTCTTACTTTCTTATTTTAAGTTTGAAACGACGCCTACTTTATCCGACTTGGTTTAATCACGCGAGGAAATAAGGTTAATGTTGTTTATATCGCCGCCGACACTAAAGACAAGCGTCGACGTTGCGACTGAAAAAATTAATATACAAGTTCTTTAGCAAGTTTCTAGACGACGGTACAAAATTGCAATGAGAGAGGAGGAATCCTTGGAAGAGACGTGACGAATTTCAACGGAAAATCCACGTGCAACACACAGCATTCGCGCGATGTTCGGTTCAATACGGAGGATTTATTTGTTCTGCGAATCGCTTTCAAATCCAGATCAAAGGAGCCGCATCAAGATACGGAGGGAAACGCCTCAGAGCGAATCTGAAATTTCATCTGCCGATCAGGACAGATAGCAGTTAATCGCATGCGAAACTCGTAGATCAACCCGCAATAACCGACGATTGTTACATACGAAATCGTCTCGACATCAATTAACATAAGCTTGCTTTTTCTATACTCGGATCCAATATAGCCGGAACATAGACGAATTTGTCGAGGAGAAGCGGTACATTTGAACGGGGCAACGAGCAGGGTAAAGTCACGCCAGTCTCCCGAGCGTAATTTCTTCTCGTTTCTCTCGTAATCCCTTTCGGGCGTGACTCACCGAGCGTAAAATACATGGTCATAGACGAAGCGTCCCTGGCAGAAGGAGAAAAAGGGAAATTAACGGGGCAACATTTTCCCGCCAAAAAGGCGGGTCGTTGTCGTGGCGGGCAGGCGCCATGGCGCTACTGTCGTCAGACGCGATCACTGTTTTCATACTCATCTCGTGCAGCAACAGCAATTAAATTCCAGATCGAAAGAGGGAATCGAAATTTTTTCCACGACCTGCCGGACGTAAGTCGACACCGTGTTGGTTTCGTGACACCGGTCGGATTGAAATCGGCGACGAGCCAAGTGTGTTCGGAAAATATTCATGGGTAGACAGGAAGTGAATAGTCGGGGAGAGCTTTCGTGACGAGAGCCATCTTGACGAGCATCGGCTCATGATAGACAGAGGACGAGCCTGTAGCGGCGGCGGCAGCGGCAATGGCATCGTTTCTAAATGTTCCCGTGGATTCTGAACGCCCGCGTTACCAGCAGCTAGAATAATCGTTCCATACCGGTAACGATCTATCACGGTGAAGCCGGCTGCTATCCCAAGATCGAACTTATCTGTGAGTTTTATTCGTTGGTAACTTACGCCACTGGCCGCGTTTACAATGACTCCGTGCTGCGTGTTCCTCGACGTCCTGCCATTTATGCGGGAATTCATTTAATTTAAATAGAAAAAAAAAAGCTTCGCGGAGAGGAAATAAAGAAGAAGAGAAATGAAAAAGAAGAGAGAGAGAGAGAGAGAAAAGAAAAGAAAAGAAAGATTTGCCCGCGACGGGCAATTTTTTGAATCGCGCGGACCGGTTTTGAATATTATTTAACGATGAGATGTGTGCGTCGAGCAAGCCGTTGTATTGTTACAACGTAACGACGGTGGTGGTGTCTTGTTAGAAAAATGCTCGCCGCTTGATCTCCACGCCGGCGTGCCGCGTGTGAATTTTCTCCGGACACCCGCGAAACTTCGAATACCGAGCGTCGCGGCTCTTTCTTTTCCTGCAATGCTAGGCAACATCATTTCTTTTTGTGCCCGTTCGTTTGGTGAAAAACGTTTGCTCAACTGTTGAAAAATTCACTCGACAAGATTCATTGACGCACGTGTGATTAATACACGTTGCAAGTGGTACATAATATTTATCGTTTACACAGAATGGAACATTTTTACGTCACAATGGTTTGATACACAATTGACTTCTTTTTTTTTTTACTACTTAATTGATTAATTAAAAATACGGATCTTGTGAAATATCGAATGATTCATTTGTAGAGGAGAATTATTATATATTCATGTTGATACGTCAAGTAGATAGTGAGTTCACGATTCACAATGTGCATTGTTTGAAGAGTTGTCAAATAATGGAATTAGTTTGTTAATGTTATTATTACTGATGAGTTGTTTCATTGTACTTTTTGCAAAAGTAAGAAGGAAATTTTATATTTGTTTGTTTGTTTTTTTTTAGAAAGAAACCTCGAGGATAAAGACTTTATTACTTAATTAAGCAACATGGAAGGAGGTGATGGCCCTTCGGCTATCAGTAGTAATCCTACTGCTATTAAAGGTATTATTTAGAATGTACCTTATTTATTCCAGTCTTGCGATATAGTTGTGTAATGTTTGTAATATGTAAGGAAAGATCATTGAAATTTGAAACTTGTATACATGTATTCTTTTGAACAGTTTCATAAGAGATAATTTGTATTAGTATAAAAAGTCAGTAGTCACTGGTATGTCACCGTACTGATCAAAATATAAAAGAAACTCGTACTGCTATTAGTGCGATTGAATAAAAAAATAACGAATTTTGTTTTGAATGGTGTCAGCTGCACAGGAAGAAATGGGAAGATTAGATGTTCTTGTCTGCGGACAGTGCCATTCGGTGTTTCATTTTATTGAAGAATTTCAAGAGCATCGTACAAAAGAAGGCGCTTGTACCCAAATTTCACATTTTCGTGAAAATAGTAATGTTAGTAATCTTTACTTGACATACTAAATAATAATGGTATTAAGAAATGATTTTAATACATCATACTGCTATGTTATTTTAACTTTTTGCAGAATGAACAAAAAGCACAAGTGTGGGCTTTCCTTTTATGGAAAGATTCACAAATCCAGCAGGAGAGTTCAGATAAAGATTCAACAAATTCATGGAAACTGTATCAGAAATGGTGCAAAATGGATACGCACATAAGGGATTCATGGATTGCAGCTGGGAAAACTATTCAAACGTTCACGAAAATCAGCAATGCAAAAATGCAGGACGTACCAAGGCAGAATCAAATAACTACTAATGCAGAAGGTATATATTTTGCAAGCAATAACTTTATTTTAATTTAAATGAACACTGTACTAAAATTATTTTTTACTTTCGCAGGGAAACCAGTAGTTGTTCGTAAAGTAATTAGAAATGGACAACCAGAAGATGATAGTAAAAAGGATAATAAAACTGTAGAAGCAAAGAATCAAAAAAGTAATGAATCCTTCGACGAAGTAGAAAAGAAAGAAAAACCAAAATTGAGACCAACGATAAAACTTAAGGTTAACTTTTTTACACCTTAATAATATCTCGATGTATATATAAAAAAATTAATAATGTATCCATCTTTATAGGTTAAATCTAATAAAATTGGCGATGACGATCGAGATTCAAGCGACGAAGAATATATAGTAGAAAAGATATTAGCAAAACGATTTAATCCAAAAAAGAGATGCTCGGAATATCTATTAAAATGGGAAGGTTTTGGACAGTAAGTTAATTTATCGTACATTATTATTGTACATAATAATTAACATTGCAAAAACATTCAAAATACACAAACAATTATAGTGAACATAATAGATGGGAACCTGCTGAACATGTAGCTACGTGTAAACATTTGTTAGAAGAATTTGAAAGAAATCTTGCTAAAAAAAAAAGAATTAAAAGCTGCACAGCAGCAAGCTAACGCAAAGGCAGCAGGACGAGGTGGTCATCCTGCTCAGAAAACGATTATAAAAACAGAAGCTAAACCTGGACCAAGTACTGCAGCTCAAGTAGGGTAAGACAATTACGTTTTACAGTTAATACAACATTCTGTGTTTCATACATTTGGTAAAATAGTATAAATTTGAAATGACAAATTTTCTGTATACAGACGACCTATGCGATCAAGCAAATCAAAAGCAATGGATCAAGTAAAGCAATGGTGCGGTTCTATGAAAGATGAAGACAATGACCGTATGTATATCTATGCAATGCAACCTAATTGTAATTGGCACTTGTACTTTTTCTAATCTTTATATATAATCTTTATATGCGTCGAAAATGTAAGGAAAATATCAAGATTTCTAAATTTGTTTAGTATTAGGAAAGAGGAGGATTGATGATTCCGAGAGTGATTCCGAGGATGGAGGCAGTAGCGCTGCGAAACGAACGAAAGGCGACACAGGTAGTGACGAAGACTGGACTGGAGAGTCCGAGGAGGAAAGATTGTTGGGTCGAAGCGATATGATTCAACGCGCGTTTAATCGTGCCAATGCTCAATCAAACGGGTCTAACAGAGCAAGTGGTTCGTCTACAGATCTTGCGACTTCATTGGGACTTCAATCTCCCGAAGGAGCAAAATCTAACCAACCACCGGTTTTAGTCGCGAATGCCAAAGGAGTTGTTAAAGTTGACCCGAAGCAAATGCCAAACTTAACGTCCGGTGTTTACGTAATGTCACGGAAAGACGGCATCATCAAGTTGGATTCGTCTCCTAGCGGGAAATTGGCTGTAAAAGGTTCGCCGACCACGCAAGGTGTTTTGATGGTTCAAAATCGAGATAATACTAACGTAGTGAGGAAGCAAGTAATATCCGCATCGCAATCGAATTCTGTAACGCCGGTAAAAGTGGTTTCTAAAATGGATGGAAGTCAAGTAGTAACGCAGATGAAAGTAGTTTCTAAGCCTGTTACGAATAAAGCAGGCGGTACACAGAAAACTGAGCCTATAAAGATCCAGCCGAAACCAGATCCGACACAGTTACCGCAGATACATGTCGTGACCGCGGTGCCGGCTCCCATAACTTTGCAGCCAAGAATAAGTACAGGAATACGTCCTGGACCTGTTACAGGCCAACGCAGTGCGGACGGTCGACCTTTGTTACCCAGACCTCCACTGCGTGCGACGACGCCAACTAGCGTACTTGGAATCGGATCAACAATTCGCACACCTGTTAGGGCGCCAGCCCCGAGACAAGTTCAGTCCCAGCAAACACGTCAGGTGCTACAAAAACGTACGACGGCTGTAACTACGCAAAGTAACTCGGTGAGTCCTGGAAATGTTACACAGATTAGACCGAAGTTCGCGATGCTTAGTCCACAGTCGAAGCAAGTGGTAAAGTCTGGAACTAGTCCAGTGCAACAGGCTAAACAGTCACCGAAAACACCAGTTGGTAAGCCACAGTCATTATTATCTCCGCAGCAAAAATTATTAATGGCAAAAAGGAAAGCTCAAGAAGCAGCGGGTATCATTAAACCAGGTGGCCGCGGCCTCTTAGCAGCTGCTCGTGCTACCGCCGGCCGAGGTAGAGGGAAGTTGCCTGAAACACCAACGGCCGCTACTCCAGGAAACAAACTGAAAGAAAGTAAATTGGCGGAGGGTGATGGACTTCATATGGAATTCCACGAGGTGGGCTCCGAAGAGAGTAGCAGCGATGGTGAACCGGAACTTCCACCTCCCGAAGCTGATACTATTGCCACTACGGAGCCTGACAGTCCGCCAAGGCCGTTTACTCTTTGTCCGTTGACGGGACGTATTATCGGACCAGATGGCGAACCCGTCGAACAATCGGCCGAACCGGAACCAGAACCTGAATCTAGCGAAACACCATTGTCCACCATTAAAACCACCACAGCTACATCAGAAAGTATAGATGTCACCACTACAACTACCACCACAGAATTAGTCCTACCTTCCCTTGATTCTCTTACAGAGGGTGGTGGAATAATGAGAGTCGAAATGAGTCCTGGTGGGACGACGGGAACGATCGTTCAGACCAGCGAACCAGCGCAGATCAATTTAACAAACGTATCTGTTCCTGCGCCAGATCTTCCCTGTTTGGATGACACAGCTCCTACCGTGGCTACGCCAGCCACTACGACGACAACACCGTTGACAGAAGCGACACCAGCCAGTGAATCCTCGATCGCACCGGGATTGACCACGGCTACAGTTACCTCGACTAGCACGATAGCGATTGCTTCTACTGATGTGAAAACTGAAGAGAAGATACCGGAGGAAAGGAAGGTGGCCGAAGACACCTCGAACTTAGTAACGATAACTGGGGAGGACGGTGTCGTTTATCAAGTGGCTGGCCAAGCTGAGGATGGTCAAACACTATTAGTGACTCGAGATGCTGATGGCGAGCAACAATGTGTATATGTTACCACGGAGCAACAAGGAGACGAGGGATCCGTATTAACATTGGATCATGCTGTGGCGGAAGCTGTAGCTCAGTTGATACCCGATCAAGTAAATCTAGCCTCGCAGTTCTACGTAAAAGAAGGTGGAACGGAACCTGCTGAAAATCCAATGGTGATGTCTATCATGGACAACACGAATGCGGCGGATGTGACGGAAGGGCAAGAAGACGGTGATGGTCACGGCCAAGTTGTAGCTCAAGTTGTACAAGCGGAAGAGCCAACACCAGGTAATGCTTGACCTTAGTCGTTCGTTTCAAATTTTTTTTTTAAATATCATGCTAAGAAATAAGAAGTAACAGCGAAAAGGATATAATTTTCTTATGTGATATTAAAGTTTTCTCATATTATTATGTTAGGTGGAACTAGAAGAGTGGTCTTACTTTTACCTGATGGAAACTTGATGATGACAGAAGTAACGGAAGAACAGTATGCTGCGCTCGGACTTGGCAAGTGAAGAGACACTTAATGTTAATGTGCGAAATGAATAAACGATTATGCATCGAACTCATCAATTTACAATGGAAGTTGTACGCTTAAGGGGTGATCGTGGGTTGTATATATGTAAGAACGTTCACTTCGTACAATTAAAACGGATAAAATTATTTACAATTGTCCCAGTTAAAAACAGATATGTGAAAAAAAAAGAGAGGAAAATACAAAATGATACATGTAGCTGATGTATTGTAAAAAAAGAAAAGAAAAACAGGATCAATTACACAAAAATCTAGAATGTTAGATTAATGGATATATAATTATGTTTTAGAAATTCATGTTGTCTGAAATTTGCTGGAATTTTAATTTTATTCGTTTAATTTATAAAAAAGAGAAGAAACAAAGAGTAAACACAAGGAGGAAAACATATTGCATCTTCGATGAAAAAACAATATCATTATACGTCTGAACTAAGCATTATATTTGTAGGATAGTGAAGTATAATCTGGGGTTTTATATTTTCCACACAATAATAGGCTTTTAACGAAAATCTTTATTTCCTTGCATACAAAGTCCAAGCTTATATAACGCGATACGTTTAGCCAGATTTTACTGAATTATTGATAATTAAGAAAGGATGAATTGATGCCTCAGATTGTATATATACTATTAAAAATGAAATAAAGGAAAAAAAGAAAGAGAAACAAAAATTGAAGAAATCGAAATCTATCCCGATGAAGTTTTATATAAAGCTTGAACTTAGTTTGACTCTGTGTGTTTTTCATCATATAAGATACATATAAATTATAATTTAATACTTTCCTTTTGATTTCTAGTTAGAATTATATTGTTTAACACGTTCGTCCGAATTTCATAAATTCGTGCATTGTAAATTATATAAACGAGCGCAAAGAAGCAAAGAAAGAATGTATTTTCTTTCTTTTTCTTTTTTTGCGTCTCATGGACTGTACGCATACTATAAAAAAAAATTAAAATAAGTGCACCTCTTATAAACACATAATTTCTATAAGGCTTCAAAAAAAAAAAAAAAAAAAAAAAAAAAAAAAAAAAAAAAAAAAAAAAAAAGAAAGAGGATTAAAAAAAAAAGGAAAGAAAAATACAGTGTTGTTTGGTGGATTATCATGCGCGTCTCATTATTATCAAGCTCCCATTCCTTTTCAGGTATTGCTCGATAATTACACGTATAATTATTATCAAAAACGTTTGTCAAATTTCTATAATGCTTATTGAAATACAATAATCGCTTTCTTCTCTGTAATTCATCTAATGAAAAGAACGAAAGTATACTAAGTTTTATACTATGTTAAAACGGAAAAACTTGTTTTATTGCACGTATTATAGAAATGCGTGATAGGAAACGTTGAGAATTTGTCGCTTGTTTGTATTTAGATTATTATTAGATTGTATGTACAAAGCGTAATTTGTAATATCATATACGTAAAAAGAAAAAGAAGAAAATATAAAAAATACGTGCATATAATGTTTATGCGTGTTGAAACACTTATACATATGAGTTTAAAAAACAAGAAAAGATACACGAATCCTTTGTATTCACGAAATACGATAAATATAAATAAGTGTACCTTATTGTGATTGTATCGCAACTGTGACAAGCGAAATCAGACGTTTTTTCGTCAACGTTAATAATAATGATGATGATGATTATAATAATAATAAAGTAATAATAGTAGTCGTAATAAATATAATAATAATAATAATAATAATAATAATAATAATAATAATAATAATAATAATAATTCAAGCGTTTAATTATAAGCAGTCTGAGACTCGCAATAAAAGAGAAAGAACTGCACGTAACGAGAACGATTTTTAATTATATCTCGGTATAAGAAAAAACTATTTTGCACGATATACGGCCAGGAATATAAAATCCTAGTATTTTACTAACATAATCCTTTTGTACATAGGACTTCATTCTTTAAACCTTTATATAAAAAAAAAAATTGTTTCCAAATAAATCATAGTCTTAAAATTGATCTATGATTTGTAATTATATTCGATATTTCGATTATATGTTCCTTAACCATCATGTGTATGTCCCTTCAAATTTTGTTTAACAGAATTGAAGTAACTAAGCATGCAATGTTTGCGATTTCATTTGTTAATTGTAATGAAAGATTGATTTGTAAATTCTCTCTACAAAATGAGTTTTACCCAGATGGAACATAATGACGGAAATAAATACACGCAGTCTTTTGATAGAAGACTTCAAAGTGCGGTACGATACGGAAATTATAATTGGAAGATGTCATGTGATCTTGATAAATTTGCTCAAAAAAACGTGGTCTTGCAACGTAAATCGACCTATCTACTATGCGTTAGTATTTTCAGTTTTTTAACTAGCAAACAGAGAAATCAAAATAATCAAATAATCGTTATTTTTTACAGAGCTACAAAGATAAATTACAAAATGCTTGTCCAGCTGACATCAAAGCATTGAAGCGTAACATTCAGGAAGATCTAAAACCAAAATATGAAGAGATCAAATCTAAGGACGCCGACTTTAAAGAATATGAAAGAGATCTAGGTACAGTTCTTCATAAAGTTCTCACTTGAGGTATAAAGAAGCATCAAGAACTTTACTAACTTGTTATTAAGATCAACAAGTTTTTAGAGATACAGCCTAGCGAGTTAACGGTTGAACCACTAAAAGTAAAGATTTGGGACGAGTACAGAAAACTGTTGGAATTATCAAAACTAGAATCAAAACCGAAAGCTAGTTCCAAGCAACCATTAACGCACGTGACATCATTACCAAAACTTCGTATTGACAAGTATACCTACTAAATAATGTCTGAAAATGTTTAACTTCGTAATCTTCCTTTCAATCAGACATCACTTTGTGTCACGTCCATATCTGAAGAAAAGTATAATGAGATCTGAAGTTCAAAAGAAAATATTGGTAGCAAACACGAATTATGTTCAATTTCGTAATTTTGAACCGAAGAAGGTATATAAGGTATAAATATGTCATTGATTGATTTCCCTTTAAAAACAAAACTGAAATTGAAATTGAAAGACAGAAAATTCGAGAACCACAGCAGAGTGAATGACGCTAGTAAAACATTGTTATAGAAAATAGTTATACTGCAAAACATTAGCAACATGCCAGCGAGATTTCAAATAAGGGGGAGACCGTATCGTTCGAAGTTTCGAGTTATAGTGAAGTCCATAGTGGAGAACAGAGGCATCATCCCGCCGGGAATGCAGCTGCGATTGATCATTCTATTCCGTTGCGACGACATTGATGCACCGGAAGAAGTATTAGTGCTAAACGTTCGACACGGAAGGCAGCTGATCATCCGATTGCACGGATATAAAGATCCTCCAATTTTGTTGGGTATAAAAACCATCACTAGATAAAAGAATAACAAATATAAAATATTACAATCAAAGGGATTGCTGCAGTAAGAGGAGGTACTTTCACTCTCCAGTAATTTGAGTAAACTCAAAATTAAATCGCTCTTTCAAATATGCTATAAATTAGTTATCAACTAATAAAATATTTTTGTTAATTATACTTTTGAATATGAGTTTAATATACACCTGTGTTTCTCTTCCAATGAATTCAATTTAAACGTTGGACTTATTGTTGCAAACTCTGATTTGATTGAATACGAAATTTGATCTGACTTGACTAAATATAAAAGAGTGATAAAGAAATAAGATAAATATTCTCTTTGCATAGGGACTTGCCTGATCGAAAAATCATCATTCAGATATTTGAACAGACACGACGAATTATTGAACCAGACTTGGCATCCAGCAATGTCATTTCATAATTTGGAAGTGCGATATTCTGATTATTACCAACGATAAGAGTAGTCTGTCGTGACTGGCATTTGACTTTTTGTGGGTCAAGGTTGTTTTCTTGATCTTATTGAAAATTATTTTGTTTCTTTGAATCACTTAGGGAAATTACTCGGACATTCAATTAGTAGCTTAGTGTAAGTCCCTCATAAGCAGCTCCGAAAGTGGATGTGAATGATCTTTCTTCTCGCTTTTCTTACATTTTTTTTTCTTTTTATATTTATATACTTATTCATAGTATACTAATTTGTTGAAGTTATTTGTTTTGATATTTCTAAAGCATGAATAAAAAAGAAAAGAAATAAAATAATATAAAGATGAAGATAATCGAATGATGTGATAAGAAGAATTGACCTTGAACGACAAGAAGCATCTGGTTCGAATAATAATAAAGAAGTAATATTTTTATGCATCACGATGACATTAATTTTTTAGTCTATTACTTCAAGTAGCTCTAAAAGCTTATCTAGCTGGATGACGGAAGACGATAATTTCGTAAGCATGACTTTCGATTGCAAGAAAGTTTTTATAGAAGAAGAAGCTTATGTGCCAATAAAATTCAAGAATATCGGTGGTAAGAGTCGGTTTTTCATGATGAGCGAGACTGACTGGTTTTCTATGAATATTATGGTAAAAGTTTTTTTTCTTTCTATCTAGAATTATTCTTTGAAAATGAATTTTCTGACATCTTTTTACCTTAAAAAAAAAGTTATTTAGTATTCTTCTTCTTATTTTTTTTTAACAGGATGTCACAGAAAAAAATATTTTAAAATTATCCTGTTTTACCGTGTGTCCTGCGTATTTTGAACTGGATACAAACGAAGAAATGGATTTTCATATGTACTTCTCACCAGAATCCTATGGAATTCACGTAAACGAATTCGAAATTATTAATTTCCTTTTTCCGCTTATGTGCTCCTGACATTTTATTTTTTGCCTGGAATCAGGTGGAAAAATTGTACATATTATGCGACAATTGCACTCTACTGGCAACAGAGATAATCGGCGATGGATTAATATACGAACCAAATTTTGTCCAGCTTAGTAAAGTATCTATATTGTAAATTTAATAACATACACCGTAATTATTTTAAACACGAAGAATGACAATTAAAATAAATAAAATTCTAGCATTTGAGAAAATTAAAACCGTTTGCGAAACATATCGATGAAAGAGCGGATTATTATCTAAATCTGAATACCAATGCTCCTGACGGTATCGGGCAATGTATCATTGCTGTGAACAATACAAGGTATACTTCCGTTATCATAAATTCAACGATTTTATTTTGACATGCTGTTAATTGCATAAATACATCACGATAATTTTGAAATAGTGAGATAAGCATGCATTTTTCTTGGATGAAACGAAACGTGCAAGCCAACGTGGACAGAATACAGAAAGAGAATTACTTTCCCTTAGAGCTACTTCACATCACACCGGACAAAGGAATTTTCGTTCCAACTTCAATCCACTATTTCACCGTGACCGCAGAATACAAAGATCTAAAACCGAATTACTATTTTGCTGTGCTGCAGTGAGTTTAAGTATTAAAAAAAAAAAGTAAAATATTGTCGAAAACAGTAATATTAATTTGGAGTTATTATACGCATACTGTAAAATTAATATGTTCAACATTGATAAAATTATGATAGATTATACGTAGAAGACATACCAGTTAACGCAATCCCAAAAAATTCTGGTCTAGAAACGAAAGAGTGCACCAGGAAACGACGAAAATGCTCTGCTGTAAAATCATTTTATTTTCTTCATTAATTTATCAATTAATTTATCCGACAGAAGTTAGAATCTCTTTTTAAAAGAATACTTCACTGTCAGTCTGTAGACATTTGGGTCGCCGATGTGGAAGTTTGGTTGCAATATATGATGGAGGAGGAAAGTAGAACGTACGTTGGTCAATTTTAACGTTCGATTAATTTACATTTTAGAGATTTCAATCACTCGTGCGATTGCACTGTATGTTGCAAGATATTTATGTTTATTTCTCTCATCAGAATGAATCACCATTTTTCTATAAAAATTGCTTATAATTTATTAAAAATTATATTTCAATCGAAATCAGTGATCGAACAACGGAAGAAATATTAAAACGTATCCTGGAAATACCGCCCCACTGCCGATATCCTCAACTAAGTTATGAAGAAGAGGAAGAAGAAGAAGTAGCAGAGAAATTGGAAGTCAAAGAAGAACATAGATCAACGTGTCAGTTAGTAAGGGCTAACTTTATAAACTTTCATTTTTGTTGCTATCTTTTTCTTGATCCTTTTACGAAATTAATTTGTACATTACAGGTAGCAGATGAATTATTTTATCATCACGATCTGGTGAACTTGAGGCAATTCGACCTGTTATGGCAAGAGCAAGTAATAAACATGGGCATCATTAGACCCACGAAGTTTGTAATTTTGAGATAACTCGTGCTGCTTAAAAAATTTCGTTATCTTTATTGAGATTCTTACGCGTGACAGGACTCTGTATATCGGCATCGAAGAAACATACATTTTGACGTTAAAGAATCTCGCTAATAACTCTGTGAATTATTCGTGGGGTGAAATTAATGGTTTGGATTCCTCGAAGATGAAACTTTGCATATGCCCAATGAAAGGAGAAGTAATGGCTGGAAACAGCCAGAAAATTGAGATAACTATCACGCCAATAATAGAGGTTAAATATTGGCCGAATTTTTCAAATATCGAATTTTAGAAAAGAAATATTTGATTTAGTATAATATTATTTATTTGTCAATCTCTAGGGGATTGTGCAATCGTTGTTTATACCATGCTCTGTAGGAGATTCGCGAAAAATGTTGATGCTGGGCATCGAATGTTCCATTGAACCACTTTATGTAACATTTTATTTTCCACTAAATGACGATACACCATTAGAGTTCAAGAATAATTTCGTTAAAGTCAAGTGGCAAGTAGACAGTCTCAAACTCGCTTTGGATATGGCGGAAAGATCTAAGAAATACATGGTACATTTAGTTAATAATGGAGATTGTAAACAAGCGTAAAATCTCATTCTTCTCTTATTTTTTTTTTTAAGTCTTATCATTTTTTAATCCGAAATTTCAAATTTTTGAAACTAAACATTCAAGTATTAATTTTTCGATCAAATATTAAGAACTTTTTAAAACAAAAATTTCAATCTCCAAATTTTCAACCAACTAAAAAGACAATCGATAAATTATAGCATCTCATTTAGGACGAGGGCTGTGTAAATTATTTCCTGGCAATGTTATACTATTACTTTAGATGCACGTTATAATAATGATGTCGTTCAAATGAACGACAACATTCAATCTTAATATATAACTGCAGAAATTATTGAACAAGTACAAAAACCGGGAGGAACGAGAATTAATGAACACGAACTTGGATCAAGGGAATGTTCTTAAAGATGCTTCAGCAAGTCCATCAATACAAGAAATGGTGGTTGAAGAATCGGGCGAGCAATCCTTCCCAAATACTTGTACTTCGGAGATAATTCAAGTAAAGAAAATTTTTATCAATTTTCTCTTTCAATTCGCGACTTCATTTTTATCAAACAAAATAAACATTACTATCGTAATTGTATAAACTATACATCTGAAGAAATGATTATAGACGAGTAACATAATGGGAAGTAACAACTGTTTGCAAGATATGGTTTCCTCTGGAAGTATCGTACCATTTTATGAAAAATTCCTACCACTGGTTACGCAACCTGTTGTAATAGAATTTTCAAATTTATCCTTAAGAACAGGTATCTCGATCAATAGAAGACATATTTCTTCAAATGATGGATATTTGTATAGTTAAATAATTACACCTTTAGTACAAAAGAAAACTTTCATTATAAAAAACGAGACTTCGATTCCAACTGATTTTTGGCTTCGCATAAAGAACTTTTATCCTATTACGTGTTCGTGTGAATGGAAGTCGCAAGAAGATCAGATCAAGTTCATTTATAAACGAATTTTCAGTCGACAGAAGGGATTGATAGGTGGGACACTATTTACTCATAGAACTATTAGATTTTATATACAGATATTGTTACTTTGAAATACCTCTTCTATTTACAGAAGATACACTGCATAGAGTAAAACAACCTAGATCAGGCATAGTAATTTATGTTGATCCATTGAATTCAAATATTGGCCCTTTTAAAGCCATACCTATAGATATTTATATTTTTGCTGATACATGGGGTATCTATGTAGATGAATTAGAAATAAACATTACTGGTCTACCACAGTATACTATAGGGATATGTGTGCAAGTTATTGGATCACCAATTTCATTATCAATTTCTGACAGGAATGAATTTAATGTACCTGTTATCAGGTATATTCAGAACATTTTAAAAAATTCCAATTTAGCAGTTTACAAAATTGTATTTGTAGGTATGGAATGGTATCTACAGGTATTCATCTGCAAGAAAGAAAAATATTGTTGACAAATACAAGTGTGGTGCCTATAATCATTGATTGGCATACATTTATAGTAAAACCAGTTTTAGAATCAATGCCTTTTAACGTAAGATTTAACTTTCATACTCCATTTACTGATGAACTGGCATCGAAATTGAGAACTAATCAACAAAAGGATGATAGTGAAATACATTTAGAAGAACATTTTTTATCCTCAAGAAGCACACATGCATATGATTCTATTGAATTTAGTGCCATTAGTAACATTACATCTAGTTACATGTAAATGGTTTAAATTGCACAGTATTATAGTTATTAAAGACACATAATTACATTTTCCAAACTGTTTTAGGGAATCCTCACATATGACCATGTCCTGGAAGCACAATAGTGAAACTTCAAATCAGTATAACACCAGCAGCTTCAATAAATGTTCAAAAAATGATCATAAATATACGGAAAATAAAGTATATTCACATACAAGTAATATAGAAGAAAAAGAATACATCGAATTACAAATTTCAATACTTCCATACTATGGTTTAATCGATTCAAAAATATGCACAGTAAAGAAATAGACTCCATTAAACTATTAAAGAAAATATTTTAAATGAATAATAAAAAAAACCATTATATTTTTTTCAAGATTATTCCTAGAGAAATGTTCATCTCACCTAAAGGCAATGCCTCTCTAATTATTGATATACAACTTGAAAAGTACAAGACTATGATGAATAAAAATATTGAAGGAGAATTTGTTTGTAAAATTCTTGGATTTATACGAATTGCTCCAAGTGATATGTTTGTATAATTAAGTTAAATTGCACTTTTAAGTAGCTCTGATAGCTGATTGAATCGAAACTTATAGGGGAGGGAAAGAAAGGAGAGTGGATCCTAAATATAAATAACATTTTAACTTTGATACTAACTGATATTGCTATTATGTCATTTACTATTCGATAGTTGACGACAACAATTACTTAATAAGCAAAAGGCTGATAATTCATGTCTATACAGACAGAATTTAATGTATTATATCGAAAGTACTTTATTAATATCATGGAAACTAAGAAATTATTAAATTATTTAGAATCTACTTTCTCCCCTTCCATTGCTGCAAATTTCAACCTGATCAGTACCATTCGGAAATATATCCGTCTTATAATTATAAAGATATAAATTAATTTAAACTATATATAATGAATTATAAGAATCTTTATAATAATGATAGGTACAAAGATAATTATTATGCGAGGCAGAGTGGTAACTATTTTCCCCCTATAGAAATTGATGTTACTGCAAATATTACAAAACCTCATTTAGATTTTCATATTTCTAAATTTGATAAAACATTTGTATGTTGTGCTAGTAAAGTAATGCAAACTCGAAGGAAAAGATTAGAGTATGTAAAGTTGCAAAATACAAAACCTTTCAATTCAAAAGGTATAATTCTTTATTTGATCTATTCCTTTCAGGCTAACCAAAACGTTATTCTTATATAACACTAACAACAACTCAATAGAGATAACATTAGAAACATACGAACCATTTCGTATCAAATCTAAATCAGTTTATACAGAAACAGATCTGCATAACTCTGGAATTATATGCATAAATCCAAATGGATGTGCTGAGGTAATTTATTTTTTCCTGTACCAAGAATACAAATTATGATAATGTTTCTTTCGCAGGTAGAAATAGCATGTCTTGTAGAAGAGAAATTAATTCAAACTATAATGAATACAAGTTTAAGTCAAGACTTCAATGATTCAAGGATCACAGTGAAAGAGTTATTACGCATTGTACACTCTGATAAACATTATCAAGTAAATAGTTTCTGTATTCTTTGTTGCTTGAATCAATATAGTTAATCCTTATATTTATATAATTTCAGAACGTGGAATTAATTTTGGAAATACAGTTGCCAATATTAAAATTATCATTATACACATTGGATTTTGGTGTTGTATATATAGGTGATACGAAGAAACTAACATTAACTATCAAAAACTTATCGAGTATAATTGCAATTGTTACTTTCTTTAGTAATTACATATTATAGTAGGATTAAGTCTTATTGATCGATCTGTATCAGTATGCAGGTTAAACTGTAGAATAAATAAAAAGGCCAACGTTGAAGAATTTATGATTGATAAAGAACATGGCACATTGCCAAGTCATTATAACCATGATGGCTGGTATTTCACAGTCACAGTATCTTTTCAACCAAGGTAATATAATTGCTCACAAATGTTTTATCGTCCACTATGCTAATCATTATATATATAATAATTACTGTATTTGTAGAAAACCGGGGCAATTAGTTGAAACATTAGAAATATTAACAGGTGTCCCATACAGTACAGAAGAATGTCAACTTTATGGGGAAGGAACATTAGATGAAAAATATCATACTCCAGGTGTATAAAAGGATAAATAATAACAGATCTACTTGAAAATTATGATCCATTACGGCAAAATAAAAGAAAATTCACAAAAACGAATTAAAATGCGATATAGCATTATTAACAAGAATGGTGCTCTATCGAATGGCAATAAATGCGGAAAATAGAATATAAATGTCCATACCAACAATACAATTCCAGGACGTTACATAAAGCGTAATACAACAGGAAAATCGAGACATTTAAAACTGAAAACATACCAAAAAAAAAAAAGAAAAAACACTCGAAGATTTCTATTCTTCTTTAGAAACGACGATTTTCATTATTTCGACTGAACATTTACTTTTTTTATATTTACTTGGCAGATTCGATTAAGTGCACGATGCAAGTTAAATTCATTCACAAGAAAAAAAAAAGAAAAAGAAAAACATGTAAAGAACGTACAAACACTACGAACGTATAACTTCGTATTAGGATGATCTTGGTTCATCGATAAGATACTTCAGTCTTTAATAATTATATTACTGGAATTGATAATTAAGAGCGATAAAAAGGGATTTTTCGCTCTCATGAGCGTAGGCCTTTCTGTCGATGATATTAAAACATGTTCATTCACTTGTGTATATATATACATACGTGTGTGTGTGTATGTATGTATATATTGTATTATGTACATATATACTCTCGGAATTTTTGATGACTTCGCCGGAGTTCCTTCGTGGTAATGCCACCTGGCGAGCTGAGCGCCAATCATCAAAGATTTTCCCCGGTCACGTGACCGGTCTAGCCAATCGGCGAACTTTTCGGGCCCTATACGTGGCATAAGGTATGAATCCTTTTCACGTCCGCCATTTTGACATACGGTGCTTTTCGAGAGTGTTGGTTTTATGTTTTATCGTTTCTCGTGAAAGTAATCTTTTTTACCGAAACGTAAGTAACGCAAGTGGCTTGTACCGGGGACGTGGCATCACGGGCAAGTCTCGATAATCAAACGACGTTTCCGAATAATGGAACATTGAGCGAGGGATCTTTGACGATTTGCGTTGGGGAGTAGGTCGAAGGTGACAGACAACCGGGTGATACGCAGTGGCTTCACAAACCGCACAATATCCTTCGCCTTTGTCGCAGTACCTCGGTATTGGTGTTCCAGGTAGCAGATTTTAAAAAAAAAAAGGAAGAGAAAGAGATCGTGAATAAGATTCATCGACGCTCCGAGAGTGATCCTTAACGGTACGCCAGCTCCCATAATCATAGCGATGTATTAAAATGAGAATCAATAAGCGGGCAGCGTGAGCATCTCGTGCGTGTTGTCCCTACATAGAGTTTCTTTTTCTCGTTTTTTTTTCCTCCCTATCTTTTTCCTCGGTTCGGTTTAATTCAAGCCTCCGTTTCACGTCGCTCGAGGTGTCCGTTTATCGCCGTCGATGTGTTCGCCTATAAATGTGCAGGTTAGCTTTCTGACCCTTTTGTATCAGACTACTGCTTCGTGTTTTCCGTCCTTCAGTCGCTTCCGTCTCTCAATGCGTGATTTCGTGTTTTCTCCGCCGTTTACGAAACCTTTGTCTTTTGTCCGTTTGTGTATACGCGTTACAAGCCCTCGTTATTTCTCGATCGATTTCGGTTTTTGTGAAAGTTATTCGTTCTGAAACGATTTCGAATCTGATATACATTATATATATATTTATTATTGCACTCTTTGATTGTATGTATGTTCTTGTTTTTATGTCGGGCATTACGTCTGTTACGATTTTGAATATCAAATTCGTGATAATCGTGTTTTTATAATGTTCGTAATTTTATATTCTTTTTTTTTTTTTTTTAAATGATGCTCTTATCCGTGTTGATAAATTTTTTTTTTCGTTAATTATTTGTTGCTTATTTATGCACGTTTTTGAACGTACAGATATATTTCGTATGCATGAACGTATTAACATTATGTGTGACAAATTGATTTTATTTTGTAAGAGAATGAAATATTATGATATATATAGTTGAATCATTAATACAATTCCATACTGTGTGACATATGTTATATAAAATTTTAGTTTAATTTCAGTCTAGTTTTTTATCATGAAATTTATTTTGTTTGGTTTAATTTTGCATTCAATGTGTATTATATTTATGATGAAATAAAACTATTGTTTTGTTATTCTAGATATTTACATAATTAACGTCAATCATGGGGAATATGTTTGCAACATTGTTCAAAGGCCTTTTTGGCAAAAAAGAAATGAGGATTTTAATGGTAGGCCTTGATGCAGCAGGTAAAACCACGATATTATACAAATTAAAATTAGGGGAAATTGTTACCACAATTCCCACTATAGGTAAATATGATCATTTCTTTCTACGTAATTGTGTTGAGATAAATGCATTGAAATGTTTACTAACTAATTATTGTAAATTTTAGGTTTCAATGTAGAAACAGTTGAATACAAGAATATAAGTTTTACTGTATGGGACGTAGGTGGTCAAGACAAAATCAGACCTCTCTGGCGACATTACTTTCAAAATACACAAGTATGTGATTCATTGACTAAATTATTTTCCTTGATATCAATTAAATTTTATTTCTTTGTATAAACTAATACGATTATTATCAATACAAAAATGGAATAGTTTGTTTTATATTTTAACATCAACATGTATGTTGACTTTGATATTATTTTCATAGAGAAATTTATTTTCAGGGACTAATATTTGTCGTTGATAGTAATGATAGGGAACGTATCGGTGAAGCGCGTGAAGAATTAATGAGAATGTTGGCAGAAGATGAACTTAGAGATGCAGTACTTCTTATATTTGCTAACAAACAAGTGAGTACATTTTGTGAGTTATTAATATGCTTTGATACACGTGTTATGTGAGAATAAAGGGTATTTTGTTAGGATATAATATTCGTTATACAAACATTACATATTAAATGCGTAAATGAAATTGAAAAAGGATAAATTAAATAAACACGTGTTTAAGACTGTACTTATTAAATAATTAATACTCTAGGATCTCCCAAATGCAATGAACGCGGCAGAAATTACCGACAAATTGGGACTGCACTCTCTTCGTAATCGTAATTGGTACATCCAAGCAACGTGTGCCACAAGTGGAGACGGACTTTACGAGGGCCTCGATTGGCTCTCTAATCAGCTCAAAAATGCCAATCGCTAATTGGAACGTTACTCTGTCAACATTCAGTTGCTATATTAACATCATAAAATCAGTTGCACACCTGTCCCCCCACGAATGAATAATAATATAAACAGAGGTAACACTGAGTGCAAACCGCGAGATCATTTTGATCTTGAAGTGGAGGGTGGAGATAGTCGAAAGTTGTCATTGTGCCAGGAAGTTTTTTGGGGGGGAGGGGAGTGGGGAAATCGGCCGGAAGCACATTCGAATGGCCACACAAGACTATTGCCTTGTGCAACTTATTATTATAATTATTATTATATTAGCATTATAGTTACACTTTTTACACAGAGATACCACAAGAAAAGTGGAAAACTTGGAAGTACATAATTGTATTAAAGTACCTAACTCTGAAACATACAATACACTTTGATTAATTAATAATTTGAATATCTTTGAAAAAAAAATTTTAAGAACAAAAAAGTGAAGTACCCACGGTGTTGTCAGTTTGAATGCGTTGGACATACTGATTATCATAATGTAGCTGCATATTGTACATTACATTATATAAATACGATGATAAAAATGTGATCAATAGATGAGAGAATGTTGCTCTGTCCACTACATTACAAATGTCGCATCGGCCCATCAGTTGACATGGAAAAAATGCAGTGAGTGGTAACTGACGGTGCAATGACTTACTGTTTCTAGTTACAAAAGTTTGTTTCTATTTTTTTAAGTTTTCAGTGGTATACGTCGACAAAAAAGAAAAAAAAAAAGAGTAAAAAGATACAGAACTATGCAAGATGGTTGTCTTACTGCTTGTGATTATCAGCAGATGTTATAATTGCACCCTCCTTCATCTGCTCGCGATAAAATCAACAGTCAGTCAACCATGTACATATATCTCAGTGTAAAAAAGATATCATTTATTTATTGCACCTTGAAGGTAAATTAGAATATTGTCAACATTCCGAAATTATGCATCGATCGTGGCGTGAAATGCAAATAAAATATGGAATAAAGAAAAAGAAAAAGTTAAAAAATAATTAGGAAAGAACCTCTCGCAGCAAAGAGAGATAGGCCTCGCAATTTTTAAGCCAAACTGGCATGGCAGTCTGCCAAATGAAGCCATTTTCGCAAAGCCCTTCAATCTCCTAATGTTTTCCTGTCCTTAAAAATATATTGTTTTTACGAAATAATCTTCCCCTAATTCAGGCCTGTCGAACTTCCTCTCTGCGAGCCACACCAGTTTGGCTCTTGATGAGCCAAAGTGTCTCCTCTTTTCTTTCTCTAGGCCCTACACGAGGCCCTCTCTTAACCGATTCTCCCACTACTACACATATTTGGTTTGATTTTGTAACTTTATCAATTCATGTAAAAATATTTTTCATATATGTATGTATCCAATTCAGGTCTAAATAACTAAACATTATTATTTTATCACATTTTCTTTAAAAAAGATACGAAGATATATTTAATTTTGGTTACAAACAACGGATGATGGTGGGATTCATGTAACGTCTGGAGAAGAAAGAAATAACAGAGTAAGATAGGTATGGAGAATGGTTCTTTCCCTATGGTTCAGAAAGAGGAATAACGAGCTACGGTTGGCTCGCGAGTCGCCAGTTCGACAGGCCTGCCCTAATTGATCAAATCGCCTTTCCGTCATATGCGAAGATTCGTATAATTATATATGAATGTTTAAACGATTTGTGAAAAATATACTGTAATTGTGCTTTATGTCTCTTCGCACACGTGTATCTCTTAACTCTTCTTAACTTCTCCGCACATTCAGTGCTTCCCCCTTGGATGGCATGTTTTTGTCACTGAGGTCTTAACTGTCCAAACATCGTCGTCGTCATTTGCATTTGGTCGTAGGTCGGTCTCTGATCGGTGTCTACATCCCTCCGATCCTGACGGAGACTTGAATCTACTTTGTAGTGGATTTCATGAAAATTAGGGAAAAACTTGACTGGGATTTGAACTTGAATCTTCGTGTCCGAAACAGGCCCGCTGTAATTGTGCTTTATGTAGTCTATATGTTAAAGTTGTTTTTGTTCTGGCTGGTTTGTTGAATAGAACTGGTAGAAGTAGAAAAAACTCCTTTTTGGGGTGCATGCATGCTACACAAGAAATGACGGATCCCTCCACTGAGATGTGGAAACCGATAATATAGAAACTATTGTTATTATTCGAAAATGAAACACACCTCTATCCTCCTGATTTCACACTCAGCCTGTACGCATCCCCTTCATTTAGATATGATAATATTTCAGTTACACAAGCACGATTACTTCCCTTTCGTTTTTAATTACTAAAGACTGCGTAGCGTCCCTATCGCATAACTCATTTAGCAATTTGGATTCCCCTTCGTTTTTTCATTCAACTAATTACACATTGTAAGTTGTCAATTTTCATTCTACTTTTTTTAGAGGAAGGAATTGTAATGTTTTTATGTTTGACAAAGATTTTTCCGACCTTTGATAAAATATGTACATTCGACGACTAAAGACAATATGAATCTTAACAAGGATAACGTCCGCTTTGTGCCGGAACAAAATATTTAAAATATATCATATTGTTTTTTTTACCGATACATATTACAGACGAGCGATTCATTATGCTTTTACCATAAGTCGCTGTCGTTCTTTTCAGTATGTTCATTCATCTTCATTGCTAAAGAAATATTATAATTGAAAAAGCCCATAAACAATTATAAACGAAATTACACGTTAGAATCACATAATTTGTGTTTAATTCATTGATGATACATGTATGTATAGAACTTCATAGAACTGTAAAAACAGATGAATGTTTCTTTATTTTTCCTTGGCTGTAGTTATGTATTAATTTGCTTGACATTATATTTTATTATGGTATGTTATTTCAGTTACCGATCCAATTAATTAGAAATCGATGTTAAAATTTACGTATATATATATATATATATATATATATATGTATATATATATGTGTGTGTGTGTTATCGTCGTGACAACGATAAATGGGTTAAATACTTATAAGGTGCATTCATGACATCGTTCCTACGTGCATGACCTTAGTGTCGTGACATTTTCGCGCGCGTAATCTTCGATGTATGAGTAAGTACTCAATACGGTGTATTGTCATTTAGTTTCAAATGTGCATTATATACACGAGTGTAAGTGAATCCGGTTCTATCAAGTCTTTGGTAAATAAACAAAAATAAAACCAATTTTAACCTGGAAGAGAAATGAAATTTCATGAATCAGTGTGAGAAATTCGAAATTGATTGATTTTTACTCAGAAGGAAAGTATCAAAGGTAGAGACAAAGGTAGCGATAGAAAGTATTTCATACGGAACTGCAAACGTTCGTACGAATTTATCGAACAAACTTTTTGTCTTTGCAGACGAGTTGATCCCATTAAGAAGAAATAATTGATACAACTAAGAACGATCTTCGAATAAGAATAGAAGAAATACGTGCAATGTATTATTTCCATTGGTCAGAACTCATGATCTACAAAATCAACTGAATATTTTCATCGAACATTTACGTCATTAATATGAAGTGATTCGTTGATGGAAAATAGAACAATTTACTCAGATACCGAAAGAGAAAAGCAAAGATTAAAAATTTTACGTAAGTTATTACTATTACACGATGAAGATACAATAATATTCGTCTTAATTTCGTGTTAGAAGCAAATGTACAATATATAATCAGTTCGTTTGGCTAAAGAAGAAATCCATACTTCGTTGTTACTATAAACTATGACAATTGGTATGATCATTTGAGTTTTCTATTTGATCGAAAACTACAATTACCGGGGAGCGGAAAGATGACGTTATTAATCAAATAGAATCATTGGTCATTCGTGTTTATTTAACTTTCTATCTACAGGTTACGTTTACACATAGTTTACTGCGCGAAGTTGTGGTGAACATTTGTGAAATGACGCGAAGCCCCGGCGCCCCTTGTATTTTTAGAATTATTAACAACCTGCAGAATAACGATCACGAGTATTGAATGTCAGACGAAGCTGTTTGTGATAGATACGTCTCGCAGACGGCGCCAGGCTTCTCGTCGGCAATAACCAAGCGAGTTCGGTACTCGTCATCCGTGGCCTTTCTGATCATATGCGCGCGCGCGCGCGCGCGTTCATTTTTTCGCATATATCGACAATCTCTACGATTCGATCACCGAATAATAAGTAGCAAGTGAAAAGTTCGTCAATTATGGACAATGAGGCAAGCGAGAAGATCCTTCAAGAAATGATAATTATGTACTCGCGTACAGGTATGCACACATTCGATGCTATCGTTGCGATTTCGAGGTCATCGCGTGTACGTCTGCGTGCTATACGTCATACGACAGGGTAAGAATTCTTTTTAGTCGGTTTCCCATTTTCTAACATATTTTTCTTTTTTCGAGTAAACGTGAAAATTCCACGATGTAAACTTTGAACTGCTGAAGATTCCTTCTACGCCATACGTTTGTCGCGAGTACGATAAAATATCACGCAAGGAGCGTGTATCGTTCGATACTTTCCCGGTGTTATCGCGAAATGTTATTCATCTATTTCGATGTGAGCATAATTTAAACAAAACACGTATAATGGACGAGAGAGTGCCCTTTGCTCCAACCAATTTTGTGCTTATTTAGTATAAATAACTGAGCTAATTGTAGTTTAGTTACTTTAAAAGGAGCGACGAATTATTCTCGTTTCAATCGTTTCTCTATACAATTCGATCAATTTTGAATGCGAGTCATTGTTATTTCAATAAGTATTTTTACATAGCATTCTTTTAAGCATTCTTTTAAGATTCGGCGAATAATTGACCGAACATAGACGAATGATCGTTTGAACTTGAACGAGCAAACGAAATACGTATGTGAAGGCTATTTACAGAGCTATTTACAGAGAAATAATTTAAAAATTTGGCGTATTATTAATTAAATTATTAACATTGCTAGAGTTGTTTATATATTTTGTCCAAAATTTACAGAATATTGTTCGTTATAATATTGTAATATCGAAGATATCATTTGTACAATTTTTGGCTTCTGCAAGATTTCGTTAACTTATTGGCAATGTATTTGAAAAAAAAAAAAAAACTTAACTCTTTGAGCCTAACAGATTGTTTTCGTGTTTTTAATTACGACAAAATATTTCTGCTACATCGTGAAGCAAAATCGAACATTTTTCTGCTGTGGTCTTTAAACGCTTATCGTATTTTTAGTATGGAAATGCACATGGTGTCGAATATCATGAAAAAAGAGCCATAAAAATTATCCTCGTTCGTCGAGTCTTAAAAATCGGGGCTCTCTTTCGGCAGTGCTTGAGGGGAAACGATCGGAACAGATTTACTAGCGCGCGTCGAATGTAAAAATCTGTCGGTACGTCGCGTTTCGTTGTTATTACTCGGCGTCTTATATTTAGAGCTCGTTGAAAATTTCGTCGATCTTCGAGTATAATGCATTTCATTGTCGAGACGCGTTTGGCGAGATCTTTTCTTCTTGCGGCGCGTAGCTACGACGCGTTCAACGATCGACACGTTATCTTCTTCTCGCAGGATGACGTTGCCAAAAGTGGTGGCTTTTGAAAACGCTCGGGACCGGGCCATTCTACGCACCGTACGATAAACTATTTGAGTTTACACGATCGTCTGTGTTTTCCCTTCGACGAGGCACCAGGTTATCAATTTCCTTCGGACATTGGGAAAATATTATTCCAAGTCGAGGCCAGATTGTTGTTGCACCGCCAGACGAAATTCCGAAGGGGATGGTTCTTTAAGTTTCCTATTTAGAATTTAAAAGAGAGAAGCGTTGTCAAGCGAATTTTACGTCGAATCATTTTTTAAACAAAAATCTTTATTTTTAGATAAAATGCAGTTAATAATTATTCGGTGTATTAAAAAAAATACACCGCATCCATTTCAATGATTGTGGAATGAATGTGCTACTTACACACAAAAATATTCAATATCTCAACACGTATGCGTACTATAGCTTTTAGATTTACGTTCCAGTTTGACTTGGATAATAAAGAAGAAATTATAATTTTAATTGAATTTCAAAATAGTATTATAAAAAAACAGGAAACATTGTGCCAAATATCATGCAGAATTTTTATTTCGTCGTCGCTATGAGTATGTTGCTACCTGTAGTTGTATTTCGTAATGTTTTATGGCCGTAAATTTTCCAATAGCATTAATAACGACTATTGCTATAAAATTCCATATAAATTGCGGTTGTAACTCTTACTTATTATCTAAGCAAAATCTGATATATATTCAACTCAAAAAAAAAAAAAAAAAAAAAAATATAATCCGTATGTCTCTAACATTACATAAGATTAAATGACGCGACGATTATATACATATGTATTATATATAATGAAATCACTTAGAATATTGAATTTGACAAAATATTTGGAGATCATAAAAATCGGTGAGGTGTCTTTTTATATGTAATTATGGATATGTTTACCCATAATTGGTTAATTGCAATGTATTTTATTCGTTCGACTCCCGTACGATATAACGAATTTAAATCATCCTCTTACGTTTATAAAAAAATTCCCATAAGTTTTCGAATACTTCCGTGAGCAGCTATGATATGACGTGCGTTGCAACGAAACATTTTAAAATTTCACCAGCACGGTGATGAGACACGACTTGTCATGATTATATTAATGAAATTTGAAATCAACCTGAGTTACCAAATATACATATACATGTTAAAATGTAAAAAGTTAGTTTATTAAATTTGACCAAAAAATATAATGACGATAGTCGTAGTCCTAAAGAGATTTAAAAATTGTTTCGTGTGACGCGCATTATATTGTACATTCATATGAATAGCTGTCAAAGTGTTAGAATAGTTCGTGTGCACGCATAATATGTATTGCGAGAATGGCGCCAACATTCCGATCAGTCGACGTACATGCACCATAAAATGTTGGATCACGCTCGCGCTGATAATAACAGCCGCTCGAGTGGGTGGCGTGCTACGTAAAGAACGGAATACTTGAATCGGTGTGGAAACTGGCGCGTAATGTAGGTAAATTCTACCGGCGTGCAGGAATGCCGCATAATTCAGCTATTAATTGATGTTTGATCGCCGTTCACGCAAATCCGATTAATAGACATCGCGATCGTCTCAAGGAGAGGAGAATAAATGTCTCTTCATTTATCTCGTCTGTCTCGGCCTTTTCGGTCGATCGTTTCGACGATCGGGACCGCTGAAACGAAACTATTTATAATCGCACGGTTCGCGAGCGAGGTACATATTTTCATGGGCGCAAAAAGCGGAAATAGGTTTACGAGTTCGATATCAGTTTAAACTTTACCCGCTGGCGCGGCGTCACGATCGAACTTAGGCGCGATGATTTATCGATACGCGCTGACCACATGTACCATACGCAATTTATTTTACAGCTTCGTAAATCACGATCCGTCCATCCAAATCAACCGATACGGGCTATTTACTCGGGCTCGTGTCGAATTTGGACGATGGAATAAATTGTCTGCCGTGTAATTGCTTCCAGAAGTGAAAACTTACAGGTCTGATTTTCTCCGTTTCTTCCAACTTTCGTTGTAACGAAAGAATTCTTTTCTTAATTATTTCGGTTCATATATATACCACTACTTTCTGTTCGCAATTAAACACTGGCTTTTGTGACCATAAATCTAATCTCTCTCTTACTTTATCCAACAGCTTCCTCTTAGCTCTTAAAAAGTTAATGGAACTTGTTGAATATTTACACCTTGAAAAATTCCGCATCTCCGTTGAAAGATCAGAAAGAGAATCGGAAGTTTCTGGAAGAGGAAACGCTTGATAAAGAAGGCTTGAAAAAAAAAGCCACAGTCTTTGAAATATCGGCGGTCAACACTTTCAGACTGTGTATCTTCCAGCGGATTTTTCCAACATTCCTCCGGTGGAGTTACGAGCCATCGATCTCGCACGTGCGCGCAGAAAGCTTCAGTCCTGATCCTTTGGCGGGTAACACTTCTGTTCACGTTCGCGCGCAACGTGGATAAAATTTTCGACGCGCACGTATAAGGTGTAAGTCACACTCATAGGTGCGTACGTGGCGTATGAAATTTGCATAAACACGTGCACAGGCAGAGGCCTGAAATGTATCCGGGCTTAAGGCAGCGAAGAAGAATCGGCGCGGTAACGACCGTGCCCCGTGTGTGGGACGAATAATACCTCCGTGTTGCCGCCGTACAGTCGACTGCAATAACGTCGATTTTAGACGGCGGTTCGCGAACCGCTCGTAACTTACGTCCGTCTCGTTATTGGCCCGTTCCTTTCAAAATCGGGCCACGACACGCGTGTTCCACTCAGAAATTCATACGGTAATCCGGCGTGATGCATTTGTATACCTGGAATAAATTCACGATCGTCGATTTCACTTCGCTGTTCTTTGATATTAATAACCCCGAAAGGGTTGCCCTTCCTACCTTCTCTTTGTGAAAAGTAAGTTGAAAGTACGGAGATGTATAACATCGTCTAGCAAACTTCGTATTACAAATTCTCGCGTCTGTCGTTTATTCATTCATCTTTTAGTGCGCATATTGGACCCACGGGATCCGCCATGTCTACTAATCAATTCAGTTGCTACGCATCCGTTGCAGCATTAACAGAGTGTAACGAATTAAACGAAAATTTAGAATTAACCAAACTTCCTGGGATCAACGAGATTGTTATACGCCTGTTATCAGTGGTAATTACTCTCATTAATTTCACCATAGTTTACTTTCCGCGGAAACTGCCGATCGTTCAGTAATTTTAGGTCGAATCTTCTTGCAGAATCCGTTTGAACGTCGCCCGATCGTTTATGTTTGAAGGATATATATCGATCTAATTCTGAGAAGACTCGCGCCGAGACGAGAAGTTCAAAGTGTTCTGACGTTACTGTACGACAGAGTAATAATCCCATCGAGGTATACGCGAATACCGTGAATACATACGCGCGGGTCCAGAGGCGTGGACTAATAGATCTACGTGAAACGTATACTTGCAGATGCAGAAGGGCGAATATTTCTGCCTCTCGTGTACATAGCTTTCGAGATCACACGGTCTGTACTTACAACGATTATGCACATACATTGAGAACAGTTTATTTACATACATGTATTTTGTGTTTATGCACTAAAATCAGTTGAGAGTTTTCGATGTCGGAAGAGCAAGAAAGTTTTCAGTATAATGCTCTTTTGAACATTTACATTTTTCGTTCGACTGAACTTCTCTTTCATAATAATAATAATTTACTTATGATTTTGCGTCATAAAATTTTCTATGAGTGCATCAAAACCCGCAGTCTAATGATTGATTGTGACGTCAATGATAAAGATTTGTGATATTAATAGATAGATACCAAAATTGAGCTATCGTATCGTATCGTTGCATTATTTCGGGATTGTTATGAATTTTTATTTCGTCATCATCTCTATATGGTAGTCTACCATGTATGATGATAATCTCATTTCTCAAAAAGCTCTTTACGAATACAGAGAATCTAGACACTGGTCCCGCAAGAAGGAGAAAAGAACTCACGATATGTAAAGCCGAACTTGCCCGGAAATTCATTGATCAAAATCCAAATTTCAAGATTCCGATTCCGTCTTACTTCCGTCAATAGTTTATGCGTAACGCCGATCTCCCCCTTTGAAAAAGTGGCAGAAAGGGAGGGTGAGGGGCAAAGGGTGAGAAGACGATGGAAGAGGAGGAGAGTCTCGTCTGCTTTTGAAACTCGTCGTGTCGAACACCTCGCTTAAAACCAGCCTTACCACTGTATCTCTAAATCGAACGGGCACCAAGGCACCCGTGACAAGCGGAGACGCCGCGATGCGATATATGGGGCTCGATTTCGCGGCAGGCGTTCGCGACTTGATGTGAAATTAAGATCGATTTCACGTCTAACGAGCGTCGCCCTGTGGCCATGGGTGTCGCAGGGCAAATAAGAAAAGCGGGGAAACGGAAAGATGAGATTGAGCCGGTTGGTCGTTCAACCGAGGCCAGTTACGACGGACGGCGCCCGTGATCCGGTCAGTTTGGCGAGGAACGTGAGAGTAACTCGCTCCTGAAGCGAAAAGAAGCGAAACGAATAGATGTTCGTCGGTGGAAGAAGGATCAACGCACAAAACAACGAACGAAGAATCATCAAGAAGGAGACACGGTGAAGCTGGTGAATAAAACGAGAAAGGAAGACGCTAGTTGGTTGAGGAAAAGAGCGAGCGAGAGAGAGAGAGAGAGAGAGAGAGAGAAAGAAAGAGAGAGAGAGAGAGAGAGAAGTATTATAACGACGAGGGGAAGGAAGAGAGAGTGGCGTGAGAGAGATGAGGAACCGTGTGTGGTTGAAAGAATCGAACGAGGCTGGCGGGAGAGTGGAAAACATAGATGGTGAGAGAAACAAAGGTGGTAAGACTGGTTGGCAAACGAGCGAGGAAAGGATGGGAAATACTAGTACGTTAGATACGTGGGACGGATAATACTTCCTTGGCGCGTGTAATGTACTGGTCCGGCGGCGCCGGCGCCTGCATGTAATGCTCTTTCTTTTCTCTCTCTCTTTCTCTCTTTCTCTCTCTTCTCCCTCGCGGTAGACATTCTGTTTCTCTCTCCCTTTTGGCAGAGTGCAGCGTATTTATAGTGTATTATTATTATAGTATGTTTACGCGACATGACACAGATTCCACAGCGATGCCCCCCCTTGGGGAACCAATATGGTTGTATCCGGTACGCGCCAAAATTTTAACGTCGGGCTGCGTCTAAGAACCGGGTTATGGTTGATGTTATGACGCACGACACCCGACGCAGTTTCTCGAAACGTTTATTCTCGGCGTCTTGGGAACGTAAACGAACATTATTGGCCATCGATTTTTCAAACGAGAAGCTCGCGGTTGCGACAGAGAAGGCGCTCGGTTACGCGTACTTAATTCTCTTAATTAAGGACGACGGACTTCAGTTCTCCCGTCGATGTTAATGACAATATTAAATTGACGTCATTACCGTGATTGCAACGCGATCGCTATGAACTAAATTGCGTCATTGTTTACATTTTTATAATACTACGTGCTTGTAAGATTAAACGAGACGCGAAAAAAATCGTTTGTCAACGTAGGATTATGCGAGAAATGCACATGCATGTATACACGCGTGCACAACCTCGTGAATACGCAAAAATGTTTGTTGCATGTTTTGGTCAGGCTTGTCGATTTATATAGTGACGCGGAGTCGCGCAGTTATTTAACGTGACGACGAGGATGACAGAGACTGGTGTTTATCATCGATCAGGAAAAAGACGACAAAAATAAGGAAAAAAGGAACAGAGGCAATGAGAAACCAGAGGCGTCAGGTCTGTGTCCATTTGAATTTTTCCTCTTTGGCGCCATAATTAATTGACCTCATTGTGGATAGCGGCTCGATTCCGATTGTTTTTATTCCGATCGCCTATCAGCGATGAATTTGTCCGAACGTCGTAAATAAACCTACGTTATCCAACAGCGGATTTTTCTCCTATTTCTATTCCGCGTATTGCGTCGAACAAGAAGTTCAAGAAAGTTGTCCTTCGTTACATTTTTATCTTTTTGAAGATTATTTGGTAATTATTTAGACAAGAATGCACTTTACCGATTTCGATGATCTTCGGATTTATTGTAATTTCACTTGCACGTTGTAACCACTCTTAATCTTATTGTTAGTTTCAGAGATATATTCTTTTTGGATTTACATTAGATTTTGCTTGGATAATAAATAAAGGTAATAACTACAATATCGTACACGTAATATATGCATATTAATATTGTTAGAACATTTTTAACTATAAGATTAATTATAGGTTGCCGTTATCGACGAAATACAAATTCTGCACGACATCTAGCATAACGTTTCTCCAAACTGGGTCAACGAAATTGACGACGTATATTTTTTTTCCACGTTAATTATAATTTCTTCTTTTTCTTTATTATCTGATCCAAATCCGATGTAAATTAGTGTAAATCACTGACGCGGACATGTATATATACTTTAAGCTGTAAGTAATTACAGTTCGTCCATTTTAGGAACATTTTTCGAAATATCCAACAAGCTAGATTTATCGTTAAAAATCCTTACGAGAGATCGAAACGTGTTTTACGATCGGAACAATTGCAAAATATCCCCGAAATATAGCGATTGTGGCGCCGTTCTCGATCTGGGTTGATTAGAATAGATGGATCACGGGAGCAATAACAAATCGTCATCCCAGTCTCGAAACCGGCTGATCCTGAATACATAATAACCGATGACTGTCTGAATGTAAACGAGCGGCACGCCACTTGTTCCACGCGTTTGTTGTTCTATCGTCGACGTGATAAGATTCATGAAATGCACGTAAACTGAGATCGACATGGTTAGTAATCGGCCGATTGCGAATTTAATCGAATTCGAGCTTCTCATTGCATTGTTCAATTGTCCAACGAAACGAGGGAAAATATCTTTCATTTTTACATGGCAAAATATTTATTAAATCTGCACTAAATTAAATCAAAATACTTTTAAAAATTATAAGAAAAAGATCAGATCGATCAATTTATGAAAATCTTAAATACACAGAATCTCTTAGTTTATACAATACTATTGTACAATATGGTAATACAAAAATATTCTTTATTCTATAAATGAATATGCATGCCCTGTGATTTTTGATAATGTAGTAATCATTATTTAGAAGATTTCATTGTGTTGAAATTCGTATAATTTATTTCGTCGTTCAATATATGAGAATTGGCGACTGAATGATTGCACTTCTACATTTTTACAAGTATTTATACTTTATAGAGACAAAGGGCAAGAGATTTTAATGACGCGTACTCGTGAATTTTATCATGTATCCTAATTAAGCAATCTAATCTCTTTTTTCCCCTGATTTGGATAACCACGTGATTCACGAAGAGCGGATAGTCATCCGACACCTGTACAATTAGAATTTGAAAAAAAAACGTAAATAGTATCGTCTCTTATATAGACGTCAAATTAGTGTTATAAAGATTTACCATATGCAATGGACTGTTGCCAAAATATCGTTCATTTCAACTACAGCTGTTGATCCGTAAGAGTAATTCGACATTTAATTCAATTTGATGAATCGGGGCTGTCATTTTTCCGTGTGTGTTTAAATTCGCCGATGAAGGCCTTTGTCTATCTCATGGTCGGGTTTCACTATCGATTTCAGAAATCGTGCAAATGGCTTCGATCCAAGGGGCATCGACGACTTATTGCTTGTTGTGGAGGAGATGCAGTCGCTCTCGAGCGAAACAGAAACACGCACGGGCAACTGCACTCGATCGCGGTCCTTTTGCGTTCGTATTTTGCGATGCGCGCGCGAATCTCGCCAATAAATCATTCAGACGGTGTTGCGAGAGGAATGCCAATCGCGCACTCGCTTGTGCCTCTTTTCACTTTTCTTTCGTAAGGAGCTACTATAGGTATACTTAGAACGTCCTTGTACATGAAAAATAGTATATTTACGTTTATAGAAAGTGTACAGGTACACAAGTACTTAGTAATGATGGTTTAATCCTTTCAGCGCTAACTACTTTTAACATAACGAGTGAAAATGATACTTTGTAATCTCGCTATCTTTTTCACATTTGTATCTACACGAGAGAGCATGATGTTTTCTTAATCAAGTGAATTTGAACAAACTCAAGATTATTAACACTAGAACTACTAGAGTGGTCAAAATGACCAATTTATAATTTTCTATGGAAATTTCATCCATTTATAACAGTGTATTTTTAGATACTCGAGTGATTTTTAATAAAATATATTAACAGAAGTTTGTGTTTTTTATCGTATTATTAATTTCTTGTATCTTGCACTTTAATTTCTTTACCACAAATATTATACTTTGGTCGTCGGTAGTTCTAGTGTTAAAGTGACTTCACTCTTTAAAATAAAATCAACAATTCTACAATTTTTCTACAATTTTTTTTCACGAAATTATAACAGTTTAAAGTATCGACAATTTTTCATCGAGCGTATAAATATTTTCATTCTTTTTTAAGAATTTCTCGTGAATTTTGTGTATTCGGTTTAAACCAGTGTTTTTTACTTTTTTTATTTCAAGTTAGTATTTCGCGCGAAATGCGCGCGCATTCAGCTTAAATTAGTCAAAGATTATAGCGCCAACGGTGAAATATGGAATACACTTCCTACGATTCTCGAATAATCGATATTATTCATGATCGATTTTAAACTTATATCCGTAAATATGGCGGAAAGAAGCACGTCGCGTCTGTAAATAAAGAATAGTATTATCCAGAAAGAAGTATCATCCAAAAGTTGTCAAGTAAAAGTCAATAGTTAATTAGTCAGCGTTTGAATTTTTAAGACAAAACGTGCATTTTTAGCTCCAACTCGAGGTAAGATTTAACCAAATAATTATTACATATAATTTTCAACAATTAAAGAAATAATAGCATATAAACATTTAAACAGAGCATACTATACTAAAAGTTATTTATAATTTTATACCGAAATTTAATTTCAATTCTAACCAGTAGAAATATTATAACCTTGCAATTGACTAATTCATTGTTTTATATATACACACACACACACACATTTTATTATATGCTTTTGCATACACATTTCTATTATGACATTTTTTTCACTTATTTGTTGATTCTTTAATTTGATATTGCGTAATTATTAACAATTTTAACACTAAATTCAATGATAATTTATTAAAAATATACGTACTTAATAGTACGTATATATTAATAAAATAATAATTTTACTGCATAATATAATAAAATTTTCCATTTCTCGAAAAAAGCAAGGTGTAGAGGCTCTAAATTCAAAACAATAACACAAACACAATGTTTATGACCGTTCAAGTTCATCCCATCTTCTGCTCCTTTTTCAATTGCTTGACGAGACGTGTAGCGGAGAGGTCATTCGGCTATTACGCCATACCAGGTTCGTAACTTTTTCTAACCTATCGGTGGTGTTGGTTCTTCGACACACTTTTACTTCCATTTATACTTTATTAATACTATCATTTAATTACTACGCGTGTGCTTAACGATTAATCGAGCATCACGGTAATGAAATCATATAATACTTTGAAACTTTTCGCGTCGATTTTTTTTCAATTGTCGATTTCACTTGTACGGTAACTGACAGCTTGTCTCATCTGTTCCTCCAGTAGAATTTGAGGTGATTGTCGTTTTATTTTTACACGTTTGCCTTCATTTGACATGTCATTTTTTGTTCTAACTTTCGTTTCTTTTCGTGCAGGTTATTCCTTAATTCTGGAAATAGGATAGAACAATCTGATGGAATTTTCTTTGACGGAAATTTGGTTACATTTCATTTATTTTAGATATACACAAACGATTGAAGCACAATTAAACGATTCAAAGCAAGATTTCACACGCGTTTTTCATAATATTATTTCTTAAGTACATTTGGCTATGAAGTTTTGTCTTGTGAAACATTTTTAAATATTTATAACACTTGATTCAGAATACAATACTCGTCTTTCATTTACAGTATTCAGTATTGAGATATACTTTATAATATCTTTAACTAATATCTTTAACACATATTCAAGTTTTTTTACAATCATGTTCTAGAAAAATAGCAGTATTTTCTAAATGAACGCTTCTTGGCTCTCCTCCAACTAATCAGCTTTATTTTCAGAAAATTTTAGTGACCGCGCGCAATGCGGTCGGTAGAATCAGTATTTGTTGCGAAATATTTTTATACTTTTCTGAGCAAAATGGCTCTCGTTAAATTAAATAATCAATTCATTCAAATTACAATTCGCGAAATTAGAGTCGCTGATTGTTACTTAAACACGCACGTTGATAGTCTTTTATTTTTATTTTTTCATATTTTTTCTTGTTCAATATTCGTTTATTCGGTACTAGAGTCAGTGCTCAAGAGGATAAGGTCTCTCCGAGAGATCAAGATCGTAAGTAGTTTCATACTTCAGTTTATTCAATTTTTCATATTTAACAACATAGTATAATGTTTGATGTTTTGTTACAGATGCTTCACATTGGCATTAATTTCTTTTGTATTTTTTGGGGAAAATCCAACGTTGGCTCTAAAGCCAAGAATGTAAGAATCTTCTTTCATTATCTTCAACCTAAGATTTTTCTTTCATATACAAATTCTAATGTTTAATGTTTTGTTACAGATCTTCTACAGTCTCCACTTCTCCTAATCCTCTAAGAATATGATGCTTCAAAAGCTAAAAATGTAAGTACTTTAGCACGTTGTATTTAAATTTTATTCTCTATAGTTTTCTTTCTATTGAAATCGAATGTAAAATTATAATTATAAAATGAGAGCACTTAAAATTATTAGTTCCAATTATTATTATTAAAATTTAAATTTTCACACATAACATTGTATTTTAAAAACAAAATATTTTATGTTTTTTAGGAAACTTTTTACGGCGTTCACCATGGGATTTTCAGTTGTACTTGATGAGAGCCTCCACGATAACTTTCCCTGCTCCAGTGCAATATTGATGACAACGTTCTTCGCATCTATCGCGTGAGTCGCATGTATTTATGTTCCTCCGGTTACCTCAGTCATGTCGTAGGATGAAAGGTCCGAATCGACACGAGTGACTGGTTACGTAGAATTTTTAATGAGCATAGTGACCGCGGGTATTTTTTATACCCGTGAGTAGTAACAATGTTTTCATGTTTTTTTATGTATTAGATCAGGATAGGGCTTCTTGCACATCGCGATTTTAACAATTAACAGTTATTAATATCTCACACATAGCTGTAAACGTGTTTCAGTCACGTTTTATGCAATGGTCGTTAGCTATTGTCAGTCGATTTCAAGAAAATGGTACGTAAATTAGAGTGTGAAAGTCGTGCGTTAAGCTCGGGTGTCGGAAGCGTCTCGGGACGTCCTCTCTAGTTTAGGTCTGCGCCCGGGTGGTATGTGTGAGAACCGTGAAGCGAGTGTGTTGGTGTACCTGTTTTGCCATTTTTTAAATATAGGGCGACTGTTAGGATAGGTAGCATACTTTCTGGTCTGAATGTGTTTAATTATAAGTAGGTAGAGCCGGGCAGGTTGGCATAGTCTCTGGTCGCGTGTCCCCTTTTCGCGTGTCCAACCTGTTTCAGGAAGCCTAATTTGAAAAATCGACAGTGAAATTGGTACAAATGGAGCATGCCACTTGTTTCTGGTTTTACTCTTCGGTTTTTCGAATTTAGCATCGCGGTCGCGATTGGTGTTGCAATAAGGAATGATCGCTTTTCTTGAAGTAGCGTTGCGTTTATCAAATGTCCAAATTTTTCCATTGAATTCGTGGAAGGTTGTTCCTGCTCCTGAATCACCGGATGTAGCTATAAAAGCTGTACAGAGGTGTTCATTCATCAGCAACCTCCAGCATGGTTGCACTGGACGCGTTGTAATTATTTTTTTCGCATTTTTAAATACGAGTGCATAGATTAATACCGTCGCGTACTTATTTTCGCGGGAGTGTTTTTGCGTTTGATTTTGAAAATTCCTATTTTATAATTAGTAGTATACTAGTGAGTTAATATTGCGAAACAAGATACGGTTTGTTGCTCGGATGTAGATTTAACAACAGCCCTTCTAGTTATTGTATCGAGTAGGAAGTGTTCTTTTAGTAGCCCTTTTCGCTACTGTATCACGATTTCTTTTTCATTAGCCCTTCTGGCTGTTGTTTTAGATTTTCTTTGTCAGTAGCTCTTCTGATTACTGTGTTCGGTTTTCTTTTTCAGCACCCCTTATTCCCTCGTTTGTTACTGAAAATACTGCTAAAAAATATATATTTTTTTATTAATTACAACCTTGTTGAATTTTATTATAAATTCACATATATTCACATGAAAGTGATTTCATGTGTCGTATGTATATATAAGATAAAGTGAGAAAAGTATTGCAACAATATATTTAAATATTACAATTAAAAATTTGAAACTCTTTTTACAAAATAATTAAATCGATTGAATTGTTAATTCATTAAATGATCGTTCGTTATCGTAGTTATTTTTTTATTTTCTTTCATCTTTGTATCAAAGATAAATTTTCAATTTTTGATTTATTCAGTTTAATTTAAATCCAATCGCATGAAAAAATGAACCGTAATACCGTAAAACGTGGAGAGGACTCTTCTATGTAACTCTGACATATAGCAAAATGATTTCGGTTAGTCACATAGCTTCACATTTCGGTATTGAAAATTTGACACTGTAATGAATTTCAGAAATCATATCTCTAACGCATTCACTACTTGACCAACTCTGTTCATTTTACTTGATATAGTTTCCCAATTCATTGTTGTTTGCGTGGATTGCGCTAAAAAAACACTGATTTTTTTAGTATAGTCGGTATAGTTCAGAGCATGGGACACGAAGTCCCATAAAATCTATTCATATAGCTCGTCTGTCTTCACCTTGGCTATTCACCAACCTCAATGAACGGACGCGTTTAGGGGAGGGGGATGAAGTCTTTTCAAGAATCGCTAACATCGTGCTGACGCCAGAGTGCACGGGCAGGTGTCTCGGCCGAAGGCGCCGGAAAGTCGTAAACGGACCAGGAGATATCTACGGAACGACTGTGCATTATTTACACCTCATGGCGCGCTGTAAAATCGTGTATATTCCCCTGTTTCTTTTCACTGTTCGCACCTGAATGCAGGTACATTTAAATTAAATACATAGGATGGCGGCTTCCCCTTTTTCTCTCTTTTTCTCTCTGTCTCTTTCTCTCTGTCTTTTTTTCTTTTCTCTATAAGTTTACATACAGTGTTCTTCTGAGTTAGAACAAACTTTTTGTGGTGTTAAAGTTTATTTTCTTGATTAAATGCAAAGAACATTGAGATAATTTGTTTTGTAACATACAGAGTGAACAACGTGACTTGATCAGCTTGGATATCTCTGTTGTTTTTAGAGATATGAAAAAAAGCTTTGTTAACAAAAGTTGTTTAGCGCAGAGGTGGCCTCAATATGACAGCAATTTCTTTGTAAATGGAGGCGTTCAAAGTAATTTCAAGGTCTTTTATTAAAATCCACTATTAAATGGGATAGAAACAAAGGTTCAGATCTCTTTTATAGTTTGTAGTTAAAAGTACAGTCTGTAGTGATCTGAACAAGACTCAAAAAATATTCTGTTCATACAATAAATGTATGAATGTCATATTAAGATACTTGTATGATACTATTTAACTAAGAAGAGAGAGTATACGTAATTGTAGAAAAGCGTAAAATCAATATCTTTGAATGATTCTGTGCCTAAATAAACAAATGTCTTGATTTAGTCCAAAAGTTGCATGTGCATGAAATATTATTAAAATATGCAACATTTCAACAATACAAAAAAACTCTACTATACCTTGTACCAATGCATTAGCTGCTACTAAAATGTGTCGCCCCTAAAATTTCATTCTCTATTCACTAAAAGTATTTTGTTTTTAAAACTTGATAAATCAAACTTGATAAATTTGCCTTGCTCAAGATGAAACATATATGTTTTAAAAATACAAAGTGTTAAATATGTGTTAAAAACTAAAATACAACAGTCGCGCCGACAGCGTCGCTCAAACCAACATGAATCAACAAGGCGTGTACAACGGGGTAGCAGTGAATTTGTCGAACGTGCTTCGGCACTCGACACCCGGATTATCCTCGGTCCGTGGCCGAAAAGCAAAACTCAAGTCCAAGTGAAAACTTGCCGTTGCTTACTTTCTTACATTATCTTAGTAACTTTATTCATCGAGCCTACACCGAGCTACGTCTCGCGGCTTACTTCTTCGTAGAACCGGCCATTGTCTCGGAGATTAATGGTGAAACCGTTCGTCCCGTCCTGCAGACACGAACACCCGAAAGATTCCGCTCCTTTTGTGCTGCTCTCTGCCCGGCTCCCTTCGCAACAACCACAATCGTGGGGTAGTCGGCCTTGTTTTGATTCCCATTCAAAAAAACGGCCCTTCGCCAAAGCTTCGTTTCTCGAGGGTTGAGAATTCGTGCCAGTCTCCTCTTTCGACCTTTTTCACGCGCGTGCCCGCTCCTCGGGAGACTTGTTAATTGCCAGACGAAATTAATCACCCGGCATCCCGGCTCATCCTTTGTGTACGACGGGCTCGCGATTCGCTCGATTTAACGCGTTCCATCATATATGATCTCTCTTGAATGGGAGAGAATGGATGTAGGATGAAGCTAGTGGTGAAAAGGAAATTATAGCGCGACGTAGAGTCTAGATGGCGCTGCTGATGTTCCGTTATGCAGTGCTACTAATGGTTGTACCTGCTGTTGAGTTTTGTAATTTATATTATAATTTATCATGTTTTTAATTTAATCATTTGTATTAAACGACTAATTACATGTAATGTAATGTAATAAGTGCGTGATACAATACAATATATTTATATTACATGTATTTAAATTTAATGGATAAATGTTAGAAATAACATTATTATGTGTTGTGTTATATTTTTATAATTATTAAATATTAATGTAACACTAAAAACGTTATCAATTGAGTTGTTTTTGTGCAATTTCATTTGAAATTTCTGTATTTTTGCTGTACGTCGATTGAAATTTACATTTTTAAAAAGAGGAAATTATAGTTGAATTTTCCTGGGTTAATTTTACTCCCTTGAGTGATATGCTCTATATATTCTTAAAGTTTCATAATTTTCTGAATTTCAAAGTTGGGGAATATCTTTTATAAATATCAGCAATAATCATCTATAAAATCATCTATTAAAAGAACTACAATTTTCTGCAGAGTCTAGACTTAGGATAAATTTCAATATTCTCAGAAGATATATCACAGTGTTATCGAAAATGATAACAGCAATTGATACAGTTACGTCCGTAACTCAACGTGGCATTTTGTCACAGAAATCTTCAATTCCACGTGACTTTTCACTTAAAAATACCAAAGAATACTTTAAACAGCCCGTAAAATACTTCTCTACCTGTTATTTATCTATCCTGTGACAACAAGTTTAATTCACAATTGAAACGGTAGCAGTGCTCTATTTGTTCAGTAGTATAACACTATCCTTGGTCTGACCAGTTCATTTTGTTTTCTCCCATTCGCGCATCCGCTTTCGCACGGCGTTTCAGATTTTCAAGGCTTTCGTAACATCGTCCGAAAACGATCGTAAAGCATATTTCATGCATCCGAATTGCATCGGCGAATAAACTGAGAAGGAGAAACGAGCACTGGAAATCGGTCGCTTTCGTAGAAACTTAGCTAATCTCGTAGAAACATTTCATTTCAACGTGTAAACGGCGCACGGCTTCACGAATGTATAAAATCCATCGAATATACATAAATTGACGTTTTATACTTCTGTGGTCGGTGCCCAATAAAATAACGACCCAACTGATCCGACTTGACCACTAGGCCTTTGGTGAAAGTGAAGGAGACAAATCAACTAAAGCTAAATTGTTTTTGTCTTGTGTAACTTGCGACTTTTAAATATTTACGTAACGTATAATAATATACATGTATTACGTATAATGTTATGTACATTAATGTGTAATGTATATTATATAATATATAATACATATATTCAACATTTTATATATAAAATACGTATATTGCGTATAAAATGTATAAAAAAATATTTCAAGATTTATTTGTCAGGTATAAGCATATTTATTTCTAGAGATTAATGTACTGTGAATAGTAGATTAGTAGATAGAACAGTAGAGTGATATACTCTGACCTCGACAGATTAAGAAGAGAAAAAGAAAGAAACCAGCAAAGAACATTTACAAATAAAGAAACATTAGCAAATAGCAATGTTGGTGCCAGTCGAAAAAAAGGTCTACATTTGGCGTGAATCCGACAATACCTCGCTCCCCACATTCCACGGCGAGTCGACAATAAGCATTGTGCATCTTCAACGCGTTACAGGCGAGCAACAGCCATGGTCTGACTTTATTTCTCGGCCCATCTCCCGTTCCGGGGAGTAGAAAGAGTATTATTGTTGGAGGAGACAGCCGAACCGAAGGGTCTACGAAACGTTACATCTGTTCATTGAGCGTTGAATAGAAATACTCTCCTTTTTTTTTTTGTGACCGTTTTTCTTCTCCGTTCTTTTTCTATCTTCTGGTCCCTGGTTACGAGACCATCCCTAAGTCGCCAAGGAATCTATTAGATTTGTCATACCCATGTGTAGTCGCCAGACTATTCAGCCGTGAATAGTCGCCAGACGGATGATCCCTTTTACACCTATCTATTTTTCTCTTTCCTTTATTCTTTTCTTCCTTTTATCCCTTTTCCCCGTTCTGCCCATTTCGATCGTCACGTCGCTTCCGTTCCCTTTCTTCGCAGATCTTTTTGTCTTCTTCTTTTTTCACATTCCGTCAGTTCTCTGCCTGTAAATTTCTTTTTATCATCTTCTTCGCCATAATCTCGATTATCATTGTATTTCTTTCCCCTCCTTTATTTTATTTTATTTTATTTTCTTCGTGTATCTCTCTTTGATCGTTCGCGTCTGTTCGTTCGACCATCTCTAGTTGAATCTAGTTCCGTCGATGCCTCTTCCATTTCATCTTTGCTGCAATTCCAATCAAATTTCATTTCTAATTTCTTGGTTCTTCATCTTCTAATTTGGAGAGTTGGAAAGTTGGAAAGTTGGACAAAAGACTGAGACTCGATCGCAAAGCCGTTAAGAAGAGAAGGTCTTCGATGATTCTCAGAAGTAATTGAACATCTTCTTGTTTTATTCGGTGTGTGGTCCAGCACAAATGATCCTCTTTCAAGCGCCACCGTGGGCGATACGCTGCAAACCAGCTACGATAGCGCATCGAAATAAATCATTTCGTGTCCTTTCGTACGCCACTGGCACTTTACTATCACGTGTCTTTTTCTTTTCTTTTCTTTTCTTTCTTTGTCGGTTTTGCCTCGGTCAAAATCACGATCCGCATTTTTACTCGATTGCACAATTCGATCTTTCTTCGCCAATCGCCGACGAAAAGTTGCTCTCGCTAAGTCGGTGAATCGGCTAAAGGAAATGATCAAGACAGAAAATAGTAGTAAAAGCGATGACGATAGGTTGGGTTGAAGTGTTACGTATCACGACTTTAGCGCAGATATCGGCGCAGTGGAACCGATGTAAAGTACCGCGATTGTGCGAATCTTTGCGGTGTCGATTGCACCTTTACGACTTTATTTCGGGATTTGCATTCAGGGTCGAAGTTGACGTGCCCATTTAATGAAACGAGCTACCTAAAAAACATCCGAGATCATAATGGCGAGTTACGAAATTAATTCGTAATGCGTGGACATATGATGCAACCGGCTCGAGCATTCTTGTTGACAATGACACGATTCTTCGTGAATCATCTTCCACGATTATTTTCAACATTGGGAATTCTTCACCGGCTTCTTGACAATCTTCCTTTTTTCGCGCAACATTTCCCCTGAAATTCTTTACTCTTTTATACCTGAAGAATTTTGAAATTACCAGGACTTTTCGTCATTGTTACATCCTTTTTTTTTTGTAAAGCTTGTGTAAAATATTTCCCTTTTTACTTAATATCCCGATCTTTTCAACGTCTCGTCTTCAATTGGAGCAATTGTATTTTTTTTTTTTTTTACTCTGATGAAAAGTAAAGAGATACACGCACATAGGCGACTCGCGAGCTTTTCCATCAACTGTCACCTGAGGCACCTCAGCCAATCGGACGCGAGAGAGAGACACATGCATGCGCGAGGGATTACCTTCGATTCGGTGCGCTTCAGCGGCACCACGAGACGAAAGACGAGAGAGTGTCAGAGACGAGCGAAAGAGTGGCGTCGCCGGGAAAAGAGTCACCGCGCGGTTTATCGCTGGGATTAGACGCGTTTCATTGCCTGGTGCTCGGTTCACGAGACGGTTCGCAAAAAAAGAAAAAAGAAGAAAACAAAGAAAACAAAAACTGAAATAGTAACAAAACCGTTGCGTTTCACACGTCGAGGTGAGACAAAGAGAGAGAGAGAGAGAGAGAGAGAGAGGACAGAGAGAGGTTGCTCGCCGGCGGTCCGCCGCGAAGAGAGAACAAAATCCGCCGTAAAATTTGTTTCGTAGCGGAAGATATTTTTCTTGGAAATGAATTCACCGAGCGTCGTCCACGACGAATGTGCATCCGGCTTAATGCCCTGCTGCAGAACGAAGAATGCCGCAGGTATCTCACGTGGAATCTGCGAAAGCGTCGTCCCCTCTCGCCTTCGAACGCGAGACGACACAGCCTCGGCCTCTCCTCGCCATTTTTCTTTTCTCACCTTAAGGCCTCACACGCACACGTTTCTCTCGCCGGGTCTCTCCCTCCCCTTCTCTCTCTCTCTCTCTCTCTCTCTCTCTCTCTTCTCTCTTCTCTCGCGCGCGCTCGTCGCTGCTCGCCCCATCCCGCACCACACCCCTTTCGCGCTCCGTCGTCACCGCAGTCTCTCTCTCCCGCCCCCTGCCGGTCACTCCTTTCGCCATCCTCGTCGCGCCCGTCACTGTCCCCCATCGTTTGATCCCTCTCTTGCAGCTCGTTCTCTTCTCTAGCCGACCGCCGTGCACGGGCAAAAAGTATAACGGCGCGACGATGAGGAGACGGCCGCGCCATGATGTCGACAGACTGTCCTGCGAATTTTTACAAGCCGCTTAGCAATTAGTCACCCCGTCTTAGGGACTATTTCGTAACGAGTTTGCCGCTGCTAGGTGGAACAGAGAGAGAGAGAGAGAGAGAGAGAGAGAGAGAGAGAGAGAAAGAGGGAACCTGGCGAGGTGGAGGATACACAACACACGCTCCTCCGTGAGATCTTTTTTTTTTCCCTCTTGCTCCTCCCTTTTTTTCCCTCCCCCTCTCTTTCTCTCTCTTTCTCTCTCTCTTTCTCTCTCTCTTTTCCTTTCCTTTCCCTTCGTTCGTGGTTTCGAATCTGTATCCGGTCGATCTTTGGTGTTCGAACTGCCGAATAAAGGAGGAAAAAGAAATTGTATTCCTTTCGAGAACACCCTTCGCCATTCTATTTTTAGACGGCGAGTGGAGATTCAAGGGGGAGCGAAACACCGTCGAGTCGCGGTGCCGCGCGTCTCGCGTTGAAATTTTCGCGTCAGGAATAGGAGAACGGTTGAGAGAGGCGTGCAAGGGGGATGATGACGATCAGTCGCGAATCTCTCGATTCGTAGATACGGATTACGCGCATACGTGCCACCGGCGATTTTTCCGTATGCGGCTGGTGTACGTGTAGACTCGCGCGTCGAACGCATTTAACGTTACACGTCATTTCGACGCGTCTTGCAAATCAACGAGAGCCGAATGGAAATCATGATCGTCGCCTCCATTCACGGTATTACGCTCGACTCATTGATTGTATTCCCATGGATGCTTATCTCCTCTCTGTATCCGGGAATTCCTCATTCCTCATTGCTCGACACTTTTGCAAAGCAATTGCGACATTCTACGGTGTTGCATCATTGGTGTTGCAAAAAGAGATACGTATAATTAGTAATTGGCTACAGTGATAGTAATTTCTTTCCAAAGTCGGTCGGCAGTCGGTATAACGTTTTATCGTTGATGTGTGAAATATTTATCAGTACATATGAGTACAGGACGTCTCAAGACAAGTGGCACAATTGAACAAGAGATGAGAAAACGAGTCAACAAGAAAGAGTAAACATTTTTTCCTTCAAGTCTTCGTTTTCGAGAAAATCGAGTTTGAAAATTTATTATACCTCAATTTCGCTAATTCCGGAATTTACCGAACAGGCGCGCATAATCGATACTAATTAAAAGTGAAAGTAAGTGAAAAGTGTAGAATGAAATCAAACTTTCGTTTGAGGCGTCATTTTTTAAAAAGTAGACTTTGAATTGCCTTGGTAAACGTGTACTCGATAAATGAACAAACTCGATCTTCTCGGAAACGAAGAAAAAATTATGTTCCACGTTCTTCATTTATTTTCTCACGCATAGAGTAACGCTCTCGCATCTAGAATTAGCTAAATTCAAATTTTATCAAAAACAGAAGGTTTCAACGAAGAAATTTTATTTCTTCTTTTCAACTTGGGTTTTTCACATGCAGAGTCACTTCTTACTCCCGTTATCACCCTTTCTGACACAGCCTGTATCTATTAAGAACATAAGTATAAATTAAAGATCACGTCATTGCTACAGTTAACGTGACGAAAGAAAAAAAAAACAAATTTGTTAAACAGAACCAGTCTCCACTTGAAAGAATTAACATATCATTTCATTTCGTTAAAATATAAATATGTAGTGTCAATGAAAGTTAGGTTACATTTGCACCTGAGATTGTATCGAAATTTAGTGTGTGTATTTACACGTATCCTAATTCATTTGCAGCTCAACACTCGAGATGATATAAATCGTATTATTGGCGGGACGTTTTTCGCTTACTTATCACAGGGTGAAATTGTGATTAAGGGGAGAACTTTTCTGTCGCATCTCGTGTGCATCGAGTTTATCACTTTTAATAATAAGAGAAATGGCGAGAAAAGTAAGATATTTCAAACTTCTTCTGAAATACTCGTATGATAATAAATATGATACACATTCGAACATTTCCAATCCACGCGCATTTGTGAAATGGTAACATTTTATAATACTTGCCACTCGTGCATACACATCTTTGCCGTGTTCAATGGTGCGCGCACCGCGGTTCCGTAGTGGTGGTGTCGATGAGAGCTGGTAGTGGGAATCGCGATAGTGGTGGTGGCGATGTGGTAGGGGAAGCACCCACACGCGTCGCGTACTCTCGCACACCTCTTGGATAGAGCATAGTCATTCGCGACACCCACCGTGATCTAGGTATCACACGAACGGACGGGACGAGTTCTTTTCGTTTAACCCCTATTCTCTCTCTTTCGTTTCTTCCTTTCCTCTGTCATCTCATTATATGCATGTGTACGTGTACACGTATCTGCCAGAGTGGCGACACTCTGAAGAAGAGGCGCTAGCCGTGAACATGCGAACCCTCAGCATCCTCTATTCTCGAGACACTGAGCACATACATACATACATACACGTAAGCAAGAACGTATGAAGCAAGTGTGCAGAGCGCGCGCGCGCGCGCACTTGCACGATACACGGTACATCGGGCACGTAAACGGTCACGCACGCACACACACACACATACACACACATACACCCATGCAGCCATGCATAAACGAGCACGGGTCCCGGTGCGGCAGCGTGGTCGGCTATCCCCATAAAAGCGACAGACTCGACCGGCCTGCGGACAGTTGTCATCGTTGGCTACGTCGGCGCAACGTGTCTCTCTCTGTGCCTCGGGCCGCGTTTTAGCCTTTGCAACAGTCTAGATATACACCGGGGTGGTAACACGGAAACGACGCGGTAACAGTTCCGCGTATACGCATCTCCACGCCGAGACGCCTCGCGACGATTAACACCCGCGCGCGGTGTTAAAAGAGGGAACCGCGCGAGTTGGAAACACGCGCGCGCCCCTTGAATTCGCGACGACAGTAATCGACAGTAATCGACGAATAACAGTGAACGGTCGTTGAGAGAATTGTACTATGATCCCGTGATCGATCGATCGAGGACAAGTCGAGAAAGAGAAGAGGTCGATAAGATCAGGTTTGTTTGCCCGAACAGATAACGCGGATGGTATCGTTGTCGAAAATTGTTAAATAGCGTTTGTTAATCGCCGTCGGTCTTCTCCCCGGTTTCCCGCGAATCGAGATGGAGGAAATACCGATAAGAGCGGCGAGTTCGATCGGCTTTTCCTTCCGTCCGGCGATAATCACGCGTTACACGTGACTTGGGAACTGTTATAAGAGAGAAGAAGATTACGAGCCGGTAATACCGAGTGTAAGCGCCAGACAGAGCGACGCTTCCGCGGGCAAAGCCGTTCTGGTGTGTCCTGTCTCGTATTTCGTGTGTATAGAACAACCCACACGGTTACATAGTTATTCGCGCGTGACAGAGAGAGCGATAGAGCGATAGAGCGATAGAGCGATAGAGACACGTACGTGTGTACGTGGGCTCTGGCACACGTACCACCGGTAGGTAGGCATCGAGAGATGCGCGTGCACGCGCGCATATAAAAGCGAAAAAGCGACTCGCCTGTGGCGCAAGCGCGAAAGCAAAAGCTTTTTCGAGCGAGCGAGCCCCGAGAGGAGGAGAGAGAGGAAACGGTAGTGTGCCGATGATCAGATACATCGGATTCAGTGGCGGCACGGGCGTAGGGAACAAGTCGAGTAACAGCTTCCCACCAGTCACTCAGTCACTCACGATCGGCTAGTCAGTCACGGCAGTCACGCGCCGACCGTGTCAGACGCACGCTGGTCCGTTGGTTTCGCGTGGAAAGAGGTCGGCGGGCAAACAGAACCCCGAAAATACAAAACGGGTGAGGAAAAAAAGAGATTTCGTGCCGTGATCGAGATAATCGTGCGCTCGTTGTCGGATTTATTTCACTTTTATGTAACGGTGATGCATTACCACACGTAGACACGACGCGTCGTTTCGGAAAAAACCTCGTCGAAATTCGATGATCGTCCGTATCGATCACGTTGGCTCGATTACTGTGTGGATCGGTGAAGATCGATCGATATCGTAAAGCACATAGCGAATCCTTTCTTTTTAATTTTAAATTTTCGGAATAAGTCTGAATTCCTTCGTTTTGGTTTTTCCTTTTTTTTTTTTCCTTTTCTTTCCTTTTTTTTTATAGAAACTAGATGAAATCCAATGTGACAACACAGTGAATCGCCTCACAGTGTTAGGATGCAAACGCGGTACCGGTGTCTTTGGAGGGCAAACGCATAAGTGCCCGGTTAACGCACTTCGTAGGTTAAGAGAGTTTGTGAGGTGCAGAGGTGCGTGAAAGAGTGCGCCGGTTAAAATCGTGACAGAGAGCGAGAGAGAGAGAGCGAGAGAGAAAAAGTGGCAAGCTTACGGTAGAGCTCCAAGTCGTCTCGCTCTTTCGTGTCCCTCTCGTCGCGTCGAAACTCTCTCGTCGCCCGTTGTGCACCGCCTTATAAAACGCGCGCGCAGTAACACGGAACGCGCGACGGCCACGGGGAACGGAAAAGAGTGGCAGGGGACAGTCGAGGAGAGTTAGACTCGTACGCGAGAAACCTCTCGATGCGTTCGGTGAGAAAAAGAAAGAAGGAAAGAAAGAGATAAATAAATAGCGATAGCGTAAAAACGAGGGACGGCCAGACAGCGAAGGTTGGTCGAGTAGGGGGTGGGAGGGAGAGGTGGCGCGTTGCGAAAAGAAGGAACGAGGAAGGAAGGAAGAAAGAGAGTAAGGCAAATATAGACAAATCGCTTTCGTATGTCGTATCGGTGTGTTCGAACTTGAAGTAAAGATAGATGTAGATGGATATATAGATAAGCAGATTGATAGATAGACAGGCGGATAATTAAAGAAAAAGCGAGACTACGGATCAGCGTGTATACATTGGTAGCATCGTACGTTAAGCCATCGGATACGCTCGTTCAACGTGTCTCTCGAACGGTGCACCTCCGCGTTATCTGCTGTAAATATCGCTAACTAACACACAGGCCTCTTTGCAGGTTTGGATTCCACGCTGCTGGATTGTTTCTAATCATTATCGCACACGTTCGCGACCTGTGCGCGCGTACTATCGCCGTCCGGTATTGCTCCGGCGTTGTCGCCGCCGACAGTTTTTCCTCGTCGTCGTGGCAACCCGTCGCACGCTGTCGTCGTTGTGTCATTATCGTCGCTGTTACTGTCCGCGAACCGGCCCTCTTTTGTAATCGTCGTCGTCGTCGTCGTCGTCGTCGCCGCCGTCGCCGCCGGTGCACGCCGTCGCACGCTCGAAGAGGGAAACACACACACACACACATACACGAAAAAAAAAAAGAAAAAGAAAGCGAGAAGAATCGAAGGAAGATGGTGAGGAGGGACAGCGTGCAGTGTCGTAGAGAGTGCAGAAAGTTTTGTGCAGTGAACGTTCGTTAATAGACCACAGTGGCCGCGGCGACGAACAGAGAAACGCCGTCTGTACCACGTTTGCACGGAGCCTGAGTAAAACGAAACGGACGATGTGCGAGGAACAGAGTGCCGAGTGAGAAAGAGATAGAAATAGAAAATACGAGAGAGAAAGAGGGAACTTACCGACGGAATAGAGACGAGGAAAAACGCCGCTGCATGCGTTGAGAAGAAGCCACCCGTGTGTGCACGAGTGCCCCAACTCTGAGACGCGGAGCGAACGCGAGCGTGACTGAAAGAGGAGAACAAAGAATTGAGAACGAGAAGAGTGAAAGAAAGAAAGGATATTTTTCTTCGGAAGAGTCTTGTCGCGAGATTCTTTTAAACACTGTCAAAGATGTATCTCCACGGCAACTTGATGTCGATTTTGTTGGCCGTCCTCTCCTGCGCCGTGATCGTTCGTGCACGCAGGGTCGCACCCTTGATCGAGGAAGACTGGGCAAAGAGACCTCATCGTGCCGCCGGTAAGTCCGTCACCAACTTTCAAATTTTCTACTTCTATTCGCAGGTCTTTTTGCAGGTTGCGCGCGTTATCATCGCGTTTGTTAGTTCTATCGCATGTGTAATTAATAATAACGATTCTTATCGATTTCCCAAGTAATGACAATGAAACAATAACGCTCGGGAAATAACTTTCAATGTCGAGCACACACCGGCGTGTGCGTGTGCCCCTTTGGGTATGTGTGATTTCGTCAGAATGCGAGCAGTTTCTTTTCCTTTAAAGGTTTTGGGGGACGCTCGAAAATACCGGACTTAATCGTGATTTTCGGGCGACAGTCCGCCGCCGCATTTACGTAATGAGAGTCACGTGAAAATGGCGGGAATCGAATTGTCTCTTCCCGATTGTCTCACTTTGAATCGGCTCACTTGATCGTGTAGCATTCGTTTTCTTTTTCTTTTTCCTTTTTCTCTTAAATTTGGCCTCGTCTTCGCCACGATTGCGTCATTCATCGTGTTAATAATTCTCTTCTCATATGATCGTACTCGTTCCAACGTTGGAAACGTTAATAACGAAACGTGTTGGATGCGACAACCAAGCAGGAAGTAATATACTGACTTTTAAACGCACACCTTGCACTGACCCAGTTGTCAGAACGAGTTGCTGAATATGTATCGTAGTTACTATGCGATGGAACTATGAACTCGCTCTCTAATTCGCACGTTTTTCACACTTGTTCCTGCATGTTCTTCAGTTCCGTCGAACTAAGAGCATAAATACGTTCGAACGTGCCGTGTCACTTTTCTGCGATCATTCCAAATCGTTTGTTATTTTGTTGTTAGATCGTTCCGTAAACTCGATGCATCAACCTTTTGATGATTATTTGATTATCATGCGCCGACTAAATATTCGACAACTGATTGATATATTATTATTATTATTAGTATTAGTATTAAAATTATTACTTAAATAAATATTTAAAACATAGACAATATAGATTACGATTGTCATTGTACCTTTTGAAATTTTCCAATTGGATTCAGGATAAGCCTTTTCGAAGAAGTCATTTTCCCCGGGAAGTTACGCTACATTCATTTCTCATTCATGGCCATCTCAAACAATTTAAACAATTACTCTGTCGCGCTTATGCGCAAAAGCACGAACATAGAGATACATCTTGCCGGACTTGGATGTTGTTCACGAGTCGGCTGGATCTTACAGTTAGTATTTACTTAATTTCTGAAGCAGCAAGGTCTCACTCGCGGGATTGATCGCGCGTTCGCTGCATTGCAGAACACATCGAACAATTTGAGCAAAAATGTTCCGAGCGAGGAAATGCGGTTGTATAACGTAGGGATTAATTACAGTTGCTTCTAGATTACGTAGCGTAATACTTACCTTTGATAACGATCGAATTACCCACGAGGTATCAAGTTCAGATTGTAGTAGTCAATTTAACGAAGGAACACCAAAAATCTAGATAGAGGGAAAACGGTCGTGTGTATCGAGATAATTAAATAATTTTTTGCGATAACAGGGAATGAAAAATAGCGACTTTGTTGCGATCGTCAGGTCGCGTATGTAGAATAAACAAACGTTTTCAGTTGCAAATGTTTTCGAAGATTTTTGAAGATTTTTCATCATAAGCCTCTCTCCGTAAGTGGCCAGACAAGTTTCTATCCGTAGACGAAAATAATCGTGTCCGAGTTAATAACAAATAATGAATGATTTAACGAAATTTCAGTTGGCGCCCGATTGATCGAATTTGCCAATTGAACACAGTCATCGAATTCCCCCTGTTTCTTCTTCCACGAGATTCATTATTTTTTGTTCTCCAAAAGAGAAATCGTTTTTCACAATTTTTTATATAACTTTTACATCACGAACTTAATAATTTTTTCTAATCGATAATAATAATAATAATCTTACCAACAGGATACACAAAATCGCTATAGATTTTTTTTTTTTTATTCTCCATTTTCTTCCCCCGCTCTTCAAATAGAATTCAAATAAATGACGTTCATATCGCGTTTCAATATCTGACTGATTGAAAAATTGATATTACATCTATATATATATAGATGAGAGCATTAAAGGATAATTTTAAGAACATTTTACTGTAATTCCATGTTATTTTGTTGACACGAGCGCGCCTCGAGATCTCTATGGGTATCGATAACCATCTGAAATGAGGTTCGAGCTGATACGATATTTTTCAATTAATTAATTAGTTTGAGAATACCCGCCCGACAAACTTAACCGCTGTATTTGCTTTTACTTTCGTATTACGATAAGGCAACGCACACGCCAGCCGTACACGCGTGTCTGTTAAAGTCCGTGAGATTCTTTATAGACATTCGCTGCTTGCCGAAGGTGCGCGCTATTGGAAACATCACAATCGATTGCGGAATTCTGTTTGTTATTACGTGGTGTTTGTCGCATAATTGTGCAATGTTTTTGCAGTTTCGATTGTAAAGCGTATCGAGAATACGTGGAACAAGGTCGGACTCGCGAGGACGTGGCGTTAATTTTTAACAAAGCCCGGATTGGACGGTGACCGATTCTCCGTTTGTTCTCGTTTGATTTGCCTTACGATGATTTTCGTCGATTTTGCTCGGCCGGCTCGAAAAACATTTTATTTTACCTGCTGTACGTGTGTTGATAATTTTTACCTAAAGTAATTTCAGTCGAGTATTCGTGTATATACAATTTATTTATTTTCGTACAATCGTACAAAAAGATATATAAAGGCTATAATTATAGACGTAGATTATAAATAATTATTGTAATTTCTTTTTTATTTGATACAACTCGACGAATTTCTATATTAATGGATCTTTGATGTTTTTTTGATCTCTGCAATAATCTTTGAAATTAAACGAAATTCTGTAGAATAATATTTTTAATTGCTAGCCTGCATTATGATCGCGCACAAGGATAACCAATAGTCTCCGTCAGTTTATGCTATGAATACGATGGTCAAATAAGCTTCTGCAGGCTAGAGAGACGTTTAAAGTGTTCTAAAGAAACAAAGTAAGTACGTAAGTGCGCACTCCAAATGAGCTTCCCACGTCATTTTCCATATTAGCAAGTGCGAGAGCTAGTTAGATTTCAAAAACACAGATGACATTAATGATTTTTAATCTTTTTTTTTCTTTTGAAATGATACTTTTTTTTTTTTTTTTTTGTAAAACAATTATAGATCAGACAAGTTTAAAAGAAAATTTTTCTTCAAAATTAACACAGAACTTCTGTAAAATTATACAAAGAATTTTGTTAAAATTAATAAAAATAAATGCTTCTTTGTCCGTCAAAAAAAAAAAAAAAAAAAATCCATTCGATAAAATAGTGAAAATATGCAGAGAAAATTATTATTATTACAAATTATTATTACAAATGTACATTATTACAAATAATTACCGATAACGTTAACGTGTAATACTTATAAAATTATAACAACTAAATAAAATTTTTTTAACAAAATGACAACGTGCGATCAGCTTGATCCGGCGACTTTCGTCCCGCAATTCTGAACGCGGCTTAATTCGATTCAAGGCACAAAACTCGGTATATCCAGTCGCGTTAGCCGCGCGATCGTCGTAAAGAGAGATCTAAAGTGGTTCGTTCTTTCTTCTTTATAAGGATCTAACAGTGTCCAGTATCGTCTGCAACCTCTCTTTCTGTCCTGCTTCGTTCTTCTAAAGGCTCTTACTTCTTACTTTCGTTTCATACCTGTTCCCCGCGGTTATTACCTTATCTAGCTGTACGTTGCCTGTTGTACGCCTCTGTGTAGAATCCGCCACCTCGAAAACTGTATATTTTGAGTTCTGCTTAGTTCGAACAGAGCGCGAGATTCGCATTAACGATTTTACGCGTTACAAGAGCCGAGAGACGAGACGAGAGTACCTTCAGATACTGCTTTATCGCCGGTGACATCACACTGCGGCACTTTATTCGGTTTATCACGGCAACAATGAAAAAAAGCAAAAAACGGGAGCAATGATATCTCGTCGTGAAGCAAAATTAACCGATCGTTGTTACTAGTAGCGTTAACTGTGAATCAAGCTGTCTTGATTTTGCGTAAATCCGGCTTAACTTTTACACGTCTTCGATCTTACTTGAGTAACCCAAATCTGGTCTAATAAATATTTGAAACAGGGAAGGGAGAAGAAATAAAAAACTCTTGAATAACATTTTTTTCATAAAATGCTTCGTTTTTGAGAAAGTCAAGTTTGAACATTTATCAGGGCTCAGTTTATTCAAAGTCTGTGTTCTTTAATGATAATTCTTCATTTTTTTTTATTTATTACACGTAGATATATGTCGTATAAACTTTCTATCAATTATTCGTTTCTTTCACGTTTAGAAGTAGTGTGTGAACGAGCGAGTGTGTTTGATAAATCTTCAAACTTGATTTTCTCGAAAGCGAAGCCTCAAATAAAAAAATACTTTTTTTCTCTGTTTTTTCTTCTTTATTTTTCACAAAGAATCTCGTCGTGCCTGTTACATATTATTCGGACCTTGTACATGTTGTGATTAATGATAATGTCGTTAGTATTGTAGTATAAATAAGTTAACAACATATATAATATGATTTATAAAAAAATATAAATTGATATAATAATGTAATATTATTATTACATTATGGTATTCTAGTGCCGTAGATATTTATAATTTCCTAGTACACTAATGTGTACATAATTTGTTCTAAAAATTATATTTCTTACCAGGAAAGTCTCCGTCGGTATTAGTGCTTTTATTCCTTATTTAACATGTCTATTTAGATCACAGGAAATTTCCTCCACTCTTTTAATTGATATATTACGACATCAGCGATGTGTGTACGTGTGTGTGAAACACATGGCAGTAAAGTTTAATTGTCTTCCACGAAAATCCAGTCGGTTTCCGTCGCCTAAGGGCAAACAGTGTTCCGAGGAAAATCCGTACAGGAAGTTTCCTTAAACAGCGTTTGTCTCTAGATTCAGTTTCCTTTAAATCGCTCGTGCAATTAAGCTAACAGTAAATGCAAACTAATTGCATCCATGCGCGCTGAAAGAAAGAAGAAAACGTCCGATACGTTAGAAACGCGTACCTTGATCGAGTCGAGAAGAGAAAGAAAGAAACGAAACTGGAGAAATCTTCGCACGTTGCTGTCCGTTTGAAATGGTACAAAGAACGAGAGGAACTTGCGAGACTGTAGGGCTCAGCTGGTGCGTACTTGTCTGCGGACCTATCTTGATTGATTTCTGGTGGCCATGAGCGGCTAAGTACACCACTACCAGTCGTCCCTGATAATTTCCAATCGTTGCCAATTGCTGCCAACCATTTTTGGCCATTCAAACGCGAAGAATTTGCTAGCCAAGGCACTCGTCTCTTTTTGAAAGAGACGGACTTTTAGGGTCTTTGACTAAAGGACTGTTGTCCTTTTATTAACCGCTTGGAAAGTAAAATGTGAAGTAGGATTGTAAAAGAGAAGTTGCGAGAGGCTTCTTCACACACTTACTTGGACAAAATGACAAATGAGGCTAGCAGAAATGCATAAATTCTTTATTCGAATTTGTAGTTGAATTTTTAGAGAGTGTTAGTCAGTATTAGTTAGTATTAGTTAATACTAGAGAAGTAATTTTTACTTACTACACATATTCAGACGTTCGTTTCTGTTTGATCCATAGTTTGGTAGAATATACAGAACATTCTGTCAAGGACAGAATTCTGAATAACTCAGTTTCTAAAGATCTTTTGACATTCTTTACTTTGGTGCGACTTGGGCTTGGATTAGCTTCCTGCACGAATAGGTTCATACTATGTGTTTGCGTTGTAATGGGTTTACATTTATGTTTTATGTTTCAATTTGTAAATACAGAGAGATAAAAAAGAAACTCAGCTTATATACAATTAACCTAAACTTAATCGAGTGTCGCTAATTTTGTTATTAACCAGAGACAATTTCTTGTATTCCCTTACTAAAGGAACATTTCATTGAACAGAGCACATACATGACTCAAATGGTGAATTTGTACGAATTAATTAAGTCGTTGACTGAAATGTTTTGTGTGCAGGTAGAATATACAATATAAGGATACTTTTTTTTTATCATTCGGCACTTATCATGGATCATTGTCCATACATAATTTTATAACACAATATGTTAATTTAATTTAATTTGATTGTATGTACGCGTTGTAATGTAATAGTACGGTACATTAGTTTATTGACAGAGTTTTCACATTCGTTGTATTTAATTACATCGTATGTGTTATATTTAAAATATAATATATACACTATCTAATAATAATATAATATAATATACAATATATACATAATAATAATTGTACAATATATACAGTATATAGAACAATTTATGTTGCACCTCTACATTGTGTAATTCACATTTTAAATATTGTACTTATCGTTCTAAGATTTCCAAATGGAGACGTAGGTATATACCGCAGTAGTGTCGAATCTCGATTCACTCTTCTTTCTGTCAGCTTCTACGCTTCTTCTCCGTCCTTTCTTGCATCCTCCCCCTGCGGCCACCTGTTTGACACAGCGCGACCAGCGCTAATCTCAATTAGTCTTTATTGCCGGCTTGGCGACGCCGGACAATGGTGGTGGATTTCATGCACGGACGCGGCTTTAATGCACTCCGCGTCCGCGACCTCACACGAACATTCCAGATACGCGGCAGGATCGCTAGCGGAGCGAGAGAGAGAGAGAGAGAGAGATGGGAGATGGGAGATGGGAGATGGGAGATGGGAGATGGGAGATGGGAGATGGGAGAGCATCACCGCCGGCTGAGGAGAGTAAAACCAACCTGATTGCCGCCCGGGGCGCTGGCCAAGGGTTGTTGATCGAGAAATTTATCGGGACTGAATAAACCGGAGAAATGGATAATTAAGGCGGAACGGAGCCGGATCGACTTGTGAAAAAGCGATCGGTACTCAGCGTGAGGTCTGCGAGTATGTACCGAAGATATCGTGGTGTTGGCAGGTTAGATCCCTCTCCCCCCCACCCTCCCCCATCCTTCTACCAAGGTTATTGAAACGTTAGGTGTGCGCGCCGCGCGTTCATCGTTTTTGCGACGCTGTTCCGTGTACGCGCTCGACACGAGGATCGTTAACACGGTGCGGATGTTTGCGTTTCGATGCGTGTTCAAAACTGTTGGTATTACGTGTCATTACGGCGGGCAGCGTCGTTAATTTCCAAATCGATTTACGAGCTCTCGACGTACAACGACTCGCGATATCCTCGTGGGAAAAAAATCCCGAATAATCGTCTTTCGTTCGAAGGGAAAACGAGACGAGAGAGAGTCGACCGAGAGATCTATCTCGGTGTCTGTACGCCGAGAAATCACGTTCGGTATCGATCGACGACTGCCAAGGGAACACACTTACTTTGTGTTCTATGTCTCTGTCGCGATTCTCGCAACGGAATAATTATAATAATTACTGTCCAAGATCGTTAAAAACGCACGTACGATAACGGCGAGGGGTTGGAGACGCGTGACACAGGCGCGCACCGCTTCCTCTCTCAAACTTTCCTTCCTTCGAGCCTCGCGAGATGGGCAGAATAACTGGGATGCATGCTTAAAAGGAGGTTCCCTAAGGTCTCTGGTGTAAATGGATCTTATTCACGTGCGGCGTAATCTCTCTCTCTCTCTCTCTCCCTCCTTCTCTCGCCCTGTTGGCCAGACCCCTTTCGAACTGGCCGCGTACACTCACCGCGATTCCCTCGCTACACGAGTTCGCGGCTAATTGGCCGCAGCCACGAAGACAACGTGGCCGTTGTGTATTAAAGAAGTTTAGCGACCCGCGGATGCACTCTTTAAACTAGGTAAATCGCAACAGACTGCCACCGACATTGCTGACTTAGCGGACACGCGGGCATTCGATGGATCGCGACCCTGTTATTCGTCGACCCGCGGTTAGGCGAAGGTCTACCACCGTCGTGTATCGCGAATCGTTTGCTCTTGCACGAGAGCTGGGGAAAGAGAAACAAAACTGTGACCGCACGTGCGTCAAAATGCCCGCAATAACAAAAGGGATATGGATTTGAAATGGAAACGTTTGTTTCGTTAATGTTATTATATCCTAGCGAAAACGGGGATATAATGGTCCGCACAACCTCGAGGCCAATTATCTACGCACGCATCGAGCAAGGATATTACGTATCCGTGCCTAAATCGAGTTTTGATCGAGAAATTAAGCGATATTACATACCGCACCTCAATTCGAACTATCGACCGGTTACCTCGTTTTTTCATCAATGGCTGATTGACAGAGATCAGTCGCGCTCCAACGAGTTTCGGAATTCGTATGCGCAGTATGATTTATCCGCTTGTGTCGCGCTACGCGTGTGTGAATTGGTATATACACACTGTGACGTGAACATCGATGGCCGACCAAAAGTCTTCCTTCGGACGGTGTGAAATACTGACAAGGTAGTTGAAAGAATTCCGTCGAAAGAACAAACAGCGTGATTAGCACGCCGCTTTTTCGTATCGTGTTTTTGGAAACTTCAATAACGTCTTCGTGGGCGCCATTCCGTAACTCATTCGTTTTGCAATATTTTTTAAATATTGGCTATTACCTTTTTATTATCGAGCGATACGTAATTTGGTATTATTTAATATTTATATCGTTTATATTTAATATTTTTTAAATAATAAGTGTTTATTGACAATATTTTTATTATTAAATATTTCGTTATTAAATAACAAGTATCGTAATCTCTTGATGCAATATATCCTCAGATCATCTCGATTAGTTTTATCGAGATGTATATCTTTGTATTTTTATCCTACGAATGAAGTCTGTTGGTCGACAGGACACGAACGAGCTAATCCAATTTCCAATTTGTTACGTCAAACGTTATTTACGAGGCGGCTGTTACTCTCCAGTCCAGCGCGCTCTGCGAGCGGTCTACCAACTATAATCTCTCCTAAGTACTGTGACGTTCTGGATGGCATGCGCGCATCATCGTTTGACGGCTCGACGATGTAAATTCTATTAGGTCCGTTTCGATCCTATTGTCAGTCGAGTTCAAATCCAATAATAGAGCGCGGTCGAATAAACAGGGCACGGCTTGTCCTTGATATATATCGACCTCCTTACGAAAGCTCAGACGATTATTTTTAATTCTCGAAATCACTTGATCGACAAATGTGACTGTTTTCTCATGGTTACAACACGGTGGCATGTGGCATCTCCTTTTCAATAATCCCCCCCCCTCTCTCTCTCTCTCTCTCTGTCTAATTGAGTTGGAATAAGCTCGTGAAATGCATGGGCGGTCATTTGATTCGTCTAGCGACGCGTCTGGGATATTTTTTGCACCCGTGATATTCTCGGTGCTGTATTTCATTTTTGTCGATGTGACGTATATTACCACGTTCTAGAATGGTTTCGCGTTGATCGCTGCTCTCTCTCTCTCTCTCTCTCTCTCTCTCTCTCTCTCTCTCTCTCTCTCTCTCTCTCTGTCTGCTTCTCCCGATAGTTGTTACGGTTTGTTTTATTTTTGTTCTCACCGCCGATGTAAATCACACGCTTCTTTCTTGAGTTTCAAAATCGACGTTAAAAGGCGTTTTAACCCATTCGTATTTCCCGCCGCGTTTTATTGCGACTGCAACGCATCAGTTTTTTTTTCTTTTTTTTTCGCTATTATCAATCGACACGTGCATAATTTGGACACCTCGCGCCATTGGAATGTCGGGCTTTTGAAAAAGGATTATGTAATATAATATCATTTCGATGCTTTTTTAAAGGCGACTTTGATCGACATCGATTGTGTTAATTTTATCAATGAAATTTTGTGTAGTTGCAATTGCCACGTTCAATGTCTAAAATTCTTCACAGTCTAATTAAAACATTGTCCACGTCATAGGTCTGAAATTATTTTTAAAAGCAAACGTTCTTACTCTCATTTAATTCTAACTCGAATACCGGAACTGATTGAAATTAATTCACTTTTATACTTGATTAGAATTGCTTGATTAGGAGTAAAGGAGTACCTCTACTTAGTACGCGTATCGAATTTTCTTGTATAAATTTTTGTTTAAAACATTGCATCCTAAAATAGTACTTGGAATTACTTGAAATTTAAAATTTTTAATTTTCGTTGTTTAAAATTTCAAAAGAGCATCTAGTACGTTGAGACACGAAGCAATTAACGCGGAAGATAGGAAACTCGGCGCGCTCGGGTTTCACTTTCGACGGGATTCGTTTGTCTCTTTCTGCAGTGCGTATCACGGTTCACGTGGTCACAGCCAGTGTTAATCACGCCTACTCTACAACGCGCGGTTAATCGCATGACAAATATATAGACATCTATATTCGCTTGGCTCGAGTCGAAGAATTTATATAGGGAGGAATGCGCGGGACTCGGCACACCTCAAAGGATCCATACGTCGGAGTCACGTGTGTTTTACCGGGATGTGCCTCTCGATTTATGAATAGGTTTCTCTGCCGGTTCGCCACGTGAACGCTTTGAAGAAATGTGAAAATAAAAGAAAGAACAAAAATATAAAGAAACGCCCGCTCTGATGAAGACCTGTGATTTCACGCAACTGCCGCTGTCAAGGAATAAGTTTGCTTTTCGTATAATCCGAAATAACTTGCCCGAGTCAAAGTTGCCGTTTAAATCGGAGTAGCGAAACCGAACTCGTGCATTCCCAGACTGTAAACTTTCTCGTCGTACATTTCATATAAAAAAGAAAAAAGTCTCAGAACCAACGAGATCTGATTTGACTTGACAGATTTATCATTTGTTTGAGTTAAAGATAATAACAGTTAACAATTATTTCAATTACAATATAAAGATAATTATTACTCGAGTTGGATGATTCTTCTATTTTTTAGATTTCTTTTTGCATGCGTGTGCATTTATGTCTTTGAAGAAAAAAAATACATACGATTGATAGAATTTCAACCATTTTGCACGCGTGGGTTATTTAGCACTAGAACGACCAATTTTTTATATTTTCAATTTTATAGACGCGAAAACAGCGTATTTTTAAAGATTTGAATCATTTCTCGTAAAATATATAAACGAAAGCTTGTATACTCCACTGTATTATAAAGTTTCTCTATTTTTTTTTTTTTTTTTTTTTTTTTTTTTGGATTTCAATATGATTTCTGACGGAAATTTCACGCTTTAATCGCGTCGGTGGTTCTATCGTTAATTGAAAACGAAGACTCTCCAAGCGCAACGCAAGAGTCTGCGTGCTTGCATCTACTGATTCATTGGTTTGCCTTTATTCGCCAAGCGAATTGTTTGCCATCGAAAGTGAGGTTATTTGCAAGACAGCGGTGATATGATAAACACATGTGTCGTGCGATGTTTTGACTTGCCCGAATACTTCGGAAACACGATATCTCGCGCTTGTTTATTTTAAGAAATCCCGTCCCCGTGATCCGTGCACGCGCCTTCTAAGCTTGAAAACTAGATGGACTTCTCACGAGATGCAATCAAAACGTGTTCGGCTACGCAACCTCCTTCGGATCAGCTGACTTTTCGACGCTTCGCGGCTAGATTCGCGCGTTGCTGTTGACAATTTTCGCCTTTCCATCTCGGCGCGAGAAATGTCTCTAAAAGCTGAGATAATCGTTGCTTGTGTTGGTAATCTCTCTCTCTCTCTCTCTCTCTCTCTCTCTCTCTCTCTCTGCTTCTCTTTCTCTTTCTCTTTCTCTTTCTCTTTCTCGCGCAAGAAAGACTGCATTGCCGAGGAGAGGACCGCGTATATTTAGACAAGCTGCAGACACAAAACGACTTACCCACCACCTCCGCCAGCGGTTTCCTCGTTCAACTGCCGGTTTCTGCGTGTTTCAGTCTTTGTCGCACGCGCGAGCCGCTTGTGTTTTTTCCGCGTTTTATTTTCCGCTGCCTCGGCAATCGCGCTCAACAAGCCGGTGCCGCGTCAAATCGCACTGCGACGAATCACTCGCGTGCTTCGTTCGTCTCCCTCGATCTCTTTCTCCTTCAGCTTCGCCAATGGATCCCGAGAAGTTTGCACGTTTCTTCTAGAAAAGAAAGGAGAAAAGAGATATCAACAATTTGCGATAATAATTTTTTACATTGAATTACCTTCAATTGAACGGGTCTACGAGTGTTGAGCAACAAAACGTTGAACGAGTTAAAGATCAAAATTAATGGACCAAAGAGGAATGCGTTGCTAACGAGAGAGAATGAAATATACACGTACACGTTTCTGGTTCGTGGTTTCCTGGGGTCCGGTTTGTACAAAATTGTCGAATGGAAAGTTCCCTGGTTTTCTTTCTTCTTTCTTTTCTCTCCGTAGGTTTTTTGAATCCGCTCGATCGTTAGATTGTTACCCGCGGACGGCGATGGTAATCTCCAGAGTAAATAGAATTATGCAAACATTGCTGCGATGAAAGTGAGATTCGAGGAGAGCTGTAGCTCATTAAGACGCGGGCATAATGTTATCTGATTGATGATTGAATCACAGCAACCGGACAGGGCACGGCAGGATACACAAAATAGCCTGTCCGCTCGTATTACTTGTCGAACGTTATTTAGGTGTGGTTTTGCGCCCGACGCATTCCATTCGCGCCGGTATCAGTTTGGGCATTAACACTTTCAGCGATCAACGTCAGTCTCACGTGAGTCGTACTCTTCAATCGAAAAGTTGCCAAATTTAGTTCACCGAGGGAGAACGAAATTATTGTCAAAATAAGCCCTGGAATTACATATATACGTAGTGATTGCTACGAGACTATTAATCATTAACCCTCTTTGACAACGTGCAGCAACATGTTGCTCCGACATTTCTGATTCTTGGTTCACATTATTTAGCGGGCAGATAATATTGCAATTTGCGGACGAGCCAGCTTGTTCGCTGACAACTTGTTGTGACATACAATGTGACACGCGATGACGATGCAGTATGTATCTCGTTGTCTCATCGACAATCGCATCATTCATCTTTGCTAATAATTGGCGAATAGCACCAATTTCAATTCGCACGCGACTCGTGCGAAGCAGCGGCTGGTTAAACTCGTGTTATTACCCTCGCGATCGAAAGAAGCGCTGACTTGCGAGATTCGTCTGGCAATGTTTTTTCTTTGGCGTTGAATTTTTCTCACTTCGCTTACCGATTGACTAGTCAATGTTGAGAGCGAGAGAAAAGAAAAATGAATTAGATTAGAAGGGCTAAATAACTTGTTCATAATTCGTGGATCTACCAGTAGATCCATAAATTTATTTCACGTTTATTCGTAGATCTTGTTTTTTTCTTATTATTTGGCATCTAAGGTCGTTAAATGCAACGAGATCCTCTTTACGTACGTGTATTCGTGCAGTTTTGCACTAATAGGATTCATTTTTACCAAATAAAAGATACCTCGTTCTCGTGTACGAGATGACTATACTTTTTTCTATCTAATCAGTGATCCGCCCCCTTTCTTCTTGTTTTTTCACCTCGCATCAGATTCACGAAATTTCTCTCGCGGATAAATGAATTTATTGTACGTGAAATTTTCTAGACACGAGGTAGTAGAGAAAGAGAAAGTAGACGTGTGCATATATCAGCGAGATGAAATTCCGCTTTCATAGAAATTCGTCTCTGCCTTTGAGAACAATTCGAGACGAGGTTTGACGGACAAAGTAACGCGCATGCGCAGCTATGCATAGGGGTAACATTTCACGTGCGTACGCGGTGTGTAGAATTTTTTTGCCAATGAAAGTATATAATATAATATAATATAATATAATATATACTTCATTCATTTTATATTTTACATAAAATATATCAAATGAATAACACGTTTTACGCAACGTGTAACATATAAAACGAAAATATGCATACAAGTATGAGTTTGCCAAGCGAAAGAACCAAGTGTACGAAGTTTAAATCGAATAAAATCAATTGCCTTCGAACAAGAATACCGCCACTGATACAAGTATATGTTCAGTTTTTCACTGATTTCAGAGAACAGTCAAGGTCCTCGCATGTTTGTCGAAGGTTGTTCGATATGTTATTCAGCTTGTCAAGGGTCAGACAGAGCGCAACACCTATGCAGCAAGGTGTACACGTACGTACGTACGTGTCTCCGAGATGACACGCGAAGCGTCGGACGAATCTAATTACGGGACGAGACGACAATGACGCCGACGATTAACCGTTTGACATTGTATGCAGATGCACGCGAGCGCATCGTACGCGCTCATGTAGGAAAAGAACGCGTTAATTTCCTCTAAGTGCCGGGAGAAATTCACTCTCTGTACCGTCGAAGCGGCGGCAACGGGTGGAGAGGGAGGAAGGGAGGGGGCTGTTGGCAACAACGGGCCGGTGAAAATTGCGGACAGCGTCTTTGTCATCGCGTTTTATATTCAACGACATCCAGACCAGGAATGCGTGACTGTAGACCGATATTCACGATCCTCTCGTGGCATATTGTAACCAAATGAAACAATGTAAACCGTGGGCTTCAATTCCGTCTGGAATTATTAATGATCGGTTTGTAGGCGACCGTCTCGTACTTAGCACCGCCGTGGCATTGAGAAATTATCACCGCGTCACCGCGGTACCGTGCAATTTACTTTCGGTACCGTGCAATTTTCGATCGATAAAAAAAGAAAAAAAAAAAAGACGAGCGTACAATACGTATCGCGGCTCCAGTTTCCATTAGCAGCATCGTTGGCGTCGTGTTTCTGCTGGTTTCACGCGAAACACGACGACTTGAATTTAAATCGTCAACGATATTTTTGCGAAAAAAATTACGTCTATCTACGTAAACTCGAGGCAATCTTACGTCGTCGATACGTTTAGTGACAATTATACAAAAACAAATATATTTGAATTTGGCGGATGAATAACGCGCAGATAATATCTGTCGGTACTATCTGCGATGCTCAGCGGCGTTTGGATTCGGTGAATGAACGGTGAATGAGACTGAGAAACGCGGCGTGGTTACTGGCAAATAGGTGTGAAAAATAGATCCCGTTGACTCGAGTAGTTTAAGGCTACGTACAGACGGGGCAAACTTCCTCGCGAGGCACCATCGATCGATGCCTGCGTCGGATCAAGTTGCCTCGTGCCTTATACAGAATACGCGAGGTAAGCAAGCGCGAGGCATTTTAGTTGCTACTGCTGTTTGCAGCGTTCCACGTGAAATGAGTAACGCACCCGGAGGCACCTTCGATCTTGGTGGAGAAAAAAAAAAAAAAAAAACCGATGACGACTCGTTGACTCGTTGCGCGATACTGTCTCAGGTTTGAACACATGTACGTACGCGTATATTTCGCGAGGTTGTCTCGCAAGATGTGTACAAGTTGGTGCTTACGTAGCATAACAGCATGCGATCGGTGTTCGAGGTTGCAGCTTTCCCTTCCTCTTCCTTCTTCTGCCTCTGTTACTGGATCACTTAGAAACTGGTCTCTTTACAAAAATACATTCTTTTCTCAAACACCTCACCGTGTAAAAAACGTACTTTGTACGTTTAACCATACGTAAAATATGGTTTATATGTTTATATTAAATTTGTGCAAGTGAGAGTGCACAATCTAAAATATTTTTCTTCCGTAGATTTTGAACAATTTTACAACAATTTTGACTTGATTGATAAAAGTACGAAATCTTTGACATCTGTTGGTCCAATTTAACGAACAAACGTTTTATTGTGTTCAGTATGACAGTCAGAAAATCGTTGACACATGACCAGTGATAAATCACTGGATTTGCATCGTAAGAAATCGAGTTTCTTAGTCACTCTTGGAAGTTTTATATATGGTCGTAGGTCTCGACCTCGCTAGGAAAACCTAGGAGAAAACGCGCGCGTTCAGTGCGACTAGAAGGCGCTAAAAGTTCGTTGAGAAAACGACGCACGTGATCGTTTATGCATCGTTCGTCACTAACAACGATCGAAATTGCCACCTGCGCGTGGGAGTGAATTTCTTTCAAGTTTCTGGAAGATGCGTTGCGAATACACGCGAGGGATGGCAATCTGGTTGATTTGATAACTGGATCGTTAACGAATACACCTTGGGTCAATACATGATTTGATCCAAGTCGCCATGACAACGGATTTTTATCGTAGAAACGTGACGAGCCGTTATGCGGTTCACCTCTTTTCCCGTCTTTTTCATTTTTCAACCGGTACGAATTTGCGAGACGTGTCCGGACTTCTCGCGAGGCTCGCTCGTAAATAAATAGACGTACGCGTTGGAATCTATGGTTGCATAATTTCGCGTGATTCGAATCTCGAGCGTGGAAATTTCAGCATGGGGGTGTGGAAGGGGGAGGGCTTTATAGAGGTTTTCGCCTAGCGGAATACAAAGTGGACGCGATTACATTTCAACTACTTTGTTCTTTTCAGTTGTATCACCATACATAATCATCGATGCACGGCCGCTACACAAATGCCTGGGTTTTGTTTGTTTAAAGCGGCATCTTCATGAAAGTCACGTCATTCCTTTCCGAATGCCCCCATACCAGGAGCGAAATCGCCCGTGTATCGCTCGTTTCCTTTTTTATATATTCGTTTACACGCGGTTCGAAACGTAACGTTTTTACCCTTTCTGTCAAGAGCAGTTTACCGGTTGTACGATCGAGATTCTAAAAAGAAAAAAAAAAAAAAATGAAAAACAGAAAAAAAGAAGGAAAAAAATTTCGCTGGCTTTCCGTTTCTCTCTGCTCGGGCTCGTCGTCGTGTTTCTGTAACAAGTCTGTGGACGAGGGGGGAGGAAAAAGAACGAAATACACGCCGTCGACGTGACTTCCAATTGGAAGGGTGGGGGGATGGCAGGAGGACAAGGGAGGTATCGAAAGCAAGACAAGAAGTCTCGATACGATTGGATCGTGTGAAAACCAGCCACTCTCGATTCCCTCTTTCATTTTTTCCGTCCTTTTGCCCCCCCCGCTGCTCCGACGTGTCTCTCTCTCTTTCAATCCTCCTCTTGTTCTTTTTGCCCCTCTTCAACGCTTTGCAACGCACTTACACCTCTCTTCGACTTTTGCGAATCCTCCAACCGACGCGAGTCTTATCAACGTATGAAAATTATTTGTTCTTTGATAGAGAACCACGATATTGTTCCATTTATTGATTTTTCATTTTGCCCAAAGTGTTAGTCCAACTCGATCTTGTCGATACGTTTATTACGTCTGTATAATCGTCCACCAGCGGTTATCAAAATTGTTCTTCCCATTTTTATATAGGATCCATGACGTGTTTTATTATACATGGAATATTGGAAAAATTAGTGAGATTGAATCGTTAATAAACCGTTACTTTATTATCTAACGTTATACAATAATTTCTCTGTAAGAGCGACCATATCATTCCCGTTCCGTTCAGCTCCAACGCAGGAAGTTTTGTAAAGTCAAATTATTCGTCACAAGTTTATCAGTTTTTTATTTTATCTTTAAAATTCAGAAGTTTAATCTCTGCAAATCGACTAATCGAATCTAACAAGATTATCGACTCTGCGATTATTCTCAGTTGCTTACGATCCACGCTGTCGATCCACGCCGATTCACTCTCGCTGTTGAAATTCGGACGAAAAAAGAAACATATTTCATCGACCTATTTTTTGTTCCCTCTCTTTCCTTCTTTCTTTCTTTCTTTCCTTCATGAAGTATCCCCGTGTTCCCGGTTTCGCCGTGACATTTGCCGTTCCCCGTTGCTTTATTCGTAACGTGTACGTAACGTACGTGCCTGGCGGATTTTAAAGCGGCGGCCACGAGCCAAGGTGAAAATGCACCGGCATGCGAACCCCAAGTCGAAAGTTTATATCCTGAACGCTAAGTGGGTGTGTTACGTGAGCCGAATGCGAGTGTTGCCGGATGATTTACAGAGATGAATCCCGTTTAATGGAAGACGCGCGCTAGGCTGCGCGCGAGGTTTCCTCGATCGTGTTGCCCGGTTGGCGCCTGCCAAGTCAGTGGCGCGCGCAACCTAGCCTTCTTAGTTCCCACGTGCTCCTTTAAGTACGATTCTCACGGAGACGACGCGGTAGAATCTGGAAGGCGATCTGTCGCGCTTGCGATTCTCCGATTACGATTCACCGTCTTTTCCTCTCTCCCCCCCCCTCCCACTTCTATCGTTAATCCGTTGTTATTAGACTGTCCAGCAGAGGCGGTTCAAAAGGAATCATCGCTCGATCCTTTGCATTTCTTTTCTTCCTTCGCGTTCTCGCGCCCGCGCGAGCGAGAAACCGGTTACCGACTTTATTCACGAGATCCCGTGATTTATTACCTATACCCTTGCGGGAGAAGGAACAGATCCGACTGTAAAAATCCCATGTTTTTTTTTTTTTTCGTCTGCCTCGATGATACCGGCGCGTCGTGATTTCGTTCTTTGATTTTCTTTTTTTTCTTTTTCTTCGTCAAACTACTCTCTGCGGCTCTTTTTCGTTCTCCTCGTGTAAATTGAATCGTCTTGAATCAATTGAAAAATTGAAACAATCCGGCAAGCGTCTGGCAGTGTTCTAGATCGGCAATAGATCGGGAGTTCTGGTTTTCCAATTTCCGTAAATAGTATCGTGTCGAGGCTCTCGCGTTGCATTGTGGCAGTTTTTCGAAGAAGGATCGTGACGCATGGTTAAATCACGTTCGAAATACGACTGTGTTTTCTCGGTAGAACCTTAATGATGAAAGAAGCGTTATCGGGGCTCGTTGAATCTTCTTCAAATGAATGGCTGCTACTGATTGGCTGTTAGTTATCATTCATCTACAACGAGATTACCAGAACTGTGAGCAAACAAGGCTTCCTTGGAATAGCTCCTCGGCAGCGGGGCCTTCCACTGATGTGTTTTCCTGTGGAAATCTGCTTGTTTGGTTAATTCGCGCGTTGGTGCACGAATCACGTGGAATTTGCTTCTCGGATTCTTCCACCGGGGAAAAATACAGGGAACCGTTGCACAACTATTTGCGACGATTGCCACGTTTGCCACGTTTTCGGTGATACATAGATATCTAGGAAAAACGTTCGACGATCACTCAAGCTCTAGGAAAGTTTGAAACAAACTGCTTAATTTCAAGAAAAAAAAAAAAAATCGTTCAATTTTTAAATTTCAGTGAAAATACACACGCCACGTATAAATGTGACTAGCCTGCATTCTATCTTATCAGTTTACGCTTGATTGATCGGCGATGTAGGATAAAATATGATACATACAGTTAATCAGTAATACCAACGTAGAAGACTTACTCAAACATGTAAATGACGATTTACAAAATCTGAGCCAAGATCGTGTAAAATCCAGAACTGCTTCTCGCAGCCTCTTCTAATTCCCAGTTGCGATCGATCGTCGGTTCCAATTCAATTGGAACGAACGTTCTTCGGGTCGCGGAGAGGAATATGTATTATTCATCGTCGCGTTTCCCAGCGCGTCTGCCTTCGCGCCTGGTTGAACCTATCTGGAGAAGAACCGAGAGGAACCTTGCTACTATACTACTACCACTGCCGTCTGTCTGTCACAGTCGTCGTCGTCGTCGTGGACCGCCCAATGATTTCTTGTCATCTCGTGGGCGTGGTATTTCCTACCGTGAAACGAATCCAAAAGCAAGTTTTCCCGACCTCGTCGGGCTCTTCATTTTTCGCAACACCGGAAAACAGAGAGCTCTGTTTCGTTGAAAGCGTTGTCGCGCCACACCGCCTATCCATCAAAATGGCAATAAACCTATTTAGAGTCTGCAACTACAGAATGCGTAATTACGTGTCATTACCGGCTGCTTTTTTTTTCTCCTTCCTACGTTACATATTCTTCTACCCTTTTCTTACTTCTGCTTCGCAAATTGACAGTTGATTAATAGATGCCCTGGCGTTAACAGGTACAAATTCGAACGACTCTCCGTATTGATTAGAAACGGTGTACGGCAACGCTCGAAGATATTTACGAGTATTTACTCCGTATTTACGAGTACTGGCTTTATCGAGTGCCTATTAATATATATCGAAGCGCGTGCAAGATGTGGAAACGCAGAAAAATTTGCTCGTAAATTTTTCTCGGTATTTCCGTTTCATTTGCAAATGTTGATTCCTTTTACTCCGTGCCATTAAACACGACATTTATCGACCATTAGGATTTTATCATTGGGCGCAAACTGCTAAATAATTCTGAACGAATCATAATTTGCTGCATTCGATCTTCTGTTGCTCTGATTCCGATGTTAAACGACATTAAACACGACTAGCCTGCATTATTGTAGTCAGTTTACGCTTGATTGATCCGTCATAGAGAATCAAATGTGGTACGTAACAACCTAATAGAAGGCTTTGAAGATTGTAAGACGATTTAATCATTAATTTATAATGACCATATTATTATCCATCAATTGAAGGACAATTATTGTAACAATTTATTGTAAATTGACAAGCACCGATTGCAACTTTCAAGATAGTTCGTACATTCTCGTCAACCTGTATAATATTAAAAAATATCCACGATTTATATTCGCGGTGAGCACTCGTGAAATGGAAATGGGGGGGAAAACTTACGAGATTAACTTCTGCCTCGAGTTAAAATCATCGATTTTAGCGGATTTCCCTCGGGCAAGGTACGATCCCCTACATCGGAGGAGCAAAACGAGGAAGGGAAATCACAATCGAACAGTTTTCTTGGCTCGAGAATTGACGCGTGCCAACGTGAGCTTGACAGCAGTACGAATGAGACACTCGCCGACGACGGATCGCTCGTTGGACAGATTTGATTTAAGTCAGCCCTCGATCTGGCATCTTTCCAGTATTGTTAATTCGATACAATGCCCGTGTGTGGCGAACTTTTCGTTTCATCAAACTGAGAATTCCCTGTGATTGGAAGGAATTTCACGAAATTTCCGCAGACTGTTCTCCCTCTGTGTCAAACGGGTGTCCAAATTACGCTTGAAACGATAACGATGTAAATATGTAAATTACCTGTACGTATATGTAAATTACCAAGAGCAAAAGAAATTGGCAACAACTGGCAATAATTTGAAAATTTGAATAGTTCGGTTATAGTTCGGAACATTGAACTTCCTATTTTAATAACACGCGGTATAATAATACATGAAACTGAGAACGTTCTCCTTTGGCATTCAGAGTATGCGATAAACTACAGTGCAGCGTCGTCGGCGGACTTCCGTGCACGTTATTTAATCCAACGTAGTCTAGCACGTGCAACGAGAACTCTTTTGGCGCCGGAAACGTAAAAGTTGTAAGCTGACCCAAGTTATCTCTAGTGTTCACAGACTGGCGACGCGGAAAGGTGATAGTCACACTGCTGTGCCATGGGCATCCTAGAATTTACGATATTTATGTTTAGAAATACCAGTCACGTTGCTACGCTAAAAATAGTCGTCACAATAATTTTGCTCTTGTTTAATTGGATCGTTGAATTGAAAAATAATCTCGTTTTTAAATTCGTTTCGTTGAGCGAAAAAGTACCAAAAAAGTACCAAAAAAGTGCACTGGCAAATACTCATTTTTTTCAAACCTAATTCAACTTGAATTAAATTTAATTCGTATCAACGATCGAATTGTTGGCATTGTCCAAAGGCGATCAGTCCAAACTAAAACTAGTTACAACTGTTTATTCTTTACAATCGTTTTTGAACAATCTAAAGATTATTAATATCGGTAATGTTATGTAAATGTTATCGTGTCTAAATCATGTTAAATCATTTTACAAAATTTATTCATTCACAGCATCTTTGTACGTCGTTCAATCTTAATCTGCAGTAGGAACAGTTCGTACCTTGCTACAAACGAATGGAAACACGTCAATAGAAATTAAAAGTCTTTTTCGATTTCAACAAAATCTCTTTCTGCTTATTTGATAACGTTTGATAATGTTTGCAATCGCCGGTCGCTGATCGACAAGAAAGACGACTCCTCGTACGGTTAATACGTACGTATCGGGCGTTACATACGTTTAGTCGTGTATATAAGTTGTGTATGCCAAGCGTAGGCATGCTTATCAGTATAAACCAATGGTGGGATCGACCGAAAGGCTTGGCCAATACGAACGCATCGCATTACGCGTGCACTGACTTGAACTGCAGCCGCAAGGTCGGCGTTTTCTGACGCGCGCATGACATCACGTAGGCACGCACGATGGAACATATCGTCTTTGCGTGTAATATGCCATCGATGCGTTCATCTATTTACCGCCCTCGTACGATTGTTACGTCGCGCCCTAGCGCGAGGTAAGATTCAAATCCGAATCAAAGAGACGCAGCAGTAATTTTGCAATTTTGCGTCAAATAACGCGGATAACGTGGGATTTTTAAGCGACGTGTACGTTTGAAAACAGACGGTAAATAATTCACAGTTCAGAGATGAAAAATTTAAATTCAAATAATCTTTCTTCATTCTATCTACATCTTGTACTTTGATTTCTTTTGTTGAACAAATATTGTTATTGAACAAATACCTTGGAAGGTGTCGCCATTTTGCAGTTGCAAATGAATCGTCATTAGATTGCAATGAGGTTTGGATCGCGACCTGTAAGTACACGTGGTACAGAAATGGAAATGGAAATGGAAATGGAAATGGAAATGGAAATCGTACGAGCGGCTTGATTAGTACGCTCAGTTCAGCATCGTTGACACGATGCAGATTGTCGGTTCTTATCGATCAGGGGACTAAAGGGCGATGCATAATTGACTGTCTCCAAAGCCTGATTGACGCTGCCAGTTCGCTTCGTTCCTTCGTGGTACGATCTCAATCCGTTTTGAATGTTAATCGATGTCGGCTCCAATGGAATAACGCTCGATTCTCAACGATACTCTGTAATTCCAAACGATGACTCAATACCAGTCGAGAGATAAAGCCTGATTTACAATGATTCTCTAGTCACGGTCGCGCACGTACTTGCACAGCTCCTGATCTAACGTGACACGTTGGTCCTTCTTGTCGATAGTCACAGTACGATTTACATTCGCGATTCGTTCCTGATTATAGATTGTGATCTAACTGAAGGAGAATTGAGATCTCTTTCTTTTTTCTCGGATCTTAAAATTACGAGCACGGGCAGATCAATGTAAATCAAATTGAACTCAAGTTTAACTCAAATTTTCGCTGCACCGCGTTACTCGTAACTGCAAATTATCTCATTTCTGTGGTTACGTACAATTTTCTGTTTTAAACGAAAACCTATTCTCATTATTCTTCTATTTTAAGAGATCATTAAGAACGATTTCTACCTGCTATAGCATTAGACACTAAGTTTCTATATTAATTTTCCAATTAGATTCGCTATTTTCTTCTAGCAAAGAAGAATTATAATATTACTTGCAAAATTCTTATAATTAAAAATATATATTAAAATATACACTACGTACTTACAAAAATTCCACCCCCCTGTGCAAATCGCATCGTTTCGATGCGTTTAGCATCAGCGGCTAGTTGTTAATAACGTTGATAAATAGTATCGAATAATCGCCGGATTTCGTTAATTACTCTGACTCTGAAATAATACACTAAAACTGTAACGGATGCGGTAGTTGCTCGGTGGTTTGCGTAACGAGCGATAATAATCGCGCATCGCGGAGGAAAATTAACAGTAACGGCGCACGTGTCCGAAAATACATACATACAACGTGGCAGAGATAATATCGGAAGAGTAATCACGCCGGTAACCCCGTGCTCGTTTGTTTCCATCAATTCCATGTGATCGTGGGGTCATCGTTGGGGAGGAAGGGTTGGAGGGTGGAGGAGGAGGTTCACATACCACTTACTCCCTTGAGTCACTCAGTATGTAATATCGCTGATATTTTTACTGGCCGACCTCACACACGGCGATTCTTCGTTACCGCTTCAGTCGGTACGTTGATGAATGTTGCGAGAAATACGCGACGTCTACTCTACATCGTTGCCTGCGTTGTTTCAACGCTCGGTGGAACTTACGACGCGATATTTACAGATATTTACGATTTCATACCTGCAATTGCGAATAAACTCGGAAAAAAGCGAACTCGTAGTAAATATTTGAAAATTTCGTAATTATCATAACTGTCGTTGGTGAACTATTGGTACGCGCGAAAAAGGGAGAAATAACGATCTCTGTTGGTCTTTCAAACTTTTTGCACGTGCAGCAACGATGCGTCGCGCGTCTGGTTCGCGCGCGCGCGCGCGCGCATACAGTCGCTATAAAGAGAGAGGAACGCATGACGGCTAAATCCTTCGCGATCGTTCGAGTAATTTAACTGCGGCGGAGACAGATGCGCGCGGAAGGGAAGGGAAAGGCAAATATTAACAGTAACTTTGAAGCGCGATGAGTGACGAGGCCGGTTCGCATCCCGACGCGGAGGAAATTACGAGAAATCCCCCTCCCTCCTTCCCGCTTTGTACGTCTCAGGAGACCGAGAGTCATCGGGGAGCATCTTTTTCTGGGAGACAGAGAGTCGTAGAGAAGTCTGCTCTCGCGGTTTCTCTATTCCCCACCGCCTCCCGCGTGACGCGTTCTTTGTCAGTCTCGACTCGAGTCCGACTCCGACTCCGACTCACTCGATTCGTGGTGTCGTCGCGTGAATGACCGGGTGTCGCATGCACGAATTTTTCGCTTCGCACGCACGTGACGTAATAATCCGACTGAATTCCAACGAAAGAGTGGGGGGAGATCTGTACAGGAATTGCGTGGTGTGTTCATAGTTCAAAATACGAAAATGTTCGAGATTATCAATTGAAATAGAATATTGTAACATTTATTACAGTATGTAACAGAATATTTTAATATTTCTATTACTCGAGAACAGATGTGGCAAAAAGTTGCACGTACAAGCGAGTGTTAACATCAAAACTACCGAAATGGTCGAAACGACCAATCTATAATTGTCGTTTGGTATTTTACGCAGAACAGTGTATTTTTAGAGATTTAAATGATTTTTTTATAAAATGTACAAGTAAAAGCCCGTATATTTCGTTGTATTTTACAAAGTTCTTTATTTCGTTTACTTTAACGTCTCTCTGATAGAAATTTTACGTTTCAATTGCCTAGGAAACTCTAGCTGTCGAGCAGAATAATTTTCGAGTCGCGGAACCAGGGTCCGTGTTTGCAAGAAATTGCGAAGAATTCCCGAATCGCACGTTCGATTTCTACATCTGGCAGGCACTCCGCCGCTTCGCTTTGCTCTCCTCGCCGTGCTATTTATTCCTTCCGCCGTCCGGTCAGCTTTTTCTTCGTAGACTTTGTTCCCCGACACTTCCCGCGACTCTCATTAATCGAATCGCTCGATAAAGTTTCGATCGATAATTGTCACTCGGGACGTTTCAACGTATGGCACGTTCGCACTCTGATCGCACAGTCCGTGAACGGTTTCGAACGCTTTCACGCTTGAAATATTTGTAAAATCGTCGAAAGAAGAAGATTGTTTGCACCTCGATACTCAGAGAGAGAAACTTTTTCCTTTTTCATTCATGGTTACTTTGAATAACTCCACTAACCTTGCTAATTAAATTGACTGAATCGTGTTTATAGCACTTGTTTGCTTATTTTGTAATTCGCGGCTGTGCTTCCGCGCATTCGTTTGGTTGACTCGTTGCCACAACGATTTCATTTATTTTTCTGTTGTTTTTATCGTCGAAGAAATGAATAGTTAAGATGTAAAGATTTCAATGCTCGTGGATCAGTGAATATTCAGCCTAATATTAATTAACCGAATAACTTAAAGTACGTAAGTAGTTTAGGAATGATTTTCTAGCCAGATTTTGATAGTCAGTCTAGGCATTCCGGAAATGTATGTGTCCATTCACGTGTCCACTGAAAGAGTAAATGAGATCTTTCCAAATAACAGTTACTAGCAGTTGACGTACATGTGTGCTCTCTCGGTCTGTTAACGCCGTAATAGTATTAACTTAATGGAATTACCGCCTGTTAACGTACTTATTAGAAACACGATTGAGTAAGCTTCTCAATATCTGTATCAAGTATTGAGTTGTTCAAAAAATTCGTATTCGCACATTCGTGTCTTTTTTTCATTCATTTTGAGTCCCAGTTGATCTCGTTTGTTCAATACGATGCAGTTTCGTTATCAATTTTTGCAATAGTGAAAGATCTCATTATTGAGATTATAGATTAATAACTGTAGTTCCATCTGTTATAAATTACAGGTGTCAAATTCTAGTTGCGTTTATCTTAATGTTTCATATTTTATTCCACGAAGCTCGTCGAGTAACGTGCTGTGTACCAAATCTTCTATCAAACTTCTTTTTAAAAAAAAAAAAAAAAAAAAATCATCTACCTCTAAATGGAACCCAAGGTCGGTGTCATTTTCTTCTTCTTTCCCAGCATTCCCCCCAAATCTTATCAGTTATCGTAATCGAGCATCCGTTGAAAATAGTTTCACAGCGTAGCGCGGCATTCGTCCCTTCCATCCTTCATTCCTCTTCTCCTACCCCCCTTGACCCCTGTGGCAGGCATTAAAGCGGATTCCGAGGACATACGTTAGTGTCTGCCGAGTATTCCAGAACAGAGTGTCGGCGCCTAGAAGCCAGAGCATTTATCCATTGGACCCCACGAAACATGTCTCCGGGTGTGTGCATTATATGAAAGTTACGATATACATAGCACGTACGACAAGTGGTAGGGGTAGTGCAGTGGCCCGTGCCGCCTGAAATACACGGACAACCGACTCTCTGGCACTCGACTCCATTCTGAGTGTGGCAGCACACCGAACAACTCTCCCTTCCCCTGTTCCCTCTCTTGTTTCGGCCGTTTGCTTTTCAAACGCATCTTCTTATTGCTCTCCTCCTTTTCTCTTTTCTCTTCCGCCGCAACCGTACATACCTCTGCCTTTTCTGTACTCTCTTTCTGAACTCTTTACACTTCCAGAGTACCTCCCCCCCTCCCCTCCTTTTTTTTTTACTTGATTTTATCGGCACACGAATGTGTTCAAGCGCGACAACGACTAAAAAGGAAGAATATCATAATTTTGACTTTTTATCGTTCAATTTTTCGCTTGTATTTGTAACTCTCAATTGTTATCGCTCGATCGGATATCATCGCGACTTTATTCGATAAACGTAGATAATTGGCCATTTCTTTACGAAATGTGCGAAATGTAAAATATAAAATATGAAATTAAATATTCAAGAACTCATTCAAGGTAATCTCACCTTGTGACGAACTTGTTATAGTTATCAATAACCGAACGATATCACTTGAAAGTTAGGAATCATTAATTAGAAAGTTATTCGAATGATTGAAATCGAATAATAAGTAATTGTAATATATATAAACTCCGTTTTCGTAGTATACGCGCGATGTTCCGATACAATCGTCGCTTTCTAGAGCAGTCTTCGCCACCGCCGGTACTCCATCGAGCGATAAATTATACGAGTAACATTACTCATCTGGTTTTTTGTTTAACCCTTCCTCTTCGGAATACGCGATCGTATCGAGAGAGACACACGGTACAAGTTTCGACGAAATACGAGAGACCCTTGACGAATGGTTTCAACACTTTCTTACCGCGTCGTTCGTATTTATTCTTTACGAGATGGCTTCTGTTCGTCCATCCGCCCGGTTACGTGGCCCCTTCTATTTGGCACGTGTTATTCGCACCGTGATGTAAATTATCACGAGATTTGTTGAACGTGTAATTTCCTCTCTAAAATTATTCTACGTATTGTTTACGATTGTTATGAAATGACACACCGGTGAATCAGATCTAGAACGGACAAGTCGTTACTCATTGTTAAAAATGTTTTAAATTTGAACAAGTTAACAATTTCGATCTGAATGATCTTGAACTACATATCCATCCACGATTTTGTACAAGCTGTTCTGAGAAATTGAAAACGCATTTTGGAGAACCACTTAAAGAACCAAATTGTGTATCAATTTGAACAATCTAACAATATTGCATAAAAGGATTAGATTTCTCAAACGTCCAAAAGAATCCTGCGATCCATTATCAATTGGATTTAATGTTCTTTTTCAATTAGTGAAAAAAATTTCACAAAAATTTAATTTAGGTTTAGGCAGAAAGAAAGAGGTGTGAATCTGCGCACGCGCACTCCCCGAAATAGAACATTTAAAATTTCTCTGAAATACTGAAGGCGAAATGATACTAATGAGCGAAACTCCAGTGGCTGGTTGAAAGCTATCGCGAAGACAAGTCCGATGATAGGTGACTGGCAGGCTCTCCTGTTTTTACTGAAAATATTTTCATCGTGTGAGGTTTTCAAGGAAGTTGGAGAGAAAACGAGAGCAAACTTCATATTTCAGTATGTTTCATCCTGCGAACGAGGGCGAGAACGACGAGCGTCGATGTACGCGACGAGTACCGGATATCATACGTTACGTTCGTGATCCTGTACGCGTGTGTGAACGCGTGGAATCGATGTGATTCATGGCCGGTGTGGGTGCAACAAGTATGGTAGTTCCTTTTTGTATTTTATACGAGTAACGGGCTATTTATTCGAATACAACGAAACATATTCAGTTATAACTGATTAGATTAAAAAATAAACGAAGCAAAATCGATATGGATATTCTCTGGAAAGAATCATTCACAGAAAAGTAAGGAAAAGGTGGAGAAAGGTGGAACGCCAGTTGCTGGTCGCGAAGCATTGACGAGTAGCCAGAGTGCAGACATGTAGTATAGTATAAAGGGGAGGAAGGAAGATGGCGAGAGTAAAAGAAAAGAGGCAAGAAAGTCCGTAAAAGGAAACTCCAACGGAGGTAGAAACGAATATAAGGGAAAAAGGGGTGGAGACTTTAGGAAAAATGACAAGGGGAACCGCAAGTTGAGTCGTAGTAGGGGGATCGGTGGTGGAGGAGGTGAAAGGAGAAGAAACGAGTAGTTAGTACGGCCAGTAAGCATGTAGGTAGCACTGATCTCACTCAGTCACGATGACAAATACGGTCATAATTACGCGTAAGGAAGTGTAACAACAAACCTGCTTCTTTTCTCTCGAACGAGGTTTGGCCATTTTCGGAGTACGCTGAGTCTGTGGCCTGTTGCTTCGCCAGGGATATTGCACGAGGATTTTTCCGTCGCCGCAACGCTCGCCTCTGACTTGCTTATCCGGTCGTCCGATCTCCGACAGATTTCTAGCGCCACTATTGCACGAATTCCAATTATCACCGTGCATTCGAAACTTGATTTGTGGCTATGGTATATATGTACTTTTGGCTTTGACGAGTGAAACATCTGAAAATTGAAATCCATACGTTCGTGGAAGAATTGTTATACTCTTCTGGTGTATTCGTTGGAACGACTTTTATTCGCATTGAATCAACGTCATTTGACGTGTGTTTCTTATCTTTCTTCAACGTTTGTTCTTTAAACGAGAACAAACAACGGAACACCATTTTCAAGAAACATTTCATAGATCGTCGATGCAGAATTTGCTCCCTGCTGCCTCAATGAAATTGCGGCTTAATCTCTTGCACTGGAATGACGTGCCACTCACGTCAAGAATTTTTTGTCCCAAAATTACAATATTTTCTCAGTTTTAACTATATATTTAAGTATAACTTGGCCAAAACAAATAATAAATCTATTACTTCTCAATAATTTCTACTCAGTGATATCATACCAACGAGTTGAAAAAGAAAGCGACGAATTATTCTATACGGTTTGGTCACTCGTTATGGTCCGCAATCAGTTGCCAGCGCAAACGTTTAATGCCGACTTATCTCGAGTCAGCAGCCGGTGAAACGTATCGTTCGATCTACAAATTCAATTACATTGCGGAGCAATTGCAAATGTAAAATCTAATACGAACCACACCCCAGAGATCATGCAAATCAACGATCAAATATCCCACGCGTGCGCAAGTTGCATCGACTTGAATACGAAGAACTGTACGAAATCCTGCACAGTCAGCGTTAGCGATCATCTTAATGTAACTCTCGAATGGTGAACAGTGGCAGGGCAACGACAGCGTCAGCAGACCGGCAACTGGTACAGAGAGTTTGATTCGGCTTTTACTTTACTATATACGGAGTTGAGAATGCACGCGAACGATGACGACGAGCAACGTTAATCTGGACGATGCGACGTCTGTTGAAGACGCCTTGGCGCGTTCTAAGGTGCACCAGACACCAGCGTAATGCTTGGCGTAGTTGGTGAATGGCCCCTTGATCCAGATTTTTTTGTAGGGTGATTTTTGCACACTCAGGGCCACCTATATATAGCGCTGGGCACTCGACATTGCATCGCCAGTTGCCGGTTCTCGACGACAGCGTACAGTCCGGGAAGAGTATAAAGAGGAGGGGGAAGGGCTTCGAGTCTCCTTTCGTCTTCGTCCCTCCTTTGCTTGTCCTTTTCATTTCTTACTCTCCTTTTTTCTCTCTACTTTTTTTACTTTCTCTAATTTTCTTTTTCATTTCTTGTCTTCCTGTATTCTTTGCATACGTTGTAGATAATTTTCCAACTTGTGCCTTCTAATAGAAGCTGTCTTTTCAAACACAGTTTTTCTTTTTTCTTCTTAATAAGCAAGTTGATTATCTTGATTTAACCAATATATTTCTCGCTCCTTCTTTTTTACTTTTCCTAATTTTCTCTTTCATTTCTTGTTTGTATTCTTTGCACAAGTTGCGGCTAATTTTCCAACGTGTGTTTTCTAGTAGAATCTGTTTTTCTTTTCAGACACGCTACTTCTTTACTCTTATTACCTTTCGTATTTGTAGTTCTTCCTCTAATAAGTAAGTTGATCATCTTGATTCAACCAATGTATTTTAATTACGATTTGTTTCTGCTGACGATGCATTCGCTCCGTTTACGTCGCCAAATTGTTTATTTATGAAAAGTAGTTGGAGAGATCATTGACTCGTTTGTAGCTTCTCAGCTGGTGTATTAACGATGTTTCATCGAACAAAAGCAATTTCTATTGAATAAGCATATTATTGACATCAACTGACCTCCAATGTTTTATCTATGAGAATCTCAGCTCTAATTCTCTTCGTGTTAGTACATAATATGATCTTTTAGTTTCTAACGATATAGAAGAACAAAAATGCAGTGATCCAAGAATTATATAAAGATTTGCGAATATTCACGTAAAATAATTTAGAAGGAAATGATAAATTAGGTACAATGAACTCATTCGTATATCAGTCATCACATCACAAATGTAATTCTTAGATCAAGTCTTACGATTGGATCACGTTCTGAATTCTACTGCGAGTAACAACGTAGTTTTAAAAATCATTACAGTGTAAAAATTTGACAAGCATGTATCTTATTACCTTAACTTTTTTGTTTTCGAGTCATTGAGGAATCGCACGTTGCGTATCAATCGAGACACATTTCCACACTCTCTTAAGTGCTATTTCTTCTTGCATCTCCGTGAAAGGACAGTAACATATGCACGTGTTTCTTCGTGCTCCTCTTGTGAAATCGCACCATTTATTATAACTCTTGATACGGCATTAACATTCTCGTTCTTGCACCGTCGACTGTTACGATCGACTAGCAATATTTCTATTCCACCATTTCTTGCGCCGTCGATGATTAAGGATGCATTAATAATTCGATGACACTTCTGCTTGGCACTTTATATTTCTTTCGTTTATTAGTTTATTCTTCGTGGCTTGGTCACGTGAAAGGAAATTTATAACAGAAAATTTGAGAGTAATTTCAAGAAAAAAACATTACTTTTAGGGATTAAGTAAGTGTTCTTGCAAAGCCGTTGATACCCAAGATTATCTACAACTTTTGATCTTTTCTCCTTGTCTCGATCCACTTGTGTACATTGGTGGCTAGTGGCTAGAGATATCTTTTACTTGTGACAAACCTGGAATTGAAGATATTAAGATATTGCAAATTTCTTCTTCGTAATTTACCGTAATTTTCGTTTTCTTATAGTGTGAAGCTTGAATTTTCATGTTGCAAATGAATCTATTTTCACTCAATTGTACTTTGAAGTTTCTTTGTAGTAGGTAATGATATTTCTTTCCTCAGAATTGAACTACGGACGCGTTTATAAGAAAAAAATTCATATTTGTTTACGTGCAGATTGTTGGAAATTTCACGGCTCACGTGATTTTAAGGATCATTGTCGTGGTTGGCCGTTCAACTGCATCGCCAGCCAATGGAGAAATTTATTTCTTGTCAGTGGAAAACACCGGCTTTAAATCGACATCGGCGCGCCGCGAACAAAGCAGCATTGTTACTCTCGCCGCAGTAAAACATCGGGTCGTGCGTCTGTCAACCTGTAACACTCGTGTTCCCTCTCGCCAGACGCATCGTTTTAGAAAATACGAAGACTCGCGCGCGAAAATATCGAGATCGCGATTCGGTTTCGTGACGTAACTGTTCGCTGGGAACTAACGACGGTTTTTTTCATTTATTTGTGCCTAGAAATAGATATAACAAATAATATATTTATCTTACACGTTCGAACAACCCAGGTAATTACCCAGAGCTTGTCAAAATTTATTTAAATTTTTCTATTTTTCCCATCTTCTAGACAATTATATTTACGAATGGAGGAAAGTTAGATTTAAATTTCGTCATGTTCGAGTCTCGTTTAAACAATTTTACGATAGCGACGAAGCTGCTGCTTGTGAGTAGCAAAACTGATAAGGGGGCGATCTCCGTTTTTTTTTTTTTTTTTTAACCGATCTTATAAACGCAATAATGACGTCTAATTTTAGTCACGTGGGTATTCAAGTCTCTGAATTGTGCAATTCTTTTTGATTCGTGTCACGTTGAGCCATTTACGTTTCATAATATCCTTCGGCGATCGAGGAAAATTGCTGTTAAAACTGGTGTAGGTGTGTTTTGTTCTCAGAGAAAGTATTTTTGATATGCGCGTTGCTCTTTGTGAAAACATCGGCAAAGTGCGCGTGTGGGAAGCTGGTTCATCGCGATGCTCGTACTACGTTGCCAGGGCGAAACGCCCTGGAGAAACAAAGTTGCGAAGGCGTGTAGTCGCCTACGTGTGTGCTCACCCAGAGTGATTGGGCCGCTTTTGTACGGATCAAAATGGCAAGCTTGATATCACAAAAATTCATTAATTACTCGAGTATTATTTTTCATTAGATCATATTGCACATGTCGATCGACAATTAATATATGTGTATATCTGTGAATGGAAATAGAATGTGAAATCGAAGACTTGTTTCGTTCATTAAATATTTAATATATTTTTGCACATGGTTGCACAATATTTCACATATTTTTCTTTTTCATAAATTCACAAACATCCATATTAATTGACGAGAAAATTCATGTTTACAATGCAGCACTTCTTTTCGTGTATATTTATGTACGGTAAAATTGTAGTAAAATAACTGATCGTAATATGAAAGGTAGCCTTGCTCCAGTAAAAATTTGCAAATGTACATATTTACAGTGCGGAACTTTTCTTTTGCGTGCGTATAGTGAAATTATACTGAAACAGAGTATTACTGTCGAGTATTACTGAAAAATGTACTCGCATTCGTCTCTTTACATTTCAATCATAGAAAACTGATCTTCAGTAATCATTTCTCTCATTTCTCTCGTTTCATTTCTCCGAAGTAAAATTGGCGCCAGTAGTTATCCATAATTCACAATAAATCCTTAACCCTCCTCCAGTTGCCTGCAGTCAACCAGACTGTAGACACGTTTGCGTGCCAGTCCAAACGAGGCCGAGGAGTACTCGGCTTCAACTCTTCTGCATATTAATGCCGATCGAGGGCTCGGTGAGATACATATTCGGTCGAGGCGCACGTAGGCGTGTTACACCTACGTGAAACCTGTAGTCGAGAGAGCAGGTACGGCCGTGCAGAGCGACATCGCGTCGTCGGAGAGGGCCGACGTGTCGATGTCGAGAGACGAGGAGAAGTCGCGAGGAGAGCGTGGTGTGTGTAGTATCTGCCTACGTGTCTGCCCACTGCAGTTGTCAGAAGAGCAGCAACCTATGAGAAAGTGGTCCTCGAGGATCGGACCGGAAGATGTAGTGTATAGCGCGCCCCTCATATTCGGCGAGACGATGCTTCACGACCAGGCCAGCGTTGCGTAAGGACAATGTCGACGACACTTGGCTTCGCCACGCTTCCTTCCTTGTCCGTCCCTTCCCTGTCTTCTTCCATTCCTCGTGTTCTTCTTCTTTCTTTTTTTCGTTGCCTGTTTTCTTTCTTTCTTTCTTTCCTTCTTTCTTTCTTTCTTTATTTTCCCGTCTGCGTTACAATTTCATCGGAAGTTACGAAGACGAGTCCTCGCGTTTTATTTTCGTTCAACCTCGCCCACGAGGGATCCCTGTCCGACAGTTACTCGATCATCTCGTTTCGCTCTTTTTCTTTTAATTGGCGATATAACAAGATCGCAAACATTAGCATCGCAGGCGATATCGGTGGATATCGCTTCTTTATTTTCGAAATTTTTCAAATCGTCTTATATCGTATCCTGGGTGTGGTTTACGATTTCACATCCGACTTTGCGTTTTTAAGAGAATGAGATCGCACGTGACCAGCTTCTGAAAAAAATCCTTGCTTGCGATTCGTCTAATTGTAAGCTAAGATCAAATTTTCGATTTTAGGCATCATACGCGAGAACTGACCTTACAGATCTTCCACGCAACATCTGTCGCGACGCAGAAGAAAAGCAAAAAGAAAGAAAAGAAAAGAAAAAGCTGAATCTATCTTTAGCAGTTATTGCGTACTTTGTGTGTGTTTCTCGTTGTGCATAAATTTTCATTTTAAAGTTCTCTTCGTTTGATCCCGTGAACTACTTCGCGAACGTGTCTGAAAAACAGTTGAAAAACCTATTATTGCCGAGGCTAACTTTTTTATCAGTTGGTATCGAGGTAAGAGATTATTTTTACCTTGTGCACAACACTTTGATTTGAAACGAACTACTGGTGAACTACTGGCGAACTACTGGTTAACCTCAGTCGGCTTAACTTGTTGGATGATAATTTTCTCTGGTCCTGCAACGACGTGACCAGAGCTCTCAGAGTCACGCAACGAGGATGAAAAATTGCACGATAGGAGGAGGAGTACATTCGCATTCGGAGAAAATACCCTCGAGTGCTGCTCGATGCGTCGCAATGTCACGTGACGTAGGCCGTATATACGATGCTAAAGGTGATGTGAAACTCGAGATGGAGACGAGCAAGAGCGCCGCTGCTGCAACTGAGCGAGAAACAACAATCGATATAATCGAGAGTTTGAACGAACGTGTGTGCAAGAGAAGAGGGGAAAACAAGTGGCGGATCGCGAGATAGAGGGACCAAGAGAGAGGGACGTAAATGTAACGCCGCGCGGAATTCATGGAAGAGAAGAGAAATGAAAAAGTGAAGAAACCGAAGAGACGAGGTGGTGTTGGCGTTTGTCGTTCACTCGGTCGAACTCTTGTCTTGCTAACGTGAAGAATGTTATTTATTTTAGCAGGCGAGGTGCGGATGGGGACAAATTATACAAATATAAATTATACGTGAGGTTTAAATTTGTCCACCATGACACGGAGAACCGTGCGGTAATGTTGATAATAATAATTTATCAACCGATTTGAATATAATATAATCAATTGTTGAGTGTGATATAATATAATAAGAGTTGTCTCTTAAAGAGAATTTAAAATTTGTATCGTCATTAGTAAACTAGTATCGTCATTCATAAAATATTTACATTTCATGACTACGAATAATGTTCGTAAAAGACAATATGTAAGCAAGTTGGCGAACGCCAAAGAAGATGCATCTTTTTATTAGTTATAAAAAAAAGTTAAATTAATATCACGGTCGAGAGGCGTTGCACCTCGACAATTTATCGTTCTCGAATCTGAGAACGTCTGTCCCTGGACCCTGGCGCGTGCAGAGGAAAAATTGAAAAGAAGAGCAACATTCGTGGATTTGTCGACAAGTTCTTTTTTTTTTTTTCTTTTTCTCCCGACGTGTCCGTATTCTCGTTCAGTTTATTGGGTAGCAGGGAAATAAAGTCGAGGTACCTTCAAGCGTTTTACCGTGGAAAATTTGCTGGAAGCAGCGGACTTTTTGTCACGCACAAAACAGCCATCAATCCGATTTTAACGACGTTATCGCGGGCAAGAACGAAACGGTTCGCGAAAGCGAGAGCGGAGTAAAATGTCCGATCTTCCAACATTGGGACGACCGGAGTCAACGGTCGACCGCTCGGATATTTTAGGATTAACAGTGGTCTATCCTGTCGTATTTTTCCTGAACAAACCACGGCGAGGATTCATCGTGGTTCATCGAACTCCCTCCTCCCCGTGGCTTGGATGTGCCGCGCGCGTTCAGCGTTATCCTAGACTACCCGACTCGCTACGCGGCTCAGAATAGTGGCAGAAACAGTTTTCCTAGAATTTTCGATGCGATTCACTGAAAGCTAAACCTGGAACAAGTGAATCGTGGTGTGAATGATGCTGCCCTCAGCTCTCTGAGCTAGAAGCTCATTTAACGCTACATTCGAAGAAATGACACGTTATTTGATGCGTTACTATTTAATAACAGTAAATCAACGGAGAAAATGAGAAAAATACAAGTGTTCCTCTTATAAATAATCTACGTGAATTATAACGCAACAAATATCTACTTTTTTGCTTTGAATTTAAGCAAACGCGATAGTGATCGTGAATTGACACGAGTCTGTCTCAAATGCAAAACTCTTATCGCTGGCGAGCGTCTCCTTCCGTTTTTACTCGAAACTCGGTTGACACCGAGTCGATTGTTCGAAGACACCTGTTTTCGTTACGTTACAATCAGGACACCGTGTTACGTCGTCGACTCTCAGGAATCGTCTTTTTTTTTTTTTTACAACTTTCGTCGTCATGTTCCGCGGGATTTTTTCTGCTGAGCTGAAAAGGGAAGAGAGCAACGCATTACGCGGCGAGAGAAGGCCTTCTCCGTTTATGCAAATCGCGGCCAATTTACGGACGCAACCTCGGACGCTTTTCCATTTAGCTTAATTTATGCTAATCCATTTATGCAAATGTCTCGGTAATTCGCGTGAACGCGAATCCTCCTTCTGTGCGTGGCATTCTTAATTTTTAGGCGACGCGTCAAGTCCTTGCGCCTGTGGTCACAAAAGCGTCAATTGTACCACGTACACACATAAGGGAAAACAGCGTGGAATGCCACCATTCGATATTGAGATTCACAATTGGTTCACCAAGAAGACATCCACGAGCATGCAGAGGAAACTGCTGCTATGTTAAGCGCGAACCCGCGGGTCCAGCGAGATTTCACAGTTCATAAGTTACAGCAGCGGAGTTAACGGTCTATGAAACATTAGTATATGGGCCAAATTAGCACCAGCCAACTCTGCATCGCCACTCGGCATCCTATTCTCATCCTTCCAATAATAGATTAAACGTTTAGCCAGATTTGACGCCTGTACTATCGCCATTACACGTTTCTTTCGTCCTGTGCGTTTAGACTTAATATGGTAAATAGTATATGGTAGTGGAGTATATATTTTTTCGCTGTCGCAGTGACAGAGGGAGGAACATCTATAAAGAAAATATAGAGATAGTTATTGTTGAAATATTGGATATAGAAAATATCTAGGTACTTGTTATATGAAAAATGAAATCTGTTGAAAAGGAAGACGTAGAAATATTGGTAATTCACATGTCGTGCTACGAATTCTAGAGAAACCGGTGTCACGAACGCGTTAATCAAGAAAGAGAAGAGAAGAAATCAGGAGCGTGGTTCTGGACCCTGGACCTTTTCACAAATTTCAACCCTTGGCAGATGTCGAGATTGATTTGTTCTCTAGCATCGACCTCGATACTCGAGCGAATTATTCGGTTCGTTGGCGTGCCTCGTGCGAAACGAAGGAAGGAGATCGAGATGGATAGAATTTGTTAACTTTGCGTTGGCACTCTAACGTGTTTTCCGCCATCTCTCACATTCACGCCATTAACTTCTTGCGCTGGAATGACGTGCCACGCACGTCGAGAATATTTGGCCCAAAATTGCAATATTTTCTCAGTTTTAAGTATGTTGAAATATAACCCAGGCAAAACAAATGATAAATTTATTTCCTTTTTAGTAATTTCTATCCAATGATATATCGATGACTTAAAAAAAAAAAGACGAATTATTGTATACGGTTTGGTCACTCGTTATGGTCCAGTTACTAGCGCAAGAGGTTAACGTGTTCGTGAGCTCGTTCGTAATGCTAATTTCTATTTCCTCTCGCAAGCTACAGTTCTTCACACGCGTGCTTTCAAATATCATCTGCTATCTGAAGCAGTTTGCCTATTTACAATAGGCGATAGAGATCGATATAAATACATAGAACGAAGTTGCAACGAGTTGAATGAATTACGTGTGAACGTGGCCAAATCCAAAGGACAAACCCACACGGCATAGCACTCGATTTCACATATGTACTCGCGATACGGTGGCGTATCGGGGCCCTCTTCTTCCAGGCTCTCCTAGTTGCTTAGGACCGACGACTTGCTTAGAACGACTTAGTACACACGGTGCAACGACCTCGCGCAACGAGCCTTACTCTGTGTATCTTTCTTCCTCTCTTTCTCCCTCGAACGCATGCACATCCAAAGCAAACGGAACAACTGGACGAACTCAAAGAAACCCGATCTCTCGTTTTCTCGTTCCTGCGATACGCAGCGTCGCGACGCTTAGATGATTTACGTAGTTTTGCACATGTATGATCGTTGATTCGTTGTTGAACAAAATTCCATGCACTGTTGATCAGCCTGCGATTACCACCACTTACATTTTTGCCTTGAGATACTTATAATTGAGTGACTGCAACTTTTTCAATTACGTATTAATTAACAAACGTATTATATCAATCTTACTTCCGATCGTGATCCACTTTGTTAACGTATCATCCATCTTCGCATAAAATACTAGCGAAAATTATTTGTCATCGTCGCGCGTGACATACATAGGAGACGGCGCCATGCTTCCCTTAAATTGCTGTGTTCCGCTCTCGAGAAACTTCTTCGTGTGCCGAGGTGTGACGCGCGCGAATCTCTCGGTTACCGGGCGCGTAATACGTTGCGTGGAGGAGATAAAAATGACTTCTTCGAAAGGGGCGATAAGTCGCATAATCCGACGGAAGGAGTACATTTTATTTTCGGAGAGAAAGAGCATGGTCTAGTATTTATTTTTACGCTGAGAAAAGGGAAAAAGGCGATTCCTCTCGCGTTTTTTCTTTTTCTCTCTCGTCGGAAGAAGGTGAGTCAACGACACTGTTAAACGAGGCAACGGCCTTGCGAGGCAACGTGCATGCGCTCCTCTTTCCTTCTTCCAGATTGCCCCTTCTTGCCCCTTCTTGCCCCTTTCTCTTCTCTCTCTTCCGCTTCGTCGCTTTCTTCTTTTTACGCGTCGTCTCATCGTCGTCTCGGCAATTTTTAAGCGGCGACCAGCAGGACCGTTTGCTCCTTCGAGCACAATGATGATTCAGAGGCCAGCGATTAGCAGCATGCTCCAACCAGGAAGACTCTACGCCATTCATCCCGCGATTTCACTTTTATCACATTCTGGAATGCAGGGGGATTATTACGTGTATAAGTCGTGTATACATAACACACGATTTTCTTTCTTTCATGAAAATTGAAATATTGAACAGATTGTTTTTCTTTTTTTTTTTTTTCAATACATCGTAGAACTTAACTTGTTTTGAGCAATTTTTCTCTTCGAGAACAATATCTCTTGAGATGGTCACAAAGAACAAAATAAAGACTCTTTAGAAGAGAAGTATAGTTCGGTATAGACAAATTCCTAGTAGGCGAAAACCGGCCGGTTAAGACTGGCACATGCAGGTGTGTACGGGGCTTTCAAAGCTGTACATATATTTAGATTCGTAAAGTGTAATACAAAGATAAAGAAGCGGATGGCTGCCGAGCAAGGAACATGCCGCTTGTGTTACAGATGCGTACATGTACCTATACTAGGAGAATTTACTGTAGTGCTATCTACAATTTTTTGCAAATGTTTTTTGCAAAAATTAAGAATCTAACACTTACATCCGCAGAAGCAAGTTATTCAAAATATTGAGTTCTGCGACATACATTAAAAATCATCAAGTAATCTAAGCAATTGTCTATTTTTTTATATAATTCAAAAGAAGATACACACACACACACACACACACACACACACTATGTTTAATAAATTACATATAAAATTTAATATCTTTTTTTCAAAAATTATTTAAATTATTTGATAAATTATGTTTCATGCCCATTGGTTAGAAATTTTTAAAAGGATATAAAATTTAATGTTATTTTTCTTTAGAGATTATTTACAAGAATATTATTAACAGTGTCTAGTAAAATTTGATAAATTATTCAACTCTGCTGATTAGAAACTTTCAGAAAATTTGCAATTTCCAAGTTGGAATCATTAATTTTATTTTGTGTGCTACTATCCCTCAAATAGCGTAGAGTGTGCAATATTCACTCTAAAACCTTTCTCTCCTATGCAACGCTCTCTTCTCTCCTCTGATCACGATCTGTGCACTTTCTGTTCGCTTTCAAATATTTCTGCCTAACCATTTTTCATTCGGTTTAAAGTCGTGTACGTACGTACATATATATGGCCTCCATTGCATCGACCTAAACAGAAAACAGATAACGGCAACAAATTCATCAAGCTAATTCAAATGCCCCTTTGTTGCAGAATGCACGTTCGGCAAGCAGATACGGGAACTGGGCTCCACCTGGTTCGCGGATTTAGGCCCGCCCTTTGGAGTCATGTACTGCATCAAATGCGAATGCATTCCGGTACGTATTAAAGTGGGTGTGTCCTCACGCATTCGTGCGTGTCTGTGTGCACGTATCGGGTCCCCTCTGTTCGTTTGAATCCGACCTTTAACCCTCTCGCGGCGCAGGCTAGCCTCAAGCCGCGCACGTACAACATTACGTTTCTATGTAGCCAGTCGACCTGACGCAATTTTTACGGAATTCACATCGACTATTTGTGTAGATACACGAGTGCCCGGGACACCTTGTTTCTCCTTTATAGTTCGTTCCAAAATTCCATCGAATTTATTACTCCGTTAACCCGATCTCCTCTTAACCACTTGCGTTAGCAATTGATTGCGGACCATAACGAGTGACCAAACCGTGTACAATAATTCGTCGCTTTCTTTTTGAACTCGTTGGTATATCATTGCCTAGAAATTATTGAAAAGTAATGAATTTATTATTCATTTTGCCTGGGTTTTATTTAAATATACTGATTAATAAAACTGAGAAAATATTGCAATTTTGGGACAAAAAATTCTCGACGTGCGTAGCACGACGTCGTTCCAGCGCAAGGTTAATCGAAAGCTTCTGTAATTACAGGATTGAAAGTTAACAAAAACAAATTAACTCCGTTTAATTCGATTTTCAACCCTTGCAATTGTAAGTTCCTAATAAGATGTCGCTACGAATTAAAAAGCGGGAGATCCACAAATAGAAATATACTTACACGATTAGAAATAAGCTAATTCGTCCTCGATTGACCAATAATCATTTGATTACGTCATCCTACAATAGCAATTGATCATTATATGTTAATAATTAAAGTATAATTTTTCTTAAACTCGATTCAATGAATGATATCTATCGTACACCTAAAAGTCACTAATTATATACAAATTCAAATTTATAAAATATCGACTATTTCATCATTCTTTTCTTTTTTGTTTCTTGAATTTAAGATACGTGAAACGTATACGATTTACTTTAAAAGAGATCACAGACCGTTTAGAGCGTTACAAGTTTCAGCGATCACTTGTTAATCGATATCATCGACACTTTCCTGAATTCCTTTTTCCAAGAAGGTCATAGAAATGGCATTGCCCTTTGAAGAGTGCTGTAGATCGACGTAATACACGCCAGGCACGGATTAAATCTCGATCTGGGTGACGTGACCCAAGGAGACTTGACGTGCTTTCTAATCCCATTCCTGATCCGAGACAGACTGGCGTCCACTTCTTTAGCTCGTCCACTGCTATTATACAGTACGTGAGCGAGACACGTGTATTATTGCCCACGTATCGTTTTACGGTTTATATCATGACACGCCATACCACGTCCTTTAAATCCTCCTGCCAAGAAATTCTCTCGTTCCTGTACTTGAACTCTTAAATAGTTCGAGTTCGATTAGTTGATCTAATATCAGATGATTAATACTCAATTCTCTCGTACGTAAGAAAAATTGAGATTTATTTATATTGATGTTTATAATATCGTTTTTTAGAATAACGATAAAACGCAATTATACGAATTATACGGTTGAAAGAGGACGAATGATTGAAAATCAAAAATCTCCGTTCGAAGAATCGTTATAAGAATCCGTATTGTCTCGTTTCTTTTTGTCGACGCGAACAGGTCGATGATGGGTTTTGCCAGTCTTGTATTTCCGACGCAATCGTTGACAAGCCGCACCTACATTCGATTATACATTTTGTCGCGCGTACGTGTCTTCCATCATTAACGAAGGATCACGTTCATATATAATGTGAAGCACACCAAATTAAATCGGTTTTAGTTGTCTGTTTGAAACTGAACTCTATTGTTGCTACGTTTCCTCCTTTCACGAACCTGTCTCTCCGCGGAATAAAAGTAAAATACATAATCAATGTACGTGATGGTGAATTTGTAAGAAAAAAAGAATTTCGCACACAGTGCGAAAAGAAAATTGAAAAACGATTCGATACGCATTACTCGACGTGATAAGAAAATTAATTCCATTTTGTTTGGCATTCTTACGGTCCAACGTTGCTTGAATTCTTGTCCAATCGCGTAATAATCGTCATTTGCATTCTACGCAAACGCCGCTTTGTTTTGTGTCCTATATATGCGGCCGAACGATAACGTCATTGTACACTGGCACGTCCCTTATGCGTGTCATCGATATTCTTGCCCTTCTCTCCCCGTTCCGTCTCGTAAATATCGACATTTTTCAACCATGCAGTCGATAACAACTTCCTTGTTCAGTTTTCCATTTATATGAAAAACTACGCATTCTTTTATGACGTTAGTTTTCCTTATTATTATTATTATTATATTTTTATAGCGTTTTCTCATACGCAGCATTCATTTTCTGAAAGGATATATCACTTGCATCTTTTACGATCTAATTAAATGAGAATCGTAAAACATTGTCTGCACGTTTTATTGCTCATTCATCATTTAACCAGCGGCATTTATTAAACGCACGAGGTATATCACGATGGAAATAAAGTAACGCGTAGTATTTGATTTACGAAAGAGGCACGATTACTAAATTGAACATTTTTTTTCTTTTTTATAAATATTTCTTGCAAACTTGTAATAATAGATTCAGCAAATGAGCGTGATTTTAGAGATAACAGCAAGTACAGCGCGTGGTTCTCTCCCGGACTTTCTCGATGAAAGGCGGAAACCTGGTGTTTTCTACTTCGTTTAACCGCGTAATGTACAATTGGTTTTCTTTTTTTTTTAAATTGCTTTTAATCAATGATCTGTGATTTTTATTCACTTACATTCCCTACATTTCGCTTTAAATGTAATGCAGAAGTTCAGTATTTTCGACAACACCAAGCAGGATTTATGATATATGTATGAAAAGTTTATTATTAACGATCCTACATGTTGAAATTCTTACGAGTTTCTTTTTTTTTTTAACTTTGGTTTAAGTTTACGTTCATAGACTCTCTTTTCATTTATTTTAGCGTGTAGATTTAATTCGTACGTAAGGATATGCATTTATAAGCGAACACCAAAATGCAAAAAGCATGAGAAATCAAAATGTGACTGTTCATTCAACAAAACCCCACCGCGACAATTATGAGTATCAGTGATGATCATTAACATTAATATTATTTTTTTATACAAATTAGATTCTTCATAAAAGTGACTACAACTTTCGATACTTGTGATAAACCTTCCATTGATGTATAATATCCCTAATTGTCTTAAATAATAAATTGTAGCTAAAAATGAATGTTCTCCCATCAAGAGAGATAAATATAATATCATATCGTCTTCTCTCAAAGAGATTCTACAAAATAATCATTTTAATTTAAATTTTCTAATCTTCATCTTTTCACTTGCGAAAAAACCATTTTTATTAAGGAATGATAAAGGCCAATTTTCAACAAGCGAAACACCTTTTATCCGTTACGAGAAACAAAAGCGCCGTTAAGCGATGATCCCCAGTCGAGGTTTCGTTCACACCCACTCACGCTTGATCCATTGAAGTAGAAAAGAAAGAACGATTTATAAGGCGGGTACGAGAAGGCGCTTTGATATTCGCAACTTGCCGCGGCCGCCTTGTTTCGTCGAACTACGTACTAAAGATACTCATCTTATTATATCCACCGACACCTTTCACGTGATGTGCGCATTCACTCTTTTTCTACGCCATTCACCTTCTTTTTTCTTTTTTTTTTTTTGCATCCGCATAATTTGCAACTGCAAAAGAAGCATAAAGTTTTATACTTATACTTTATTTGTGATATGTTCTGTAACAATGTTCTGTAACAGTGTATAAATTTTTGTAGTATTGTCGGATGACTATCCGCTTTTTGTCAACCACGTGGTTTCCCAATTCTAGTAACAGATTAGATTGCTTAATTATATAAAACAGAAAACCACGATAAGATTCACGAAAGCCTTTTGCCTACAAAGTATAAATAATTGTAAAAATATAGACGTGCATAGTCGAAGTCATAGACCAAATAAACTTGTCTTTTTCTTGGAACCCAACAGTTGGATTCCCAACCGATGTAACTGTACCCAAAAAATGTACCGATCGTAGCTAAATGAATAATTTTAATTACAGTAAAATAACAATAAAAATTCATCCATACTTGATGTGATACTTAGTCATAGTGGAAGTAAAGTTCGAAGCTTGGTGGGATTTCCTTATTCTATAATAATAACTTCTGGCAAGAAATCAGTCGATGGAAGATCTAGTTGTAAGAATTTCATTAATTAGAACAGAATTTCGAAAATCTGTTATAAAATCAGTCAATTGAAATTGTATATTTTTCAGGAATACGATTCATCTTGATATCGAAACGCCCAACTTAATTATCTATTACTCGCCTTGCTCGCATGAATAACGTACAGAAATAAAATTGCTTTTTCATGTTGCGACAGTTATTGGTAGAAAATGGCAGGTTTGTTGTGTCACACTTTACGCGTGTCCATCACTGCGGCTTTGAATCGTGTTTATAGTGTAAGCAACATTAGTAGATTTTCAACCGAGAACGAGAAATTCGATCTTTCCCCGAGCGTTCAAGGCTTTAGGGCTGTTTACACTGCGCCGATTCACTCGCAAGGTTCGCACCCGATGTTTGCTTTGTCAGTTTACACAACCCTGTTTATGTACAAACTTCATAATTCACATTATGTACGGAAGATGGAGATATTTTTCGTTTAGTAGAATGAAAATATAACCGGATAGCAAGCAAGTTTAAACAGAAATAACTTCTCACGTCCGTCGTCATCAATGGAAATCAATTGAAATCAATTGAAAAAAGAAAGAAAGTTGATTTTATCACAGGATGATGTTAAAAGGAATCTACGCGAAAGATTAAACGAACATTTTTATTTTCATTTACATTTCACAAATTAATGGTCAGATATCACTATGTACGAGTCAAATTATCGTTTAAATTTATTACGATCAGCCACAATGAACGATAAATAATTTTCCATGGGATTCGAAAGTTTGATCTGCCAAGTTACAAGCGAGGTTAATTATATTGGGTTAACAACATGATTGTGGGTTGATTGTTGATTAAGAATGTGGAAATAAATTTGGGGTCAATCGTAAAGCGATTCAGAGCCTTCGCCCTGTGCGGTTCAATTGATGCTCTCTATCGTAGTAATAGGTTTCGTCGCGCATGCATGTATCGTCCGGACAGAACGGTCACGATTGTCCTAATGGAGTTTAATTTAGCCAATCTTCATAAACTTTGTCCTTGACTGGCAACCATTCTTACCGTGTTTATCTATAACCTGTGACACGTGTGGTACAGATAACACGTACGAAATTAATTTCTGCCGTGCGAAAATTTCGGCACGTCAATAACGCTACATTTTTACGCGTATAAATAATTCAGAATTATCTTACAACTGTAATAGTACATACAAGTTAAGTTTTATTTTCCACAATTTTATATTTCAAAATCAATTGATAGAGGACATCGTGTCACCGGAACTTCTCCATTACCGATGAAATTCTTAGTCCCTTGCGCTAGCAACTGACTGCACGGACCATAACGAATGACCAAACCGTGTGCAATAATTCGTCGCTTTCTTTTTAAATTCGAGGCTGGAATGATATTACTAGATAGATATTATTACTAAGAAGTAATAAATTTATTATTTATTTTATTGGGTTATATTTTTAGATATACTTAGATAAACGGAGAAAATATTATAATTTTGGAGCAAAAAATTCTCAACGTGCAGCGCAAGAGGTTAATCATAAAAATATTCTGCGACAATTGACCTTGTATTAATTTCTCCTCTAATTAAAAACTGTCTGGTACGTCAGCATAACATTAAAAATATGAGTCATTATTTATCAAATATATATCTGTAAATTTTGTAATTTCGCGCGTAGAAAAATATTCGCTATTCGATTGCCCTGTAATCGTTCATCGTTTCGAATAACAATCTCGAAGGTTTCGTTTCTTTTAATTAAACCCTAAAGCATTCAAAAAGTTCTTTTGCAAAATAAAAATTAATTGCAATTTATCGAGTTGAAGTATGAATACAACGTGTATCAGGATCTATCGAAGTAGTAACGCGACGGTAGGAGGCAGAAAAATATAACTATACGGATACTGGTTTGGGGGAAAAAGGCGAAGATTAGCCTGGTACGGAAGAGCGGACGAAGAGGAAACATAAAACGCGATTGAAAAAGAGAAAAGGAAAGTGAGCGCTGGTACAGAAGCGCTCTCGGACCCAGCGACTTATGGACGGACGCGCGAACTCTATTTTTAGTCTTCGGTGGAATGACAGTCCCTCTTCAGTGTATATGAGAAGCTATTGATAGGTCACGGGCTTCGTTGTGAGCAGAGCCAGACAGACACGTCGCGTGAATCACACGAGACATCGTTTCTTTACCTAAAGTCGTATATCGAGTCAACGTCTATCCTTATCCATTTTATTCTCCGGCAATTACACGTGTCTCTTCTTACGCTCAATTGAATTTGCTTGTCGAAATAATGCTTGCTAATTTAAGCTGAACGGATATAGATAGTACGTTTGTTAAAAGGTTCGACGTTTCCCATGGAAACAGGTTTTTAATAGCACGTTAAGAGGTTGGAGGCAATTTTTTCTTTTTCTTTTTTATAAAACCGCACGGATCAAAAGTGAAGAATGACTCATCCAGAAAACACCACGCATAAATCAAATACCGACTTCCGGTCTGATTCAGGCAGAAACGTCTGTCTTGTTTTTCTGGAATAGCGTCAAAATAATAAATGGTTATCTGAGAAAATCATGAGTGAGTGAACCGCGTTAGCTTGTAAATAGCAAGATGCTCTTTAATCGAGATGATCTTCATTCGACTTAATCTTTCTGCGCTTCACCGAGAAACTGTCCCCCGTGACGTCGTGCATGGATACTTGCATACATGTACACGTTCATTTGGCCGTTTGGTTACGATATTAACGCAGTCGTGTGATATTTTTGGCCGCGACGTCACGCAGCTGTATTTACACGATATTTGGAATTTCGAGAAATACTCGGGACTTCCTTAAACAGAAGAAAAAACGAACAGGATATTTTTCTATTTGCGTGTTGTTATATCCTTATATTCTACAATGCTACGGAAGGTTAGCGTCAGTGAAAGCTATAGATTTACGCCACGTTATCGGTAATGCAATTAAACACATCGTGATCTTTCCAGTCACTTCATTCTTCACTATCGTCCTTATCGTTATCGTTCCCGGAGTTTTTAGGTCGGTGAAAAAGTTTCAGTTACATCCGTATCTCGGACTATCACGGAAATTTATCAGAGGCATTTAAAGCATGCGTCGGTCGGCACCTAAATGTATCTCTCCGAGCGATAAAAAATACACCTACCCGTTTAGCAGGTCCCAGTTAACTGTCACGCGACCTCACAAGGCCCACTGAATCTCGGAATTTACTTCTGGCGTCCCGATTCTCCTGTAACGCGAAGTTCAACGCCTGGCGCTGCCTGATCGCGTTTCGTTTCCTTTTCTTTTTCTTTTTTTCCTTTTTTTTTTTTTCTTTTCTTCGTTTTGATACTCGAATCAACACCGAACGTACCATTCCGCGTTTGCAGCTCCGTAAAATTCCGAACTTAACTCCTACTCTCGGGCTCTGGAGTAACTGGAACTCTCTCTCGCCGTTCTACGATCTCTTGTTCTTTCCTTTGGCCGGCGTCTCGTTTTGAAAAAGAATCTTTCAAGATTAGTTCCTCAGATCCAGAGATAACTAGGCGCCGCGAATTTGCTCTAAAGTCGGGTATTTATGGACCAGTCAACACGTGTTCGTTGGGTCGTGTTGGAAAGTCGTGTAGATTTTATGATTTCTGTGTCCAGTGCCATTCTAGTCCTGCCAGTTCTTTTTTTTTTTTATTATTATTATTTTATTATTTCATTATCGAAGATTAATTTGCGTCATTAATTTATATCTTAACATATCGATGTGTTATTCTTGTTGTTCAGTTACCTGAAAACAACAAATTAGATATTGCATAACATGCTTATGTCATTTAATTACAATTTTTGTGTATCTTTTATAAATAATGAACAAATAAAGGATATTTCTTCCAGACAAATGTTCGTTATCCCTGAATTAAATCGTGTATATGCAGGCGACACATGAATCTGTCGTAAGAAACAGCGTAGTCGTACAGAAGCAAGACATCTGAAAAGAGAAATAATTTAAGCAGAAACGGCAGATCTATAGTAGAAACTGTTAGGCATGGACTATAATATCGGGGAAATATGAGTTTGCAAGACGTATATTGTTGAACAGATTGGTAACAATTGCCGTCTTTGATACGGTTCAGAATAGACCACGGTAGGTGGATGATTCTTTTTTTTTCGCGTGAACCTTTAGAAAGTGGCGAAGTTACCGAGACGTTTAATGATAATTTATATTATCGCGAATATTGTAAATCGTACCGCGAATAATGGCACCATTGACCGTGATAAACGAGTCTTTTGTGACCAATAACACCTACCAATTACTTGACGATAGATTTATGAACGCGGTGCGTGTAAATGTTACAACTACCGTCGCAAGCGGTCTGTAAAGGGAGTAATAAACATGTAAGCACGTTTACAGGTTCGAAAACATTACAATCACACTTTCAAACACATCACCGCGAACGTGTCTTGTAGCATGAACAAGCGCTGGCGGAGAGAGAAACTCACAGGAATTCGCATAATTTGGAAAAGGAAAATAACGTATTAGCATTCGCCGGTATACTTGAATAGTAATTAACCTATTGACGTTGTTGTTTCCTATAGTTTTCTTTTCTTTTTTTTTCATTTCTGTTTTCTGATGGACGTTGTTCAGAGTTTCCCCATCTTTCAATTGAGAAAACCATTGAAACTTTGTAACATGTAAAAATATGTATGATTGATTTCAGGTGCAAAAGAAACGGCGAATCGTCGCGAGGGTTCATTGTCGTAACATCAAAAACGAATGTCCAGAACTCACGTGTAAAGAGCCAGTTCTTCTTCCAGGCCGATGCTGCAAATCTTGCCCGGGAGATTTCAGTAAGTAATAACGTCTCTTTATAGACACTTGATGTCTATTGAATCTGCCAACGAACATAGTACATATTTGTACTAATTTCTACGTAGATGAGTCGTTGGAATATAGAATACTTGCCTCTGTGGTGCATGTGCAGTAGCGTGTCCTTAGTTAATGCGACGGTATCTGCAGAGATAAGATAGTTGCTATAGTATAGTCTCCAGACATTGTTGTATCGCGTTACCATTTTAAAGAAACGAGTCTGTTTTTGCTCGCATCGTTCGCATTAGTTAATTCTTGCGTTATGTTTTCAAATCAACGTATTTGTCAACAAAGGCGGTATTAATTCCACTTATCATATACAGAATAGTGATCATTGTACAGAATAAATTGGAATATACGTATACTTGCCGATTACCATAAATATACGGACGTTCAAAGGAGGTTAGACAAGAACGGATTTCAGTAACTATCGGCAGAATTGAAACGATCGGGGCTTGCAAATTTCACGAAAGGACATAAACTCGATGTATCGAGAGATGGGGGAGGTTTTAATTAAAGTCAAGTGGCTTGCATAAATCACGTATCAATGACAATCCACCGCCCATTTTGTTCGCATCGTTGTCTTTATTGACTTCCAGGAGTTTTCCTTTCTCTTTTTCATTCTTCCTCGGTTGCTTCTACGAATGTCTTTCTATCAATTCAATCGATTCGATAATCGTATTTGCCATGCTATATAATCATGATCGACCGTTATCGTCTGGTACCTCTTGTTTCATTATCGTCTTAATGTTCGAGTACTCCTATTAAAGGATTAGTAGATCAATGTGTATATGTTCTTTTTCCGAGTACTGTAAAATAAGAGATTTCAACTTATCAGTTATTCTTTTTCAGCTAGTTTTTTCCCCTTTTTTTTCTTTCTCTTTTGTCACCATAATGTTATCTTTCGCTTTATTGTTTTCAAGTATTTCTTTTCTCTGCGACGACATAACGTAATGTACAACGAAGTACACAACATCGGTTAACCAAAAGTCTTAGGGCAAATGTTATTTCAAAACTGGAAATATTAAATAATATTCTATAGAATATCTATATTTACAATTGTATGCGGAACTTGAGAATTTCATTATGTATGATAAATACTGGATATCAAAAGTGAAACGTATCTCAAGATTTTTGAACGGAAATGTAATTTTCATTCGTTTCTCTACTTTCTTCGTCAATTTTATTTTAACGAATAGCAAACGTAACAAAGGAATAGTTCAAAATAATATTTACCGAGAAATTGCTTCTTTAATCATACCATAAGATCTATGAGTCATACATAGATGACATAAATGTATGTCACTCTCATTGCTCTTTAGTAGTGCTCTTCTTGCATCATGTTCGTCTCACAGATGTTACAATCAGAATAGGAAAATTTGTGTATTATTTGACAGAGAAACGTAAATTGCAAGAACGAAATATTGTTGATATTGTTATAACTCAAATTCATGTATTTATTTTTTCATTCGGCAAACACTTTACAGTGTAAAATATCATGTGCGAATATATATATATATATAACTTTCACTGGAATATTATGGAATTTTGATAGGTTGGCACCTTTCTTTCTTCAATGGATTCTTATATAATCGTGAATTACACATGTAGCTTAAATAAAGTGAGCGAAATACGATAATCAGTTGAAAATAAAGATCTCTTGCAAATGGTATTCCGACTAAGTAGCAAATTTTTTTGCAAATATAATGGCTCATAATGCACTGTCCATTACATCGTACATTGGACGTACGATAAATTTGTCATAACGAAAATTTCATTATTACTCTTTCAAAGCATTTTGTAAGTCATATAAGGTACATCAATAACGATACAAGTACATTATTATTAAAGCTTAATCGTCATATTATTTTCTATCTGCACGTGCAGAAGTTTGTAATAATGAATGAGAATAAACGTATAATTAAGAAAAGGATCAAAAAAGTTAAATGACGTAAATAATTTAATGAAAAAGCAACGCGTTTCGTAAATGATAAAATTATTTTTATAAAACACAAGCGAAGCCGCGGAAAAAGATCATTACCATTTGTAAGATAATTGAGTCACGAGCAAAAGAAATCGATGTTGCATCTAATGTAACTTTGTGATCTCTGTGCAAAAAAAAAAAAAGTGCTCGTACTCGATAAATGCCTGTGTCACAGGAATCCTGCGTTCGCATAAACAGATAAGAAAGATTGCTGCTGGTTTTTATGAATTTTTTTTTCATCTAAATATTTTTCTTCGACAAGTATAATTTTCATAGCGAAACAAGGTTGCAAAATAGGAAAGGCCTTGTATATAATATACAAACCTTCATGGTCTGTTAATCACGATGATAACCCCATCGAATTCTATTGTACGGAACATCGACATCGGTACTCTTCGAAATATATAGCACCGCGTGATAACCTTCTCACAGTGAAAATATCATTTTCAAGAATCGTAATTTATTGTGCATTGATAGCTCGATGATACTTCCACGATATTCTCGCGATAGTTCTCCCGACGTAGATGCACCGTCCGTATTATCATCGAAGAAGCGTCGATTAAGACCGCCATGCTTAAACAAGCTTCAGGAAAAGCTCGGGGCTTTTACGATAACGCGCCCGGCCGACAGGCTGTCTCCGGGGAAAAACGAGCAAACAATCAGCGAAAAGATAACGCTCGGCCACACGCATACGTTTGCCATAACCACTTTTACAATGCGGCCAGCGCAATTTATTGGTTACTTAGAATCAATTAGTGAGCACGCATTTATTAACCATGGACAATTCCGCTGTCATTGTCCGCGAGCTTTCTATTTCCATTCCGTGGCCCAGCCGCGCATTTCTTTATTACGGTTGCACGAGCATCTCCGACATTTGCCACTTTCTTTCTATTATTTATTCCCATCTGTGTTTTTTTTTCCTCGTGTTTTTTTTTTTTTCTCCTTTCGCAACGTGAGTGAAAATTTGTAGTTGTTCATCACGCGAGCTTCTCTGAGCTATTTGTTCGTTAGTACTGCTTCTTGTGGCTCGCGAAACTTTCAATTATTGCGGAAACACTTTGCAGGGACATTTACAGTTCTTGTTTCCGTGAACTTATCTTTACTAGACATCTGTGATGTTTACGATCGAATGTTACAATGACTAAGAACACAAATGTCAAAGAAGCGCTGTCTTGTTTCTTACGTAAATGACATCAATATTTCTAATAATAAATCTAGCAACAAACGCACACTACGATCTCATATATCAAACAACTGGCAGAAGTAAATGCAATTGCTAAATTATTAATTGTTACTACCAAAATTTGTCCTGCTATTGTTGTATTTTATATCTATAATAAATGAAAAGCACATAAACTACGAGCACACTAAAAAAACGAATTAAAAAAAGAGAGATAATCAATTGAGGAAAGATGGTCGCCCCGTGAGATACAGTCGCATGTGGCAGATAAATGAAACAACAACCCGTGAGAAAAACCAAATTAAGCGTAACCGGCGTAGCGGGAAGGACAGTTAGTAAAGAAAAAAGCAGGGGAAAGAGGTTGTTGATAAAGGAACGGTAGAGAGACAGGGTAGGGAAAGGGAAAAAAACGAAGAGAATGGAGAACGGCGTGTAGAGAAGAAGAGGAGTAGAAGATTGGTGATCAGCGGTGAGCAGAAAGAGAGAGAGAAGAGATAGGTCGGGCGCCACGGTTTAGCGCCATGGCGCCGGCTATATTACCGCATGGCGTCACTTCGATTAAGCCGTGCAATCTAAATGTAAATATTAGCATACGTAATGATCGGGCATAACGCGCACAGGAATGAGAATAGACGAGAGGAGACGCGGTTTGGTGGGAGGATTGGAAGGTCGAGGGAGAAGCAGCGTGGGAGGTGAGGGAAGATCATTGCGAACCATTCCTCTTTCAATAAGACTGACCAATGCTCTTGTCGCTACTGGGTGCCTGTTCACCTCTTATCGTCCTTTCTCGTATAGTCATTTATCCTCTCGGCATGCTTTATCATCGTTAATTTCGTATCTGCCTCCACTCTCCCATTCCTTCTTTCTTTGTTGTCTTTGTCACTCCTCGTTTCGTTTCATATCTCGCCTGCCATTTTTTAGAAATGTCGATAGTTGCGTTTCTATTTTTTTTGATTTTATTGTGTATTAAGAAGTAGATGCAAACGATTGAAACAGTAATTGTACCAGATTCCAGGCAGGTCAACCTCCACGTGTAAAAATCTGTAGAATGTTTTTGCGACTGCTTATTATTCACGGGTAGAACAATATCTATATCTATATATATGATCGATTTATTGAACGTTTACATGAATAGTAATTTCTTTTTTTCCTAATTAATGTAAATGAGCACAGCATCACATTGCAATAACCAATAAATGGTGTAAGAGTCCGTATAAAGAAATCTGTCTTGGTGTTCTAGCGTTTTAGTTGCATGTCAATTAAGTTTCCTATTCGCAGTTTTTTTTCCTTGAGTATCTATCGGTTCCATTCATCTGACATGGCTGGTTTCTTGAAAAACCAGATTCGAAAAGGTCATCTCGAAGTCCAAGAGAACTAACCTGTTACATAGCAATATTTTCGTACTTTTAAAAAATCATATCGATTCCTAGTAACAGAAATCCACGTCCGTGTAAAATAAACTGTGTATTTAATCAAAAAGTTGTGCGGTGATAAAATCACCAACAGTCTTTAGCGCAAGTAGATATTCAAAACATTCAAAAGGATACAACGGAGATAACACTAAAGTGTGTAGGCTGTGTACAATGTTCCATCATGAAGTATAAAAATTCTCTGAACGCCGGATAAAATCAATTTTCCCTGTTTTTTTTTTTTTTTTTTTTCAAAAAAAATATCGCTTATCGTCGCGGGTATAAAATTTCAATGCGCAAAAGTTCGTTATCCCGTGTCTGCTTCCCCCTGCGTTCCTCGTTCAGTGTCATCGTAATCGTGTTCGCGTCGTCGTTGTCTGGCATGCTTGTTGCCCCCTGCTGATAGAAGGTGAAGTCTCTGACGATTACCAATACGAAGACGAAGTCTCGCGAAAAGAAATTGTGACCTGTGAGCCCGTCGATTGGACTGTCACATCGATTCTCATCGACTCGGACGATGAACGACAACGTGTTCCGGATGTCGAAGAGATGCGAAAGCAATCGTTCCATTCATTGGATAATGACGAAACTCGTTGAATCTCCCGCGTCCATTCGGAAAGGGCAATGAAGGGTCAGGACGTCGAAACATGCGCGTAATTAGCGTTGGATCAATATATAACCCTGTCCATTTTGCCTGTCCCAGGCAATTATGGTAGATAAGTGTATTTCATTATAGTATTTTTTGAAAATTCTTTTTAACGTCCTCTGTGATTACCATCATTTGGTCATTTCGACTACTTGTAATTAGTTAGTTAATTAAGCAAATTCGCTGATTTTCGCATTTTCACGAGTAACACGAAATAACGATCGATCTTCTGTCAAACGTACCGCTTAGTATCGATTTTCGCGCGAATGCTATTTAATTAGTCTCAAACACTCTTTTCTAATCACGTGAAAGATTTGAAATCTACTCTCTTCGATTTTAGAAAAATCGCTGGAAAACTGTTATCTTTTTGCAATGACGCTTATGAAATTAACATTCGTTATATCCTAAAATAACAACACACACACACGTGCGCGCGCACCAATAATAAATGTTTATAACAAATCTTTTAAGGATATAACGTGTGCCGTTCCTAGTATCATCTTTCATTGTTAATCAGCCAGACGTAATTGTTAGGAATATAATTTTTTCGGCGCGTTCATTTGACTCTTAATGTAAGGGGAGATGAGAAGAAACGTGGCGTCAAGAGCCACATGGCTTTCGAGCGGTACTGTATACAAAACCTTCGGTGACTTCACAGTTCAATAACATCTTCCCAGTTTACTTTACAATTACGCCAATTTAAATATAACAACGTGTTGTAATAACGTTCTGTGCTTTTTTTTATCGATATATTTCTTTATAAAATATGCAGTATCCGAATATACCGTTTTTCATACGTGCTATGTGGCACAATTAATTTTCGCGAAGAACGATGTTCGAAAATGCTGTAAAAAGAAAAAGAATGGTCGCTATAATGCAGTTGCGAGGAAGAGCGAGAGAGATAGAGAGCGACATGCCGATGCAGAATTTTCTGAAACGAATATTCGTAAATCGAGGGGTTAAGAGAAGTGTAGAAACGACGTTGCAACGGGTAGAAAGGTGAAACGTGTCGTGATATTCCGTGGCTATTGGTTGCTGTCACTGGCACATACTGTACATATTCCAATTAACGTATGCGCGCGGCTGGTTTGGCGCGGTATGCGCCATAAAAGTAACATTCAAAGTAGCGGTGGTTGGCGCCAGTCGCCTCTTTTCCTACCCCACAGACATTCTTTATGGTCCGTGCATATCGTGGCTGAAGGATTTTTCTCCGTATCTTCTCTTTCTTTGTTTTCTTTTCCCTCCTTTCTTTCTTTAATTCCTTTTTCTTTCTATTAGTATTTATCCTCACCCTTCTCTCTCTCTCTCTCTCTCTCTTTCTCCTGCATTCCTTTTCTTCTTCTGCCTTTCCTCTCCATCCTCTCCATTGATCATTTATTTTCTGTTGAAGCCTCGATGTACCGCCTTATAATCGATATGTCATCACACGAGATCCCTCGATTTCTTGATCAAAGACACGACACGCGGCTTGGAACGAAGATATACCACGCGTCCATTATCCTTACGCGAGAAGAATATGAAAGACTTCATCTCCTCTCGCTATGTACATATATACATACATATAGCGTTTCGCAAAAATATTCAGACACTTGTAGATTTTTTTATTTAATTACGTATGCTGTGCGAAACATGTTAGAATAAAGCAGTTGAATAGACAAAATTGAGAAAATTCACTAAATTGCACATAATTATTCAAATTTTAGTCAATATAGTCGCGATAATTATGATAGTCTCGTTATAATGAAATTTTCAAATATTTTCTATAAGAATGCGTGCAAAATACATACTCGAAACTTTTCTTCTGATAAATATTTTTACGACTCAATTTTTTTCAGAGTAATTTAATACGAATATTACATCGATCGATGTTGTCTCAACATATACGGCGATAGTCGCACATATGTAATCGTTTTATGAGGCAATAAAATAAGTTTTTCTGCCATGCTCCTTTCAACGTTGATCTAATTTATCGACCTTTCACGTTCTTGGAAAATGGAATTTCTTGGAATTTGAATGTTAACACTTTTTGTGAGCAAATTGGATCGTTTATATCCATGTCTAATATTTTAATAGCAAAGAAAGAAGAAATGTTTCTTCACTAAATTGATAAATTAAATTCGACCGTTTTGTTATGTTGCAGGTAGCGACATAGTGCAGGATTTGCCCGCGCAATTGTCTTCCGAAGAAGAAGAACGAAGTCTAAAACGTAACGAAACCTACTTATTCACCTTAAGATTCAATTAAGCTTCACTTAACGAATCTTCGCACTTTTTCTAGATTTTGGGACACTTCTAACCGGCAAAACATCTCAGGTACTGCGTCGCGATGAACCCAATCCGACCTCGATGTACAACAGTGCCTACAACTATCTGGCCACAGGGCGTTTCACGTTTCACCGGAAAAATCTCTATTATTCTTTTTATTTGTCAACGTCCACTCCTCGTCCGAGGAGTATACAGTTTATCGACGGGTCAGGAAGCATTCTAGAGGAACAGACGATCGATCCTATCGGCGGAGTGTATCAAAATGCAACGGGGAAGCTGTGCGGAGTATGGAGAAGGGTTCCCCGAGATTATCGGAAACTGTTGCGCGAGGAGCGTTTGCACGTGTCCTTTATATGGGAACCATCGGCCACCTTGACTGGACAGTTGTCCCGTTATCGTACTTTATCCACGGAGCAATACACCTCTTTGTTAGAGCCTACAATGGGCGTGGATCGTTCGTTGATGTCAGGTGCAGGAGCCACCGCCATAGTTTCAGCATCCTCAGCGTCAGCACCATCTATCCACGTGTCTTTGGTGTTCAACGGCGTTTTCCTACCTAACGATGTCTCTGAAGTACCGCTGATAGTCCAATTGGAACATATGGAAAAGGACTACGTGGTTCTGCGAGAGGAGATCATTGTGAAGAAACCCTCGAACGAGTTAAACTTCGGGGAAGTCCGAAGTGCCTTGTCCGGAGCGGATCTCCGTTTGTTGACGCGAGGGAAACTCTCGATTAGCATAATGTCGAGAAAGGACCCTCAGGCGCTTCGATTAGCCGGAATAGTGGGCCCGCGTGCAAACTGCGAGATGTATCAGACTTTGCTACTTTCAGAGACACCCTCGGCAGCTTCTGGACTAGCTTGGGCGTTCTTGGATCGTGCTGGTTCATTGCGTTACGGTGTTCAACTAATAGGTCTGGAAGAAGAGAGTCCTTTAGTGACTTTGGTGGACGAAGGTGGTAAACGTCGTACCGAGTTGGAAGATCTGACACCTTCTCTTTTCGAAGGCCTGGCTAATGGCTCGTTGGAGCGTCCAGGGCCACGTTTCCTCGAACCTTTGTTCAACGGAGAGCTTGCGGTTGTTGCTGCCTCGCACGTTGGATCCATGTTGCGTGGCCGGCTGTTACAAAGACCCGTGGCTGATGCCAGAGACACTGCTGCTCCTGTTTTGCTCAGAAGACTGTCCCAGGAACCTGTACATCCTGGTCCAGTTGGTCTAGTCTGGACAGCCGTTGATTTAGACTGTTCGTTGCATTACGAGCTTGAAATTGCTGGATTCCATCAAACGTCTTCCACGAACAACCACGAACCACGAACCTTCCGACTTTATTTGGAAACGATGCCTTTAGTGGTTCAAGGAGCACCTGTTGCTAGGAGATTATTGGAAGAGTTCACTGGATATATTTTGGAAGGTTCCGTTACCGGCCTATCACCGGTGGAACTATACAGAATTGAATCTGGCATTGGTTTTCTCGAAGTGACCGACAAACAGGCTGAAAGGATTTTGAAAGCTCCATTCAAGGCCAGGGCGCCTCTCAACTGTCTTCCTCATTACGCGGATAATGACGTTGCCTCGGTTGTCGCCTATAATCTTCAGCCACCCAAGTCGGATATTGAAACTGGCGCATGTTTCCACGAGACAAGATTCTACGAAGAGGGTACTCAGTGGACGTCCAGCACGGATCCGTGCTACATGTGTCACTGTTACCGTGGACTGCCACAGTGCGATCCAGTACCCTGTCCAGTTCTCACCTGCGCCGAGGGCAAGCAATTGAAGCCTCCTCCTGGTCACTGCTGTCCTCTTTGTTCAAGTATGTTGTTTCCATTTTCATTTTCTTTTTTTTTCTTATTTAAATAAATAAGTACTGGGCTCAAGTTTAAACATGAGAAGAACCACGTTTGAATTCCTGAGAAGAAAAAAGCTTGATCTTGAAAAGATTCCCCAAAATAAATCATAGAATTTGATCATAGACCTTGTGGCGCTTTCAGGGATTTCTTTACATAATATATAACTTGAATCTCTGTTAACTATTTTAATATTTAAATGTTTATTTAGAATTGTAATTAAGTCCTCATCTTTTTGTATTACTACCAGAATTAGACCGGAATTCTTATAATCCCGAATAACACGTGATAAACAGTGGATTAATTATCTTTCCTTGTCGATGGTGTCATTTCGAGAAACACCTAAAGGAATTAAAGGAATTCAATCCGATTAACCACGATACGTTCCACGAAGACAGAATCAATCATAGTTAATCACGATCCTTTTTAAATCACGATATAAGACAAATTTATTTCACAGCGCGTTAAGACTCAAACATAGAAGCTTTTACTTTTGTCTATGATTTTTGTTTGTTTTCGTTTGTTGATTTACGATCGATATAATTAAGATTAAACGCTTCGTATTGAGTAGTTATAAATTACAATTATAATAATGTTTTTTTATATTATTGACAAGCATAGTACTTTAATGCTATTTTAATAGCACATTCCTAGCAAAACAGACTTGAAATTGCTTAGAATTTACTGACAGACAATATATTATGTTTTCTTTTATACATTTTTCATTTTTCCAGCTAGATCGTTGCATTTATCACCAGTTGGCTTTGATAATCTTACATAATGCAAGATTAATTATGAGCTAAATCGTCGATGAATTCTTTATTTGCTCATTTATCGGTGATCTGATTCTGCGCGTAAAACTTAAAAATGGAATGTCAAATGCCTCGGGATATTCATATTTTAACCACGATCAATTTATCAATTACGCTGCAGCCACATCAGTTCAAAGATAAAATTTTATTAGTCAAACTTGTTTCGTCATTAATTCCGTCATTGACCGAATAAATGGAATTACCATACCAGACGTTGCAGGATAAATTAAGCCGGTTTAAATATTCCTCCAGTTTCCCAGCACGATTGATCGATCAAACAAATTGAAAGCTTTACCATCATTTGACGTATCTCGATAGAGACGTATCAGTCCGGTTGCTACCGGTCGAGAAAAACTCCCTTCTAGCCGAATCGAATTAAAGCAATCCGTCATTTTCTTCGATCCGATCGGTACATTGACGTTCTGCTGTATCTAATTAAATTGGCTACGACGCTCTGTTCATTCGGTTTTATTATTTGTTGCACCTATTTGTCTCTTAAAGTCGCTGGTGCATAGAGTTCGCTTCGGTATCGAGCTCATTTTATACAGTCGAGTCTCGGTAAGTGGATAAAAATATCTCCGAGTTATACGGAATTTCGTTTTATTAAATTTTCAAGTAAAAGAGGTTCAATAAACGGAAATTCAACTTGTAGTTGCTTTGTACGACTATTGTACGTATGAAAGCTTAAAGGAAGACTTAAATATCCGGAACATACGTTACGTTACGTTCTTATTCTTTTGCGGTGAATATTTTATTAAGTACTTATATTAACACATCATTGACTTGATCATTAACTGTATGTAATTTGTAATTCGATCGACATGATGACCGCATGCGTTGGTACATTGTAGAGATTACAAATCTGTGGAAGTAATAGAAGTAATAGAATTTTGATTCGTATGTAGAATACTTCGATTTATGGAGATAGAATTGTAGAGATAAAACATATACCAAACATGAGTCAAAAAATTTGCATTTTTTTGCACAGCGAAGCGGAAAGGAATAAAGAACATTTTCAATCGAATTATTCGATTGTATATCAAGTTTGTGGAAAATTGTTTCCTAGATAATAGTTCTACATCTGTTATGTCAATCATCAAATATCACGGTTAATAACGGTTTTAATTAGGAATAATGGAATGATTCGTTTGCATAGCTCCAGGAATTAACATGAATGCAACTGGAAAGAATATCAGCACTGTGACAAGAAGTTGCACGCTGGCTGGCCAGTTTCATTTACCGGGAGCATCGTGGCATCCATATTTGCCCCCAATGGGATTTGATACTTGTACAGTTTGCACGTGCGACGTAAGTTTATTATATTACTTTATCTACTCTTCTTTTTCTTCATAATGAATTTAATCGACCATTAAAAATTGCCGACATGGAGTAGTATCCTATTAATTAGCCATTTTTTTCTTTTAGATTAAGAGAAAATGATTCAGTCGATTGCAAACGAGTCATAGGAGAAAAATTCTATCCTCTGTGAAATATTCTTTAAGCTTCACTTAAGCAAGAAATATATGTGATTTAACGTTTGCAGAATTAACAGTCGATAAATTCATTTAGACAAATTCTAATAAATGTTTTTTTCTTTTTTCTTTTCACGTCAGCGCCAGTTTTTCTTCTGACTGCACTTATATATGTAAATATTCTTTAACCTCAGGTCGAATTTCGAAACGTGTTGGAATTTAAATGGTCCCCCATGATGCGGAACAGAGCGCTGAATCGCGCTCGAGGCACGGTTTGAATTCCACGCTAGGCGGCTTTTTCTAGATTCTTTGTTTACCTCGTTACCACTATACATTCACTCTCGTCGGTCAGAGAGTTTCGTAACGATTCCAGCATCGGCGTCGATCCTGCGACATATATAATATATATATATATATGTATATGTATATGTATATGTATATATTATAATGCGCTCTCTCCGTAAGCAACACGCATATAAAAGGCCCTCGTGCAAATGAAAAATTCAACTAGACACTGGGGCGCGCTCGCGCGAGTTCGTTGCACCAGAAGAATGCGGTTGCTCTCCGCCGAGTCATGAAAAGGAGCTCCGCGTGTTGCGAACGCGCCGCGATCGACAATCGGTGGCAGGCCTTTCTAAATGATATTAGAGGATTGTTTGAAGTCATGCCCGAAAGGACACATTGCACGAAGTCATGTTCATTACCCGGAGATAAGTTGCTTTTGATTCGTTGCTTGTCACTTGAACCGCGCTTGACCAGCTCTGCGCGTGTAATGGGGAGAAACGTCGAGATGCAAGATAACGCGTTTCGTATACATACAATTCGCGTTGACAAATCAGGAGCTGATTGTTCGACGCTGATTGTTCGACTTGACCTTATCGCGTATGATAAGTACTTTTCGTACTTATTTGGGCTTCAATTAGCATGGTGGAATTCGAACATGCGCGATGTAGTTCACGTAGAAAGGAAACTGGACTCCGCTCCGACTTTCTAGCTCGATTTTTTAATAATATGTCCAACTTTCTTGTTGAATCAGCTTAAATAGCAGACCTTCGTGGTTAAACTGTAAACATTGTGGAAAAATATTTTGATTTGATATGAAAAGACAAAGATGAAGATTTCGTTCATAGTTTTGGATATCTGTTTGTCTTTGCAGCATGTCACGCTGGAAGTGAAATGCCCGCGGGTACAGTGCCCGCCGTTGGACTGCGACGAGAAGTTCGCCTTTAGACCCGGTAAGAAGGCATGCTGCAGACAATGTCCGGCGACGACGCCTAGTCCGGCGATCGCGGGTGATACGACGCGTTTGCCGCGGGATCAGGCAGCGTTATCCACCAAACGCACCGCCGAGGAAATATTGGCTTCCGGCGGTTGCAAGTACCCTCTCGGTGGTCCGTATGAGAACGGTATGGAATGGCATCCACGAATTCACTCGCACGGGGAAATTAAGTGTGTCAAGTGCAGATGCAAGGTGAGAATCACTACAAATTTGCTCGGTTAACGGCCCTCGTTCTAATATTGCGTTGCATTTGGCGTTGCAAAATTTTTGTCAGGAAGATTAAGACATATTAATATAAAGTAATTTGTTAGTAAAGTATATTAATATAAAGTATTAATATATAGGTATATATACAGTTTCCATTAGCTATTTTTTAGAATATTACCTGCTCAGAGTGTAGTATAATATAGAAATGTGTTTAGCACGGACAGATAGAAGTTATTTGTATAAATAATTGTCTTGTCCTATTTTCAGGCAGCGCTCGTTACGATTTTTATAAATTAGTCTAGCGTAACAAATTATGCATAGGGCTATTACTAATCTGCATCTCGTATCTCTACAGGTACCGCTCTTCCATCAAATTACATTACACGCTGCTAACTGATCCTAATCTAATTAAACACTGTAATAATTCGTCAAAGCCACGTTGAAGTGACAAGATAATTTATTCGATACACTTGAAAAGTGTAATGAGAAAAATAATGATATTAACTTTTGTCTAGATCCTACATGTTTATGCAAATAAAAATTTCGTCAAAGTAAATTATTTTTAATTTCAAAACTCTTAAAAATTGCTCGCGTACTCGATTTACCCGCGAAGTATTTCAAATATCTCAAGCTTGCGATTCCAAAATCAAGAGATCAGACGTTTGAAATAATCGAGGCCATTACTGTTGGCGCGCAACGCCGCTAAAGTCAATTGGAGATTGTTCGTGGTCGATCTACCATCGTTTTTTCTTCGCTTCGCGCGCGATAAGTGCAGCGAAGATGAGATTGCGTCGGTGCGTGAAATCCCCGGCCGAACGTTCCCGGATCGTGACGACTTTGCGGTTGCCGATTGGCCACCATTTGACGCGCGGAATGCGAATCCTTTCAATCGGTGGTTGCGCTCGTGTGAATTTCGGGAGATCGTGATTACACGATCCCGCACTGGCAGAACGATTAGAACGGCCGTTGCAATTTGTGCGGCCGGCGCAATTTTAGCGAATTATACAAATGTGCATAAGCTGGATTAATGTTACGCAAATTTACATTGCACTTGGCGAACGATTGTATAAATAATTATAAGTTTGAAATTTGAAAGAAAAGAGATTGAGTTAATAGATTTTAGAATTGCCTGGGAATTAATTTTGAGAATTCGTGAATTAATAAAACATGTAAATAGCAAGCACGTTACATTGCATAAATATTACAAGAAAATTTGAACAAGTCTCACGGTCAACATACAGTAATTCTTGATTTATGAACTTACCTAGAAATCAGTCGGAATCATCGGAATACCGATGCACTTTGTGGTCGCAAGAAAATTGATAACCTGTACGTGTGCAATTTGTGAAGCTGTAAGAAAATAAAATACGACTCGTAATTTGTCCATTACGCGAACCAAGAGAAATACTAACGCCACACGAGTTCTAACCAGATGCAACTGAATCATATATAATACTTTATATAAGCTCATATGTAATACATTATATAAGCTTACTATGTTGAAAAACTTAGACGAAAAAGTGTGCAATGGCTTTCGCTATTGGTAATGAAAAAATATCGAACATTGTTGTAGACTTCAATTAGTAATTATGGATTTCTTTAGACATTATATAGTTGTAAATGATTCTTGTTAAACGCAGTGTTGAGAACGCAAAATCGTCACGGTACTTTACTCGGCAACTGCGACAATTTCCGGTTTACACGATCGCTCTTACCCTCTGATCAGCCGCATTCCACTCGTACTTGAAGTTACTAGTCTACACGATCGAGAAGACACATCTTTACTACCTTATCATTGTCGAAGTGTATCGATTGTCGTGTATACAATTTTACGATTTATTTATTTTCAATTCGAAAGTTAGATTTCTGAGGAAATTTTAATAATTAGTATGCATTTAGGATTTAAAAATATTTTCTCAATATCATATGCTTTTATCATTTTTTTCTGTATACATGTTCAATAGTATTTTAGCAGTATTTTAAATGAGCTTTGCTCTTTCATAAATGTATGATTAAAAATTAAATTATGTTTAGTAGTAATGTTAAATTATACTTAGTATAATTTACAACAGTATATACACGCAGAACAACGAGATTTTTTTTTAAATAATCTGGAAAACCGGTTGCCATAAAACAGAGTGACTTTCTTTCGAATGTATGTACAAGAAATTCAGGGGCGCCTTGATTTTTTTCGCAGTCTCGCGTATCCTTCTTTGGTCTCGGTGCAATGACACTTGTCCAGACATGTTCTACAAGTTGGAATAAAGTTCGTTCAAGGTTATAGAAGATTTTAAGATTAACGATACTTATTTTGCTAAAGGTAGCCGATGGTAATGGTAGTTTGCACCTACCTAATGGTCGTTTGCACCTTCCTCAGTCTGAGCTTTAGTCACAAAAAAAGTGACTACTATTTTTATGATTCATTCGCAGGCTAATATTAAACTTTGGACATTTCTTGAGAGTTTACTGTACGAATTAAGAGTCGTTAACCTCTTGCGCTGGAATGACGTGCTACTCACGTCGAGAATTTTTTGTTTCAAAATTGTAATATTTTCTTAGTTTTAAGTATATTTAAGTATAATCCAGGCAAAACAAATGATAAATTTATTATTTCTCAATAATTCTTTGCTATTTATATCCAGTGATATCGTACCGACGAGTTCAAAAAGAAAACGACGAATTATTTCATACGATTTGGTCACTCGTTATGGTCCGCAATCAGTTGCCAGCGCAAGTTTGTTAATTTCAAACACTCGAGCTACGAATCGACATGATTAACATTCTCAGTAATTACTATTGCTTCCTATGGAATAAAGAAATAAAAAGAAAATAATCAAGAGAGAGGGAGGGATAGTGTCTCGCACCACGTTGTTTTATAATAAAATTTGATACGTAATATAATTATAATTTCACGTTTTTCAATTTTAAAAAGAGTGTTTGAAGATTAAAACTTACTGAAAGTCTTCAATTTAAAAATTTTGATCATCTTCACTATTTGCAATTTGTTGAAAGATTCTCAACGCTGTTCAATGAACAACTACAGTAAAGGAAAAGAAATTTTCATGGGTGAATGTACTTCATTATGTATTCACGCGAAGATCTCGTCGAAAAAACGACTTGTGATTTGCTTTACTTTCGCTCATACGACCTCACGGTGTGTACGGCACGTTAGAAGTTGTTTGGCGGTAGCCCCGTTGTGATATCCAGCCACGGTCAGAACCGGAGACCTTTAAGGATAAAACCTTTAAACCAGACTCGTCCGTCTGGGTCGACCATTAAAAGGGTCCATCCATTACGATGAAAATGGAACGCGGCCACGGATCGCGCGCGCTGACACGGAGAAAAAGTATTGTGCTGCTCTTTCTTCCTCTCGTGATCGCGAAATCATCTGCAAGATAACTCCATGTAATTCTAAATCCTATCGTTCTATTCGTTCACTACGCCATTTCAATTACACCATTTCCTTTTTCTATAATTAAAAGCCAGATTAAAAGTTTGCTAGTTTCGAATTTTTCACAATATTAAATTGAAATTTGAAAATTGTACAGATACAAACATAGAATTTCACAAGTAGTTGAAACAATTGTTAGAAAGTTAATTACTACAAATATCGTATCTTTCTCGGTAAATTTTAGGTCTTCTGCCGTACTACCAACGTAAGATTTATTTATTTATATAAAAATAATGAAACGCAACGCGCGGATTGAAATTGAAAAAATAATAACGTGGGTTTTTGTGTCTAAATATGTTTGCAGAACGGCGAAGTCAGATGCGACAGGAAACGATGTCCACGAACGCTGTGCAACACAATTGCCCACCAAATGAAACGTGGTGAATACGTGGTGGACAGCGACGACTGTTGCACGGTCCAGTGTCGTCGGGCGAGGCGTCATCATCGAAACAATCATCATTCGGCTCGGCATTCCGTGACGCCGCGTGAACTTAGCTGAGTAGTTCCAGTTGCTGCTGCCGAGCTTCCTTTCGGATAATACGTCCGGTCCACGGTAACGTTTCTGGACCTTCTTTCTCTCCTAGTAGTCATCAATTGGCCATGCCGTAGTCGTCGACTACATTCGACTGTTCTAAAGTGACTCCAAAGTAACCAGGAAGCTGCGAGAATGTAACGGGAGTGAATTCTGATATCGCAGAAACACGTGTATATGAACGAATGACGAAACACGCATCAAGGGAATTCAAGCAGATGGTTTCTGCAATCTGCCAGAGCATCGTCGATCGAATGGTTCAGAAATAAATACCATTTGAAATATTGATGCCGTAACGAAATGATGTAGAATAAAATGTGGACAGAATTATTATTAGACGAGCGAGACTCGACTATTCAATTTACGAGATTAAACGAGGCCATCTGGCTGAAATAAAAGGAGCACAGAGATACTTCGGTCGGTATATTATACGAAGTTGGCCAGTTTGCTCGGTTTCGCCTGCAAACTGCGCTTCACGTGGTAACTGTTAATTTTTCAGACTTTATCATTGAATAATCATCCTAAAGAAGTGTTCTGAGAGAGAATGCGGAGTATGCTTGATGTAATAATCAGCGTCGGCAGTCATCATTAAAAAAGAAAAATCTCTAAAGAAACGATTGGTGCTTGTTTCGAGTTCGAGAACGACAAATAGCAGCCGGAAGATAGTGATCAGTAACACAAAAAGATTCGCTGCTAGGATGATTGGTAGTCATCGCAGGAAGCCATAATAACGCCGAGCATGGCAAGAGAGGAAGGAACGTGGATTATTCTCATCAGACACTATTCTTACATTCTCGTCGCTTGCTTGGTCATTCGCTATGGAGTCCCTTGTAGCACCCACAACCAGACATTTATTAATCAATTGGCTCTCATCAACGGATCAACGGACCGGAAGCCAACTTCTCTCCATCTTCGAGCGATACATACATATGCAATGTATGCATCTACATTCGTGTGTGTGTGTGTGTGTGTGTGTGTGTGTGTGTGTGTGTGTGTGTGTGTGTGTGTGTGTGTGTACATACGTATATGTATATTATATTGTCCGATAGCTACATGGGGGACCGAAACTAGAAGAAGCGAAACAGAGAGACGAAAATGAAAGGGACGAACGGGGAAAGAATTTATTATTTATTTTTTCTTTTTTGGATTTTAATTTCAAGTTCCATCCTTTTTTCATCGTGTCTATCATAAATTTCTTGCCATTTAGTTTCTCTGTTAATTTTGACTCTGTGATTTTTTCCTTCAATTTCTTAATGCTGTATTTTCAATTTTTGTATGACTCCGTTCTCTAATTTTGTATTTCTTTAATATCTAATTCACCAAATTGACATTCTTAATTTTTGGTTTACGTTCTTTTTGCACTTTTAGAGCTTAGGATATCCTTTCTCTAATGTTTTAGGTTTTGTCTCACCTCTAACCTGATCCGACCTTTGGCAGGATGCGAGCTCGTTTCCGGTCTGCTGTCTGCTTTGACTCCTCGAGAGAGTTATTATTATTATTATTTTTATAATCAAGCATTCGAAAAGTTCTCGCTTCGCTAGGTTTAATTTTTTTTAAAGAAGGAAGTTGACTTCTGGGGAAAGTTGAAAGTCGTGACGGTAAATACAGAGCCCTACCCACCAACCTCACCAAGTTACCCAACAACCAAAGAAGACTGAAGAACCTCCGATGGTGGCATCAGTTATCATTTTAGCGCGGAAACAACGCTAAAGTTTATATCACACTCTAATAACTCCATTAAACTTATTACTACCGTAATATTATTATTAATATTAACATCTATATTAACGTCGTTAATATTATGGATCATTATTCATTTTCATCAATTTCGTATTACTATTGTTTCATCATTCATGTTCATCGTTTCGAATTCATTATGTTCATCGTCATTGAAAATTTGTCTTTGTTACAACTTTCATCATTATCATTATCATCGTTATTATTATAATTATAATTATCATCATCATCATCATCATCATCATTACTATTATTAATATTTCTATTAATATTTTTCATAGTATAAATAATTTCTCTATTATTTTATTAAATATTTACCTTTATTATTAATACTACATTCACTAATCGCGATTGTTATTGTTAAATATTAATCGAATGCGTTAACTTAATCGAAACGGCCTGTAATCTCATCAAAACAGCTTTTTTTTGTAACTTATAAGCGTATTTATTGTTATTTGGTAGCGAGAGAGAGAGAGAGAGAGAGAGAGAGAGAGAGAGAGAAAGTGAACTTCATATATCCTTACACGAAATCGCAAGAGTAAATCTCGATACAAATTCTTTGTCTGTGATACAGAGAATTTTGAAAATCTAAGTTTGATAAGAATGTACTTTTAATATACGGATAAATCTGAGCGTAATCATCTTTAAGCATACGGGTGTGTATGTGTGTTTGAATGAGTGTGCAGGCGTGCGTCAATTTTTTATGGACATGTCACCGACGAAAGTGATTATAAAAAGATAGAACATTGGTGAACGAATAGAAAATGATAATAAGAGAAATAGAAGGAGAACGAGTATTTATAAAAACTTTACAACAATGTATAATTCTCGCAGTTTCGATCAATTTTACCCGACAGTTCACGAACAAAAGAAACTTATTTATATTATGCAAGGATATGAACAAAACGTGAAAAAAAGAAAAGAAAAGAAAACGTATTTACAATTATTCTTGTAACATTTTGTTTTGTTTCGTAATGGTTTATCATTTGAGTGAAAATTTCGCGAAATATTAGAAGCTCGTGAAGATGAAAAATTTAATGAAGTATAAAAGTTCTGACGTCAAGCGATTTAAATCTGTATTTCAGACGGATGTTCATAATTTTCCTAAATTTGCTTATTTAGTTCCCTGAATTCTTTTTCGCCCATAAATTTCACTTCACGTATACATCGTGACACGCTGGTCACGGATTTGTCGTTCTTGTGCATTTCTTTATGATCTAGTCTAAGCGTCTGAGGTGTCCGTTTGGGCAAGCTTGCGGAAAACGAGTGGTGATCCGATTGCCAATGAAAGATGAGAAGAAAACACGGGTAGCGGTTTCGCGCGTAGCCGTGGCAGCTGGTAGGCGTGCATATACTTTCAACATTTTTGATATAGCATTTTTCCCGATAGAGCATGCACACAGGAGGCTGCAACTATTTTACATGGTCAACAGGTTCGAGACAACACAGTAAAACGTGCAATCTGTGTTACAAAGAGAGTTTCTGATTGGGTGTGTATATACTTGTGTGTATATATATATATAAGTATACACACACACACACACACACATACATATATATATAACATAATAATGCGTTTAATTTAACATAAAATGCATAATAATACGATTAGTTTAGCATAAAATGTTAAATTAAACGTATATATACAGGCATATATACACACGTTTAACCTCTTGCACTAGTAATTGGTTCACGGATCATAACAAGTGACCAAACCATATACAATAATTCGTCTTTTCTTTTTTAATTTATCGGTATATCACTGGATAGATTACTAAGAAGTAATAAATTTATTATTTGTTTTGTCTGGGTTATATTTATTATATACTTAAAACTGAGAAAATATTACAATTTTAGGCCAAATGTTTTCGTGCATGGCAAGTGCATCATTCCAGTGCAAGAGGTTAATTTAACATTTTATAAACGCCTTAAGCAACGATCGATGCCAATGATTTTTGTACATAGGCACGTATAATAATACATATAATATAAATATATTATAAATTAGGAGAATCATAGCTGCTATTAACATTACGATTATTATGTCACGTCCGAAGAGAGTTTCTTATAGTAAAAGGCGAGAAACTTATTTCCCGGATGCTGCACTCATGGAACAGGAAAGAATAGGATCGTATCGGTAGGGTAGGTAAAGATGGTAAAAGGAAAGGGCAGCGACTCCTGGGGCCCCAGACACGCTCTGAGACTGGGCATAAAACGGCACCCATCCTAGGACCGGTCCGCACGACTGCGTGCTTAACCTGCTGATCCTCATCGATCTTTTGGTTATCTGCAGCTACTTGCGACTTGCGGCTACCAACTACTTGAAGATATATGTTTGGAACTTTATATACAGGATAAACGAACACTGCGGGGACTCAACAGCAAATAAGATCTTTATCCCCAACTTGGTTGCCGGCCGAAAAAAGAAATTGAAATTGAAATTAAAGCGAGACATTGGGGACTTGAACGCGAAGTGACGTAGGGAACTCCAAAACGTCGGGAGACGTCGCAATTAATAGTATTTATATATAATTATGTAACGTCTTCGTGCCTTTATCAAACTCATAAATAACAAATGCTTAATATTATTAATATTAACATTATTTTATTTTATTATTAATATTGTTATTATCATGGTCGTCGATACGTATAAATATTATCTTCGCAGTTATTTAAAGCATCTATGCTCGTCCCGTATTTTTCTGCATGAATGCAATGAACTCTCGTTCCTTTTTTTTTTCTTGTTTTACTAATCAATCGAAATTACATTTGCGAATTTTTCTGCGTAATTCAATCGAAACGCAAATATCGAACACATCATAGAACGCAGAATATTAATAAGATAATTAGTTGCAATCTAAATAATGAATCGCATAAATGATAAAAATATATTGTATTCGATATGCGATATTGTATAAATGAATAATTAAATATACAAATCTGTGAACATACATCTTTGAAATGGATGTCCTGCGACGATGTCGATTTGTAAATGTATGTAAATTATTATGTAAGAATCGCGGAAACAACGCATTTTTATAGTGCCTTAAGAAATTTTAATTAACAATCAAAGCGATCAGTACGAAACTGAATAGCATTCAGATGATACATTTCGTAGTAAAATTAAGTGTGAAATATTGTTGATGAAACCGAAAACCTATCCGTTGAGAGATCAATTCGAATGTGGTTTGCGATCGGTTGAAGTCGTTCACTTGTTAATACGAAATCGTTAATCTTGTACATTTGAGTAGTGGAAGATGGTGATATTTTATACTATGCCAAAACGATTGTCAATTAAATCGTAATTAATCATTAAGTCATTAGTACCGTTTGTTATTTCTACTAGCTTGTTGTAATTATAATAACGTCGTTACACGTACATAATTGCGTATTATTATTTGATAAATAAAGTCAGAGAGAGAAAGATAAGATAAAGAGAGAGAGAGAGGCGAACAAAATGTGGAAATGAGAGATATAGAGAGGAAAAGTGAGCGAATAAAAAGTGTGTAACCAACTGTTGATATTGCTAATTAATGCAATAAAATATATAATTATAACATGAATAAATAATTATGTTAGAGGTAATTATGTACCGATTTCAGTATTTCCATTAATAAATAAATATACTTGATTGAGTCTCGTTTCTGTTGTTCTATACTGATCGAAACGCGTTTCATTATAAATTGAAATATATAGGTATTTAACATGTAGGTGTTAGTATGACGCCTCATGCCGCAACCCGTCACGCATCGGCGAAGTTTGTGACAATAGCAAAACTTCGTACGATCATTGATCAAAAATATGATAGATTGGACATTAGATGGGATTTTGTGTCTCAGGGTCTGAAATATCGACTAGGAAAAAAAATCACTGGTTTTTTACTGCCCTCTACTCTTAAACAACGGTGAATTAGAGAACTATATTATAGACGAGGTATATGATTATTGTAAACTAGTACATATTTGTTAAATAAAATCACTGAGTATAAAGTCACTAAACTAGATCAGATATCACAGACGAAATTGGATGTCCGTACTGAATATCCATGCTTTTTCGTGTCATATGTTTTGAAGATCGTTTGACTCCCGTCATTTTCGTGTCACATTCTACCATATCAATATAGGCAGATTCTGCACTACAGCGCTACTAATTTTTTAGTAATAATTTATAACAATCGACTTGAACAATTTATTTACGACAAATGTCGTGACTTATGGAATGAAATAATTAATTTAATTATAACAGAAAGATTGTGAAAATTATTAAATCATGTTTAAAAATCTTATAAAAATAAAATAACTTAATTGTTTCAAATGAATTATTCAACCTATAAAATAATGTATTTGGGCATATTATTTAACACATTTAATTATTTATTTATCAACTGAATCAGTGATTGAATTCCCTTGTACCTTTACGGATTACTTCGAGTTTGCATAATTTATTTATTATAACAATTAAATTATTTTATTTATAATAACGCAAAAAGACAAACATAATAAACACATTACTTGTCGACAATACACCAGCTAAAATTTTTTACATTGCGCGATTATTCAAAAGCAATAATCATTATTTAACTTGACCTTTGATTACATAAATTTTTACAAAATAAATTTTTATTTAATGAATATCACTGCAGTTGTAACTTAAAAATTAATATTATGCAATAGTATTAGTTTCAACCGGTAAAAAATTAATAAATTATTATATTTAACATTGTAATAAATAAGTAGAACTGTAACATTGCGATAGAAATACAAAATATAATTAAATTATTGATTAGCATAATAAAAAACCTCTTTCTCAAAAAGTTAACAAAAATTATCAATTGTTCCATAACACTGACGACCAAAAATTCAGACTTAAAGACATTTCGAACAATCTCTGTATCAGGAAAACCGCTCGTCTGGTGGGCCTTGTCGTGCCACCTCTTCGATCGTCATATTCTCCCGATACAGTGGTCGAATTTTCAGCGAGTAGGTACTGCTGGGTCTCGAGATATTCCAGCTTAAAGACATTTTGAACAATCTCTGTACCAGGGAAATCGCTCGTCTGGCGGGCCTTGTCGTGCCACCTCTTAGACGGTCATATTCACCGATACAGTGTTCGAATTTTCAGCTAGAAGTTACGGCTAAATCTCGAGACATTCAAGCTTAAATCCATTTTAATGGCCAACAAGCCCTACCAGACTAGCAGTTCTCCTGATACAGAGATTGTTCGAAATGTCTTTATGCTGGAATATCTCTAGACCCAGCAGTACTTTCTCGCTAAAAATACGACCACTGTATCAGGAGCATATGACCATCGAGGAGGTGGCACGACAAGGCCCACCAGACGAGCGGTTTTCCTGATACAGAGATTGTTCGAAATGTCTTTAAGCTGGAATATCTCGAGACCCAGCAGTACCGCCACGCTGAAAATTCGACAACTGTATCAGGAGAATGTGACTATCGAAGAGGTGGCAAGACAAGGCCCTCCGTCGACCGGTTCTCCTGATACAGTGGTTTTTCGTAAAATTTAAACGGGCGCATTTCTGAAGCCAGAATGCATTTCTCACTGTAAATGCGTATTTTGTATTAGGAGTACATGTCTTTCGAGATGGTAGCACGACAAAACCCACCCTCGTCGAGGCGTTTTTCTGAATCCTGGTCTTTTCGAAAATTTTTTAAGCTGAAATTTCTGGGGTTTTCAATGTTACTTTTTGGTGGACATTCGTATTTTTGTGAATAATTATCTTATTGACTATTTCTTGAATTCAGTATGCTGAATCACATGAACGAATTTTTATAATGTTATCTGCGTAGTTATTAGCTTGATTTCATTTTATAAACATTATTACAAAGTTTGTAGAACTATTACCAGGACCTACAAGATGGATGTGACGACGCTCAATTCTCATTATAATGTAGTTCAAATCAGTTCTTTTTTATATATTCAACACTCGTGTCACGACTAACCTTGTGTTGAATTTGAGTAATTTGTTTGAAGGAGACAAGATATTCGTAAAATAAGGCATAATAGTTCGATCAATCGAATGTCTAGTTTAAGATATTGAAGAAATATTCTTGTTTGACTAATTAATGGTACTAAATTATTTTCCTAATTGTAGAGTCATGTAGAAATAATCATCAAGTAAAAAATATCTAATAATATTTAAATAGCAATAGTATTGTTAAACTGATATTATTTATGTACATACGAAGATATCGTTCATATTACTTTTATTGCTAAAGAATGGTAACTCATCAATGTGTATCTCTTCCTACTAAACTTTCAGGTAAAATCAGTGATGCACAACAGTCTTTATCAATACTTCCAAAAACATTTTTTTTGTTATAGTAATCATATATTATAGTAACAATAATTTTGTAGTTTTTATTGTTAGTTCTTAACTTATAACTCTGTTGACATATTAAATGTTAATTTATTAGTTTGTAACATATAATGCCATTGACTAACTGGGATAATTGGTCTAACTGGACATCCATTTCTTTCTCGTGTCCTATGGTTTGGATGCACTTGACTCGCGTACTGTTTTCGTATCACATTATATGTATCCATTTATGCAGGTTTTGCACTGCAGCGCTACTACTAATAGGAATTAAAATCAGAAAATATGAATAATGTTGTTACATCCGGATCAAAAATTATTTACTGAATTGAACATGAACGCTTGTATGACTGTTCTTAAGAGACGATCAACTTAATTTTTGACTACAATATAATTATTTTTCTACATAAATTAGCATCGTATGTCCACATAACTTCTCTTAATCGTTTCTTACAGCTTCGACGGTAAAATTTCCAGAGCGCGTAAAACAAGATCGACTTTGCCAAATGTAGCATTGGTCCCCAACAATCCAACTCGCAAAATTTTCCCCACAGTTGGCCCTAAGCCTCTGCTGATTTCCACGTTGTAGCTGAAATAACCACAATGGTTTTAGAATATTCAAAAATTTTTTTTTCACTTCGTGCACAATTGATTCAACTACGTTGCGAATGTTTCAGTCTAAAATTACAATTCGATTCGAATTTACGAAGAGGAGACTCACTTTTTCATGGCACGTTGTACGATGATCGTATCGTCAACGCCAGGTGGTAGCTCTATTGAGATAACCGTGGATAATTGATACTGTGGAATTTTCACGTAAGATCGAAGACCCCGTAATTCGAGACCCCTTCTTAATCTGGCAGCTGCGCTAGCGTGTCGGATCCACGATGCTCGGAGACCCTCTTCAGCGATTTCCGCCAACGCCTCGCGAAGGCCATAAAGAAGCGTGGCGCTTATGGTGTGATGGTACACGCGACTCTCGTTCCCAAAACATTTCCAATAATTTCCAAGGAGAGTCATGTCCAAGTAATACGAACTGGGCTTGGTCTTCCTTTGCAATAATTTCTTCCTAATGCAACAGAGAAATCACGCTGAAATTGCCGTTTCGTGATGACCGTGGAGAATGAATGGTAAGTAATTAAGAATAATGACCAGAAATTAGTAATATAACAATAGAAAATTGATACCAAGACGAGAGCGAGTGCGTATACAACGAGGTTGTACGTTGGTAATCGAGACGAACCTCATTGGCACCGTTAGAAAAAAATATGTGAGGAGATTAGTAAATTGACAGAGGTAAATTTTTACTATGGAGGCACATATGTAGGTTTCGTCTTAATGGATGGTTCGTGACAGACGCCCTATTCCATTCAAAAGGCATCAGACCATCATCGAAGAAGAATTCACCCGTCGTCCGTTGGTTATGAATCATAGAAGAATCGAGTCGGCCGCGAGTAACCGTGATGACCTCACGAATTGTATTGATATTCAAAGGGGATCGCTAGAAGTCTCAATTCTCAGACCATTTTCACAAGTGTTCCGGATACGAGAGATACGTTGCGGTTTACATCAGATAAAGATACACAGCGACATGATTACATACTCAGCCCGTGGACTAAACGAGATAGGTGATAATCCTGGAGGAGCGCCGAGAACCTTTTGACTGCCTGTATAGGTAGCATCGACGCCCCAGGAGTCCATAAAGAACGGTTCACCGCACAACGATGCAACAGTATCAACGATAAAAAGAGCATTGTATCTGGAAAAATTTTTCATTTATTTTATATACGAATTTGATCGATACATTTTTAGTTAATGTTTAAGAAGGAAATGCTTAAGAATGGTATTAATATTGGTAAACTTATTATACCATACAATGTCATGATATTCTTTTTTATGATATTACAAATAGAATGCAATTCATATTAAAGTTGTATTTTAGAAGAAAAGAAAATGTTTTACTTGCGAATAAGATCGCCGAAACCTTCTAGTGGTTGTTTTAAACCTGTGGAGGATTCAGCATGGACCATGAAAACCGCGACTGGATTATGTCGATGTAACGCTATTTCCAGTTGTTCCAACGTGACAGCGCTAGTATGTTCTGTCTCTATCACTTCCACCTGTGTTTCAAAATTCACGTGTTATTTAAATTTAATCTTAAGTCTTGATGGTGTTCGTTCTTTCAAGACTATACCACCTACGTGTACACCAATTCGAGTAGCCATGTCAGCTGCTCGTTCACCCCAAATTCCACTCTTGACAACGAGTATAGTTTCACCAGGTTCGAGCAAATTTGTTAAACAGGCCTCCATGCCACCATGACCTGACGCACTTAATGCCAATGTGAGTCTATTATTGGTTTGAAATACATACTGAAGGCCTGCCTTAATCTCATCCATCAACTAGGTAGTTAATTAAGAAGAAAATATGATGATTTTAATTTTATATTATCTTACATTGTATTAAACATTGTCTGATGGCAAAATATACAGCTCGATAGCAATCTCTCACATTATGAGATCTCTCTAAGCAATAATATTTTGTCCGCAATATTAATAAAATCAAAGTACTTCACGCTCAATTTTATTAAAAAATTGTGCATCAGTCACTGTCCTTCGATTTAGTTAATTTTTATTTTTGAATTAGTTGAACGCAAGAAGCAATTACCTGGCAAACTTCCGGATGAAGATGACCGAGAACTTGATTTTTAAGAGATTGAAGAACTCGCTCTGAACAATTAGTCGGTCCGGGGCTTGTTAAAATTTTTACAGGCAACTGCAGTTTAGTCTTAAGTATCGCTGGAGGATTCCTGTGAGTAGCAAGTTGATTCCATTCGGGATACATATCGATGTTCTTTTTGCAAATTTTTTCAAACAATCTGTAAATTAAAATATACGTTTTTGCTCTGCTTCTCCTTTGAATATCAAAATGATAATTAGCGATGTCAACCGATATCAACGATGAAACGTTGGAAGGATTCCAATTATTCCAATTACTTTGTTCATTTTTACAAATAGAAGCTAATGTGTACATTGCTATCTTTTACAATTGATATCGAGTAGCGCAAACATTATTTGGAAATGATTTTCGAATACAAAATACGCTGATACATTGTACATTATCTTCTGTCTTTTGTTTGTTATTATATAAGAATGTAGCGTAATACTTCTACGTTATCTATATTATAAAATTCCACGTAAATTTGTCACTTACAACTTACAGGTCTGGAAGCTCGAGACAGTGCACGATTTTGTTGATAAACCGAGTGTTGTTCACCCAACCAGAATGTATAGCATACTGTAGTAATCTTTCCCAGAATTTAACAGATACCCAGACCGCTCAGATACCCTCTCTACAGTTTATTTTAATTTAGAATGATCGTGGCAGGCTTGCGAAATCGTAAAATATGCAATCAGTTTCAATAAAACACGATAATTTTATTACGTAACAAACCGACGATGAACAATGTACTTACTCGATAAGATGTATCGCATTGTTTGGAGCTATAAATTTTTGTACATTAATTATGCAAGGATTGAATATTATAGGTGTAATATACACAGACGAGAAATTATTAATTTACAAGCACTGTATCGAGATAAATAATGAATAAAGCATTTCGACATTTAGCAATTTATTAAGTGGACTCGGAGCACAAAGAAATCTCTTCATTGAATGATGAAAATAGTTTGACACTGCTGCTGCCTGATAACCTTCCGAGTCTGATCGTAATTTACATAAATAAGCCAATCGTGAATTGTTAAGGGTAGATGAGAAATAATCATTTATTCGTTTTTACGAATTAGTTAAATTTTCCAATATTAATTTGAATCCTGTTAATTTACAGATTTATAATGTGTTAGTATTCTGTACGCGTATGCAAAATATTGATGGTAAAGTGATGTAGTATTATAAAGAAAGTATTACAACTTTCATCATCAAAGGTAAGAAGCATATGAACTTAGTAAACATTTATTCGAATATTATTTGTAAAACACTGAAAGTACTATTACAACTACAGTTACAGAAAGCAGGATCACAGATTCGACAATTCATTTTCAATAACTAAACGAGAGAGCTTTATTCATATCCGATATCCACATCTGCTTTCAGTTCACTCGATATTCACGTATTCGTCATCGAAAGTTGTCGACACTACACTTTACTACATTTCACAATGAGACACATTTTATCTGTGTTAATAACTACGGATGTAAATGATCGGTCAAGAGTGTGTAATTTTACTGTTAAATACATCTGTTCTTAATTAATAAGCGGGAAAAGATAACTACCGTGTATTTTCGAACTACACGATTGCAACAATTGTAACAAATTGTTCAGTAAACGTACAATTTCCATTAGAGAGCGGCACTAATCTTATCTAATGGGTGCGATACGGCTTTTACATAATATATTTTTGTACAAGGTGTACATAAAGATAATTAAAATAAACAAAATACTCTCGTACGAATATTATCTGCGTATTAAAAATATGCATGTTTGTAAAAGACCTTTCTTCTCTTTTCCTTTGCTAGCTTTTTCTTCTTTTCCACTCTTCCTTCCTTTCTTTCCCTCTTCATTTTCCTTATCTGTGTTTCTTTTTTCTTCAGATCTTATTTCCACAAAGAACATAAGTAAACAGTACAACCATCACCGCATAAAAAGCGGAGGTAGTTCCATAAACTATGAAGCAACTTACGAACAGAACTGCCACGGAACATCGTACGGAGAAATGTGCTAATGGAAAAAATGAATGCGCGTTTATGCTTTTTGTTCCCGCGGTAGGTCCGCCATTAGCTTTCTAAATGCGATGAATCGTTATCAAATCCGCCTCAGGTTACGTTTATCAAAGCTGCTTTCGTTTGTCGAGCACGTATATCATGATCTCTTCCTTGCACGTGATCCCTGACGCGGCTAAAGCTGTGGATGATTCTTTTATTTTTAACGGAAACTAAAGAAATACTATATTGAAATAACTAATTTCATGACTAGAGTATAATTGATATATCTATTTAATAAAATTTAATTAATTTATGCGATTTGTATTAATTTATACGAAAGCATTGTAATTAAGAATTGCGTACATATAAGAAATATATGCTCGAAACGCGTGTTCACGATATAATTAAATTTGATTAAATAATGATTAGATTCTTGAATTTATTCTTTTGAAGAAGATATTGTATTTAATTCACAATTCGTAGTAACGAGATAATAGTTTAATGAATCAAAAGTAGACGACTCTGTACAATCAATCCTTTTTTTTTTCTTTCTGGTTAACATATATATATATATATATATATATATCTTAACCGTTAACATTCTGTAGAAGATTACATAGCTGACCAATGACAATAAATCATTTAATGTATGCTTATAGGTAAAAAACATTATGTAGTTCATGGTTCTAGCAGGAATAAATTCCTTAATGCGTATTCAAGATCATAACGGAGCGCTGGCGCGGCATTCCTTTCGCTAGAACACAAAGAAAATACGCAGATAAAACGTTGCATTAACACAGAAAAGGAATTTCAAGTACATATCTATCTTATTTTGCACGATTTTTTCTATCTTCATTTTGCCTGTTATTTTTATATTCTTATTTTTAATTTTTCTTACTCTGTTGCAAAGTTTTGCAAATGAAGTATCGAAGAATTTAAATTAATAACACGTATGTTTCAAGTTAGTAAAACTTGAAAATTGTCAAAGTCCTGACGAAAGTTGATTCGTCGATAAATAGTCTTGTCTAACGTAACCAGCGATTTTAAAGAATCGTAATCAATGCATCGAATTAATGTTTATACGTGTCCTTTATGACGAAGCGAACGATAACTCTTGCAAGCGATTTAAAATTCTCCTATCAGCTAAGCAAACCTACGAAAATGCAAATCCACCGGAGGGTCAAGTTCGGTTGCTCGACATCGGCTTCCCCTTCTCCATCGTGTTCCATCTAGCTCTTAGCTCCCACCCACTTAAAGTTCCCTTTATACACTCGTCTCTCTCACACGCCCGTTCAATTACTACTTTTCCCTCTCTTCATTTTCTTCCTCTTCTGTCTTCCCCTGTCGTTGGGAAATCCCAACGTCAAGCTGCTAGCAGTAAATACCGTTCCATGGAACGTGAAATTGGCCGAAATGACTGCAAAATCGAGGAGAAAGAGGCCAAGTGGCAAGAAGGGCGTACAATAAATTTCCATCGGTACTTCAAAGCCGGCGCTTGATGGGCTTTTCGTTCGCTCGCGTGTGCGACGTGTACGTGCAGGCTATAGGTTGACGATGTGTTGGTTATGGGTTCAGGTCCGGTGGTAACCGGACTACACATTCATACACGAATGAGAGATCGTGCGTGACTGGTCGACCGGTGTACAGTCAGTTCATAGTTACGAGTGTGCGCTCGTGTGTGTGTATATGTATGCATATATCCCCCCTGCTCATATACCCCCTAACCTGCTCGTACATGTACGAGGGATTAACGTGTATTGAACGGGCGTGCACGTGCGCTACCGCAGTTGCCTGTCTGTCTGTGTGTCATGCTCCTGAGCCAGGAGGCAACGAAACAATGGAACGTCGTCGTCGCCGCCGTCGTCGTCGTCGTCGCCGTGGTCGTCGTCGTCGTCGTCGTCGTCGTTGTTGTTGTTGTTTCGTCCGGGCCGGCGAGTAAGCGAGGCTAGGGGCGGGTGGATCGTACTTGGTCCGGTTGCCCGGTGCATCTACAAAACCGCACATAAACGAACACCAGGAATTTCTGAAGACGGCTTTTCAGGCTCCCAGTGGTTCGAGAACCGCTTGCTCGTGACTGCCCCCTGGCGTACTTGTTTCTCAGTAGAGGCCGGGCCGCGACCAAGGAGGAACGTTCTGCGTGCTGGCCTCGAGTGTCTCGTGAAATCAACAACTAGTACTAGTTCGTTTTAACGCGAGTGTTTATCACTGTCTCACTGTATTTTATCAGAGGTTCCTCTGTAAAAATCACGCGAAATGTTCATTTTATGATATTGGTCGACCGTCATTGTGAGCAGCGTGATCGCAAAGAGAGCGTGTTTTTAAAGCGTGCGTGAGATCGATACTGGATCACGGTAGTCAAGGAAACGCAGCCGGCGCACAAGTGTACACCTGTATATTTCTCTTTCACGAGCCAGTATTTACCGACCGGGGTACAAAAGAGAGGCGAATTTCGTACAAAATCGGTGTCACTCGTCGATCTTTCTCCGTCCTTGAAAAATGAATCGTAACACGCGCCTCGTGGGATTATAATCGGTCTTTGATCGTCGAATGGTTGTCACGCCGGTTGGTTGGTTGGTTTCAGTGTTCTTCGGAGTGATCATCTGGAACTTCAGCGTTTGCACGCTCGTCGAGTGATCACCGATTCGTTCGAATAAACGAGATCGAATGTGCCTAAGTATCCGTAACTTGAGATATCCGCGCGGTCGTCGCATTTTCCACCGTCTGGAATCGTCGCCTCCTTTGCTCTCTCGCTCCTTTCATCTCGCATTCTCGACCATCCTCCTTTCCCTGTCTTCGCCTTGCGATCCTCTCTTTCTGTTTCTCTCCCCGTCCTCGTCCACCTCTCATCCTCTCTGTTGCTCCTTTCTCCGCTCCATTCCTCGGTCGACCGGTCTCTGAAGGGGGCGTGCTTGGCCACATTCAACAATGAGCGAACGCAAAACTATCTAAGCACGAGGCGCGAACGAATGGTTCTCTCCCGTGTGTTTTCTGACTGTGTGTGGCCCGCCCGATCTTCGCCCCGCGAGTGTGTTTACCCTTGTGAAACGGTCGCTCGATCCTTTTTTCCCGGATTTCAAATGGATTCACAACGGCCGATAACTTAACCAGAGGATCGTCTCTTCGGCGTGTAGCTGCTTTTCCGCGAGGTGAGTGTGCTTGTGTTGTGTGTTAGCCTCGAGTGGCAGTAGAGCTTCGATAGGTTAACGTTTGATTATTAGCACACACTGAAACGCTTCAGTTTGCTTTGAAACATTTTGCGGACATGTTACGTGAAATTTCGTGAACACTGTAACGATCACACTTGTAAAGTTGGAAAAAAAATCTGAAAATGTACGTAGAAGTTGCAAATTATTTGGCCTTCAAATTAGTTGAGTCTTCAACACTTATAACTTAAAATACTGTTCATCTCGTACGTTGACTTTTTGTTAAACTTCTACATACATCTTTAAATTGGTTTCAAATTTAACCAATGCTATCATAACAGTCGCGTTTCGTTACAACGCTAATGAAATTTCAAAGTGTTTTTACGTAACGTGTGTAACATGTACAGAAATGTTTTCGTGTCGTTCGAATACGTGTGTGTGTTTGTAGCGAAAAATTCGAATTACTTCTAGAACAAAGAAACAATAATTACGTTTGAAGTCTGTAACACGTCAGACGATTTAAAATGGATAAAATCCGTAGCGTGCTCAACTTTGTTTAGGCGTTTTAAATCTTAACTCGTAACATTGAAAATTAGAAAAAAAAATAGAGTAATTCTCTAAGCAATCTAATAACTGTTTACATTTAAAGAAGAAGCGGAGGAGGGAGCACTAGTGAACTTTTATTATTTTGGATCTGTTTGATTGTTCGAATTATCTTTTTCTTCAATCGTATTCGAACGAACTAATTTTTACAAAGTCTCTGTACTTTTTCGTATTTGTATTCCCGTCAATTAACTGATCTCTCGTCAATTTATTTCGAACTTTTTCAACTAAAAAGATCCGACTCAATCTGAAGAAGGAATTAATCCCCAGTGAGTTTTTCATTAATTCTATCACCGTTAAATTGCCAAATAATTTGATAATCCAATTGATAATAAATAAATTATTTCGAATGGGATTTCTTAATCCTGATCGAACGTGTGCTTCTGCGCGCAAGCCATCTCTGCGTCCCGGTGTATCAGCTTTTGATTCATAATCGTTAACCAATAGGTATCACGTTCCCATTTCGAAATGCCCATTACTCCGTGTGATAGATCGTGAGAAACGTTTGCCAGGCTTACGTTAGAGAAATCGACGCACGGTCACGCTAAAAACGAATCCTTGTGTTATTATTATTACAGGATTCTATTTATCTGAACTCACGGTAGGACAAACAGTTCTTGTAACTGGAATTCGTGTAGGAATATCAGAAGCTAAACAGATTAAATCTATATTTTATATATTTTTCAGTCTTAACTAGTCCTGGGCCCTTCGTACGCAGAATTTAATAATTAACAATATTAGCGAGTTAACAAATTGCAAGTCGTGAATTACGAATTGAACCCTGTTGTACAATAATCTACTCACTAATATGTATTGTTAACAAATTGACGAAGTCACAAATTAGAAATTATGGGTTCTTCTTTTTTTACGATTTTATAATTTTTCGCCCATTAGAACGATCGGATACTCTATCTATAAAATTCAATTTATTAAGTGAATCAATATGGTTTTCGAATATGATACTTAACTAATTCACTTCAACAAACGCAATTTTTTTGTTCGTATACATAGGTATATGTGTTTTCGTTAAATTTTTCCACCGTCCGTTTCCTCTCGAAATAATTGGTATAGAAGCGAGTAACGTAGACACGTGTCCGAGAGCTAGATTCAACCTAAATTGGACACGCTTTGACTTCGGGAAACCCTTCTTTCAGCTTAATTCAGGATAAAACGACGTAGAACCCGTGGCAAAAGCGAAAAGCGACGGGCTCGAATGCGTAAGAACCTTTTCCCTCCGGCAGACGGATTTTAGAGAGCAACGTGCTCCCTTCGAACTGCACAACACGTGTGAATGTCGTTACTCGCGATCGTAAAGTATTTTATGTATTCGGTCAAAGTGGAAGGAATCAACATTATCGATGGGCCCTTCCTCTCGTGTCGTTTTGGTCGCTGTGTTGGGTGTTGTCCAAAAATACTGACGACTGCCGAAAATATACTTACATTCACGGCCGAGACACGATATAACGGAAGTGGTATTTCCGTACGGGAAACCTTGCGCGTTTGATCGCTTCGAGTGATATATGCTTTGGGAAGCGACCTCGGAACGATATTGACATGGCAATGGCGGCAAAATTAAAAGTATGTGCTTATATAGGAATTGTACAAATGTTTATAGTATGTTGTAAATTTTATTTATTTAAAATTTATTTAATAATGTGACCATGTAAAAATGTTAACTTAAATATCCTATTTTTCTAAAGAAGAAAAAAAAAAATAAAACCTTACGGTATGATATTTAATATGACAAAGACAAATCGTAGACGTTATCATAAATATTTACGTGACGGGATTTAATTGTTGCCCTTATCGGGAGAATAAATTCAAATGAAATCGCAGTTTATTGTGAAGAAATATTTAAAGTCTCTTGTAAGTCACAAGACGACTGTGCGGACTACGTAATTAAGGCAAATGGTTCATCAACTTGGGCAACGTAAAGCGGATGCGGCGAATTCCTTTATGAAATTAGTCTGTTACATATAGTCATTATTTCTGTCAGAGGAAATGTTTGAAGAAATGGTATTTTCGTATAATTCAATTTTTTCGCTATTAAATTTGATTCAACAACGTTAATCTGAAGATTAACGTGACTATTATGTTTAACAGTGTAACGACAATGATCTATAATTGGAAGATTATTTCTTTATCGTTCTGTTGCATATTCAACTCGTTATAATTATTTTCATATTTAAATTGCAATATTCGATTCTTAACATTTGAAAACAATTTTTTATCAAGATTTTGTATTATCTGTTCAATATGAATATTTAGCATATATATATAAGCATATACTATTTAAAATTTATACCTTGGCAATATATATATATCATATTACGTGAGCATGCGCAAGGAACACAGGAAAAGGCGCCAATCAAAAATCAAATTAATCAACTCTACTTTTACTTCACGAAATAAACAATTAGAATTGAAATTGATCAGATTGACTCATATGCACTATGGAAAAAGATATTGCAAGAATTTGCTATACAGAGAGTGTGCTTGCACGACTTGCATCGCTCTTCTTCATATTGCACGCATCTATAATTGTTACGTCAGTCAGTAATTTGATTTAGCGTACTCGATCAAAAATGAATTACGACTTCGACCGAATCACTTTGCCAGGTAATTGACTGCATTAACGTCAAGTGGGCAGGTGAGGATAGACACCAATCGTTTATCATGCGAGACCAGTCTGCCTCGTGTCTCTTCGCTTTGGCATCTACGTTCTTCTACGTAATTTGAATTTCAAGTTCGTTTCCGCAGAAACAACCTCCCTTTTCCCTTTTTTTTTTTTTCAGATTGAAGAGTTCGTGACGCTAGACTGTCATAATTTTTTGATTTAAAGTTCTATATGACAAATATTTTAAAGAGAATTTCGAATTCCAATACGACTCCCACGATCCAACGTCCAAAAGCTTCGTCGCGAATACATTTTTTCCGGCAACGTGTAATTATAATTATCGCGTATTCATCCCCGCTAATAAATAGATTAATTTCTATCATTATTATCATAACACACAGGGAAACACGTACGCAAGCGTCGCAAATAACAACACGTTTATCTTGTTAGCTGGATCTCACACTCGGCGTATATTATTACGCATCGTTGCGTGTGTACAGTGTTAGCGAATTATACGCTGCGTTTTGAATCTCAATCGTTGAGTTCTTACGACGCGACGCATTTCGTGTCTCACATCTGTTTCTTCCTTTTTTCTCTCGCCTCTTGCACAAGTACACCGCGCGTTTAACAGAGGACACCGCTTCTTCCATTAATTTTGTCTCTTCGCCTGGAAATTTCCCGTTTACAGAAATTCCTTCCATTTTTGTAGAAGCGAGTAGAAGCTATTCTTGCAATTTTTATACTCCATCGTTCGTAAGATATAAGAGAAATCAGTGCATTAATATTCCAGCCTTCGCGGTGGAAAAACCTCTCTCGCAACCGTTGCTTATGCAAAGTGAAACAAAGTTGCCGCGTTAAAAAATTTGCTTCCCGTCCGCAGCTTTTATGTTATTTAATTTTTCATGCAGGTTGAATATCGCCACTTCTTGTTTCTTTCACTCTTTGCACTTTGAAAAAATTCGAAGGGAAAAATCTCGGGAGGGTCTTCAAAATTATTTTAACAACTCGACTCTCTTACTTGCGTATGAATACCCGTACGTTTTTCAGCGAGGGAACTAATGATACGTTTCTCGTTGAAAATCGTGTAGATCATTCGCGAAGATCAAAGAATACGTACGTACATGCACGCGCGTACGTGTTGCACGCGTCATTGAATTTCTTTGAAGGGACCCAGTGTATCGTCGATCGACGATAGTTTTTTCCTACAATTACGCTCTGTCGCGTTTTCTTTCACCAGCACGCGAGCGTGCATTCGTATGGAACACGTAGAAAAACGTTTCGTGATGAAGGCGAGGGTGCAAAGCGACTGGAAAGTGTACTTATTATGCGTATATACGTAATAAGATTATGCTCACAGAAGAATTATTAGATAGATTATACATCTGTTAAGGTGTTAATTTTGAATTAAATAATAAATAATTGATAATGTTAAGTTTAATTATTTTAATTTATGCTTGTGCAATATATATCACTGGTGACTTTTTGTTATGTAAAATATTATAATTTGACCTAAATTATAAAATTAATTTAGTTAGCTTAAACTGTTATGAGTCACGTTTGACACAAGGATAAAATTCAATACGTTCTCGCGTTAAGTTACACTGCGAAATTCTGCGAAATTAGAAATTTTAAGTTGGATCGTATAAAAAATTAGTTCTCAGTTTAGAGCAGTTGTGACGATTGGAATTCAATTTTTTTCCATTTATTTTTAATTTACTCAAAATACGATATATGAAATATATTTGCAAGTATAATTAGTGACGTATTATGCAATATTAGCGCATCCGTTGCAAATGTTGTTTCATCAAGAAATTAAATTATCATTAAATTAAAGGGTTTTTTATTTATAAAGAAAAAGCAAAATATATTTTGAAGACAACGGTGAACAAAATTGAATAATAATGGTAATTGGTATGATTCTTCCAGAAAAATTGAAAGAAACGATGAAAAAGAGACGCATTAATTAGTCGATAATCAGAACGATGCATCATGGCTTCGTCTTTAGGGGGACCAGGAATGGCGTCGGGTGTTCCATCACCGCGAAGAGTCAACCTGGAATTTCCACCACCTCCACCTTACCCGCCGCCTCACAGTCAGGTGGGTAATTGCTAGCATGCAATGCTAAACCTCACGCAACTTATGTTGTCCGCACAATTCTAGTACCTGTCTAACTTATACATGGAATGAGCCTTGCCAGTGCTTTAAATCAGAATAACAGTATTTATACGTAATTAATATTAGATACTGTTGCACGTTTACTAACTAAGAATTTCATCATGCAGAAATTTTAATTAAATATTAAGACGTAAATGTACACCGTAAGAATGTAAGCAACGTTTCTTTCGTAGAGTCACGCGTATAATTTTTAATTATACCTCGTTGGACATTATTTTTCGCTTAATTTGACGTACCATCTTAACGCTATGCACACGTGTGTGTGAGTTAGTTTAAAGGAAAAATTTTAATTCGATAATTCTATTTTATAAAAATCAAAATATCACTTCCACGTTCTTGTTGTATATCGTTTTTCATTCCGTTCAGATGGCCTGCTCTGGATTGGTGGATCCTGGACCGGTAGCATCACCCATAGCGAATTCTGCTCACCAGCATCCCCTTCAGGATTATTCATACGCGTACTTCGAACCTGGCCCGAGTCGGTTGCATGGCACATATCCGGCGGAAGCTGGCCTGAATCGTGTGCAGCCGCAACAACAGCAACAAATGCGCCCGGATTCGTTCAAGAGGCATACGTACATGACACGATACGGGACGGAGGAGAATATTTACGAGGAGATATTGGAGATCAAGTGAGAAATCCATCCAAAATATAGTTATTCGTAAATAACACCTTTCGAGATATAATTTTTCTTAATATACGTTAACACCTCTGAGATATAATTGTTTTTGATGTACGAGTATCGAAAAGAAATCAAGATAAGGTTTGTTTTTGGCAATTTGGAAGTAAGAGTAGCACGTGGGAACACAGGCGATTAAAAGTAAAAACAGTACAAAATAAATAGATTTTTATATAAAATTAACAAATTTGCGGAAAGAGCAAAATTGTTAAAGTCAATCATTTTCTTTAGCAACTTTTTTGGTGATTTTGGAGGATAAGATTCTTTGGACCGATTTTCTGTATTTGAAATGGAAAACAAGAGACAATGTCTGTGAACAATTGTGAGACTAAATTTAAGACTTTTTACGGTCGATAAGAAGGACTTTAAGGTCGATAGAGGATGATGATAGCCGCGGTAGAATCATGTTTCATTCAATCTAACCAGTTGATGAATACGCACGTTCATTCGCCTCATAGCGAAATGAACTTCAACTGGTGCGAGTTGAACGCGATGTTCAAGTGGACAACAAGCTTCGCCTCTTGCCCAGCCACTTGGCCCGATCTGACGTATTCCCTGCACCGGATGCTATCAGACTTAACGATTAAAGTCGCAAACAATAAGAAAACAAGTCAGAGTAGATTGTTACGAACGTTTAATAGCGTTCGTCATCATAATATGCCCAGAAACATTCGAGATCGTTTCGAATACTACCAATCACTATTCTTCCCATCAAAAACATATATTATTAACATAAATAGTAGACTTAATCAACGTTCATGCTGAAAATGTTAGAAACATCGATGAGTCTTCGAAGTCTTTAATAGGTTCCGGAGTTCTCAAAACTTGGCGGGTCAATCTCGAATGTAATGCTCGATTAAATTCCTCGATATATTTCTCGTAAGTTCGACATAACTTAAATAAAGACAGAGGTAATGTATGATGGATGTAGTGAAAAATATCATTTACATTCTCACTTATTTTCGCCAGATCGAATTCTTTGTCGAATATGTTGGATATTAAATTTCATTTTATTTTATTTAAATTCTTGCTTGTATAATTTTAATTTGTACGTACATGCAATCACATATGATCATGCAAGAACTGGAACATCTCTGTAAATGTTCCTCTTAATATCAACGCCAACCGGTTTAATGACTGTGAATCATTAGCGAACGATTATCGTTTATCGAAACAACCGCTTTATATGACTTCACATTGTATATGCAAGAGAGAAGCGTATGTAAATACTAATGGAGAACTCGAATTCATTAGCAGACAATGTCACCGAGCGTTGCACGGTTCGAGGAGATCTCTAGTGGCGGAGGAGGTACGACGGGTTCAGTCACGGCATCGTCGAGTACTCGGGGAATTGAACCTGAGCGTGGAGGCAATGCTGATGCCTACCGTGGTTGATAACAACGACGAGGACGAGCCACAGGATCAAAGAGGGGCGTCCACGGAGGAATTGTTATCCTCAGTCAGCCCCACCGACGACCTCCTTTCGCCTGTTGGCTGTGACATGGACAGCGGCTTCAGTGGAAGCTCCAGTGCAAGTTACAGGTTGATAGAGACACATTGTAACGTGTTCGTACTTGATGTGGGTAGAAAAGTTCTTGTGGAGTATATAAATTCTTCATGATTTATTTAAATTTTTATTGCTCTATTTATTAATTTATATTTATAATTTATTCTTTATGATATTTCTTTTTTTTTTTAGAATTTCATATGACTTTAAAAACACTTCTTAAAGTAATTTTATAGCTTTGCCATAACTAATTGTTGTGTTTTTTGTATTGTTAAGAGATTACAAATGATTATTATCATTAATCATTAATTAATGATTTTGTATTGTTAGAAATTCAATGATTTATCATTTCTGTACTACTCGTTTTTGAATTAATCCTTCTCTTAAATATATGCATACTTTGTTTCTCAGTTAAAATATACATTGACCATGGAATTTCCTCTTTCGTATAGCACTAAAGAAGACATTGTCACTGTCAATAAAAGCAGGAGGCTCCACGAATTTTTTGTCCACAATTTTACTTTTAAATGATTCTAAAACATAAAGAAAAAAATAATTGGAGGAAAATGAAAAAGAGACCTAAAATCTTGTTGTTTGTTCAGGTCCGGGCTGGGATCATTGAGGAGGGGAATAGGCAAGACTAGTACTCCAGAATTAGCGGGTGGTCAGCGTAAAACGAAAGCGGCTATGATCTGGAAAAAGGGTTGGAAAGGCTGGAAGAAATTGCATTCTTTCGGGAATAATAGCAACAAGACTGGTGAGTCATTCGTACCATTTGTTACTTCTATTTTATACCACGCAATTCAGATTATTATTTAGCGTGGTTTTTTAATCGTTGTTATAAAAATATTTTGAAGATTAACGATTCGCAAATTTTTATACATGTTCTACTAAATGAATATATATTTTATATACATATATATATATATATCAAAAAAGCATAGTAAAAGTATAAAATTTAGGGAATGTAAAATAACACTGACTAATAGAGTACTGATTACAATAAGTATAAAAGTGTCTATTCCTAGAAAGTGCAAAGTATATTAACTGCCTCGCAAAATCTGATATTATCGGATAGATAAAATAATCTAAAATCAATAGCAAAACTTCTGAAAGAAAGAACTGAATTTGAGAATTAGATATATTAAACAAAAATATTCGGAAAAATAAATAATAAAAAAGTAATAATAAATCGAAATTTAAAGCCCGTTCAATTTAACATTTTTCCCTATCGGTTATCTTGGTTACAATAAATCTCTACTGCAACAAAAGTGTAAGCTGCGGTCAAGCTTCGGTCACGAACAGCTCATGGTCGAGAATTAATTATACTCGGCGGCTGTGGCTGTGTTAAAAATTCTCATTGCGCTATCCTCGACTATCGTGCTGCGAATATGAAGTCGGTGAGAGCAAGAAATAAAAGTGAAGAGAGAGAGAGAGAGAGAGAGAGAGAGAGAAATATGTCCAGAAGTACCGCTCCTTCCATACAGGTGTTTCGAAAAGTATGCGAGGGCTTTAGCACTTTCGTTTCTGAACGACCAAGGTGAAATATTTAGAATTATTACAACCAATAAATTCTATTGAACATAACTTCGAAGCTATATAGTTTCATTACTCGTAGCAAACATATGTAGTTTCATTACATTTAAGAATTATTACAACTTAAGAATGCTCTATCAAACTCATTGTTACTGTCGCGAAGTGCAGTACACGTTGCCAACTTCAACAGTTAAAACAATTGGTGTTGCAACAGTTAAAAATATATTGATGTTGCAACTAGTACATTAGAATTTTCAGAAAGAATAATGAAGTAATTTTTTCGAGAGGCGAGTAGAGTTAATTATTTTTCGAGCGCCATGCGTTATCGGGTGGAACACATTCGTAAGACACAAGCGCAATCCGCGATTTTGATCAATCTCCTCGGCTGGTCGTATTCGGAGGCCCATCGAGCACCTTTTGTGCATTCGTTTCACGGCCCTTTGTCGCGCATAACTGCACAAGTATGCGCAGGCCTTTCTTTCATGGGAACGCTGCCCTCTCCTGGGTTATGACGCAAGCGTTTGGGCCCCGTGCGCGCTCGTGTGCATTTGGCGCACGAACCGAGTTAATTATTGGTACTTGGAACGGGTCAGCCGCGGGGTCACTCGGTGGAGAAGCAGATGCGAGACCACGTGCACCGCCCAGCTCATTCTTTCTGTTTCCCTTTCTTTCTTGCATACTCCATCCCGCTGCAATCTTCTTTCTCTGCTTTGCATCATCTCCTCCTCCGTTTCCACCTCTTTCTGCCTCGTTATGAACGTACATTTGATCGTGGCTTTCGCTTGGACATTGCGCTTAGATTTCTCAATATGGTGGTATTCTCGCGTGATGCATTGGAAGAGCACGAAAATGGAGAAACACGTTTCTCCTGAACGAGCGCTTACGGTATTAATTTATTCCAATAAGCCGTGTTAATCCGTTAAGACATACTATATTTTGTGTTTTATAGATTATAAACAATTTAATTTTTCTTATTTTCGTAAAAATGCAAATCTAGGTAGAAGCATTGTTGACAAAAAGATATAGCGCAATTAATTGGGAACATTGTAAATGAAATTTTGCGTGGACGCGACGTTGTTCCTTGATAAATTATTCATACAACAACGGAGGAATTTATTTCTTTAAATTCAACGGAATCAATTACTGAATATTCTGTTTTCAGTTACTTCAGCGAGTGACAGAGTTATTGGAAATTTTTTAAAAAATATGTCCTAAAATCAGTCTTAAAATTCAAAATAAAAATTTTTTTTCAATTAAATAATATCGTGTAATGTACACGAATAAAAATCTCAAACTATGAATATACTACAGATACATAGTATGTGCTTACATCTAGTGCTTACTGCTGCTGTTACCGCAAAGCGCGAGTAATACACTTCGAAGCATCTCTTCGATAAAAAAAAACCAACGATCTTTGGCTCGTTACATTGCTGTATATAGTTATATGTTCGACAAGCTATATTATATATCACACGACAGAAGGTTCCATCGATAGCCGCCAAAAGATTGTAAACAAAGAATCATCGTGTGCATAGAGCAGATGTTCAGAAAAGAGCAGTCTCTCAAGGCACTCGACCATATGGTTTCCGGGATCTCATGGTGATTCTCAAATGGTCCGGGCCCACTCTAATCTCTGAACAGAACCTGGAGGACATCCCTCCCGTTTGAAACAATACCAGCTTTGTGGTGACCACTGAGTGGTACGGTCTTTTTTCCGAAATTTCAAAATGAAGTTAACAAATTCCAGAATAATAATGGAGACAATAAAAAATCTTTTCTCGAGCGATCGATTATTGATTCACTCTTGTTATATATGTTATATATGTTGTTTCAGAAAGCACACAATTGAAAATGAGATAGTGTTAAATGTAAATTGAAAGTAAAAATATAATTTTTTAGACAGGAGATTATGTTAAATATAGAATTAAACAAATATAACTCTTCTAATAATTCTTCCAAAAAAAAAAAAAAAATCAGAAAGCATTCGAGACTTTAAGAAATACAAAAATTAATAAAATAATAGAAGAAGATAAAAATGAAAACTAAAAATGCGAAATCTGTAAAATCAAATGGAATTGAAATGAGCTGAAACAGTAGACTCCGAGACTTTATTGTAAATAGAAGGCATTTTACTTTGGTTGTGCTCGAATACTCTGGCGGCAAAACACGTTAGACTACTGGCGAAAGAAACAAGCTTCCTTAAGTGCAACAATCTATTCGTTCCGCAATAGTAATGGCAGTTCTGAAAGCGATACGAAACCTTTTGGCGAGAAGGAAGGTTTGCGAAAAGTCATCGAAACGCGTTAAAAACGAAGAGAAAGGCGTCGGACTATCAGACGAGATTCGCCGTTGTTATCCCCAATACAAATTTTATAGTTTATAATAGGTATTCGTTTCGACGTCTAATATTCGTATTATAATCGATCTCTGACCCATGTCTCTTTCGAATTCACTTTACGATCGATTGATTTTGATGATTTTTCTTTTCTATTTTAATGTAAATTAACTTTAGCTTTAACGAGTCAAATTATCATTATGATTGCGGTATTTTTTACGTGTATTATTAAATAATTTTATTCGTTAATTCGAAGCCCTTTTATTTCTATCAAATTTGTTTCATAAAGTTGTACAACTCTCTTTAAATTTCCAACATTCAATTCAAGATAAATTGTCTTTGAAAATATCCTTCATGTAAAATCGATTTCCGCTTGATATAAAATTCAACTTTCTATTCAGTTTAATCTCCAATGCAAACTTTAATGATGATTGTACATTATCTCTCAAAAGATATTTGCTCTCAAAAGTCCCCATTCATCTCGAACACGTTCAGCATCCCCATATTCCTATTTTTAATGAAAAAAATAAATAAAAGTGTCACTGGTATAATCTTACCACGCCACGAATCTCGTGAATATTGTGGATTTTTAAAGAATGTGATCGGATACAATTTCCTCCTCTTTTTTATATCCACAACAATGGTCACAACTTATTGGCGATGTTCTCCACGGCGTGCATTACTCGCACCATGATGGATCTGTTCTCTTCGTCTCGTTTTTTGATGTATTCAAAAATCTGCTCGATACGACGATCGGTTCGTGACTTGCGATCATCCGAATACAATGCTGCCGCACGGCTTTTCCGCGACTTTCTCGGCCTAATCTCGTCACGCTGCGAACTTTCTTTGTCTTCTCGATCGAACGAGACGTTCCTTCCACGTAATCTGAATAAATCTTTGGAACAATCCACCTCCGACGTTACTTTCTCAATTGTTAACTGCGTGGCACGTGGTAGCATCCGCGTAACTTGTTTCTTCCTCACGGAATTTTTGCTCGTCTGCCTGAAAACGATAATGAATTGAAAATAACGATGAAAGTGGTAGCTGCAGTGTTTCTTACGCATGTGATTCAAAAATTGTATTCATTAATTTGAACCCTTTTTATTTGTTTTATAAAATCGCACAACTTTTTTTAAATTTACAACTTCCAATTCGAGATAAACAGCCCTTGATAATATCCTTATATCATCAAACTCGAACTCTGTTTCGTAATTGATATAAATTCAAGTTTCTACTCAGTTTACTCTACGATACAAACTTTACGCTCGTCAGTGATAATACTACGACGTTCACAGAACAGAGTCCCTATTCATTTCGAAAACATTCAGCTCGTTAGACGTACTTTATATATTTTAATAATTATCTTGATTAACGTACACGTGTCCCAATAAAACTATCTGATTATGGTTGAACATCACTCACAATCGAACAGTATTCGACTATTTGCAACTAGCTACTTCAAAAATTTGTATAAATAAGAACCTACTTTTCGCAGTGACTGCTACGTCTGCTAGCATTAGACGGTCGTACTTTCTGGATCTCGATCGAGCAATTATTACCGAGCGTCCTTAACCGCTGTTCCGAAAGTGAATTGTTGGTTCGACGCTCGATTTCCGGGGCAGACTGCACAGGAGGCGCGTCCACGGACGAAGTGATCTCCTCCGGTGTCACTGAGAGACAGAGAAATTCGTGGGGATCGATGTACACGTCGTTGGTCGGCGTAGATCCCTGATCGTATCCAAGAATCTCGTCGATCGCGTTGTAATACGGCCACGATACGTCATCTGCCTTATTTCTGTCTCCATGTACCGGATTCTTCAGTTCCTTTAACAAATCGCTGATCTATAATAACGAATTGTGTTAAGATTTGCAATCTCGTGTCTTTTCCTCGTTTTTGGTCATGAATTCAAATCTTTCTTTAAATTATGCAATGAGAGTTATTAATTTTGCTTTCAGGCTTTTCCTTTTAGTCTGAAGATATGCATTTCTCAGAGTTAGGCTTTCTAGAGCTTTTTTTACTGATTCGAACGACATTTAGCCAACATCACTTTAGAACTAAAATAAATTTCGTAGAATGCGTTTAGACTGTGATTTGTAATGTATGAAATACATGCAGTAATGATATCTATGTTTGTAGTAGGTCAAAACATGAAGTTGTAAAAGTATTATTCTGGAAGAACTTTGAGAATTTTGTATCAATTCTAATCATTCAGACGTTTATACGATTAATTTCATAATTTGTTTCATATTGCAACCCCTTCTCATTTTCCTGTTTTATAAATTAAAATCATTGTATCTTATAGAAAGGAAGAATTGCAGATGGAATCAGTTGGAATCATTTGAAGTAAACAACGATGATATCGAACGAAATCGGAGCGTGAAAGCATCGTGTCAAATTTATGTGAATTCTCGACGGTTTAACGCGCAGAGTGTCATCGTGATTGGCCGGTCCCCCGCGGTTGTGGCGCTTATCTTAGGCAGTAAGGGAAACGAGTTTATTATGCTTCACGCTGAAATGAACACAAACGAGGGTGAAGCGATGTAACTCATGCACAGGGGGGATCAACGCGAGCAATAGTGGTTAATGGTTAGGGCAATAAAAGGCGTGTCTGTCTTGTCTCACTTTGTACTGCTGCATCAGGTTCGACCATTTCTTTTTCAGTACTCTGTAATGCACGTTGGCCATTATGGTAGGGAATTCCTCTCGCATCTGTTGCAAAATATACCTAGAAAAATTAACGAAAAACAAGAGAGTGATTTCAGATAGCGAGAAATGATTTCAGACAATGGACGACAATGAAACGCGTGTTCAGCCCCGCTTTGTATCACGTATTTTCACAATTTACGTTCCAAGAAACGAACAGTGAGAACGCTATACGTTTTATTCGCGATACGGAATAAAATCGACCTATTGTTTTTGTTCTTATCGGGAGGCGTATGCATTTTCGCTGATAACGAAATGGTTCAAGAAGAACGAACGATAAATGTTCCGGCAAAGATGATGGTGTACGTAGGATGAAGTACAGTACTGCTGTTCATTTCCGTTTCCGCTCTTGTCACACGTTACGTTTAGGGTGTCAGTGTAATGCTTCCGCTCATTATAAAGCAATACATCTAATATATTTTAATAGCCTAAATAAGTAGTTGTACGAAACAAGTCAGTCTTATTATCAAAATGATAGTAAGATTCATCAGCGACTTCCAGTTAAAAAAAATGATCGTATTATACAAAATTCGAATTCCTTCGAAGTAAATTTAATTTTGTTACACGCGCAAACTAGACGAGACAATTTGTAATACATCGATTAAGTTCGGTCAACAATAGGTGTCTCATTTTTCTTCCAATTTTCGTCACAGTCGTTAATAATAGCTATTTCTGCATTCTGTGCTATTTCAGCATATACAATTCGTTTCTGGCATAGTCTCTCTTTTTCGATTTCACCAGCTGCAGCACTTTTCTCAAAGTATAAGTTATCTCGATGTTTTCCATCAAAGAATTTACAAAAATAAATAGAAGTGTAATTATCTCTCTCTCTCTCTCTCTCTCTCTCGATAAATAAAAACATGACGATTGTAATTTCGATTCGACGTATGAAAAATTATTTGCCCCGTATCTTTTTACACTCGAGGTCGACTGGCGCGGCAATGTCGCAATTGATAAACGAGACTCTTTTTCTCGATATTTTTATACATGTGCGCAAAAAACACGTTCCAGTGTTCTCTTGCAAGCCCCATGCGTACATTTTAGTACATTTACGTTCTCAATAAAACGTTTTATAATAAAAATATTAATGTTTAATAATAATAATATAAAAAAAAGTGACAATCACTGTGATACATTCGTTGCATCGTGATCTGAATGTAAAGTTTCGCTTCTCCCGAGCAAGTATGATTTTATATTTATATTAATACGATTTTATATTTATATTAATACGAAATGTATGATCATATCATTTTGCAAAATATCAACGTATTTTTCCGTTTAACAATTAGAGGGGCTTCGTTTTATTTCTGTGAAGAAGTTCGAGTAAAAAATGAAAATATTTTGAATTTTCTTCGCGACGTAATCCTCCGTACAATGAGCACATGAGAAAAAGAATTAGACAACAAGCTCAGGTTTGGTGATTCATATTATACTTACTGCCATCCAGCTTGGGCTGAATATTTGCGACCGGTAAAGAGTTTCCTGTTTTCCTTACGGAGCTGAATGAACCGGCAAGTGAGATTCTCGGTCCCTGTAGACATCCACAAAATGGAAAAGAAAATCCTCGTGACTATCTGCATGACTTGCGATTATTATCACCGTGATCATGATAATGATTTCTATTAAACGCTTATTACGTCGGTCTCAGGGGGGGAATGTCGTGTCTCAGAGAATGGAGTAGACATAGACCGATTACCATCGCTCGTTGAGGGAAAAATGAGAAAAAGAATAGTAGAAGAACAAAATATAAAGTAACAATTCGCGCGTGATTTAATAGTACGGGAACATGCGAATAGGAGCGCATTAATTATGCATATTCCACATTTTTCTGAATCGCTCGTGTGCATCGAGGTGTAAGTCTGACGAATGTTTTTTTTTTCTTTTTTTTTTAAATGAGACGAAAGATTTAGTCGATACGGCTAAATGAAATCACATCACGATCGCCGTGTTAGTTAATTACAAAAGAGAAAGAATGATAACGCACGAATGCGAAAATCGGTTGCGTGCGCAACGTGCGAGTAAATCGTTGATGGACGCAGTAAATTCGTGCCACAATACTCAATACGTACTGTGAATTATACTGCCACTAATAGAGAACGATAAATAATAATGAGAATCGCAATAAGTTGATAACTGAGCAGCATGTAATTCGAACTAAACATTACGAAAGAAATAGAAAAGTAACAACGTAGTGGTCATAGTGATGACGACACAAAGGAAATTCTTGCGTATCACAATACATTCGCGTAGCAAAATGGAAACCACGATGGCCGACGACGTACGCTTGGGACGAGTAAAAACAGAAAAAAAAAGAACGCGCCTCGATAAAGCGGTCGTTCGTTTCGCGTTCAAGGCACAATCGGCATCGTCGTCATTGATAAACAACGTCATAGCCAGACACAAGAGAAAGAATCAAGAGTGTACACGTGGTTTTTATTGAATGACAGACTGTGTTTGCCAGAACTCACATCGAAATTTCGCATGCTGAGAAACCTGCGTCATGATGAGGCCGTCCTACACGAAATTTACGGAAGGATATACAATCCCGTAGTCGGGGGATTCTGATGCGTACTAAGTCCTGGTTTCAGTCTTGACCAGCAAGCAAAGGGGGGAGGATGGGAGGAGAGTGTACGTCAAGCACATGCCACCACCGCCGTGGTAGAAGCTACAAACATAGATTTAGCGGGGACGCATGATTCTGAAACTTTGTCTAATACGCACGTATCTAGACAGAGAAAGAGCATATATAACCGGTCGCTCTTTAAATACGTGCCAACCAAGAAAGGAAAACAAACTGCGTCGCCATCTCTCATTAGAGCTGCACAACACGGCTCTTTTCCCTTTTGCTCGGCCAACTTGCGTGCCTCGCTCTCCCGATTCACTATGCTATCGACGATATCGAGCTAGCCTACGATGTCGATCTCTTTCGAGATCTCGATGAAAATGTCAACCATTGTCAATACAAGACAAAAACACGTGCTTTTATTGTAAATTATAGAGATTTTCTCGAACGCTCGACTTTTGTAAAACAGGAAGCCTTTATTTATTTTTGCGAGAGGAAAATTTATTTCAATTGGAAATCAAAACAACTTATATTTAACTTGACACGAGTTATTGGATGTAATGTTGTTAAGATTGAAGTTGAAGGAAATTCTCAGAGGTGTAATTAAATTTTAATCCTTGTTATACACCGTTGGCGTATTTTCTTCCGGAAATTTTTATTCTCATTAAATGTACTTTCTTTAGAAATGTATCTCTTTGAGAATATGTAATTTTTCTTCTTCCAAAAGAAAAAGTTTTTTTTTGTCCTGCGCATGCAATAAACGCTTTTCGACTCCCAATACATCGTATTTCACCTACATAAAAATTGCTTGTGTGTCAATATCTTCTTGATGCTAATTTTTGAATTGCAAATAATTTATATCATTTTATTTATCTTGTTGTTTCATTTGTTTCTTTATTAGTAGATATTTTTATTTGCAAGCTAATTTCTATTATATTTATAAATTGTATATATTATCTCAATAACATGGTATAGCACTTCTTATGTAGGTAATTGCAAGATTTCCAGCGGCTAGCAGCTAGAGATTGATCTCTAGTGGCTAGTCTTGTGAAAATATCTAGAAACGAAACCGATAAATCCGATAATGTCAGTATGCATAAATATAGATGAAAACATACTGACACATAATCGCATTGGGAGTTTGACGTTTTAAATAATGACAGTTTCACATACCTTTAAATGCAAGTAGAAATATTTTCTCTCTTAAAATGTGGCTCATTCTCCTTTGTGTTAATGCTGTAAAATTTTTCCAAGAATTTCTCACCGAAATGTCCTTTTTGACTCGCAGCTTTCCAGCTCACAAGGACCTTTAGGGTCCAGCTGCTACTCGTTTTCCGTGTTTAACAATAGCTCAGGTCAGAAAATCACATTTTTACCCAGAATTCGTTCAGAGGCGCAAGCTGTGATGGAGAATTGAACGTTGAAAGTGGCGCCGCGTGCCGGTTGCTTGAACAAACTTCCGAACAAACTCTACGATCTCTGTTCCTCCTACTCTATGTCGATCATGCCTCCGTTTATCTGTTCCTTTCTTTTCTCTCTCCCTCCATCCGTTTGAGAACGTACAACACAGAATGGCCCATTCTTTCATTCTACCTCTCTATCCGATTTTCTTCTTTTGTTTTTTTTATCCTTGTTTGTCTGCAAGCTACATACTGGCCTCCTTTTCTACCAGTTCTTTTCCACACACGGCCTGTCCACTCCTTTGCTCTCGCTCTCTCTCTCTAACTTTCTCTCTCGTTCATAAGTTACAGCACCCTCCGTTACATTCTCTCTTTCTTGACGGGTTTTTCTCTTTCACTCGGTCAGCTGCAGCCTTGATCGTTCTCTCTCACTCTCTCTCTTTCTCGCTCGGGCTCTCTATCATTCCTCCGTGCCCTTCGTTTCCATGCAACCTCCCTCAGTGCGTGACGACGGGTCCGCGGGCCACGGAGAGCCAGAGAGACGCGCGCGCACGGCCATGTTTATACTCGGTTTTAGTGGCGTTTCTTTGTCGCGTACGACGCGTTCTTATCGGTGCACGCTGTAATATTAATTACGCCCGCGACCGGTCGCACCGACCACGTGCGCTCCGTAATTTTTACCCCAGCCGTGGTTGTTCCCCTGGCAGTTGGGAAGTGTCGTTCCTCAACTCTCCCGACTGGAACGCCAAGAGCGTGCGCCGACGCGTATGTTGGCCTCTTCGGCTCCGATCGGTGAACACGTTGCCCGAGACCGAAACGTACAGCCAACCATACACTCGGCTTGGACAGTGGCTTTTAACCTGGAGGACGAAACGCGACGTGGATCGCTCGCCTCCGCGAGATGGAGGAACTGCATAACGGTGTCATCCTGATTAAGTGTAAGTTTTCGTGAGTGCTTGTCAGATGTTCCCCTATATTTCGTGCGACGCGACTTGAACCGTGATATCGTGCATGCACGGTGGCAGCGTTCAATCAGAAAACGGAACGTTTTACCCCTTCGATACCGCCGTATTCGAACAGGGTTGTGTCTAAACCTAAAACACAAAATATCTGTCATTAGTTTTGAAAAAAATATCTGTCGTAGGATAGAATGATTTCTTTCCATTTAAATCGATGATGGTTTTAGTATAGACGATTATTTACAAAAAAATATTTGTGCTCGCCAGTGGAACGTTGCTCAAAATACGGAATTGACTCTGTGCGTCTGGTTCCGTTGCGACACAGTTGATCATTGTTCCCGGTAATTGGCATCGGCACAGTTGTGTGCGAAACGACGAAACGCCCCGTGTCGTGCAGCGTCAGCATCAGAACAGTGCTCGTTCCGCGTTCTTGGTGCATCGTCCATATGTCCTTCTCTTTTCTTCTTTCGTTCGATTCACCCGAGTATCGTTTCGCGACGCCTGTCGCTTATCGTCTTCGTTAAATTAAAAATTTGTGAGCAACGCGAGTCTGTTCTTGAATCATGCTGGGGGATTCTCGATTCGTCGTAACATACCGGTAAAACTTACCGTAAGATTAATAACATCCTGTAAATAATTTATTTACAATATATTCTCTTCTATTTATATATATATATTTATGTCGGTTACATACTATATACATATTCATGTGTTACACATTCCATACACATACTATATAAATTTTCAATAACTGTACGAAATCCATATGAACTCTTGACGAAGAATAATTTGACTTCCTTTAGGTTATAAATGCCCGGTCGCATGCGAAGCATTAAGTCGTAAAACGACAATATGACGGCCCGAGACATATGTAACGCGGCTACATGTGTTCACGAATACGGTACCAAAAAGTAAACCGTATGTTTTTGCCACAGGATTGAAGCGCATTTGTCGTAATCGGCACGCCTTGTATCATGTTCGATCCGGTAGCTCCCGCGTTGGTGCACGCGCGACACCTGTGAGATATCGATTTAAAATTCTAATTCGTTTCGATTCGAGATTTGAGATGCTTGAGCAACCCATTTGGGACACCTCCACGCGGTTAGTTAATATGGTAATTTATGGCCCCAGTGATGTATGGCCTTATAAACCGGCGGCCGAGTTGATATCGCGTGTCTACTAGATTGTGTATAGGACCTGTTATTCGCGTGTGGGCGTGCTTTCTCTTGTAAAAGTGCGGATTAAAATGTCACACTGACCGGGTGGTATTTCGATGATTTATTAAAAATGTTCTCGTTCGCTTTTATTATTACACACGTAGATGAACCGATTGAGATAGTGAAAGGGAACAAATAGGTACTAATTTGTACCTTTCGAAACAAACCAATAGCGGTACATCAAACAGTCTCCGATTGAATATTCATAGATGGGCGAGCGAAAAAATATCTTGTTTTCGTTCGCACGTCTGCCAGGGGAGCATTCGCGCAATGCGTGCGCTTCATCATATTCTTCAAGTTTCTCTAACGCGGCCACGTGGTTTTCTTCGCGCGTCTCTCTTCTGTTTATTGCTCTCAGTCCCGGTGGACGTTAAATTGCCTGGCTCGGGCAATCTCAAATCTCACAGAGATTTGAGATTTATTAGCAAGCGGAGCTTTGCTTTTCGCGTGTTTAGATAAATAATATTCAGTTTTCAAGTAATTGAAAATACTATATTGCTTATGATTTAATGCAGCTACTAATTGTGCGTACGTGTTAATCATCCCAAAGAACTTAAAAAAAAAAGATGGGATACTGACCATCACAAGCATATCACGTGTATTTAACCGCAAATGGCAATTAGTAGTTGATAATGATAATATACGTAATTCGATATAACCTGTATTATTCGCTGGATGTTGGAGTCATTTCGCTTTTCTTAAAAACCTGTTTCACTTTACTTTTCCTCTCTATCGTAGATATGCATACACATACGTACGTAAGTTAACATGGTGTTCAATAGCTTTCAATGCATAACGTTTTATCTCCTTTAACCTTCAACCAATGCAAATTTTTTTGCACCAGTATTTAACTTCGTTCGTTAGATGAACAAATACGATTAATTATGTAAGTTATATAAAAGCGACTATTATATAGACATCTCTGGTTTTGGTGATATATCCTATCTGACTGGTGACTTAAATGTCTTCTACGACTCTAACCTTCAAATTATAGTCTTCCTAAATAACGATTTTGAACTAGGGAACACTATCCTTGTATCTCTCGTCTTGTATCATCACGAAGTCACTGTAAAAATAAGCAATAGAAATGCATTTTTTAATTTTCTCTTACCGTTGAGTACTAAAATTCAAGGTTAGCCGCTCCCAACAGGTGAAGAAGAAAAAAAAAAAGAGCTCATTGATCGCTTTCCAAATGATTGTTTATAACGGTCGAGGCCGTTGTGCCATTATATAACATCCTGTGGAAGAATACGCGCGAATACTTTTGCATCCCGTTGCAAAATCATAGGTAGTAGTAGATGTATAATGAACTGGCTCGGTTGCGCCGCTGGGGAGGAACAGTTGCCGCCTAATCTCAGTTATGCGCGTTTAAATGCGAACCGGGTAAGGGGCCAGGGATAACCGGGTGCGTAGTTGCAGTAAATTCGGCTTCCCGCTAGCGAAAAAGGAAGTATTCCCGTGCCGATGACTCCTCGAATCGCGGACTCTGTCGTCAGAAATAAAGTTAGTGGGGACCACGTGTGTCACTGTAAAAAGCTGGCCTCTCCATGAGCAGCTCACACGACACTCGGGGGCACATACGAGCTACGTGCTTACAATGAACATTCAAGTGGCGCGCTGTTGCCAGACTTATATAGGCTCACGCTCCACTAGTTGCTTTTAACTAATTGACGCGTCCTAAAATTAATGGCCGCGCACTGTAAAACGCCAAATGCCACCTTTTTTGCTTATCTACTGTGTCAAGTGGGGTATATTTGGATTGTTTTCGATAATGATTGTCCCTGACAATTTAATAATTTACGGAACACGTGAATTAATTGATTGTCAGTGTTATAAGGGATGCGAGTTAGGTTCGGAACTATAAGATGGTCCACAGCGAAAAATATATCAAGTATTTGAAACGAGAATCGTTTCTAATAATAAAATAATTTTTCGAATTAGTTTATTAGCATCTTCTTCTTCTTTTTTCTTTTTCTTTTTTTTTTTCTTTTTTTTCTTTTTAATTAATGATCCTCGACTGAAAGGGATGTAAGTTAGGTTAGGAATGGTAGGCAAACGTTTCGCAACGGAAATATGGAACAGTTAATCGGCATGTTAGGAAACAGAGATAAACGAGACGCGTGGTAGTTAATCGGTCGTACAACACAATTTGTGTTCAGATCTGTGACGCAATAGATTTTATAACTCTTCCGGAAAACAAGGACGTTATATTGTACGTATATCCTGGATATAATTGAATTGTTCTCGCGATTATCTTGCGTTTTTTGTGGCTGCGAGTTGTTCAATAATTTGTCGATTTGAAAAATAAACTCGTTGGAACAACTAATAGCAACGAACAATTAACTTAACCTTTCAATCTTCGCGCTCCGTGTCTTCGAGAAGTACGATCGATGCGAGATCATCGACAAAATATATTTATTTCAATTAAACCTGCAATATTATTTAAATGCATTTATGAAGCAAAGTTTAAACAATAACGCACGAGTTGTTAGAACAATTAACGTCAAATAATCGATATAAAGATATCGAATCGATCCATAAGGTCGTTCTCGGTGAAGTTCTATATGAATTAAATTCGCAACACGTTCAAAAATGTTGAAAGTGTTAAAAAAATTAATCTAACTGTGAAGTTTTTTTAGCAATTTATTTATATCTCGATCCTTCGAATAATGTAAAGTAATAAGAGGCTACGTGAGATTGAATTAAAATTACAATATCACTTAATATGTACTTGTCCGTAAACAAGAAAGTTCAAACACAGCGGCGTGTGGGATGCATCTCGCGAATATTGCAGCTACCGTCTGTGCTCACGTCTGTGTGCATGAGAACGGTCGTATACCTGCAGTTTGTTGTGCATTGTCGCGTTGCACCTGCATGGTGTGCCTTATCCGTTCGATGTGCCCGTTCTTATTTAAACCCAAGCGAGGCAAACTTCAACGCATTGATGAGAAGACGCAAAGAGTCGAGGGGATGCGTATAATAGCCAGCTTCTATTTTCGAAGAGAGGAAACAATGTACCTTAGCTCGTAGGCGATTATGCATTTACGTGGGTGTTCGATACAACGAGCATGCTTAACTGGTTCGACTGGCTCGAATTGTCTTGCAGGTTTCGAGGCATACCGATACATCATATACGTATAATAATCTTGCCTAGCCTAGCCGGTGCTAGCCGCAATATTCCTTCGATGCACTCACGGACGTATGTGTACGTGTATGTGCGCTTAGACTGGATTTTCTTGCGCAATTCGTTTATGAATGTGTGAAGTATGAATTAGCGGGAAGAAGAGAGGGACGATGAGATTTGATATTTTCGTAAAGTATTTCGTATTTTTGTAATACTTGTAGGAATTCTACGAAACCTTGCTATGCCTTACTTTCTTCTGGTTTTATCTTTCATTCTCACCCCCGACGCATTCACGAGCCGAGGTCAGAAAACAGCGACCACGAATGAAATAATTCTCCTCTACATGTAATACATGATCGCGCACAAATTTAAGCGATCAGTGAGCGTTCGATCTATCTGTAACGTTATATTTAATAGTGTGAGAGCAAAAAATATCCGATACCGAGGAAGTTGAATTTAAAAAATTGCAAATACGTAGTCACTAGGCAAGAGCAACGCTGTATACACACCTGCGCGCGATATTACTGTTTATTTAAAAATTTCTGTTTGTCGAGGACTAAGCAAGAGGACACCTGCTCCTCCTCCTCCTATTTTCTCTGTCTTTGTCCCTACCGGTGAGAAGAACCATCCAAATAGAGCAAGCAAATAGGAGGTTGAGAAGCAACGTTCTAAGAGCAAACAGGCAGCATGAAAAATATTTCTCCCCTGACACACGTACTACCACGCGCATGAATCCGTAGTGCGTAATAACGTTCGAAATAGCGCCGCTGTCTTCGTGGCCGTTGTAGACTTAAACAGCGATATAAATGTCCGCGATTCCATCCTCTATATTCTTGAACTAGATGAAATCAATTTTCCAGTGGAAATTGGAAGGAACTTGATCGAGAAAGAATGATCCATTATTTTTAAAAACTATTTCGTCGTAAGAGGAAAGCATACGATCGACAGAGACACGACACTTTGCGTTTAATGATGTTAAAGTTCTTTTATATACGCTCACACGTTCCCTCTTGTAAGCGAGTCATACCGACGCAAAGAATTAATAAGATATAAGTGATAAAATGTAGTCTCTCACCCTGGTGTTCCATTGACAAGTAATTCGTGTGAATTACTCGCACTTGTACGAATCTTCGCGAGTATAAACGAAGAGTATAAAGACAGGATATCGATAGAATGTTATAATTTCGTAACATTCGTTCAAAATCAGGTCAGTTCAGTGAATGTACGTTATTCGTTCCAAATAATTGTTCCGTTTCAGGTAGTGATTCTGATTTGAAAAATTTTTTGCATTTTATTACATCAGTCTCCGTTCGATCACGATCACGATCACAATCAGTGCTGGTGATTCGTAATGCCACGCAGAAGATCACTATGGTGACTTTCTAATACGAAATTTTGTTTTTTCTTACGAGTTCAAGTAACTTAAGTTTCGGCGAAAAATTAATAAACCGACTTATGATAGCGTGACAAATCGGTGAAGTTATCTACCCGACTGTAACGAATCGTTCAAGTGACCCATGCCTCCTGTAACGAATTGACAGCAAGTGACCCACTACTGTTCGTGGTTAATTGTTTGCACGATTGTTCGCGAGACTTATAGTCTACTTTTCTTATAATTTATGAAATGACCCGTGATTGTGAAATTAACTCGTGATCTTTACATAAAAATTGTTTTTCCAGAGTACAATCAGAATAATACGGTCGATAAAGCAGATTCCTTCAAAATCGATCGCAATGATCTAAAAGTGATTCATGGATTGTTCACGCGCAGTACATACAATGACTTTCTTTCATTTCATTGACATTTTTGTTTTCTAAATTCTGATTGTCCGTAAAAATTCTTCGTATCCGACTATAGAACAGAGTTAATTCAGCATGTGCAAATCATAACATCACACATTGTGAAATCATCGTGTGTGCTTTGTTCACTTTTCCCTTCAAACTGTAACAAAAGTGGTGCTGTGAACTCGATCAAAGTTTTGCTCTTTGAAGTTTCCTCCAATCGTACAGCGACGCGTATAGAAGTATTGTACCTATCGCGATCGGACCAACGTTTCACACCTCCCTCTCCTCACCGTGTCTGTGCTGTGTGTTAAAGGTTCATTTCCACCCTGTCGTCGACACGATCAGAGGGAGCATAATGCGGTCGCGTTAAGCTGGTGCTAGTTGACGCGCAGACCAAACGTGTGAAACGCATGCGCTCGCGCTATCGCGTGCATCGCACGAGACAAGCTCGCACCGTCCCGCGAGATCGTACGCGTAGGCTGTCCGCGACGAAGGAACTCACGAGCAAACGACTCACCAGAGAATAGTGTGGATCGTATGCTCCGGCTCGACGGTCGCGTTTCTCTTCCGTCATCGAATATTTCGTGGAAAATCGACAAGTGGAAAAAATTGAATTTCAAATCATTCGCGTTTGACTTGATCGTTCGCACGTTGTGTGTTGCAAACATTGTTTGCAAGTGTTTTGAAAAGTAACTTGAAATTCTTTTTCTTTTTTTTTTTTATTGTTACGTTTTGTGTAACAAGTATATTTGTTGTCGGTGCAAATTTATCGTTTTCACAATAGTTTCTTCCTTTCCCCTTTTTCTGGTAACGTGGGTGGTTTTCAATGCTGAAGAAGAGGAAGGGTACATTTAACGCGACGTTCTACGAGCTCTGAAAGCAAGATCTAGGATCGATTACGAAGTCAGATTTCGCTGAACCAAGGCTGGTTAGTAGATTGGCAAGGTCGCGAATCGGATGTTCTTTTGATTGTGCGTGCGTGTGCATGGGAATGTGTGCGATATGATTCAGTATCGGATCCCAGTTCCATTGAATCGACTTCGTGTGGGGATTCGGCAGGCAATTAAGAATTGCTTGCTTTTATGTGTTATGAGAACTCTCTATTATTATCGATTTAACTAGGTGAAATTTCCGATGAAAACAGAAAAACTTTCTGGTATCGTCAAACAGTCGTTAAATCTTCATTTCTGTTATGTGTATTAATTCATAAATTAATTTACGTTAAATTAAATAACTATGATGTATTAATTTTGATATTGATGTATGAAATATCGTGCTCATTCTAAAAAAAATGGCGATATATATATATATATATTTCTCTATGTTCCGAATACACAAATTAATAGGATAAAAACAAAAGTGATGCTATTTGCAAGAATGCCCATGCCCTCTCCCCCGCGGGGCCTTGTTACATTTTATAAAGTTCGCGCTCCAACGACGTGCAATTGTGGAAACACAATTGGACGTTCGTACGTCCTCATATATTTACACGTGAAAAGAAAACGAGTGGATAGGTCCGATAGGGAAAGGAACAACAGAAAAACCGTTTGCTCTATTATACGAAATTGAACAGGGTTATATTTATTCCACGTTATTTAATAGGAAATAAAACTTGCCAGGTCGGGCATTTGATGAATCCTCGCGAAGAAAACGGATGGTTCATTCGCAGATATGGAAGTTGTATCAAAAAGATTGGACAAAAATTTTGAATATAAGTGTTGTACACTTGCTTGTACACAAACAAATACCATTAACAAGAAAAGGAAAATTCACAGAGTCCTCTTGTTATAAATTGTTAAAATTAAAATGTGCTTGTGCTATGGAAAATATTTCAGTAAGAATTTGTGAATTTTCTTTACTGTTTGAAATTTTTGTTCATCCTCTTTGGACAAGTACTTTCGATATAATAACTTACTCTATTATACTCCGTTATATTCAAAAATTCGTTAAAAAGATTCTTTTCCTTCAACGAAAATTCCGAAATTTTCAAGGCTGTCTCATTTCGCGAGTACCTGTTGTCAGAGAGAAAACCTGGCCGGCGAATTGCGTTCTCGAGTTCACGTTGAAAAAAAAAAACACGAATGAAAATCGAAGAGTATTTTTTTTCTCTCTCGTGCAAGGGAACACGTGCTCTCTTGGCTGGTGTGCATGCACGTACTGGATAGATAAGTTTGTAGGTGCTCGGTGTGTTTACTCGTGCGTGACCAGGTCGCGTGGGTGGACGACGATACATTTTCAAACATTTTCGTTTCGTGAAAGTCCGCGTTGCGACACCGCGCGGTGCTTGAAAAAGTAATTCAAGCGTTCGGTGAGAATCAAGGAAACGAGTCATTCTTTGGCTGCGCAGTTCATCGCGAAGAGAGGGAATTACGTCTGTTGGAACCTGTTCTATTTGCTAATTAGGAAAGTGGTAAGAGTTTTGCTGTCATGTAATTATGTTCCCATTTTAATGTCGTTAAACAGTGTGATATTAAAGTCACCAATGACATTCGTTAAACTCGAAAATGATAGTTTCTTCTCTATGTTCCTCTTCAGATTTAATAAAAATTCCAATTTCGATCATTTTTCGAGCGATGCCTTTGTTCGGTAAGTGTTCGTACACAAGCGCTTCAAACAGCGAGATCATTGAATTACGCCGACACGTTTGTTATTAATCGGTCATACAGTTGGTAGTTTTCTGAGAAGATCTGCTACAACAAAGATCGAATGTCTGTTTCTTATGAAAAGCATAATTATCGCATCTAATAAGATGTAGCTCTACTATTGGAAGAATGGAAGAGTTTTATCTTTCGATGATTGTGTTTCTACGCATAAATTTTTTTATTACGTATAAATAAGCAAACACAAATGTTACCAACCAATTGTGTGTGTGTGTGTGTGTGTGTGTGTAGACACATTTGTATCTTGCTTATTTATATATAATAAAAAATTTATGTCCATAAAAAATACAATACAGTAAAAAAGAAAACAATAGATTAATTGTACATTTAATGACAGTGTTGCGATAGATTGCATTTTACAACGCGAAAAAAGGTTAACTATTAAGGTTTTAAAGAGTCGCTAAATCGCTGGTTGTCCCTCTTATTATTGAACATAATTTTCTTGATCATTGCATGCGATGCATGGTGGCGCGATAATCGACTTCCTGCGCACGAATAAATGCAAGGGGTGTCTCGATCGTTTGTGTTTATCTCTGAAGATAGTAATGATTGATTCTGCCAATGGTAGCGATCCACTATTTATCCTTGCAAGCCTTGAATCTACTAATTGTCATTTTTCGTTCCTCGAACAAAAGTCCAAAGAGCAATGTATTATTTTTTTTTAATTCGTTGAAAGTCGATAAATTACGTATAATATTACTGAAAAGTTTAGAATCTCTTATTTGACGTTTTATTGAAATTTGACTACATCTGTTAATTTGCATCTTGATAATTTGATTGTTGACATAATACTGTCGCTTCTTTATAATTTTACGCTTAATATTTTGTAGCCGAAAATTATATTTACTTTAGAAAGTTAATTGCCTAATGACGAGATAAAGTATTATTTGCAATAGAAGAAACTTATTAAAGTTAAAATACGAAATGAACGTTTCATTATTTTTAAACTTGTTTTTTTCCTAAATTTTGAATATACGTAGAAGTTGATTCTAAACTTTCGAGCGTTTAATATATGCATGTATGCGCGCGTGCACTTTACGATTACAGCGAAGAACTCCTACGAGTTTATGCTGATCTTATCTAGGCCACGAAAGAGTCTGCAAACTGAAATTATCACTGAAACGTTTTTATCTCAAGAGAGAGAGAGAGAGAGAGAGAGAATAATAATGAGTTCATTCAAGAGGAGCTAAAGGAAGGCAGGAAAATCGAGGAAAATCGCAAGGTTTCGGCAATGTGTTCCTGATGATTAAAATTCTTCGAATGAATTTCTCATATTCCGAAGATTTATACGTTTCCATATTTAATGCCAGTTTTATAACTCGTTGAAATCTCCCGGTTTATCTCTCGGTCTTGCTTGTTTCTCTGTTTCTCATTTTGCACAAGATACTCAAGCAACAGCCTGTTCGTATGTCAGTCTCTCTCGAGGCCGAACTGACGTGTCGAGCGAACATTTTGAATGCGTTATGTGTCGTTCGTGGCGGTTTCCTGTTCGCAAGAAGAAAGGCTACGACGTTAAGATCGCGTCCTTTTTGTCTATGATGCTCTCATCCTTGAACATTTAACCTTCTTTCGTTGCACGACCCCGGAGCAGCGACACTGTCCATGTGTTCTTCGAACTGTTTCTCTCTTTCTTCTGATTCAATTTTTTTTTTTCTTTTTTTTTTTTTTTTTGCAAAAACGAGTCAACAACGCGGATTGAAGTTCAGGCTAAGAGGAAAGGAAGGGCTCTTTTAATTTTTATAATTAAAATTTAAAATTTCTATAATCATCGGTGTTAGAAATTAGTAAAATTGATTTGACTTAAATTTAGCCCTTGTAAAATTATCTGAATGACATATTTAAAGAGAAAAGATTCACAAATAAAGAAACAATTGTGTCGAAAAGGAAACCAAATAATCGTGTCCCCCAGGTTATACCGATAAATTACATACTTTTTAAATCTACGTTTCAGTTTAGAAAATAGCAGAAAAAAATTTCGTACATTTTTTTGTAAACTTCAGGATCGTATCTTCAACCTGTCTCAGTTATCTAAAGTATTTAAAGCAAACGGTGTATTACCTTTTCAATATTTGCGTGGTTGTTTCAAAATAGGACAAATTGTATCTTCCATTCGCTAAAAGCTGTACGTAATGATTGGACGTAATGATGACCAACAAGTGTATTACAATGAAATCATACCGATTAAAGATTCATTTTTGCGCAATTCAAAATAACTTATTTGTATTTATATTTATTACCTTTCTGCTCTGCAAAAGAACATGAAAGTAAAATTATAAATATATTTTATAAAATATACAAAATATCTGAGTTGTGTAATAGTACGAATAGCAAATAATTCAACGATTCAATCCGACGAATGCGTCATTGGAGCAGAAAAGAAATTATTATAATCCGAGCACCCGTTACAGGCGACATATAATACGAGATCGTTTTACCTATCCTCGTCTTTACCATTTACAGAAATGTGACGCAATGCCGCGTCGTATGCTTTACAATTACAATGCTGATATACCTTCGGAGATGGCATCATTCGTTGGCAAATGTGATTCGTATACATCGCCTTTTTTTTAATGACATTGTATCTGTCGATCAATAGAATTTCTTTTACAATTTTGCGTCGCATAAAGTTAGCCGAGTTGTCGTCATTTTTTCTTCACTTTCTGGTTTATTACCGATATCTCGTACACATTAATATAAATCATTATAAAATAATGATTTGTAGAACTTCACCCTTAATACCGTTCAATTGTGCAAGAAAGCTTTGAAGAAACACAAACGTGAAGAAATGTGAAAAAAAGGGGAGGAGTTATGTTACCATCACATATACGATTCGTTCGAGTAACAAATCTTATTGTTTCGCCTCTAGACGAAAACTTTGTATTTGCTCCGTGTCGTGCTAGGTTATGATAGTGAATGTAACAAGTGTAAATTGTTGGAAAAGCGTTTATAATCGTGGCCTTGAACATGACACTGCGCATTTTTCCTTGAATCGCTCGGTCTTGTCAAGCAATCTCTCCTTAGAAATCGAGTTTAATCGATTGCAATGTTCGTGCTGGACATGGCTGGAAAGTTTCAAATGTTTGACATGTAATTACATAATGCTTACATCCGTGATGAATATGCATTAAAATATAGATCCAAGGTTATGGGAATATCGATAAAAGTATAACAGATGTGACAGATTGTATAACGGCGAGTGGTTTAGTTCGGAAATCGCACACAATGTATCTCTTTTTATCCAACTTATATTTAAATGAATTTCAATGCAGAGTTCTTCTGTTTAATCTTTTCAAGATTAATACATTCGTTTATTTTTTTTTTACTATTTATTATTTATTAATTATATTAATATAATTAATAAATAACTTGCTATTGAAATTTGATATTTGCAATTCCCGCGTTGTGAACGTAATTGCCATTATTGCTATCAGGCATCACTATCGGGATTATATTGCAATTAAGTGAAACGTTAAGTGAATATCAGTCGTTGGTCATGGAGCTCTTTATGGAATGATAAACAATCTCTGCATGCATGCACGCCGCGTTCAACATTAGGGAGGAATTTACAAGAGCTCGCTTGCAGTGTTGTCTGCAATATTATGTAGCATTCATTTACATTCTTCTTTGAGTAGTAACTACGATTCAATGAGGTTTCTCTCAAATACACAGAATTTTCTATTTTTTTTTTTTTTTTTTTTTACTAAAAGTAAATTTCAGAACGAGATATATCTCTTTGTTAAAATATTCGAACAAAATTAAGAGAACAATTCTATAAACGCAAAATCGCCTTGGAGATGCAAAAAAGTTCGACACGGTTTTTGACTATTACATAATGTGTTAATTATTTGTACTACAAATAGCCTGGCATCGTTAGCGCCAATTGCAACACGGTCATCAAATTTTCACCACTGGAAAATGCGTATGAAATTGCCTGTCTCGAATGTTGGATTAATAGTAATACTTCCTCGTTACGCTTGCTCACTTTTTTAATAGGATTAGACATGAAAACGTGGCAGTGAGCCTCGTCACATCTCGCTTTCACTGAATCGTTCGATTCTCTGAACTTAAAAATTTTCAAATTTTTAGATTCTTACACGAACACCATAATACTCACAAGTATTGTTTCTTATTGACTACTTCGTCGCATAGGGCATCTATTGTAAGATTCTCAATCTTTTGAACCCGAACTTAAGTCTTTTGTTTTTTGTTTTTTTTTTTTTTTTTTGTTTTTTTACAATTAAAGTGTACCATGTATAATGCTGACTGTCCCTTGTACGGAAATGGTAGGCTCTACGCGTTGTTCGTTTTATTGGACCTTCCGGTGTGCGTGCCGCGCTCAAGTTACTTTGGTGTTAACATCAGGGTGACTATATGGTTAACGCGAGTCGTTCTGCGTTTAGTACGCTCTTTCCCACATTTATAAACGAAACATAAACGTTTTTCGAGTGGTTTCGGGTGGTTTCAACCGGATTCCTTTACACAACTGTCACGTTTGTTCTTCCCAGGCATTTGGTGTTTCAAAAGATACGCAAAATCTGTGAATGAAGTTTTCATGTTTTTTCTTTTTCTAGAGATAAAAATGATTTTAAGACACTTATCTCTACGTTACAACATTGTTTACAACGCTGTTTACAATGCACGCACGCACGTGTGAAATTAGTAAATTACAAATTTAAAGTGATGAACTTAATATTTGCAAAGTAGATAATGCTAACATAAATATTGTGGAGAAGATGCTTAAGGGAAAGATAAAAGTGTGGAGATGAAGTCTTGGTTCATGTGAGAAAAAGGGGAATATTGGCCATTGTCTACGCTTGTCTTTAGAATGTGGGAGCGAGCCAAGTGTTTAATTCGAACGATTGCTGACCGGACAGACGTGGTCTACGCAAAGCTCATAAATGATGTTAGAATTAAATGATGAAACATATTGCTCCGTGTACGTATATATACAGTGGCTTGTAAAGATATTCGAATACTCATTCTAGAAAAATTTTGTTGTATGTATATATACATACATGTCATGTAATATACGAATTTATAATATATACTCTATTAAATTTCATCAACTCTGCGGTAAAAGACGATGTGTGTGTGTGTGTGTGTATTACAATATTATTCAAAAGTTTTATTATATTAAAAAATATATATATTTACTATGCTATTCAGTAAAAAATTAGTATATGTATGGTAATTTTTATATGCATAGCATATTGGCGTGAATAGTCATCTTAAGTATATAATGATATCTATAATGCGACTTGGATTAAATTTCAAATTTTATCATCATCCATGCGAGAACAAACTAATCAAGATTGTTTTTGATCCTCTAAAAAAAATTACAGATATGAAATGGCACAGCATCTTTTATGTTACTTGAAACAGTCATTGCAAAAATCGTATAAATTGCTTACACTATGAAAATTACTGCTGTTACGATCGGAAATTAATATTTTTTAAATGTTCCTTTGAATGTTCCTTGTATGACTCTCGAACGGCTGACCTAAGTCGCATTCGTTCTTATTTTTCTTATTTAAAATTTCAAACGGAAATTTTTTTATTATGTACTCTCAACGTATTATCAACTGAATAATAATTTTATTTTGTGTTTTGTTTACATATTCAATCCAATCACATTACTTATTCCATCAGAGTGAGCATTTTGTTCGTTTAACAAAAAAATACACAATGTGACCAAATGGCGTATAAAACCGCGATTTCCTGAGGGTAATAAAGGTTATCTATATTTCTTTGCCGCTTCAAGTTGAAACAATAATATCTTTTTTTTTTCTTTTTTAACAAATTCACAGTACGTGTTGAATAAAGGTCAACCGTGGATGAAATAGCTAAACCAGAATTATGACTTTGAGAAGAAATGACTCAGGCGTGCTACCCTTATCTTTGTTTATATTATTTTTAACATGCTTATAGCAAGCTTAAAGGTTCTCATAATGCGATACGAATCCAATGCCCGTTTGGTGTTCTTCCCATTAGCAAATTGCAAATATTTGGAAAGCTATTAGGAGGAAGATAAATATTGCCAACAGTACAACTTCAATAAATTGATGAAACAAAAGATGAAACATAGTTTACAAGCATGAAGTAGTACGTCTTGTTATGTAATCGCATTTACGCGCTTTATGAAGTGAACACATGTCACTAGATCGTAAGTGTCCAAGTAATCTTTACGTCCAATTACGTGGCATTTTATTATATTAAATAAAAATTTATTTAAAATTCCTTTTAATCTGCAAACGAATGCGGCTTAGGTCAGCGGGGCTCAAAATAGAGAAATTATTATTTTTTGAAAGGTTAGAAATTCGCGCGAGACGAATTGGCGCTCGTTTTATCTAATGAAACAAAAATGTACGTACGAAATACGCGAATATAGTACATAAAATTTTCCGAGTAAACTTTTTGAATCATTCGTGCAAATATTAATTCGCACGGGAATCCACAAATTTATACATCCTGTTCGTACTTACGTATGTAAGTAATTTAAAGTATAACAAGCGCGAAATGTGAACAACAATGAAGATTTTATGTTTTCGAAGAAGGATGATCGTATCTCGAACGATTGACACATATTGTATAAATAGAAGCTGCCGTCACACGTTTTACAAAAATATATAGTTGGTATTAAGAGGCGTATGGAAATGAGTTTGTCTTGATCTCGAGGAGGTTTGTTGTTTAGCGAACAAATTCTTACGGAACTTGTGCCAGTTTAAATACTGTCATCTTTTTCCTTCTTTCCTACTGTGCTTTGCTTTAAACGATAAAGTAAAACTAATTTTTTTTTCTTTTTTTTTTTTAATGTACTTTCAGTATAAACATCAACTCTGTTATATTCCACAATACCAGTAGTATTATACTAATTTTGATCATCGTGTCGAAAAATATTTGCGAACAAAAAGACAGCATTTCTTAAACATTTGAATTTTATAATTATAAATGACATACTTAAATGTATATTTTGAGGCTGTGATGCGTCTAAAAAAGTAGCATGTTATTCCAGGCTTTAAAGTTATGTTTTTGGTGCTTAGAAGAAGCACTGTTTTAATATCGTGATTAACTTTAACTTAATTATCAAGGCATCATACTTATTGAACTAGAAACAATGCCTACACAACTGTGTCTAACAAGCAGGAAAGAACAAAAGTAGAGAATTATCGCCCTGCCTTTTAATTAGAACCATATTTCTTTAAAAGAAAGTTCTTTGACAATATTATCTCCCGAACTTCGTTCGATACGCGGGAACATTTTGGAAGATCCATAGTTATAGAAACTTCGGAATAATTGAGAACTTGAGGAATCGCTTAATATACGCTTAGCCATTTAGCGATGGATGCTACTGACGGAAACTAAGCAAAGAATAAGCTCTATGATAATAATATTTACATTTTGCATAAAGATAAGCAGAATAAAAAAGAAACAATAACGTAATTAATATCTTCAACTAACTACATAAGTCAGTTATATAAAATAAAATGACAAATGAAAGGAATGACTGTGGAAATTTTTGTTGATAATTTTTTTAAACGATAATTTTTTTTATAGCGTGTTTAATTCGGTTTTAGATGAACCACGTTCAAGGTGTAGATCATGGGATGACGTAGGACCGACTAAAATGGAAACTGTCGGTCAAACGCACAGACAACATCATCCATCCTTAGAGGCAACTAGGTCCAATACTTCGACACAGTCGGCTAGAAGCGAAGACTCTTGGTGCTCAGCGTCGGATCATGACCTCTCCTCGGATGACGAGAGTGAGAAGAGTAATATCAGTATTAAGTAAGCACTAACTACATTGAATAAATTCTAATAATTTATAAAATGAAAAAAAAAAGAAAAATTGCGGAACTTGGATGAAACGAGGATGTTTTCTTCTAATATTTTTTTTCCTTTTTTTGTAACAAAATCTTACGACATCCAAAAAGATATAATTTTCCATAACGCGTAATTTTAATTTTTTACGAAACTTAAGCATTTTCTTTCAAACGTCACGCTTTTTTAAAAAATTAAATTAAGAGAGAAAAACTCAACGGTTTGAATCAGTTCGTCGATACAATTGTTGTTGGTTCAGAGAATCAATTATTGTTTGTTCCCATATTAATATCTTCCTGAGGATACATATAATTAATCGAAACGATTATTAATTCTCCATAGAAGTAATTGTCAATTGAGAAATACGTTACACAAGGCAAGGACGCTGTGCGATAAGTGGAGGCCGCAAAATATGCGAGTGAACAATGCCGACCCATTGGACTCGCCCGGTAACCATGGAAGACTATCTAGATGGTTTAGCATCCGGAGAGGATCGACGCAACAATATGACGTGGATTCCTCCGACACGGTGTCCCTTACCAGCCCCATCAAAACTCCTCAAATGCCGCAACTTTGTGAAGTAATTGTCCAAAAGATTATTATTTCTATCCGTTCCTCTTCTAAAATAAAGAATTATTTTGCACTTTAATACAGAAAATAATTACTGCTTTTTTATTTCTGTAGATTTAGTTTCTAGTCCATTAACAAATTTGTTATAAAAACTTTTACAGACGGTACAAGATAAAATTTTGTAGAAAAGGCTATCGAGTAAATACTATGAAGACAAGTTAACGCAGATTTACTGAGATACACGTGTTTCAGGTTGAAGAGGAAAACAGTGCAATGGTGCAATTTCAGTGTATGCAGCAACGCAGACAGACTCCACCCGCCCTTCCTCCAACACCTCCGAATTTAACTCCTCAACAATTAAAACGTCGACACATAGTAGCAGCTATAGTACATTCTGAAAACAGTTATGTGTCCACATTACAGAGGCTAGTGAATGTACGTACACATTAGTTTAAACCGCCCTGCACAAGATTTGTTTGGAGAACTTCATGTAGAAATATCTTCTTTAGGATTACAAGAAACCGTTAGAAGAATCTTCGCCGCCTATATTGAGTCAGGCAAAAATAGCGACATTGTTTCACAGATTGCCTGAAATTCTGCAATGCCATACGTTATTCAGAATTGCATTAGCGGAATGTGTACGTTCATGGGACAAGGACGAAAAGTTAGGAGACGTGTTCGTAGCAAGTTTCAGCAAAGCTATCGTTCTTGACATTTACAGTGGGTTTATAAACAATTTTTCAGTAGCTATGGACTTGGCTAAGCAAGAATCAAAAAGAAAGACTGCGCTCGCCGATTTTTTCAAGGTATGTATTCTATGTAGTGATAATAATACAAGCGACTGTATTATAAAGTAATTTAAAATACGGTTGTATCTCAGGTGAAACAAATAAGTGCACACGATAGATTGTCCTTCTTTGGATTAATGGTGAAACCTGTGCAAAGGTTTCCACAATTTATATTATTCTTACAGGTAAGCGCAGTATTTTTTACTTTTGTTTTCAATGATTACGTTGCAGTGTAATAACACAAACTTTTGATTAGGATTTACTGAAACATACACCGCAGGGTCACCATGACAGAATGTCGTTGCAATTGGCATTGACTCAATTAGAGAGTTTAGCGGAAATGCTTAATGAAAGGAAACGCGAAGCGGAACAATTCCAAGCGTTTAAAGAAATGCTTCGGCATGTATCCGGAAAATTGTCTCATCGTCCTCTTTCTTCTTCATCTAGGTACCTCATAAGAGAAGATAACGTTACGCAGTTGGTAAATATATGCGTCTCTAACAAAATTTTCAAATATCCCAATATAACTCGTTATTTATATTATGATAAATCGCTTTAGGAATTTAATCAAAACGGCATGATAACAAAGTCTAAAAGGAGGAGGTTACTATTGTTGAATGATCTTGTGGTGTGCGTTTCGGTAACTCCGAGATCCGCAGAGGACTTTAGCGGCAGTGAAAGACTGACTTTGAAGTGGACATATCCCGTATCAGATATTGAGGTAAAACAACATTCTTTATGCAACTTATAGTGATTAATGACGCTAATGATAGCAATATTAAAATTATATCGCTGATAACAGTAATATCAATAACACCATGTTGCACTATAGATTCAGGATACAAGCACTTCGCCAACATTAAGTCGTTTACTGACTGCCGGTCTAAATAAAGGCGGGAGCCTAAAATCTGATAAGAGTGGAGATTGCGGACAAGTGGGTGCAGATAACCTCTGCGTAGAAATGAACGATTTAATGCACGATTACGAAGTCATGTCTAGGATAAGCGACTTGGTTGCGCAATTAAAGGGTAAATACGAGGTAGGCGAAAAACGATTTACAATCATCTTGATTTTTATACGTGTACGAATAAATATATTTTGGATTTCTTAGGGAATGACGCTTGAGAAAACTAAACAAATTTTGCAATCCATACAACTCTCCATACAACAAAAAGATGAAGATATGGTTTGGGCAGATAGTTGTTGTTTGCAATTAGTGACGAAACAAGGACAGATGTATACGTTTCAAACGGAAAATCCTTTAGTGAAGAAAGACTGGATAACAGAGCTTAGACTGGCACAGCTAGCTTTAGATCCGAATAATTCGCCATCTTGGGAAGTACCTGAACAAGAACAGCGACCATCTACGAAAATGCCGCTCTTCGTCAGTTCTCAACAAGTATATCACTCGCAACATCAGACAGAAGTGAGATTTTTACCATGATGGAGCGATGATTTTTTTTCTTTTTTTAATTATTTCTAAATTTCGTACATGCTTATATATAATAAAATCAAATGCGTTTTAGGTACGTTGCGGCTGCTACTATACCACGCAAAATCCACGTCCCACAAGGCGCCGTGGAAGAAGTCAAAGTTACTTGTGGATATGTACTGGCGACGGTATATCCAGTCACGTGACGGTATTTGGTCAATCAACCACAGCCTCGGCCACTTCCTTAAAACAAGTCACGACTTTTGATTTAGTGGAGACGAAAGTCGCGGCCATAGAGTTCGTAAAGGGTGTGTCTTCTGATCCACTTTCACTGGCGAGCGACCTTGTTTGGATGGGGACAGACTCTCGCAAGATCATGATCTATGCCGGCTCGGAACCCGAGAAGCAAGAAGAACTCGGAAGTTATTCCGTTTCAGGTCCAGTCATACAGATCAAGTATCATTGCGATAATGTTTTCGTTGCCCTGGGAATTGGCTTGCTCCTCCTCTTCAAAAGGCAAGTGGACGGCACTTGGAATCTCAGAGATCCGTTCGTGATATCCCTAGGTAGTGAATCGGTGTCTTGCTTGATGCCGATCAACGCGTCTGTTTATGCTGCCTGCGGCAAAAAGGTTTGGGTACTTAACGCAATCAGCGGCGACGTGATGAAAAGCTTCAGCGCGCAGCACGAACACGTCGGCAGTGTGAAGCTCATGGCTCATTCCGGAGTCGGTCTCTGGGTCGCCCTCAAGAACTCCAGCACCGTCTGCCTGTATCACACTGAGACGTTCAAACACTTGCAGGACATTAACATAGCGTCCAACGTGTTGAGAGTGACGAGATCGAACAATTCCTCCAATTCTTGTGGCGATAACTTGAACAACAATCAAACGGCAGTCACCGTGACAGCACTTCTGGCGTGCAAGGGTCTGCTCTGGGTTGGTACAAACGTGGGCATCAGTCTGACGATTCCTCTGCCACGACTGGAAGGCGTGCCTATTATCAGTGGCCGTGTCAATATTTCGTACCACGCGCATTTCGGTCCTATTACCTTCTTGCTTGCTATCCAGAACCCGAAAAACACGATAAACTGTGCGACCGACGAGATCGCCGACGAAGAAACTGTGCAGTTACGATCGAAGGAATCCGACAACAGTCGAAGCAGGGATCGAGCAAGTTTGGATTCCTCTATGTCAAATAGCATACTGAAGTTGAAGCAGCAATTGGCGAGCAGCCCGGTGATGTTAAGACGGAAACGTAGCAAGGAGTACGAGTACAGAGGCTCTAAAACGCTGCCCAGGGGACTCGGCTCCGGCGGAGGATTCTTGTCGAGCTCAATGTCCGGATCGCAGAGCTCCGGTGAGAATTGCGACGTTTACGGCTTGTACGGGGAATTGATGTACGTGAAAGATTACGAGAATGAGAACAGCTCCGGCATCGATTTAATTTACGAGCCGTTGCGAAGAAGCGATCCGGAACTAGCAGCCATACCAAATAAAGTTAGCACGTTAGATCGTAGACTGAAGATGAAGATCACTAGGCCCAGGTCGCTCGATTTATCAAATTGGTCGGTCGATTCTCATGCGAGTTCTCTCTACACGTCTTCTGGTTCTGAGGAAAACCTCTCATTGAAAACTGGCAAACTATCACGAAACAGTAGCACAGCTAGTCGAAATGGCCCCTACGAAACGACCACTCCTAATAGTAATATAGGACAGTCTGTACCAGAACCGATACCACCGACCAATAATTTAAAGACGAACGGTAAGAAGATCAACAAAACGTTGCAACAGATCGAGCAGCCCAAACGGACCGTTTTGACGTTAATGGGTGGCAGGGGTTACATCAATTGGAGACAGTTAAACGCGCAATCAGTTACCGACAAGAGCTCTAAATCAGGTTACACATTCAAAGATCCTAATAGCAACGATGCTCATATCGTGCTGTGGGAAATGAAGTTATGATACTCAGTTACACTAGGCCTGTCGTTACGTCAGCTACGATAGAAATGTTTTAAAGAAAATGCTTTTAATAGCCGATAGCGAGCTTTTGTAGTATCGGCAAATAGGACCAAAAAATGGGAAAAAAAGAAAGAAAAAAGAAATCAGAAAACTACTGTTGAACTGATATTCACTTACTCAGTAAGGATAATTTGATAAGGATTCGTTAATTAATTAGCGTAATTTTTAAGTTCAGCCGCAGCGATTGTTCGACAGGAATATCATCTTGGAACTACAATTAAAAACGATCAAAGATTTCTCGATTGTTCTTATCGTTTGCAATGCAAAGATGTATAGTCTTTTCGCGTAGCTCTCTAAAAAAAAAAAAAAAAAAAAAAAAAAACAGAAAAAGAAAGCAGAAATTTCATATTTCACTGTACGACGCTTTCATCCTTCAACACGGTCAAGATGTTCTATTTCTTTCTCTCAGGCTGAATTTGTTTCGTGTACATTCGCATACGTTTGTATGTTGTTTTTTTTCTTCAGTTTAAAAAACTAAAAAAAAAAGAAAGACAAGAAGTATTGAAAATACGTGCGTAACTAGAAAGACCAAAACTCGCAATTAAATATTGATTTCTGGAAATGTTGGTGTACGAGAGTGTACGCATTGTTGAAAGAAAAGATTAAATCTTGAACGTGTATTTTAATGGACATGATTTGTTATTTTTGTAATTGCGTTACGAGAACTGTTTGAAGCAGCGGTATTCTTATAAATAACAATTCAATGAATTATGAAATTCAAGATTATTAATGAATTAATTGAAAATCTTAATTGCCTAACGTAACAGATGAAAATGAACGCGACTGCGATTTTTGAATACCGTTGATTTGAAATTCCAATTTTTCGAGTTTTCGTTACTCGGTGAAAATCGTGTGATATGCACATGAATTTGTAAGATATATGAATTGTCTTACGCTTTATATGCAGGACGCTTCGCATCGTGAGGGAAAACGACAGATTTTTTAAGTGTTTCTCGTTGCTTTCATTTCGAGTCTTGTGAATGAAAGTTCGAAAAAGCCCTAATTTTTGTAAAGAGGGAAATAAAGTGCACAGAGTAGCATCTGTGATTTATTCTTTTTTTTTTTTTATGCATTAATTGTGGTTAACTTACAAAGAATCTCTGATAAATGAACATTTTCTTTAAACTTTATCTTGCATTGATAAAATTAGAAAAAAAAGAAAAAAAGAATAGAAATATCGCAAAAGGGAAAAAATAGAATTCAAATACTCATATAACCAAATTCATTGAACACGTTTAGTTTTTTTGCTGGAATAAAAGTGAAAAATTTTGAAGTTTGGTTTTGATACTTTAAAAAAAAAGAAAAAAAAATGAATATCGAATACCAAATTGGTTGTTCTTTACTAAATGATGTTGCAGATCATTCGGTAACATTTAATGGCATTTTTTGAAAGTGCGTAAGGTATATTTTATATCTTTTATAAATGTTAGTACGTTGAACATTTTTGATATATATTTTACTGCCAAACGCGATAGATATTTCTCGACAAAAGAAAAGGGGAAAAAATAGTAGATGAGAGAAAGAATGCGCAAAACAAAAGATCTCTGATGATCGATGACATATAGTGTGTTGTCCGTTCTCTACTTGTGATATGATTGACTAGAGAAAAAAGATTAGAAAAATGAAAAATAAAAAAAAAAGAAGATTTATATCAGTTACCCAGTGAGAGAAGTATATCATAGTTTTGTCGCAAATGTGCTGTTGAGTTTCTTCGCTACCAGCATGGACGAACGAGTCTGCGTGTACATATACATACATATTTTCCGAGAAAATTAATTTTTATATCACAAATGAATCCTGGATAGATTTATATTTTGTACACTACTTTTTTTCTGTTTAGGTTTATATAGATATATACATAATGTAATCTTATTTTGTATTTATACGAACGATACATACACACGGAATTTATTCAGCAATACTTCGTTTTACACACGGTACACGCACACGTTATACACCACGTACATTGCGCGCACATATATTTATTAAAAAAAAAAGTCTTAACGTTGTATTATTGTTATGTACGAAACTTGAAAATTTTGTTACGTTAGTGTTCGAAAAGGCTATTCGATTCAATGATTTTCACCATTTGTATTGGTATATTGCTGGATATTATAATTATTTAAAAAACAGATGTAAAATTTTTTATTCCCTTCACTTTCTATTTTCTTTTTCTTTTTAAATTATTATAAGACAACCACAATTTCATAAGTAACAATAATTGTTGAATTCACACCATCATAAAGTACGCGAGGTTTATTTTAAGATGCAGAATTATACGTAACTATAGTTTTCAGATGTATAGTTTATTCTTTGTACAATAGTGCGATATGTTTATATTATAATATGGCGCACAAATAATTTGCTATTTCTGCGTACGATTCTATTGATATCGCGTCGTACATTTTTTCAATACAGAAAACGAATTTGCACATCTTTTTTAAATTCTGGCGTTAATAACTTTCATTGATACCTACTACGATATGCGTGGATAAGTACGATATGTGTACTATACAATATGAAATATTAAGTATTACGTTCTACTACTTTTAATTTCAATTAATTGTTTTTTTCTTTTTCATGAATTCCTTTACGTACAATGAATCTTCTACAATACAGCTTTATTCCTGTAAATAATTCGTTAAAAACTTCTTACGCATAGGAGTATAATGTATATTATTACAATATACAAATTAGAAAATAATCATCATTTTAACAGTTCTCCGGTAACAAAAGCTTTTCTGTCGTGTTTCTTTAACATGAATTTAATATTTCGAAGAAAATACTTAATAAAAGCATTGTAGAACTCTACATTTACAACAGCATTTATATTTCATTTTCTTTAGTTCACTACTTAATTTAAATGTATGTATGTATGTATCTATGTGTGTCTATATATATATATATATATATATGTGTGTGTGTGTGTGTGTGTGTGTGTGTATGTATGTATATACATATATACATATATATATATATATTTATTATACACGACAGAAAATTCATTTTTGTTCGAGACTGTGTGTATATAACAAACTACTAAGGGTTCTTTTTACTCTGGTATGGTGCTCTATTAACTCTACATTATACCTATTAATCATTTAATTACAATCATCTTGTCTTTGCTTACATACACATATATCGTGATAGTAGAGCAGAAAATGAATTTATCTATATTGCAATCCTAATACAGAAATACAAGCTTTGTTAACAATTACTTAATTGATCACTATAGTGATATTTTCTTTCAGATTAAAATTGATGCTCTCTCTTGACTGCAACTTCGAAACGTACATTTGGTTACATAAGTTTTCTCAAGAATTACAATCTGCAATATTTTAAAATTTTACTTTCTATTCCCTGTCATCTTTTTAAGGTACCAAAGTATAAAGTATAGCAGAAAGAATGTACACAAACAGAATACAAGTTATATTTTATATTCAGTTTGTGATAATATGAAAGATTCCCCTTAGCATACACGTGTTGTTTGCTGTATATTTAACATCTTAATTAACCCATTATAATTTGTTCGTTTCTCCATCTTCAAACGTATTTCAATACTCAATTATACGCTTAAATCTTACGTGATATTTCATTTCATTTAAAAGTATATCAAAATCGAAAGGCGCAAATCGACAGTGTTTGGTAACGAATCAAACGAACTGTAATCCTTAGCATTAAAATACGAATTGTCTTTCATTGTAAAAAGCATGATTGATCTGCCGCGTCATACGAAGTGCATGTACGGATTTCCTGTGTCCGTTTCAAATCTTTCTTTTTTTTTTTCTTTTCATTAAGAGTATCGGCTATCGCGATAACTGCACTGTATCGTTCTATTACATGTATTTATAAAATACCTATATATACATATACGTACACGTATGTAATGCAGATAACATAATAGATAATACCTGCCCGAGCTGCCTCTATTCTGTCGCACACTTAAATATTTGGTGCTGTCTTTAACTAAAATATATTTGATTTATGGGGAAGTTAAAACTACTCCTTACAGACGGTGGATGAAAATTATAAATATTCATTTGATTCAAATCAAAGAAAGATATGGTTAACAATTAAGAGTTACTAGGAAACACATAATACTGCTAGAAATTTGTTTTTATCCAGTTTAATGAATCTTCAATATTACCATTTTCTTTGTTTCTTTTTTTTCATTCATTCATTTCTGTAATATTGAAAACATCATTAGAAACTTATGACGCGTACATACATATTTCAGCTCTCACATTGCATACATGCTTGGTAAATGGTATGATAATTTAAATATGATTACCCTCAATACGACGACGTATACTAACCTTTCCTCTTATTAAATAAAAGTAAAACATAATAAAAATACTGAAATATTTATACAAATTATTGTAACAATCCATACCAGCCTTGTAATTTGTTCAATTTACAGATATCGTTTGAAATATTTTATTAAATTTACATATTAACAAAGGATAGATATTATTTCAACTTAATGATTTTCTTCGTTTAAATTAATCGCTATTATTAATGATATAGAACTAAACTATCTATGTAAATAAACATTTATATATCTTTGTCCCACAATCAGACAAGATAAATAACTAAAAATATCCTTTATAATTAAATCAAATATAATATATCAGTTTTGGAAGAATTATACTTTCGTTTTTTTTCATCTATTTGAAATAAAAATAATTATAATTCAAATAATTGTACTTGCAAAATAAAAATTACTAGAGGTAGCATTTGTATGTTTTATAATAGAAAAACATTTGCACTTTTATTAACAGAGGAAGACTTTGGGATAATATATATAAAAATCACGAAAATGATATATATAAAAATTAATAGTAATTTAGTCATTAAATTATGGTTATACGAAAATTGCATGATTGTGTAATTTATCATTATTTCAAAATATCTTTAAATCAATAACGAAAATTTTCAAAATTTATACTTATCGATAGTGTGCCCAAGCATGCGATGTTTTTTTATAAATGCTACTTTTTTTCAGAACACAGAAAAGTAGTTTTGTGAATATATGTAATCACAAAATATATTGCCTAAAACAATTTTTGGCCAAATTTTATTGCAAAGTATTATATATGAAAATATAAATAATATTATACCAAAATATTGGTAAACGCCTTGATAATATAAATCATTTGATTAAAGCAAATATCACTTTCAATAATAGTAAGAAAAAATAAATGCAAGCAAGTAATAAATTACTAGCATCTAATATATATACATATGTATGTATATGTACATACGCTATATATAGGAAATAAACATAATAAATAGTAACTAAATCAAAGCTGCAATTTTTATATAAAAATAAAAATAAATGATTTTCTTTTACGCATAATTTGACTAAAGATCAGGCAGTGTCTGATTTTATGATCATATTAATTACTCATAAATTTTTTAACTTTTTATTACGGAAATCCTAAGTCTTTATAAATAAAGAAATATAAAATTTTATTTAAGTACTTCCATACTGTTTTCGAATGATAAAAATCATTTTCAGTGTTAACCAAATGATTTTTTTTTTTGGTGTAACCAATAGTGTAATTGATACAGGCATAATAAAAATTGAACTATGATCAGAAATTGTAAATAATTGAACGAAATTAAAACCTCAAAATCATTTTAATGACGTGAATTTACTTTAAATAAACAAAATTAATTGCGACTTTGTTAGTGTTTCATAAGTAAAAGAACGCAGCATCAATGCTACCATTGTAACAATGGTATAAAAAGTTAATTAACAAATTAAAAAAAAGTGTAAACATTCTACATAAAAAATATTTGTAACTATATAATATACATAAAATGTAATGTAATAAACTAAATGGAGCAATGGTCCCGAAATTGTTACTATGTGAAATTGGAAATTGGTAACCCACGAACGAATTAATCAAGTCTCAGTCGTTTACGAACCTTATTTTCGTTGATAAGATGTTTCGTACATCCTATATCAAAGTGATAATTATGTCCAATACATGCTGGTGTAACAGGTAGACTATATATAAAAACCATTCACTCTTCGTGTACGTTTCTCTCCACAAATGTATCAAATGATGAGGACAGAAAAAGAAGAAATTAATCACCTAGAGAACAACGTCGGGCAGGGAGCAATGCCACTAGGCTAATTGCGTCCCACTTCGTCCACCATGATGTCCCATACCAATCATAGAACCACCGCCGCCGCCGCCGATATCATCTCGAACGATTTTTCTTTCTTTATAGTAAATTTCTTCGCTTTCCTTATCGCATAGTAACAACACTGCTCCACCGAACAAAAATATAGCTGCACCCCAACCCACTCCATATGCCCAACCAAATTCCCACATGGGTCGGTTTCCTATTATATGATGCGTTTAAAAAAATAAAATTGTTTGTTTGATACAATAATTGAAGTTTAAAATATACTTTAGAGATATACAAACTTACCAAAGTTAAGTTCTGCGGCAAAACACACTGGGTATATTACTAAAGCTATTAGGAGTGATACCACTAAAAGACAAAAGAAATGCACATGTATTTTACGACAATATGTTTGCATAAATATACATACATTGTTGTCTTAAGTAATGAATCTTACATGCAAATCCCATGCAGAAAACTGCAAATCTATAATATTTGTGTTTGTCGCGATTATCTTGTGACCTCAAACCAAGACCAGTCAGAATTGTTGCTGCAATATCTGTTATTAGACATACGACACATAAGGCAGCAGCTGCTTTTATATAAGCTGCAAAGAAAATGTAAATTAAACTTTCTGCTTAAAAAGTTCCATTAAAAGCAATTATTCTTTTTTCAACATACCAACATCTCTAGCTTGGAAACAGCCTGCTGAATCTGGTACATTAAATGGTAAGGGTGTAGGTGCTGCTTCTTCAATGCAATGTGCAAATAGACCTTGTCTCCATCCTAATGCCATTAACCAGTCTGTAGAGGCTAAACCCATTATCATCAATAATATTACTATTATTCCACATATGAATGCTATCACCTGTAACATAAATACACAATTAACATAAATAACATAAATACAAAATTCCATTCTCATTATTAATTACAGTTCAATTTGGAAAATTATATTTTCATTACAAACTTCATTACAGAATTTTAATTTCTATAAACTATTAATTCCTATAAATGTTTTATTAATTGAACAAATGTCAATGTTATTTGAGCTTCTTAAAAACCGAAATTGATCAATTACACAATTTCTCATAGAACAAATGACTTTTATATGTTTACTTACTATTAAAATGATAAAAAATTATAAATTTCAATACAAATGCTGGAAAATTGAACAACTTTTAAATGACTCAATTATCTCTTTGTAAACAGCAATTATTAAATATAATATACAGGAATTTATTCAAGTGAAAGTTACACATAGTGACTCATAAGAGTATTTGAATTATGTTAATGAAATTTCAAAATGTTTCACATAACACATGCAATACATTCATAAATGATTCTTGCATACTTAAATAGTGTGAACTATTGTACATAAACAGTTGATCATTGCGCAAAATGTTCATTACCAGCTCTACAGATCCACACAAAAAAAGAAACATATCCAGGATGTACCTGTGCGATTTCAGTATCGCCTATGTGATCTTCCGCGACTGTATACATGATCATCGTAGATCTAGCGTACACTATTAAGATCCCAGCGGACAAAGCCGAGAAACCTAGTACCTAATTAAAGGGGTCTCGAACTCTTCACACTTCCTTTGGTTTCTTCAACAAATACCATTTACGGGACATCGTACAGTCTTCCGAGCATCACCCTCAATAGACGTCGAGGAAACATTTATAAATGATTCAAGAACATGGAATTGTCCCAAACGACGAACACCTCCAGGGTAAACACAGCTCGCGTTTTTCGTATACGTACGTATTTTTGTTCGATACAAATAATTTTTTTAATCAAGTTCCCGCTTCAAACGTCACACACAATTTATCGAATTACTACTTCGCTGATTTATTCACCAAATCATATATCGGTTTATTCACTGAAGAAAAGTTGAGAAAATATTCAGCTAGGAGGATCAAGCGGAGACGGTTTCCATCCGAAGTTGAGGGAGTAATTGGGTTCCAGGGAAGCTGCGCCCATTAAAGGTCGTGGCGCAGTGCGCGTACGTGATAGAGGGTGCTTTTTAGTATAGAATATAGACGAAACTTGAGACGCACGCTTCCATTTATAGGAATTTTCTAATCATACTACGACTATACAAATAATACAATTGTCTCAATTAAATATCAATGCATTGACATTTAACGTTATTATTACTGTACATTTTATACAACGAAATTATAGTCGTGGTAAGAGTAATCGTTTAGTTAATATTGATTTCATTTTCAATCGAATTCCGTTCAAGATATTTATTTCAATAATATTTACTGTTTTGTAATAATATGCTAGTGATTATGTGTGATTTGGGACTTCCTAACATAATTTCATATAATGAAATAATAAAATGAGAAATAAACAGAATGTTTGAAACTTACCTTGAAGGGTCTAGTAATAGTGATTGTTTCAATGGTGGTTGTTTGTGCCATTCTGTTTATGTCTGTAAATGTATCTGAAAATAAAATAGATACATAATAACAAACGAAAATAAAAATGCTAGTATTGATGAAATAAAATCATGATTAATGTAATTAAATGAAAATAATAATTTTATAAAAAGAAATTGATAATCATTGATGATGATGATCATGTTAGTTTATATAGGCAAAGTACAGGTTATTTTGTTTATTTAGTTTGTATTTATTTTTTACAAATAATAAATTTGTACAAATAAAAAGATTGCTTTATAAAATCATTTTGTACAATATTACTTAATACTTTTATGAGTTTTGAGATTTTATCAAATAATATATATTGCTATTAAACAAGATATAACATTTCAATCATTATGAACTTCTTAACATTTAACAATGCAACACGAACCAAATAAACAAATAAACATTATGATTCCTATAAATTTCATAAATAGAAAATATATACTGAGCAAACTTAATGACATGAGATTTTGGATTGTTTACAGCTAGCACACTTCAAAAGTCATTAACCTTATAACAGTCAGCTATTTGCCGTTATAGGAGCTGCATAATTTCTTAATAAACTTTTAAGAAACTCAATGCCATGACTCAAGATAGAACTTTTAACTACCTTTCTCATACCAAATGAAAAATAAATATTTTATCTGAAGCTCAGAAACTCATATTGTAATGAAAATTTTAAATAACATTTTCTTATTGCTAACATTTGGATAATTAACAATTTTTCAACTTTAAGCTTCGTATCTTTTAAAAATAATTATCTAAAAAGTTGTACTTTTCTCAATTGAGTCAATCTTTTGAGCAATAGACGATGTACTCAAGATTTATAATATTTTATCGGAACGTCTCGAACAGTAAACGTATCATTAATAAAATATCGAGTGAAGAGAAAACAATTTCTCGTCTTAACAAAATAAAACACTTACAAAAAATGCTTAATATATTCACTTTATACGCTTATCAATCTCTGCGCACACATCGAGTACGTAATACAGGAACGAACAATTTCGATATTTCTAAAAAAAATCGTGTATAAATGTAAAGCCCGAATTATACAAAAGATAAAAAGAATAATGCAGTTTGACTTTAGGGGTTATGTCACTAGAAATGTCAACACAGGCCTCGATAGTACGTACGCTATATACTCGCGTACTGCTCACATATATGTACGCACCGAAGAAGCACAGTAGAAACTCAATGAATTAATCACCTAGAAAGCACGTAAAGGACGAACACTCTTATTGGACCTCTTTTTGTCATAGTTTGTAAGCTCGACACTGATTGGCATTTTCATTCATTTCTTGTTCAATTCGCTCTATTCTCGAATATATTTCAACCAATAGGAAAAGTGATTTCAAAGTAGAATGGAAGAAGAATAAGAAAAGTGATTTTAAAGATGAAATATTTATATTTATTCTATAATAAATATACATAATAATAAATGTATATTCTAAATTCTATATATATAAAAATATATTGCTTCGTGGCAATAGGGTTATGTCTTCGTAATTATATTTCTTAGATAGCAATCAGTCATTATCTTATTGATTTGATTCGAATCTAAATAAATAAATATAGAGACAATTTCCTTTACAAGTTACTTTTGTCAATAATCAGAAACAACACAATGAATTTTATTTTAATCATTACATGTATAATACGTTATTAATATACGTATAATATGTTATACATTATATATATAATCTAAAAAAAAATATCAAATAATAATATTTTATATTTACATTTAATTATTTATTTACATTTAATGTAACAATAATTATATATGTATAAACTGCAAACTGATAATGAATTTATAAAACTCACAACACTTACAAGAATTATATATATTGAATTATAGTATATATCCAACACGTTGTATTAAATACAACAAAATATAATATAGTATTTAGTAATGTATATCTTTGCACATCTTTATATATGTTATATACGTTATATATGTTATATACGTTGTATACGTTATATACGTTAACGAGTTAATAAATAAAAATAAATCAAAATAATATCTATAAATATGTATTATTATAATATAATGTTTACTTACTTACTATATTAGTCTAATCGTCTACTAAAGAATTTAAATAATTTAATGTAAATAATGTAGATAAAGAAAGAAAATTGCAAAACATTCACAATAAAAATCAGTTGAGAATGTAAAACAGATGTGCATCTTTCTAAATATGTCGATGACGTCACTAAATGACGTCAGCACCATATACCTTTCTTTAAACCAACACATGAACATTTATATAATATATATATGAGTGCACATCTACCTAAAGATGTCATCTGATATTTCAAATATTAATACGTGTTAATGTCAGTTTAAGAAGTGATTTACAATTAAAATTATAAAAAGAATTATGATTTAGAAAATCTTCAAATTAATCTCTTTTTGATATGAAAATTCTCAATGTATATGTCATTGTATAACTATTGTAAAAATGTTTTTTCCATTATGATATAAATAGAATACTTAAAAAATAAACAAAAATTTAAATGACGAATGATCGAAACATGTATGAAAATTGTGATTAGTCTTAAAACTACCTCCAATTGAATATAGTTGATGTACGAAATTGTACTTACTTGGCACGCGATTATTTTTTATATCTGAATTACAATATCCTTTCATTGGACTATTGGCCTATTGATTAAAAAATAGATTTCACGACTGTACAGCAATAAGCGTATATTTACACAGATTATATTAAAAAACCGTATAACAATTGCAAATTATACTATCATAATTATACAATAATAATAATTATTATATTATAACAATATATATTATATAATTATAATATATAAAACTTGTTACATATAATTCTATATACATATATCAAATAATATTTTTCACATTCACAATACGTACATTACATTATATACTATCTTCATGTTGCTACATAGTATTGCATATCAAGTTTCCATATACTTTATATATATTATATATGTATATATGTATTATATATGTATTATATATGTATAAAGCTAAATTTATATGTATATATATATATATACACACACATATATACATATATATAATTAGCTAAATTTTAACAAAATTTTCATATGCATTTTACCAAACATCTTTATTAATCATTTATAGATCAAAAAATAATCTACAACATGTCTTTCTGTTATTATCAAATCGGAAAACAAATTAAGTAATTCATTCGATTCTTTACTATAGACATGATATGATTCATTAATACAAATTATTATTTTCAATGAAATAGGCAAATATTTAAGTGTTAACAATTACGGACTGTTTAATATAACAAAAAAATTAATTGCAGTAAATACATCTGCGAAATCATTACAATCACTTATGTAAATATGAAAATCACAAATGCGAAGTTTAAGACATATTTCCTGTTTTTTACGAAGTAATTTTAAACTTCAATTTTCCATTTGATTTCACGATTAAATGTATATTTTCCTCATTTTCTTAAACATCTAGAAGATATTACTAACATTACACACGTACATATGTAACTAATAGCGATTCAGTTAAACTAACATAACTAGTTAACATTATTTGTTTCTTACAAAACACGTTTAATCATCAATTTTCAAAAGACTTATATATGTACTATACATATAGATACATATCCTCGAATCTATTAAGTTATTTCTTTTTCTTTTTTTTTCATTAAAGGTGTATAAATTATTTTATATTAAAATATTTTTTTTCTTTTAACCAATATGTGATATAAAGATCAGAAAATTAACAGACAGACTTATCATGCCTTTTCCATGTAGTCTTCATACGCGAATCGCAGCAAGTGTTGACAGTATATTGGAGGGAATGTTTAAGAAAATGCGGTTAATATTTGGTTGCGAAGCGCATAGTAGAGTATCGGTCCTATCACTATCCGATGCACGATCAGTTTCCGAAGGAGGAGGGGAAAACACAGTCGGCCATTTTGATGGTGACGCGCAGCGCGGAGGTCGTGGGCTCCACCAGTGACGAAGCCACTGGAGTTTTGACGTGGCTGCTACGTACCTGCCCGTTTGCCCACTCCGATTGCAGCAAAGTTGGTGACGAGAAATACGTAACTGGTAAGTACCCAGCTGGAGAATAATAACAACCGGGCATGGACCACTGCGCTTACGATACATCGAAAATGTTGCCGAAAACACTAGCATTTGATTCTTCATGATCCCAATACAATCAGTTTTACGTCTGCTGTGGAATATGCCGTAAAATATGGCGCCTTAAGGAAGATGTATGAATTTCTTGAAAAGGGCAATGGGGGTTACGTGACGATTTTGACATCTCTTTTCACCGATAACCGACACATCGTGATATCAATCGGTACAACCCTAGCCACGTTTCACCGTGTTTTTTCATTAATTTCCTGGCCTTTTCGATCACCCACGAATACATCTTTTTAAGTGTTTATTGTTCTCGTATTATTTTTAGATCTGCTTATGTAAATGACGCAGTAACACCGCCGATTGCTGACTGGCGGGAAATTTAAAACTTTTACACTTTATTGAATAGAATCCGATTTCGAATTGAATACAGATTTTCAAATTCCAATCGTTCTGACGATGTTTATATTTTTTTAAAATTTTTAAAAATAAAAAGTTATATACATTTTTTGCATAGTTTTATTTCTATTGAAACATTTAAAAAGATCACCAAAGGAATTAAATGTAATTTTAATAAGATGTATACGATATTTATTTCTAATAATAGAAAAGTTTAAATTTTTCTCATACAATAATTATATATCAAAAGATAGATTAAAGTAATAAAAACAAGTAATAAAAATTTAAAAAAGAAAGATTTAATTGTGGAATATATATAAATACAATGAACATATACATATAATTATGAAAATATTTTATCTTTTATCTTAGGGTTTGAAGTTCCCAGGCTATGGAAAGTATGGTTGAGGAAAATGGATCAGCTGTTGACCCATTGTCTGCGGGTTCTCAAAGTGGTGATGCAGCACCAGCAATAGCTACATCGGTACAATCTCTCAATAGAACACAGCAGCAAACTCATCATCTGGTAGCTTCTACCAGCATTGTGCAACTGACACTACCTACGTCAGGGGCAACACAGGTATACAGGAGGATCTCCTGTGTATCTATGTCTGATCATTTATTTACTTGTTTTAATTCAAAGCATGCATATATAATTTATTTATATTTTTAATTATAATTATTGTTTAATTAAATAAGCACTGTGTGTATATTCACTCTTGCATAATGCTGGTTCTTAAGAAACTAAAATTTAAATTTAGTTTCATTATTTTTTGATATTGGATTTAATGTTTCATGTTTTATGATAAATATTATTTCATATCCAATTTATGATGACTCGCATATGCATGATGATATAAGTTAATTACAAAATTTATTTGTAATTCATGTTAAAAAACATTTTATAAATATTCATATCCATTTATTCAGTAATATCTTTTTATTAATGTGCACATCAATTTATATAAAATGTTTGTTTGTTTTTTTAGGTACAATCTGTCATACAACCTAACCAGCAATCAGTTATTCAGACTGCAACGAACATTCAACCTGTTGCTATTTCAAAAGGAAATGTCATACTTGTTAGTAAACCGAATTCTGTTATACAAACAGCTCAAGCAAGTTTACAAACACTACAGGTAAATATAGATTTTTATTTATATCTCAAAATCAAGCTACATTATTGCCCTTCTTTTATATCTATTATTTTCATTTCTTTAAAATAAATTATTTAATTTTATATTTAGTAAATATAAAATTTAATAGAATTTTATAGTTACTAAATATTATAATAAATATAATATAATAATAATAATATAATAAAATATATTGTATATTAATGTATCAGGTCGTTGAAACTGGTAGTGATGATAGTTTCTCAGATTCAGAAGAATCTCCAGAACAAAGAGGAGGAATTCTTACCAGACGGCCATCTTACAAGAAAATTCTCAATGATCTAGGTGGTGGTGAAATTACAGGTATGATAAATTTCGTTTTGTGATATATTATAATTAAATTTAAGGTCATTTATTTTATTAATATTTCAATAGAGTATTAATGCTAGAAATAACGAGTTGCTATATAATTTATTATTTCAATTAAATTTATATACAAAATTGTATAAAATTATTATATTTATTTTATTATTTTAAATCTTTTATATCTTCAAAATATATCATTTCTTAGGAAATCATAAAGTGCATGTCAGTTCATACAATTATTGTTATGTACCATTTACATAATATGTCTTAGATAATTATTTCAATTAACAATTGTTTTAATTTTGAATTTGAATAGATAAATGTAAGATTAATTTGTTTTATAAGTCACTTTATATCAAACAAATATTTAAATGCATTTACATATATAATACAACAACAAAAAATAAAAATATGATATTTTATATCCTTTAATATTTTACTTTATATATCTACAAAAGGAATGCCATACCAAGCTTAGAATGTAAGATGAATTATAATCAAATTTATCAATTATATATTTATTATATTAATCAGTAATATTATAACAAAAATAATAAATGAACTCTCCTCTAACCATTATTGCAGGAAATGAAATCCCACTTATATTTTTTTGATACCAATAAAATAAATTAAAAAATTTTTTTATAATTTTAGGTAAATAGATAATTAATATAATTAGAAATATTTACCATTCTAAATGTATTTTTTCATATGTATTTAATCAGTTATAAATTTTATAACTAAGGCAAAAAATAGTTATAATAATTAGAATTAAAAGTGATTAAAAATAAGTTACACTTGTCATTTTTAATAAAGTTTCACTTCTGTTATGTTCAATAAAAGTTTTATACAAATAATTGATTGTTAAAAATTTATTTGCTCATTTTGTATTTTTCATGTTTTTTTATTGTTTCATACTTTGATTTTTATATCAATCTATTTCCTTTTTGTATGAGCTGACTGCACAGTATTAGGATAAAAATATAAAAACAGCAGCCAGAAAGGAAATAGCATTCAATGATATTTTATTTTTATTATATTTTCTAATTATACAAATATTATCTTTCTGGATGCAGATTTTGTTAAACACATGTACATTACAATCAGGAAAGTTATTTAAGAAGAAATGTTAATACCATTGTTATCTACAAATGAATGTTATATTATATTATTTTCTCATGAAATATAAATCACATACTGAGAATTTTTCAAAGTCATTTAGATCAAATAAATTAACACCGATAACAACTCTGTTATAATTGAGGGTTGTATTAATTCGGTGTTACAGACGGTCGATTGCCCCCTCTAGAATCATCTTCTGAGTGTGATTCTAACGTGGACAGTGAAGTGTCTTCCCATTCGCTTCATTATCAGACAGGTTGGTTATTTTTTTCTTCTACATATCTTTCCTGGCTGTCGTTTATTTAATTCTGTGCGTAATCCCAACCCTTCTCCTTTTATTTCAATGGAAATAATGTTAGAGGAGTAAATTAGAATTCATAGCATTTAAAATTTTATTCCTCTTTTCCTTGTAAATACTTGTTATAATATCTTATATGATTACTTGGTGTGGCATCCTTACGGGATTTTCGATTCTGTTCAAGAATAGGTTTTCTCTACATACACTAAATAGTACACATAATCATTGAAGAACCATTAAGATTTATATTTCTTTTTTTCTATGTTAAAATGAATAAAAGATTTTTAGTAATTTCTATTTAATAAAGAGCTGTGTTATATGAAGTATGCTCAGTTAGATATACATTGTTTTTATTAATAATGTAATAATTAAAATTAATACAATTTACAGTAATTCCTGCTGGCACCATTCAAATTGCCACTCAAGGAGAAGGTGTCCCTGGACTTCATACCTTAACAATGAGTAATGCAGCAACAGCAGGTGGAGCTATAGTACAGTATGCACAGGGTCAAGATACACAGTTTTTTGTCCCAGGTGCGCGTTTTTTTATAGTTTTTTAACATTGAATTTTTTAATAACTTAATACATCTTTTTTTTTATTTTTGTTTAAATATATGCATACAATTTTTGTATTTAATAGAAGTACTCAAAATTTCGCGTATTCAAACCTCAGATTGCGATCACTTCTCCGTTAAAAACTTTTAGAATTCTTTAGAATTCCCTTAGTATTTAATAATATATAACAATAATATTAATATAATATTATACACACACTCAGTATTTAGTAATAGAATTAATAATATATATTAAGTACATTGATTGTGAATAACAAAACTAAAAATTTGGGGAATACAGTCTCTGACAATGTTCCAGCTTACACAGGTCATGGTGTTGTAGTAGAAGATGCAGCTAGAAAAAGAGAATTAAGGTTGCTTAAAAATAGGTAAGATTTGAATGAAATGAAACTACTTACAATTATATTTTTCACAACTGCTTTTATTTATAAAAACGTTTTACAGACAAGCAGCTCGTGAGTGTAGGAGAAAAAAAAAAGAATACATAAAGTGTTTAGAGAATCGTGTTGCGATATTGGAAAATAGAAATCAGACACTTATAGAGGAACTCAAATCGTTAAAACAACTATGCGAACCGAAAACTGACTGAGGTTGGTGTTTAACGTTGAAACATTGTATGAAAACTATTAACTTGCTAAAAAACTTGTACATGTCTTCTTTGTGTACATTATCCTAAACGTTTTTAGATAAGCGATGGTGATGTACATGCATTCTTATAAATAAGTGTTTCTGTAACATACTGTATTTAAAATGAGAATATGAAGGCTTGTGAAACTTGCTGTTACTAAAGCGAGAAGCCAAAGGTATATGAGATGCAGAGGCAGCAAACTTATAGGCAATATTCTGGAAGTCAATCTATATTTTGGATAAACTTAACAATTATATGAATTTAGGTTATTAATAGACTGCGGATTTACGTGCATTTTAAAATTTTTATAAACATAATTAAAAATATGAAATTTATATAAAAAATTGTTTTTCCTACATGTTATGATAAATATTACTTTTCTTCGAATATTTTTGCACATTATCTGCATTTGCATCCTCAAATTTTCTATAAATGCATAAAAATCGCAGTCTAGTTATTAACATCTGCATATTCAAAATATGTGTTGATAACGAAATAATAATACTAGTGTTTGAAACATATTTATTTAGATTACAGTGACTATGTGATGTTGAACGGAACTGTTTTACTTACATATAAATATTATATTCATATAGTTTCATTCTACTTGAAAAAAATTTACATTAGTAAAAAAATAGAAAGAAGTATAAAAAAAAGAACACGAGAGTATATTTAGTAGTCAATTTATTATAAATAATTGGTCGCTAAAAAATATACATACTTGAGAAAAACGCCTTATACACAATATTTGCTAGTGTAATTTAGAAAATAGATACAGCTACGAATTAAAATCACATAGTTTCTGCATTAAAAAAGAATATAATTGTTAGGCAACAGTATCTGTATATTTATTTTCTCATTTCTTTATTTTTTTATACTTGAAAGAAACAGGTCCATTAAAAAATGAATTAGAGATGATTGTAAATAGATAAATAGATCGAAATTTTACTACTTTAATTATTGCTGCTGCAATATGTATGTGTATAAAATATCGTCTCAATATAATTTTTTACTTTAAATACGAACCTCACAAATGTGTTATGAAGAAAAATATAATTTATACAGTGTAAAAAAACGTGCGAAGCAGGTTTGAAATGCTCTCGTCTGATTTTATGTTCTATTTTAAGATGCCTCAAGTGCGAGAAGCTGGAGAACAGAATTTGTAAAATATAAATGTAATATATATATATCTGGAGTGCCTTGAAAACATACTTATGTATGTATGAAATTTATGTTTTAGGTAAATATGGGTACATACAATATTTTTGAACTATATATTATGTTATAGTTTTACGTCCTGTGTAAAAATCGTACAAGTGCATTAAAATTTTAATTTTTATTTCGATTTTCATAATTTTTAAATTAAATTAATATTAATAATATAATATTTATTATTAACATAAACCATGTAATTAAATTACATGCAGATACGATTAAATTTATTTCATGTTACTGTAAAAAACAGAGAAACTTGTTATAATTGAATAACTTGCATATTATGTTTTGTAAGATTATTAAAGAGAAATAATTTTTTAATGTCTGACACATATTTACCATCATACAAGGAATTATTTATCCAATGCATTTTATTTTCCATAAAATCAATATTCTGTAATCTAAGTACGAGAACTATTTGATGTATAATTTTGATTGTTATATATTTATATATAAAAAATAGAATTTCAAATAAGAAAAATCCAGTTTGATCACTCAATAATATAATATGAACTGTTCAACATCTTTAGCGATATCCTGCTGATTATTTGATATATTTTTGTTTTGTTTTTTATAGAATGTTAAAATATCATTGTTTGTAAAATAGTTTATAAAAAAATATAGTAATAATATTTATTGTGTGCTATTTGTATACATATCATTTTTTTAGCATCAATAATATATATTTTTTTAATAAAAGCAAAATAAATATTTTATAATGACTGATCAGACTGGAAAGATTTTTTTGTACAAGCAGGATGCGTAATTTGTAAAATTATTTATCGTTAAAACTTTTCACTTTATAGAAACTAATACAGTTACACAGTCTTCGTACATGCTTAATATATAATCTGTAATTATATAATTTTATTGAATTAAACAATAGATCGTTTCCAAATTATTCTCTGTAAACTGAAAGTACAATATACTTATAGTGATGTGTTACAAAATAAAAACAATTCACTATAAGTTTCTTTTCTCTTACAGATTTAAATTTGATTTAATTTAGGTGAATTGTTATTGTACACATTTTCATCCGTGTTTTAATGTTAATTATATGTATGATATATGTATATCTTGATTGCTGCACCGATAATATGAAATATTGTACATAGATAATATATGTATTTTTACATATCATTTGTCTTTGAAAAATATAATTCATAAACCTCTTTAAGGATAGTGTTATTATTGCAAAAATAAAAGATTGGAATTTAAATACTTATATATTTAATTGGATATTAAATATACAGAAATATACGTTTAAAAAATTTTATTTACTGTATGTACAATTATTTTCTTGTTGAAAGAATAAATGAGATGGAACTGCTTTAATGGATTATCTTCTCACCTAAAATATAAAAAAATTTAAAATATGTGCATTTGAAATATATTAAGTTTAAGAATTAATATTTTAAAATTCAGTTGGTAGTGCATGTAAAGAATAATCATAAGTTCATAAATGTTAAAATCATCATTTGTTGTAATTCTAAATCTTATAAAAAAGTAATAATAATACTAACCATTTTACAACGATTTTTTTGAAGCAGGAACCTGAAATCAATATAACTAAATCAGTTTTTTTATTAACAATTACAATATTTGTTTATTTGTAAATTATTATTGATTCAGTTGGTAGTGCATGTATATCAAATAATCATGGAATCATACAAGTGATTGATTATTCATCATATAGATTCTTAAATATAATAATATATGATATAAAAATAATGAAACATGCATACAATTTTATTTCTTGTTTTTCCTCTTTTATACTCTCCGATTAATCAAAAATATTGAACTACCAAGCTCTGATGATGATCTTCCTGTAAATAAATAAGTTCAAATATATTTATTTGAAAGTTTTCTAAATACGATGAATCAATTAATTAAAATATTACTGCACAATAATAAGGATTCATCACTACAGATGTTTTTAGATTACAAGATCTTGGAAAATATACATGTTCATAAATAACAAGAAACACGTGCGCATTTACTTGTACTTACGTATAAATTTGTAGAAACTAAGAGATGAAATCACATTGTAAGATTTTTGTTACATTTCTTATCATTTTTTAATTAATTTTTTGATAAATTTATGTCACAGCCTCGATTTTTGATAAATGATTTCTAAACCTCATTTCGAACGTCTTCACCGTCACTAAGTTGTTCAAAATGATTTCAAAAGATGAATATTAAGTTTGAACATTATGAAGGTCATTCTCTAACCGACTTAGGGTAAATTCTTATGTATGCAATCATTGATCGAAATTTTTTTGAAACATGTTTTTTATAGGTGTAGAATTGTTATAAAAAAAAATTAAGATTTGTACAAACATTATAAAAATTATTATTTACTTTATATTTATATTTTATCTCCAATTAATTCTCCAAATGTATTAACCAATCAAAAATATGCAGACTGTTTAGTATATTTACGGCAATGTAATCACTGATAGATACCTATCTAGTTGTTACCATTTAATCTCAGTAGTTACAAGTGTCAGTCTTTGAAGTCAGAATTGTGTGCCGTTTGGTGAAGACATGGAGGTAATTGAAACGTGTTTCAATACAATCTTGATAAAATTGTAGCTCCTTTTTTAACTGTCATGAATCAATGTAAGAACAGCCATAACAAAAGACAAAAGATGTTAATTTAAGGGAGTGAAATTATTACGTGACAACGACACTTAGCAATGTTACCGATATCTCATTTTACCACAATTGTCTTGATATGTCACTTTGTACAAATTTATCCTAGACTCAGAAAAGGTTAACCGATTGAGTCTAACGATGCGTATTGAACAAATGATTTTTAAGAATCGTGTTTGCGGATAGATAGATCATTTCTAAAATTGGTATAATGATTGTCAAATTATATTTTGTATACTGAGATCTTTTATCAACAAAATCCCGTTTCATTCACAGGCGAAAGGAAAATAAAGATGACGGAAAGTTTAATAAATGAATGGTTAGCAGATTGTGCAGATGTATCATCATCGGAACTCCATACCTTTGCAACTACTTTATCGCAAGACAATGAAATAGTCAGAGCTCTTTATGTACTCTTGGAAGAACGTAGTAAATATAGTCAGGTAATATGTTCTTGGCTTAACTTTCTACATCTTGATGCAATTTAATTTAATTCTTACACAGCTTAGTTGAATTTTGTTCATTTACTAATTTGACACTTCATTTACTAACAAAGCATGAATAAAATATATTATGTTTAAATTTTTTATTCAAAAGTACAATAGATTATATTTTATTTACTCATATTAATAACTTTTCATTTATTGCAGTTGATGGATATAGTATGTGATCAATTATATAATTTTTATCGCTCTCGAGAAACAGAATTACAAAGATTCACCTTGCAATTTTTGCCAACATTAGTATATATTTATTTAAATTCTGCAGCTCATGGTGATATTAAGGTAAGATACTGTAGTGTGAATTCATGTCATGATGTCATGAAGTATAATTTATATGATGTTATATAACAGAACAACTATAATTTAATTTAAAATTATATGGTAGAATAATACTATTATTTCCTTCATTATAGAACAATTATACTCAAATGAAATGTATACAATTTAGGTTCAGAAGTATTATTAGAATATCAATTTAGAATAGATAATTAAAGATATACAGTTAATTTCAAGTTGATTTTTTAATATAAAAAATTATAATTCCATTTTAATGAAAAAAACAAATACATTATCTTAAACCTTCAATTATACATAATATAAGACATAATCTCAGCTAATTAATTTTCTTTTCACAGAATTGTCGGTCTGTAGAAACATTATTAATTGGCTTGTATAATCTAGAGATAGTGGATAAATCTGGACAACAAAAAGCAATTTCTTTTAGACTACCTTCACTTGCTATGCTTTCCATATTTCATGAGGTATATTTACTTTACTAGATAATTGAATTCTATAAGTATGTAATGTTATTCTAATTACTCTTTCTTGTACAGCCTGCAAGTTTAGCACCTGCATCTTTGACTGAGAGTGCAGTGCGTAGATTTGAAGAATGTAATACAAAACTCGTTAGTTGGGGTCCATTGCAACAAGTTGAAACACTAAATGCTCAGAATAGATTAAAAGTTATGACTGCTCTTCTTTTTATCTACAATCAACAACTCGGTTATATAAGTAAATTCGCGTTAGAGCAATTATGCAAAGTTGCTACTAAGTAAGATAAAACTAATTATTTTTCTATATTTGATAAATGTACAATGATTACCTGAATAATTTATTGCAGACTGGTCACTCAAGGATTTATGAAGCCTGGACATCATCAACGATCTTCGTACGGAAGCGAATCTAGTTTCGTTCCAAGACTTTTACCGCGTATACCCGTATCGAGTCAATTTTTGCTTGAATTTTTGCATGCTGTATATTTTGCTATGTGAGTAATATATTCTTCAAATAATAGCCTGTTAAAATAATATTTAATGTATAATATAAAAAAATATTGAAACTAAAAGTGATAAAAAGTAATATATATTGGCAGGTATAACGATTGTTGGTATTTAGGAACACAAGCAGTAGAAGATATTCATAATCGAGCATGTTATGAGACATATCCAGATGTTATGCTTGTCACCAATGCTATACGTAATTCCGCCAATAATGGACCATCAGGTATATTAGTGTAAAATAATTAATAAAAAGGTACATGTTATATAAAGATTCAATAATAATTAATTATGCCAGGTCAACCTAGTGATGGACCAATTGGCATTAGTGTTGCATTATCGCCAGCAACTGCAACTGCTACAGTGTCCAAATCAATGATCACAAATGCTTCGTTCCGGACCAAAAAGTTACCAGGTATATTTTTCACTTTAACTGAACTTTGCGTTATAATCTAACAAATTAATATGTCCAGATTATTTTACTTGTGTTTGTTTTTTTAAATATTTTATGCACAATACGAAAACTATTTTTTATATAGATTAATTGCAAATATCCAGCATGTCAGTTGTTGTATAGCAATTACTAATTAGCATGCACTAAACAAAACAAAAGTTTCTCAATTAGGAAAATTTTCTTAAAGTTAAACCAAATTTAAATATATGTTAATATATATGAGATATTAATGTGAAAATAAAAGAATGCATGAATATATGAAGTATATGAATATTATTATAACCAGATGGTAGTAATTGTAGTTATTTTTCTAGATATGTTTTAGCTTACATTCTTAAATTATAATAGATCAACATTTGTATCTAGTAGTACAAATGAGATTTCCAAAATTCACAAATAAAAAGATTGTATAGAAAAATCTGTTTTCTTATGAAAAGTTAACTTTGCATGAAGTATATATACAAATATATATGGAATATATATTTAAACTTTTAAACAGTAACAAATACACTTTATAAGTTATTGAACTAAGCGAATGTGCATTGCTTGCAAACATGTGTCGTTAGACGATCTGGATGAGAAGTTATTTGAGGATGAAGTGAACGCTACCCAACTTGAAAACCAACCACAACCGACAGTATCTAACACTACGAAGCGGTTCCCTTGGCATTGGAAGCACTCACTTCCGATTTCAAGCGAAGAAGATACCAAAATAAGAAAACTCAGTTCTTCCTCAATGGAATTCTCTAAACGAGGAAGTGTGTGTAGCAATCAAAATTCCCCTATCAAATCCTCTCCTAAACGAAACAGAGAGCATTTGAAGAAAGATATTTCTGAGAAAGGTGAAGACTATAATATGAAAAAAGTAAAAAAAGAACACAAAATAAATACTGATTTAGCCCATGACGAAAACAATATCGAATCTAGTTCATATTTGTATAATGTATTGGAGGAACAATTTCTAGGAGAAATAATTCATGTATCAATGGAAAATTTATATCTGGAAGGAAACAAATCAATTGGTTTTCACGCGACTGCTGCCCTGTCAACAAATACATGGTACTAGTGATTCAGTTTCAGCACTTTATAGGATCACTAAATATTATCAAAATTTTTCCAATAAAACACGCGGCAAATTAGCTGTTACACTGTGTAACATTAATTATTTTAATTAGTAGCAGTTTGTGCATTTGTCTATGAATTTGTTTCAGAGGAACCACCATTTTTACGAGCAAAAGAAATTAAGTCTAAAGTATTACTTACTTTATTGAGAGGCACATAATGGAAAAGCTGCATGCAGTTTTGGCATATTTAGTTTTATCGAAGATAGTGCATTTGTTGTGACACAGGTTTACCCTACTCCTTTCCTATTTCCTTTGTTCTTAAATATGATTTTTGTATATTGTTTGTTATTCTTAATTCACAATGTGCATGAAGTATTTCATTTATGTTGTGAGATATACGGATATAAACAATAATATAAATATAAAGCTTAATATTTTTACTTTTTGCTTTACACAGAATGCTTAATTTTTTTCATTTAATTCTCATGGTATTATATATTTCTTCAGTATGACCTTATTATTATTTTAATAACGTTTTTTATATTTTTTCTTTTGTTTAGATGATATACCTATTCAAGAAACGAAGGAAGATTCTGGAGGAGAAGGTAAAAGTAATCTTGTATCAATCACAGAAGAAGAATCGATAGAACCAAATAGAGTTGGCTCAATGAGACAATCGAAGGATCAAAAGACTGTGTCTAAAATCACGAATTTCCCAGTACTTGGGAAAAAACCGCGAGAAAAAGATGGTAAAGTAGCTAAGACTCATATTAGCATGCCTGAGAAGGAGAAGAAACTTGGATCTCAAGCGACTTCAAAGGAGAGTATTAAAGGTAGTTCCTCAATGTTAAATAGTGAATCGACAGAAATTGATGGAAATATTAATGGGTGTTCTATCAGGAAAAAGAATAATAGTGTAGAGAATAATTCAGCTACAGTAGACAGTAATATTTCTTTGATCGATGGCGAACGTCTTGCGTTAGGCGGAGAAATAGATAACTCTAATATGGAAACTCCTATTACTTTAAGAACGCATAATGAAACTGAATCATTAACTTCGTCTATCCAAGTTAGCTCTGTTTAAATTACAAATAAATTTTTAAAATGGAAATAAGAAAAATAGTAGTGGACTATATTGAATGAAATAAATTGTTTTTATAGTTTTTTATCTTCTATATATTGTAAATACATTTTCTCTTCTTATGTTTAAGAACATACACACAGTGTTTTATGTATAATTTAATTTAATTATTGATTCTCAGACAAAAACTTCATTTAAAATGGTATTGTATTTTGAAGAAAACAGTTTTATATATAAATTATTTAATTATTGATTCAAAAGTGGTCCATTACTATATTGATCTCCATACTCAGTTAAAAAAAAACTAGTAAAATAATAATGGGGAAGGGAACAATAACTTAATATTATATATTTTTTCTTTAATGAAGGTACATCTTCGCAGATTAAATTCTATTTATCATCCTTATGTCTATTAAATCATTCAATAGATATCTATTTTTTTCAAATATTTTAATGTGTGATTATTTAAAGATTTTAATTATCAAAAAATAGACCAGCCCTGTATTCAAAAAATGATAATTAATTCAATATTTTAATTGATCTGAAATATAAGTAAATGGACTTATCTGTATTCTTTTCGGAAGTTATATTTATTAAATTAAATAATATTATTTTTTAATATTTGTATTATATAATTTCATTATATTTACATACATGTTTTTGGAAAAATTTAAACTATTAATGGCTAATTATTTCACGTAAGACCATTTATTCTGAATTTTATAATAAAAAATGGCAATAGTTTTATTAAAATATGATTTGCATCATCAAATATCAAGTATTGTGTGAAAAGAATACAATATGATTGACTTGTGTTTGGAGACAGTAAAAATTAAATTTAGAAAAATCTTATACTTTTTCTAATAATCATCACCTACATTTCACTTAGTACAAAAATTGTATTTGTTTTTCATAAATTTCTAATGAACAAAATATTTTTAGCATCATCGTACTCATCTGTCCAATGATGATTTTGAAATAATTTATTTGAGTATTTTTCCATAATTCTAATATTAAGAGTATTCTTATTTTATAGTAAAAATGCATAGAGCAACATGCAAATAAATCTGCGATTCTAATAGTATTTCTCTTTGTAAATGCATTGTAAGTACATTGTGATAGGAAATGTTTAAAAATATTTTTGTTTAAAATTATTTATTATCTATTGTTTTAATTAAAATAAAAATTTTTTGTAATTATTAAAAAGGATCATAAATGTGAGTAAAATATGTTTAAAAGATCAAAATTTGGAATTGGTATTTACTTGAAAAGACTGTATATTGCATCACATTATTACTTAATCTAATAAAGAAAAATATACCACTATGATTTGTTAACCAATGAGAGTGTTCAGTGCGGTATTGTATGGATATTAATGTCAAATAAAAAAAAAAGAAAACAAGATATATAATATATCTTATATAAATGTTTTTAAAGCAATTATTTAATTGTTGTAACACTTCAGAAGTTTTCTATTAATTATAAAATCAGTCTATCTAATAATAAAAGAACTATATATCTATCAACTAATAAAAGAACGCTGATTTATATTCTACTTTTGTGAAAGATAAAACTTTGCATTTTATCATTATTTTCATGGAAACAACAAATTAATTCATAACAATTCCATACAATATATATTAAAAAAGGGTTAATTAGATTCTTTAAAAATTAATCAACTCGTATGCATAATATAATTTAAATTTATTTAAATATATTTTACAATATTCAAATTGTTCCCTATTCCTATGTATTGTTATACAATTACAAATCGTATACTATAATTTTTCAATAAAAAATTTTTTATTTTTATTTCTTTTGTATCGTTACAAAATATGAAACGCAATATATTTTTTTTAAACATTGAAAACAATTAATTGGGAAAAGAATTAATTGGGAAAACTTTTATAATCGGTAAGATTTTAAAATGAAAATATGTGAACACTTTCTAATACTTATATGTTGTATAAAAAAGAAACAAAATTGAAAAAAAATGATTTTTATATTAATTAAAAAATTTTAATTAATAGCCACCAGAGATACAAGGATTAGATACAAGAAACCACAAGATTATAGATTAATTTATTTTAGAGGGAACCAGAATTTAATTTTCTGTATCACTGCCATGTAGTGTAATTTAATCAATTAAATTGCACTAATTAAGTTCATAACATAATTAAATTGATAAGTTTGGTTGATATTTGTATTATTATACTGAAAATTGCACCCTATATATGCGCGTGTGAAATACAAATATTTAAATGAGCAAGAAGTAACATGAATTGTAAGTATTAATGAATTACATAGAAAGAATATCTATACAAAAAATGACAAGTTGAATGTTTGTTAAAGTTATTTAAATACTTGTACAAAAAGAGAGAAAGGAAAATTGGTAAATATATAGGAATTGTAAAATTTAATGTAAATTTTGGGGCCGTTCACCGTTCGTCATAAAATTGCTCTTTTCTGTATATTTGACAAATTCTCTTAAGCATCTAATTATATCATATACATAGAGAAACTCTTGTATATGAAAAGAACAATGTGTATATAATGTTTCATGACAGTTATTAATGTACTCATAGAATATAAAATAATAATCACAATATCTTGTATGTTTGTGCAAATTATACAAAATTATAATGATCCATGTATATGATGATATAAATATTGTACATTATTTTAGTTTATAACTATGGTGTTAGAGCTTGTTATATTGTTAAAGCTATGTAAATAATATATAAACTTATTGCACAGAGTAAACTTGATTGAGTTTATTGATGAAACATTTGATTTTCATTGCATGTTTAACATAAAATTAACATTAACATTGGCATACTAAAAACAGAAAAAATTAAAACAAAATGTACAAAATGTATATTACTTTTTCATAATGATATATTCTTATTATCAATATTAAGAGATGAAAGTATATTTTTCTTTTACTATTAAAGTAAAAATTTAGTTATTTGCAACTGTGTATTTGTTAGAATAGAGTACATTCCAAACAAAATGTTGCAATTAACTTAAAATTGTTATATTACAAATATTATTAAATTAAAATTGTTAATATTTTAAAACTATATAAATTAGAATTATTTTATTAAAATGTTCATACTTTGAAAACTATTTTTAAAGCCTTGAGAATTGAAATATTTTGCAACTTATGAATTTTAATATAAATATAGTGATGAGTTTTCTATATTGAATTTAAAATCAAAGATGTAACTTGTTCTGTATATAATTTTATTACAATATATATTATAATAAAAATTTATTCTTATTAAAATGGTAAACGAGTATTATGTCTTATAGAAAAGACATCTTCTATTTGTAATTATCAAACTTATTATCATTAACTTATTGAAATTATATGGCAATACATGCAATAAAAATATTAAAATAAGCTAATAGAAATAATCGAAGTTTATATTAATTCTTATATTAATGTATTGTATTTTATGTATTCACATTATTATTTCGCACTTATTAAATGATGCAATAAAGATAATATTTAGGTAATAAATACGCAATAAATTATACAAAAATATTGTTAATATATGTAATTAAATAAAACAAGATACATTGTGTTTCTGAATATATTCCTACACATTTATACAGTATGCAATTGTTATTCAATTATAACAATTGTCATAACAATACAATTGTTATTCAGTTATCCATGTTTTCCATAAGGACTTTTTCCTAGTAATATAAAGAAAAAAAAAATATATATATATATATACGTATTATATAGTTATATAATTCTAATAAAACTTACAATTGAGATTTCATTGTTATATAAATCTTGATAATTCTTGAAAAGTCCTGCAGTTTCATTTTCTAATTTCTTTATTGTGTTCTGAATTTTTTTCAGTTCTAAACAATCTTCATTATATTGAATTTGTACTTCCTCCAACTTCTCTTTGCACGACTTTTTATTACTGTAATTAACAATTTCTTTTGTAATTAAATATAAAAATTAATCCTCCATTTAAAATATCGTGAGATATACCTTAATAATTGAGCATTTAAATTACGTAGAGGAGAAAGACGTTCTTCACATTGCATTTGAATTTCGTTTATTTCATCTTCTTTATCATGATCCTTTTGAACTACTAATTTTCTTTGAAATTCTTCAACATCTGTTTTCAGAGTATCAACTTGCTTCCTTGTAGTAACCTCTTGCACTTTTATTTTTCTGAATAAAACGAAAGCGAAGAGTGCGATGAATTGATCAATAAAAGAAAAGAACTTTAATCAAAACTAAAGAAAATTATTTAAATACTTTAATCGATCATGTATATCTCGAATTTCGGTGAATTTTTCCAATTGTTCTTGAATAAAAGTCAATACATTTTTTTGTTTCTCAATCAAACACTTTTTATCCTGGAATGCTTCTTGTATTGCTTCACGTTCTTCGATTTTAGTACTTTGCTGTTGTTCTAATTCATTTAAACGCTTTTGATATTGTTCAGGAGATTTTACAACCTCTGATTGCAATTCCGTTATTGCTTTACTCAACTATAAATTAAATCTTTATTCAACATAATATACAAATGATTTTAGTTTTACACTCAGTATTTATTCACCTTTAATGCTTGTGCTTTATAAGTGCCACAAAGTTCTACTGCTTTTTGCTTATTTTCTTCTGCAGTTGACATCCTTGTTACTAATTCAATATGTTTTTTATTATTCTTTTCAAGCTTAGATTGTAGCTTTTGAATTTCAGCAATATACTAAAAAAAAGAACAATAAATAAATTAAAATAATGTATATAATTCATGATAAAGTGAATTTATTACTAAATTAAATTTATCAATAATAATACCTTTTCCTTTATTGATAATTGCTTCTTTACATGCTGTGTGTTATTATTTATAGCTTCTTCTGTTTCATTTTTCTTTTCCAAAATATCATGCAAGATTTTTGCTCGATTCTGAATTTCATTGACTTTCTCTTCAATATCCGATTCTTTATTAGTTGCGTACAGTATAAAATTTGCTAGGAATTTTGCTTGTTTGCGAACTTTCTTTGATCCTGAATAACAAAATCATTTTCTACCCAAGTTATGTATAAATATTATTTATGACAGTTTCAACTTTATAATAAAACATTACCTGGACTAGTGATATCTGTGATACACAGATCTTTCACATATATTCGATCATATATTTGAGCCATTACAACATACAAATTTATAAGTTTAATTATAGTGAAGTCTTCACAAGATGACATTATATCCTGCTGTTCCATTGTTGGCTACAATAAAATCAAGTATTGTATTTCTTATAACATTTTCTTGTACATTTATATCTGAATAACAAAATATTACGTTAAATATGATATATTTAGCAATCGTTACCTTATCAATTGCAGTAACATCGATATAAAATCGTCTTAAAAATGTGGTAATTAGATTGACAATATATTCTTCTGTTGGATTTTTCAGATCATTTATAGTTGACGGAAGATTGGCTTCGGTCAAAATACTATGAATCTTCTCTATATCTAAATCCATGTTTCGTATTTACAATAGAAAATTGCTCTGCCTACTTAACTGGCGGTTTGATTTTAAACGCGTCCAAATTTATACACATGCGCAGATATTCCTCATGGCGAATTCTTAATCGAAATCTCAGATATTTGCGTTAATTGTCTAATACTTATAAACGTCATGTAACAAATTAAAATTTATATAACTAATTAAAACACAATCATTTTTGGAACCATGTGAAATATATTTTTCATACTTCAAAAAATGCATCAATTCACTAAGAAATATTACATTTACATATATACATAAACAAATTAATAATGTGCTTGCTTGATAAATAGATTGGTTTCGAAATATTATAATTATACATGAAAAACAGCATTAAGGAAGATTTAAATCTTATTAGTAATTTTCATATCATTACAAATTTTTAATGTTGTATGTCATGCAATAATGTTGCATGACTTATGAATTCGTCTAAATGCAATTAACTAATTTGATTACAAACCATTTACAAATAGTAAACTTTTTTTTTGTAGAAAGAGTGATATACATATATGTTGGTAATACTGAATGAATCGTAAGCATACTAGAAGCTTTACATATGATACGTCACCAACGAATTTGTACATAGCTCTTGTGTTACATATTTTTCTACTTCAATTATCTATTCTCAGGCGACAATTATTTTCATGCTTTGCACTCTTTCAAACCGAGTGACTTAAGAAGCTTCCTCTTTAAATATGGGATCTTCTCATAGTATTGAAATACCAGGAGGTGGCACAGAAGGTTACCATGTATTGAGAGTAAGAACGTTTGTCTTAGATTATTGTATATTACTTTGTATTTTTATAATGAATCATAATCCAACTTTTGATGATTAATATCTGGATGTATATCATAAATTTATCATAATTACAAAAAATCAAGTAATTTTATCATATATTTAATATATCATAATAAGTAATATATCATTCTAATCGAAAATAGAAATTGAAAGTATGAAGTTATTTTTTAATAAATATATCTCTTGCCATCTTCTTGCTATTTTTTCTTTTTTTGTTAGATGTAGCAAATTTTTTTAAATGTCACAACCTTATATAGGTACAAGAAGGTTCTCCTGGTCAGAAAGCTGGATTGGAAGCATTTTTTGACTTTATTGTAGCTATTGGAAACACACGCTTGGTATGTATTTTACAATAACTTCTGCCTTTAATTGATATTTTGTATTTATGAATTATACCAATTCTAAATGAAGTTAGAATTAAAAGTAATGATTTACTTTTACAGGATCAAGATAATGATACGTTAAAGGAACTTCTTAAAAATGGTGTAGATAAAAAACTAACACTTACAATATATAGCAGTAAAACACAATCTGTAAGGCAAACTGTCATAGTACCTAGTCTTACATGGGGTGGGCAGGGTCTTCTTGGTGTTAGTGTAAGATTTTGTTCCTTTGAAGGTTCTAATGAAAATGTTTGGCATGTTCTTGTACGTACAACCATAATTGAATCATAAAAAATCGAAAAATATACAAAAGAAAAAGTTTGTTAAATTATGTTTTTGTAGGAAGTTCATCCATCTTCTCCTGCGGAATTAGCAGGTTTACGTCCATTTACAGATTATATTATTGGTGCTGACTCTGTTTTACACGAATCCGAGGATTTATTTACTTTAATAGAAGCACATGAATCACGACCTTTAAAATTATATGTTTATAATACAGAAGATGATTCTTGTAGAGAAGTTACAATTACACCTAATCATACCTGGGGTGGGGAAGGAAGGTAAATGTAACGAATTGTTAATTATATTTAAAAGTATTGTAATTTATACTTTACAAATATTTTCTACACTTTTATAGTTTGGGTTGTGGAATTGGATATGGATATTTACATAGAATACCCATTAGAAACATTCAAGAGCATAAATCAAATAATTTATATACGGTATATATTGATCTGAAATGTTACGTGAGATTTGTAAAAGTATTTCGTAATAAATTCTGCTTTTTCTTTTATAGTCTAACGTTAAAGTCACTGTTTCAAATCCAGTCACATCAAATATTAGTCACATGGAAGGAAGTAATGTAGTTACAAACATACCGCCAGGTTTTTCTATTCCACCAAATTACATTTCATCGCAAGAAAATGTTGCGACAAAATCTGAACTTGAAACTATGTCTACTACAATGTACACACCAAGTGCACAAACCTATACAATGCCTCAATTAAATCCTGCTACTATCGGAGGATCTACAACTACTAATTCTGTGTCTCATGTGGTATCTAATCAATCTGTTACAAGTACAACATGCAGTAAGTATTTATAAATTATTAAATTTATAAATTTTCAGACAAATAAATGTAACAACATTATTTTTATTCAGGTAATGATTCCACTATGTCATCGATGTCGTATCAAAATACAATGCCAAATATACCTGGTATGCCAACTACTCCGCCTTTGCCAACTTTTACTGCTAATACGACACTTCTGAATGAAACAGTTGGTATTGTCAATACCAATACACCGAAAGATTTCTCAACTGTACAAAGTGGCATATCAGTACAGTTTAATGTGCCTCAATCTCACGTAGTAACGACCCCCATATCGTTGCCCGGGATGCCGCCTATTACTGTTAGTGCAAGTCTACCACAAAATACGACTTTCTATTCATCTGTTCTTCAGCAAAATGAACTAACTGATGTTAGTACCACATCCACAGTAATGCCAACAGCATTACAGTAACGATTATGTTATTTCTGAATGAAAATATCTGTTTTATAATAAAGTACGTATATAATGAAGAATAAAGGTAAAATAAAGAGCGCAACGTATCTATTATGAATATATTGTATTACTGTATTTTACTGCGTTTATACTTTATTACTTGTTTAAACGCAATGTATACAAATTTTCAGACCTGCGAGGATAAATTATTGTACATAGACCAAGACTACGTAAATTAAATTCAAAAGAATACTAAATTGTTACATTTTTTCTTACTTTTATTGCTCATACTTATACGTGTTACAATAAATATTATTTTTTTAAATCATTACAATTTAAAGAATATACATTATATAATTTATTATATAAGACTACAAGGAATAAGACATTAATGCATTTAAAAATTTGAAATGTCTCGCTGTCTTTTTACAAATTCGAAAGAAATTCATACAAGGTACCAATCATTTTAGATAAAAATCATTTATTAAATATTGTACAGATCAACTTTGACATTGTTGTATAAATATTCACGGAATAACAGGTTTTTATTTTAATAACTAAAACTGCTAGTCTTCTTTGCAACTTCTTCAGTGTTTTAAATGAACATTTAAATAATTATTTCGGTATAACCTAGTTCTTCTTCAGTTGGCAGTTTTATCTTTGATGGATCAATTAAATTTGGATCAATTGGTGGTAAACCATGTTCTTCTTTGTAACGAAGTTGTAAATATGCTTCTCGTTGAGCCCAATCTTTCAAAAATGGATCAGGTGTATAACCGAGTATAAGGAAACTTAAGACGAGAGTTATAGATATAGAGAAAAAGAATGTTAGATGCATAGCTTGACGATCTTTTTTTTCATCGTCGTCATAGTATCCGTAACTGACCCATGTACCTTTCACTTCATACTTATCAGTACTTTTAGCTACTGAATCACTTTTATTAATTTTTGTGTATATATTAGTTTCTTTTGGTTTTAAAAACGTCAATCCTCTCTTAATTCCTTGAGGACGAATTAATTGTAGTAACCTTGACATTCTTTAATGTCAATACTTATTTTTTCTGATAAAATTGTCGTCTTCTTTCTTTTTTCTTCCTCGCCAGCTCTCTGCAAAGTATTTGTTAATATATCGTAACAAATTCTGAAACCAAAATTAGATACGCGTGTACGTACAAGATGACGACCTTTACGGACTGCGACACCAAAGCTCGTGTATAACCTCTGAAGAATATACATATAACAGGGCGCCTAGATTTAAAGTTTAATACAATATAATTAAAAACACGATGTTTACTTCAAATAATTTTATTTTTTTTCTTAGCTTGTTGAATTTCAAAAGTAAAGAAATTAGATCTTATAAATAAGTCAATAAAGTAATACTACTTGAAAAGGTGTAATATAAATTATACAGGACTATACAATGTATGTCCAAAATCAAAAGTAGTGTTTATTTTATATATATTTCAAATTTATAAATTAATAATATTTATTTTTTAGTCTTTGTGCCATTGTTTTCAGTTCAATAATATAAGATCCAATTTAATTTAAACTTAAAAGATTTAATTTAATGGAAATATCTATATATATAATATACACATATATGTGTAAATATATTTATATATATTATATATATATAAATATATAAATAATTAAATATATATAAATATATGTATATTTTCTTTTTATGAACAAAAATATGAATTTATTTCAATTAATTTTGTACAACATTTTCATTATCATATGTGTCTTTATGGTCTTTATAAGCTACAGATTGGTATATCTCCTGCCATAAAAGATTACTTAAATCTTTTGTATTTTCTTCTTTTGAATAAGAAAAATGATGAATATATTTTTTCTTATCTGACACATCTAACATTATTATTAAGGATATGTAACATTACATATATGTAACAGAAAATTTCTCAAAAACCACATATTTTATAAATAAAGGATACTTCCTGCAATACTTTCTTCAAGTTTTTCATAGTCCCAATGTATTTTAGTGAATTCTTTGTATAATGCAAATTTTCTTCTATAATTACAAGTAATTATAAATTTTTAATAATAGAAGAATATAATAAAAGGAAAACAGGAATTTAATGAAACATTAAGTTATAATATATAAAGTACAAACCTTCCTTGATCTAGTAATGCTTGATCTTTCAAATTTCGCTTGCATGTCTTAAGTTTATTTCTTTGCAATTCTAATTGTTGATTCTCGTCTAAAAATTTATTTTTTTCCCCTTTTAATTCTGTCTTAAGAAATAATAAATTTTAATTTCTGCTATGTTTTAGAAGCAATTATGTCATATATTTATATAAAAATAAGAATACAGAAATAATTACTATATGGTTTAAGTGTTTAGATAAAACATTATTTTTATACTCCAATGTTTGTTTCTCAGATTGAAGAATCTCCTTACTAGAGTTTACCTTTGATGTTAAATCAGTGATTTTTACTTTATCGTCTGAAAAAGAAAACGTCATTATCTGTATACAGAAAACAAAATATAATTTTATTACAATAATATAATAAATTACCGCTAACATCTTGATTTTGTTTGTTTTTGATATGATTAATTAACTTCATCTGATTTTGTAACAAATCCTTAATTTCTGAATCCGAAATTTTGATGTGTTTTTCTTTAAATATCATTATATCATCAATACTATTCATTGCATTAATACCACCGTTAGGAAATTTGATAAAAAAATACAATTGTCACAAAACTCAACTATCAGTTATTCTTATTTAGAAAATTTGAAATATCACTATACAGTGTTACCAATAACATATTAAAATATTTCATTTATAAGCTAGGGATTTTATTCAACATACTGCGATAAAAAAATTGGTACAGAAAATTAATAAAATCATAAAAATTCTAATATATAATTTTGTATCTGTTAATTAAAAAAGTTTAAATTTTTTAACAAATAATGATTAATAATGTAATTAAACAAAAATATTACTTTAATTGCATTAAAAAATTTTAGGATTGAAAATAAAATCTTTATTCAACTGGTTATTTATAATAATAAATGTTTTATTATAATAAAAATGTATTAAACATCGATATATGTTTAAAACTCAATAATTAATGATGGCACTTAAATATAAAACATCATAAGATATGCATTTTTATGTATTACATATTATAATAAGAGTTATATGCAAAATACAATCTAAAGATACTTATATAATTACATTATTTTTATAAAAAAGCTATTAATAACATTTATGTTTTCTAAATGCATAAAGTATATTATGTTTTTAGAACAAAATTTTAATGAAGTCTTGCTGTTGCTGAAATTATGTTTGAATCACATTAAAAAATTTTTTTTTAAATTATTCAAATATTATATTTTTTTCGAAACGTTAAATTTAATTTTACTAATACATTATAAATTAATAAAATTATTTATGAACTACAATTTTGCAACCACTGTGTTGCAAGATATTGAGCAATTTATAAATTTAATTTCACAGCAATTTATTGTGATTTATTGTATTATGTTATAACTATTATAACTATCATGCATATTAATTATAAACGTAAAAAACGTAAAAAAACGTAAAAAATTCGAAGGTCTTGCATTTTCTAACAAAATATCAAGAATCCGTCATTTAATACTTAGAAATATATAAAGTATCTTTGATAAGTTATATAAACTGACTAACATAACTGATAATCATAAACAATATTTATATCTTTTTTCTAACCTAAATTAATCTTTTGAGATCAACAATCACTATTGAGTAGATTTACATTCATAGATATCTTTTGAGAAATGAGAACATTTGATATTCGGACATGTTCTCTACCACTTTGAGTATTACTTGATTCTGATGTTGAACCATTATTATTGTTGTTGTTATTGTTTTCTTCTTGCGTCGAATTAGACGAAGAAGGATCATTTGCTTGGATTAGAATTGTATTTAAATTATTATCCATTTGTTCGATTTGGTATTCAGCTAAGCTTCCATTTCTAACTTGTAGTTGTCTACAAAGATACACAATAGTTACGTGACAAAAAATAAATTTATTTGATGAATCGTAAATATCTACTTACTCTGGAGTCAGATTATTTGATTGATCATCAGCTGATAATTCCGGTGAATGTAGTTGTCTTAGTGCATCTACATTGTCGTTATTTGAATCGTATTCATAATTTGGATTTGTACGAACCCAGCATGGAGGTACATAACCGACAGCACGAACAAGATTGTTCTTATCTCTTAAAATTTTATTATTGTTACATGTTATAGACGGTGACCCTTCTTTACAGGTGATGAAAGGTTCTGTAAAATAGATAATTTATGAAGAAATTATATCAAACATCATATTAACATTTTTAATGTAACATACATAATGTGGTGTATAATTCTATACACATTATTACCGCGTTTTGAACAGTCCGCAGTTAATTCAGCGTTCAAGTAGGTAGGTATACTGTAATGAAATAATTGTGTTTTTCGTATAAAAAATTAACCGCTTTTATTCACGGTTAGTAACTTCAAACATGTAAGAAAGTGTTAAAAATTGAGCAATTACGACATAGAAGCTACAGTCTACAGTGCTTGTGTATCTTCATTTACAGTTTAGCGTGTATTTAACAAGTTTATTTAAAGTGTATTTAACAAGTTTATTAAAATATTTATTGCAAAAAAAAAGAGATAAAGCAAATAAACTTTCAATAAATAACTCCCAATACACCCATTCATTAGTAATAATCATCGTGTTTTAATATCATTTAAAGTAAAATTTTGTATAGTGCTATACTAACTAATATAAATTTATATTTTATTAACAGTATTTGTAACAATTAATATTACTCACTGTTTTCAAATGGCGGAGCAGTCGGTTCCATCACGCAAAATTCACCACGTTCACACTGTTCTACCATGTTTTTTCGTTGTTTTGATCTTCCTAGAAAATATTTTATACAATTGTATTTCATTTTCTAAATTCTATTACAGTTATTGTGTATCTCTATTATTAAATATTGTATATCTCTGTTATTATAATATTTAAGATTCGTTACTTACGTCGTTTGAGAAGTAGTATACCGAGAAAGGCTAATAAGGAAATTAGAATTATTCCAATTGTTGGGTAGATAATTACATCGGTATTCAATCCTATTATTTTTGTAAAAAAAAAAAAAAAAGAGAAAAATCAATACACAAAAATTATAATCTCAAGCAATTTTTACTAAATTAATTCCTTTTTTTACTTACTACGAACATTTTGTCGTATATCCGTTTTTCTACAAAATATTGCCATTTCTCCCGTACCTAGTTCTTCTGCGATGTAGCTACAATCAATAAATATGATCAAATAAAATATCATCTATAAATATTAAATGAAAAAATTAAAAAATAATCTATAAAAAAATATAAATGAATAATAAAATATATTACCCAGGAAAACAGGGGCCGCATTGAGAAGGATGTCGTGATCTTCCTTCATGATTTTCTACTCTATTGTATCTATTGCATTGCGTATAATCCACACATCGTTCCGATACATGATAACAATATTGTTTATTAGAACAATCACTATCATCACGACAAAATTTTTCCTCTATCATAGCCTGTAGAAAAAAAAGAATGAATTTTAAAAATTAAATTAAATTTTGGCTATAATATAAGACGCAACTAACAATAAATACAAAATGTAGCTGTAATGTTTTTTTTAAGGTATCTTCCCAAAAAATTATTTTTTTAACAAGAAATTTTTATAGTAATAATTTTATGATAATTTATAAAAGATTAAATAATTATCTTTTTTACACAATATCATTGATTATTGAAATAGAATATTCTATACTTTTATGATCTTAAAATGCTAATATTACAAATATAGTTACATTCTTGCAGAACTTCTCATAGATTTATTATTTTATTAATCTAATTCAATTATTTTTAGGAATGTAAGTATATGTAAACGTAGTAGGAAAGAATTGCATTAGGAAATTAGTGATATTTTGAACTTTTTCGAATCCTATTCCTATAAACTGGGTGTGGAACACGCGACATTTCCGATGTAAGTTTCAAGGATATTTGACCATATTTTACAAGCTATTTATTTAAAACCATCTTCAAAGAATAATTTCTCTAAATTTTGACCTTTTTCATATAACAACTATATAGTAAAATAAAAAATACAAATTCAAAATTACAATTTAATTAATTTCTTCAAATGTTTATTTCTTATTCACTACGTATATTATATTTATTGTAATATGTAACTTTATGAATGTTTATTAATACATTATTGAGGCATTTTTAATTTTTAACATTTCATGGTGGTCGCTAAAATTACATATTGTATATAATAAAATAAATAGCTAAATTTTTCAATACATATTATTATACTTCTTTTCTACAATTTATTTTTATTTATAAAATAGTGGAAACTTGAAAATTTCATTCGAAATATAAGTTTTTGTCAATAGGCCATAATTCTATGATATAATCATATGACATAATCAAAACAGATGAAACATAATCAATTATTAAAAAGAATCGAATCTTCATTTGTAAAAAGGAAGTATAAAGACTGATCTTTGTTAATATTTTCGATTAATTAAATGAAATGTAGGAGAATGGTCTTGCAGTTTTGATCTCTTGTGTAGTCGCCATTTTGTTAGCAAGTAGTAGCCATTTAATTTACTACGCAACATAAAATGGTAGTTGATTAAAGTTTACATATAATGACCTTATTAATCATTATTTTGATTATAGCATGAATAATTATAAATAATTATTCGACACTTTTAAATATATACATTTTTACACGAAAGCACAATCAGAAAAATCACTTTTAATAAGGATAATATTTTATATTTCTTCTAAACACGATTTCTACATTATTGTACAAATTATTTATACTTATTTTATAATTTTACACTACAATTTATTTTACTTCTCATTGCAGTGTTTACAAAAATACGTGCTTTATGCCACTGTTTCGACATCAAATAAAGAAATAATAATCCTGTATGAAATCATAGTATTTATATAATAATATAAGAAAAAGAAAAATAATCTTCGTCCTGATAAGATAAATTTCTTTCTAGATAAATTTCTGATAAAATTCACTATTTTTCTCGAATTAAAGTATAGTAAATTGTACTATGTGATAGACATATTTTGGGCTTAATATGAGGATTTACAGAGAAGATTTTAACGTTAATAAATCTTAACGTTTCTTAATTTGATAACAACACAATAGAGATTCTGAATTTATAAAAAGAAGAAAGATTGTTTAACAATAACAAACTTTTCAACAAAATTTGTTGATTGAAATTTTCGATATAATATATTAAATTCAAATTGTTGATGTTTAAATCGTGTTCAAATTCCCCTTAATTAAAGCAGACTCCTTATCTATCAAGTGATAGCGTATGATTTCGCTACACGAAAAACTGCAATTTACAATAACTAAAAGACAAAAGATTTGATTGATAATAATTGATACAAAATATGAGAAAATGTGTTATTATAATTACGCTCTTTATTTCTTTCCGATGTCTTATTTCTACGGCGGCTACAGATATTCCCGGGCAAAAAAGAAAAAAAAAATGGTGGTTGAATGAGTCATCGCGGCGCGATGACGTAGTACCGAGAATTGTGGATCATGTTCTGATTCTAAGATCACAGAACGGATTCATCAAAATATCACACATTATTAAAATTCTGTTACATTTGTGTCTTATTTTACTTTGGCACCGAATTTTATTTCATTGTAAATAAATAAGCGCGAATACTTGTTATCAGTAATAATTATCATGTCCTTCATTGGCACAATGAAAACAAGTCCGTACAAAGAAATGTGATCGTCTATAAAATCAGGTATAATTTGCAGATCTTAAAAAATATATTAATAAATAATCAAATTCTAACAAACAGATGATGAAATCACGATTTAAAATTGCATTTTTTAAAAAAACTTAAATTTTGATGTTAGTCTTGATAATCATATATAAATAGAACTTGGAACAGAGCTACCTGATTTCATATACTCCGTATTATAATCACTATCCTTACATGTTCATAAAAGACTCCTGTAGTGTATATAACATGTAAGTGATATCTAATGTATCTCAAACTTGATTGTGTTATTTATTTGATAACCCGGATATATATATTTGTATCAGTGTCAAAACTTCATGCGCAGTACTATAACCAGAAGTGAGCATGTTGTTTTATTAATTCAGATATTCTCTCACGTGTATTTGGAGACAAACAAATCACAAATTTTAATACCTCGATACGCGGTGTAGTGTAAAATAAATTTCCTTTTTACTTACCATTAGAAGATATGATATAGACGTATAAAGGTTGAAAAGATGAATTACTTCTGGTGATGTACTCGTATATGAGTAATATTCTTCCGTAAACTGTTGACAGATTCATTCGTGCGCACAATTTCGCACGTAAAAGCACTTGTACTTGTTTAGGATCCACCTACGATCTGATGCTGTTCGTCGGTAGAACCGGCGTATACTAAACGTGTTTGAACCTGCTTGCGACGAAACAGGTGGTGGGGGTGACGTCAACAGTAGTGTAGTAATATTATACAGAACCCCTCATTCTGACAACAATGAAATACTTTCTACTTATGCGTAGTTAGGGGAGCGAACCGATTGTGCGCAGTTTGAAATTTTGTCAAATAATTGTGAATGAGGCCAATTGAAAAAAAGATAAATTTAAATATTTTATTATTTTATATTACAAACAGTATAAAGATGCTTATATTTATTTAACGTTAAATTAATATTTATATTTTCAAATTAAATTCTGCTTGTGCTGCTGCAAAAAATTGAATTGTGCGTGCAATTAAAGTTGTATTCGTACTACGTATTATCAGTTTGTTTGACTGTATTTTCAACAAAACTGTCGATTGCATTTTACGTGCAAAGATATAGTTATTGAATTGTTATGTTGTAATGATGTAACAAATTGCATAAATTTACAAAAGTATAAAAATTAAAATTAAATATTAAATTTATAAAAATACATTATTAATAAAAATAAATGTAAAATCATTCTGTGTTATTATAATTCAAATTAATTCAAATAGTTAGAGTCAAAGATTTAATTAATGTATCGTATTAAATATTTAAAATAATTGCTATTGCTACAGAATGTGATTTGTTATATTCTTCTCTTGTGATACAAGTGACGTATCACTTATCATTGATATCGTTTCGATATATAATTCAAAAACATAATATTCGGTAATTTGACTTTATACGTTCAGAAAACTAGATCGCATAACTATTATTTTTATAAATATTTATTAAAAACTTTGTTAAAATAAGCCCCTGAATAAATAAGCAAATTTCATTGAGAATTATTTAAAGTTTTTAATAATGCACTTACTAATTAGTTTCTTGACAATTTATTAATAATTTGAGATTGTTACTAACTGATATTACATTTTTGAAACAGTTTAACTGCAAGAGAGGTGATAAACTGATAATGGTAGTATGTACCTATACTGCAATATTACAGCATATACTATTCTTGTTTCTAAGTTAAAAAGCAACTTTTGTACCATAATTTTGAATTAAAAAAAATCAAAAATATTAAGTTTGTATTAATTATAATTTGTTACATAAATTCAAATCTATTAATTATCGAGAATTAAAACTTAAGAAAGATTTAAATGTGCGAAATGCTTTGAATTATTCATATTTTTCATTATTAAATATGTAATATATCATTAAATTTATCATTACACTATAATGTTATTCTACTCCTACAAACCTTTACATAACAGTAATTAATGAAGGTAAAATACTTGAAAACAATGTATAATGAAGTAAAAAACATAATATGTATTCTCATTTTAGTATTATATGTACATACACTGATAAAATTGGGATAGCCTTATTTCTATTAATTTGTAATATAATAAGCCATAATACAATACTTAAAATATTAAACACAAAAATTAGAAACATTTCTAGAATATCATCATACAATACACAGTTATCAAGAATTAACGTTTAAACAGTTCCAGGATACTTCATTGCATTAACAATCACGACGTTTAAAACTATTAGTTTGAAGCACATTCTTCTTCCATATTCTGCTGTTATTTCAATACGATGTTTTTTTTAGTAAATTTATCATTTATAATCTCTATTGCGAATTCACTTTTTTATGATTGATATTTTTTTTTTGATATTACATACTAAGTAATTCCTAATTGTTTTCCAAATCAAACAATTACGTAGTAGGTATCCAATAGTAAACAATTTTATTTTTATACAAGGTTAAAACAATTATATTACTATGATGTAACTTTCTTTCAGCATATAAGCGTTTTTAATAAAGAGAAATACCAATTAGTATGTATTACATAAAAGGATACCATTTTCTTACAATGTTTTTCCTTTGAGGTATCCAAATATATGAATTGTTTGAATCTTCTTTCCAGGTACTACTTCATTCATCATATTATGGTCTCTGCTAGCTTATATATTACTGATAGTTAACATTCACATCACTTCCATGCTGTTGTGTGTATTTTCTGTAAAACCCAATGTGGATGTTGGCGCATCCTGTGATGTTTCTTCTAAAGATTGCGCATCCATGCCTTCTGGTATGTTATTTGTTGCTGAACTTGCTCCATCATCCCAGTTTATTTTGAATCTAGTGACACGCGGTTTATCCCCTAAGATGTTTCTTTGTACTTTATCAAATTGAGGCTGTGGTGGTGGATTTTCTCTAAGTTCCGCATCTGTATATTCATTATTTATAAAATAACCAACGCGCACAAATTCATGTCCTCTGTATGAACAAGTTAACAAAACAACTGTGACTCCTAAAGCATCATTTACTGGAATCCTGCTCACATCTGGAGGATCAGCCTAAAATAAATAATAGGAATTAAATAGAAGTAGAAAGACACTGTTGCCTTAACATAAGATTTTTAACAGAAATTCAGAACTATTACTTAGTTAAATAACATTATCTATGTACCTGAAAAATGAACATATGCCTTCCTTCGGGGATGGGTCCAACATAAATTGTGTCTAAAACCTGATCAAATTCTTCAGATTCGGCACTCCCAACATATATCATTTTCCATTCCAAATCTGTAACATCATCATTATTATCATTATCATTATCATTATAACACGTTATACTGCTTGCTTTATTAAGCAGGTCATTCAGTACGAACTTCGAAAAAGGGAATATATTAAAATTAATATATATCATCATTATCTTGACAAAAAGTCATTGAAAAAAGTTCGTCCTTGGATAATTAGGTGTTAAATCATTGAAACTAACCTAAAGCAAGCACCAAATTATACTCGAATATCTGATTCATTTTGTGTAACACCAAAATCAATTTGCGCGAATTTAACAAAAGGTGAAAAATATTGAACAGCTACCTTCTTTCAATTCCTCGATGCATTCGAACGTAACTTCAAATTGAAATGGATTTAGAAACGGCGAAGGATTATCGAGAACAGCTACATTTGCTAATTGAACTTTGGCCATTGCTGATTTTGTTCGACGAACGAAATTTCACTGAAAACACGCACAAATGATCAATCCGTTTATCAGATTCTCTTTTTCACACTGTACTGGACGATTCAATCCCTTGAGAGACGAAGGATCGCGAACGAAAGTATAAACAATTTCATCCCAGCACACTGCTTGCTTTGGCGGCAAACGAACCAAAGAACATTTCCGGTGTTTCGAGAGTTACCGAAACTCGCTAGCGATATAGTATATATTTTGCAGACAGAAATTTACAAATCACTCGCTTTAAATCAGCGTAGATTTTAAGAAACACAAGAAAATTCAATTGCAACCTTGAATTTTAATAATTATTCAGTACAAACTATTATGATAGTTTAATTGTTGTCACGCAACTTTGAAATTTTTACTTTTCAATACTGGCGCAATGTTAATTGAACTTCTTCTGATTCTGTATAATATAGTTTTAAGATCGTGGAATGTATCGATTTTTGTAAATGGATAGTAAAATGAAATGTATTTAATAACATTTTTGCTCATCCTAAGTTAAATTTAAAGACGTACATGTTTATAAGATACTGTCCTTAAGGATTATTTACAATATGTAAGTAATTACAATATGTAATTTTCAAATCTAATTACAAAACTTGATGAATATTTTGAACGATATGTAAATAAAAATAATATTATATCTTCGTATTATATATTATACCTACGTATTAAGAAATGTTACAAATTTTAATAGAATAAAATTAGGTATCTAACATTAAATTTAAAATCAAGCAGTTGGATAGGCATAGACGTTGTGCTAGACAGATCTTATGCCCACTGCAATTTTATGTCTAAAATTAGTCAACATTTTCACCTTCAAAAAAATTATACAACAATCTTTTTTGCAATTTTCTAAAATACTTTTAATGATTAAAAATATATTATTCTAGTGCGCGAAATAAATTGTAAATTATACAATTCGTTAACTTTAATGCGCGATCAATTTGAAAAATAATGCATATATACCTCGTATGTACATAAAATTTTGTCTGTCTGTAAACTACTTCATAGTAAGTTTTCGTTCATTTAAAATTTAATTTCAATTCCAACAATAGCAAATCATCTCAGACAAAATATATAAATATGCCTCATATACTTTGCTATGTATCTATATTAAAAACAATAATTAATTTTAATTTTTGAACCGTAATTTCAAAGATAATGTTATCGATAACATTTACAAACAAATTCGGTTCTAATATTCAATAAGTTTGCGAGAAATTGAATCCTACTTGAAAATGTATTTCGATTTATTAAACAAAATTTGAAAATCTTTATTAACACAATTTGAAATTTAAATGGACTTTACAATGAGAACTAGTGATCTTAAACGAAAGACGAAATTCCAAATTCCAAAAATTGACAAATTATTTCCCTCGACTAGAGTTTTTTGCAAATTAGTACAAAGCACTTCAATTTGGACATGGTGGCGTTATCTATAAATGAGTTAGTGGTAACTGATTACTTTTAAAAATATTTATTGCTGAATTTTACAAAAGGAACATAAAAGGAAAGCTAAAAATTTAATTAAGAAAGCGCAGTTACAAAAGTAACCATTTCAAATCTCTAAATTAATTTTTTATGCAAATGAAAAGTTATTTATTTTACGAGACCAGAAACATTAGCGCCGTGTTGTGGCGAAATAATGGAACTAAACGCTTTATAGCATAGGACGTATAGGACATAGGATAACCATAAGATAGATCTAATATTTAATTGTTTTTCGTGTCCCATGTTTTGGATGTCATCTGATCCCCGTATCATTTTGGTGTCACAATCTATCATAGCGATTTAAGTGGGTTTTGCATCGTAACACTACAGACGAGGTATACGAATAGACTTTGCATACAATGAATCTTTTTCGCCCCACGACTGGAAGATCTATGGACTTTTTTACCATTTTCGTGTCACATCCTATCGTATCGATTCAGGCAAGTTTTGTACCGTGAAAATAAAAAAAAATGGACAGCATTGCCAGATTTATTTCGAGAATTATTCAATGAATTAGTGCTACTTCATCAATGAAGGAATATAACGATTTAAAACAGAGATTGATGAAAATGGAGATGAAAAATTAAGTACATATTTGACTATTCACATCTATTTAAAACTATTAGAAAAAATTTATTGAAATATGATATATTTATGAACAATACATGATGTTTTTTTATTTACAAATTTGCAAAATTCACAACATTAATGAATTATTACTATCTCGTAAACTCGATTTTATGAAAGTTTGAATTTATCAATAAAATATTTCCACAAATATTGTTTGCAATAGAGAAGTACATTATGTATTGTAAATTATTTCTTGCAAAATTCATCTGTTCGGAAATTTCGAAGTCAAATTTATTTTTTTGATCGATACCATACATATTTTCTTTTTTATAGTACAATGTAATTTATTAGGACGAACTTACTGAGTTGCATTTTCGTGGCGTTTCGTCTGTGGAATAACGTTCAATTTACATCGAAAATTATTGAATTTAGTAAATCTCAACAGAATTATAAATTCAAAACTAACCGTAGTTGCAAACGTAGTTTCACTTTGCAAAAAATATAGAAATTACAATATTTATTGTTGCCTTAAATTAATGGAGACTATAAAACAATAAAAACTTAATAATTACTGAATAGAAAAAGGTCCGACAGTTGATCGGTTCTCCGGATACGGAGGTTCATTCGAAATGACTTCAGACCGGAGTATCTCGAGAGCCAAATGGACATTCTCGCTGAAACTTCGGCCATTGCATCAGGAACACATGACCATCGGAGAGGTGGCACGAAAAGTCAACCCGATGACGGGTTCTCCTGATACAGAGGTTCTAACGAAATGATTTCGAAAAGGAATATCACGAGAGCAAAATGGACGACCTCGCTGAAATTTCGGCCAATGTACCAGGAGCACATGACCATCGGAGAGGTGGCACGACAAGACCCATGGTTGACCGGTTCTCCGGATACGGAGGTTCTTTCGAAATGACTTCAGACTGGAATATCGCGAGAGCCAAATGGACATTCTCGCGGAAATTTCGGCCATTGTATCAGGAGCACATGACCATCGGAGAGGTGGCACGAAAAGGTCTTCCGATGACCGGTTCTCCTGATAGAGAGGTTCTTACGAAATGACTTCAAAAAGGAATATCACGAGAGCAAAATGGACGTCCTCGCTGAAATTTCGGCCATTGTATCAGGAGCACATGACCATCTAATGGGTGGCACGACAAGTTGCATCCAAGGTGGCATTGATGTTTCAGCGAGAATGTCTGTCTGGCTCCCGAGACATTTCGGCTTGAAGTCATTTCGAAAAACCTCTGTATTAGAAGTACCGCTCGACAAGGGGGCTTGTCGTGTTTCCTCTTCTTTGGTCATATGTTTCTGGTAGAGAGTTCGCAATTTCAGCGAGAAACACCTTGTGGCTCTCGAGATAATCCCGTTTGATGTTTTTTTCGGATAACTTGTGTATCAATGGACCCGCTTGACGGGGAGTCTTGTCGTTGCCCGTGGGATGCAGATGGTTGTCTTCGTTGACTCTTGAATGGATTATCTCGAGTTATAGATTGTATTATGTCGATGGATGTTCTTACTTTGTCAATAACTACTTTACTTAGTAACTAATTATTCTTTCAGTCCAGTGAAATGAGAAATTTTTTGGCAAACTGTACTTTGGTTGTGTCGTTCTTAGCTTGATATGGTTTTTCAAAGTTGAGTGTTTGGTAAACTATATCAATTACCAGGTCTCACCACGAGGTAAGGTGATTTCAATCGAGACCAGCCCTGGGCCCTAATCTCATTCGCCTTCCATAACACGTATGGCTTGATATTCTGCTTGAAGAATGCCGTGTAGTTATTGTACTTGTCCTTCTTACGTATTGCAAGAGCAGGCCTTCCGTGGCACAAGCTTATACTTAAATGTAAAACTTATCTCTGAAATGCTTTTGGAACTCTATGGATCTCTGTCTTTTAATCAGTTATTGCACTGACAAGAAATTTATCACTCATACGAAAAATGTTAGAACATATACAATTTCACTAGGTAATACAATAAATCGGAATAATTCGCAGCCTTTCGCTCTAGAGATATATTCTCTGCCAGCACATTCTGTATCAATGGTACATTTATTTTACTTTGAACGAAATATGGGAAAGAATGCTACTGATGAAAAAGATGTCATTGTGCAGAATGTGCTCATAGTGAATTTGTAAGAAGTAACTAAATTGTGATTAACGAAGACGGGTCGCATTAACTTGATATTAAAGCCCACGGAACTTAATATTTATATGCACGCAACTTAATAAATGTTAAAATCCACGCATCCTACGGGGTCCCTCCTTGTCCCTAGAAAAACTAATTTTTCTTATAGTCTAGTCTATACCGCTAAATAGATAAAGGATGAAATTTATAACATGTAGACTAAACTGTAGGTTGCGTAATTTTTAGTTTGACGTCGTTTTACAAATAGTGATATTGGGAGACATCGAAATTTTATTAGTTGTGCAAAATTAATACTCCGAGATATTAATAATTAGAAAACGATACCAATTACCAACACTCACCACGTGGAGGTAACTACGCACGGGTATCATTGTAGTGTATCGTAAATCAATATTGTTTTACATATTTATCACACGAGTCACGTGTTTACAATTGTATTGAATTTAAATAATTTTTAAAAAAAAATAATTTGTTAAAAAAATATATCTGAGATCGATGTATTGGTTAATTTAGAACAGTGAAATAAATATTTTTGTTAAAAAATTAATTAATGACAAAATTATATTTTCCTAATTATAAATTCAAAGAAAAATACTTAAAATAATATTTAAATAGCATTGGTATTGTTAAACTAATATTACTTGCGTGCATGCAGGAAGATAAAGTATTATGTATAATTACTAAAGGATAGTTAATATCAAAGTATCTCGTGTACGAGTATGATACGACTCATAGCAATTGCACTCGTATTCAATTTCAAATAATCATGATCAAGAATTAACTCAAGACCAAAAAACCAAACCGACTTACTGATCGTTGAACGCAGGATTGCAAAATCTGGCTGCGTTACATTTGATTGTATTCAACGCCTCTGAACTTGTTGAACATCTGCTGATGCTTCTGCTTCGCAAACTCTCTTCAACAATGTATGTTTGAACACCGTCCACAATTTCACTTTTAATTAACTTTTAATATTTTTAACTCAGTTTCAATGCTTTTAACTCTTTTTAAATATTAGATAATGTTTAAATAATTAGAATATTCAGAAATATTATTTAGAAATTCACATCTAAATGTTGATCGATGTGCACGCAACGGAAATTTAATTGGTATGGTGCTCTCGCGCCAGTTGGTAATGAGTTCTCAGCGCCATCTGTTGGCAGGTTTGTGGTATTAATTAATTGTAAAAAATAAATATTTTTGTGTTTTCCTGTTCATAAGGGATATGAAAGAAGCTGAAGATCTAATCGCAAAAGTTCACAATTCAATTTTCTAAATTAAGTTTCATTGCAAATGAAAATTTATTTGTTTTACGAGGTTGTAGGTACAATGATGATAATTAACTCAATCAATGTACTACAAATTATAATAATAAACTTCGTATTAACTATAAGTAAATTATATTAAATATTATTACAAATTACAAAGATATATATTAAATTTTACAACGTAGATTAAACTGTTTTCTTTAAATGCTAACTAACGAACAATGTGTGTAACAATTTATTTTCTGTCCACTATATATATACATCTCTAACGACAGCCAAAATTCTCCGTGGTAACAAAATAAATAAAATATCAATTTATAAATTTTCTATTGTTTATGAGTTTTAACAAAGTTGGCGCTGTCGGTTTATCGGAAACGCACCTTTCGGCGGAACAATTGAGGAAACGCAGATGGCGTTGATTTCAATTCTGCTGAGATAACGCTACAAGGTCAGAAACATTAGCGCCACGTGATGATGTGACAAAATGATGGAACTAAACACTTTTTATCGAAAACGAGAAATATAAATAATTTTTATTTCACGCATTCCATAGGCATTCATTAACAAGCATTGATTAATTTATAGTTAAAATTATTTTAAGAATTACGTTTGACTATACCATACATTGATATCTGATTTTTTTGTGAAACACCATTTGCCTAGTATTTTAACTTTTTGTTGACAGATGGCTGTCTATGTGCCGTTTATTATAATTTCTCTTAAATGCTTTCTTTTAACTGAATATATGTTCATAAGTATATCAAACAAATAATTTGTATGTATATCATTTCTTCTAATCAGTAACATATAGTATGAATATCTGATCAGTTGTATAAAACAATTGTAATGTAACATCCTACATATATATACATATATATATATATATATAATGTTAGGTTCAAATCCATGGATCTAAGATTTCTGATTCAATAAATATAACACAAGTATTTATATCAATCTTCATTTTCACCTTTCCGTGCACAGAAATTTAAGATATTTCAATTTGTTTGAAATATAATTTGAAAAATAATTATTCTAGTTTTTTTTTTTTTGTAAAGTAAAAATTGTTATCCGAAACAACCAGAATTTTTACATATAAGGTTTATTAAATATTTCTTTATGTACATTATTCCTGACATACTTGCGTTATCTATACAGAATTGCTTTTACATCGCGACATAGGTCGGCAGACAACTCATTTTTAAATATTTCCTTTTTCTCCATTTTCGTTAAATGACAATATGAATTTATAAACAAGCAACATCGAAATAAACGCTCTAAACTGCATTACTATTCGTTGCGAGTAGCACCGTTTGATCCGTAATTAGGTCATGACAATTAATGTAATTTCCACTGGTATCAAGAAAATTAAAACTTCACTGCTGGATGATTATTTAACGGCGCATACTATAGTATACACAGTGAGAATGCGAGACGTTCAATCACCGTAGAAATTTGGGACAAAACGGCGATTTAAAATAGGTTAAAACAATCTTTAAAGAGATGGTAAATCGAACGATCTATCAGCGAAACAATGACGAAAATATAAAAGCTTTCGTTTGTAATGTATCTGTTTGTACGTCTGGCCATCTTAATTTACTACAAATCCTTATGTTTTTTTTAAGAAAAATAGAAAAAAAGAGATAAAGAAAATAGAAAATAGACAATTATCCTGTGCAACGATTAATATTGACACAATCGCAGAAAATTAGGAAAAACATAATAAGATGTTTCGCAAAAAAGCTTTTATTTACATTTGTTCCTCTTTCTTCAGCGCTATGCTTTTTCCTTTAATCTAAAATCGCAATAAAATCCCACAAAATCGCATTCACATTGATCGCCATCTTGCTGTGGAATGTTTCACATAATAAATACAGCTTTCGACATAAATTAAAAACGAGTCTTGCATTTACAACTGAGAATTATGAGGGGGAGGGGGAGGGGATAGAAGTTAGGTGTGTGTGTGTGTGTATGTGTGTGCGTCATGTGTAATGAACATGTATACGTGTATGATCGGTGTGTGACATGAATACTCGAAGCACGCGCTCGTGCGCGCATGTATTAATGTCTGTTTGCACGTGAACCTCGGTGCACGTTGGATAGAATCTGCACAGAGATTCTATCGCAACAAATTTATATCTACTCACGACGAGCTCGTATACCTTATTTACAATGTCCATATAAACATATACACTGCGCTGACCGCTTTATTTAACCTATTACCGATATTACGAAGTGAAGAAGGTAGAAAGTACTGTTTTGTACCGTAGGTTCAATGCGAAAGGAACGCGTACTTACACATAAAATAAGATGACTTCAAAAAAGAAAGAAAAAAAGAAGAAGGAAAAGAAAGAGTATAGAATAAGTGGATTAAGCACAGAGGAATTAATAACAGAGGGAGAGGGGAGGAAGGGGAAGGAAAAAGGAGGTAAATAGACAGTGGAAGGAACAGAAGAAAATATGCTGGCCTGTGCGCGAAGTTCAATCCTTCGTATGTGGTGTCTCCGACGCGGAGAGGAAACATCGTTACATCGTGCTTGTCGCTCGACATTGAATTCGTTTAACAGAAATCGCTGATATCCGTCTCTACGAGCGCAGTAGCATCTACCGGCTACATCGACGTAACTTAATATGTAACAGGGAATTCTTAATCCAATTCTTAACTGCTAAATCAATCTTACAATTGGACTGAGTGATAAATTATTATCGACTGTACAACGCCGTTAGTCTTTTTTCTTTTCTTTTTTTGTTTCTTTTACTTTTAACTTCTTCAACTTTATCGTCGTATCTTCGGTCTTCTTGTTCTAAAACAAGACACTTCTTCTTTTCACTTCGCTTTCTTTCAACCTGACAACGAAAACAAAAAAAAAAAAAAAATGGAAGGAGAATTTACATTTTTCTACTTACTCGCTCGGAATTATTTTTTTTTTCTCTCGTAGAACTACTACAAACCTCTCGAGTCTCATTTCGTTTTTTTTTTTTTCGTTCATTTTACTTGGACCACGTGAATAAGTTTCCATTTTTTAACTTTTTTAACATCTTTTTTTTTTCGCTTTTACTCTTCATTATAAAATATACTTCCTGTCGATATCGCAAAAGCAAGTACGCAGTGGAATCTCGTGCGCGCAGAATCTCGAGGAAGGATACACGCGTATCGGTTGAACAGGTGATAAAAAATGGCGTGTTGGGTACTAAATTTGTACAAACGCGCGGTTCATTTTCGCTAGTGAAAATTTAACGATCTGGAAAAATTCGAGTACTCATCGGGAATAGCCCGTGTCGTTAAAACAAACTGTCAACCACGAGTTTTCGCAGTAACAAGAGGTAAAAAGAAAAAGTTATAAAGTGAGAAAAATTACTAGATGGCGTGCCTATAGTTCATCCACGGGATTACACTCGCCAGTTTCTTCATTGAATCACATGTTACACCGATACGTTTCCACAGCCGAGTTTGTCTCGCTACTTGAAGAAGGAAAAACGAAAGAAAGCTTTGCCTGCTATAAGTCTCCTTTTTATCTTCATTTCGATGACGATATACGATCGTATTCGTTTAGATCACATGAACCTTAAATAAGTACCAAGTGCCCCTAATGTCGAAGTTCGAGATACCCTGAACACTACCCACGTTAACAGGTAGAGGAAAGAAACTCTGTGTTACCGAGAGTTCCACGTATACATTTTTCTTTCATCTTTTCTAATCTTCGTTATTTCTTTTCTTTTTTTTCTTTTTCGTCTCCGCCTCTTTGATCGAGAGCCTCGAAATAAATATTACGAATACCATGAACAGCAAAGGTTCGCCGGCTCGGACGCAGACGCGAAGCGGAAGAATGCGAATGGCGAATTCATCATATTTTTTTTTTTCGCTTGAAGGTTTTGTCTATACACAAGGACGTATCTTACATAAAGTTAAAGGTAAAATTAGTTTCTTTAAAGTTGTTTAGACCATTAGTTGCCAGAAAGAGAGAGAGAGCCACGGAACATATCCTTATATCTTTGTTGACAATCTTCTCTGACCGTAATCTGCAACACAAAAGCATAAGAAATAATCGTAAGTGTATCGTAAACATTGGACATTCTTCTAATTCTATACAACTTTGAATCTGTCGGCAAGAAATTGCTGCTTATCTCTCGTTATCTTTAAATACTACACACACACACACACATATATATATAAAATATTTTAATAGTACAGTATTCGTTCGTATCGTTCAGGAAGCTGGAGGGAGGATTTCATATGCGCGCACATCCCGTTAATTCATTGTTCCTATTAAATTACTTTTAACGCTGTTCTGCATAGCAGGGGAAAGAACTTTAACCTCTGTTAGGTAAACTTTTTTATCAACTTCTTGGGGAGATAAAACGCACGGAATCTCAACTTTTAACGATTCGCAAGGCCGCGTTTTCTCGCTGTTCGCGTTTCTTCATTTTAACCGAATTACGCGGCGCGTTATATATCAGACACCTTTACGACGTCTGGATAAAAACTTAATGGAAACTGCTTTTTTTTATTCTTTATCGATAGCGCGTGTATAATTTCATCACATGTCTTAATCCTTTTGAATGTTAATCCTGTTTGATTAACATTCTTTTAGTCAAAGTCTATCTTAATCAAAGATATAATCACAGATAATTTTAAAACATGAAGATTTACGAAGCGTAATTAAAACTGTATATATACAATAATGTACATACAATGTACAATATTATACAATATTGTCTTCATGCTTCAAGTTAAGAATTAGCGTATCTTTAAATAAGATACCGTAGATCTTTCAAATATAGTTAACATTCGAATGCACTGAGACTTGGAATACAAGGATATTGAGGATATAATTCTTTCTCCGATAATCTTCGTTTATTTTCAATTTTTGATGAAACTTACCGAGTTAACCGGGAACAAGAAGTTACAATCTGGAACGCCTGGAACGATACGACTTTTACGTGTTGATGTACAACTGGTGGTGAGTCTGGTGCTGACTCTGATGCGGATGTTGCAGCGAGTGTTGATGCTGGTGCTGATGAGGATGCTGATGCTGCAGCGTTGGGTGTCTCGCGTTGAATCTCACACTTCCGGCCAGCGAACTTCCTCTACCGTGGGTGCCAACAACACTCGGTGTGTCCGACAGTTCGTCGTCCTCCGCCCCTAAGCTACGAAACCTGACGAATCCATCCTCGGCGACGAGCATCGTCGAGCCTGTGGTCGGTGTTTGCTCGTGGACAGCACCGCCACTTCCTTGCTGCACAGGCGTGTGCCTGCCGCGACTTTCCGAGTTCCTTAGAGTTTGTATCCCATTACCATGCCGATTTAACGAACCGCGACCCTCATGTGGGAAATGGCCCATGGTGCCTGACTTGCGAATGGAATGCCTCTCAAAAGTACCTGCAACAACAATACTATCGTTTAGTATATACTATATAGCCTCATGCTTGAAAAAGGGATTGCTCGCTTGTTGTATCTTTTTTTTCTTTCTTTTCAACCTTCTTCGTTTTTTTTTTTCACAGTTCGTGGCGTATCTCGTCTAAATGAACCGACAATTTGAGTTTCTTTCTTTTAGACCAACAATAAATCTAGAATGTAAAGGAATGTATTTAATGTATCTTTAGCGTTTTCGTTTTTAATAGTTTCGTTGATACAGAGCGATTCAGTGACACAAAGATATATCTAAAATTTAATTGATGAAAATTATTTCTTTTAAATTACTGAAATTATTGTTTACAGGGGCGACGAAACAAAGAACACTTGAAATGACCATACTTAAATAAATGGTTGGATTTCCGGCATTGAAAAAAACAAACGTACGAATAGAAAAAAGATCAATGTCCCCGTTCAGTATGCTATCCCGGTCGTGGCACCTTAAAGGCAATAGCGCGTCGATTAGAAGACAAAAGCGTAGAAAGAACTGCTGATTTCGAGGTTTCGATATTGTACTAATACCGCGAGTCAGCGTTCCGACCGTCCTCTCAAGGCACGTTGCTCCGAATGACCTAATTCATCGTTTATATATCTCGCAAGACTATTGGGAAAAACAACAATTTCACATCTGCGTCATAAGAATTTCATGGAAATATTATTAAATAATCTCTCTCGCGAATATCCTTTTACGTCAGGGAAAATTGCAATTACATCTTGGTCGAAGTGCTTTAAAAACAAGTAGATTTTTACTTCCGTCCAGGAACTAAGAAAGTAAACGAACTTTAACTTTTTCTTTGCCTCGGGACTTTTCCCTAAGCTTAAAAGTAAAATTAAGAAAATAAGTATTCACTTAAACGAGATACGCAAAAATTATACGCAAAAATTATACGCAAAACCTGTTTCAGGTTTGCTTGTCACGTTTTGATGCAATTAAAAAAAAAAAAAAAAAAAAAAAAAAAAATTCACAAGACCTAAGACAGAAGTTAGATAATTCTTACGAAACACAGAGAAAAACGAGAAAAATCTTTGCTGGTTCAGATTCAGATCATAACATTGAACATCACGTGGTAGTGCAGACGCGTCGATACCTGATATGTTCAAATGCTCGGGCAGTGTGTTCAGCGGGAAGCTATCGTCGTAAACCTGTTTCCCAGTTCTCATCGTGTAGTTCTGGATCGCCTGGTTGGTGCTGCAGATAGCTGGGTAAAGCACGTCGTCCATATTCTCGGTGGAGGTCGAGCTACCGCATGGAAACAGGGCGAAGCCAGAATGAACCGGGTGTTGTTGTAACTGTTTCTCTCGCAACGGGTACTGGGATAGACTGGCTACCCAGGCGAGTAGACCGCACACCGCCAGTTCGAGTAGTCTAACGGAGAACTGCCAGCCCCACCATAGCCATGGATACGATTGTGGTCGTTCCTGGACATTCCCGAATATCCCGTACAGTTGGACGAATCCCATCAGTATGAAGAATAAAGCGGTAGCGATGCTGGTGGTGATGGCGGTGCTCAAGGCCATCGTGGTAGGATCGGTACCGACTATGTGATTCGTCCCTGCCGTCTTGTTGTTCGTTAGGAGTATCTGCGAGCGTACCACTCGGTAGACGTACATGTAACCTAAGCCAAGCATCACGCAGACGATGATGTAAACGCACTGGCAGATTAACGGTAGTATCTTCGCCTCGTCCTGATAGCCAAGCACGTGCGTGGACACGTGCAGGGAGACGCAAAGGACTATGTGAACCGTTGACGACAACACCAGCGCGGCTGGTGACAGAAACCTGTTGTTCAAAGACGGTGCTTCCGAGCAACGAGCTAGATACAGCACCAAAGTAGCAAACGCGCTGGATAACAACGGTGCCGGTAGATACATGAGCACTCGGGATAAAGGTTCGGGCAGTGAATGGCCTAGATTGTAAGCGTCGTAAAACAGGTGAAAGCACCTTAAGGTACAGACGGTTGTAAGAAGCAGATGAACAGTAAGGAAGTACGACTGGGTGAGTAGATTCGTTGCTTCATTGAAACGAACGATCTTGTAGATCGAGTATAGAGCCATTAGCGTGAACATGATGGCGGCGACGTATACGTGGAGGAACCAAGCGATTCGCCAGGTGGATTCGAGAGGGTGTGTGTCTACTTGTGGTACGATACGATCGCCAGCCTCGTTCGGCCTCTTGGGAGGTGGAGCAGGAGGTTGTGGCTGAGGATACGGAAGCCTCTCCGTATCCACGATCTCGATGTTCTGCGTTTTGAAGCCATTCTCGTTCCTGAGCCCGTGATAACTGTCGTCGTCGTGCCTCCTAGTGTTTGGCAGATTGAAAATCGTCGGTTGCGTAACAGACTTGGCAGAGTCTAGCGTGCTAGACGTTCTGGCCGTAGTTGTAGACGGCGTTGTCATTTTCTCAGTGGTTGGTATCACTGGCGTGTTCTGTGCCGGATTTTTCGTTGCCAGAGGCTTCAAAAGTATCTCCGGAATATCCTGCTTACGGCCATTGCTGCCCGACAATATTCTCGAGATGCTCGGATAATGCAGAGTGGCCACAAACTCGTTCGTACTGTTTCTCCTGTCCAATTCGCTGGACTCCACCACGTTCTGCTGCTCCTTGCTCGGTGTGTTTAACGGTTTGTTTCTAGAATGAGAGTGTCTCTCCGGCATCTGAGAGGGACCTTGAAGATCGGGAGGCCTGATAGGTATCCTCTCGTGAGCCGGCGTGCCGCTCGGCGGTGGTACCGGTCTCTTCAGACCCGAATGAACGTCCGAGTTGGTTCCCCTCAATGTTGGCTTATTCGCAAACGGATGAAGGTACTCGGGCGGCAGAGGAGGCGTGAAGAGAGCGCGAGAAGGTGGAGCGTACGAAGGCAATTCGCGAAAGGCCGGCGACATGGTCGCCCGAGGAACGGGAGGATATCTGACGGATGGTATTGACGGACTCGTCGTCGTGGTCGTGGTGGTGGTCGTCAGTGGTGACGGCACCGTCGACAACGTTGTACTGGCCGAAACTTGCGCGTCGTAGGCGGGCACGCTGCGTTTCGTGGTCGCCGAGCTGTGCGCCACTTTGTTAAATATCGCCGCGAGATTTTTCTCCAGCGCGGTGTTGTCCAGGTTGAAAATAGCGCTATTCGGTCCACCATCGCCGCTCGCTGAACAAAGAAGAATCGAGCAGGAGGACAGTACCAGCAGCAACGTCAATAGGAGCAGCCGCATCATCGGGGTCATGATAATGCTCGATGACAGTAATAGAACCTGAAGCACTGACAGCTGGAGAATTCAGCTGGGCATCGGTTCATTCCATAACCAACAATAGGAAACGGGAGAGTTTGTTGACGCACGTACGCACGCACGCACGCACGTACGCACGCATGCACGCACGCACGCACGCACTCAACGTTCTAAGGACACTTGTGAAGACGTCTATGTATCTTCCTCTAATGAATCCCTATATATTCTCTGCCCTCTCGATCGGTGCGTTCTTGAGAAACTTCTTTATCGATATTGCAGTTGCCAGGGACCAACTTGCAGTCTCGGGGAATGAGACTTGTCTGACGGGGTGTGCAACCCAAGTCGAATATTACATTCCTAAATGTTGTACGACAGCGACGGCGGCGACGACTGCGACGACGGGCTTTATTAGTTTATACGTTCTTGCCGGAGTTCCTTGTTGCTACACCGTTGCTTATCAACGGCATCTGTTGCATTTCCTTCAGATAGTAACTATATATCACTGGCCTGATCTTTGGAAGCAGTTTCGTGGTCAATTTACTTCGTCCTCCGAACAGTTGGATTTCTCCTAAAACGTTTTCAAGTCTCTCTCTCTCTCTCTCTCTCTCTCTTTCTCTTACTCTCCTCGTCAGTTATATTGGTATATGTGTACGTATGTATGTATATATATATATATATTTACATTTTCGAAGAGAGTTCTCTATAAAACCAAATCTCCACCTGGCTGAATGGAAGTTGGAAATTAAGAGAGGACTGCTACTGTTAACTGTACTCTTTGTGTGCCCGCTGTTGCTGTTAACTAACGCTGCTATTGCTCTCTCTTTCAACGACACAGGCATATGCAGCATATACTAAAGCTGACCTTCTCCCCTGGTTTCCTCTATTTCGTTATACAGTAGAAGAGAGGTGCTCCACACACGACCAACTATTACCGGTTCGGCTCGTGTACTTCCATTATATATCATCGGGATTCAATAAGCCTCGGATTATTTCGCCGTGGTAACGGCGTTACAACGTTGCCTTGTTCCCAGGGCAAGACTCGATTTAAAACCTATCTACTTTTACGGACGATAGAACGTCGGCGAACTTGTTAGCCGGGCTTAATCCGATATCATCATTGCTCGAAGCCATCCCAGATTCGCGAGAGCCTCGGGCGAAACCTGAATTCCTGAGGGTACATTTAATGTCTAGAATCAGTCGAAGTTCCTTCTTGATGGGATGCTCTCGTAGTTACCGCGTCCATTCATTTCCTCCAAATGTACGTGCGCCGCTGTTTTCGTCTGTTTCTATTTCTATCTTCTGTTTGTCCGTCTGTCTGTTCCTCTCTCTCTCTCTCTCTCTCTCTCTCTCTCTCTCTCTCTCTCTCTCTCCTTCTTCTTGTGCTCTCTCTTTGTTGCTCTATCAGTCTTTGTGCACTTGCAGCCGGCCACTTCTCGCCTCTCCCAACCGGTTACGCCACCTACGAAAAATATTTTTCCGTTAATTTTCTCTCTATTATTATCTCTTTCAAACATCCATTTCGCTGGAAGAACATGATTAAAAATGATCGGTGAAATTACAAGGGACGAGAAGGAATAATTGTTGGAAAATGTAACCCAGGATAGAAAGGATTCAAATGATTCAAATCGTTCACACGGCGAAGAATTCAGCTGATTTTAACTAAATTGGTTCTACGTTTTGAAGATTTTTAAATGACCTTGTTTTGTATATCTCTCCTGATCCGTGAATGACATTTAGCGACTTGTTTACTTAGTCATTCACTTAGTCACACTTAGTAAAAAACAAAAGAAAAGAGATTACGTTCTGGCAAAGATGAATTTAATCAAAGTACATCAAAGAGGGGAAAAAATGGCGGTAACATTGAATATGCCAATGGAAAAGGTCACTATCTAAATACGCGGGTAGAAAAATGTACATATATTTGAATAGTAATTTTATATCGAACCTTAGTGCTGCATAAATTTAAAACAGGCCGACCGAGCTCAAATAATTTCGATGTAATTCAATTCGTGTGCCGATTGTAATTGAATTTTATTTTGATATTTTAATATTTGTACATTTCCGGTGAATATCGCGGTAACATGTTGTAATAAAATCCAACATCGGACGAAGGTGATACAGGTTACGATAACAAATTGTTTTAACGGTTGTCAGAGACACCGTTATTTTATGACTAACTATGATACTTGTTTTCAACCCTGAAGGGTGAATGTGAGAACGCCATCTATTTATGAAGCTCCGCTTGGTAACCTTTGCTCAACCTCTAAAATAATCTATCACGGGAATGTAAGCTGTCCGTGCGCATTAATTTCAATAAATAAAATATTAATAATATTAATGAATTGTAGATTAAAATACGCGGTTAGTAGAATGAACGCGACTTTATATGTTGTGAAAATTCATTTGTAAAATTGAGAGGCTTGTTATACAAAAATTTCATTAATATATTATTATATTATAATAATGATTAATATTAATAATAGTATTTCGGTTGTATAAGAGGAGTTTAGTGGTTAGAACAATTTTTGAAATATAATCGTCCATACATAACGTGCTTCGTGCCATTAACAAAGAGTATAAAGCATCTCCGGTAAAAGAAAGAGAAGGCGACATCTCAGACGACGTGAGAATAAACGGGTCATAGAGCATAGAAATTAAAGATTAGAACCGGATTTTCAATAGGGCGTCGGTAAATGTAGGTCTCAGTGAAATAGCACTTCCGTGGAATATAAGGAACACAGATAAGGCACGTAAGCCAATATCGAGAAGGAAAAGACGGTGAAATTCCACTTACAATTAGAGTCTCGTCGATGGCACAATAGTGGGATGTGATTTAAAAAAAAAAAAAAAAAAAAGAAAGAAAAAACTTAATTTTACGTTAACAATCGATCGTGAATTGAGACCAGTAGCAGCTGGGTACGTCTACGTATTAAATTTCGGACGCATCAATGAGGAAGCCGTTTAAACGTGAACACGACTCGCGCTACACCACGGATGCGTATTACAGGAAATTAAAAAAAGCACATGCGAGTGACTCAACTTTCTTCTTACGTGACAATGATCGTAGATATTTCATCGCTCGAAGAATTTTGATTGTATTTAGGTACACGATAGCATAAAACGTGTAGACATTTTTTTCACGAATTGTGTATTATATACATTATATTGTACGAGACATTTTGAAATTTCACGTCACAACTATGATGAATGTCAATGTAATGGATATATTACAGTTAGTAACAAATCTGAAAATGTCAAATCATTAATCATATATTTCATCATCGCAAAGAATTCAGACATCTTTAATAGTAATCAGATATATATTTTAAGTATATTTGCTAGAAACTTTTATATGTAAATTTCCAGATTAATTTCAAATTTGACCAATGTAATTGTGACAGTCGAGTATACAGTCATTACAGTGTTAATCGCAAAATTTGAAAATATTGGAATTATACTCAATAATATAATACTTCAGAAAATGTACGCATCAAAAATTCAAATATTTTCGTACACGGTATAATAATATTTTATCCATCGATGCAAAATACAACTTTTATCAATTTAGTCAAATTACTGGAAAATGAATCCTTATTGCAGCAGATTCTTCATTCAATTGCAGCAAGTCATTGACCACGCAGCGTATTTAACACATAAATACGATTTTCATTTCCCCAAATGATCGCGCCCGAGCTCCGTTTGCAATGAGGGGCAATATAACCCACGCGAGGAAAATTCCGGGAATATACAAAACAGTGCATAATGCGGGATTTAAGCTGGTAATCGATGATCAACGTGTCGCGTGGATTACACTCGCTCACGTGTAAGCACGGGAAATCACTATCGCATTAAACGGCGAGAGCTCGGAGATCTCCGTCGATAAAGTAAATCTCGATGAAATTTCATTTCACCAAATACTAATTTATGCCCGGCTAATGTGACGCTGTGAACTTTGCCAAATACGCACGAACTTAGTTATAAAATATAATTTGAAAAAAAAAAAAGAAGAAAAAAAAGAATTAATGCCGTGTAAAATTAATTTGAAAATCGTACGGTGCTAATTAGAGCAGAAATTTTGCAATCAGACAAGATACTGTATAATTAACTGTGCACGGTGAATTCAACGATAAATTGTTTCTCTTGTTTCGAGCGAAGTTTCCGCCAGCGTGAAAATACGACAAAATTCTCCTTCGCGTTGAAATGCTCTCGAGCAAAATCGCGACTCGTAATCGTTCGTTTCTATTTGCTAGTAAGTTTTGTTCCCCAATTGAAAGATCCGACAAATAATACACGCGAAATCATCGGGGGCATTCTCGATTCGTACTTCTGCAAATCTGTCGCTATCTGCTTTGGCATTTATGTCTTTGTTCGGCGCAATCCTGCGCGGGTACGCACGATAAATATTTGTAGAAATAACGAAATATGTATATTTCAACGTGCCCGTCCCAATGGATCAGAGGCTCCGGCTGAAATTTTGTACGTTTCAACTTTTTTATATAATGGCACACGATGATCCGATTTCGAGATCGGATCATATACAATAGGATCTGTCTTTTTCAAACTGCGCTTCCGGAGCTTCCGGGGAGTTCGCATATAAGTTTGAAATAAATGTGTGTGAAATATCATATATTATAGCGACTAATGACAAATTATATTTATGTCCTTGACTGAACGTGAAAATACTGTGAATATATGGCTGATTAATTATAGAGTTTTGTGACTTGTGCTAATTTGAACTGTTTGACTCTAACTTTTCTTTTTAAATTTTATTCCACCATTTGTAAGAAACGAAAGAAAATACGATCGTAAGTCGAGATCGAGAGAAGATTAGGTTAAATTAGACTCGAGTTAGGTTTGATATTTCCATAATTAAAATATTTGTTGGCCTTAAAAGGAGTCAAATCTCCTCCTTTTTTTAACGTAAGGAAATCTTCACAGATACCACCCGTCGTCCTCGGGGAAGAAGCGGGATAGCGGGATAGCGGGATAGTTTGCCGCCTAAAACTTTACTTATCTTAGAATCTTAAGAATTCTAGTAGATCAGAGTGTCCCCCTTTGCGCCACGTCTTTCGTTTCTTTCCCGGGGAGAAGAAGCTAGACCTAACCGTTCTAACAAATTTTTGAAAATTGAGTAAATGAAACTGATAAATTTTTAAGATTCTTCTTTATCCTACAAAAGAAAAAAAAAAGAAACGTAAAGTGACGCAGTCGAAATGAGTAAAAGTTAAATTACTACGTCGTTGCAACTGCTAAGTGAAAATATAGTGTTAATCGATAAGGTCAAAGTAATTTAATTCCGGTTCGGTATTATAGGCGAGTTATGACTGGAAGTTATATTTCGCGGGATATTCTGAAATTTCGAGGTCGAGAATTGAAAACAGAAGTCTCGGGAGTATCGGGGATATATTGGAATTCGATAGAATTTTGTTTCGTAAAACAGTCTTACAATTAGCGTGAAAGCGGCCGTATATCAAACGGTGCTCCGCGCTATACTGACTTCGTATACACGCCGATACCATTATTTACTTGGCGAGACTGCCTCGCGTCTGATGTCAATTCCGGTATAACTTTTACTATTACTTCTCCAGACCGTTCGCAAACGATTCGAATCAAAATAAAAATGAGAAGCGTAAAATTCGTTCGCATCGGTCTACAAATTTGCCGGGGCGTAAAAAATTTAATTAAAATTTAACGCGGTCCGGAATAAAATTAAACGAACTGATCGAAGTCCCGGCTTGCCTTGGTTATTCATTCAGAAAAATGAAAAAACGTAGAACTTTTCCATAGAAACTGGAATCTACTTTCGTCTGGAATCAATTTTCGCTCTTGTTTACGCGTCGTTGTTTTCTAATTCGATTCAACTCGAACTGCAAATTAAAGGATCGAAGGATCTATCCGAAAAATGGATCAGAAGGTATATATGCGATTTATTGACTTTCGATTAAAAGTTCGTTTCAGAAGGTTCAACATCAAAGATAATCGAAATATCAATTTAATATTAAAAATATCATTAAATAATTAATAATTTAAAATATTTTCAATATTTATTTTGAAAATCGTTAATCGTTGATAAATTTAATATTTAACATGTTCAATATTTTTAAAATACGTTCGATATTTTTGAAAATCGACATTCTAACACGACTCACATCGACAAGTGTCACGCGACATTTATTAATTTGATCATTTGCGTTCTGTGTTTTTTACTGCTCCGAATCTCTGTTGATTAATTGCATCACGTGGCCGAAGGTTATCGACGTGTAGAGAATGCCTCCAAGATTAGGTCTATTCATCCTCGATTAATCTCAAATCAATACATGTAATATACTGCACGACTGATAATTGCATCTGTAATTGAACTATAATAAAAAAAATCGTGCAATTGTATCTCTTATCCGAAGAGAAATGATTCGTACAAATTGAAGTAATTCCTGCTTAGCTCTGCGAGAAATAAGAAATAATGCATTCTTCGATAAATTCCTTTTTACTCAATTTATATCACTGAATTTTTTGCTTTTGGAAGCAAAGCTGCCAGAATAAAAAAAAAAAAAAATGAACAAACGAAATGACAAAAAGATTTTGAAAAGATTAGAATTTTAGATAAATATACCTAATTATCGTGAAAATAGATAGATCGAACGTGATATCTCGCTTCGTTCATCTGACAACAATTAAACAAAGAAAAAACCAGCCAGAGATGTAACGAACCGTCTAATTCGTGTAACCGTACACGACAGCTTTTGCATTGAGCAAACCGGCTGTTTAGTACGTTGAACGTGTTTCTCGAATAAAAACGGCGATGAAAACCACATCCTGGAAGAACGTCCTTTGGAACTGTTGAATGGAGCAAAAGCACGCTTTACACTTTCTCGTAAAAACACGGACACCGTATACACCACACGTTTGAACTACAAGAACAATTGTTCGTATCTACAGAGGGCTTAAAATAGTCTCCGATCGATCGTCGGATAAAAATCCCAATTTCTCATAGGAAGACTAATTTCAGTCTTCCCTGGAAAAACTCTCGATCACGATCGTTGGGTTCAACGAGAAAACACTCTGTGTGTGTGTGTGTGTGTGTGAGTGTGTGTGTGAGTGAGAGAGCCAAGCTAAAGAGAGAGTGAAAGAGAAAGGATAAAACGACCACACGCGAACACTGGCGGTAGCAGATGCACGAGAAGACGGATTCCTGTTAAAAAACGGCTGATATCGTTGGAAATAATGGCCTGGAAGGAACACATTTTGGCACGACAACAGAGGACACAGAGGACCAGATACCATGGAACGGATTCGAGCCAGTGAGAATGATAACACTTAAACAAATTTTGCGCCCTGGCCTTATCTGGTCGTATATTATTCAAGATTCAAAACACAGAGGCCACGGTCAGGTTCTTTTTGCCTTAAGCATGCTAGTATCGTATTAACTGATTGAGGTTTTGCTTCGTTATCCCCGTCGATTTTTTAATCCGATTTCTACCTAGCCTCTGGGGCATTACTACTCGTGCATACATTTTTAACTCTTCAGAAGTCGCATTCATGCTCAACTCCATGTTTAAAGTGGAAAAAAAAAACAGACACCTTTTTGCAACAAGAGTCATAAAAATAAGCTCGTTTCTTGAAACTTTGACAACTTGCGTAAAAGAGTGGGGTTGATCAATGTGACATATATATAATATATAATAATTTTATTGTTCGTTTAAACTTATTCATGTTTGATCAATTGGAAGAATAATTTTATTTTTATCGATAGCAACTGCTATAGTAATTACTAATTTATTATCAGCATTACCTTATATTGATCAAGTAACTGTTGAATGAATCTGAGGAGGATTTTCAATTAATAATTCAACTTTAAATCAATTTTCTTCATTTCATTTCATTTTACTTTTAATTATCATAATTATAGTATTTTTACATTTAAATTTTTACATATTTCTGGATCAACTAATCCAATTCATTCAAACAGTAGTATTTATAAAATTGTTATTATTTTATCAATTTACAAATTTATTAAGAGATCCAGATAATTTTAAAATAGCAAATCCAATAATTACTTCATCACATATTAAACCAGAACGATATTTTCTTCTTGCTTATTCGATTTTACGGATCAGTTTCTAATAAATTAGGAGGAGTAATTATATTATTTATATCAATTTGTATTTTACTTCTACTACCTTTATTAAATAATAACAAAACGAAATTAATTTAAAATTTTGTCCAATTAATCAAACGTTATATTGAACATTTATTGATATGTTTATTACATTAACTATTCTATTGTATCTATTGTATTATTATATTATATACATATATACATAGCAGGCTAGACACCGACGACCAACTGGAGCAGGATCAGGACGAGGCGAGCTGAGTAGTCGAGTCACGCGAGGAATTCAGCTTTGCAAACGCGAACGCGATCACGCGCGTGCACGCATACACGCTGCTGAATGCGAGGATTAGCAGCGTTCACTTTCACGTGCAATTATCTGCCTTTACGAGCTTGTCTCTCGGGAAGCATTATCACACGAGGGAGCTAGGGTCCTCTTCTTGTTCCTCCTCCGTGGAACGGACAAAGCACGAGAGCACAGCCAGACCGACAGTGCTCGGTCGGGAGAGGCCGAGGCTGGTGCGAAGGCGAGAAATTTTCCGATTTTACTTTGTTAGTCGTAACAGGTTGCTCTCTCGCGAGAGAGAGATCGATACGCTTGCACGCGATCGTTGCTTCATGCCCGCGCAACACGAGCGCGCCTTGGGAATTTTGTTTGTAGGAATGCAGGCACGATATACGTGTATATATATATAAGTAAATGTTTTTTGAGAATGTGCCATTAATGCAAAATCGCGAAAGAGTTTGCAAAGAAATTCTTCAATTCTCTTGATGACTTTGGCGCTTTGATTTATCTGTTCTCTTCTATAAGTTATAATAAAGTTATAAAACAGGGGTTGCTAGTTATAAAACCTTGGTGATAAAAAAAAAGAAAGCTCGCCATTAAAAGTTGTGTATATAGATTTCTATTGTGGTAGAAATTTCTTGTTGCCTCACGATAACGCGGAACAACTTAGTAATACAGTCCCCTAAAAACTTCCAATTGGGCTACGAAACTTCTTTCTTATCTTTGTTCGCTTCTTGACTTTCCTCGGCATAGATTACAATCTTAGAAGTCTGGACAGGGGGTTTTTGAAAAAAAAAAAAAATAATAATCATAAACAAGGGAGAGAAAAACGTGAAACTGAAACTGCAATGACTGACTGAAGAAACTACATTTTTTTGAATCCAGGATTAAAGAAGACTTTCCCTCCTGTCTATGAAGGCTAATGAAGTGTCCTTTGACAAACAAACACCTGCAGATAGGAAATACATATTTCAGAAGTTGTTGTGTTTTCACGAAGAAAAAACAAAAAAAGAAAAAAAGACAGAAAAGGGAAAAACACGCGCATATCGGCGAGAGGACAACACTTGATGAAACAGCTTATAAATTCCGTGTCTCCGCTGTAATGTCGCCACTCCGTCTGTGCTTCGGATTGAAATTCCGTAGGAAACGACAGATTGTCATTTCACGGGGCAAACACGAAATCCCGTTAATTGGCAATTTCGCTTTCTCTCGCATAAACTTCCGCAACTACGGATATTCGCGAAGACGTAACCGTTTTCATTTTCGTTACCATTTCATCTCACCTTTTTACTTTTATCTCTGTAGTGGTGGCATCTCTCTCTCTCTCTCTCTCTCTCTCTCCTATTCAAATGTTCTTTTCTCTCTCACTGCACGGTTAATGTCCGTTTTTTAACTGTCCCATCTTCTTCATTCCCCCGTTGTATTTGCAATGCATACCTGAGCAAGATTATCCCCGGGGCGTAATAAAAATTTTTCCTTCCAGATGCTACCAGACAAAATTTCCTTCGTAATGGAAGACACTCTATTATCTTACCTTGGATAATTAGGTCGAACCGCTCTAGGTATTTTTTTTTCTCCCCTAGCGTTTCTCCTGCCTTCCCCGCCCCTCTTGCCCCTGCCGCTTAACGTGGACACGGCGTTGCACCGGGAATAAATTCAGATGTGAATTAATGTGGAAAGGAAACTTAATGGAGGTGGGCTCAGGTGGATTACTTTCGCGGGAAATATGAAATTACGGTGGAAATTCGTTTGACGTCTTGTTGTTTTATCAGACGTTGATCTCCAATTTTTCCACCGGCCAATCGAGATAGTCTGTCCCTCTCTTTGTTGTTGCTTTGTACGAGTGTTGTTAAAATCTTCTTTCAGGATAGATAGAGAGAACAGAGAAATTTGCGCCGGAAATACCCGCAAACAAAGAGCAACCAGATTCGATGAATTTCACAAGTTCTTTTTACCATTATTTATACAGAGGTAAATTTGAAATAACACCGGCTTGTTGTACGTTTTTCGGGCGGTCCACGAAGAGCCGTGTTCGCGTAGTTGTTCGGAAACAACGAGTTCGCGAACGACCTGGCCTGGCGTTTGAATTTTTATCTCGCGAATATCGCGCGTATCCCCCCCCCATCCCCAAAAAAATTGCACGCTACACGCGGATTTCGGATTTTTTCGATTGATTTCATCCGAATTTCACCGTCGTACCAAAATACGTACCAAAATATTAACGTTTCATTTCGTTCGTGACACTTGTCGGTATTTTAACACCGAAATTCGAATCGAACATCAAACTTGATTCCTTTTTTTTTTTTTTTTTTTTTGTTAAAGTTAATTCAATTATCGCAATACGCAAGCCACATCCAATTCGTAAATCATCTCTGTAAGCTGGCAAATTGAAAATGTTACCAACCCCCCTCTCACTCGCGTACAACAGCCTGCGCTCGTAAAATTAACGCCGAATGAAAACGCCGCATTTGTTACTTTGATTTACCCCGGCGAACTGTCACGAGAGGATACCTTGAACGAGCCGACGCTCTAATTATCTCAGACAGGGGTGGAGTACAAACAAATTGCCCGAAACGTTTGTCGTAGTAATTACGCGATACAATTTCACAGTAGGCGAAACGTGTTTCGCGTTGTTACTGATCTAAAGCCGGCCAGCTAGGAAAGAACCAGAAAGATATAACACGTCGACGTGGTGGTCCGTGCACGAACTCTTTGTAGGAACTTTATGCTATCTAGTGCCACGCCCAGTTTTGCGTGCGGATATAACTTGGAAAAAAGCACGTCGAGAGGAAAAACTCTGCAGAAATCGAGAGTCGCTTGGGGAGGGAGGGAAAAAAAGAGTGTGACATCTTAACGAACCCTCCCCCTCCTCTTGTCTGTCTGTGATATTAGACGAATTAGGTTAAAAATGGCGCTCGGCGCTTCTACCGCCGATCGATAGAGTTATATCGAACAAGATTTGACGCAGCCTAGAACCATTATCCACTACGTTCTCTTTAATAATAAAACGGCAAGATGAGATGGAATGCAGATTCGATATACTATCGATGTGCGAAAATTACACTCTGACAAAATTGCGTGCGGTCAACCGGCAGAGAAACGAATCTGCCGACGTTCGAGAAAAAGAGGAAGAGGATATAAGTAATTGAAACTACGATATGCAATTTTTCAATTGTTATTATTCAACTTTGGTAACTTCCTAAGCTTTTAAAAGCTTTATTTTATTGGTCAAATATGAGTTAGGGTTTTTATTATAATATTTTTATATTATTACAAATGTGATGAATTAGGGAAATATACTTTTTGTTACTACAACGAAGAAAATACAAAATTCTCCAATTTTTCTTTGCTGCGTAAGATGTAAATTTCGCGAATTAATCTAAAATATTAAAAATTGCATATAATTGTTCACAACGTACTAAAAAGTACTAGGTTTAAGTTAGATTAGATTAGGTTAAATTTGAACAAATCTCGATAAATCTATTTAAATCATTTTTCACGCTCAGCATTAAACAAATTTAATTTAATCTTTCTCGCAAATTTTCAACATTGGAAATAGATGGAAATTTTCTTTGTGTCGGTGTTTCAAAGAAGATTGAAATCAAATAGCCGAAATTACTAAACTGTTATAATAACCACGAATGAAAATCCTCGACATGTCGAATTATTGGAAATGACGCGTGCGATAAATTGGAATAAAGAACGACTCGCACTATACAGTACGAACTATCGTCGAAACGATATAATATCGAAAGTTAATGAGAATCTTTCACTCGTTCAGTTTTAATTGCAATAAGGAATTTCCTGCTTCACGAGCAATGGGCGAACGAAAGGTGACGTTAAAAAACAATCTTAAAACATTTTAATCACACTTGACATAATCCGTCGCTATTTTATATCAGAGACGCACGTGTTCTTTCAGGCAATTAAAAGCCAGTAACTACCTTCAGGTACCCGAGAACGGAACGACGATATCAGAAGTACGTTTGATAATTTCGTTTTTGCGTCAAGTGATACACCAGGTGGAGATAATTAATTACACCTGGAAATAATTCACTGCGCCATTGCAACTGCGCTCTAATGAATTCACGCTACATTTACTTTCGCAACGAATTATTTCCCTTTTAGACGGGAGATATGGAAATCGAGGGAAGAGGAGATACTCCGCTACGGCAAAAGACGTCGCTCCTTTTGAAAAACAAAGGCGCCGCAACGGACGCGCGATACACAATAGCACGAAGCTCATCCGAGTAATAAAATTAAACTCACTTCAATTTAAACTTTCCTTTGTAAACTTTCGCGGAATGATTTTAAAGCGCCGCAAGAATCATCGTAATCGCGCCACGGAAAACAAAGCGTCTCCATTCTTTCTCTCTCTCTCTCTCTCTCTCTCCTTCACCTCTTTGCTACTACCTCTCATCGTTCGCTTCTTCCCATCATCGGTCGTTGTCCTTTTACCTTCTTTTCTGTAAATCGTTACAAACGTTTTTCTTTGTAACGATTATTGTTTGACAAAACACGAACTATTGTTCGACAAAAGTTAATGAACGTTAGCGAAGGAAAATTGTTACCGAGTTGCAATTTTAAATTTTTAACGAAAACACGTAGATACATACAACGTGTGTGTCAGAAATTTGCAAGAAAGTTAGCGTTGAAAAAAAGAACAATATAGGAAGGATAAAATAAAGTTTTCTTGGAATTGGAAGCTTGTCGTCGTCAATTGTACGTAACGTGTAGAATTTTATTATCCCGTCTATATTTATTTCACAAGTCTTATTAATCGATTCTTTATTCTGTAGATTTTCACCTTACTTTCACTTGTAATCCTCTATATACCTGGTGGCCTGTACTGGACTAGTAGACCTAGTATAATTTTTGTATAATATCATATTTGAGAACGAGTTAATATTAATTTCACCATTACATTTTGCTTCTTTATTGTTAAAATTATTGGGTTCCATTCCATTCTCTTCAATATTACACCCTCCTTTTTGACATTCTTCCTTAACATGTCACTGTCGTTGTTACTGTTGTAATCCTTTCCCGGCATCACTGTCACTGATATCACTGTGTCTTTTTATTGCAGAATTGCACGAGCAATTCCATTTACGTGAGATTCCTCGTACAGTAGGATTGCTTTTCCGAATGTCGAAATTTTTTTTTAAGTTCCAATTTCATCACGATAGAGTGTACCCCAGGAAGTTATTGCCGAAGGGAAGTCCGTGCCATGATAGGTTATTTTCTACCGTTGATTCGGAATGGACATTGTCACAGAAATGGCTAGAACTGAGGTAGAAGCTCTCCTCTTCACCCCACAAGTATGCCCATGACAGCTAAAGTCAATGGAATGATTTTACAGAGAACGAGCAAATATGACTTTTAACCAATTACAGTATTAGTAAACTAAATGACTGACTTAAAAACTAGTTAACTTGGTAGTTGAGCAAAACAGTTTAAGACATCTCGACAATCAATCAAATTTACTATGAAAAACACGCTTTCACTTATATTTGGAAGGACCTTAAGAATTTATTGCCCAAGTGTTTTGTAAATGGCTGCAATCAAATCTGGCTAGATAGTAGGTATACGTCAAGAATTCTACGTGATGTGAAATGGATAGAAAGAAAGGAGGAGCCAGCCAGCTCAAGGTACATCATATACCGATCTACTTACAAAAAACAATTGAATCTGAAGAGATTTGGGACGAGTAAAATAACAGAAATATCTACATTCTAGTGTCACTGTAAGTAGAAGTTCCTTTGATTTCAGATCCTAATATTAAGTTATTATTATACACTCAAGTATCGTTCAAGTTTATGTGTTCCAATATTCCAACGAACGAACTGACAAAATCTGACAAAAGAAGACACGAATCCAAAATTCCAATTCGAATAACATGTATTTTACTTTTTCTCTTTCAACTGAATGAAAAAGACGACTACTATATATGCACGTGGACGTCATTGCATCAACCTCTGGTTTCGCTACTTAATGCTTTAATTTAGAACCATGTTACATTGTGAAGGCTACTATACCGGTTTATCCAGCCGTGCGTACACCCAAAATGGCATAGGATCACGGTGTCGTAATCCTCTTTCCCCTCGACACGAAAATGCGTCGTTGATTGAAGAAGTAAAAGGCGTAAAAGTGCTCCTCGTTACGCACAAGGAGCCTTTTAACAGGGTCACACCGAATTACCTCGTTTATTTATAGATTGATGAAGAAATTGATCGCGCGATACCCGGATCGAACTGATCCCAGCTGTAAACTATTGAACCTTGCGACATCTTTGTAATTCGCTCACGGTTGACCCGTCTTCCTTCGGCTAATGAGATTCTGACCTAACTTTGTTTGAGAAAGGAAGTTTCAATACAGAGTATGTTAAACAGAATAGACGTATAATTTATTTATCTCACATTATTGAGTCATCTGTTTTTTTTTTTTTTTATACTGTTTCTTACAAATGGGAATGATGAGTAACATTTCCCAGCAATTATACATAAGATGCGTCTTGTTAAATTGACACTTTCACGGGCATCACATATGTGTGTACAATATACTTGATTCTGATTGTCCAAAAATATTAATATAAATAAATAAATGAAAATACTTGTCAACGTTAGAACAACCGTATCAAAATATTCCACTGTAATTCAAACGATAACTGAAATAAGTAAATCTATTATTTATTATACAGGAATTAATATTAATTCTGACAAGAACAGCCGTATCAAGTAATTCAAACGATAGGTCTGAGGTCAGTCACATCGATCAGGGTTCGATTGTTGTGGTACATTAATAAAAATTAATTAACAATAACAAAAGTTGTACGATCATTTACAAAGTATACACGATATTCATTTACAAGAATACATTTCTCACGATATCCCGTCGGGAAAGTGTTAAGTAAAAATTTAGTAAAAAAGGTTTAATCTTTTATTAATTATGATTATCCACGTGCTATACGAATGCAATTATAACAACTTTAATTATTATTCGGGAAATAGTAATATTCAATCGAGTGGATTTCACGGGAGATTTGGGGACGCAGAAATCTTTCTGTAGTCTTCCTGATATCGAGAGAAGTTCGTACGACCGATTCCTAGGTTTCCGGCGCATGTTAGTAAGAAAGGAAACGATAAAAGAGTATGGCAGTACAGTTGCACGCGAGTTTAGTTCGGCAAGTTTTATCAGTTAAAGTTGCGCCTGGTTGCCGAGGATTTCGAAATTCGATTCTCTCAACTCTGAGAGGAGAGCGGGGGGCGGGGGGCGGGAGAGCTTGATATCCGTAAAACGAATAATTACTCGACACAAAGTATCAAAACAATACTATAAAACAACAGAATTTCAGACGGAGAAAAAAAAAAAAAAAAAAAAAAATTTTTTTTTATTCCTGCATTTTTATTTTCTTCTTACATATAAACGAGCTTCATAAAATTCTCGTTCGTTTGTATCGAAGAGAAACAAAGGGGGCATTTATGTATTCATGTAGTGACCTAGATTTAGCTAGGAAGTTGGCGTATTTCATTGATGGCCGGAAAGTTGATACGGTTTAACCGGTTTTCAGCCCGTAGCACGCGCCAATAAAGTATACATGCATGCCTGGTGCGTCACAGTGCCATTTAATAATTACACCAACGATGCAAATTTAATTTTAATCGCGAAACAGGTTCTCGCGCGCGCGCGCCTGTGAATGGTGTGTTTACACGCGCTACACCCGACCTGTTTATAATCACCGAAAGAATAACATCTGACATTTTTAGAAGACCGTGATCGTTTCAGCGTTCTCGCGTGTGATTATCGAGATCGAATCGTAAATCTTAAGGGAAACGGGCAAGAAACCTTCACTTCAATCGCAACATATTTTACAAGAGACCTGTATTGTACATACAGTCGCTGCGGAGAGTGCGACAAACCATTTGCGGATCATTTCACTTCGATTGATCCGCAACGGTGCGTCTCTCTGGATTGGATAAGCAAGCGCCAGTGCAAACATTTGCTCGTAATCGTTTATGTTCGCTGATGCTCGTCGGTGTGAGCGTCGTTGGTGAATGATGCCCCACCGGCGTTAGTAACGCAAGATTTCACTGAATCGTAACAGGAAATTACGTTTAAACTAAGGATGTTTATTGACGCTACAGCCATTGTTCACAGAGCCATTATCAAGAATTAGGTGCGTGCTTGAGTGTGTAAGAGGTCAAACTTCCAAGCTTGACGCTTCTTTAACTCTTTAGCTCTTTAACTTTCCCAGACGCGATGTTCGATGACGTAGGAGGAGAGGAGATAAAAATAAATTAATATTAATAAATTCTATTTAATTACATGTTTCTATTGCATAGTCAGTCAGTATTTTCCGAGATTGAACAAATCAAAAACTACCATTATGCGTCGTGTCAAAAAATATAATAGAAAGCCAGTTACTTGAAGATAATAATGAAGATGTAATAAAAATAATTTAGATAATGTTGGTTTTAGAAATGAAGCACTGATTCTGACGATGTTCCAGTGACGTTATTCCATTAAAACATAAAAAGGCAAGACTTAGTGATACTAGTGATAGTGAGGAAGATAAAAGTGATATTGTACATGGTAAAAATTGTCTGTTTAGCAACTAGCAACGAATCCTTGAGGAAGACTTTTTCAACTGGCTCAAATAATTTAAATGAATTCATTGAATACTTTTGTTTATTTTATACAAATGAACTAATAGAGAACATTGCATCTTGCCCGTTGTTTTAAAATTTACCATACGCAGAAAAATTTCTGCTGTAAAAATTGTAAACAATAATTCAACATCTCAAATAAAACTGTTCGCGAATTCTTACTTTAATTCCGACTTTTTTATGTTTTAGTAATTTTTATTTTCAAACAAGCAGGAAGCTAAAAAAGTTGGAAACTTGTTGCTGCAAAATATATTTGAGAAAAAGTTGGAGTGCAAAATGTTAACATCATATTCATTAATCGAGAAAACGCTAATACGTTATGCGAACATCGTCTGATAATTTACAACTTCAGACGGAACGATCTTTGTGAAAAATTTGTACAACCAGGAGAGAAGATAGAAAAATGCATTTTTCGAGGATAGATTAGCAATGAGTTTCTACCGATTTATACTTCTATCACGACCTCGCTTCTCTAGTAGAAATGCAACATGTGCGATGCTCGTTGCGTGAGAATGGTGGTGGTGTCGCCGACCATTCTCACGCACACGCGCGTAGTTGTTTAGGCGACTGAAGCACGTCAATTCGGACTGCATTAAAACTCTCACCGCGCGAGAGCTTGGCCGTCACACGGTTTGTAAAACCACGGAGCGTGGTGTAAGCAACACGCGAGTCGATACGTGCGAGAGCTTTGCCAGGCATAAAAGCCCGTTACTGCACGTTTTACTTAACGTTTTCAGTGGCCAGAGAGCCCACCGCCGACGAGTTTTATTAAACCGTCGTTCGCGTTCTATACGTGCAGAGAGGTGAGTACGTACATCGGCCGAGGCCCTTTTCGCGCGAACGGCATTATCCGTTCCATGCCTTGAATTACCAGCTGCTCGGAGAGAGTTGGACGAAAGTTGAAACGAGAATCAACCTCCGCCCGGGCCTACACGTAGTCGCTTATCGCTCAAAACGCGTTACTTCGGAATCACTTTCTTACAGCGTTATGCAGCATTTTACGAGACGGGTCGCGTACCTCGGACGAAAATCGCTTTAACCTCTTGCGCTGGAACGACGTCGAAAATTTTTTGTCCCAAAATTGCAATATTTTCTCAGTTTATATTTTTTAAGTGCATTTAAGTATAACCCAGACATAATAAATAATAAATTTATTACTTCTCAACAATTTCTATCTGGATATCATACCGACGAGTTCAAACAGAACGCGACGAATTATTGTATACGGTTTGGTCACTCGTTATGGTCCGCAATCAGTTGCGCTGGCAACTTGGTTAAACGTATATTTTCGGTATCGCGTGAACGTGAGCGCACACCATTCGATATATTTCAGCAAATTGCCAGACAAACTTTCGTTGCATTTGTATTTGCAATATACTTTACTAATACTTTTAGGAAAAAAAAAAAAAATAATGGAAAAAAAGATTTTCCCATTTTTGATGAAAAATTCGCTGCGTGATAATTATTTACAATTCGTCCATTTTCAAATAACACGGTAACCGACAAATCGTACACAAATACAAATTTCGAGAAACAATGATCGAATATTGTTTGTAACAATTTTACATTCTCGAGCCTGACGTTCTTCTAACAGAGAAATGATACTATTCGGAATAATTTTGAATTTAAATACTTTTGAAGCAGGCGTACACGATGCAACTTTTGACGAAAGTCAATTCGGAAATTCGTGAAACAATAGCCATGAATCGTAATTCGATCGTGGCTCACGTCGGTGGAAAAGGGATATGATTTTCAAGAAATATTTTGTTACGACGGATACCGGGTAATTGAGTTAACTGACCAAGAAGACGTATACGGTAAAAGGTAAGCCGAGGCCTGGCGGACGCGAGAACTTGGGGTAAAGGATAGAGAAGAGAACCAAGTTCGGGGCAACTTCGGATCAGGTTCGGGATCAGAAACCTGTCGGCGACGAGGCACAGACGGGCTAGAAACGGGACCTCTTCTCCTTCTTGTTGTCTCGCCCCTTCGCCCAGTTATTATAAAATTACGCTCCGAGACATTCTCTCTCGGAGAACGCGACGTCGAACAGCACGAAATTTTCACCACATGCCTTCCTACATCCTCATCCTTTCCTTGTTACGCCACAAGCGTAAAGTTTTCGATACGTGTACATATGCACATATACAGGGTGGGTCGCATAAACTATGTCGAGAATGTTATTTATATCAGAAACCAAGGCAAATATTGACTCTAATTTTCCTGTCCAATTGATATTGTTTGAAACGTAGTTTTCAAATACACGTGTATTTAATTTTCATGACTAGAGTATTGTAAAAGGAAGAGAATATCTAAAAAGGTACAAACGTAAAGAAAAAACTGCACGACTTATACCCCAGTACGATTCGTCTCACTCTCAAAGGCCCAGAAGCAGCTGTTCTGACTAGGAAATGAAGACGACTTTTTTGCCATAAAATTTTATTGATATGCAAACATTTGAATCGATACAAAACGGCGCGATCGCTCAGTACTAGACACGCCACTCCTACTCGAGGTCTACCCCACGCCCCCTCACGAATCACGTGACCCAAATCAACCAATCGCTAATTTTCGTTGCATTAGCGTTGCATCTGAGCAAGAGGCCCGCTTTTCTGGGTTATCCTTGCTAAAATCACTTTCAGTGATAAAAAGAAAGGAAAAACGGGAGAGACTCAAATAACTCGAATTTAGTAATATTTACTTGAAATATCCTGATTACCTCGAATTACAAATAAGTATGTAATACTTTTCTTACGAAGAAATTTACAGAGCACCTTATATACAGAAGCATGATACCCGAGTCACGTAACAGCGGTTTCGCGTTACCTTTAATCGCAAATTTTTTAAATCCAGTTGAGCCTTAATCTACGACCGCCGTTAAATCCCTCAATATGCATCGCATCGTTGTAAATTCTCTGGACTTAAATCTGCGTTCGAATTTTCCAACGTTTCGCGCGCACACGATTGACGTTATATTTGTCATCGCGGGCGCGATTCTCGTCGACGAAATGTTAACTTATTACGGGTCGATTACGCGGTAATAAAATCAAACCGCATTTAGCGAACAATAGATTTCGAAATATTCGTCATCGATACATAGATGGCGCACCTTTGTTCTCCCCGAACCGACATATTCCATTAACGAAATGGACAATCTGTGTCTATACGTTTTGTAAATCGTTTTGACCGATATTCTCCGTTACACGGTTGCACGTATCGGCAGAACATGATTTAACCATGGAACATGTTAATTAATATCTTATGGGGCTGGTGATTTTCCTTCCCTGACGAATTACAGGGCTTCGAAACACCCCTTACGATCCGTGAGAAATTATTAATTATACCGATCAGAGCCAAACCTACATTTTATCCATCCACCGGTAATCGATGATAATAAGTTCTGTAGCTGATTGATCGAAGGTAATTTATGGCCGCTTAACGTTACGCGATATTTTTCTTATACGGGAGCCGTGCGATCGTCTTAAATACAAGCACTTTTAGTACGACTCTCGGTGCAGGACGTTCAGGCCTCCGCTCCTCCCCCTTTTTTGTCGGCTCTAAATGTTCTAATACGAAGATCGAGGAAGCATGATCGAGGAAGCTGAAGAGGCAAATAGAATTACCGAATCACGGGAAGAAAAAAAAAAAAAGAAAAAAGAATCGAGCAACAGACCAAGCTAACTCGTTCGATCACCGACGACACGAGAATGAAAACATTATTTTTCAATTTCTTCCGAGAAATTATTGTTGAAATTTGAAATAGCGTGAAAGGTGAAACTTTGAACAAGCGTGAAGAAATTTCTTCGTAACCCGTGCAAAAATGAACGAATAAAAATTCAACGGAACTTCTTAGAATTGGCCGGGTCGCAGTTTGCAAGTGAAATTTGTACTTTCAATTGCAACCCAGAAGGGAGTGAAATTAAAAAAATCAGGAACAAAGAAGGGAATAAGATCGAAATAAGCGAAAATGAAGAAAAAAAGAAGGGGAAAAAATGGGATATGGATGAAAAAAGAGAGAAAATACACGGAAGAGAAGATAAACAGAAGGGAACAATTTCGAGAAAATGAGAAAACCGAGTAACATGCTCCGTAGAAGGTGGAAAGGGAAAGGGAAAAGGGCAGAAGGTAGGGAAACGAGAAGACTGCCGCCGATACGCAACTTGTCTCGGCCGTACGTCAACGTGGTACAGGCATAGACTACGTTTACTTTAGATCTGCAGTGCATACAGAGAGTGCAGACAGGTTTTATTAACCCCCTCGACCACTCTCCGCGAACGTGTACCCCGGATATATGCGTTTTCCCTACGAGTTGCTTCCTGGATGTTCAACTCGAAGCCACACGGCTGTATACTTGCAATCGATCGCTGGCACGATGCCACTGCTATTTCTTCCTTTCCTTCCCTTCTCTTTCTCTTTCTCTTCTTCTTCCTCCTCCTCCTTCACTTCTTCTTTTTCTACTTTTGCTTCTTAGTTTCTTCGTCTCGTTCTGCTACTTCTTTTACTCTCACTACTCTTATTCCTTTTTTTTTCTTCTTCTTCTTATTCTTTTCTCTTTCCATGTTTCTCCACAAACCAACGATGGATGGATTCTCCCCCCCCCCTCTCCTTTTTGCGGTATCCGCGCATTCCTTTCCCACGAGCGATGAATTTACTTTCGATGATATTGTTCTCGCGCCGCTTACACGCCCCTGATGAAAATCTAGGGGCCTTATCTAGGAAACAATCGAGCGTTATCGCTCGATGGTTATCGACGCCCGGGTTGGTAACTGAATTTTAACGAGCAATTTTAAGGGATTCCACGAAGGACCGATTTTGCTAAAAGTCTGCATTGTACGATAAGCGTTCTCGGTCGTTTAACTCGTTGACGCGACGTTTTCATTTACGTTTCAGTTTTTCCCCAATTTTCCGCTCGTTATTGCGTTCTATTTTCCAATATTGCGGCTACAAAAGAAGATTGCAAAAATACTTTAGACGCTATTATCTTCTTTCTTTCATCGGCAATAAAGAGATTTATTCTATTATTTAGGTAATCGTATCATTATCTTTGTTGACAAGTACAGTTAGGTTTTAATTTTTAAGATGGTCAGATAAAATAGTTGCATTTTAATTTTCACGTAATTACAGTTATCTCGTTATCTCAATTATTACAGAGAAGCTAATCATCGTTCTGAAGTCGACGACGACGACGACGACGACGAAGAGACGAAGACTACGCAAGGCAAGCAAACGCCGCGTGAACAAAAACCCCGATGAAAGGAAGATTAAATATTTAGTCGACGAAAGTGTTTGCGGATACTCTTTTGAACGCATTGAAAAAAAATTGTATTTCAACGTCGTTTGAACAAGGTGCTCAACAACCCTTCTCACGATTGAATCTCGGTACATAATTCTGTCATTTAATTGGCCGGAAGTAGATCATCGTCAACATTTTCTTCCAACCGTTTCGCTTTAATCGGGTGGCGCGCGTGCGCGCACAGCACGGATACTATGACGACTTTTGATTAAAACGCCGTTTCAAATTAGCTTTGTGCGTTTGCACTTAACAAAAGCCTTTGCAGTGTCCCCTTCGTAACAAGAGTTTAATATAATAGGTATTAGCGAGATGTTACGAGTGCTACTCGAAGGGGTTGGCAATGCCGCGGTAGGAGGCACTCCAGGGGGTGCCCAACTGTTCGAACTCGCTGAAAGATCGGTGCAAAAAGAAATGCAGCTTGGGAAAAAGAAATACTGAAGGATGCATGGTGTTGAATAATATTGCTGTGAAAGGACGAACGAACGAATACCGAGAAAGACGTAAATGTAGGTATTTAACACTACCGTTACAGCTTACACGGAAGTGTATCATAAGTGTATGACATTTTGAAATTTCATTGTTACTAGGTTACTACAATTACACACTGAGACGAAGATAAACAGTGTGACTAGAAATTCTGTGTTTTAAATACAGAATTATACAATGTCAAAGGTGACTCGAAAAATATATACATATATATATATATAAATTTGAGAAATTAAGTGATTCACGCTGTACAGCCTATAATCTGTATAGTCAAAAAGCCATAGTTTGAAAATAATAAAGATGTGGAAGAAATAAGGAAACTACCTATTCCATACACAGGTACAAAAAGAGAAGGGAAAAAACAAAAGTCGTAGAAAGTAAAAGGGGAAGCAGAGGAGGAAATGTATAATGTAAAAACCTGGCAGACGTAGAAGCAGACGAAGAGGTGAATCAGGAAAGTGAAAGAGAAAAGCCAGACGTGAAAAGTGAAATAAGGGTGTCAAAAAAGATTTAAGAAAATGGTAACGACTGAAGTCAGAAGTGAAGGAAGAACGAGAGAGGGAGGGGGACAGAGGGAGAGAAGAAAAGCAGTTTCCCCCTCTCTCCAATTTTCGGACTACCAGCCAGATCTAAGATCTATTTCTCAACCTGTTGAACTTCTCGCGTACATGACGCACGATTTGTTTTCTCTGAACGTTACCACCGAAATGTTCGCTCCTAAAAAGTAAAATGGAAATGGACTAAAGCAACTATAACGTCTACAACGTCCATTAAATTAATACGAATCGGAACGACAATTCCCAATATCAACACGACACCCTACTTTACATATTATCAATTCGATTTACTTAGAATCTCTCTCTTTTTTTTCTATAGAAATAAAAATGTCATACGAGAATTTCTGTGTCATCGTAATTCTCCCTCTGAAGCTTCATTGTGTTCATTCATTCAAAACGGGACTCGCCAACATGCCAATGTAATTTCATTCAAGACAAGATCCAGTGTGTCAAAATTATCGTCTGATCGCGAAGAAAAAACCATAATTTCAATCATCTTTTACTACTCTCTAATTTGGGTAATTCGGATAACTTGTATCTTCCTAAAAAAAAAGGAAATTTCAATAACGTGAGATCAACTAAAACTGTCTCTCCACGAAAGGTAAGATATGTGATAAGATCACAGAACAAGCTGTTGTCTTTACGTGTTAGAAAAAAAAAAAAAAAGAAAAAAAAATGACAAATTCAGGGCTGAGAGAACGTTCGATGGCTCTACGATCAAGTTGTGCGAAATTACGGCCGCCAAAGTGCTCGCGTTTGCTTCGCTATCTTTCTCGCATCCCGCGCGGTATTCTCTGCGCGACGTTGCTCACGACTCCGCTGTTTCCACGCGCGTCTGCATATATTTATCGTTAAGTTACCTTTATACAAACACCCCGGGCAAGATAGATCGCGCGCGAGCGCGACGTGTACATCGAGGGAAAACGCGCGCCTCTTTCACTTGTGTAGTAATGCTCGCTGCTCGGGGCGTAACGACCTGCCGGCATATCTGGACTGGCGCAATGATAGCAGCTCCCCGTAAATGGAGTTGGCAGCTTTCCTTGGCCGTTTTCACGATAAAGACGCGAAGTTGTTCCCAGAGTCTTCCTAGCAGACGGAGAATTTCATTAAGCCGGTGATACCCGCCGAGTTCAGGAAGTTAATGCGAGCCCTTATTCTAACCAGCCAGCGTGAGCCCTCGCCCATTGGAATTTCTTCTATAACTACCGCTCTTTGGCTGGCCAATACTGTACTGTACCAGCGAGAGCTCATCGGACAAACACCTAGTTCCTTTGCGGTACTTAACCACGCGACAAAACCCTGCCCAAACCCCTCCCCTCCCCCCTTCGAAGAGAGGACTTCACCAACTTTCTTTATTAAGCTTTCCCGGCGAGTTGAAATTTTCAGTTGGCCAGCTCGATTCAGAATTTCTTCCTTTTCTACGGAAAAGGAAGACTACTACTACTACTACTACTACTACGCGGTTCCACGGTTGGAAACTTCTCGTTTTTTTTTTCTTTTTTCCTTTTTCTTTTTTCTTCTTTCTTTTTTTTATAAAAACGAGAAATTCCAAGTCAAAGTGCCACGCGAACTGAAATTTCACACAGCTCGGGACAAACAATTATTTCCCTCGATTGGGATTTCGTTTTTGTTTCGGTTTGTACGAAGATCGGACACACGTGTATGCACGAAGATCTATAATATCGTAACTATATCGTAACTATAGTTGAAACTATAGTTCCAACTCTCGCGTAGATAAATTGTCATCTGATAACGATCTGTAAATGCATTCTCGCGTTGGAGGCAATTGACTTATGTTAGAATTATTTACACGTGTATTCCGTGATTTAAACGTGCATTTGATTGAACCAACGACGGGATATTTAATGTACAACAATATAAATATTTAATAGAATTGAACGTTTCAGATAATTTTCTTCTCTTATTTTTCCTCTCGGCCTATGGTGGAAAAGTGATATTTCCCACATTGCGCAATATTCATTGCGCACGAAAACGACCGGCAAAGTACCGATAAAAGAAATCGTTAAGATGGTTTCAGAGAACAAACATAATAGCCTTCCAATAAAATGAACCAAGTTCTCCGAGGAATTAGATAAAATGCGTTTTCGAATCAGCCGGTAACATTGGAAACTCCAGAAAAAATTTCCAGATCGATAAAAGAAGATTTCAATTTCCCTTAGCTTGCTAGCCGGTGTAACGAGATATCTCTGTTGGCAAGATATATGCAGGATGTCTCGTTTGGAATTCAATATGCATTTATCTAATCGTCAACTTCAAAAAATATATACAATAATACAACTTGTAAAACTAGCTTTGTGGAACTATTTATTCGTTCAAGATAATTTATCCTTTTACGCGTTTTACGTAATTGGTAAGATGGAAATTAGTAACTGGAATCTGTGATGATTTACGAAAATATTTTGAACATTTGTCGTAGAAAACTTTTATGCGTGCATTGTGTGTATTGTATGCAAGACACATTTCAAAAATTGCATATAAATTAGAAACTACAATTATACATAATCTGAAGATGTACTACATAGAAGTTTTGTGAACCGAGGAGAAAAATATTGGAATGTTTCGTCGAATTATACGTGTTATGTTCATCGAACAGCGTAATTCGTAGTTGAACGCGTAATTCATAGTTCCTCGCGAAAGGAGGGAATCCCAGAAATGATCCTAGACATGCCTGAATGACAAATTAGTATCGCAACCTCGAGATCTTCGATTCGCTCAACTTCATTTAACTTGTCAGTGCAAATAGATTTGTTTCCATTCTCATCTTCCCCCGCCTTGTCCTCCTTAGCCCATTCCGCGAAAGTTTCTCCTTTGGTCAACGGAAACTTCCTTCAGGATCGTGCGAGTATGTGTGTGTGTGTGTGTGTGTGTGTGTGTGTTTGCCCGTTTGAAACAACGTTTATAAATATCACAACACACAGTATGGTTTTTAATTATCCGCCGTGAAACTAAAGAGAATTCACGAGCTTTTGTGATGTTTCAATTAAATTTCCCAGCGTATACACACCAATGGATTGAGGTCACGCCGCAACTATAGCCACCTTTTATTTAGTTACGCATACCAAACGACATTCAATTTTATTTTTCGAACAATTATCGCCCAGGTTCTCGAGTGCATGTGCCGTGTTTGTACAAATAGTTTCGTATGATATTTCGCTCGATTCTTCTGCGAATGAGAGAGAGTGAGGGGGGCAGGGAAAAAGGAGAGAGGATAATGCGCGGTAGCAAATCGCGCACAGACACCGTACATACACTTTTTGCCTCTTGTTAGGGAAAGAAGATAATTATAGTTAATTTATTGTTTGCCCGCCTTCGATCAAACCAACAGACAAATTGTTTGAACGGCAGATCAATGACTGTCGCTGTTTGCCGATATCGCGAGCAAACTGTAGCAATTCAACTGTCCCGTGACGGATCCGATCTCGATGTAATATCGTATCGGTATTTTTCATCGGTTATCACTAAATTCGTTCCAGAGAGTACTCGATATCTCAAAGTAATGCTTATTCACTTTCTTTTTAACGTTTAATTGAAATTATTTTATTGACAATTTTATTGACCGTTACATTTAACAAGAATTTAACAAAAAGTTCTTTAGTAAGATGAGACTGATTTTTAAAATAATTTTCCAGACTGTGATATTTAGCCTCTTGCGCTGGAATGACATGCCACGGACGTCGAGAAGTTTTCGTCCGTTTGCAACGTTTTCTCAGTTTTATGTACATTTAAATGTAACCCGGGCAAAACAAATGATAAGTTTATTACTTATTAATAATTTCTATCCAGTGATATCGTACCAACGAATTCGAAAGAAAAAGAAAGCGACGAATTATTGTATACGGTTCGGTCACTCGTTATGGTCCGCGAACCAGTTGCCAGCGCAAGGAGTTAAATATCACACGAAATATTCGCCAATTACTTGTAAACAAACGGAACAAACGACAGCTTTCGGCGATCGAATGGAACACAAAGTGTCCCATTTTTGTGTCATTTGTCCCAAAGTGTGTCATTTAAAAAACGCATTTGAAATGTTCTTTAAATGGATAGATTTAATTTCGGAGATAATTGCACTTATAGCCTAAACGGGAGATCCTGTATTTATGTATCTCCACAGACCGACAAACAACAAAATTAAAGAAATCATATCATCGAGGGAACATCGACTAAGTGGTCGTGATACGCGAAAACACTCGAGGTTAGGCTATGTCAGAACAATGTGTATACATTGCCGCGAGATTCCGACAAAACGATACGCCTCCAGTCATAGACGCGTCTACCCTTTTCTCGGAATCGCTTCTCATCGTTTTCTCGGGTGGGCTCTCGCCGTACCTGTGTTTCTTTCCTTTCGCTCTTTCCATTCTCCTGCAAGAACACCGAGAGAGAGAAAGAGCCAAAGGAGACCACCAAAATGAGTACGAGTCTAATTGTAGGAGCACGGCGAAGGCAACAAAGCGGCGTCGTTTCATCTTGTACACAGTTTTGCACCCTCAAACGCCGACGCCCCGTGAGGGAGGAAGGAAAGAATGATACTTGTGTCCGAGCGCACACATACAGTCCTAGCACAATTACACGCTTTTCAAGGCTCCCACGTCTTAGGTATTAGGAGCGTCTGAGGATTTTTTTTTGTTCCTTTTCCTTTTTTTTTTTCACTTTTACCTACCGGGGAACCGATAATCATGTTTTCGAGATTTTTTACGTCCCTTTTCTCTCTCTCTCTCTTTCTCTCTCTCTGCGTACCCAGAGTCAAACACAATATTTTTTAGTCACCGAATGTATTAACCTTGTATTTCGAATCGAGTCAAAAACGGTTTTTCAAAACAATAGAAATTTATGGAAATAAAATGCATTCTGATGCTTTCTTTTTTTTGTAATTCATACCGGCACGATATTTCTGTTTTTTGTTTTTTTTCATTGTTTTGTTTATTATTACTCGTTTTGCCTTTCGGCCGTCAATGGAACGACACTTTTTTGTTCCCCCAGTCTGTGAAATGGATGACAGATTTCTCGATTATCGTTATTCACTCTGACGATTTGCGCCCGGTTCGCGAAAATGTTTTATACGCTCGAGATTTTAAAAAAGGCTCCGCGTAATTGCACGGGTAATTAATTATCATAAAATTGCCAAGATACGAACGTATTATACTCGCGCAAAGCGGCTACTCATTAACGTTTTTTGGTCTATGGTTATGAGCAATAAAGTAATAAAAATATATATATATATATATGTAAAATAAAAAGGAAAAAGTGTGGAGAAGAAGAGAAAAAGGAAGGAAGCGCACGGTGTTCTATCGATGGGATATCAAAATAGACGATAACAAAGTTTATAAAATTCTGTACGTTGACCTTAAGATCGTCACGCGCTATTGTCTCTGCAGGGTACTATTTTCGTTCGAGCTCGTCACGATCCGTCGTACGAAAAAATCGTTCTGTTCCCTCTCGAATTACTCACGTCGAATGGGAGTGTCGCACGCAGCCGGTGATTAAAAAACAGAGAGAAACAAAAAAAGAAGTGGAACGTGTACTTGGAATAGCCATGGAACTTTGCCCCCCCCCTCCCCCCTTCAATCACTGTTATAGTATCTATCTTTCGTAATTATCAACTGTCTCAACTTTTATCATTACAAGCTGACCACGTTGAAATTGACAAATTAACGTAGTTGTATAAATATTCGCGTTATCACACACACACACACACACGTATCTATGTGTTATTAATATCGCGTATTGTGCTCTAGGCACAATGAAAAATAAATTTCATCGATAAACGGATGAGATTAGGGAACAATCTTAAAAATGACACTTGAATCTTTGCGAAGGATAAGTACGGCAAAGTGATTGTACAAACCAAGCACTACTCGTGATTAAGATTCTATGTAACAGTAATTACCACGATCTATTGTACGTATAACGCTCGCGAGTGTAAACTCATTGAAGATGTATTCAATTGTAACTAAGTAAGGGTTCAACGTGCAAACAGCATTTATGCTTGTAGTCAGGCGTGTTCTAGGTACTTACTCATTCGTATTGAAACTATTTTTTTCGCGAAGCAACCGCATTTATTTCTAGAGCGAGTAATACTGTCGATGATATTAAAAGTATCGCGGATGTTATTGATACTTTCAATAGAATGAAGGAAAGTCTGTTAACTGGAAACATATCTCGAACAATAACAATTCAATTTAAATTTGAAATTAATAAAATAAAAATTTAAATTTAAGAAACGTTAAAACGTACAGCTTTAAAGAAAGTAGCCAATTAATTCCGGAGTATGTATTAATTTTAAGATGAAAATTATTAAGGGAGTTGCGTCTCGTTCGCAATATCAAAGATTCATGAAAATTGAAGAAGTTTCGCCATTATGAAATTCAATGTTTCATTCATGCGGGTACTCATTATTCAAGGAGGGGCCATCGCCATCTGGCAAATCATATTTCAGCCGTAAAGCAATTAGTTCGATAGTGTCGTACGTAAGTGATGTACGTAGTTGTGGTGCACGATCGGTCGGACAGGAAAATACACAGTTAACCTGGAAATCAGAAATCTCGAGATGGTAGCTCGGTGTAAAAGCTCGACAGAAGATAGATCAGATAGATATATTTCGAACTTTGCTTTGTGTCGTTTGGTACTTTGTTCTTAAATCTTGCGCAACCGATCCGATCGACAGCTAGAAATCGTAAAAACCCGAAAAACAAGGAAAGAATGCTGCGCGGTACAAAACAGCACGAAAAAAAAAAGAACTCAATCACTAACTGTATTTATAGTATTATACATACCACTACTTGTCGCCGCAATTTTAAACTATACTACTTGTCACTTCGGCCCGCTACTCCATCAATCACACACATACCTAGTGCAATTAACTCGATCGGACACATGGTTAAGACCGAAAGTATCGTTCTCGTTTCTGAAACTGCAGATTTGCCAGATTTTACATTGCCAACTCTGCTACCGTTTGTCAATGAGAGAATCTTTTCTCAAGTAATCAAAAAAAAAAAAAAAAAAAATTCCGACGTATTCCTCAGCAAATTTACGTTATAAAGCATTATCTATCTTACAGGAACATTACAGGAACTTTCTCCGATGAAAGATCGGTATCGAGTTACATTACACGTCAGGAGAGAATTCCTTTTCGAAGATATTGACGAAAAAAAAAAAAAAAAAAACTGCGGCGGGAGACACTCCTGTCAGTCGCACACACGTATATCGAATCAACGGCCCGTGCCTCGAGTTACGGGCTCGAACGCACGCACACACGCCCGTTTTTCGCTATAGGCATCCCCCCCTCCCCGGTGTGTATACAAAATTTATGCATGCAAGACGCACTACCTTGCACTCTGGATTGGTTCCAGAGATTGATAATATCGGCCGCAAGAAGATAACATCGACACCGCGATTCGCAACTTCGCTTCTTGGCGAATTATACCGATGAAACGATCTGCCTGTCGCCAAAGGCAACAATTTGGTAACTCTTCGGACGAAGAAAGAAAGAAGGAGGAAAGAGGGAGATGGACAAAGGTATCGAAATATCAACAGCAAGATTTATCGACGATACACGGATGCAAGTGAAATTTTTCGTGGTGGAAGCAACTTAATTCTTGAAACCTGCCAAATCGATCGGACCGATCGGTGACGATCGGAGTGCGTTGTGTTAGGATGAACATACATCTCGCGAAAATGTTCCAATGTGCTCGTTTTATCGAAACACCTTTTATCGAAATTTATCGCTTTGCGCGACAACATTGCAAATCACTTGAAAACTTTACTGCCACTGCAACAAGCAGATTTTTTTCATGGGAATTCTTATTTTTGACAAGATCAATCAATTAGGAAAAATTGAGACAATCAAGGAAGTTATGCCAAATATTGTAGAATGCCATATTTCTTTTTTCTTTCATAGAAGTTGCATCGCGTGCAACTTTGCGTTTGAAAATTTCCTACGAACGCCAACAAATCTGTCTTTAGTGATATGATACGACTATTCTGATTACATCGGTAAAGATATAAATCTGAAGACAGTTCTGCACAAGGACTTGTACTCCTGAAATGTAATTTCGTGACTATGGATTCCTATTATCGCATCAAATTAATGAACGCACGTCTGTAATAAAAACGTTGCAGAAGATTTAAACAGGAACGACAAGTAATATTGGATTCCATGATTCCAAGGTTGTCCAAAAATATTGATACGAATAAATGAATGAAAATATTCGTTGACACTAGGACAACTGTATCAAAATATTCTACGTACAAATCGCTGTAATTTAAATGACGATCAAACCAAAATAGATTTGTGCAATCGTGCTTCTGTCCAAACAGAGATTATCACACATAGAATATCAGCCAAATCTGAAATTTGTCGTATCGATCAAAGTTCGATCGTCGTAGTACTTTAAAAAATTATGACGCTGCAGTAACAAAAATTATACAATTGTTCGCGACACATATATGAAAGTAACATTGGCCGGGAAAGTGTTAGTAAGAAAGAATACACGCTGGGACTAAAGTTAATAAGAAACGACGATTTCTCTCCATTAACGTATCTCTCAAGATTGTAACAGATCGCGTTATCGCCTGGATCAATTACACGTTACACGCATTTTCTAAGTGATAGTTACTCGTGCAGTGATGCCACGCGATAAACCGGCAATACGTTCGCGTAATAGCGCAAAGAACCGGTGACATAAGTGTATCTTGTCCGTGCCATGAGAAAAAGGGGGTAAGGTAAATTTCTCTTAACACAAACACCGACCATTACGTGTGTGTTGCGTTAATGATTTCGTGTCTGCACTACTTTCCACCGAGAACTAAATGGTCGCGCTCACTTCCGTTCCGGGTAACAGCTGTAACTGTTTCAAACACTCCCGCGCGTTGTTATTACATTACAGAGCAGCAGATGCATTACGCCTTTTGTTTCGTACGTACGCTACCGTCTATAAGCATTTTAATACTTCCAAATATGACTACGAATATACACGAAACGTACGTGTATAAATGAAACTTTTCAATCTCGCAGGGAACGGCGCAGAGAGTTCGTTCTAAAAGTGATATTAAGCGATATTTGAGCGATGCATGTACCGGCGCAGCAGCACTCGGGATCACTTCGAACGTGTCCCGATATGTATCTTGAAACTCTTGAAAATCTCGAGCCTCGAGCACCTTGAAAATCTCGAACCTTAAAAACCTTTTAAAATCCTTTGAAAATGTAAAAGTCTTTGACAATATCAAAGATCCTGGCGGGCGATAAACATCATGTAAATATCATCGAGTACTTCACGAGCATTTTTTGCATTTTCCACTTTCCAAGATACAACTTGCACGCCCATCGACTTCATGCAGTTTCAATTTACACTCCAGTCGTGACGAGGAGACAAACGTTTTACAAACAAACTTATGGATAATAGAGCAACATATTCTCCGACGCGAGGAAAACTCTCGTGTGAAATCAATTTGGTCGATTTGCGGGCGATTTAGACAAGAGGCAAAGGACAAGAAGTGACGTGTACCGTGGTATTTTTTATAACGAATACGAAGAGTGACTAACGCGATAGCATGTACGATCGCTCATCTGTTTCTCGCGAAATCTACGATCACGTACGATTCAACTGTGAATTACGCGATACGAACCTTTTTTGTAGTACGTCGATCAACCGCAGATCACGTAGCGCCCTGTTTTTTCGCCGATAAACAATAAATCACGTACAGTCTAAAGTTTTTCTCGCTTAACAGTGAGTTACTTAATACCGCGGACGTGTTGGAGTTACGCGTGTCCTTGATATTCAAGGACGCGCTCACAATGCAATGAATACCAATACTACTCTCAAATCTCCTATCGCAGCAAACTGAATACTAAAGTTTCGTCATAAACGTTTCATACGTTTCATTTCTGAATTAAAACGGAAATAATCCGATCACGCATAGCGACTCGCTAATACGTTTCAACATTTATACGATTATAAATACTAGTTCCAATACTTTTGCGATTGTATAAATATTTATCACAGCAAGCATCAATATTCACACAATTTCTCTCTCTCTCTCTCTCTCTCTCTCTCTTTTTTTTTTTTAGTTTCAGCAGTCGGTTTATAAATTTCCCGACAATGCAGATTCATCATTCAAACTAGAAATATTCATACGCTCGACGGTTCGGTCACGAATTTAATAAATTCGTCCATACTCCGTTCGAAACAATCTACGAGAAACGCGAGATTTTGTCAAGCACACAATTCGTCTGAATTGCGAAACGTCGCCTCTGGTCTCGTTTTCACGAGACATTTCTATTATCAACGAAAATTGCAGCACGGTTGCTGTCGCGAGAACAAAAAAAAAAAAAAAAAAAAAAAAAAAAAAAAAAAAAAAAAGCGAGAGAAACAAGAATAGTTATTATAAAAGATATAATATAAAATACGAAATAGAAAGGAAGTCTGTGCACAAAAAAAAAATTCTTAATTTAAGAAAGGAGGGAAAAACACGAGGGAACGAGTTTGCTAGCCGCTACTGCGAATTTTAAACGTTTCCAGCGCTTTCCACCGTTCAACCAGAACGCTCACGCCACGTTTCAATTTAAACAAATGCGAAAAACATTTCTTCCGCGCAGCTGTCTCCCCTCCGCCCTTGCGCCAGTTTTGTTTAAACAGCGTGTTTCCCACTTCATCGAGTTTTCTGGACTAGTTAGTTTGGAAACGCGTGCGTGCGGGGAAAAAAACTAGCGGAAACGAAACACCGACAATGTTAGAAGCTACTGTTTCGTCTGCTACTTTTTGTTTTTTTTATCTCTCGTATCATCTGGGAAATGTACGCGTGCACGGTAGAAGAAAAATTACTAGGAGAGTCAATGAACGTTTTTCGACGGTGGTATGTAATTCGCATTTCGATAATTTTCAACCTCGCGAGAGCAAATATATGTATTTTAGTACGAGGAAGGAAAAATTCGCTCATATTTCAAGAATGTTCTAATGGAGTAAAAAATATTTCACGCTCGTGTCTATTCATGTCGCTCGTTTTTTTTTTTCTCCGTTCGAACGAACGATAACCCCGCGTGCAATTAATTTTACTTTTTCAGTCGCGTTACTTTTTATAGATGTTGGCGAAACGAGAAAAAGAAAGAGGGGGAAAAAAAAAAGAGGAAAAAAGGAGTAGTATCAATCATTTCATTTCACTGGCGTTTTCTCTGTTTCGTTCATCTCTTCGGCAACAAGCCACGGGAATAGTGCACTTCCCTTTTCGTCCATCTACCCGCCCCGTTTCTCTCCCTTCGTTCGAAAGAGAAAGAAAAAGCGACATAACCTCTCCTCCTCGCGTCATGCCACGCCGCGCCGCGCCGCGCCACGGTCGGAATCAAACGAAAGAAGGCACTTCGAGGTCCAGCCAGTCATTATCTAAAACGTTCTGAGGTAAGCTATTAAATGCCATCGGTATCTTTCTCGGTGGCCCGCTTGTCGTGCTTGTCGTTCTTCTCTCCTTTGTGCCGACTGGCTGCTGCTGCTGCTGCTGCTTCTGCTGCTCACCGTCTTCCAAGATCGTGGCCTAGACATGGGTGGCCTTTTCCTCTCCTTCTCTGTGTCCGTATTATAAAGAACGAAGAATCAAGAAAGAAACAAGAACGAGCGAACGAGTCGGGGAACAGGCGGCAGCGGCAGCAGAGTACGCGGTGGATAGGTAGGAATCTTCTTTCTCTTTCTCTTCTTTTCGCGCGTTCTCATTTTATCCCCCGGTTTCTTTCTATCTATTTGTCTTTGTCTCACACTCCGCTAAGAACTGACATTCCAGCCGCCTATTTCGAGAATGACTGGACCCGTTTTGTGTCGCGACATGTACCTGTGTATTCCTCTCTTTTCTTTCTTCGTTCATTGGAATCGCGCCAGTTTCGCCGGCAGCGGTATCTTCGTCCTTCTTGCCCCTATCTTCCAACGCTACGCGTACCCCCCTCCCCCCCGCCGTTCTTCTTTTCTCCCTCTTTTTCCACCGACATTTTCGTTCGATACCGGGGACACGTGCGACTATACACACCGAGGCTAGACTAGGGTGTACATGTCCTCTATTTACTCCCACCACTCTTCTATTCCAAGCCCTCGTTCATTTGCTCTCCTTCGTCACACTGTGCGTCTTCTTTTCTTTTCTTTCCTTTGCGCTCTCCTTTTGTGTCCGTATCTGTGTTTCATTGGACACATATGTGCGACGGAACGTAATAATCACTACGACGAGTAATTCGGTCCCCCTTGTACCGTGCAGGAAAATATTCACCCGCGAGTAGTCTATTACTTTCAACGCCCCCCTTTACCGCGCGGGTTTCGTAATCTGTCAATTAGCATTCCTATCGATTTTTTAATTATAAACTATACCAAGGAACGACAAGTTTAGATCACAAGCGCATACGTCGCAGATTACACGTCGCAATCAATTTAGTTTCAATCATTGAAATTGTGTTAAGAGACTTATTTGTATATTACGTACAATTTCGTAGATAAACAATATAATTTGACGGCCCAATCGAATATCGGAAATATTAAACAATAACATTGAAAATTGGTGGAAAACATAGGTTTGAATTATAAAAACGATTTGTACCTCGCAAATGAAATCGATGGATAACCGTGAAACAAATTTAACGTGAAAATACAGCTTGGTTAATCAACGCTGTGAAAACGGCATGATAACGAATTTGTTACGTGCAAATTATGTACTCGACGGTACCGTTCAATTTGCACCGGAACAGCTTTTCTTCCTGCAGGCAACAAGGCAACATGCAGTTTCAGAAGGGAATAGTTATCACTCTGTACGTTCCGTCCCCATCCTCCCGCAATCCCCCATCCTTCTGTCTCGCGTTTTATGCTCCGTCTTTCTCGCGCCCTAACCTCCACACATACACACACACACACACACACGCGCGCGCGCACGCACGTCTGTCTCTCTGTTTGCCTCTGTTCCGTGTGTGTAAGTACGTACGTACGTACGTGTATGTGCTCCGTTGAAAAGCTTGGGGCTCAGTCGAGCACAAGCAATGGCGGCTATTCAAAAGTGTATTGCAAAAATTCCGCCGATAGAGGGTGAACTTTTCTCCCTCTCTCGATGCATAGGCAAATCTCGTTTGGTGAAGTGACTCGAAAACGTAATTTCGACGACCAGGCTGATAGAGAAGAAGAGCGCGAGAGGAGGAGAGGAAGGGTTGAATCCAGCCCCCCAGAATAGTTAACTCTGATATACGCTTCCAGAACTGTTTCACACCGTTGCATGACTTTTCTCCACTTCCCTAACTCTATATTGTCATTGGCTGCTTACCTTCCCTCGCCACTTCTCCATTTTCTCCCTACAGCACTACTCTCTACGACTAGACGAATGTCGCGCGTCTCCCTCTTGCCTTTCTGATAAATTTGACCTGTTACGCACCTGCGACTCTCCGTGCGTAATAACGCGAATGCTCAGGCTCGTTTGTAACGTCTCCCGGGATATAACGAACGATTGTTTTATATTCGTTTGCATTCGCGAGCTCGTGTACTCTTCTACCTGTGTCAAAAAGAGAAACACACACACACACACACACACACACACACACACACACACACACACACACACACACACACACACACACACACACACACACACACACACGTACAGACGCGTAGGAGAAAGAGAGAAAGAAACGCAGATGAAAGAAAAGAGAAAGAGGTGGACACGTTTTGGAAGAAGGGCGGAAGGAAGACAAGGGCGGATAAAAGAGTAGAGAGTAAAGGAGAATTATGAATAAAGCATTTAATTATATTTTTTCGAGTGTTCTCCTTTGTGCAACGAGGTATAACCCTTTATCCGCAGGATTCGTTAAGTTAAGTGGTTTCAGCAGCTGCCCCCCCCCCCCTTCCTCCCCTGTCTCTCTCTCACTACCTCTCGTTCTAAGCAGGAGCAGTGGAAAAGATGGATGAAGGGTGGAGTGGGGGACAGCTATAATTTAGCCTGCACTTGCTTATTTACTACGCCCATTATCGTCGTAACGCAGTTTACATGCTTTTGCGCATTTCAGCACTTTCGGTTCGAGATTGGAGGAATTTCGGAGGAGGTGGAAGGAAAGGATAGGAAGAACAAACGAAAAGGCAAGCAGTAAACAGAGACTGAGAGTTGACGAATAGGTTTCGATCATAAAACGCAAGAAAGTCCTTAAATGATCGTTAAAATTTTCTTTTTGCGAAAAATTTCACCTACGTGACAGTCTTGCGCAACCTAACCAACCTTCGATAAGACAAGCATTCCGTTACACAGAGTGTATACCAGGAAAACAAATTGAAATTTAATTCGACTGAATACTTAATATCTGTTCAAACAATTCACCAGCCAGTAGTTGTGTATACGCGCACGCGCGGACTAATGTTAACAATTTTCCCGAAGGACCCTACGCGTAGGAATATATTTTTCTCGCGCTCGTTATTTCACACGGGCCAGTGTAGAAAGAGAAGAATTAGTCGAGAATATTTTACTGTCGGATAACGGGCCGAGCGCGCTTAGCGTTTTCTCTGAGAGAAGTTACGAGTCAACTTGCGCTGGCAACTGATTGCGGACCATAACGAGTGACCAAACCGTATATAATAATTTGTCGCTTTCTTTTCGAACTCGTCGGTATGATATCATTGGATAGGAATAATATAAATTTATTATTCATGTTTTGCTTGTTTTGTTTTACTTAAATATACTTAAAACTGAGATAAGATTGGAGCGTGGCACGTCATTCCAGCGCAAAAGGTTAACGAATTAGAGGGACGCGTACGAAAAAAGAAACAAAGCACACGTGAAAGAGGTCTAGCCAAGGAGAAAACAAGAAAAACAGGTACATACAGAGAAAAAAAATATACATGTGTATAAATTGTTCGTGTACTTACTTGTTTTTCTGTTTTTTCTTCTTTTTTCTTTTAGAATTGGTAGTTTTGCTTATTGCGGTCGTCTGGTATTCAACAGCAACCTAATAATAGGAGGCCGTTTTCGTGGAAGGAAGCGAGGGAAACGTCGTTGCTCCGAATTATTCCGCGGCTCGGACCTGCAACAAGACGCATAAAACGAAATTAATGCGGCAATAATCGTTTCGAGTACAGCGTAATTCGCTAAGCTGGCCTCCCTCGCGGCCGATTTCATTCTACAATAATTGTTCTACGCGGCAACTAATCACTGTGATATTACATCCCTCCCTCCCTCCCTCCTTTCATAATACGTGGCGTCGGTCCATACAGCATTTCGGATCGGTTTGCGCCTGCGCGTCTTCACTCGCCTAACTTTTTACGTTGTTTTCTCCTTTTATTATTTTCCTTTCCCTTCTTCCTCATTCCCTTTTGCCAAGGTTCGTCGAGGCTGGCGTTGTGCCATAATACAGCGCGTAATATTACGGAAAACGCGTCCGTAAATTCATTACCTTTTACGAGGCGTTTTCCTCGTTGTTAGCCGCCTTTTTATCCTCGAGACTATTACTCCATCGTCGCCCATCGCGGCGGCGATCCTAGCACGCTAAATATGTATTAAAATCGCGCGCAAATGACAGGCAACAGTTCTCACGCTTGCTCGACAATGCGATCAAGTGGAACGTGAAACATAAAACAAAGTACCCGGCGCGTTCATCAAGGGAGAGACACGCACTTGTCTGTTTACCAACAAGATCTGAATACGATGAAACAGGCAGCTGTGCAACGAGGGGAACGATATAGGTCGAGCTTTGATAAATGTTACCACTTTTGTAAATAGGTATACATAGCTCACGGAAGTAATCGAATGCCACTTGCAAATTTTTTACTTATCACGTTGGAACAATTTGAGACAATCTGGAAATATTACGAAGTAACGTGTAATTACGAGATATTTCATAACGAACGGATAATTACCTATCGTATTAACAAAGGGGACTGTCTTTAAACTTGCGTTTCAAATGTTTCAAACAAATGTTTCGTTCTGTAACAATTATAAATTTTAAAGCTTATTTTTACTAGAGTTACTACACGATTGTGTCCTTAAACCCAAACGTTTGTCCAAATGTCGCTCAAAGTCCTTCAGAACACTGAACGCATGTACAAACCCCGTTAAACGTTCCCCCTCTTAAACGTTCGTCACCTTCGACTTGAAAGTGTTGAAATTGACTTGAAAGATGAATACTAAGCTGAATGTATACTAACGATAGTAACATTTTTAATACGTGACTGAATTAAAAATTAATACGAATGGGGATGAATCACAACCGCCAATTACATTACATTGAGAGTCATTTCAAGTATAGTCTCAGCATAACAACTATAATACATCCCTGGAGAACGGAAGTCCACTCACCTCTCTAGGGTTTCAAACAATTGAGACATCTTCTCCAAGTACGAAGATGTATACAAAGTTTTATATCCATCGAAATTTCGTTTCTTTACTGTAGCATCAATGGCTTTTTACATTATATGGCTTTTATATTATATGATATATAAAATCGTAACTACCGACTAATTAAATTCGTCGAGAATCGATCCCTCTGTTCATTTAATGCCTGGCTTATCTAGATCGCAAACACGAAATATAGACAATAGGAAATGCGTCGATCTGATTCTGCATCTAGGAAAGCGTGCCGCGATACGGCTAATTTCGATTGGACGACAGAGTTTCCGTGTGTGGATTCTGATTAAATCCCCTGCACACACACACACACACACACACACACACACACACACACACACACACACACACACACACACACACACACACACACACACACACACACACGTACACACGAGGATATAGAAAATTTATAAATAAAATTGTCAGCTGTTGAGACGTAAAATCCAAGCGACCATCTCATAAACTGCCGTAAATATCGTACCAACATGTACCAACCCATGTACACCAAAATGTTCAATGAATTCAACACGTTCGCGAAAGCAAAGTCATATTTCTCTGCAATTATAAAGGGCTTGGGAGCTGTCAAAAGCGTGCAATTACAGTAGCAGTAAAAAGAAAACAATTACTGGGGTAACCGTATAACAACCGTTAACGCCATTAAATTTTAATCGCGTAACCAGAATTGCTACCCAGGGTATCTGGACTAGGCTACCAGTCACGGACCGTCATAAACTATCCACTTACTAGACGCTCACCACGCGCGGCTCCATCTACCAAACTGTACGAAGAGAACCACCTCCCTCCTCCACCCGCTCTGCAGTTCGATTAAATCCTCGTCTATAAAACCGCGCACAGCTACCTTGAAAGCCAGTTTCGATCGTGTCTATCCGTATCGATCGGCGGTTCTGATTAAAATGGCTCGATGGAGAAGCATCGGAGGGAACGGTTCCGGGGTGAAACAGCTCGCCGGAGCAACTTATCTCGTTCATGAGATAACGTTCGAATGGATTAAGGCAGTAGATATGCTTGATGCAAGGGGAACTGACAGATGGCGATATCGCCCAAAAAGGAGGAGGGCGAAGAGAGAGGAGGGCGAAGAGAGAGGAGGGCGGGGAGGAGGAGGAGATAGACGATGCAGGTGACCGAAACCCGTGAAAACGTTTATCACGATTCATCGAGGTCGCACTACGTGTTTCGCGCTACCACGACAATTTTTCGCAATTACACAAGATAAAGAAAAATCCGAACACGATTTCCAAGGTACATCGAAATATATTCGACCTGCGGCGTTTTTGTGTAAACGGAATCACAATGTGTATTTATTTATAATCAATAGTCCTGCGAGAATTGCACGGCGTCGAGCATGTTGTTCAATATTTAACGCACCGTGCCAACCTCTTTACGCCGCGGTTTGAGCACAGCAGCCGGCTACGACATGAATTTCAGATGACAGAAAGTAAAATCATCCGACGACGACGCCAAGCGTCGCGATTGAATTAACGTCTACATAGTTGAAGCGTTTACTTCACCGAAGTTGTTTCATAATTTAAACGCCACCAGCGAAACAGAATTATCAATTGTTGATGAGTTTCGATGAGAGTTCAACAATGTTTAGAGAAATTCGGCAGAGCGATCCGAGATCGACGTCAGAGGGAACGATTCATCAATCCTGAAATGACGAACTTTGGAATCTTTTACGACAAAACGTGTACTCTGATTTAAATCCTGTAGTTCAAATTTATAAAACGAGTTTGTTACGAAATAATTGCGAAACTTTCTTATTTTATTTTTTGAACATTTGAACTTTACACTCTTAAGTTGCATACGTTAATGTAAAACTAAATTATTGCGAAATTTTTTATTCAAAATGTACGTGAAACATAAAAAAAAAGCAGTGTGTTATTTTGGAAATAGAAACCAATGGACAAAAACTTGTATCCCAGTACGATTCGTCTCACTGAAAGGCCTAGAAGCAACTGTTTTGACTAAGAAACGAAGACGACTTTTTTGCCATGAAATTTTATCGATATGCAAACATTTGAACCGATACAAAATAAATTACAGGCGCGATCGCTCAGTACCAGACAACGCCACTCCTACTCGAGGTCTATTCCACGCCCCCTCACGAATCACGTGATCCAAATCAACCAATCGCTAATTTTCGTTGCATTAGCGTTGCATCTGAAGAGGCCTGATTTTCTGGGTTACCTCCGCTAACTTTCAGTGATAAAATGCGGAAAAGAAACAGTCGAATGGTATCGATGAAAAATACAAATGTCTCATAGGTAAAAATGGCGTAGAACCATCCGTTATATCCCACGCTAATGAAAATTTAAAACTACAATTGCTTTAATGAAACCTATAAATACACAGTATAGGTAGAACAGTTTAATCGAAATGATCAGACTATAGGCCAAGTCGTACGTGTTTCATAATTGTAAATATAGAACGAATCAATCAAATCAGCGCTACTGGAAAGAACCGTCTCGATTTTTATTCTTCGATTTAATATTTGAGATAATGTCTCACGTCGAGAAACGTACAGTCGCTTCTCTTGTCGCGACAGTTTCTCTCTCTCTCTCTCTCTCTCTTTGTTTTACAATGCTATCTAATGTACAATGAACGTACATACCGAGAGAATATTTCACTTTCGAACCATGTTCAAAAATGACAACAGACAAATGACAATCTTTTTGTAAAAAAATCAAAACTTCTCTGTGGAACTTGCACCTTGCAACTTTGATCTGAACCTTACGTAAGAGACAATAATTAATGGATGGTAATTACAATTTTCGATACTCGCGTTAAAACTTTAATCGTTGAAACGCCCGCTACAAACAAACGCAAGCTTCGAACTGATATATATATATATATATATATAGTTAAAAATGAGCACGATGAACGTTGTAAGAATCGCAATCGAGCAACATTGGCAAAGACAGACAGACATAGAAGAATACAAGAGGGGAAAAAATTTCTCAGAACTTGAAAGAGAACCGGCGAAGATTCCGATAAAAAGAAAGGCAAGCTACTCGACGTTCGCACAGCCAATCATCGAAACTTTTGTCCACCATCTCTTCGAGATGTACTGCGGCTCATTTGCAGCGAGCAAAAGCGAGCAAAGATGGCGCTGTTCGCTAAAAGCCGGTAACGACTCGATATCTAACAATCGAGTATAAGCACGATCGGGTCAAGTATACACCACCAGTCTTTGCGAACTTTTGCCAACAACAATTCACAACAAGGCGGAGACAGACGTCGTTCCCTTCTTCCCCTTTTCTTTCTTTCTTTCTTTCTTTCTTTTCGATCGTCTCTCCCTTTTCAACGTTGACGAAAGCTCATTATGGACAGCAGTTCGGGAGCAAGTGTCGAGCAATTCGAAAGATTAAAAGCTGGCATGAGCACAAACAACTTCAGATTTTCCCCGTTTCACGTGGTTACGGATTGTGTGTTGTTTCACGCGTCGAGTGTACACGATTAACGCGCGCAACGTGCACACAAGTGCAAAAGACGTGCATGAATCGCGCGAAACAATAAATCTGTCGATCCAGTTTCACAATTGCACTTAACCCGCTTTCATCCGGAAATTGCATCGGCGGCCGCCTGGCTGGTGTTATTACCACGCGAGAAAGTAAATTTTATAAAAATTGAAAAAAGAAAATCCGAATTTCCACGCCTGGCGGAACAAGCGAATTTCTTGCCCTCGCTCCGCAAACACCGAGGGGGGAGGGTGTCTCGTTCAACCGGCGACCGTACAAATTAAGGTCAATACGGAGAGGGGGTTGTTACCTGCCCCCAGCGAAATATTCCACCGTTCATATATCGCCGAATCTCATCGTCGATCGATGACGATAATACCGCTCTAATTTATTACGCTTGACCGAGATATATATATATATATATATATATATATATATATATATATATATATATATCGAAATTCGACTTCGACGTCGCCGGGGCAAAATGGAAGAGATTGAAAATATTCAGTTCTATCGGATTTCGTATTTCCTAAATCCCCCCCTCCCTCCCTCCCGCTCACCCTGTCCTCCGCGTTCCTTTATCTACAACTGTACCACGTCCATACCGAATTTCAAGACACGCTCGTGTCACGTTTCCATTCGCATTTGAAACCACGATCGTCGTCGTCCCGAGTGGAAGAGTCTCCTCCAGTTTGCCAGTTCAGTTACACGGTTTAATCAAAGAAGTCGTTTTAACGTGTCGTTGAGTTAAAAAAAAAACGATAACGTTCCGCCCGTTTCGGGGATAAACGTGTATTTTTCTCGCGCATAAATATCGCACGGCAACTCGAACGGCGGATTCGGAGGATTCGCCTCTGCATTGGTGTGCACGCACGTGCACACGGCGCGCGTAATACTCTCTACAGAGAGAGCTCCGCTGCAATGGGAACACTTGAAACGGATTTCCAGCGGAGAATACGGCGCAGTTAAAACAGCGACGACAGCTTTTAATTGAGGCTACGATGCCAAGTGAAATATTGGAATTAATCGCGAAACTTGCGTCAGCTAACGAACGGAGAGAGCCATCGAGTTAGATCTCAGTCAACGAATAATGGAAGAATCGATACAATGCCTCTCCCCCTCACACCTACGTCCTCCGTTGGCATCGCGGCGATTTGTTTTTGTTCGTCTACCGTTTAAAATCTGTACACGCACACACGCACACGATTTATTTTTCTCCGAAAATCTCGATCTGAATTTTACGTACACACACATACAGACGTAAAATTATCATAAGATTTTCGGAGAAAAAACTCCTCGTTCGCTCTTGACGCTCAGACTCTTGTATCCATTGAAAAATAAGAAATTTGACAAAGCTTGGAAAAATCAGAGCGAGATTTTCGATATGAACAATTGTTTCAGCGAATTACATACGCGGATGGCACGGATATGAATGAAAAAAAAAACGAATCTCGGATACACGGTAATGTACTTAACCAATTTCGGGGATGAACGCGTCAGAATGTCAAGTGACACAAACGTGAAATCTCTCGTCCAGGCGTTTATCCGCCGGCGACAAGCGAACGCACGCAATTTGGCGCTGTCAGGCCGGAAACGCGGGATTTTCAAATTTTAATCGAGCCGGTCCCACTCGGCGGGTTTCCCGTCGATTAAACGATTTGCAACGTACGGGCGGCCGTACATCCTTCGACGAGACGAATATTTCATTGGTCGTGGGCTCCTGCATAAAACAGAGCGCGAGGAAACGAATTACTCTCGCAAATCGACTGAAATGCGCGCAATACATTAATTATAACACGTTAATAAATATGCACACCGTGACGTCGGTTAAATAAAATCTATTAACGAGTAATTACGCGTTCTTCGCCGTATTTTCCGGTTTGATTGCTATTCACCGGGCGGCGTCGCGAAGAATTGACAATGCCGGCTTCTCACCGGGGTGGTCGTGGCCGATGCTGATTTGAAAAAGTTTTAACAACAATCTTCTCAGATTTCACTGCTTAAAGAACTTGAACGTAAGTTTCTTGATAAAATCAAGAGCAATTGAGGAGCAGAAAGTCTCTCAAAATAATTAAACATCTAAACGACAGGAAAGAATAACTGTCGGATCCTTTTTTAAATTTTTTAACGATCTGATTGTAGAATTAAAGCGACTGAGCAAGCAATTACCAACATAATAGTGTTCTAGTCGTTTGATCACCCGAAGAAGTTACAACAGTTGCAATGGTAGCAAAACTGTTGCGATAATATTCTTATTGGACACGAGTGACACCCGGAAATCTCGAACAAATATCGTAATGATTAAGTTACTACGATATAAAAAAGAACCAGTCGTACGTCACAGGAGAAACAAAATCATTCGTACACGAGAGAAAGAGAAGAAAAAAAAATCAAAGAATGATTTAACAACAATGATTTAACACTGAGAATGGACGTACGTAATGAACGTCACGCGACATGTGTCATATTATGCACGTTTGGCGATGAGGGCATCGGAGAATCGGAGGATCCCCCGTATGTGTGTGTGTATATATGTATGTGTGTGCGCGCGCAACACCACGATTGAAACGATATCCACGGCATAGCAATGAAAGCCCTGTTTCATTTCCTATGCAAAGGATCGGCGCGTACTTTTAAACGTGCCGTAATAATACCTTACTAGAAGCAATTAAGTGCAAATACAACCGATTGGGATGAACGTGCACAACGGCGGATGCATTTGAGGGGGTTAGGGAGGACGGTGGAGATAGGATGGACACGGAGGAAGTGACTGAGGAGAGGGCGGAAGGGGGGTGTAAAGAGGAAGGGACAGAGAGAGGGATAGAGCAAGGAAGGCGGATCGGAAATTGCTTCGAGCATGCTCGCTCGCAATAATACCACGTTTGGCTCTGTGTGTGTGGTTTTCTTCCGTGTGTCTCTCCCTACACGTACGTGCAACAGAGGCGTACAAGTGCACGTATGCATCAATCTCTGTATGTATGCATGTAAGGGCATACCAAATACTAGAATACGGTAAGAACAAAGCCGACGGCAAATGACAGCAGTAATTTTCGCAAACTGTTGTGGGATGTGCGCTGTGGCATTCAAGGTACCCCGTGCGTCGTCGTTGCCGCTCTTCGAAATGGCACTGGCTTCTCTTTTCCTTTCGCGCGTTCTTCTCTCTTCAACGCCTCCTCCGTCTCTCATGCTGATGACTCTTCTCGCAGCTTACAGGTTCCCTTCTTTTTTTTTTTTTTGTCAGCGTGGCTTCGCTTTTTGACAAACTGCGGCAGACAAGCGACGAAGAGACTCCTGGCCAAGAACTTGAGAAGAATTTCGTTGATGATTTAACGAGCTTAATTCTCCGACAACATAATATAGTTCGGGTAACGATATTCAATAACGTCGGAGATAAGTAAGTTCGACGGCTTGGAGAACTTTCCCGTTTCAAGCTCAATCGGGCAAAGTTAGGAAATTTAATATGTACATGTATCGATAGGCCTGATTGATTGTTTCTGACTCTTAACAGACTCTAACGTGTCGGATAAGACAATTCAATTTTGTTCTACAACTTATTTCTACAACCGTTCTTTTAATCTTCGTCTTTAATTTTTTTTTTTGCGCAGATTTAAAGTCGCATTGACATCGAAGTCACTACACGATTAGATACTTGTATGGTATTCGTATTTTGTGGTATAGATTTATGTCCATTAATCCTTTGCACTCGACTGCCCCTTCTGAAGAAACTTCGTACTTAACTCTAGCTAACAGCTCGGATTTTTTCTTTTTATAATTTATGCTGACAATTACAATGAATATGTATACTTGGCGTTGCATGATGCGATGTATAACATCTGAAGAATATTTGACTAGAGCGAAAGCTATAACAACGACATAAGAAGAACAAAAGTAGACTTCTTATTGCTTCTTGTGAAAGAACTTTAGAACTTTAAATAATGGTGGGGGATATCGCACGTTAGGAAGACATAATCAACAAAATTTCGTGTTAAATATGATTTGAACGAGTATTTCCATTTTAATTGAAGTGGTGACGCTTCGTAAATAAATTGCTGGTAGATGATACAAAAAAAGTTTGTCAAAGGCAAAGGGTTAAGAATTGGATTGTTTTCTTCAGATGATTTTGAGAAGTCAAGGCGTGGTGGTGAGATTAATCTTACGGAGTCTTCTCTGCCACTTTGTTTGAAGTTTGTGTATTCGTATAAAATGTGTTGGATTGTGAGAGATTTTTGACATCTGTTGCAGAAGGGAGATATCTATGTTCTTGGCAAAGTGTTCATGGGTTCTTTTGGTGTGTCCTGTTCTTAATAGGACTAGTATAATTCTTTCTTTTTTGGTTAATCTGTCAAATTTCTTGATTGAAGTCATTTACTACAATGTGGATCTTTTTTCGATTTGTTGTTGTCCATGAGTCGGTTCTATTCCATCCTGGACGTTGGTTTTTGCTTGATGTACACGTTCTTGACATGGAATAGCGTTCTCGGTTTTATCTGACTTCTTTATCCACAATTTGTTCTTCGATGTGATACTCTGGCATTTTCTCTTCTCTTTCTCCCCTCATTGTTCTATTTCTTACTTCGTTATCCAGTTTTATCATTGAAAGTAATTCTAGCGGGGGTAACCCAGAAAATCGGGCCTCTTCAGGTGCAACGCTAATGCAACGAAAATTTTATGGCAAAAAAGTCGTCTTCATTTCCTAGTCAAAACAGTTGCTTCTGGGCCTTTCAGTGAGACGAATCGTACTGGGGTACAAGTCGTGCAGTTTTTTTCTGTCTCTTTTATTTGTCGAAGTCGCCGCTGCTAAGCTGCGTGCACACGTGAACAGGCGGTCGTGCAGCAAGACACTACGGCAATGTGCACGGTAAAGCTGGATTTACGCTTCAGAAGGAACGGAATCTGTGGGAAACCGAGCGTCCAATTGACCGGCCAACTGTTACAGCACCCTTGATTCTCCATGGATCCGGATTCGAGATCAAGGCGCGAAAGGCGATGAATATCCGGCCACCGAATAAAGAGAAGCTCGGGAAAATCTCGCGTACGTGTCCCATTTTCTGCGACTGCAACTGGGGGTGATTCCCCCCCGAAAAATATGTGAAACGCCGCGCAGAGCATAAACACAAATTTTTCTGATGCTCGGAGATACCAAGGGAATACAAATCAACATTCTCTCGCTCAACGCCCGCGTAATGGTTCTTTATAGTCATTCTTTAGCAATGAAGAAAGAAGAGAAAGAAAAATAAAGAAAATAAGCAAATAAAGAGAGAAAAAAGATACTTCTTTCGACAATCATCTAAATCACCGAGAGGTATGAAAAAAAAAAAAAAAAAAAAAACGAATTGGTGATCGTAAATAATTCTGATTTTTAACCCCTTGCGCTGGCAACTGATTGCGGACCATAACGAGTGACCGAACCGTATATAATAATAATTCGTCGTTTTCTCTTTCTTTTGAACTCGTCGGTATGACATCACTGGATAGAAGTAATAAATTATTATTAAAAAGTAATAAACTTATCATTTATTTTGCCTGGGTTACACTTAAATATACTTAAAACTGAGAAAATGTTGCAATTTGGGAAACAAAAAAATTCTTAACGCGCGTCATTCCAGCGCAAGAGGTTAATGTCGGTGCACGCGTGATCCATTATTCGAGTGCGAGCACCTCCAACCAATTTACACTGCAATAACTAAAATAATGCCCCCTACATTCTTCCGCGTGCGAGCGTTGCCGAGCTTCGAAAGCAGCATTAAGTCGTCCGATGTCGATGCCAGGCCAACCAACCAACTAATACGTAGTATCTTGGCCATGCAAAAGCGCGCGCGTGCAGCTGGATGCACTCGCGTGCCGGCCGCGTATAGCCAATCACGTACAAACGCTATGCACAATACGCTGCGCCAGGCATATAATGCCCAATTTTACACGAGACAAGATTGACGGCCTGTATATATCCTTATACAGGCGAGACGAAATCCGCTTAAAAGTTTCAAAACTTGCCTCGGGGCTGCGGCAGAACGAGGAACCAACCGGAGAACTCTCGGAGTAAAGCGAAGAAAGACAGGCGCAAACTTGAAAGAGCCAGAGAGAGAAAGAGAGAGAACGAAAAAGGGAAAACCTTATTTACTTTACGTTATATAGAAAGACAGGTATACGTATGTCGGTATACACACAGAAGTACGTATCCCTTCCATGGTGGTACGGCTTCATCCATGCGTTAAATTCCTCCGGGGGATTCTTCCTCTTTCCTTGGTCCTCCTCTTTCTCTTGCGCTGTGTGTTTCCCGGTTCTTCCTCCCCCTCCGGCAGCCTTCTCTATTACTATCCCTAACTCCTGTAGTCTTCTCTGTTCACTTGTACCCGCTTGCAAGGGAACAGAGACCACTACCGCCACTTCCTCGGGCAAAGTGTCTGTCTCTCTCTCTCTCTCTCTCTCCCTTTCTCTGTCTCTCCTTTTGCTTTCAGTGCAACAACTTTGAGATAGAGGCAACAGCTCGGAGTATTTTCCGATGTATCGTTCGTGTGCACCGCCGATAGAGAGGAGAGAGACGAGAGAACGGAACCGGGGAGAGAGAGTTTTAATTTCTTTAGGGGGCTCTCGTGATCTGACGTTCGTTTTGTTACGCGTTCCACGTGGAAAATCGCGTAGAAAGGCGGGGCAGCACAGCTGGAGGGAACGGAAAAAAAATGAGAGAAGTTGCGTGGCTGCGTAAGCCATACGAGGTATGTTATCGGCCGAACTGCAATTCCGAGCCCGAACGAATTATTCTTACCGTATTCGGTGTGCATCACCGACACACGGGTGGTTCCTCCTTCGAAATTCGCCTACAGAGAGGCTCGTTTCGGGGAACCGATAAAACTGTCGCCGCCGCGGCAATTATTCTGCCAATTGGGAGCACGGAGGCAACGCGTTCTTGTATTGAAGAACGAATGGTTATCTTACATCGTTCGAACGTTTATCTTACTTCCCGCCGTAATTTCGTACGGTCGTATTGAAATTGATCGAACGTACAGTGGGCGCGAGAAACATTTGCACGCTCTTGCACTCACCGTAACGTTTACCTGCCGAATTAAACCGTAACGTTGACACTCGTGCCAACTTATTTCAAACCGTATCAAAGCGATCGTTATAAGATTATTCGTTGCTCTTCCAAGGGGGGGAAACGAACAAAAGAGATGCACGATTGAAAAGGGTCACGCAGGAAGCATCCACGTGATCCAGGAACAAGTGACGTGACACGTGGTGACGAGGCCAATGAGACTCTCTACTGACTACTGTATTAAACCTTTCAGGAACCGCTTAAGTCCCTGAAAGTATAGAGTGACAGGCACCTGCCTTCGTACGATTGGATATATATATATATATATATATATATATATATATAGACGAGAGAATGTCATGTTCGTTCTTCTTTCTCTATTTCTCTGAAGCTCTTTTTTTTCTTTTTTTCCTTTTTTTTTTTTCATTCGGTTGATACGGCGACCTGCACACGTATTCTGCATGTTTAAAAAGTAGAATAGGCTGTTACCCGTACCACTTTCGACGATTCGCTGTAGAGTACGGTCATCAAAGTGGAACAAATTGTTGCTACGATCCGTTACTTCTAATTGAATAACAAATTTAATCCACGTGGCAAGCATCAAACGATCGCACTCGCAAAACCTCTATTCCTTTGCCTGGGATTCGTTATGAACTGAACAAATATTTACCGAGTACGATGTTAACGTTTAATTTTATCGATGGACGTATCGAGCACGCTGTAGTTTATTAACTCTGAGCTAATCAGTTATATATTAACTCTCCGTATAAAACGACGACTACACAGTGTAAAAGTGGAAATTTATTGGTACGAGAAATGTGTAAAATCTGAAACATTCTCCAAAAATTAACCGTCACAATCGTTAACAACAAAATACGTTTATTTCTTCGAAAACAGTAACCTACGTTACTTGATACTTTTCAAGATTTCATCTTTCAATCGTAGATTGAAGATTAAAGTTAGTGTAGAGTTAATTCGTCATGTAGAGAAAGGCACGAAAGGGTATCAACCGACGTTGAAAACATTTAAAAGAGTGAGAGAGAGAGAGAGAGAGAAACGAAATACAGAATAAGTTGGCAGATAAAAACTTAATAATTAAACCAGCAATAAATTTTTCCTCCGTCCTTGTTCCTCTTTTTTTACGCGCAATGGCTGAACGTACATCCAGCGATATACACTGGCAAAGTTAATCTCTGGCGGCACATCAAACATTATTTGATCTATGGCCTCGATTATCCGTTCCGATTTAATTCTACGCTTTTGGTGGAGCACAAAGTATTCGGCAAACAAACCTGCCTGCCTGGCTGCCTATCCTGCGCGAATAATCACGTTCGCACCCGACTCATCCCGCCGAAACAGAGGCCCTCAACGCAATTTAATTAAAAACCTGTATTTTTCCGTCAGGATAATCCTCGCGCTCTTTGTTTCCATTCCAAAGACTGTTCCTTTGGCGGGCCGCGTATTCAGTAGTCCAAGGCAAGAAAAAAAGACCAGGACAAAGCTTTTCCTCCGCGAAGACAGGTACCCACCGAGCAGGCGCTTCTGTTCAAAGTTCAAATTAAAAAGGGGAGTAAAAATAAAGAAAAGACGAATGTGGGGGGAGGGAGAGAGAGAGAGAGAGAGAAAAGTCGGAGAAAGGTAAGTTCAAAAAAAAAAAAAAAAAGAGAAGTTCGCGTTTACGTATGCACGCGTATGAATCTTTCATGCAATTTTCTTCGGTATGCATAAACAGATACGCGTTATAATAGTTTCTCGTATCCCGTTACCGATGTGTGTCGTGCTGTTGCAGCTACATATACACCTGCATACACCTACGCGTCGTTCGTGTTACGACGCTTCCTGGTTTCGTACAAAATGCGACAACTGGTTTGCCAGTATCGAGGGGGAACGATCGATCGATAGTTTTTCGATTCGTTCGAGACAACGACGCGCGAATTTGTTAAAGGGAAACGATCGACGAAGAAGTCATTGACAAAGAATTTCATTGCGAATTTCAACGGAGTTCGTCCAAGATTAAAATCCAAACTTCGAACGCAGTGTAACGAGTATAACAGAAGAATTGACACTAGAACTACCAAAATGGTTCAAATGACTGATTGATAATTTTTGTTAGATATTTTGTAGATACAAAACAGTGTATTTTTAGAGACTCGAACGATTCTTCGTAAAATACACAAATAAAAGCTCGTGTACCTTATCGTGTTACGAGGATTTTCCGCTTCTTTTATTTTAACGTCTCGGGTGAAAGTTTTATGCTTTGCCCGATACGATAACGCGTGCCAGAATCAACAAGCGTACGCAAAAAAACGGAGAAGGAACGCTCCTTATATATTCGAGGGAATTAGATTTTCCAGTTTCCCACGTCGGCAACAGGACAGCCCTAAACAGGAGAGACAGATGAATTACACAAGAAAATGCCGTCTACGTGTGCGCGGCCGCTAGGCCACACGACCACGTACGCGCACGCGTGCAACGAATCCGGCTACATGCGATTCCATTTACAGCGTAACGCGACTCGTTAGCGCGCATACGCTGAAACGCCGTGCATGAATGATAATTAGCTGTGGACGGTACAAAAGCCTGGCGTTACGTTGCCTGAATCTCTCGATGCGTTTTTGTAATAAGGAGAGCTAAGAGGATGGGTAGTAGGAGGCGAAGCCAAGAGAGGACGTAGAAAAGCCGAGTTCCATTTTCCGTGTCGAGGTCGCTGCGGTCCATTCTTCTCCCAGCGTGGAAATCGGAACAGGTGTTTGGTGCTTTCGAATTCATTTCTGAGGGAGGGAGGGGATTGGGGTGGGTAATAACGACGACTTGTTAACCCTTTTCCTTTTCTCATTGGCATAGTTTCGTTATGAAACCATTGGAATCCGTACGTTCGAATCGTACACGAGAGAGATCGTATGCACGCAGCGGGAGAGGCAGAGAATGCATTTACAAGGGAGGCGGTCGAATGGCGGCCATATTGGCTCGCGCGCGCGTGTACTTTATGAACGCGCGATTTGTAGCTTTTGATGATTATCAAAGCGCGCGTGTACACGGTTTTCCATTCGGCGAAAAATTAATTGCGATCCCGCGACAGGGTAAGTTACAGCATAGTAGTCGAATAATTAACAGAGATATGGGAAATAAGCTTGTTAACAGAATCGAAGCACAGGCTAACGGATCGTGTTTCTTTTTTTACTTTTTTTTGTTCCTCTCCCTTTCTCACTTTGTTGCGGAACAGCAAGGCGAGGGAGAGGGAGGCGGGGGAGGGGGGCTGAGCGTCGTATAATCCCGTTGAAACATACAAAGTTGGACCGTCGGGCTCGAAAATTAATTTGTCCGTTCGCAGTATCAATTTCGAGTATCATAGCGGCAATATCAATTGGACTCTTCTCTCGGTCGGACAATACAGCACGTGATACGGAAAGGGAGCGAGGGAGGGAGCCTTTTAATTAGCCAGCGTGGAACACAAGTACTCACCAGCAATAACAGAGAAAACTAAATGCACACCGGCGCGTATATAACGCGGGTGCTTTTTACGAAATTCTCGGCGATAGTGATATATCGGCTATCGTTCAAAGCGAGGCCGCCTGTCGAAAAGACACTTGAAAGGAACGTTCGTAAATATCGAGGAAGCATTTCGCGTAGAATCATCAAGGCTTTATAAACGGAGTGGCGAGCGCGAGAAGAGCTGCGATGGTGCTGCCATTAAAAGCGAACCGCCTGCGGGCGATAGGCCAAAGCATGCGACTGAACGGGCAGGTGAATATCGATGAGAATCGAGAGAAGTGCGGGTGAAGTTACCCATCCACTGATAGATAAGGATGCCGATAGGAGAAAGGGTGAGAAGCCAGCGGAGTAGAGCGAGCGAGGAAACGAGCGGGGCGGGCAGGCGGTGGGGGGGGGGGGAGAGGAGAAGACGAGAATCCTGAGAAAGCGCGATAGAACATACGCGAGAGACAAAGAGAGGTATGCAGAGTGAAATCTTGAAGAGAGAATAAGAGAAGTACAAACGTAGACAGTAGAGAGAGAGAGAGAGAGAGAGAGAGAGAGAGAGAGAGAGAGAGAGAGAGAGGGAGAGGAGATGGTGAACAGAGGGATCCCGATTATTCAGCATCGACGAGATTTGCAATCGACATTCTCTTCCTTTCGCCGCTCATTATATTGCGCCGTTCTAACCGCCGCCGCGGATCTCTTCTTCGCCGGTGAATTCGCTTCTCCGAAAAGGGGGAAAACGAGGTGGAAGATGGCGAGAAGAGAGACGAGCACAGAGACGAGCACGACGTGCAGCGAGGCGGCAAGAGAGGAGGAGGGAGGGGAAAGAGAGGCGCATCACCGCGACCGCCACACACCACCAGACAACCACCCCCACCAATTAACCGTCCTTCTCCTTCCAAGTCACGAAGCCGCTGAAAACAAGAGATACGCCTCGGGTACAAAGAGAAAGAGAAAGAGAAAGAGAAAGAGAAAGAGAGAGAGAGAGTAAATTCAGATTGCATGGTTACGAACGGCGGGAGACACGCGGGGACTTGAAACAAATCCGTGTAATTGGTATTAAACAAAGGGCAGTAAAGAAAGTTACACGAGAGGAAGGAAGGAGATGAAGAGGGAATAAATGCAAAAGAGGAAGAGGAACAGAGAAAGAGAAAGAGAAAGAGAGAGAGAGAGAGAGAAATTGAGATGAAATGGGGGAGGAGGAGAGAGTTCTGTACAAACGTCGACTTCGTCTAAAGTGGCCTGTTTTCTTCCCTCTGATGATATTTCAAAGACGCGAAACGGTTTTTATATCGGTCGGTAAGATCGGAACGGCCCCGAAGAGCTTGGCCTCTCGTCGAAATCGCCGGCAAATTAATTTCTCTTCATTAGAGGGAGAGATTCCCCCTCGTCTCGTAGCCTCGTTCCGGGCACTCGGAGGATATCGATACTTTAATAACGCTCCTCTCCACTTCACCTCAGTTCAGAGTTCAATTGCCTTTTTTGTCATTAATTGTCGTTTCACGATGGCGTCCGCTAGAGAGCGTTGTGAAAAGCACTTGAAACGTGTGCACCAGTAGGGAATCTACTGGAGCTTGAAGCACTGTGAGAGAGAGAAAGAGAGAGAGAGAGAGAGAGAATGAGGGTACAAAGTCAGCCTTCGTTTGATCGTTTACTTGTCGTTTTCGCATCACTCGATAGACAATTGTTTCGACAAACTTGGGGCGGACCGTTTTTTCTTTGTAACCTACCATTCTCTAGCGCATACGGCCTTTCGTTTAATCCCTTCATGTAAATGCAAGAGCGAGCTTTTTTTTTTTTTTTTTAAGCCGTATTTACGTGCTTTACATATTTCACCTTTCGCAAACGTTTCAACTGAACTCGACAATCGCGTTTGGTATACACCAAACATCGACAGTGACGGATGAAACTATTTACATCCTTTTCAGCATAGAAAACTTTTGTGTATACATTGTACAAAACATTTGAAAACTTCATTAGCATTCGAACTTGTTGTAGTAATGAGAATCTTTATTCATCAATCTGAAAACTACGTGTAAGTTAAAAATCATTTATTGTAAATATAGTAGCAACATTGAAAATATTAAAAATAAAATTCATTTCATAATACGTAGCTACGTCTGATTGTAACGTCAATGAAATTTCCAAATGTCTTTTTCACGACGTACGTTAATAAAATGTTTCTAGTTTCTAAACTTTGAACACATTCTATAAGCCACGCTTTTGTCCGAGGTTCGCGCCGTCGTCGAACCCTTCACCCGCAATCTCTGCAAGCGCCAATAGCATTAGGAACGTTCTACGGCCAACAACAAACACAGTGTAGCCATAAGTAGCTGGATGCGTGTTTCTTTTTTTTTTTTTTTTTTTTGATCCACCGCTCTCTCGCGTATTTTGCACGCTTAAAAAGTTTGAACTTCGCTTTATAACAAGCTTAAGTCCTGGTGCGGTTAACGAGGAATGATTTACCACGTTCCTCGCCATATGGCAACTACCAATACGCGTAACACGTAACACACAAGTGTACACGATCGAGTACAAACGATTCGTGCGCACGTTCAAAAGCGGGCGACTTTATAAATCACTGCCGACGTACAGGCCTAATATAATCGCGCCTAATAAAGTTGGCAGCCACTAAATTTTCTTAACTCGGCCCCCGATTCGACGACGTAATTCTCGAACGGGCGTGCAGAACACGTTCCGTGGACTCGAGGAATTCGCAGCAGGCTCGAATTGAAACACAATGCAAACTTTGGGAACAGGTGGATAATTCAGAGGCTTGTAAATAATGTGCTGTTCTCCTTACCTCTTTCCCTGTTTTTTCTCTTTTTTTTAATGCCTTATTCAGAAGAAGCGTGAACCATGCAAAAGATGGTGAAATATCTATTAAAATACAACGTTCATACCGAGTAATACATACGGGATCAAACAATCGAACTGTTACAACAAGAAAGTAGTTTTTTCCTACTTAAACTTGAGTTTTTCAACTCAATTTAATCTATCAGCGTCGCAAATTTCGCACAAATACGAAACAAATTTCTTTTGTCTTGTAATAAACACGGTTGAAATATCAATTACTTCTAAAAACAAGGTGACAAAGTTTCTCGATTGATCGTAAATAAAATTTCGACAAATAAAATAAAATTCTGCCTCACACAACGTCGACTGATTAGAGCCGAAGTTGAACGAACACGAGAGTCGTCTAACCTATAACGCTAGTCCCCACTCCCCTGGATTATATTAACTCTTTCCAAAAAAAAAACAAAACACACAGAACCTGCTGCTACGTCCGATAAATAAAGTGATAATTAAAAACCGGCGGTGGCCGATCAATAAACCGCCATTCTACATCATCCCCTAGCTGCAACGGCGAAACGAAGGATGCACGATGAACGAAAGATGGACGAAGAGAGAAAGAGACGCGAGGGAGCGAGGGGGGAAAAAATTGGACTTCACGGTGAACGAATATCGAATCGCTATAAATAAATCGTTTTCCCAAGCAAGAACCGCTTTTCGAGGGACACAGCTTAGTTAAGGGACTGAGAACTCATGTTTGGCTCGACACTAGCCCCGGCCGGTGTATTTACATGGGAGATTTACGGTATGCTGCTACCGATCCCTACCATGTATATTCTCGGTGCATTAGCGTTCGAACCAGCAGGAGAACGTCGCCGGCAGAAGCGACTAGCTTGACCTTTGGACCCGGTTCCTTTCCCTCGGCGCTGCATCTGCGAGGCAAAACCCCTCGAAAGTCCCGCGCGATTACGCTTTCTTTCGTTCTTCTTTTTCTTTTTTTTTCTTTTTTTATCAATTCGACGAGCGATGCCTCTCTTACCCCATAATTCGCGCATTCGCGTTTTCACCGAGACTGCGACAAGGAACCCGCTGTTATTGAACGTTCCAAGCAAAACGCAACAGACATCAATTCGTAGGAATTTCGAATAATTACGTGCGTAAAAAGAAGATCGTGTCGATTTTTCTTGATACGAACGTCGTGAAGGTTAGCCGTGGTTTAAAATCGATTTAGAGATCAAATGAAACAGCCGTCGAATGAAATTAGATACAGGAAAAAAAAAATAACACGAAGGAAGAGTTTGGAGTTTTAAAACGACATTTGTTTCTAGTAACAAGTTTGCGAAACAACGCCGTGCACGCTGAAACAACATTTACCCTTTACCGCGATGTTTTTCATTTCATCGGCCAGCCAAATGGAAATAGTTTTCATTGCTGGCATTCAACAGAAACGGCGAATGACGATGAAGCAATTATATCGCGAAAAACACGGGGGAAATAAGCGTACAAAAGCAAATAAAATTAATAAACGAAATGAGAGTTTGCCCGTTGTCGCTTCCGCGAGAGGACGCGGCTTAAGTTTCTGCGTTTCTCAATGGCGTCGCCGCTTTATACCGCGAGAAGCGTTTCCGGGAGACACGCGACCTTTGTGGTCCGAGAGAGAATCGCGCGGCGTTATTACGTGCTCCGTGGTAGCGATACTGTACCTGCGCCACGACGAACGGGTCTTTCTAATGACGCCGACTCGTCAGAGAGTGTTTCGACAGATAAGTTTCACGTAGCAATTATCTTCGGAGATATTTGTTACTAGAATGATTACCGAGAAATCTATCTATATGTAAATGACGCATATTACGAGAAGAGTTGCTTTTGCGGTTGCTTAATGAGATAAGCTGGATCGTGACAAAAGATACGTCTATCGCGTCGGAATATGGTTGAATTTATATAAAAATACGAATCGCAACGGTATAGCTTCCACCATCCATCTGGAGTTATTTCGTTTGATTAATTCCAATAAATCTGTCCATCGCGATTTAAATTTTGCCGCGGTGTGCATTTCACAGCCAATGGGGAAAAAAGTGACAACCACGGAATTAATATTATTCAGACGAGATGAAAGTGGCTCGTTATGCGACGCGTACGCCGATTGTCGCAGCCAAGTATCGATCAATGTAATCATTGAGGATTCCCTCGGATCGATAAATAGATAGTTAGACGTCGGTGTAAGAATCTCAAGATTAAGCAATTTCAATGCTTCTACCTTATTTCACGGTTGACGGTATATCAAAAGATAACAGAGATGCCATTTTTACTTTCAAGAGATCGTCTGATCTCTCCACCTCTCCTCCTCCTTTTTCACGAACTTTTCCAACGAATATAATTTTTTTTCCATTCGTTTTTTTTTTTTTTTTTTTTTTATAACCAGGCATTCGATGACTATCATTAGCACACTATCACGGAGGGAGGGAGGTTTTCCCTGCATGAGAACACGCCGCTCTGAATGCGAAGGACCTATCAGCACTAATAACGATACGTGACCATCAAAGCCCGCTAGATCCCCTCCGCTGGACCATCGAGTTGCAAAAAGGGAAATAAAGTAAAAGCGAGCAATTAAAAGCCAACAAGTCAGTCCTCTAGTCCCTCTTTGCTTCGGGTCTCCCCCGTCTAACCCACCCTCCTCCTGCCTACCCTTTCAAACCTTTGCATCATCGTCCAATCAAGGTAGCCACGTTTCTACTGTCGGCTGTTCGTGTGTGCACACGCACATATAAGCGTCACTGGATCCGACAAGCCTGTGACGTTTGTGTATACAATCCGTCCGGGATTCTTCCCTTGTTAGGAGTCATTTCAAACATTTGCCATATCACGATCATTCCAAAGCATTTCTTGCCGACTAGAGAGAACTAGAAAGACGTTCTTACCGGAGAGAACTCGCATTCTCATTTCCTCCGTGTTATGGGAATTAATTTCTGTCCGGTGAGTGGTCAATCGCTTTGAAATTCGTTCGCGTTTCTCATGGTTCTTTGAGTTGGGTTTAGTATCCAAGGACACGTGTGTTTGGACATGGTCACGAATGAAACGAAGGTATTTCAAATGGAATTACTACCTAAAAGAAAAAAATAAATAAACGTAAAGACGGCTTTATTCCTACGTATATAGAAATCTGGGTCTAATTTTACCAAATAGGGATCCTAACGTGGGAACCTGCTGCTACGATATTACAAAACAGCGAAAAAAAGAGTTCCAACTTGTTTCTCCTTCCGATGAAAGGATTACGATAGACGAGAGACGACGATATATCGAGGCCAACAATAGCTTCAATATTTTCTGAACGTCTACGCGGATCTACGATTCTCGTGGATGATACGGTTCTCGTGATTTCCATATCCGAGGCAACGCGCGCGAGATACGATTCTGAAAACGCGGCTTCCGGGCTCATTCGAAATAGCTACACGTCGCGCGAAGATCCCGATGGCAAGACAAAAAGGCAGCAGACAGACATCGGCGAAGATTTCCACGGAATACCAGGGATACTCTTTGAAAAGGACGCCACCTAGAAGACACACGTTTATGCATCTATTTCTTCCGAGAATAAGACGTCACGTAAATAGACATCGTCCGAAAGGTGCCATCGATCGAAAATCGGAATATCATCCTCGTCGACCGAGGAAAAAGTTAGAAACGACACTTTCATACGAAAGTATTTAAAAACTTACTACATATTACCCTTACGTACATTGTACATGTTATATAAATCGACATAAAATCAAAGACATTGGACGTACATTGGAATTATCACACGATACTTTTGTGCAAACATAAAAAGTTTAGCGAAATAAATTAGCATACAATAACCTTTTACTCAATAATTTCTATCCAGTAATATACCAACGAGTTCAAAAGAAAAAGAAAGCGACGAATTATTGTATACGGTCACTCGTTATGGTCCGCAATCAGTTGTCAGCGCAAGTGGTTAAATAAGGACTAGAGATATGAGCCCGATGAAACTTTGATGAATAACCGGCTGTTCAAATATTTTGGTGATTTCGGTAAAATATCAACTAACACTAAGTATCTCGCAGCTTCTATATGCTTTTCAGATTTGTTTCAAACTTCATCAAATTAATTACGATGGCCGGATCTACTGGCAGTGCTAATGAAATTTCAAACTGTTTCGCACAGTATGTACACGTAACTATGTAGCATGTACGAATTATTTCGTATAGTACAATATAACAATATATCCGTAAGAAGTATGTGTGTATCTACGAGCGTTCGAATACTTTCACGAGTTTGTAGGTAAGGAGCTAGAGGTAACCTATCCGCTACGAATTAGCGGATCCTTCACTATCTCGGACGAGCATGTTTCCTTCTTTGTAACCCCGCATGCGTCATCATTCACCGATTCCCTCGATGCATTTTGTTTTCTTTTCCTCGTAGTTTTTTTTTTTTTTTTTTTTTTTTTACGGATTATTCCATGAAGAGAAGCTTCCCTTCACGTCGCCCGCGGTCTGCTCTCTGTTGAATATCAAACGAGGTATACACGCAGGTGAAAGTATAGGGTAAGAGAGAGATGCTCGTTGCCTTAGTCATCCTAGACGTATTGTTGGACCGTCAACGGAGTGAGAGTAGGTAGAACAATGCCGCCATGCGTCACGACGCCTGGACGTCTGCCGTGAATGCCGCTATGTGGAGAATAATTATCGTTGTTTGCACTTCGTTTTCCTGTCCGTCGTTGGGACGTTAATATTTTTTGGCCTTAATTGATGCGCCGATAATGGTGCGTGGGCACCGGTTCGAACGGACGCTTGTTTAGCCTGGAACTCCGGCTTGCCTTCCCATTTATACACGGTGTCCCGATAATCGCCATCGCCATCGGCGAAATAAATCGATAACGTAGAACAACATTTTTTCATACGATCGAATTTGAAAATTCGTGCACATTAGACACGAGCGATGTAGCGCATTAGATCTACTGGATATATTATTTTTCACGTGTAAAGAGCAAACGAAAGTGTAATATAAAATTTTGTTAATTTCAACTCGCTTTCGCGAAATACGGAATGGAATTTTCAATTTTCATTCTCTCGGGAATGAAAGCTTAAATGAGAAAAATTTCGTTCATTTTTCCACCACCTTGTGGAATCGCCACCTTGCGGGTTGTGCTATAATCGCTGGAACACTCTGTATACACGGAAAGAGAAATAGCTTGGAATACGCACACATACACGCGTCTGATGCTCGATCCGACGCCAATGAACAGCACAATCGATGATAATGTATTCCTTCTGGCGTGTTCCCGCTCCCTTTTGTTGCGAATGTAAGACGAATGAATTTCAAACCGGGGAACGTGTCTGATGTTTGATCGTATTTACCGAGCCACTGGTTTCTCCCTGCATTCATTCGTAAATTAAGGAGCGCTCGACGCTGTAAAGTTGCAACCAAGAGTCAGAAGCGTCTAACAATTTTATCGGTGTAGTCTATCGCAGAAACTTCCAACATCGCGTAGAATTTTAAACATAAAACAATTTTTCGCGTAAACTCTTTTTTGCCAAGTTACAAAGAATTTATCGGAATATTACAAAGGTCTACAACTTGTGACACTAGACAATGCGAGATATTTCACTTTTTTTCAAATAAAATTACGGATAATTTTGAAAGCACCGACGTGAAAATTAAATTGAACGAATTGATGAAATTGCATAAATGATAAGTTATTTTTTAATGCATTTTAAAATCGATCGTGCGAATATTTAACACTCTGTTTAAATGTGACGGACGTATTTAGTTTCTGGAGGTTAATAACCGCAGCACTGACAATATATATGACTAATCTTTTTCACTCGTTTTACCAGTAATTTTAAGTCGCCGATCATCTTAGCAACGAGAGCCATATTAATCCGTAATTACACGGTACTTTGGATCATTGGCGGTTCACGCTAATGCTACACGGCTCTACGATGAGTCTCCGAGAATTCACGCCAGATTACATAATGAAGATTAAATTATTCTACGCCTCTTGCGCCGCGGGAAGTTGATCTTGAATGATCTTGAAATTTGACTGCTATTCGACAAATCTACAATATCTCACTCTTAATCCTTACAATCCTAAATGAAATAATTAAATTAAATTATTCATATTTGCACATCTTAACTCAACTTTCTCTTCTGAACAAATTGTTGTTCGTTAATGAAACTGTCAATCATATATTTTAGTTTTATTACTTCGTATAATATTTCACGAATAAAGTATTTCCCTAAGTGTGAAAGATGCAAAGAACAGCAGAATTAAGTAGATTGAACGAATCTTTCAAAATTTGAGCAAACATCGGTTCTCGTCAATTTCGTTTCATTTCGGGATTCGTATTTTCAAAGTTGCCTTCGTTCGTCTCGTTCACAGCGGTTTAGGAACTCAAAGTTTGACTTTTCCGAAAAGCTCGCGCAAGTCACCTTCAGAGAAGTGTCCTTCGAGTTTCTGATAAATTGAATGCCTCTGCATTTCGATCACGCGCCTCAAACGAGGACGACGTCCCTCCACGCTTCCCCCCCCCCTCTCCCCTCTCGCCCCCATCCCCGTTATCGCTCGCTGGCCACTTCCCCCACTCGTGCGCCCCCTCCCCCTTTCGTTCTTCGCGACAGTGGCTCGTTTTTATGAAAATTTATTGAAATATCAAATTCGACCGCCGTGACTGCACGATCGCGATAAATAATTCATGAAATGCAAGCGGGACAATCAATAAACTTCGCGAGGCACACGGTGTTCAAAAGTCCATCCATCCACCCATCCATCCATCCACCCATCCATCCATCCATCCATCCATCCATCCAATCCGTTTTATCTCGGTCCTCTTCCACAATAATTCATCGCGTAACAATATTAGCAAACTGACGAGTTACAGTATCTTTCTTTTGTACATAATTTTTTTTAGTTCTTTGCAACTTTCTATTGAATAGGGCAACAATTTGCGACGAACGACTGCAAAACAGTTTGTCATTTACGTATAAACTGATTGCTGATCTCTTGTCCGTGAATTTATTATCGCTTGTGTGGTAATTTGCGAGTCACAATTTGCAAAATTTCGCTATATGTTACTAGCTAATAATATAATCGATCTCTCTCGTTAATCTCGTTAACTTTCTGCCGTTCAGCGAGGAAACATATGAAGATTACGTTAGAAACCATCAGTTTATCAACGGCGACAAATAGTGGAGCAAAGTGCGAAATTCCGGACTTAATGCGCCACCGAAAACAACCGAGCGGGCCCCGTGCAGTAGATCGAAAAAGGACAACAAAGGCGTGGCGCCTGCGCGTGAATACACGGCTTCGCGATCAGAAGCAACCGATGGGCAAATTTCTATTGTGATTTTAACACTCGGCCGCTCGTAAATAGCGGCGATAAATTAGCGTAGTCAGCATTCAAAGGTGGCAATTGCCGACGGTTTAACCATCAAATGCCGATTGATTTAACAATACAACGACTCGATTCTGGCAACCTCTTGTCCGTCGATTCGGTAACTAATTTCGACGAGACGCGCACCTCGTGACACGTAAACGACCATTGAGTCCCAATCTATCCAAATCGAATACAACAAAGAGAGAATCGAATGAAATTGACGTTTCAGCCCTTATTGGTCAGATTAATCAAGGATTAGTTCGACACGTGAACGCATTCTCCACCGACGGAATTTTCAAATTCAATTTCCTTCGAAAGGAAGTTTCGTGCGAAGAAGTGTTATTCCCACATATTCGATCACGTACAGATCCGTTTAATCAATAATTAGTCAAGCTCGCGTATTTCCAATCAATCTTCGAACTGGATTCACTCGAAAGCGAAAAGAAATTTTCTGCTTGTCTCTTCACGTAGAAACGTGACATTACGAAAATTAACGAAATAGCCTTTGAGGCTCTTCGGACCTTCTTCCTTTTTCTTTTCATTCATTAATTACTAGAACTACCGACGATCAAAGTGTCAAAGAATATTTGTGGCAAAGAAATGAAAGCGCAAGATACAAGAAGATAAATTAACAATACGACAAAGAACACAAACTTTCTGTTAATACATTTTATTAAAAATACACTGTTATAAATGTATAAAACTTCCATTGAAAATTATAAACTGGTCGTTTTGACCATTCTGGTAGTTCTAGCGTTAAAGAAGCGGCTACCACTAATGACCGTCTCATAGACAATGATTATTTTTGCGACAAATTGGATTTTCATTGTGCGTCGTTCCCCACGCGGTCGTAAAGGCAACGTGGGGAGTGATATACCAACAATAATCGAGGCAACATAAAATTCAGCGGCCGTTAATTTGCATAAGAGCGCCACTCGTTTTATTCCGCGTGCATGCACGCTTTGGCGAGCGAGCGCGCGCGCGCTCAGCCACGTCGTTTCGAATACGATTACAGAGAGAGAGAGAGAGAGAGAGAGAGAGAGTCTCGAATATTTTACGTCTCAACCAAGGGTAAACTTCGCGACAGGGATAATTACACGTGTTATTTACGACGCCTCCGACGAGGGAGTACCGCGAATGGAAAAAAGGTGGAGGGAACGCAGGCGACGCGGCAAAGAAATATTCCGATCTCACGGGAATTCCGTGAATTCGGTATTCATCTCTCGTATTCGATACGTCACGGAGTTTTTTCATTTCGCGTCTCTGTTTCTTTCTCTGAAAGAAAAGGTGAACGCACCACGCCTCGTCCCGCTACAACATCGAATCAACGGTTCATTTAAATATAAACGAGCTACGTTGAACGAACGGTTGATCGCTCGATGAACACGTTATACCCTGACGCGTATATGTAATTCAAACGTGCAACTAACCACCGCCGGTAGCGGCTATAATACGAATAGATCAGTGACACACGACGCATTAACATACCTTAGATACGTCTTGTGGATACGATGATTAAAAACGCCCGCATCTCACGCACCACCTGTGTGTACACAAGAGGAATAACTCTGAATAGAGAAAAGAAATTTGGAACGCTGGATGGCCAGGCGAAGGGAGGGGGAGAGGGGTGCGCTCTTGAGGTGTTAATGAAAGAATTCTTCGTTTCTTTACCTCTATGGAAATATCTTGTCGTTTAATGAATAAAATTTAACACGTAAAGCTACTGCTTCTATCTGGGTTGAAACTTAAATATTAAAATATTCGACGAGTCTATTTCGGAACACTGAGGCTCATCTGCAAGGGACAAATAGGTGGCAATCAATCATTCATATGTATTGAATAATACATCGAATAACCGTTTATCGCAGATACTACTAAAAAATACGAGTTAACGATTTATCTTCGGATATTCGTGTACATCCGGTCATCGTTTTTAGCAGCCTCGAGCACGGGGAAAATTCGTCGAAACTGGAAGCTTAGAGGTTAGACCACGTAGCCTCCAGCAGTATCGCCATATTTGTACTACGTATTGTCGCACCAGTCGCAATAGTCATTTATTGACTATTTTCTAGGTACAATTGACATCGCACTGAAAAGTACGTCACGTTTCGAAAACGAACGCAAACAGAAAGAAAGAAAGAAAAAACGAGAGCCCCCCCCCCCAAAAAAAAACAGCGAAACAAAAGCCAAACAGAAAACAAACAACAAAAAAGGGGAGAGAGAGTGTGTGTGTATCCTTTCTGGGAAGCCGTGGTCGTGCAATTTTACGCGAGCTTGACTACGTAATAGTATTCTCTGATTTCGATGCATCCACGTCGAAACGACAAAAATCGCCGAGCCTAAGCCTCCACATGTTGCTCGCAAGCGAGCAAGAATATACAAGCGGCCAATGAAAGGGCCGAGAGAGTAGCAAACTCGAAAGGTCAGTCGTGCATACGAGTGGCTCGATGGTCAGAGCGCGTTCACGCGCGTGTGTTGGACCCTTGTCTAACGCGCGTACATACACACACACCGAGCCAACCCGTACACGTACACTAGCACAGGAAGCCCTGGAGGAGTCAGGCACCCTGCTCACGATGCACAGGCCTCCCTGTTCCGAGTTAAACAGTTCTCCGAAAAAGGAACCTACTCAAGTCCGCCCGGGCCCCCACTCCAACTATTCCCATGTTTTATCGGCTCCTATCATCGCACAAAACCGTAAACTCTACTCGCGTTTCGCCCGTCGGAATAACGAATCACTTGTTCTCGGCGAGAAGACGATGGAGGGACCAGAATAAAAAGAGGTCAACGAGAACGACTAATTCATTATATACAAATAAAATTTGTTTAAAAAAACTAGATATCAATAAATACGACAAATATTTAATTTCTAAATATATACTTATTCTTTTTATTTTACAAAAAGAATAATATATGAATATATATTTAGATCATTTCCTTTGGAGATAATTAAAATTATTAAAATAAATTGATTAACCGTGGTACAAAGTTTATTATCACTGAAAGTGATTTTAGCGGGGGTCTAACTCGGGTCTCTTCAGGTGCAACGCTGATGCAACAAAAATTAGCGATTGGTTGATGTGGGTCACGTGATTTGTGAGAGGGCGTGGGGTAGACTTCGAGTAGGAGTGGCGTTGTCTACTGAGCGATCGCGCCTGTAATTTGTTTTGTATCGATTCAAATGTTTGCATATCAGTTTTATGGGAAAAAAGTCGTCTTCCTTTCCTAGTCAGAACAGTTGCTTCTGGGCCTTTCAGTGAGACGAATCGTACTAGGGTACAAGTCGTGCAGTTTTCTTACTTATTTATTTTTCAAAAAATTCATTTTCATTACTTTTAATTATTTTAATAATATTATCCATTTTTAATTATTACTAAAATATATTTTTATTATAAAAATATAAGACCCCACGTTACGTGGACGTTAAAGCCAAACGCTTGTGTGGCCGGGCAATCGTTCGGACGCGATTAGCCGACCATGAACAATCGGTCCTTTCGAAGAAACCACGGGGAGAAAAAAGAAGGAAACGCCACGCGTTTCGTTTACTCGGCATTCTGATGTGACCCCAATATGAAAAAAAGAGTCTCTACGATAAGTACGACTGTGCTACGAGAAATTCGAAATGAAAGGTTTAGGTTATAAACTGACGAGAGAGATAGCTCGTTACCAATCACGCGACCTATTTTTCATTCAACTTGCCAATAGGTCGCGGATAAGGTAGCATTATCTGGCTTTGTGCAAGGTAGTTATCCGAAGATCACGTAGGAGAAAGATCGAAGAAGAATGTTTCGCGAAGATGGGCTTGGTCTTGATAGTGAGAATCTAGTTGCTGTACGTTTTACCAGTAACGTAAGTTCGGTACGATTCGACGTACAATTATCTTGACCAATTTTCAGAGATAATGTAAAGGATCGTTGCACTAATTTCATAAAATACGATTGTAGTTGAATTGTAGTGTTTCCTACTGGTTTTATTACAAATTTTTATTTAACACGAAACGAGTGTTACTTTCGTTCAATGTTGGGGAGAAGAAATGTAATATTCCAACCTGATATTAGATTGTTATTTCAAAAAAATTATTGTTGAGAAAAATGGATGACTTTTCAAGAAAAGACTTGTAAAGTTACAGATGACTGAGAAATGAAGACGGCTTTTTTGCCATAAAATTGATATGCAAACGTTTGAACCGATAGAAAATAAATTACAGGCGCGATCGCTCAGTACCAGACAACGCCACTCCTACTCGAAGGCTACCCCACGCCTTCTCACGAATCACGTGACCCAAATCAACCAATCGCTAATTTTCGTTGTAATAGCGTTGCACCTGAAGAGGCCCGATTTTCTGGGTTACCCCCGCTAAAATCACTTTCAGTGATAAAATGTAATTTTTTGAAACTGTCAAAGTTCTTTTGCACAATAATATTATTTGTGACATTTTACAAGCCACTAGTTAAAAGTTACCAATATTAACAGTGACAACCTTGCAACTTTGAACAAGTAAACTTGACAAATCACGAGCTATGATTGTTATATGAGTCATCTGATTATTCCATTTTATAAAACGTTTTCCAAAATCGCAGAAGGAAAGCCTACAAGCTGTAGCTTAAATTACAATCTAAACAATAATGTACATAACATAATCGAGTACTTGTAGCAAAGTCAAAAAATAGAGTTCCTTGCGAAACGGGGCAAAGCGTCGACCTCCTCGATATCATGGCGCGAATGATAGTTTCTAGGGGAGAAAACGGAACAACAGGTGTGTTGCTGTTGGATCGGTTCCATTGCTAACCATGAGACGACGAAGAATAAGTAAAAGGCAAAGGCACCTGCAGATAAAGTGATCTTCCGCGTGCGCGCAAGGTCCAAATACCATCTCACTCCCTTCGTCGTAAATTTTCACATTTCATTTCAGCTGTAAACAAGCCGAAATGTGCGTTACCGGTGGTCGAACCGGTAGGCCACGGCCGTATCTTTCTTTTCCCTCTTCCTTTCCGCACTGCGTCGGAATGACCTATTTACTCGATACCAGAGCCATAAACACACGTTAACGCATCCCGTTCAAGATGGAAAAGGAGAGAGAGAGAGAGAGAGAGACGCGTCGTAGTTTTTTCCAGGCCAGAGACAACTCGAGTGTTATAATCGGTTTCTCAATGGATTTCCTCTGGTTATCACACGGCTAAGTTCGTTCATTCGTCCCTAGGTAAAACCAACGGAACTGGCGGGATGGAGGAGCTGAGCGACAATACGATTTCATTATGGAAATACAAAACGGCGAGAAACTTTTAAAAAGTTTTCCTCGGGCGTAACGTACGCAATACGAGGGAAACGAGGGAAAAAAAAAAAAAAAAAAAAAAAGAAAAGAAAGAAAAGGAAAAAAAGAGAAAAGACGAAGAAGAAAATCGCCGACGAGGCTCGTAACGGCATTTCACGTTCATAAATCATTCATAGGAGACGGTAAAAAAAAAAAAAAAAAAGAAAAACAACAATAAACAAAAAAAAACGGAAAAAACAAAAAGTTCGAAAAAACGGTAAAGTCTGTCGGACTCGTTTCTCTTTCGCAAGATTGACTGAATAAATAATGCTCTGAAAGATAAATGCGGATCTGTATCGAGGTATTTTTCCCATCGACATTGTGCTTACGCAACGGAGTAAAATATTATAGGTTTATAGGAAATGTATTTCGAACTGACAAGTACGATTGATGAAGAAACTTGGCGTTACGGGACGCCATCTTTGAAACAGTTTAAAATACGATATTCCATATAAATGAAACAAAACAAATATTCATTAATCACGGGACAGTCGAAACGTCGTTTGGTAAAGCTTCTGAAGTTCGACTGACGAAACTACAGAGTGTAGTTTCGGTAAATACGAAACTATACAGACGTTTTCACCCGAAGAACGAAACCCAGGAGGGCGTGCTATCGAAATCGGATTTTGGTCATGCACGCTCCTTCTGACGTCATGTATGTTATGAAAGGAGAAGATTAAACAACGTTCCACTCGAACAAAAAGACCGATTCGATTCTCGAAGAGCAACGCCGCTTCGTCGAAAAATCTGTCAAACGGCAATTTCGTTTCCCTCGATTCATGGTACCTTTGCAGCAAGCAGGCTACTAAAAAAAAAAAAAAAAGGAAAGAAACGATGATGCATGGGAATTTAACGCGTCAAAGAAACGAGGTTAGAAAATCGAGAAAGGAAAAAAGAGAAAAAAAACGAAGCAACGAGGATCATGTAGAAACGAGTGTCGTTCCGACCAAACGACAATTTATTTCCTTCCAACCGGCGACGATACGTCCAATGATCGGACACCGTGGCGTTTCCCCGGAAATTTTCCATTTACCGCAGCAATTTCGACGCGACAAGTCCCGCCAGCGGAATGTTCGTGAAAATCAACGTGGCCAAGGGAAAAAAAAAATGAATTTTCCGGATCCTCCTCTCTCGTTCGTCCCCAAACTAGTTCGCACTAAGGTAGATTTGATGAAACTGTCACCTCTAATGCACCGTACGAAATTGGAAGACCGAAATTCGCACTGTTCTTTCCTTTTTTTCCCCTCATTTTCACGAATTTCCGTCTTTGAGATTCCGTAATTTTTTTTTTTTTGAAACTGTTGATACTACAACAACGTGCATTCGACGCCGAAACTTTGGGTAACTTTCCGGTAAAAGGTTCGGAAATTCTAAAGAGGTTACGATGTAATTGAAAATGGCAACGAAAACGGTCTCTCTATCAACTTTCCTACGCACAGTTTCCGTACAGTGGCGGCGGTCGAAATTTTTAATTACGACCATTTGAAATTCAAATTTCACCGCAATTTATTAATCTCCCTCTCTAACTTTAATCTGTCGCTGGCCAAGAACTTTGAAACGACCCCGTTTGTGCAGTTTCAAAACTCGCTTGTTGTTAACCGGCGAGAAAACGGTGCCCCGGTGCTGCCAGCAGCCCGACACGTCCTTAACAATTACGCTCATTCTCGCTGATTATTTCCTGCGTGCTCTAAATTAAAACATTCGACTATCGTGAACGAAAAATGAAAAAGTAAAAAAGGAAAAGTATAAAAAAAAAAAAAAAAAAAAAATCATCGTTAGGAAAGACTACAACGTGGGGAAAAAAAAATCGTTATACGATTTCTCGAGTCTATTCAAATCCATACCACCAGCCAACATCGTTCTCCACTGGCCGACACCTCTTTCATTCGACTCTGAATAAAATCTGTTTCCACCAGAGTTCGAGAATTTTTTTCTTTTTTTCTTTTTCTTTTTTTTTTCCCAACTTTACCGGGGATATTGTGCTGCGTGTGATCAATATAAAACTGAACATTCATCGAACGCGGGCAGCAGTCGCCGACCCACTTGAAAAAAAAAAAAAAAGGGGGGAGCGAGATACAGAGATAAATTGGAAAAAAAGAGAAGAAAGAGAGGGAAAAAAGGCCATACACTGTAGTGGAATCGGTCTAGCGCATCGTTCGCGAAACGAAACCGACGATTAAGTGCAGCTAGGCGTTCGCAGACGTTTCCCACTTGTGACCGAACAATCGGGTTCGGAGCTTCCGGAAACCAAGAAAAGTCGAACGTAGCAATTCTATCGGACAGTACGGTCGCGGGGCTCCAATTACTGGCAACTTACCCGACCGAGGGGGCAGAGAAGACGGGAAGGTAAAAAAAAAAAAGAAAAAAACAAGCATCCGCGCCCGTAACTTCAGACCGTATGGCGCGCGCGCGCTTTCGTGGAATTCTACAGGGACCTCTTAATGTCCGTTCTTCGCCACTTTTAAGTCGTTGTCTGAAATTGTTTTTCGTTAATTACACTGCCACTGCCATTCTTATCGTCGTACGCACGACATTCAGCGTTAATTCTCTCTCTTTTGATGTTCAATCTTGCGGATCTTTCTTATGCTCGTAGGATGCATAAAAGATGCGAAAAAAAAAAAAAAAAAAAAAAAAAAAAAAAGTAGGTATAGGTTGTGAGGTATTACTCGATTAAACTTGGCGACCGTAGTTCCTTCATGGGACATTTTAAATTCAGTGGCGTGATCCGTTTACTGTGATTAATTCGCAGAAATACACTCGAGAAAAGATTAATTCACCGACCTAAGTAGTAAGTGTTCCATTTTTTTTTCTTTTTTTTTTTTTTTTTTGTCCGACGACAAAAAGTACGTTAGATCAAATTTCTTTGATGGTTCACGCCATTCCCGAAGATCGACACGACCGATAAGAGAACCAGAAGAATTATGAGTTTACCCTAAACACGCTTTTTGCCCTGTCATTACGTTGCCGGAGCAAAGATAACTTTTTGTCACGGAACGTTCCTCTCCCTTGCCCTAAGAAACGTTTTTCAACGTGTGTTTCGTATGTACCGAACGTGTACATTAGCTCACAAAATTACCACAGAACCTTCGACATAGAATATATATTACATCGTCGTTTATACGAAACATTTTGAAACTTTATTAGCATTATACGACGAGACACCGATAAAATTTGGAATCAATTCAGCAAGCTGCGAGACGCTTACTGCAAAAATATGTTTAATAACAAAATTATCGCGTTGTGTCACAAACAACCATTTTAAAATACAATAGAACACTGAACAGAGCGTTGACTATTAAAATACTTTTGCGAACACTTTGCAACCTCTGCGAAACATACACCAACGGTAATATCTACAAACATTGCCAGGTTCCGTTGAAATTTGGCCGAATATAACGACCGGTAATGATCATATCTCAATATACGACGCTAATGAAATTTCAAAATGTTTTGTACAACACGCGCGCGATATATTCGTAAAAGGTTCCCGGGGGTAAACGTTGAAATACTTTCGCGTATCAATGCGTGTGCCATGGTGCGTCAGCGCGTGCCATTACCGTGCTTCAGTCTGGTCTAAATGTGCCGCGACAAAATTAGTTTTGGAACGACGTTACGGGCATGGAGAATCAGAGAACCCGGAGAGACGCGACGGTGTGCCGCTTATGTATTTATACTCGTGTATTTGCCGACCGGCTCCATGGTACGCAAATTTTCGAGACGAGCACAAAGGAGACATTGTAAACGGTTGTTAATTTCACGTGTACGCACTTGGCGCGCGCGCGCGCGCGTACGTACGCACGTACGCACGTACGCACGTACACACGTACACACGCCACTCAATTCGCCTCCCGCTTTATTTCGATCACACTGACGGCCATTGTTCTTTGAAAATTTCCACCAGGGGGACACAATCGGTCCATCAAGACGCGCAACAACGACAAGGAAACGGATTTCATGCTAAATTTAATCAATTATCGTTCTCACGCGCGCATCATTTACGTTTACACGGGCCTCTGCGTATCGTCGTCTCTATTGTTTGTCGGACGCGCGCGAGAACATGTACAGTCCATTGATGTGTCCAGGTCACTCTATTACTCTCCTCCTTCGTCAATACGCGTATGAAAATGCTCAGACGGTAATAATCTCTATTTGCGACTGTATCTGGCAATTTTGATCTTTAATTTGAAATTAACGGAATAAATGACCTTGAGAATGAAACAGCGTTACATCTTCTAGATGTACAGATCTTCTAGAAAAAAAATCACTGCGACCTCGATACTGAATTAAGATAACTTTTTAATACTAGAAGTTTAATAATTAAGTCTGTTCGACTTTTAAAAATCTTTTAAAAATCTTACATTATTCGAGTTCAAATCGACTTGCAATCGCAAGTCAGATTGGTTTCTATCTATAAAAATATTTAAATTATTTGTACGAAAGGACTATAACTTGTTTGAAATTGTTACAGTCTGAAACGTTTTTTAATCCTCGTGATTTATGAGTTATATTTGTAAAGTTAATCGACTTGTATGTTAATTTGTAATATGGGTATAATATTGCTTCATAAACACGTGAAAGTTATAAATTATGATATTGTGCTACAACTTCGCAGTAATTCCAATTATGAAAATAATATCTGCATAGTTATGCACGACAATTATAAATAGAATCACAGTGCCATGAAATAATTACGAGAATCATATCACAACTGTAAGAATGCACGTCGGCTATGAAATGACGATTAATGCCGATGTTACACGCATTGATCGTGTAAAGTTATTGACAACCATAACCTCTGAATATTATGTATTTACCGTGCATATTTGCCGCGTTATTCCATCCACTGCTTGTTCATTTCATGCTCTAGTTTGAGTTTCATGTTTATTCTGAAACCGCGTAATTCACAAAATGAAACTAATTATGTACATTGTTTTACCGGTATCCGGATGTGCCGCTTACATCCGTAAAGTGTAACTTTTTCGCTTAGAAAATGTTAGATTTATCGACTACATGCACATACTTGCGCGCTATTTTATGAGAAATTTATCAGCAATCAAACTTGCTCTCGCAATCCTTGGGGGGTGAACTTTTATCGCAGCCTCTGATTGAGAATTCTTTGTTGCTAGGTGAGTCGCGAAATTAGATGATCTGTAATGATCACACAGTTTGCAGAGTTCACTTCCTGTGCGATTATGATTTCAGCTATCTTTGATCCACGCTGCCGTGTACATGCTACAACACGTTTCGCTGTTATCTAACCTAACCTAACCTCCGCGCCAACGTTGTTTGAAACGGTCTTGAAAAATCGAGACCTCAAAGTGTCATACGATCGTTTCAAGATATCGTGTTACACTACTGATTTACAAAATCAATTATTACAGAATGATGCAGCGTGCTCTATGAAACAATAACGAGATACGACTGCCATTGTTACATTAATAAAATTTAGACTCAATCGCAATGTTAACCTCTTTTGCAATATTTTCTCAGTTTTAAATATATTTAATAAGTATAACCAAATGCACAGGCAAAACGAATAATAAATTTATTACTTCGTTGATATACCGACGAGTTCAAAAGAAAAAGAAAGCGACGAATTATTGTATACAGTTCGGTCACTCGTTATGGTCCGCGAACCAGTTGCCAGCGCAAAGGGTTAATAAAATTTCAAATTACTACAATTTCAAACATAAGATACGCAATGTGTATTCGCGAGCCACAGTACGTGATTCCGCGAAACGATCGTTTGATATCGTTTCTCCAAAACTAAGATAGAGTCTGAATTTCTAGTTTTAGGCTAATAACACCACGGTCGAAAAACGGCCATTCGAAAACGGAATAAAATTGGGGAAGAATTAGTTCCAGCCGATACAACGCCGTTTTCTTTGTAGATTACGCGGAATTATGATAATGGATGAGCCGGCAACCTTTTAGGCCGTGGATCCACGGTTGGCAAAAGTGACGAGGAGGATAGGCGAAGGGTGGGTGGGGGGTGGGGGGAAGCACGACTGTATAATTACCAGCGTCCAAGCAATTTCCAATGTTTCCCCGGCTGGCTCGCTCCTTCTACCCGCGTTTAGCTTCCCTCGCCGAGGAACAGAGAGCCCGGGGGCTGATTCCTTGAAATTGATTCTCCGCTTTCTCGAACCCACCATCTGTTGGCGGCATCCCCAAACGAAATAATCGAGAAGATTAAGGCCTTGCGAAGACGCGAGAGAGAAAGAAGGGCAGAGGAGAAAGGAAGAGAGCTCCGTATCCCCCCTCCGCTTCAGACTCCAATCTTTTTTCTCAATAAAATCCTGGCACGTTTCTGCGCCGGATATTGTGTATCGCGTGGGACAGGGCATGCACCGCGACCTGCGGTCCACAGCTCGATCTTGCGTGAACGAGCAATTCGCCAGTGATCATTTCCAAAATTTGCCGGAAGAGCTTGCGGCTAACCCCTCTCGATGACATTTTCTCGATGAAAAGCCTTCCGAATTGGTGCATATCGGTGACCGATACCGAGACGAGATATTCGCCGAGTGTATTTTTTATCGGCAAGATACGTATTGGATCTTTGATATAAATATAAAATAAATAATAGTTGAAATCTAAAATACGTAACAAATAGATTCTTAAATATTACTATAAAAAATATATAGTTAAACATTTAAGAATATTTTATCAATTGCATTGTGCAGTTTCCTTGTTGAAGATTTACATTTTCTCGTTTCTTCTGCACGGCAGCTATCAAATCTCGTCTTGATCGTTCACCAATGACTCTCAAAAATACTGAGGTAAAATTTTTTTTTTTCCTTCTAGAACGCTAACAATGAGAGAAAGTGGCGTGCGAAACGAGGTGGATGGCGCCTGTGCGCCCCTCAGTCGTCGTTCATTTATCATTACCCTGGTATAAAAGCAGAAAAGCGTAGAAGAGCGACGAGGTAGATGTGCATATATACATATGTATAAACGGAGAGCGATTCCGATGATTTGTCCACATTATTCATTCTGGGAAATGTACAAACGACGCTCAGGCGACGCGTTGATAAACGGCGTCGAGACGCGTTCGATTACGTCGCCTGGAAATCTGAAAAATATGTGACGTATTGGCAAATTGGATTCGAAGAGAGCCGATTTTAAATTGATAACGACCGATCCACCCAAGTGCTTCCGACACTCAGTGTCCATTCGTTTACATTTCTCTTTATAATGCGCTTCACGACTGTATCGATTACGAGCGGAATATTAATTATCCGAACGTATTTACGACGCGGCGTATCTGCTCTTCTGATTGCACTTCGTCAAAAAAATTGGCTGCAGATATAAGTTATATACGACGATACGATATCGTGGACATTGTTATAGAACTGACACTATGTGAAGGCCGAGAAATTTTCTCACATTGAGAAAATTATTCTCGGCCTTTATAAATTAAATGTGACAAGGATAATATTTGATTCCGTTGCTTTGACTATTTTATCACTTGACTCGACATTGTTATTAATATCGTTCAATTTAATACTTTATTGTTATTTCTCTTTTACAAAGAATAATTATAATTCGCAAAATCCACACGGTATGCAAAAACATATAAAACATTCAAAATAGATTGAAAAATATATTTAGTGAAACAAAACTCCATGTATTATCATACGATGTAACAATCGTACTTTGCAAAAGTTTCAGATTACGTTTAATTTTTTTCTTTTTTTATTATTATTTTAAAGCGAGAGTACATTTTCATTTAAGTTCATCCTTTTCCGCATATTGGAACAAAATTATTGCGTGTGTTGAATGTTAAAAATTGTTAAAACATTGTCTCGAACTGCGGGACATAGTGTCAGTTCAACGACTGAGCAGATACTAGTCTCTACTGTAGTACTGCTTTCGTACAGGATTATTTCATACGCATTGGGAGCACGGAATTATTTATATCGCGTATATAATCCACCGCATGCAACCGTATGCTCATTTCAATGCTCTATAACATAACGATACCAATTATCATCATTATGCTCGCGTGCAATTAACATTACCAACGTGCACCGAATTATAAACGAAACGCAATGAATTCGATGCGGTTGTGTTATCGGACATGCACCGAACCGTCCGTATCTACACAAGAGATTGAAGAGTAACGAATTTATCATTGGGACAACATCAGCCTGGCAAATTCGTGATTGTAAATAGTACCAGACACGAGAGAGAAATATCGCTGTTTCCGCGATACGTTCAATCACACCTTCGATCAATGCACGGAAATTACCATTTTTACATTTTTTTTTTTTTTCCCTCTCTAAGAAAAACGTATTTATTTCGAGCGATCAATTCTCACGTCAATCGTTTGTCTGAAAACTTTGCGAACACCTAAATTACGTAATTAACGATACGTATCCGTGGTAATTTAAATTCCCTAAAAAACGAGGGAGTCCTCGTCGTTTCGCGAGGGACTATCCCTCTGGCGGCATATTTTCAAATACTCCCCTCGACGACATGTGGCTGGTTGGCACACGTGAATCATTATACGGCTAAAATACCACGTTCAATGAACAGGCCGAGGCGCGCACGTGCGAGACAGGCACACGACACGCCTGGTCGTCTCCATTCAAGTCGGCCGAGAGTTAAAACTGTTTTACCAGAAGTGGCGGCACGTGATTACGTCCGGGGCTATTCTTGACACTGGAGAGGCTAGGCTTGGATGTACACGCCTGCTCTCTCTCTCTCTCTCTCTCTCTATTCGCTTCGTGCGGAAGTACGGAAGCGCGTAACTGGAACATAACGTTTCGAGACTTCGCGACTCGGGTTAGCGTCGCTTCGCGCATCACCGGAAGAATAACAAACGCGGGACCAAATTTAAACGCCGATCGGATTTGAAATTTAGAAAATTACGAAATTATAACGATACCATGTACTTGCATTATAAAGATACTGCATATATGTTATTCCTAAGCTTCATTGACAAAAGAATACCACACGACTAAGATTATTTCCATTTCAATAAATCAATTACACGAATTAAAATCGTAGAACAAATATTTGAGGAGTAAAGTTTGGTCGATTTTCTGGATTTGATGTTTGAGAGAAATAAGGAGAACAACCTAGCCTGACCTTCGTTTCAAAGATCCTCCATTGCAACAGTTGACAAAATCATAAATCAAAAGAAAATTTAACGCCACGCCCAATTTCTGAAACAATGTTTCGAAAATCGATACCCTGGGCGCAAGAAGTTTCAAATGCTCTCGTACAGTAAAGAACGAGAGATGCGACGTGTTCTAATTCGAACGTAATCAAGAAGATTGGTCATCAAAATGAATTAGCATCGTCGCCCGGCGTATTACCTGGCGGATTGCTGAAGGGTTACGCCAGTAATTTAGACTTTGAGATCTCGATTGATGGACAACAGCCGCGAAGAGGTTATCATCTGTGGATTTACGTGTTAGCTCCGGAGATTAATAGAGAGACGGAAGTGCGGAAGCGTGTAACTAGAACGTTTCGAGACTCCGGGACTCGGAGGGAAGAAGAGCGGTGATAGTACGTGTCACCGGAAGAATAACAGGCGCGAGAGCGGAAGTGGCAGGGGCGGAGGGGGAGAAGCGTTGAAAAGGGAAACTCGGAACGGACGAAAAGAATGGAGGAACGGGGCGAACGAGGTGGGTAAATGACTTCGGCTAAATCAGAAAATTTATCGTGAATACGCGACGAGAGGCGCGCGCGAGGCGAAACTGTGCCACGCGGACGTTTCTTCTTCCGCCTCTCGTGCCTGGCCAAGATTAAAATTCTTCTCACGTCCGCGTCGTTAACGGCGAGTGTTTTTTGATGCGCGAAAGGCCACCGGTGAACAACTTCTTTTTTCCTCTCTCTCTCTCTACTTTGTTTTTTCTCTTTTTTTTCTCTTTTTTTTCTCTTTTTTTTTTTCGTTCTAAGAGAACGGACTGCAATTATCGATCGCTCGCGACTTGTTGTTTGTGCTTGAACGAGCGAGAGGAAAACGGGGTTCGATGCAATCGAAGTTTTACGTAATTACAGGAGTGTGTGTGCATAGAAGTTACGGTTCCGAGCTGCATACCGATAGAGCGTATTACCTTCTGAGAAAGCCGAATGCCGAGAGTATTAAGAATTCTTGCGTGCGATTTTCAATTTTTGCTATTTTTAAGCTGCTATCTTTGCTCGTTTAACGATGACACGCCCATGATTGATCAGTTTGCTCGATGATAAACGAGATTGTGCATTATAAATAAATCTTTATGCAGTTACCGCTGTAATGCAAATGACGCTAGCTTTTGTGCACTTATATTACAATCATTAGCTAACTGGCTATTGCGTGTACCATGGTGAAACAGTATAATAACACGTTAATGCAACAATATTGTTATTAATTATTGTATAATATAATATTATAATAATAATAATAATAATAATAATAATAATAATAATAATAATAATAATAATAATAATCTTTAGATTAACATCATTGAACTCTAACTATGTATATACATAGACAAATATACGTACAAAATGAGAATTGATAATGTGACAACGTTGTGTAATATGCATGTACATATGCACCAACACAATCTCTGATTCATCAATCTTTTGCACGAGCCTTGCCCCATTGCATTTAGTTTACTTCTTCTATACAGTTATCAGCTTCGATCTCGTAGAAGATAGAATATCTCTTTTCGCGTAAAAACGCTGTCCGTTTACAGTCCGCTGAACACTCCTTCTTTTTTTTCGTGATATAAAACCGGGTGAAAAACGTGGTAGGTTGGAAATCCGCAAAATGAAAGCCGTAAAGTGTAACGAGGCCCCCGTTCTTATCTCCTTAATGCGACCGTAATATCCCACTAGTTCACGGATTCCGTTATTTAACGATATCAACGAAAACTCTATCCGCCACGATTTATCTATCAACTTCGATAACGCAACCTGTCGTAACGCATTTGACGGAGATTTTTAAGGTCGTAGATGAAACTCGTGAAAACGCACGTGGCGCAGGCAAAAATGTAGGAAATATTATAAACACGATGTAATCGTTGTAATATTTAATCTCTTGCACTGGAATGACGTGCCACGCACGTCGAGAATTTTTTGTCTCAAATTGCAACATTTCCTCAGTTTTAAGTATATATTGAAGTGTAATCCAGGCAAAACAAATGATAAGTTTATTACTTGATAATTTCTATCCAGTGATGTACCGATGAGTTCAAACGAAAAAGAAAGCGACGAATTATTGTATACGGTTCGGTCACTCGTTATGGTCCGCAAACCAGTTGCCAGCGCAACTGGGGATTAATAGGGGAAAAACGAGTCTAACTTTTCGTTAATATTCGTAGAAATGTAATTTTTTTTTTTTTTTTTTTTTTTGTAGTTTCGTTAGAATAACCTCTGATAACGTGCAACAGATCAACATCATTAGGAGTTGACTCGCCCAACACTGAGGCAGACGATAATTTTGAAACGAGTGGAAATATCCCGTTCTTTCGTCCATTCTTTCTCGCGGTGTTAACCAGCCGAGCGGGACCGTGCAAACTGAAAAACACAGAGGAACGAAACGCGATACAGTGGGAAATCGCGTAAATTGGTCACGAAGAAACGGCGCCTGGCCGCGGTATGGATATGCACAAACCGCGAGAAGAAAAACAGACGAACACGAAAAATCAGCGTGTACGAAAGAAATGATATCCCGGAAATAGTCGAGAGATAAAACGTCGAGATGGGAACGAACGTTTGCCGACCAGAGGTTTATCCGACTCAAACAGAAGAGCCCCGGGTGTGCTTCGCGTTAACGAGAGAGTCGAGTATCCATAATTTAACGCGGGTAGGATATCTTTCGAAACGCAAACAGGTCTCGAAAGAGGAAAGACACCGGTCGCCCGGTTGGTTTCATTGTCGAGAAGCAAAGAGAAAACACAGAGACAGATAGATTGATAAATAGACAGATGGAGATAAGAGTGGGAGCGAAAGAGAGAGAGCGTACTCAGAATTGAAACTGACGATCGATTCCACTTCTCGTCGTACGGACGAGAGAGGATATGATGAAGTAATCTACAATATTCTCGAGGTATTCTCGAATTTTCTTCGAAACTCCGACAATCGACTCCGGTTCGTTGGTCACAGCCCAAACTGCCGCTGCTCCAAACTCGTTATATTTTATTCAGAATTAGAGTGGAAGTTAACGAACCTGCTGGTGGGACCGTTTACACCGATTTCGTGAAAGAGAGAGAGAGAGAGAGAGAGAGAGATCGTCTTATCTAAACTAACTGGCAGAAACAGCGCGCGATTATCAAGCGAATTCTCCTCGTCACCCAGCGATTCGAAAGAGAACGAGGTAGAGGTAGAGTTATGCAATTCGATATTGACGGCGAAGATATTACTTTCGGTTCTCTTCGGGTGCCTCTCCCGACGATTAAAATGGAAACGACGAAGGTACTGACCTCCGACGTCACGGTGTAGGTGGAAAGGTTATAGGGGGATAGAGATCGCTCTCCCAGCTTGGGAAAGGTCCGAGGAGCCGAGGCAACGCTTCTCTCGCGTCGACGCGAGAGAAGCGATTGAAAATAATGGGATTCGGGGAATAGAACAGAGGATAGAAATATCGCCGCCGTGGTCGCGGGGATATTGCGATTTGAAAGAAAGAGATCGCGCGCAATGTGTAATAAGCGCAAAGAACGTCGCCGCCTTTCCTTTACATCCGCTGTTCCTTATTCGTGCTTCCTATTCTGCTGCGTCTCCTCTCCTCCCTCCTCTCGGTCTCCGTTTTCTAATTTCGATTGTCTTTGTCGTTCTTTGTCGTTTCTGCTTCATCGCAGCCTCCTTTCTCTCATCAAACCATCCTCTCCCCCCCCCCCCTCTCCTCAGTCACTCCTCTCACTCCCGCCATCTTATCTCGTAACTCGGGCTCGGTCGCTCTCGCGTCAGCTCGAAGAAGACCCAATACGCTCCGCGACCCAATAAATAATTCATTCTTGATTATTTCCTGATATTTGATTCCGGAATCTAGGCACGTACGTTCGACTTCTGCATAATTTATTCGTTGGCAAAAGGGCACGTATAAATCCCGCGCGGGAAATATATAGGAAAGAATCGAATCGGCAGGGAAATAAAGCGAGGAACGGCGTTACTTCCGCGACGACGAAAATCGCCGCAGATATAGCCGCCGATCGCAAGTACCGGACCTGGTGCTGGTGCGTGCCGTCATATATATTTCAGGCCGAATATAATTCAATTGATGTTGCGCATCGAGTCAAAACGCTGTTCGCGCTGTGCATTGATTTAAATCCAATTAACAGTGAACGAGTGCGTGAAACAGCAGTAAGTGGCCTTAACCGAGCCACGGAAGCGTGTGATGTCGAATCAAAATAATTATAATTGCCGTGTGTCGATGCACCGCGGCATTTGGCTACGCGTTCGCGCCACGAAACGTCGCCAATTGCGCGTTTCACCATGTTACCGGCTCGAAGTGGATTCCCGGTACACGGATTCCAACTGTAACAGCGACATCTGCAAACGGCGTTAAGTCATAATTTGTTCACGCGGTATGGAACACGGTGCGCCGAACCGTGTTTCGAATCGTAGAGGTAAGTTTTAGACGAGATACGTATTTTCCAAATGCTAATTTTACAATAATCACGCGGCGTTGTAACCTCTTCCTCTCCACACTTCAAATTTAACGTATTTTCAGTTCCATCCACTTGAATTTTTTTTTCGTTCAGAATTTGCCAAAAACGTTAACGTTACGTTAGATTTTTTTAGAGTAATTACTTTCTTAATCTTTGTTTGTTCCAACACCATTTTGGAAACTGTTTTGCAATTGAAATAATATTATTTTTCTTTAAATCGTGTAATTAAATTACGTTCTCAATTATCTAGTAAATTTTATTTGTGGATTTTTTTACATTTGGATTCCACAATTTTTAAACGAGTTTAAATTTAATTTTAATTAAAAAAAAAAAAAGAAACGAAATAACGTTAAATGAAACAAAGTGTCAAAAGAGCAATCGACAATTGAGTTTAGTTAGAAATTTAATAACTATAATATAGCAACGTGCAACGTGCTATTAATTCCTTCTAGAATTTGATTAAAATCCACCAGCGTGACACATAACTTGATCTCGTTGGAAGTTGATTGGGGGAAAAAAAAAAGACGCCCGGCGTGATTAGACCAACGAGTCTTATTCGATTAAGAAAATTAAGGTTATTGAGCAGTTGGCATGTTGCGTGCTCGGTACATAAATATTGCTCGGTTACTGGAACAAACCGTGACCGCAGATCCACGGATCGCATTACTAGTCCTCGCACATGTATTAACTGCCGGAGTGATCGCAAACAAATATATTTGTCCAGGCTAAACTTAATTAAATGCAACGAATCTCTGGTTTACTGATACCGGAACGCACTTTCAACAGCCATTTAACCACCATTTGCGTAATCGGTTACAACACGCTGTATACTTTTCTACATATAACTGCAAAAATATGCATGTACCTGCTGATTATACAAGCCGAATTGATCGACTCCGTTCCCATATAATTAACGTCATAAAAAAAATAATATATCTCATCTTCGTAAATTAATTTGTCGCAAACAATTACTCATTTTATTTTTTTTCTACGTATTTCAATTTCATTATCAATTTTATAATAATTTAATTATTATTCGTGGAACTGATATCAGTTGGCGCACGTAAAACAAAACAATCGCCTTACTTTCGTAAATTTATTCGTAAAAAAGAAAGGCGAGATAAATAATAAATTCCAATAAGGTATTTAATAATCATCGTTATTTGAATTTATAAACTTTTTAGTCTCTCGAACAGATCGTAATTTCTCTAAAGTTTGAACATACACGATATTTTTAAATAGCTGAACATCAAAAAACATCAATTCAAGTGGATGTACAAGTTAATTTTCAAACGTAACTTGTAACAATTGTTTGTCCGCTCAAGCAGGAAAACAGATGTTCGGTAACGTAAATTTCGCTTCCGCGAATTAAAAAAAGAACGTCTGAGCACACGTGCTCAGCAGAGAGTGAAAAAGAAGAAGAAAAAAAGAACTGTTAAACGCCTCGATGAAATCGAGCAGCCACTTTGACTCTTTTTCTACCGGTATTGAACAAGCAAACAGTAATTTCGAATGCTTTTCAAACGAGAGAGAGAAACGTAAATATATCGCGTTTCGAGTAATATATGTAACACGTACGCACGCGCGCAAAATAAACACTCGCCTTTCCACCGCGTATCACGATGTTTTTTGCCGCAATAAGATTTTAACTCAATAAGCGAATCCTCCCGCGGTAAATTGATATTCATTTAGTTTAATCCTATCATTCTCGTATTTATTATAAAAAATACTTCGTTATTATTCGAATCATTAGCGTTGATAGGTTACCGTGACTTTTTCATAACGAGAGACGTGAAATATAAATCTTAATCGGGTTATTTTATTATGGACGAGGCGCTATTCCGCCACCGAGCTAATAAAAGTATTAAAGCAGCATTTGTTTCCCCGTGTTATTTTTATACCATTATATATCAATCATGAATCACGAGCTGACGATTGGCCTCAGTATCAACAGGCAAACGAGAATGTATGACGAATCGGACAATGGAGTTATTTGTTCGAGCTTGTTAGTAATATAGAAAACAATAATAAAATTCTAATTAACATTCCTCCTCTTTTATTCCTCTTCGAGACGTTCGCGGGTTAATAAATACATATATGTATTTATTAACATATAAGGATATAAAAAACTGCACGACTTGTACCCCAGTACGATTCGTCTCACTGAAAGGCCCAGAAGCAACTGTTCTGACTAGGAAATGAAGACGACTCTGCCACATAATTTTATTGATATGCAAACATTTGAATCGATACAAAATAAATTACAGGAGCGATCGCTCGGTACCAGACAACGTCACTCTTACTCGAGGTCTACCCCACGCCCCCTCGCGAATCACGTGACCCAAATCAACCAATCGCTAATTTTCGTTGCATTAGCGTTGCACCTGAAGAGACCCGATTTTCTGAGTTACCCCAGCTATGATCACTTTCAGTGATAAAAAAAATATTTTTCTACATGCTTGACATGGCTGTTTTCAACGCTTATATTCTAAGTTACCCGCTTCGTTTAATTTAATTTACTTAATTTCATTTAATTCGTACGTCAAGGGGTTGATCCTTTTACGCGCCATTTACGATAAAGATTGCTGGCTCGAAACGCCTCGATCTCAGGACAGAGTAACTCCGGAGTAACGTGAACGCAGGAAGAAATTAAAAATAATCGACAACGATTTCCTACGTCGGGACTACGGTCGATCATAGACTACGGGATCGGCCGAACATCGTGGAATTCCACGGAATACACGCTCCGAGATAAAGCGTTTTCCACGTGTGTTTTAGCCCGTCGATGTGTACATACAGCGGTTTGATGGTGGAGGGAGGAAGCACAGACGGTGGGGATAGACGAGACGCGGCGGGGGGTGAGAGAAAGGGCCAAGATTCACATCGACGGCCGAGCATTTGTTCCAAGATGATTCTCAGATGCTTGATCGCTCAAGCAGATATAATCCCACGAGCCGGGCAAACGGAATGATTTTAAACAAAGGAAACCACCCGTTGAAGCACGATCGAAGTTCGCCACGGTACGTGGTCGTTCTTCGCGCAATCTTTGGACGCCTTCGAACAACCACCGACACAATAGGGACTGAGAAAACTGAGCGAACCAACTCGCGAGAATACGACCCCGCGCGCGGCGTTACGTACGGTCGTGTCTTACAACCGGAGAGTTGAGCCCTTCGATCTTTCTGGCTCCGATTATTTAAAATAATAATTCGCTGAAAATTATCAAGTGACCGTCTCAAACTCCCGACTAGATGAGCAGGTACGAAAATATTATTAGGCTTCAACACGAATATAGCAAGTGTCTTAAGATTTATGAGCAGGAGTTCGTAAATGCTGAAAGAAAGCTCAAGTACGCACAGATACATATAGTACGCGATATCAACGACACGCTCCGTGAAATAGTACAGAAAACATCGTGAGAATCGTTGACGCGGTCGTTTTCGAATTGCGGTTTTTCATTGCTTTTGCTCCGTGGCGCTTTTATTTCGAGTCAAGTATATACGCGCGGCTTTCTACGGCCACGGGAAGGCACTTGTCGCCACGTAGAAAACGGAAAAAGAGCACTGGAGGGCACGCGTGTAGAACCGATATTTCTGAATAAAAAATTGTACCTCGTCACACGGTTCTGCTTTATGGACACGAGCGTGTCTCCCATGTGCGCGCGCGCGCACGTGCGAATGGTCGCCCGCTGTACGGAGGGAGGGAGAGGGCGCTATATCGATATCTTTTGATGTGCTTTTCTCTCCTCTGTATGGGCGGAATTGATTCGAAACTTTTACAAAGCAACTGAACCGAAAGAGTGGCATCGATTTCGTTTCAGTGCTGTTTATATGCGCAACACGATCCACGCCAGCCGGGTAGGTTTGTTAACGTATTCTTTTATACGCGCGTATTAGCGAATTAATGGGATACCTTCGACGCATTTCAAATGATCTATAAAATATACTTGCGCGCGCGAAAATATGCTTCCCTGTTAAACGACAAATCACACTGCCAGCACGTGGCAGTACCACGACACGGTGAATTATTACCGATAAAAGTCTCTGGTGTCGAATAGTTTCGTACAATATACCACGCTAATTTTATGCAATAGAATTCTAGAATCGTACGTACTCTTGCAAAATGTTGCAAAGTACGTGATGCAGAAGTGCAGAATGAATATTTCATAGATGAGAAATTTATGAAAGAACCAAGAATTGTAGAAAGGATCAATTCCATATATATATATATTTATGAAATTAGTTACTTGTAAGTACAAAATTCTAATTTCTAATTGTGAGAATCAAATTTTGTTTTTCTTTTCTTGAGAAATGAATCCGAAAACGATATTGGAAATTTTAGAAAAGACAGAAAAAGAAAGAAAATGTAAACTGACTTTGCAGAAGTCTCGAATCTGTCTACGCTCGCTGCTGTTGCTACCGACGAGGGATTCCAGCATTAGAGAGAGCTTGGAAGGTCTATGGATTTCAACGTTGAGCCCCCGAGAGTTCGTGTTACCTTGACGAGGCTCTCCTCTCTCGACAATGCATCACCACCGTCACTGCCTAGAATCGTATCTCGTTTTTCGTTCGAGGAGGTAGCAAGCAAGCGGCGCTGCCAGTCTCTCACGCAACCTGGTAACTGCGTTGCCGACGAGCATCAAGGGAAAGGGAGATACGGGATAAAGAGGAGAGAACGGGGAGAGAGAGCGAGAGAGGAGAAAGATAGGCATCGACGATCGAATGTTCCTCGCAAGTGGTTGGCTATTCGAGCCTCGTCTTTTTGTTTTTTTCCTTTTTTTTTTTTTTTTTTTATCTCCCCCGTTGCCTTTTGTCTTGCTCTTCTTTCCCCGGCTGTTTGCGCATCGGGTTGAAGAGCGAGTAGTAGTACGCGATTCCAGAGGACGAAAACGCAACAAAATCGCGATCCTGTTTCTCCCGTTTGCCCGGCGACGAGGCGTTTCGCCATGGAAACGCGCCGCAAATCCAGCCAGGCCGGGGCTTCCAGCCTTCGTGTTTTGCCCGCCGAAATATGCATATTTTGCATCCTCTAATTGAAAACTTTCCATTCTCTCGTTTGCAACTTCGCGACGTGCGCGCGCACGACGGTGTGCATGCACCGGGCTTTTTCATAATCAGTCGCAAACGGATGCGAGAAAAGGGGAAAAACTCGACGACGACAATGCGAAATACGAAACCGATGGATCGTATGAAATTGTAAGTAATGGAAATGAACGACTCTTCTTTTTTTCTTTTTTTTTTTTCGTCGTCTGTTTGAGCGTCGACATAACAAAAAACCAGCCATAAAAACCCTGCGACGGGATTTCTGCATCGAAAGCGTACTAGTAATTCTAATTCTGTCTCTGGATGAAAGTACCTTTATACGGATTTCGTTTTTACGGATACGAATACGGACGTCTACGAATTTCAATCGCGCGTTACAAATTCTCGTAAGAAATATTTCGAAAGAGCCTGACGAGGAGAGTCGAAAAATAACATTTTTAAAAAATTATTATTTGCAAAGAGCGGTTAAAAGTATAAAACACACTTTGTATGTATAAAACGCGTTTTTTTACTGATTTGTTGTAATTGAATAAAGCGTCACGTCAAAGCTGACTCAAGAGACTAACGTTGCGATGACCTCATACGACGTGTAAAGCGTAAAAAGGAAAACGGAAAAAGGGACGGTAATTTCAAGTAAGGAGAACTGCGAATGTTTGAAAAATTCTTTTGGAAAGTTCAAGAGTGCAATAACTCACAATAAACGTACAATAATCGAGACTGTATGAAAGTACTTTTTATAACATTTCGCAATTTATATACACAAAATTTATATCTCGGTTCCATTTCTTTAATTGCGTTTATAAAACGAATGACCAATCCGCAGTCCGTAAATAACGGAAACCTTTGAAGCCAAGAATTCGCTGCAGGACAACTCTAGTCACTCGATACCTCGATACTTTCAAGCAACAAAAATCAAGATAATTCTTACCAGTGGAACCTCTATAATCCCATCTATGCCCGGCTCCTTTTACGGAACAACGCATCCACCAGCATTTCTCATTACAGCGGTGCTACCTTCGGGTCAGACAGCGGCGACCTCAGGCTTGCGCAAACCTCGATGTGTACACGCAATAATATCACCGGCACGGCACAGAATCAACCGCAATTACACATAAACCTTTTTTCCCCTCCTTGCTGGTATTGCATTAATGCATATGAAATTCTTCGGATTTGAATATTCGTCACAGAGTACGGCGTCGCGTACGTTGCGGAGAACGTTGTTTCAAAATTCTATTAGCACTTTTAATAATTCTGAGGTTGGATTTAAAACCTATATTTATTTTAATCACGAACAATTTATACTTTGTAAAGAAGGATAGAATATAGAATGAACACGCTCGTATTAACCTCTTGCGCTGGAGCGACGTGCTACGCACGTCGAGAATTTTTTGTCCCAAATTGCAACATTTTCTCAGTTTTAAATATATTTAAATGTAACCCAGACGAAGCAAATGATAAGTATGTCACTTCTTAATAATTTCCATCCAGTGATATCATACTGACGAGTTCAAAAGAAAAAGAAAGCGACGAATTATTGTATACGATTCGGTCACTCGTTATGGTCCGCGAACCAGTTGCAAGCGCAAGGGGTTAAATATACTACGACGAAACTACTTCGCTGAATATAATCGATAATTGATCGAAATATTAAAATGTTTCGTACACGGAAGAAATGTAAACACAGAAAATACAGAGAAATGTGTTCGCAAAGGATATTTCCACAGGCATTCAAATACTTTCGCGAACCACTGTGTTGCACCGATCTAATAGAACACGCGAGGAATTCCACGACGCCTTTAATCTACGGGAAAGTCTGGCGAAGCGACTCTTGTCGAGCGAAGACCGCGCTTGTTACGTACTCGCGAGTATTATACGCTCGCACTTTCGTTCTTTGCGGCGACGGGTTGGACACGAAGTCTCCCGCGATTGCTGATGACGCGAGAAGAGCATCAGCAATCGAGAAGGTGAGAGGAATCTCTCTCTCTCTCTCTCTCTCTCTCCACTCCAGTCTCCTTCCTTTCTCCTTCACATCGCACACCGATCCTTTCTTTTTTTCTTTTTCTTTTTTTTACTGCTCCTCGTTACCTTCGACTCCCCGACATTTTCACTCGACGGAGGAGAGAACTCGAGACTCGAAGGAGGCGAGCACTTACACCGCCGCGCCTTTTGTAAGTGCGAAGAACGGGGAACGACGACGCCGCGGCGGCAAAAGAAACGAAGTCATTACGAGTCATCCTCGCGTCCTCAGCCGCGCGATCCGATGAATTCGAATCTACAGAGCGCGCGCCATCTCTAAGCATTACGCGTATATCGTATTAATTGCCATTCGTGCTCGGCCTCGAGACGAGATGCTTGCGAGACACCGGGTAGATTTCCTTTCGCGCCATCACTTTCGCATTTCGAACTGTAACTCGCATCGACAATTTGTCTAGGAGAGAGAGAGAGAAAAACAGAGAGCATTATTTTGCGCACAAACACATTGCACGCCGTACGCATTTTTGATAAGAAAAAAAAAGTAAAATTTACGCGAATTAAATGCATGTAAAATATTTGCAACAGTTACACGGTTCATTACTTTTGACAAAGTTTTACAGTACGCGCTTCGTCATGCACTCTTCGTTCGTTATTTCGTACTTTTCCGCTGGTGGTGAAGGCCTATCCAAGCGAGCATTCCCGGCCTGCTCCGCGCTTTGTTCCCCGTGTTTGAGTTAAACGAATAGCGCTCGTGCTTGCGAGCAACAACCGGAGGATTGTTAGAAACGTTTGAATTTTCAAATGCCTGGAGGAATACGAATTTAACGAAGGATTTACCAACGGGAGTTCACCGCGACGCCGATTACAAATGCCGGTACATGAGGTGTGAAATTACAGATCCCTCGTAGCTACTATCCTGCCGGAATAAAGAGATTCCTGATAGAAGAGAGGAAGGAAGGAAGGAAGGAAGGAAAGGAGGGAAATTTGATAAAGATTTAACATACAATGGTAAGTGATAATTACACTGACTGAGATGAAATGTATCATTAAAGATGTAATTAATATAGGTTGGATAAAACGCAAAGTTCAATCTGTATAGTTTGAATTTCATTTCACATAAGACAGTTTGAATTTAGTTGATTTCAATCATCAGACGCTATGGAACTATGTATTCTGATATTTCATATCACGTTATATGTCTGATTATACGATTATACATGTATCATCGTACAATGTATAAACAACTTTAATTTTTTAACGAATATTGTGAGAAATCAGAAAATTGTACGGGCAAACGTTATTTAAGAATTTGCATTTGAATGAACGTAAAATGATATCGAGATATGAGGAAAATAATGAAAAAATAAAATACGCGTAGAGATGAATTTTAAATATGATCAACTAACAAAGGTTAAGATTCACATATCGATAAATCGATATAGCTTAACGTAGACAGAGATGGATTATTTTACTATAATCTACATAAAATACTCTCTCACTACTTTACAATATACTGTGCATTAATATTTGTAAAATAACTCACGTCTTAGTGATTTTCACGATGATGCATTAATGCTTAATACTCTGAGTCTATGTATATTTATAGTAATGCTTTGAAATTCATTGAATGCACGCTATTCCTCCATCTCAGGTTAGTTTCAATGGATTTTCACATTATTTGTACGTTTTATTCTTTTTGCCACGTAATACTATATGATTCAATTTGAGACATGATAGTTTTAATCCATTGCGCTACTGTGTCAGTTTTTTTTTTTTTTTTATTTTAAAATTTATCAGATAAAAAGGGATAACATCGCGTGACATAATGTTTTATTTAAAGCCTATTGTCTTATATATATATATATAGATACACACACATTTTCACACACAGACAAAATATTTCTCATTGTGGATATTCACCGACTTATCATACAAGTAAATATTGCTGCAAGTTTTGCATTTAAATACGTCATTATATGTATTAAAAACGGAACAATTCTCATTTCTGTGAACGAGAAATTTGAATAAAAAAAAGGACAGGGGAATAGGAGAATATCGAATCTATTGTTCGTCCTCGATAAAATTGATGCTGGCGGTCTCCGTGGCTTCGGAACCAATTAATTTTTAACGGTGGTCGAATCTAATTTCACCGAGAAAATTACTGTCGATAAATTGCCGATCTCTGCCTGACGAGGATATCTCTCAGTCTCTACCAAAGTCTCCTCTGTAATTTCACGGATTGATTTGTCATTATTACAAACGTATGCAATGTGATACCGTTTATAGGATTAATACGCGGATGACACAAGTATGCGAAACAAATGAAACAAATTTAACGAATCGAACGCGGCAACTGATTTCGACAAAACTCGAAAAATATTGTGTATCTGTGGGATCAATTAGATTTCTTGTTGATTTTCTTTTTTCTTATAGCATTTTATTTCATTGAAAGTGATTTTAACGATAACCCAGAAAATCGGACCTCTTCAGGTGCAACGCTAATGCAACGAAAATTAGCGATTGGTTGATTGGTTGAGGGTCACGTGATTCGTGAGGGGGCGTGGGATAGACCTCGAGTAGGAGTGGCGTTGTCTGATACTGAGCGATCGCGCCTGTAATTTGTTTTCTATCGATTCAAACGTTTGCATATCGATAAAATTTTATGGCAAAAAAAGTCGTCTTCATTTCCTAGTCAGAACAGGTTTGCTTCTGGGCCTTTCAGTGAGAATCGTACTGAGATACATGCGTGTAGTTTTTTGATAGTACGCTACTTCATAATTGGGAGAAAATTTCAAACTATTATCATGTGAAATAAAAGAGAGACAGAGGAAAGAAATACAATTACGTAATTTATCAACCAATGAAAAAATTCATATTGTGGTTTTCATTGCATCGTTTTATTTCGAGAATTTATTTTGTCTTACTAAACGATTGAAATGTCACCAATGAAACAACTTTAAATTCGATGTCCCCAATTGCCATTGTGTATATATAGGTCTCGAATTTCGATACTCCTCGATCTTTTCAGTTTACGATGCGCATTCGTATAACGTGGAGAATGCAAGGTTCATCTTTTCTCGCTCATTACTCTCGACTCTTCGACATTTGCACTCACCTCAGCCACTCGGAGATACGAGTCAGCTAGAGGGTGGGGACGAGGGGGAGAAGAAGGAGGACGTTCGAGCGAAGGTTCCTAAGCCGTGACTCAACGCCGTAATATTTCTCGGCAACTCGAACACGAGGATTTCTTTCGGCGTGTAGCTTATCATTTATCATTAAATTCCGAGGTAGTTAGACCGGCCAGGGAAAAAAGCCTGTGAATGCAATCGAAATACATTCCACGAAGCAACCTCTTCTCATTCACCGACATAACCTCTACACGAGTCGGTTTCCCCCGTTTCGCCTCAACCCTCCCGATCGAACACGTTGGTCCCGCCAGCTAGCGAGAAATATTGCTATGCATTCACAGATAATCGAGTTTTATCTCGTTGAAATTTCTGTTGCCTTTTTTTTTTGTTTTTTTTTTTTTGTTTTTTTTTTTTTTAATTCGTACACAATGATGTTTTGTTATTAAGCTCGGAAACGTATTTCCTTTATAAACGCGTACTCTGCGTTTTGCATTTGTTACTTTGTCATCAACCAAAAAAAAAAAAAAAAAAAAAAAAAAGAAAATTCCACGTTATGGAATTCTCCTCTCTCAGTGATGAAAATTTACCCACAATTTTCATAAACATTGATTACTCTTTCTATTTTCACCGCAATTCTCGCGAGAATAAAAGATAGAACGTTTTCAATTGTACGGTGAAAACGTTCCCGTCGTACAATAGTTTCACTGATACAATCAATACGCGTACGGTGCAAGCAATTGATGTATCGAATGCAGAGCGGAAAAGAAAATTAGCGGAACGATAGCAATGCGGACAACGGAAGTTGATCCGACACTTTCGAAACAATATACGCATATAATTTCGGAACAACGTATATACATCCTTGTATTTTAAGATTATACCGAATCCATCAAGAACAGCCAATTAAATCCGCATTCATCTTTCACTCGTCTTCTTTCCATCACACGTAACACTTTACCAAATCCTACGTGTTACCTACGTGTTATCAATACGTCGGCCCATTTGCGTGGATCGACGAGTGATCTTATAGTATCGGTAATACGGGGAAACGAAAACACTATTACCCAGTAACAATACTCTGTTTTCAAATTCACAATCGCCAACTAGGATGCGTCTGCACAGGGAAATATTCTGATGCGCGAGAGATATTCAGGATCAAAGCAACGCAAGGCAGAGCTGCCTGAAGAGAATGGATTGACGCACGCGCTGGAGAGAGAGAGAGAGAGAGAGAGAGAGAGTTAGTGCGTATGTTCCTAGTGAAACGAAGAGAGAGAAACACAGAAACGGAAACGTAGAGAGAAGCTCTACCTCGCTCTTAGTCACGACAGTATACCCTAAATGGACTCGAGAGAGAACTGAGAACTGCATATATCACTCCCCCTACCCAACCCCGTACGTCTGCGAGCCTAACACACGTAGTCGATAATCGTAACGTTACTAGGTGCAACGATCACGATTCAATGCGCATTATACGCTCATTAGCGTCCTCATATTTAGCAGGAGTCGAATAGAATTCAACTTCCCTTGTACATAGTAACCAGATGTTGGTGGTGGTCTCCCACCCTACGGACAATGTCACATTATTTCCATCTAATCCAACGAATCGATGGAATAATCCATCCATCACTGTTAGGAGCAATCCACCGCCAAGTCTAGGCCAAGCTCATAGCTCAGATTCATTAGGAACGCCGGACCCGAAATCACGTCTTGATAAATGTCAGGTCGGCGTCCCCTCTTGATCTTCGATCGACCTGCCGCTCGTTGCCGCTCGTTGCTGCTGGTTCCATTTCGTGAGCGAGAATTCGTTTTCGCAGAGTCACGACGGTGGATGCATGACGTTCGTCATTCGATTGTCTCCGCGAGGCCGAACGTTGTTCCGAAGAACCTACTACTACCGTGCGACTCGTTTGGTCTTTGTATTCGAGGACACGGGAGAGATCGCCGCGGATAGATCGACGCTCGTGCAACGTTTCAGATTCGATCGTTCTCGATAGGCTTCTTGCCTTATAGAGGAATACAGAATACGGGCCAAAAATCACTTTCTGCTAAAATAAATCCGTGATTTTCTTCTTATATGTTGAAGGAAGTAATTTTTTAAAAACGTGCTTGAACTCAAATTAGTTTTTCCTTTACAACAAAAAGACAAAAGAATTGGTGGGAAGAAACTATATTATTATCGAGCAGACCCGAACAACTGTTTGTTTCAATCGCGGCTCGATGTTCGTATCGAACAGCAATGACGGAGCACGTAGAAATCAAGAATCGATACCTCCAAGTAGGTTCGTAAAACTGAAATAAATCCATCTCCCAAGGATCTTTAAAGATCCTTAAAGACGGACTGGATTAACATAAATTGAAACTTGAACGCGTAGTCAGAGATCTCGAAACCTCTTTTTCTTTTCTGTTATAGAAAAGAAATCAATCTCAATGGCAATTGCCACATAGTGATTGTTAGGTAAAAAATCAATTACCAACGACATGGCGAAATCAGTGCTCGATTTCTTTATCGATTTATTTTTACGTGCGAATTAATGTTGTGCTCGTTCAGTTTCACGCGTTTACATAAGGAGAGAAGGCGTAATAAATCGCGTAAGAAATGCACGCGTCAGTGGAAAACGATTGTCTTGAGAACGACGCGGCTCTGGTCGACGACCGTAGTGTGCTTATTGCGGCGAGCCAGACTTTCCTGGACTTTTCAATTGCCGTATGAATGCGTAATAGTTATCGACGGACATGTGCGAGAGACCCTCGAGAACTGTAACAACTTTAAGCTGCACCAAGCCAATTATAGCATTAATACTGAAAGCTTCAGTCCGCGATATGGGAGAATTCTCTCTCTCTCTCTCTCTCTCTCTCTTTCTCTCACTTGCAAGTTTGCAAGTTAATGAAAGCGGAAACGATACCGCCTTTTAGAGCGTACAAGAGCGACGATATGAACAATACTTGCTACCTTTACACTATTTTCACCGTTAACAATTCATCGAAATGTCATTTCATGCAAATTGAGACTGCAATGTGTTTCGAGACATCCGGCTACCGCGGAAGGGCTATAAACTTAGAACGTATCAACATATATGTCGTTGCTTTATCCGTCAACTTTTTGTTTCCTCTTTTTTAATCCATGTACGATACTACTTTCATGTTTGATACATCTTTGATGAGACCTCATCGACATGCTACAAATTTTTTCGAACAATCCAATGTAATATCATGACGTTAGTAGAAATTTATCGTCCTTTATCGTAGATAGATCCTTGTAACCTAGTTCAACTAAGAGCATATGAGAAAAGGAAGGCCTATAAACTCGGGCCTTAGTATCAATGTACGTCGTCGCTTTATCTTTTTTAATCCGTGTACGACACTCCTACATTTGACATATCTTTGGTAAGACCTCATCGACCTCTTTTTCGAATAACTCGATTCGCGTAATGTTATGACGTCAAAGTACAAAATATCTATCTTAATTCGTCCTTTACCGTAGACCCTTGTAAACCTAACCTAACCTAACTAGGAGCACGTGGGACAAAGAAAAAAAAACCACACAAAAACCCGATTCAAAAGATTAGCAGTAACAGTGGTGACGTGTAATGGCACCGCAGAAGCGTAGTTAGTTTACTTTAGACGCCGGGAAGTGTCGCTTTTCTACCGATTCTCATCGTCCTCTCAGCCGCCCCCCACTCCCCGATGTTTAGTGAGAAGCAGGCCATCGGTGGTCATTCCAACTACCACCAGATGCTGCAGCTGAACGAACCGAAAGAGAGAGCCTAATCACAATGGAGCGTGCTGGCTCCTCGACCGTATCCTGGCCGGCGTTTTACCTGCAGCTTGCTATCCGTGTCCGTTTCTTTCAGAAATTTCTGCCAGGTAACCCGTGGAAATAGGCGACGATGCCCGAAGAAGAACTCTCTATCGGTATTTCGAGGTCGTTTCCTTTTGTGTCAGGCCAGACCCCAGACGACGACAGGAAGAGAGCCCAGCCTGACGACATAATCTTGGCCCTGGCCCTGGCTTACCTACGCTATCTTAACTTCGTTTTTGCCTAAAACGCATTTGGCTCCCGCGCGCACTCGATGGTCCTTGTCGCCCGGCTCCGTCCCTAAGGCGCACCCGGGGATTAGTTCTTAACTCCTGACACAGATTTCCAGAGAGTTTCCACGAATTTATGACTTAGCGTGGCAGCCGTGCCTCGCAGAACGAAGATAACATTTACATAGTCGGATCCTTGGCTGAGCGCGGCGTCATGTCGATCGAAAAAGCTGATGTTTTATGTATCCCCTTTTTACGCGCTGTTTAAAATTCCGTTTGAGAAATAAACGAATGTACCGAACGTACTTTCGTACTGGTGTCGAGAGAGAGAGAGAGAGAGAGATCGCCACTGCGAAAATGGAACGATTTTGTTCGTCCGGCTTTTCGCATCAAACTCGTTTGCTCGTTGAATTCTCCTCTTCTCTACTTCTTCTATTTTTGTTTATAATTTATAAATACGCGTTCACTGTTGTTGGAATATTTTCGTGCGTTGCAACAAGATATAAACGAAGTCAAGCATGAAATTAATCTAAAACATGCACGTATACAATATAGCGTGAGCGACCATCTTGAACATACATATAATTATTATAATAAAATTATTGTTCCTTAAATATCGAGGCTTGTAACTGTAATTAACTGCCTAAATATTCTTGCGATTTCTATGAACTATAGGTAGATAACAAAATATTGCGTAGCTCCCACCTATGTCACGCGGGGTTTCAAATTAAGATAATTAAGATAATCAAGATAATCGCGTTGCGCTGTTATGCAAATGAAAATTCAAAATCCTTCGTGCAACATTCGCACAATGCATTCGCGAAATATATCTTTCTGTACGAACCAATTCCCCCGTGCATTTTGCGAATACAATAGAGCAGTAAACAACACAACACTACGATCTAAAACAGCCGTGTACAGGAAATAATAATACCGCGTTCGTGCGTTTCGTCCCTTAGTTACTGCACACGTTTGAAGGGAAAGCTCATCGGCCGAGTAACCTCCAAGTTTTTATCTTTCTGTCTGTCTAAATTAATCCCCGTAGGGTCGGCGGAGGCAAGGTTCGCCCCGTGGCGCCGCCAAGTTAGAGGTCGCTTTTAAAATTTTTAATCGGCCGGTGCGCCGCTTTTGAAACCGCTTAGCCCGGGTCCGAGTGCACACCGTGCACATGGCCTAACGCGTTCAACTTTTAGGACCGTGTGTATTATGAATGAGGAGCCACAGCAGGGTCATGAACCATATGGTCGGGGAGGCAAGGCGCAGAGTGTACCTGGAGGAGAACAACAAGGGCGAGACGAAGATAGAAAGGGAGCGAGGGCATCAGAAAAACGGAACGCCGACACGTTGAACGACCACGGGGACGCACAGTCAATGGTGTCTTAGGGCTATTTTATATAGAAATTTGACGTGCGCGTAATGCAATTTGGGATGTGACAAATGGGCGGCAGGTGAAGCTAAGCGGCCTAACCTACAACGTGTGCCCAACACATGGAAAAACTCACGAAAAGTATTTGAATACGTGTGGAAAAAATTTGATAGCTTTACTAAGCGTGTCACGCGCAGAATTTTGAGGTTTTACTTTGCAAAAATTGGAGTATTTAATCCCTTGCGCTGGCAACTGGTTCGCGGACCGTAACGAGTGACCGAACCGTATACGATAATTCGTCGTTTTCTCTTTCTTTTGAACTCGTCGGTATGATATCACTGAATAGAAATTAAAATATAATCATTTTCTTTCTACTGGGTTACATTTAAATCTACATAAAACTGAGAAAATTTTGCAATTTGGGACGAAAAATTATTGACGTGAGTGGCAAGTTATTCCAGCGCAAGAGGTTAAACAATCAATTATTCGCTGAATAGATAAATCTCTATGGCGGACAATCTGTATTATTTTTTTATCATATAACGATAACAATGTTGCACAACAATACATGTATTTTAAATATCTTGTAATTTTTGTTTGTATTTTCAGGCAATCGATAATCGACAATTTGTCTCAATGTACTAATAAAATTCGAAAATATATACATACATAGATATTTACAATATAATGTATTTTCACTGTTTCACACAAGGGCCTGGAAATTTTCTGCAAAACTGTTCAAATACTTTCATCGTCCGTTGTAAATCAAAGCGTTACATCGACAGGGAAAGCATCTGCAACTTTCAAACGTGTCGAAACGAGATGATATATCAAATCGTGCGCTACTGTGTCAGCGGCCATTATGGCTGTCGAAAGCCGGTACGAGAAGAGGAATTTTTGAAACTGTTCGACCGTGTCCGATCATGGGACAGGGTCGACTACGGACGGCTGTTCGCAAAGATGTTCGTCTATTTTGAACGTGTGTCGATATGTTTGGCCGAGAATCGAATGAAATGGGATTGGTTTGATGGCTGCAGTGTATCAATAGCCTTTGACATACCGAGTATGATTGGCAATCCTGATTCTAGATGGTATCGATTGGATGTATTTGTAACTTGGAAACATCAGCGTGTACATTGGCCAATATATAGTTTTAGCCATAGTGGGTACTTGAAGAAACGGAAGGGGACGAGATCATTTCTCATGGTAACTCTGCATGCCTGTATATTTGTCTTTGGAACAAACAACAATGAGGTGGAGTCGAGCGTGGAAAAGACAGACAATAAGGTACAACAATAGCTATCTGAAGTGTGGAACACGGTAAGTTTATCTACCATCTTAAATAGATAATAAACACCTACAAGTTGTAATTTTTATTGGAATTGACTCGTTTAAAAACAAATATGAAGAGAGTCTCGCAACGACTATAAATTAACGATGGCGTAAAAATCTTCACTTATAGTGGTAAGAGCATGTATCTGTTAAGAGATTGCCTAATCAAATTTCAGCATCGAGGAGATATCAATGTAAATGAATAAAATTTGAATCGTGTTTCATGCTAATGAGTGACAAATTTAAGAAGAAAGAAGAAAAAAAAATAGAAAACACGACTCTGGCTGTCCGTGTTCATCGGCAAATTAACCACGAGCCGGCTGTATGCATTAATATATATCTGATGACTGTCGACTGAAGTCGACGATAATACCGAAGTGGTTGAAAACTGATTGGATTATTCAAAAGGTATGCAGTATTTATCTCCCGCGCGAATCGCAGGATACGTATCGAAAGAGCAAAACGTTTGTCGATTTTGGCGATTTCATATTTTCAATTTTAAACGCATACCGACCGGCGGCAGCGATTTTAATTATTATGGACTGGTCGTTATAAATTCCACGTGAGAAGCGGCGCGTACCGTGCGCAATTTTGCCCGTAACAAATACGAAGGAAGGAAGGAAGGCAACTCTCGTAAAGGGGTTGCACAATGCATGCCGCGGATATCTCTTTAATGTGGCTTTTAGCGGATACGCGCGCGCGGGCATGCGCTGCTCACATCTCTCTCTCTCTCACGAGTGGTTGTTCAACAAGATCGCCTTCTGTATTGAAGCGCCAATATAAAACGTAACGTCGAGAGCTTTACGGTTCCTTCGCGTTTATAACAGAGATAAAGTCCCTGATATTCAGTTTATTTCCACGGATGGTAATCAATTTACTCCACTTTTGTGCTAAACGAGATTTTAAAGGTACAACACGGTTTGTACATTATCAACGAGTGAAAAATATAACCGGATTGTAGCCGGATTGGTCACGATTTTTTCACGTTATTTCCGATGAAAACGAAGAAAATGTTGCGTCAATTTTCTTTCACAAAATTGCTAATGTAGCTAATTTTGGAGCTCTGTGTCGAGTATTTATTTTCGAAAGATAAGATCTTCGGCAAGTTTCTTTCTGCTGATTCACGAGCGTGCTGGGCTAGTTTTTCAAGGTCGACCAAAGGTGGGTTCGCATTTCAAAAATGGGACACGCCGCAGTGTCGTGAAAGTAAATTCAACAAAACTGTAACGGTAGCGATGACCCTCAAACAATCCGAAAGTCGCGCAAGAGCAAAAGTTATTTAAACAGAACCAGAGCACCAAATAGATGCGTCCATTATACTGTACTCTGCACGCTATTTGCACCGGATAAACATGCTTGTCACTATTTCTTCGACCTTCGGCTCGTTCGAAGGTCAGTTTATATTGTTTACTAAACTTTTTTCCCTCGTTTCTACCTGAACGAGGAAACTCTACTTTAAATGTCTTGTTAAAAAAAGAAAAAAAAACCAAGTGCTCTTGAAATGGTCTTTGTTAGGAGAAATTCAGCACAAAAAGATTCAAAGGAAAAATCGAGCATGTGTCTCTGTCGTACGAATGATATGCGAAAACTGAAATGCTAATTAGTGAGAACGATTGACGCATAACGATGACAAATTTTACTGCACGAAAGTATAAATCTCTAATTGCAGTACTCATTAATGAATTGAAGTATTAAAATTTCTTGCGTAAAAAAAAAAAAAAGAAACATAGCAAATATACATTTATTTAAAATCTTAGACTATACAATTACTACATAATTATTTTTTTGTAATATATTTTTATATTTTTATATAGTGATATATCATATACTATTATATTGTAATATAATAATATATTACAAAAAAATAATTTTAGGAAAATAATAGAGATATAATTTTACAAAAATCTTGCTGATTTTTTTCAATTTCCATTTCATGGACCTCGCCAACGACGATAATTTTCTAAATTTTCAGTCCAAGACCACCGAAAGCTTTGGACTTCCGGATAAAATCCGGAGTCGATCACCGTGGGCCAATGGAAATAAGGAGAGAAGGCACGTTTAAAATGCATTCAACGTCGGTAGCTGGCGGCGTTATCGGAATTAAGCAACCGATGATTCACGTTCCACCACGAAATACAAACAATGGTATCGGAATAATGACATGTCCCCCTACCCTCGTCGCTGGGCTATCTTGACCAACTTATTTGCATACCGGGCGGACCACCGGTCGGGTCGGGAGAGCCACCGCGAGGAGCTGAATTTACACTTGAGAGGCCGTTCGAATTGCCGTTTGACAAATTTCTTAGAAAATTGTCTCGTACACCGGGTCAGCCGGCCACTCGTGATGCTAATTTATGCGTGGCGGAAGCGTCGTTATGCGTGCCACGTAGTATACTATATACGTACGTATGCTTCCTACCCGCACGTATGTACAGATGCATACAGAGTGCTCCAAGATTAAACAAATTTTGTCAGTATATATTCTACGAGTAGAATATATAATTGAGCAAAATGATGTTATATATATAAACATATAGTAGCTCAAGGAAGTAACTAAATATCTTTCGTGAAAAATTTTAAAAATAAAATAGAAATTCCAAGGCGTTTAGTATTAGCGCAGGTTTATTTTAACTTTGTTGTTGCCATTTTTACTAAAAAAATTGTTTAACAGAGCTTCACGTAACATATCGTGCTTCATTATACCCGTAAAATATACATGTTCGCAAAGTTTCACATCCTAGGACACCGTCTCTGTGCGAGTATACGCGCGAGTAGAACATACTGGCCTGACGCACATTCTCGAAAGACAGGGATTAGCGGGCTTTTAGGCATAATTCAACGGCGAACGTTAACTATATTCATGGAAACGTGACTTTTCAGCGTTTCACATCCGCCTGAACGGAGAATTGGAAATTCAAAATGACCTGAATGGCGCGAACCGATTGTTTTGCGCAAGATTGATCCTTCTGAACTCGTTGGAATTCAGACGTTTCTTTCTTCCTCTTCCTTCCTCGTCGAAGCTTGTTCGCGCCGTGGTACGGCGCTTAACACAATTCGGATTATTCGCCGCGTTTACAGAAAAACACACCCCTCCGTGCAGCTGGAATCTATTTTCCTCGAACGAGAATAATATCTCGGACACAGAGAGAGGACGACGACGGAAGAAGGCGAGCGCGTACCGGTTGCAGGGTAATTTATCAGAGCGCAAGATCTTCCGGTTGCTGGCTAGTACTGGCAGTGGCATGTAATAAAACAACGCGACGAATATACCCCGGCCAGATTATATTTGCGCAATGGTTACATTGCGATTACGAAAAATCTTTGCATCGGGACGACGGTCTTGCATCTTAAATACCAACTAAAATATCACGTGTACGTGTACGCGATCGATGAAGTATATCCCGGCGAAGTATATACGGAGAAACGACGGAGAGACACGCACCAGGGAAAAAGAAAGCGTAACTGATCGCATCTAATCGTTTGATTGTGCTTACAGGCATGGCGGGTTATGTACGTCGTAGGTATCTACCTACAGGCGGGTGAAAGAGGGAAGGGAGAGATCGTAGAGAGAGTGGCAAACTTTACGAGAAATGGGAGAAAAGAAGAGGCGAGGAGAATGGTGAAAGCTAAATGGGAAACTCCCTGCGAGGAGGGAGAGGGAACGAGAGATGGAAAATTATGAGAGTGGATGGTGAAAGAGAGATAAAGGAAAGGGAGGTTTACGAAGAACGCTGGGGTCGTTGGAAAAATTTGTAGCGGTTCTGGCAATTGATTTATTTTCGGTTTGTTACGCAATTAGGAGATTTAAAGGCAGTTATTACGTACAAGCTTTTACTGCTTCTTTTACTATCACGTGGACGTCGAACACACATGGTCATCAGTTTTCTACGTAAATTTTATTTGCATCAGAATGAAAGAAAAGAAATTTGTTCCTATACTGTTCCGAACATGTACGTTGATGTTATTTATTTTATTCAATGTACACGTGAATAATAGACCTCACTGAAGTCTAAGAGTGTCTCGTAGATCAAGACTGAATTTTAAGATTTAGGATTTGGAGTGACTCTTGTAGATCTACAGAGAGATACAGGAAAAAGAAGGAAAGAAAAAAAGAAGTGACACGGACACGCAAGGAGGACGCACGTTACAATCGAGAGCGCGACGCGCGTGCAGCGACATGCATCGCAGCCGAAAAAGCTTGGAAACCAAGCAGAAGCAGGCTCAGCGGCTTAAGTGATTTGCATGCGCGACAGGTGCACACTGCGGAGTCGGTGTATTACGTGTTTAATTCACGTGTCCTGCATACTCGGCACTCCGATTCCACTGATTTCCATAATACAACGACGACGAGAGCGCGGCTAGATCCGAATGGATTTTTTTGCACGCGAAAAGAGGCTCTCCCCCCACCCCACCCCTCCCCCGCCAGTCGTCAATGTTCGTTTATAATACGTATCGATTGTACACGCTCGTGGCTCGTGCGACGTGTTAGTGCTATATTATACTACTGCCTGTAAGATACGAAATGTAAGATTTCGTACGGCAGTATATCGAAAGTGGATAACATGGTAATTTTTCTTCATTTTTCTACGATACGGTCGAAAAGAAATAACCTTCCAAATTTAGATGTAAAAATTAAAAAATATAATTATGTAACTACATTGTATAAGAAACTCGGTCACGCGACGACGATCGATATTTTTGAAATATGAAAAGAAATACATATTTATTTCCGAAATGAAATAAAAAAGATTATATTAAAATTAAAATATTGACCTTTACGGTCTTCAGTTAGAAACGACAGAGTTGCGTTTATATATAACGGTAAAAATTTATTTGTGGAAAACGTTGAAAAATAAACAACTGAACGTTTCAGTGCCACAGTACTGTACTGCTGACAAAAAACGCGTTGATACATATTGTATCGGTCATTGTCTCAGGCACGAAATCGAAAGTAAAAGTGATTGCGTAACAGGCTCGTAAAAGCGGACGATCGTCTTTCTGCGTTAAAAAAAAAACAATTTGTTGGGCGTAATCTTAATTTCGCCAGCAGGTTTGCGAACCTGGCGCGTTGAATCGCGCGCGAGGAACAAAGAGCGTTTTTTTCTAACAGGTAGCTTTTGAAAGGAATTTATACAGAGCAGTAATACAGATTTGTGGGTAATTGTGCATTATATGGTAATGCCGTGTTCTAAATGTTCCTGGAACACAACCGTGAGAATTGTTATTGAAACAAAACCCATCGTACACGCGTATTCTATTATAAAATCAACCGACTACCGACAGAGGTGTAATATTTCAATATTTATGATTCGCGTTGGCGCGCATCGTGCACCACCTATTTGTCGCCGTTGGTAAAACGATATTATCTCTGGCATTTCCTCTTCTGCGTCAAATTCGTTGCTTCAGGAAAAAAAAAAAAAAAGAAACATACAAGCAAAAATATAGAATACAGAGGGAAAAAATTAAAATTAACTTTGTGTATTCGTGATTATTTAAAAAAATATATACGCATTACTCGGGGAACGCACGTGCTTCTCCCACTATTTCAAACTTCTAACGACCGGTCTTCTCCTCCTGTTCGATAAACCACGTAGGTGTATATAGGCGAGTGTACGTGCATGTGTGTATGAATGTGCGCGGCTGAAAGTCCACGGGGTCATCCAACAGAGGCGTGGAGAGAAAGAGGAGAGAAAAGAGGATGCCAGGATGCAGGCAGCTCTCGGAATTACGTTCTTCAGAATTAACGTACCGAAAACTCGTTTACGTGTTTTCTAATTGCCGTGTGGCAGAAGGAACCGATACAAGAGGCAGCAGCAGCAGCAGCAGCCTCCTCGTGAGAGTCGAGAAAACGATAACTTCGAACCACTGCACTCTAACCAGAGAATTAACCAGGATTCTTTTTTCCACTGTAGAAAGTCTTCTCCCTCCCACTGATTTATCTTTCTGCGGTTTCCAACGGGCGAGTTATGCGACAGTGACACGCGAGAACATCCCGCGAAACAAAAAGACAAAATATACAGATTCACCGGAGAACATTAGAACGTTTGTAGACTGCTTTTACGAATAGTAAAAAGACGTAAAACACGTACATATTATAAGTCACGTCATAATATGCTTAGGATGATATTTTATTGTACTAAATACATGTTCGCAACAAATATCGTATCTCACGTGCAAAATGAAATTATACACTTGTCTGTGACGAGTAGACGAGTCGAACTGTTTTCGAGCTAGTATAGGTGCGTTAACCTCTTGCGCTGCAGTAACGTGCACGTTGAGAATTTTTTTGTTTTTGCCCAAATTGCAACATTTTTTCAGTTTTAGCAAGTATATTTAAATGTAACCCAGGCAAAGCAAATGATAAGTATATCACTTTTTAATAATTTCTATCCAGTGATGTCATACCGACAGGTTCAAAAGAAAAAGAAAGCGACGAATTATTGTATACGGTTCGGTCACTCGTTATGGTCCGCGAACCAGTTGCCAGCGCAAGGGGTTAAAATATTAGCGGCAGATACTCGGTTAGGGATCGACGATTATGCCGAGGTATACACACATGAACGACCGGGTTAAAGGTCAGGATGTTAATTAACATTTAACCGATCGGGAGCGTTTCCGTGCGAGAAAACGTGGCAGCAGGCCAGCAGTTTCGCGGCAGTCACGTACCCCGTGTGTTGTATTAGGTAAAACAATCGCGCGTGAACGTGATTGATTTCTGAATGGCTCCTCTGGCAAACGCTCAGCCGATAAAAATATATTTTCAATGACTTTCTGTTGCTATTGGCAATTACACTCGCAACGATTTCAGCACCCATAGTGATTTCGATTACGTTAACGCGTGCAACAGTAGCGAGCATCGCGAATTAACGCGATTCTTTGCAGAAAATCGTGGGAATGAAGAAAAAGGTGGGGGAAGTAGAGTTAAAAGCATTTCGCGGAAACTCGTCAGTGGGGTGCGACGCTCGTTTACATTCAAGTGCGATTACCATTTTGCGTTGTTCGATGAGGCTAAACGAGAAGAGGCGAGAAAGGAGAATACGAAGAGATAAGCCTATAAAAGATTCATACGAGTCAACGTTTATTAACGAGCGTCGAATATTCCTGGAATCTATCGAGAATCTTGAATTTTACACGACACGATAATCACATGTCTATATTATTCATTCTCTTCGTCGAAGATCTATAATAGCTGTTTAGATACAAAATACCACACGGAGTATTTCACAATCGTTAAAAACACACAGATTTTTTTTTTTTTAATTATATAATTGCGTGCGCGTGATTTTTATCACTTGATTATTAAGAAGTGCTCTACTTTTTTTAACTGTAAAATAGTTTTTAACTGTAAAAAAAAAGAAAAATAGTTTTCATACGGAGTTAAAAAAGTCAAAAATTAAAATTATCAAAGACAAGAGACATGACCTATGTTCTCCGCCCGAGTGTTCCATATTATTTACATTCAATTAAATTTAAAAGGCAAACCACGATATACATATTCCGATATACATATAAATAAAACTTAAAAAAAAAAAAAAAAAAAAAAAATTGCAGATACATAAAAGCGCACGCCAAAACAAATACAAATTTATACGCGTTATCACCCGCGGTTGATAGCGCACGGATCCGTGACTCGTTGCAAAGCACGTTATCGTGGGAACTAAACGGACCGGTGGAAAAAAAAACAAAAAAAATCAAAAAAAAAAAAAAAATAGCACCTGTAATATTACGGCATCTCGGGATAGGAAATATAACCTATACGGTGTAATACCGAATATTCGGATAAAAATGCAAGAGCGCAAAGGGTTACTTCAGGTGAGTCAATATTATTCCACATGATCCGGGCTATGTGGCGTAACCGCGAAGGACGTCAGGAATGCAAAGTTCACGATACCGAGTGGGGCACGATTGAAAAATTTCTAAACGGATCCAGCGTCTCGTACATTATGAAAAGTTTCCCCCGGTAAAGTCGGCTATGTACGATTTCCTTTCTCCCCTCGGTGTGTTCGCCTGCCTGGCTGCTTCGCCAGCGCCTCTTCCTGGATTCCTGGCGAGTCTCGTCAAGTTTTAATATGCGCGTCTTTCGCCGGTTGCATCGATAACGCGTCCAAGATAAATAGAAAATGGCAGGGGATCGCTCGTTGGTCCAAGTTTGAGCAAACTAATTGTACGTGCGGCACGAGAGCGAAAGAGAGCGAAAGAGAGAGAAAGAGGTGACCCTATGCTAAATAAAGATACGGAGAAAGAGTGAAAAGGAGAAGAATCTCTTCTTCGTATCTATACGAGATTCCAGTTTCTTCGTTAGCCGCGAAGCGAATCGTTTCTCGAAGAGGGAGGTATAGAAGTGGGGGGGAGGGGGGAGAAGAAGAAGAGACCGCGAATGACGAACGAGAGACAGAGAGACAGAGAGAGAGAGAGAGCTGAAGAAAAGAGAGTGAGAAGCAAAGGCCTCTCTCTCTCTCTCTCTCTCTCTCTCTCTAGAGAGGAGGCGAAGGCAACAGTCTAACTCGTCGGAGGTCGGGTCGAATAATAAAATAAAAGAATATAGTGGATGGGGTGTAAGGTGGTGGCGTGGCAAAGGTAGAAGAAACTTTCTGGTACGGGTATAGAACGCGATGGGGGCCCGACGGCCGGCCGCTGGCCGCCGGCCCCGGCGCTGCTGGAAAAAGATGCGTGGCCAACGAATCGAGCCTCGAGCCCGAGGGAGAAAGAAACACAGAGAGGAATATCCGACGTTGCCACATACTCACTGAATTTCCGACCGGTCAAATATAAAGGCCGTCTTTATAAAGACCGCCTCTCGCGGTGTGTGCTCTCTCTTGGTCTCTCCTCTCTTTCTCCCGTGCGAACACCGTGCGCCTTCGAAACTCGCATCAAATTCTTGACATCTCATTAAACATCGTCGGATTTCAACGAGTTAAACGGTGGATGCTGCCCTCTGGCTCCCTCCCCCGTGCACAACACGCGCGCCCCGCGCTGTACGAGAGAAACACGTCGAAATAACGAATTCCTTTTGCACTAGACCCCCCTCTCTCTCTATATCGTTCTTTTTCTACGACTGTCGAAAGCTGGCCCTTTAACCGGCTAGCAGTATGTTTATTTATCTGCCGTGAGCTGCTAAGCGACGATAGAAACGCTCCCACGATTGCTTTCAGTCGATAGTCCGATGATAAAGGTACAATGCCGCTCGTCAGAAATTTTTATCGTCGCTCGTGACATTTACGACACCGTAACGACCGACCGCTGGTCAATCACCGTTATTATCTCAATGTACGATTTGAAGTAGAGAAAGGTTGATATTCAGGGTGATATACCGATGCGCTTGATGCTGTTTGTATACTTGCTTCGGCGGAAGATAATTTAGGCGAGTGTCTCGCATTTTCGTACATGGCGTTCTGAAATATCATTCTGACCACCAGCAACAAGATTTCAATTGTTTTTCGTTTCGAATCTCTTCGACGTTCAAACACGTGTAACCTGCAGTAAATGTCTTCCTTTCAATTTTCAAGTACTTTTTTTTTTCTTAATGTTGTCCGTCAGGAATATTTCGCGTCAAAAATACGTACGTACGTGTAAAAATATAATCAACGGATTGTTGATCATTTCTCGAAACTTTTTTTACAAAACTGCTAAATTGCCAAGTGGACAGGAGGGCCGTTAAAGTATTAAAACGACCGATCGGTGAACTTCACAAATCATCTACGGATTAAGCGCCACTTCGAGTAATACGTTATTACGGGTGTGACCGTGTGATTTAGAGACACCATGGTGCATATATACGTACACGTTAAACAGTTCTAGACTTAACAACGAACGATCGGCCACAAAGCTACCCGTCGAGAAATCCTCAACTATTAGTGGCCAGAGCTAATCTCTATCGCTACGATTTATTGCTCGTATCAATAGGGGCTTCTGCTTTAATCGCACTTATGCATAAATCATGACAGATTAAGCGAAGACCTACTGGGCGGAAAGCGTGCGACGAAACTCGAGAAAAGAAGATCCGAGTCGGGCCTCGAACGCGACTGGCGCGCACACAGGGTACGCGCAATCAACGTCAAAAAGAATTTCACTTCGAGAGGACATCTCTCGTGGAAAGTATTCTAAGCGTCATTTAGAGCGCAGACCCGTCATCCTCGGCAAAGTACTTGCGCACAAACTGATCGATAGCTGTTAGTCTTTTCGTTAATGCGTTTTAATTAATGTCTGCGTTTGTTAGATCTTTTCGTTTGACGGTTCATTTGAAATTTAATCGAATCGTGTATTTCTGCCGGTAATTTTGATCAACGATGCAAATGACAGAACTTAAATATACTCGAATCATTTCCTTGATATTTAGTTTTTCAGAATGTTGCATGATCTTTCCCCATATTTTCCAAGAATTTTTATAATTTTTCGTAATTTTAAAAAATTCTTACTTTTCGCTGGCAAAAATTGCGATGAAATTTAAATTTATCCAGCTGAAACTCTTTAAAAATAGTTAAAAAGCTCCAAGTTCTAACATTTTACTATTGAGCTCGAATATATATATATATATACACACAAACTTCTATATTTATCTATAACGAAAAAGTCATTAGATGGAAAATTAAGAAGCGTAGATACAATTGGAATTTAGATAAAAATTCCTGGAATAGTATCATGAATAAACAAGGCTTGGAATTTTTTTATATCTCACTGGCAAGCACAATTTTAAATTAACCTTCTGAACTTTATATCGTGTACGGATATCGGGTATTTCTGTTGAATGTATCTATAGTTAAAATTGATTCATGGTTAGCGTGTATAAATAAGTATCGCCATTGACGAGTTTATTTTCGTGTCATACATGGAACTCTTGACATTCATAAAAGCTTCGCCGGTACCAGAACAAACTTTCCAATAATACATCAACGACATAACCTATCTTCGACGCTTTTTTTCTTTTTTTTTTTTTTTTTTTTTTTTTTTTCCATCGACGGAACAATTTCCCCCAACCAAACCGCAAAAAGTAAAATATTTTTTTTCCCGAATCGAATCCCATGACCTATGAAAAAGATGCGTTCCATGACGAAATTTAATTAAAAACCGCCCCCGCGAAAAATTACCCGCACCCTCGTCGCGAAATCGATAGTTCGTACGATCCAAAACTCCGGCTCCCTCGACACTGCGGAACGACAATACGCATTTCGTTAGCAACACGTGCAAACGTTCTACTTCCACGGTATCACGAGTGCAGCGCGTTGCACAGGGAAATATAGCCTCGATCGGAAATGCTAATAACTGCAACTGGAAATGGATGATGATTCTGGATGAAAAAAAGAAAAAAGAAATAAATGAAAGTATATAAAATTTTTCCGCTCAAATTTCGGTTTGAGAAAGAGAATTTCAAATTTGTAGATTTCTCATTAATCTCGAGGTAATTAAACAAAAATCACTACCAGCGATTTTACCGTCACAGCTGTGTTGCGACCGCGCGTGCATTTCATTCGTGCAAATATTTCGCTGCAAAAGGAAGGTAATAAAAAGAGAGAAACGAAAGACGCAAGGAGAAAGGTAGAAATGCAATACGATTGTTGCATTTGGTGAATAAGTAACACTCTCGATAATGGCGTTATACGCGAATGCGCCGGTTCTGAGCGCGAGGCACGTGCTTTTCTTTGCAAAAAGGGCGGAAAAGAGAGATGGAGGGGGGGCACCTGTTACCATCGCGATACATTATTTCGCGATATCCCGAATGATCCCTATTAAAACCGCGAAACGGGTCATTCACGGTTGCCGGGAACGCGTTTACGCTTTCCGGGTAAAATGGGATTATCGTCGAGTTTGCAAAAGAGAGTTTACGCCCGTCTGTGGTAATCGATGAGAAAAACAACGGAGAAACACACTTCCGAAAACAAATAACCAAAGCGACGATGATATCGACAACGATATCATTGTTTCCTCTGTTTTAACTCGTACGACGTTTTAAAAGTATAGAAATACGAGTGTAGATAAGAGTCATTCCCACGCGTATACGTTGTATCGATATAACGCACTAGAAAGATAAAAAAAAAGAAAGAAACAACAACAGTGACCTCAATACCAACATCAAGACGAAGACGCATCAACGAACGTTTCTTTTTTTTGTTTATTTGTTGCTCAATGTCCCGCATCAACTGCGGGATCGACCGAGGAAACGTCGACATTAACATTACGGTTGGTTTGTGTCGTATCGAGTAAACTCGACTTCCATCGAGATAATCTATAGCGTGCAACGTCGTTTTACGGAGGCTGAATACTTTCGAGCGATTAGCCACCGGTGAAAAACGAAAAGAGGTTACACCCTTTTGACTCGGTGCGCAGAAGAATGCTCGAAAACAGTTTTAGCAACAATAAACCAGAGCGGAAAGGGTGGCGCGACATCTTTTGCAGCACGATGGTAGATCTTCCGAAATTGATCGTGCTTCGCAACGCGCATACTCTCATTACTACTTGCATATGACAATAAATGGACTTTTCCCCCATGGGAGATATAAGACTGTACATGTGCGAACGATCGTGGGCTCGCAGAAACGTACGAACGTTACAGAGCTCGCGGACGAGCACGAGTTTTTTTCTGAGGGAAAAATCATCGAACGCCGACGATGACATGAACCTCGAGAAGATTGTTTTCACTCGGTGAGAAAGGCTGAGAGTTAAGGGGTGCGTCTGGTCTTTGACCAAAGTGTATCTATCCGATGGACAAGCTCGAACGAGAAAATGATTACTATCTATGATACTGGAATTTATACCGGAGATTGACACGTACTAGTATCGATGGATTAATCAAGATCACCCATTATCGTCTCATCCAAGTTTGACAGACTACACGACGTTGGTACGATGTTTTCTATTCGTGACTTTTGATAGAATGCAAAGGCAGAGATTCTTGTTCTTACTCCCCTGTATCGATGCATACGTATTTTCATATTAATCTCCTGATTGTAAGTTTCGCATGTTAGTCGCGGGTACTTCAGTTAAGTTAAGCCCCCTCACTCGACATACATACGACGCACGGTCGTCGACATCGTACAATACGGTTTCATTTAGCTATGCTATAGGCACTCACCCGATGCTGCGTCGCGTGCCAGTAGGGTAGAATCCAACGGACGAGACGACGAACAAGCAATATTATCCAGTTTGGTTGACGATTGTTAGGTAACCGGCACTGTGATGCACGTTCGACAATGGCTGGCACATATTAAGTACACTGTGAGATGCACTGCTTGATGTACACGCACTCTTCACCGAACAACAGCCACCGATCGAGACGAAAGAACGGCAAGTCCGTACACACGCGTATTATTATTACATTCACTGACCGTCGAACCGGGTTTCAATGAGCCATTCGTTGGCCAGTCACAGCGTTTCGATGAGAGAAATTCGCGAACCGCCTCTCGTCCCTGCTATCCTAGGCCCACGGTGGCCATTACACTCGTCGCCGCAACGAGAGAGCGTGTTTTGCTTTTTTCCAAGGGGACCAACAACTCGCCCGCTCCGAGACCGTGGAACCGACTGTCCTCGGGAGATTCGCGGTGCGGTCTCATCGACCAATCGTGGACCAGCTTTCACCGAGCGCCATCTTGCCCAGCCGAACGCTAAGGGGCCAAAACCCGAATGTTTGCGTAAACGTCCGAACCTTAACCACCCCTACCTACCCGATCGACGTATCTCCTCTGGCTTTTCTCATCCCTAACTTTCAATACGGATTTTATTGTTAGGATCACCCGCCCCTTTCTTCCTTTTTCCACTTTTCGTATCAACCGACTCGAGACTAGGTCTCGTCGTATTTTATTTTCTCCTGCGAGAGAAGATGTCATTGCGTTATTTACTATTTTACTATTTTTGAAAAAAGTTGGTAGCGTTAAACGAGCACGCTTAATTGTTTCAGTATTAATTAAAACAACTCTTGGATGTTTCTTCCTTTTAGTTAGTTTAGTTTCAAAGTATATTTTAGACACCCCCTTTTTGGAGCGAAACGTATCAACGTTTTTTAACATCGCGTTATTGAATGTCTCGCTTGAATCTTATAACCTTTAAAATGCATTGTGAACATTTTTTTGATTCAATACGTACGTAATTTTTGTACCGGTAGGCCTTTTGATGAAATTTGGTTTCGAGGTCGTGTAAAATATTTAAAATGAAAGATGTCAAAAAGACGGAGATGTAAATGTAATCTGGTTGCTTTTTTTTTAATAGTTATGGAAATACTAGTAGCGCCATCATTGAGAGAAATTAAACAATCTACTCGGTCGGTAATGTTATGACATTGAAAAATAATACCTATACACGTGAAACTTTGGAGGTTATGATCTATCTATAAGGTTAAATTAGTTTTGTTTTCATTTTCAATAAAGGTTGTGATCATTTGGCGACTAGTTTTGTGTCGCTGTTGAATAGTTTTCCGTTGTAATTGCCTCATTGATATTTACATTTACGTACTGTTTATTACTGATAAATAAAAAGTTAAATAATGGAAGGAACGAGTGAAAAAAAGAATAACGTATGGACTGACGAAGAGCGACTAGAACTTGCTTCGAAATTAGATGCAAAGCTTGACGAATATATAAGCAATTTGGAAATGAAAAGTTATACTGAAGGATGGCCAGAAGATCGGTGGGAAGAGGAAATAGAAAAACATCCATTTTTCATGAAAAAGGCACCAGAACCTGGAGACGAACTTTCTGCATTGGTGGAGGGTTTACAACAGCTCAAATACGGAGAAGATGAGAATACACCTGAGGGTTTGAATTAATTTTTTCTTATTTAGTTCAATTACCTTGCTATTTAGTGCTGGAATAGCATAACGAAATAATATCTTTGTCAGAAATGTTTGTTTTCATTATTTCTTACAAAAATCATGACTTATTCTTATTTATATCTTTTGATAGTTTTGTGACATAAAAAAGGCTATTTCAAACTATTCAATAGCATTTGAATTTGAAGTGATTGTTGTCTTAATAAACGTATATTTTTCAATCATTTGACCTCTGTTTTCATTTATTTTTAAGATTAGAATATATGGTCTTAACATTACTGAGATTACACGTATTTTTAGCATTGCAGGGTTAAATTTATAAGAAATGTTTATGTATGTGTTTTATAGAACTTGCGAACAGTTATAAAGAAGATGGAAATTTCAATTTTAAACATAAAAAGTATAGATTAGCTATTATGAATTACACTGAAGGAATAAGAACTAAATGCAAAGATACTGATTTAATGGCTCAACTTTATAATAATAGAGCTGCTGCACATTTTATGTTAAAAAATTATAGGTATATTTGCTATTATAACACGTACATACTTTGATGTCGTAGTTTTGTTTTAATTTCATAAAATTTAATATTTTGCTTTGGTTTTATATAAATTACAGATCAAGCTTAAATGATTGCAAGTTTGCACTGAAGTTAAAACCAAATTATGCAAAAGTTTTGAATAGAGCTGCCACTTGTTGCTTTCACGTAGAAGATTATGAGCAATGTATTGACTTTTGCGATCAGATATTAGATGAATCTTCCACCGACAAGATAATATTACAGTTAAAATCACAAGCAGCAGCTGCAGGAGTAAGATATACTTGTATAAATTTGAAAAACTTACTATTATTTCCATTTGTTTTGTGGAACTTACATTTGAATATTTGTAGGAACGTTTGAAAAGAGATAAAAGAAAACAAGATAGATTAGAAAAGAAATTAGATAAAGAAGAAGAAGAATTATTAGATATAATAAGAAGCAGGGGTGTTAATTTAGAATTGATTGAAGGAAAAAGAAATCCAGATTTAAAGGATTTAGAGCCTCAAGTGCCACAGATAGCACAGAATTCGGTCCATCTGGATACACAAAATAAATTGATTTGGCCAGTCATGATTTTATATCCGGAAGTACAACAGACAGATTTTATACAAAATTTTCACGAAGACGCATCGTATGCTTTTATTTTATATATAAAATTTAACTTTTAAAAAATAGATAATTTTACTACTTGCAATAAATTTGTTTGTTTAGGTTGTTAGAACAATTGGAACAATTGTTTAACGAACCACCTGAATGGGATTCAGAGGAACGTTATACCATTGAAAACATAAACGTTTATTTTGAGGGTAAAGATAAATGTTCTTTGCACAAGGTAAACATCTGCCAGTCTCTAGGGAAAATATTGCAGGACAAGCGGTAAGTTTGAAAATTAGGATAAAGAGAATTAAAGAACTCGAGCGATTATGAAATAAAAAATTTCAGGTTTATAGTGCGCGGAGGAACGCCGGCATTTTTAGTATTTGTTAACTCCAGCGAAGCAGAAAAGCGATATTTAGCTAATTATTGAATACACTGTCCGTAAATATATTCCTAAAAAATCAACATACCTGTTAATAGTTAACAATTAGTTTACGAATGTTTATACAGATTCATATATTTGTTAACATAATTAAAAAAATGGAATTTAGTTAGAAATCTATTTCAATTGTTTTGAATACTTTATATATTTTTGTACGTTATATAAATCTATTAAAAAACCGCAGTCTGATAATAATTATCAATGTCTTCTTCTTATTGAGTCAAGTTTGAAAAAAAGCATCTTATAAATACTTTTATATGTCTCTCCTGATTATTTTGAAAAATGTTTTTATACTCTTGTTTTTACCAAAAATTAAGTGGCACACGCAAGTCCCATTTCATGCTAACCATGGAAGAAAGGGCCGGTATGCAAGATCATAGATCGAGCAGTGGTGCCACCTGTAACACCTGCCAGAGCCAGATGGGCATAAAGAGTCAGGGCCTCAGTCAGAAATTCAGTTCAAGAGACGCTCTATAACGTGTACAGGTGGTCCGAAAGCGGTTGCTTTTTTAATTGTTGCGACGAAATTGTGTTAATACAGTGACGAGAAAGTGTTGTGTGAGAAATACGATCGAAACGATCGGAAATCGGCTCTTTATGAGTGGATGCTGTAGGTCATTCAATTCAAGTTTGAATCGTGAAACAAGAGGACGTTTGCAGCGTGGGAGAGAAGCGGAACGGGACGTAAACGATGCTAAAGCAATGCAGGCAAAATTTTGTACTTCTTCATATTTCTCTCTCTTTTTTTCAATGGATCTTTGGACTTTTTATCTCGATCGGTTCATTGTCAGTATATTTACTGACAATGAACATTTTTATTCTATCATCTCTGTGTTTTATTTTATCAAATGATCTTCGATATTTTATAAAATGAAAAATATTTGAATTTTTTTTCGAAGAAGAAAAAAAAATTGAATTTAACGTTCGCGGAACAAACGGAGGTTCGTCACTAATTAGGCGGATCTGTTTTAGTTTTCAGGGTAACGAAGTTGGTTAAAAACGTGTATAATTTTTGCAAATACGTGTAACGTAACTTTTTTACGCTGGTAAGATTAATCTCGTTTTTAGACGAAATTCCGCGGAAAATTCGCGAACTTTTATTACCACAATTATAATGCAGAGAAAGAGGGAGAGAGATTTTTTGTAACTTTATACGCAGATTCGTTTTAATTTTCGATCTAATGTGGTATTGTAGTTGCATAGAAACGGCGAATGTGTCACATCGCGCTAAAAAGTCGATAAAAATCGCGTGTTATCCGGGTTTTACAATCTTTAAAAACAACGCGCCACGGGTGAACGAATGGAAAATAAAGGAAAAACGTATTCACGAAGTGAATCAGTGTCAGATACGCTACAACTGACGTGATGTTATTAGTACATACCGATGAGACAATGGCGCGTGTTAAATTATTCATGAGGTCATTGTTGCATCGTAACGCAGATTCAAATGTCGAGCAATTTGAGGTGTGACGAAACCGCTTGCGTTTGACTCGACGAAATTCGATTGAAATTGCTACTAAATTTTATCGCGCTGAATAAATTTTATTCACTCGGTCTCGTGGAAAAAAGAAGCAATTAATTATGCCGAAATTCAAATCGTTTCACGCGGAAAACAGAAGCATATCGTAAGAAGAATTTTGCAATAGATTTATATCTTGAAAAATCGCGAGGAAATTACATGTATATATTCATAACTACCTTTCTCTCATCGTTCCCCTCTCCCCCTTGTCGTTTTTTCTCATCCTCGCAAGATGGTTAATCTTCTACTCAAACGAATCTCATTGAATCGCACGACAAGAGAAAAAGCTTAAGCCATTTATTAATTACTCGTTTCCATTCAATAGAGTCAAGAGTCGATGTTCTCGATAAAATGAAAGATTAAAAACACGCGTTTATCGCTTAAAGGATAAAGTGGACTTTGGCATCCTTCCTCTCCACTTATATCTTGATGTTAATTTGTACGTGCAAATTTTTCATTCAGGAAGAACTGGTCCAGATTATCGTGAACATTCCTCAAACACGAATATAAATCGAGAATAAAAACAAACGGATAGCGGATGTGAATCGCAGTCGATGGCCGTAATTTCATTATCCACATAGTCAAGTTACGCGACTTGCTAGTGAACAGGACAAGAAACACTGGCTGGTCGTTGGAGGGGGACGGGGGAGGGGTGGGGATGGTTACGTGTCCTAGTTTCGCGGACTACGGTGGACCACGATGCATCTTTGTCCAATACCCCCGAAGCAAATGGCCGGTATATGTCGAAAGAGTTGCGTCAGGCGGGAAAGAAAAATACGCGAGCCGGACCGGTTGTAACGACGAGTCAATCTGTTGGAGAGGAAAAAATTCCGAGATATCGTGCGCGAGATAGAATCGTGTTACGTTCGGAGAGACATACCGAAGATAGCTATCTCGGAGTCTCTGTGTGTCGATGTACCCTGGTAAAAAGAGAAACTCTTCGGGCAGAAAGAACGGGTTACCGAGAAAATACCGTACGTACACACGCAATTACACGCGCGTGAATTTTACGGACGATGATCAAAAGATTTTTCATTCCCCCCCCTCCTTTTTTTTAATCCGTGTATTTCTAACAATGAACGCGATTTAATTTGTTACAATTTATTGTAATCGACGTGTCCTCTTTCGAAATTTTGCTCGATCTGTTACAGTTGAACATCATCTTTCAAACCGGGATCTCTGTACTTTCTCCTTTGCTCTCATTATTTTGTTCAAAAATATAGTTCACGTCATACGAGAATAACATCTTCCATTTACTCTTCTCTAGAGTCGTTTCTATATGCAGTTCGTTTGAATGAAGTAAACAAAAAAAGGAACGAGAGAAAGCTGAATGAAAATGTATCAAAGCAATGTTTTTCTCGGACAATTTTGTCTTTAGTTACCTTTCATTTCGTTCTCTCTTCCTCTTCTATTCTTCTGTGGTTTGTTTGTTTGTTTGCTTGCAAAGAAATGATCGAAATGAGCGAAACAATGTTTCGATATACATGAGGCGACACGAGGAATCAGTGTCACAATAGAATTACACTGCGATGCGTTCCAGCCTATGGAGGACTGTCACCAGCAAACAGATTCGGATCGCTGGTGACTCTCTCTTTTTGTTAAATCTCTATCCCTCTCCATCTTTATTTTCCTCTGCTGTTCTTTTCTTCCAAGCGATGATATTTCACACGAGTCTCTATGCTCATATATGTAGCTGCATCATACATGGAGCTGCATCAACGACACGGCTAACGGCATTCAGTCGACCTCATCATCCCGCTTCTCCACATTCAGCCGCACACATTCTTGCATCTCTTCTTACTCTTATTATTACTTTTATCAATTTCCCACTTCTTCTCTCTCCGCTCCATCCGCGTTTCCTTTGTTCTTTTGCCTTTTCTTTTTTTTTTTTCTGCTTTTCACTCGTCTTCCCTGTCAGCTCTTCACCCGATCATCTTTTACCCTCGCGTCCTTGAGCCTCCCTCTTCGTCCGCTCTCTTGTCTATTTTCCCTTTGCACGTCTGATTCTTTCATATTTCTGTCCGCGACAGAAACTAGGGACGCCCGTTAAACTTGAATACTCATTCGAATAATGGAGATCGTTAATTCATTCCGATTGTTTCATTTTCTCGGCCACGTTGATTCTCCACAATGTCTTTTCAACGACGTATCGAATTTGTTGTCTAATTGGCACGAGTGTCCGTCGATACGTATCAATGTGCATTTCCTGCGATTTGCAGTAATCGTCAAAAACGATCAATTTATAATTTTTATTAGACGTTTTACAGACGCGTAAAGATTTAAATAATCTTTCGTAAAGTATACAAATAAACTTCATTGTATCGTAACAATTACAGGCGATGTGCTGAAGTAATAGTTAAAACTTGCGTTTCGCAACCTTAGACGGACAATTTTCGACTTCTCTAATAGATGTTCCAATATCGGTAAAATATTTCCAGTTTGTGAATATATATAGCAATTAGTTCTGCCGACGTCAGCTAAATCGCCGATTTCGAATCATAATCGGAACATTCATCGAAATGCTCCGATTATTGTTTCTCTATTTTGTTTTCACTTTAATGTTTCTGACGCAAATTTCATGCTTTAATCGTCGATAGTTCTAGTATTAGTTCTAAATTGTGCGTGCATCTTGGAACTAGAGTTGATAACGTATTAGCATAAAACGTATTAAAAGGATGGATTAATTATAGCGTTTCCCTTGATCTCTATCCATTTATCCTTGCTAGTATAATTTTATCACTCATTATCGGCTCTTAAGATAAATCCTGCAGGCCGTCATCGTTTTTCATTAACATAACAGGTATTAATGTCAGCGATGTCGCGTCAAGGTTCTGATTACGAAAATCACCGTTGCCAACGATCACCGAGACCAGTCCCTACGTAACTCGTTCTCCTTTCCAGCCGTAGAGACACCGTTCGATTATTCACGCATCTTACAGAAATTTCGTCTGCGTTTTTTCGTGACCAACTCGCGTGAACGATCGATATGATGTTGCTACAATCTACGTATTTACAATGGTGTAGCTCTTTTTGTTATTATTTTATTATTATTATAAATTATTGTTATAAATGTTATAAATAGTGTAGCTCTTTTTGTTATTAGAAACTTTTGCTTTAGAATTTTATACTTTTTACTGACGGAACAATTAAAAAAAAAAAGTTTCTGCTGAATTCTTGCTGTTTCATTGATACAAAGTTAGCTAAGCCACTAAGTCGTGTCTGATTGTGTGCTCGACTGGTTTGATAGACAATTGTCGATGCATTATGCAACTACAAAAATGCAAAACTACGAGTCAAAGGACAGTATTTTGTTTTCCATTGATACAGAACTGGTATCTCTAGTGTGAATTGAAGCACTGAAATTGAAGAAATTTTTTTAAAATTTAAATATAAGTAATCTAAATATAAGTAATCTTCTAACTCTTATTGTTCATGTTTCAAGATGTCGATTTTAAACCTCTCAGAATACTGAAATATTCTAGAAATTTTTCATCGCAATTGTATTCTTAGTAATTGAATTTGACACTTTGAAAATTAAATTCGATATCGAGTTATTGCCACGAGCACCGAATCGTAGAAGGCACAATCACAGAGGTGTATATGAATAGACCAAGCATCTCATAGGATTCCATGCTTTGAAATACTGAATATATTAAAAAAGTGGTTGTTTATCGCATTTTATGCTTAAACAACCATGAATTGAGGAACTACATCAAGTAAAACGATCAAAGTGGATCAAGCAGTGAGAAACAGGATTTTTCAAATCCATTACAGTGTTATCAAATTTTCAATACCGAAACGTGAAGTTATGTGACTACTCGAAATTATTTTGCTATATATCAGAATTACATAGAAGAGTTCTATCCACGTTTTACGGTATTGCGATGATTCTTTTTTTTCGTGCAGTAAATTAAAATTCTAAAATTATTAATAAAATATTAAAGAACCTATCAGCTCAAATAAAATTTTATCAAACACAATACCCAACTTGAGACCATCTGTAGCCTAATTAAATCTAATATAGTCTAGCATTAAAAATTTAATGATTTCTATTCATTCTATTTGTATCAATATATAAATATAATTTCAAAAAAAAAAAAAATGAGAAGTTTTCTTTCGATAATTTCACAATCTGTCTGCAAGTTAATGTGTCTGAAACAAACTTATATTACATTGGATTAGTATTATAATTTAAATAAAAAGATCTTTAATGAAGACATATTACATATACAAAAAAAAAAAAAAATTGGGTTACTGCGAAAATATTAGTATATAATTATATTTTATTAACTGAGTTTTATTACTCTGAATTTATTAAGACCAATAAACTGAATTAAATTTTTAATCAAAATTATAAAAATTGAAAGTAAGCAACTCTAATCCTCAAAAAGGAAATAAGATAAATTTTACCATGTATAACTCTAAGATAATTCCAAAAACTCACAATCAAAATTGCAAAAATCGGTATCATAATTCGTAACTCTAAAACAAATAGGATGAAGAGGGAAAAAAGTACAAATACTAAAAGAGCAAAGTGACAAAATAGTAACGAGAATGATCTCCCATGCTCTGAAATTATTTAAATAATCCAGAGGATGAGAAACCATTTGTTGCGACCCTCTTCGTGGCAGTTTGCCGGGCCTCTTCGGCTTCGAGCGCAATGCCCGCTGAAACTTACGTCTAGCTCGAGTCTTTCTAATCGCAAACTAAAAAATAAAGGTGAAATAATAATATAAATCGCGAAAGCTGACTCCAATACACATAGACGACCATCGATCATAGTGATCGATGTCCGTTCGCATGTGCGTGCTCGAGCAATACCTACATGAACGTTCGTTTCGGGACCTATTCGCGACCTATCCGCGACCGCGACCACGATGCTAAAAATCGAAGAGTAAAACCAGAAACAAGTGGCATGCTCCAATTGTACCAATTTCACTGTTGATTTTTCAAATTAGGTTTCCTGAAACAGGTTGGACACGCGAAAAGGAGACACGCGAAAAGGGGACACGCGACCAAAGACTGTGCCAACCTGCCCGGCCCTACCTACTTATAATTAAACACATTCACACCAGAAAGTATGCTACCTAACCTAACAGTCGCCCTATATTTAAAAAATAGCAAAACAGGCACACCAACACACTCGCTCCACGGTTCTTACACATACTACCCGAGCGCAGACCTAAACTAGAGAGGACGTCCCGGGACATCTCCGACACCCGAGCTTAACACACGACTTTCACACTCTAATTTACGTACCATTTTCCTGAAATAGTCTGACAATAGCTAGCGACCATTGCGTGAAACGTGATTAAAACACGTTTGTACTTACAGCTAATACTAATGACTGAGAAAAGATACATGTAATTTCTATAGAAATTACGTGTGCAAGTTGACTTGAAACAATTATTATAATTGATAGTATAGTTATAATAATAGTGTGATCATAGTTAGGTATTGTGATAATAAATTCATAATTCTTTAAATTAGTGCATAAATATTTCAAATATTACAATTTATAATGAATGGAACAATAAAACCGACGCAATTCCACATCTAACCTAACCACACACGCACATGCGGAAAATACGTCGTGCTCGTGACGCTAACACGTTGTCAGTCGCTGAGAAATTTTTTACAAAATTACAAACTATGGTCATCATGCCCAATGTCTTTCACCCACCCAAGTAGCATCTGAGCACGTGAGTGAGATCCTGACAATGAACACGGCAGGGATTAAACCTGAAAATCCTGAACTAAAGAAACAATTAGTTTACATTGTAATTTGAATGTAACGGACTATTGCATTATTTTATTTCAAACAATAGTGACTCTACTCTTTCAGAAATTATTGAAATTGCAAAAGAATAAAGACAATGAACAAGATTTGAATTTGTTAAAAAATATATTACGAACAATCAAACAATTAACTGCAAATTAAATGTTAATAGAAATATCAGGCGACTTCTTCATCAAAGCACATTTTCGAAAATGTGAAAGCAGCGTTCAAACTTGTTGCTCTGATTCGAAACTCAGCCTGTCGCGAAGTATCTTCTAGCACGTAAAATTCATACATTTTCTGCGGAAAAAATTCTCATCTGTTATATTTCAAATTTTACTCAAGTTCATAATTACAAAACTCAATCAATTAAATCATTTAATACTGTTAATAAAAGAGAAAATGAAATTGAAAATTATTAATTATTATCATAACAAAATATATCGTCAGTATGAATAATAATTGCATCTTTCGTAGCAACGAAGTCGGAGGAAATCCATCTTCTCTACTGTGAAATGCTCAAACGAAATCATTTTAATAATAATTGTTCATAAACATTTATAATTTATCTATTCATATGAATAGAATTCAATTTATACTGAATATATTTCGATTTTATAAGTAATTGCTATAAATGTATATTTTAATTGTTAAAATCGCGACGTGCAAGAAGCCCTATCCTGATCTAATACATAAAAAATTGTTACTACTCACGAGTGTAAAAAATACCCGCGATCACTATGCTCATCAAAAATTCTACGTACACAACCAGTCACCCGTGCCGATTCGGACCTTTCGTCCTACGACATGACTGAGTGACCGGAGGAACATAAATGCATGCGACTCACGCGATGGACGTGAAGAACGTTATCATCGAAGCCGCTTTAGAGCAGGGAAAGTAGTCGTGGAGGCTCTCATCAAACAGATACCACTAGAAATCCCATGGTGGAAGTGGACGTGTGAAAACTTTCTGAAAAAACATAAAACATTTTATTTCCAAAGACACAGTGTTATTTGTGAAAATTGAAATCGTAGTAATGTTAAAAATTGGGACTAATAATTTGAAGTGTTTTTATTTTATATTTATAATTTTACATTCGACTTCAATAGGAAGAGAATTACAGACAATAAAATTTAAATGCAACATACTAAAATACTTACATTTTTAGCTTCTGAAGCCATAAGATTCTTGGAGTATTAAAGGAGATTGTAGAAGTGGAAATTGTAGAAGATCCGCAACTAGACGTCAAACGTTAGAATTTGCATTTAAAAGCAAAACAAAATCTTAAGTTGAAGATTCTTACATTCTTGGCTGTAGAGCCGCCGTTGGATTTTCTCCCCAAAATACAAACAAATTAATGCTGATGTGAAGCGTCTGTAATAAAACGCCAAAGATTATACTTTGTTGTTAAATTTGAAAAATTGAGTAAGTTGAAATATATAAAACTACTTACGATCTTGAGTTCCTGGTGAGACTTTATCCTCCTGAGCACTGACTCTAATACCGAAAACGAGTGTTGAAGGAGAAAAAATATGACAAAAGAAAAATAAAAGACTATCAACGCGCGCGTTTAAGTAACAATCGACGGACTCACTGACTCTATCTTCGCGAATTATAATTTAAATGAATTATTAGTTTAACAAGAGTCACTTTGCTCGTTAAAATATGAGAATACTTCGTAACAAACACTGACTCTACCGACCACATTGCGCGCGGTTACAAAAATATTCTGAAAATAAAGCTGATTAATAGGAGGAGGGCGAAGGATACGTTTATTTAGAAAATACTGCCATCTTTCTAGAACATAATTGTAAAGAAATTGGAATATCTATTACAGATATTAGTTGTAAAGTATAAAATATTGCCATGGTCGTAGTTAATGATCGTGGTATCGATACGTTCTATGCTATCTGTGCAATCAAGGAGATCAACCTGCACAAAGAGAAATTGAAAGTCAGAATAAACGTTTCAGACAAAAGCGGATGTGTAAAAATAGGTTAGAAAAAGTTACGAACCTAATGCAACGTAATGCGTGTATTGATGAAATTCGATAGCCGAATGACTCCCCGCGACACGTCTTATCGTGCAATTGAGAAAATAGTAGGATATGGGGTGAACCTGAACAGGCACGATAATCAAGCCGAAAAGAACATTGTGTCCGTGCTGTTTTAAACTTCGGGCTTCAAGGCCTTCTGGAACTTTTACTTTATTTGAGAAATGAAAAGATAGAAATATTTTATTATATTACGTAGTAAAATTATTATTTTAACTATTAAATACGTACATTCCTAAAAAATTATTGTTGAATTTAGTATTTGAATTATTAAGAATTACGTAACATATAAAGTTAAAGAATTAACAAATGTTAAAAAATATCACAATAGAAGTAAAATCATGTTTTTTTTATATATATATATATATATATATATATATTCATATTACAAGGTCACAATGCTTGTACTGTTAGAATTGAAATTAAATTTTGGTCTAAAATTATAAATAATTTTTAGGATAGTATGTTCTGTTTAAATGCTTATATGCTGTTATTTCTTTATTTGTTGAAAATTATATCGTAATTATTTGGATAAATCTTACCTTGACTTCAGGCCAAAAACGCATGTTTTATCTTTAAAATATACAATACAAACGTAAATCTAATAGTTGTTGATTTAAATTTTTGAGAACTTTTGGGTGATACCTCTTTCCGAGTGATTTTTCTGGATAATATTTTCATCCTTACAGATGAGGTATGCTTCTCATTTAAGCACTTCTCGGTTAAAACTCGATCATGAGAAATATCGATTTCGAGTTCGAGAATCGTAGGAAGTGTATTTTGTATTTCGCCGTTGGCGCTATAATCGTTAACTACGTAATTTAAACCAAATACGCGCGCATTTCGCTTGTATAATAACACACCAAAATCCGTAGTTCTTTCCACAATCGGTATTTCAGTGCACGTACGATGAAATTTCGTGAGATGTCAATTTTTGTATATTTCATCCACGGCGTGACTGTTGCAAACGACAAACGACCCCATCATCACGTCATTGTGCGTTGGGTCTTAAATCTCTTTTTGGTGACGATTTTCACACAGTTGTACGCAAATCGATCCGAGATATTTTCGACCAGTTTACAGATACGTAATTTTTGTCAGGACAGTAACGAATAAACTCTTAAACAATTTATAAAAAGCGATGCACTCGCGCAATGCGCGGACGTGTGAATGCAATATATTACGTTCGTGCAATTGCTGTTCCAGTTACGTCAAGAATGCTACCCGACGGCGTTGTTCATGAATGCCAACGTAAACTCATTTTGGGAACATTGAAAAATAACTGGAAGTGGCAAGAGTGGGGGGAAAACGGGATGATCAAGTAACACCTACGAATTTTGTTTTTTTTTCTTTTTTTTATAATGAACTAACAAATTTACTTACAAACCATTTTTAAAAAATTTTTTTCTTTAACGAAAAGATCATTGTAGCATAATGGATGGCTTATGTTGCTTAACGAAATCAATTATTTGAATTTACAATCTTATTTTGTAGCATGAAAACGAAATCCTATATTACATATTGTAGTGGGCAATCGATATGTATATTGAATAACAGAAATCTTGTAATTGAGAAAGTTTTAAGGATTAAGAGTGAAAATGGCAATTAAGCTAGATTTACAATTAGGAATTTTTGTAAGTGTAACGTATGTAGGATGAAATAAGTTGTAAAATAAAAGAGGGATGAATAATTCGGTATTCTGGCGAGAGTGAAAGTAAAAACTAATAAAAAGAAAAATATCTGAAAAATAAGAAAACACGGAATTTGGTAAATTACGCAACACGGGAAAATTTACGCAGAGAATTAAGCTATTTTAAATTATTTTCTCTTCTAGGTTACAAAAAGAAAAAGAAACGAAATTGGAATACAACGGAAAATAGATTAAAAGATTAAAGTGAAAAAAATTTTAATTTAGTATTATTAAAGATTCAAGATAATGGAATTTGGAAGTAAAAGTCTCCCTCTGCAACTTTTATCCGTTTGCGTTGTATACCTGTGTACATCTTTCAGATTAGAAAAAAAGGAACAAGTTCGGAACGCAACAAAAAATGCTCGTATTAAATTTCTGATTTTAACGAATTTAAATGTATTTTTAAGATTTGCTAATTTCCGATTTAAGTGCTAATTCAATTAAATTTGAGATTTGAGATAATGGGAATTAAAAAGAAGTTTCCTTCAAATTGTCCAAAAAGAAGAGCAAGATCAAAAAGTATCCATATGAAATTTTTTATTCTAATATCTGGACTATTCTTTACTAAGAATTCGGCATAAAGGAATTCAGGAGGAGTGACAATCTTTCCCTTTTGTCCATTTCCATTGTACGTGTATATGCACGTGTATATTTTCGAGCGCGCGACTTATGTGAACCGCATTGTTTACAGTTGACGCAACGTGAAACGGTGAGAGGAAGAAAAGATCACGCTGCACGTCGCCGCCATCGAGAAATCTGGACTCCGAGCGATACTTGAGAAGAATCTCAAAGCATCGTGAATACAAAATTTCGTCTTACACAATAACCTTCGGTAAAAAAAGAAAGAAAGAGGTAAAGAAAAGGAAATAATTGTGGCCAGAGGAGTAACACGATACATGGTTTAACCTCACAGTTTCAGACTCATACAGATCGTGCATAGCAGATTCTGCGATTTGTTTTTGCGAGATCGACGAGTGTCCAAAGTCTCTGTAATAGTGGTCAGTTTTGTACTTATTGTCACTCGTGGCATTTCTCCAATGCTAGAATAGTATCGGATAAGCGAACGTTGCTCAATTAGTGCGATTGCTACACCCACGAAGCCTCGTTTCGAAATTTTAATTCGAAAAGAGAATCTTGATAGCTGTTTGGGATTTTAACCTCGCGCCTGCTAAAGAACCATTCCGTGTACCCAAGTGGTCGTTAAAAGATACAAAAATAAAAGGAGGTGAAAGAGAAGAGAAGAGGAAAGAAAGAGAGATTCGAAGGGAAGGAGAGTGTGTACGATTGAAGGGTACCGGCATGAAAAGCAGTACGAGAATATTCATGAAAAAAAAAGAACACCGAGAGAAGGTTAACTTCAGCAGGATCTTCCTTTACCATTCAAAGCAGCTAGGGAGGTAACACACGCGGGAGAACAACGACAACGACGCATTTCGCTCTTACATGCAAATTACAACGTTGCTGAGTTAACTGGAAACTAGTGGTGGTTAACACAGGGCTAAAAACTTTCAGGCACGTATATGCGCGCACACTTAATTGACAATTAAACGGGAAAGAAGCGGATAGCGGGCGATTTTCTCATTTAAAATAGCCGCAACGGAGCAGACGGTCTTACGGGAAAACAATCTCTCCTGCATGCGGAACGGACGGTCCCGGTGAAAAATTCAATTGCTGACTTGAATCACGTCCCTTGATAAAGAATCGCCGGAAAGGAATTTCCGTTTGGGAGCCAGAAGGGATTCCTCTTTATCTTTCTCTTGCTCGCTGTTTCTTTCTTCGGCTACTGAAAGAGTAAACCAGTCTCAGCTTCCTCCAGTCGATGAAACGTTTCATCTGAAATTTATAATTGATAAATCGTCGAACACCTCTTTGCTCGAGAGGAAAGTAATCTCGATCTCTTGCAGAGACCAAGAAAGGAATCAATCATTCAGACATTTGTTACGCGGTTCGTCAAAAGGAGAAAGCTTCATACGGTGCTAGAAAAGGTTACGAGAAACAAGAAGGAAAAATAACAGGATTTCGATAACCAGACGTTGATGTTACAAAGAAAAGAAAGAGACACGCCGATGATAGAACGAGTAATATGAAAATAATACACGAAATATAAGAATGTGAGTATTTCATTATCATATAAAAGTACTAGAGATATAAAAATAATAGGCAAAGCAGTATTACGAGCACACTATCAAAGTAAGAAATTCAGAATCGATAAATACCAATAGTTTGATCGAATACTTCTAATAATGTAAAGATTCCAAAACTAACAGCTACTATTCTGCCAACGTAATCTTAAAAAAAGAAAGAAAGAAAGAAGGCAAAGATTTCCCTTAATTAATTAAAAAAAGAGCCAGCAGCAAAGAAGTAGTGCACAACGTATAACGGAGCGTTTCATTAATTCTCAATCGACACGATATTCAATGGGAAAATTAAATTGCACGATAATATCTGCGACGCTCGTGGACAGATGCTAATAAGCTGAGTACGACCGTGTCCAACGAGACGGACGGACGTACTTTTGTTTTTTTCCACAACGGTGAAAAGGAAGTCACGAAACACGGCGAACCACTACGGTATCCACTACACGGGCTCGTACGCGTACAGCAACGGAGCACCGAGCGTGTACAGCAACTACCCAGCGAACGGCGGGTTCGTGCAGTCTCATCTCCATGAAGACTACCGGCCGATTTACTTTTACGTAGCGCAGCCCTACACTATCCCGTACACGTTCGCGAAAAGGCCGAGGCCGTCGTCGCTGCTGAGGCCGGGCAAACCTCGGGGCAACTGTCGCGTCAAGTTTTCCAAGAGGCTCGGCAACGGCGACTTCTCGCAGAAGGTTAAGCAGGGCGAGTTCTCGAGAAGCCTCAGCCAGGTGCACTTCGTCGAGAACCAGGGGCAAGGTATTTACACTGACATTATTTCTTCGTTAAGGGTATAAGTCGCAATAATGTAAATTAATAAATAGCAGACAAATAATTTTGATCAGAATAATATAAATTATCTAGTTTCCAGAGGAAGATTAAGGCTTTTTAAAACCGGGCGTAATGTATATTTTGTAAATTCAACAGGTTTGGGCAAATTTTGTTCAAAATAAAGATGAGAAATAACAATTTGAAATAATTCGTATAACATTTATTATACGAATAATATATTAGTTTTATTTGAAAAATTATTCGGAAAAAGTAATTTATCTCCTTGTCAAATCAAATGATTTTGATTTGAGTTAATTCATTGAAGTAAAAGATGAGGTTTACATGATAGAATCAGGAACTGTTTGAGAAATCATTTGCAGAAACAAATACATAATGAAATGAAAATTATTTTATTTGATAATGCAAAAAGTCATTTAAAAAAATCATTTGAAATTATTATTATTTTAATTTTAATAAATTAATGTAAGATTATTTCAAAATAACATTGAATCAAATAAGATATGTTATTTAAATCATTTCTCAAATATTTTATTCAAATAATGGCCATATCTGGACGAGATATATATTATCCATTTTCATATTTAAAATTTAACATTTGATCTTGCAGTTTAAATATTAGGTACAAGTACTTTTCTGCTACTATTATGACATATTTTTTTATTTGTTCAGAATTGTTCCATTCAAGTGCATGACAATGATTTTTTTCTATCAATTTATATTGTTAAATTAAATTCCAAGGATTTGCTTGATAATTTTCTTATCATTGTCTATCATCAATACTACAATTTTACAAAGTTTAAAGAAATGGAAGCTTTGTGATAAATTATTACTAAAATTCTCAATATTAAATTATTTTCTGTGAATTTTTCGCTTTTCCTTGTTTAGTTATCTAATTTCCTTGTTTAAGTTATCTAATTTTTCAAATATAATATGCGAATATAATATATTAATCATTGATCCATTCAGTACCAGACAGTATTAAAAACACTGTAGTATTATCTATCTTACTATTACCATATTAAGCGAATTTTTGAAATTTCCTCTTATAATCCCAGACATTAAAAAATAGAATTTAATTTTAGAGTTTGAAGATAGATAGAAATAAACGACCCTTTGTCGTTACATTTCAATGTAACTGGTTTATCTGATAGGTTAAATCGAAAAGTTGTTCGTAGTTTAATTATAATGTCAAAGTTTCTCGTTTATAAATTTCTCAGCAACTAAGTTTAATAACGTGTCTATTTTAATGTATTTACATTAAATTCACTTTTGACGTAAACCAATCAAGTTTAATAACATCGAGCGACGTGGGATGTATGATATTTCTAAATGTAATAAAACTCTTTGAAGTTATTAATTTACATACGTATGTGTCACAAAACTCGTTTCGAGAGAGCCTTGATAAAATAATCGGATAGTTGAGCGAAAGGAAAGCAAAAGGGGGATGGATTCTAATGCTCGAAATAATTGGGGGATTAAAATAATTGCTACGTTGATGTTGTCGTTTAATAAGCTGTCGGATACGCTGTATGAATTTGTAGTTATTCACTAACCTCAAATTCTTCTCACACTCGTTTGTTTAGAAAGGTGAAAATTAAAGAATAAGTATCATAGAAATTTATATTGTAGTATTTTTAAAATTGAAAAGGTTTCTTCTCTTGCCTGTTGGAAATTTATAGTTGACGGTAGCGATGGGATCTATACCGATATTCAAATTCGATACCGAGATACTCCATGGTAAATGTGTTGAAATTTTCGTTATCAATTTTTGATACTGGCACACATTTGTTTCGAATCGCTATCAAGTCCAAAACCGAATCAATATCCACTTGATATTTCATGAAAATATTGATATCTCTGCTGGTGTACTTCGAAAAATTATACCATGTTTGTAATCCTCTCTGCACCGAGTAACTTTCGTTAACAAACAATTTTTTTATATTTAAAAAAAAAAATAAATTTAAAAGAAAATAAATAATAATTTAAAAAAAAAACAGAGATATCCAAATAAGATGAAACACTCTGTTTCTGATGTTAAAGGGATTCATATCTTCAATCACTTCACAAAACTCTATTGTTCACTAAATTTCGATAAAGCACCAGAGGGTTGGAAAATGTTGGTGAAGAAGTATTGTTTGACTAAGGCTTTGGCTTTCACGCCAGCGTATTTTTCTAGCAGGCCGGATAATTGTTGCGAAAGCGGGGCATAGTTTCTGTGGCATAATTTAAATAGTTGCTGTCGTTAAGTAGACTATCGATGCCCACGCGGAGAGCGTCTTGTTCACGTCTGAAGCGTGCACATGCTTCTTTTGCTGAAAAGAGAAACTTCTTGGGGAGAAAGGAACATTCTCCAAATATAAGACACCATTCCAATCGAAGATAGAGACAGCGGGACATCGTATTTGGATGAGAGATATCCACTGTCTCTGAACAGTTTTCGTATTTGCACGTAAAAGGAAACAGGTTGTATGCAAGTATTTGCTTACTGAAACGAGTTACCAGAGACATTAGATAGAGTGACATTTTGTCACGCACCTTCGCAGAAGAAAACGTAAAGACAACTTTGACATTAAAACTGACAAGTATACAGGTTGTCCAAAATAGAGCGAAAAGTCTATAAATGCTTCATTAAAAAATTATTAAAAAAAGTATAAAACGATACAACGAATTGGTACATCAAATCATACATTAAAATTGATAGTGCTGTTGAATTTACTGTAGATCGAGTTTCATCTTGACTTTGTCGAATTTCTTTACACTCAGTTTTAATTGATTAGTGACCTGGAATAAGGATCTTGTTAATATGTTACTAAGTAAATACCTGCATGCTCCTTTTCATTTTTTATACACTGTGTTGCATTTTACGCTTGATGGAATATTTGCAACTGTGTACACTGAAACAATCTGCAGAGATGTATAATACAATCATACTATTGTATATTGTTTTTATTCAATTTCAATTTCAAAATGTATTCGAGGCCACCGTTAAATTCTTGTAATTAATTCATCTCGTGTAGAGTTTCTGGGTTGTAAATTTTTCTTTCCAGACTCCCTCGTAAGTAGAAATCTAGAGGTATAAGGTCTGGTGAATTATGAATTATGTATCTTGTCTTATCCCGTATTAAACTAAGAGAAAGAGTACTAATCTACATATTTTCCACATTTCATATTTTTATTATAGCTTCTTAATGAAGCATTTATGAACTTCTTGCTGCATTTTATTTTGGTCTCATTTTTAGCTGGCAAAGTTTGAACATTAAAATACTGTATAATGATAGACTAAAGGTTAAGACGATCATACTTTTGGTAGATTATTGTATTGTAATATGTATTCTAATATTTAGTGAATAATTTCTTTGGCTGTATTCATAGAAAATGCAAAATTACATAAATGTTTGCAATCAGAGAGTTTTATTAATGAAAGTTTCACAGATAATCTGTAATGTTTAAAGACTGAAAGCTTTTATGATTTAAGTTCTAAACTATGTCAATGATATTTGACATTTGATTAGGAAAATTGAAGATTCCATTAATTCTTTAAAAATAAATCAACAAATTTAAAAAAGTAGATTAAAGGAAGATTGAGTCCTTTAAAGATATTTTCTCCTTCACTTCGAGATTCTTTAGTAATTTGAAAAGTTTCAAGATTTCAAATTTTTAAGTGATATATGGAGTTTCAGAAAGTTTCAGAAGTTTCGGTCATATAGGGGAATCGAGAAGGTTCTATTCCGAGATATATATACAGAATACCAAATGATTTTAAGAGTATCAGTGATTTTAGATACTTCTAAAGAAAATACATACTAATGCGTTTTAGAGAAAGTTCTAGAGGTTCAAGGGTCTCCAGAGTTCTAAAACGTTTCAAAAATTTTAGCGAGAGAGAGAGAGAGTGAAAATGTTTAGAAGGTTTCAAGGATATAAAGGCGATTTTGTAAAATAAGTGGAGATTCCAGGTTTCAAAAATTCATATTTCAGAAAATATTAAACTCAAGAAAGATCCATACTATCAGTTTGTATCTCTAGGGATGAACTCCAGAAATTTCTGAAATCTCTATTGGTCTATGGAAATTAAAGAAATATGATGCTTGAATCAGGGGATTTTGAAATTTTACATCTATAAAATTTACAGAAATAGAAAGTTGTACTTGTAAACTCGATATTGAGTACATATTAAAAGAAAATAACTTTATATTTTGGATATATTTTATATCTCGTTTTTGCTTTACAAGAGCTTTACAAAACATGCTTGATAATAAATATTATAAACAATGGAATAGTATAGATTATAGAAGAATACTCAGTAAACAAGTTTAGAACTACGACTTGGTATAAACAGTTTGGTACAATTGCATAATGTATTCCATAAGATTTTGCAAAATAAAGACCACAAATTTACCATGGAATTCGTAATTATGTTCAGTCTTTTGTTATTGTGAGATAGGTTTCCACATAACTTATTGTTAGTCCAATTGCATTAACCGTTGCAATGATCACTTTGTTCAAAATAAGCAAGCGTACAGTGACTTGTTACACTGTAAGTGTAATCGTCGTTCCCTTTGTAAATCTCTGTTCTCCAAACACCGTTGAACTACAATGATTTTATAGTTAACACAACGCATACTTATCATGTACGAAGCTTCATGTACCGTAGTTTAATTACACGGCGGAATGCGCCGTACACAAACTTGCTTCCTGTCACAGTATATAAACTTCATTGAAGTTTCATGGGCCGGCCGCTCTCAGAATGAAAGGTATGCGAGCCGCGCATCCGGTATGACTTGCCACTTCTTTCGTTCCTCTCGTCTGTCCAGTGATCTCGAACTATCCGAAGACTGGCTTGCCCCGTGATCCAAGGATGACGTCGATGTTCCGACGGGGCACGATCTTTGCTACGTTCTTCCTGTCATTATTGGGCGGTGGACTAGTTTGCGCCGCTTTGGTGACGCAACACTGGGTCGAGGCGCGACCGTTGAGAACCCCAAACCCTCAAGAAAGCGCTGGCCGAGTTCACTTCGGTCTTCTTCAAGGAAAGAAAGAGCTGAACGTCGCCTATGGCTGGAGGACCTATCATATCTGTGGTAAGTTCTTCTAATAATATTTTAGTACTCTGTTATGTAATTGTAGGCGGATTTTTATGCATTTTTATGTTTTCTTTAGAACATAAACGGAGAAATAGAGGTTACATTTTTGTGTAAAAATGATAAGATCTAACTTATGATTATTTATAACCTTCAATTCATAGGAACTTAAATTTTTACATGCATAATTAGTTTTATGAATATGATTAAGGAAATGGATTTTTACATGAATGATTAATCAAATTAAAAATTTATACATTTTTATATTTTTGGAAATGAAAAGTGACTAAGAAAATGGAAAATTAAGTTTGTACGAATAATGAATTTTTATATATTTTTATATTTTATTCCATAACTAAATGGAATCTAAATAAAATCTCGAATATTGAATATTTTTCATGTTTTATGCGTTATTTACAATTTTGATATTCACAAACAAATGCATGAAAATAGCAGTCTACTTGGAAGTGATTGAATATTCAATTAATCCTTATCTGTATAGACTTGTAGGCCATAAACTTTAACAAATTTTATTTAAATTTTAGTAATACTAAATACAGTGTACATATATAAAAAGGAATTGATGTTCCAAAATAGTTTTCTAATTCTTTTGAAATAACAACCATCACATTCCAATAATTCTAGTGTGTTGTTAACAATAAGCTTTTATATATGATTTATGAAAAATCAATGTTATAATTATAGAATAATAGAACATTACGATGGATTACAATTAAATTATAACTTAATGAAAAATTTATGATGAAATTTTTTAGGAAAACAATAGGAATACAATTATACCAATATTAATTATTAATAATTATATATTATTATAAGAATATATATTATTTATAATAATATATAATATTATTAATAATTATATATTATTATAAGAATATATATTATATTACATATTACACTATTAACTCCTGGGAGTTACTATTATTTTTCAGTTATTCTGGAATTTTCAATTTAATTTAATTGATCGATCTTCAACATAAATTCTACGTATATTCATCTATATACTCAGCGAAACTATTTGATTCTGTGTAATTAATTAGACACGGATAATACGGTGTTGTTAAGCATTATATATATACATATGTAGTAATAACCGCAACAAGTATCTAGGAAACACTCCAAGATGACGGTTCATTAAATTATCCGGCTTTACCCAATAATCACCAAAATGTGTTTCTAACCATCAGAATAATTCTCTGTTGGATGAAACATCATGGTTAATGGATCTGTGAACTGTTTATATTCTTCATTTAAGGATACCATCGTTTTCTCTTCCTACTACATATCATATCATATTTTCTTTTTTTTTTCATACCACGTAATATTTGCTCCATCAAACATGGCTATTATGTTGCTTATATGACAGTAAATGCATTACTGAGTGGTAATTAAACGCTTGAACTGCTTTCTGTGCATTTAGTGGTTTCTGCAGCCTTTCGTACATTGTAATTTAAAACGAAGCTTCTGGATACAAAGGCTATTATATACTCCAGAATTTCTGTAATCATTATACCGTTTACAGTTGCATCCCACTAATAATGGATAATTATGTTTCGGTATTGATAATTATCTTAATAGCCATCAATGTTATCGTTCTAGAAAATGTTCAGTACTTTTCATATTTGGAAGTCAGAGGTGAAGAAAGCGATAAGTAGACTGCAGATTTTTACGTGAATTTGTATTTTTATAAATCTAAGTAGAATATTATTATATCAATATTTACAATATTTGGTATACTTTGCATATCTTGTGTATTTGTAGATTTCTGTAATTGTAAATTTTCTATAAATGCATAAGAATTGATTTACTGATAAGTCACATATTATTTCTTACAGAAGAATAATTTGAAAATTTAATGTGCTGTCAATTAAATCTTTTCAAGATTAAATATGCTTTTGTTACTCTCTTGAATATTTAAAAGGTGTTAATGATGTTAGTTATGTGAATCAATATTATTTGTTTTCCAAAGATTACATGAAAGTTCATTTCCAGATTTTTATAGAATTATTAATTTACAAAATAGGTGTTAAAATAAAAATGCTGAATAATTATAACAATAATAATAATAAATGTAGTTACAAATAATTATAACTACATTGTAATTATTATCTATTATCTATTATTTAAATATTCAAGTATAGTTCAATAAAGGTATATGTTCAGCACCGAATCGAACGATAAATGATATTAAATTTTAGAATTTCTTTTTTTAGCTATCAAAACAAAAAAGGTAAAAAAATTAACAAAAGCTGGACCATCATATTTTTTTCCATGGTCTTTGCTTACTTTTTGGTAAATGAAGAATCGAAAGATTTTTTAAGCAACTAGTATGCGGGCTGATATCCGGTGCACGTGATTGCTAGCCACAAAGATTACCAGGAAGCGTCGGCACTGTTTGCACAATTCAATTTACGATAAAGTTTATGAGTTGAAACACTGGCCACGTAGTTTTTCACCACGATCGTGTATTGGACACGGACACTGATCTGTTAAATTATTCAATCTGTTCGCTGTTGGCTAATCCGAGTTTCTGACGAGTTTCTCACCAACAACGCGTTTTACATAACTTTCCTACGATGCGAGGGTGATGTTATGATCGAAGGAACAACCGAGTAGAACAGCCTCTCTCTGCTATCTGCCTGCTACCTATAATGGATAATCAACCGTAATTTATCTATTGTATATATCTAGCTTTTATCTTTATCTTATTCATTATGACTTCATTACCCAATCGCTTCTTTCAAACTATTTCAGATAATTGCCCTGAGAAGGTTGAAGAATTCTGTGCTCAACTCATATCCTGGATCCGCCATCCTTGTTTCCTGATTGTTGATGATAGTCTAGAATCCAACAATAAGAGGTTCTGTCCCAAGCTATGTTCAACTCATGTTTAAGAATCATTATCCTTATGTCTTGTTCTAATGATGCAATATTTTGATACATACATTCATAAGTCATTGGCACACAATTTTAAATCTAATATTTATTGAAATTAATCTGTGACAATGAGAACACTGAGTATTTAGTGACTTATTGAGAGAAACGTAGACAGTGTAACCAATTTCAATCTATAAATACTAATCGGTTAACGTCAGACAACGTTAAAGTAGTTGGACTTCGTATTTAATCAACTTGCATTCTAATCTATTTTTCTTTCCATTTTTAATCCTCTGTATAATCAGAATTTCGCTTTATTGCAGTAGGAAAAAATTATTGATTCTCTACTAATATCATTGAGCCATTGAAAACCATAATTTAAGACTAGATCATTAGATTATTTAGAATTTTTTATTTAATTGAATCTTGTTACTGATCTTTATCACGAAAGATGTGAAATACATAAAGTCAGGTATCCTAAATTTCAGTAATCTAACATAAATTATGTATGACATAAGTTAAGTTATAGTGATCTGAGTTTGAGAGTTAGTTAATTGCAGCTATTTATATCAATTAATAATTATTATCTCGGAATTAATAATTGTCATAAACAAATTATTTGACATCCTAGTAATGATGATTGATAAAATACATTACTAATGAAGCAACGAAATAAAATTTTCAAAATGTATGTGTATAACAATGTTATAGAGGGTTAAATTTTCAAAAGAAATACCAAAAGAAATGTATCAATTAATTTTTCTTTTTTTTTATTTAGTAACATTTGTAGATTCAAACATATTATTCATGTTTTTCTTATAATATTCTCTTACTAATCCAGAAATTCCACTTGAAAATTACATTAACCACTAACTATAATTACTGTCGCTGTAGGTACATGGTATTATCGTTTGCTGTGAACAATTCATTTTCTAAGGAGTACATCAAATTTGGATTTTCCCGGCTCAATCTATGTGTATAACCTGAAATAATATCAGTAAACGAGTTACGTTGCGGAGAACCGCACGGAGGAAGATTCTCTGGTACTACCTCGTGTACCGAATGTGATACTGAAGTCATAAATTCTGGTGGATAGTTGGGCAAACCGGAGATTCTCATTCGGCATAACTGTACCTGCACGTGATTTCTATGGGAGATGGTGAACAGCGGCGGCAGAGTTGCGCGTGTACCTCTCATAAATCTGCTATTTGGTAATCAGCGTGCCCGAATCAGTTTCGTTCATCGTGCTGCTCAATTGTCTCGATTCGTTAATAGTTATAGAGTCGTATTAATCGAGTTCACTCCACTGAGAAATGGTGCTCGTATTTGTTTCATGTTTTGATTGTTTTTGATTTGAATCATGAAGAGAATTGTGCTGGCAATAATTGATGATCAGATCACTGGAATTACCAAAGCGTGAAACTTGAAAATGCGAGGAATACGAAAAGATTTGTTGTTAAATAAGGACTGCATATTTTACGAAGAATCGTTTAGCAAAAATGCACTATTACTTTGCAGATCTATAAAATTTGTGTGAAAAATTAGAAATTGTTCTAATGATTGTTCTAATGTGGATTCTGTGACTCTATGATTTTTTGAGGATTTTGTTTACTTTTTATAATCATTTTTGTGATTTTTACTCTATTATTATACAATATTCTCTAGACTCTTTTCAGTAATTGGATTCTTTTTAAGTGTTACAGATGTTAATAACTTGAATTCTGACGAGTTGTGATGAATTTTACATAACCCAAGTAACATACATATTATGTAATTTATCAGAAAGAGGATCTAGATTGAAAAGATGTTCAATAGCAAATTCAAAAAGTTTAAGAAGATCAATAAAAAATCTTCTCTACAAAATATTAATGTTTCCATTTTTACTAACAATTTCAAAGTTTTTCAAGACGTGAGTATATAAACAAATCAATATTTTAATTCAATTTTTATGAACCTTACATAAAATTTGAGACAGTTAGTAAGAAACAAAGAAAATAAAAAATGGTACGAAGAATTAATGACATAATGGGGACATTTTGCAACACACTACAATAGCAAATGTGTTATATCCATATTTATATTTGCACATCCAAGAACATCTATGAACGCAAGAAGATTGCTAGAAATGTAAAGAATTCTTGATTCGTTATCTGTCCATGAATTTCGCTCAGATTCACGGCTGAACTGGAGTAATGAGACTGTTCATAACATTTGCGTGTCTTGTCATCCCGATACTGAGATCGTTATTGCCGGAGGAAACTGTTATCGTGCCATAAACGGTGGTACAATGCCGGTCGGGCACTCGAGCGAAAACATCCGTTCCCCCCTGGCATCTTACCCCGAAGGTGGACTTAGCCGTGTACACGTAATCTACGGGGTACGCTGTTCGCCAGCTGAAACATTTGAATAACAATTTTACGGGCTCACCATGTATAACGGTTCGTCTCACGCACTTCGGTCGCGGTATAATTTTCGCGGGAGACCGGACGCAAAAACCTGCTCTGTACCAGTTAAATGATTCTATGGTATATATCCTCGTTACTCGTCCATTTATGATCAAAATTGGTTTTTATTAAATAGCTTACACATATATAGATCTTCTTAAATTGTATTGTGATGTAAAAAATACATTTGTATCTTACGTTAGAAAATTTGATGTGAGAGGTGTTAGAGGACTGAAGACCAATAATTGGATTAATAATGTTGTAGATACTTGTTTTAATCATTTGTGGCTGAAATTTGTTCTTGTTAGAAAATCCCGATCTATTTTATATAGTGAATCATTGTTATCTAGGGAATACTAGAATTAAAAAAAAAAAAGCGATTTCGTTCAAGATTTTTAATTATAGATAATTTTCTGGTATCTTCTTTTAGTTCTTACAGTGTAAAGGTTTTAGGAATGCCTTGCATTAAGCTGTTCGACAAGTTCAATGTACAGAGCACGGTATCTATGGAAATTGGAGAATGTAGCAGAACAGTAATTGGACCCTCGTGGCCAAGCAGTTTGACCCAGTGGCGGCTAAGTGTACAGTATCAACCACACTGCAATTCTTATTACGGACGATTCTCACTCCACAGATACAATATTTTCTTTATCAGCTTCTCGTATTTCGATTCGGTACGTATGATTAGCTGCGTATCGAATGACACGTAAAACTGTACATTGCGGACAATTTCTGACTCAGGAGGAGACGATGGTATCTTAGACGAGCTTTTCGATTTATCCTTACATTGAGGATAGTCTGTACAAGGAATTTCTTTTATAGTTCGTTTTCATTAACTTGAATTTAAGTGAAATTACTTGAAATTACTTTGAAGGTATGAACTTGTTATTTTCCTTAATTTAAAATATTGTTTGAAGTTTAAAGTGGAGATTGAAACTATAAAAACTTCTTTTTAAAAGCTAATTTCACTCATTATTATTCTAGGAATCATGATTTTCATTGGCAATTTAGGCATCTAATCTCTAAAAAAGTTTATATAAATTTCGAATTCAGCTTAAGCTGGATCCTCAAGGAAATTATCCGGATCTGAATCCTTAAGTATCTTGAATCATCCAGATTTGCAAGTAACTCAATCTGAATCTTTGAAAAACTTGAATATTCTGAATTTTCAAGAGACTAATCTGGTAACTTGAACAATTTGAATCTTTAAGTAACTTAGACCGTCTGAATTTTCAAAAAAAACTCGAATAATTCAAATTTTCAAATTAATTTTAAATAATTCGAGTGTTCAGATAACTTGAACAATCTTCAAATCTGAATCTTCGAGCAACGTGACTACCCTGAATTTTCAAATATGTAGCTTGAATCTTGGTTTAAAGAATCTTGAACTTAAGTAATCTAAATTCAGGCAACTGGAATAATCTGAATTTTCGAATAATGTGAATAATCTGAAACATCGAATAACTTGGCTAATGGAAACGAAGCTCTAGCATTAACGACCGATTCCGCGTAGAAAGCAGATCGAACTAGCTGCCTCACCCGATAAGAACAATGGGATTGTTGGCACGTGTCATGAGAAACGTTTCTCTTTCATCGAGCTACGGAATGGTCTCAAAGGGACACGCGAGGAACACGTACCGGTTTCGATCGTGTATGTATGTATCGATAATCGCGTGGCATGCACGATTAACCATCGTGTATACGTTGGTTACTATTTAGCCTGAAACGTGAGGTCAATAAGAGCTTCTTTATTTTATGTTGTTGTAGCAACAACGAGGCAGATATTGGTATGCGTGTCGCAATGAAATACGATAGTAATCGTTTATTAATTCCCTCGCCTGTCCCCCTTCGCTGATATACTTCATTGATAATGAAGAAAAGAATTAATCGCGCTGATGCACTTTGATCATTGCCTGAATGATCTCTCTGTGCGTTTAATGACAAAAGCCGATCAAATTGGATTGTTTTTCGAATGGTATTTATGTATATGGTATTTATACCTGTTATATTCTTTTCTTGCGAATCGTAATAACCTCAGTGGAATACCACGTTCTTTCTTTCTGTGAGTTGTAAATAGATAGTTTTATTTTATTAATATTTGTATTTATTAATTGTTGAAATTTTTTATAAATTTTAAAAATACGGAAAAATTCTTGAAAATGAAGGAATTTTAGGTTGATGATTTCTTTCTCTTTTTAATTGGAATTTAGTTTTTATTTTGACTTATATTTGAATATATACATAACTCTTACGTTAAATAATTTACTTATTAACTTTCATCAAGTTAATCTGTCTATTAAATTTCACATTGTACTGTAATTTACATTTTAATTTAACTATAGAGAGATTGGCATAATAGAGATTGACAATTACAGTATCAATTAATAATCTCGTATTTTATATTGATTTCACGACTTTTCACAGATTATAAAACAACATAAAACGAAAGATCCCCATTTGTTAAATGAAAATTTTCCGAAAGAAGAAAAGGAAGCAAAGTGAGGAAAGAATTCTTTTTACTGCTGTATGATTAATAGTTCGGTGTCACCAGCTGTTCAAAGTGTACCTAATAGCGGAATAGACAGCCGTAAGAGTTTGGAAATGTCGGACACGGTTCTAATCCGTTCCCGTTGGAGATTTTTCATCGGCGGCAAGAAGTTTTTGCGACACCCACGCGCAGAGGCGCGCAGAAGAAGCGGTTGAATAAAGAAAAGCAGCCCGAGGGAAAGATTCCGTGCGCGAGAGAGCAACCGCGACGGTTGTAACAATAGGAGCAGAAACTGGTTTCTGAGTGTGCAAAAATTCACGACCGTGCCTCGTGGTCGACTTTCACGTGCTCCAGCAACCTCGTATCACTGACTGTCCTCATGTTGACCATCACGGGAAATATTAAAATCTCTTTTCCTTGGAAACTTTCACGGTCAATGAAAGTATCGAATCACGTTTCATCCAATTATAATTATCTTTACACATTTTGATTTGATTAATTTTTGATATTAATCACAATCGCTTTGGGCGATCCTAATGGTAACAAGGCTATTTCAATATTCTTGACATTATACGTTATTGAATTTTGTCAGACAATCTAACTTTCATTAAAAACAACTATGTAGAGTATTATTGGTATTAGTAATTATTACTATAATTATTACAATATTATTATAATAGTATTATATTATACATATCATTACTATGATATACTATTATTTTATACATTACCATTATTAATAATATTATAAGTTTTAAGACAACGTTCTATAATTGAAAGGCATACACTGGTTCTTTATTAATGTGAAATATAGTCGTTTTTGTGTGCTGAAACTCAATGCTTGCAGTAAACATCGAGCACAAGGAAAGGCACGGCTCTTGAGAAATTCCTCGGATGTCCTTTCGTGGACGCAAGTTGTTAACTTGGCGATTCACTGAGAATCCCGCCCGCGGCTAATTAAATAGTCCGTTATTTGCGATGCAATATAACTTGAACTAGCTAAAGCAAGAGTATTTACTGCACGCTTAATTATTCATTACGTGCTGCGATAACTTCAGTTTGCACGCCAATCCAGAGTAAGATTCGGTTTGGACAGAAAAACTGAACGTTCAAGTTGATGAGACTTTTTCAACGACAATGAAAAACACTATAGATTAATAATATGCTAACATTAATTGACGATAACTTTGTTAATAATAATTTGTTTAGTAAATTGGATATTATTTTAAACATCGAATATTAACTGTTTATTTTCATTTATTAACTATTTTGTTTAACTTCAATTAAATTTTTTCTCCTTTCCAGAGAATTTAAATTCTCCAACTCTTTAATTCTTAAACATAATTTAATAATATATAAATGTTAAGGTAACTGAACATGAACGACTGACGATATAAGGCTCGCGTCATTGATTTTTACTGCTGAAAAGCCTTGGATACTATTATTGAAGTTATCGCATAAAAATAATCGTTTGTTTCGTTTCAGTGCCTCAAATGATTAAACAAGATCCAACTGTGATGTCTTGGGGACTCTGGATCAGCACCCTAACGACAACCTCGGCAGCACTTGTCACCGCTGGCTTGGCTGCCTTGCTCGCCGTTTTGAACACAGCCACTTCCCCCAGGTCTAAAATCCTTTCCGATCCTGGAGTATATTTTATAAATATCTTAACACGTACGTTAATCAGAGTATTTAACTTTAACTTTAACTAACAGTTCAATTTAAAGAAATAAAACAAAAAAAAAAAAGAAGAAAAGGGAGTTCATCGAGTAATAGGGAGTTCATCATATAAAAATTAAATAAAATTTATTACATTACAGTATATTGTAAAAAAGTCAATTGTTTTATAATGTTATGTGTAACTTGAGACGTTTCATATTAATTGATATTTAATTCAGTGCTAATGTGCATGGCGAGTACGAGCACTTGGCTAGCTCAGTATTACACGAAGCTATACTTCAACGTGCTTCCGAAGGAGGACATCGACAATATGTGGACCAGCGAAGGTTCTGCTGAGCTTGGTTATTCATTTTGGTAAGAGACTTTTCATTCTGCTCGATATAGCGTGGATGTATTCACAATAGAATACCTCTGCCAAGCTTCATCGATGATTTCGCATTTTTGTAGTTGCTGGCAAGTTTTATGCAGGCCATATTCGATATTGTGAACGTTTTTCCATTTCCAGTCCTTTTAAATTTCGAGAGACGAATGCGAATTATAAAACTTGCGGCTTGGTAAAATACTTTAAGTTAAAACGTAGAGTGAGAATTTCCAACGTAAAATATTCTGTCTTTTAAATATTGAAACGTTATTTTTACTTTGTTACTTTAAAAATTAAGGAGAGGTTGCGAATGTTTACGCATTTGTGAAAAATTTAGAAAACGTATTAATAACATGCGAACAAATTTCTGTTTGAATATAAATTTGCACAAAGATCCGCAATCTGCATACTTATTATTCCTACATGCACTGATACGTTAAAGAAAATGCCCTTGAGAATTCAACTGATTTTAGATACCAGTAATGCTTTCTGCTTCAAAGTTACAACAGTCGAGGCGTAGAAAAAAATAGGAAAGAAGAAACACGTAGATTTTTAGAGGTATCTCTGAAATTTCGCTTCTAAGGTTGTTTTTTTTCTTTCAGGCTGGTTGTGTGCGCCGGTGTGGTGCATTTAATCAGCATAGCGCTGGTAGGTTGGGGTTCAGGACGAGACAAGATCGAACGCTTGGAGACAATTCCGGCGCTAGAGGAAAAGACCGCCGCGGCGATAATGCTGTATTGAATCCCGTGACTCTTGAGACGGCGAGAACTCAAAGAGAGAAAAAGGTCCATTATAAAAATTACATAGAGTGCTGCTCATATTTGTTAGCGTGCATTGAGACAACAGGAGTCGATTAAGTAAAGAGCTGACTACGATGTTTCTCCTATTCGAGAGGAGACAAGTTCCTAGACGTTTGTTAGTGTATTTAGTGACGCGACGTAGAAAAGAAAAAAAAGAACAAAAATGAAAAGATCAAGCATATTAAATGGAATCATCGTTTAAAATTTTGTTAAAACTTCAGCGTGAAATTTGAGAAATTTTGACATGTAAAAAAAAAGAAGATTTAACTTTAAACATTAAACGAATTTGTTGAAACGTATAAAAATAAATCAAACGTGAATTTCATCGTGCAAAATTTGACCAAATCGAGTGTAAAGGTGGAAACGCGATTTTTGTAACTATCTGATCAGAATACAGTTTTCGGTTGAATGTTTTATTTGAAAAATATGACCCCGGGCTTTTCAGACCGCTAAAATTATCGAGAGTGGAAACCAGGCCGTGTAATTGATCGTTCTACACAGAGTTATAGAGCTTGCACCGTAATATCGCGTGATACGGAACGTTTTGAACAGTTTAGTATGCATGTGACAAAGTGTGTACTATATATGGTGTTGAACTATATATTTTCATGTAATAATTTCGAGAAGTGTCTCGATTACAGATATAAATATATCGATAGCATCGCTATTTGTTCTATTACAATAATAGTGTATTTCAACTGTCGTCGTTGGTTCACGTTGGTCGACACGTTATCTAAATAATTTTAGTAGTTCCCTTTATCTTCCACACGTTTAAAATATTCAATTTTACACACGCATTTATTAATTCCCAAATTAATCTTTCTCCTCTTTTTAATAAAGAAAGTAGCTTACAGTTTAGATAAATGAAAGAAATAGACAATAAATAACGCGTTTATGTTTTCTATTCATGCATTTGTCAAATTGAAGAAGATTGACGCAAAATAACATCGATTTAATTTAAGACTTCACTTTAAGAATGTTTTGTTTAAGTTTCATAGGTTGTAAATAGAAACGGAGTTTGATACTCTGTAGCGATTTATTTATTACGTAGTATCTTAGTTATTAATTATATCATAAATGTAATAAAACAATTAAAAAGACAATATGGATAAGATGCGTAGATCTTCATTCTCACAATAATAAAGAGGTCTGGTTCTTACGTTTTGTTCCATTATTTTACAGGCTTGAAGTCGTTGCCTCGGATGTGTGCGGAAGATTGCTATTATATGTATTAGATCTTTCGGAGTCACACAATTCGTTTCTTCAGTATTTTTTCCAAGGTAGATATCACGTGATATTTATAAAAACATCAACGTATTAGGAGACAAGAGAACTTTATTAATGTTTTTTTGAGACTTTTAACCTTTGCCAACAGGTTTAAACCCAGCAAATTCGATATCGTTATCACTTATACAATTAGCCATCCCTTCTGCTCTGTACATTGATTCATATGTATTGATTTTATATGTATACTGTGTCCACCGAGTTTTCTGCTATTTTCTTCCTTTTCTTGCTTTTGTTTCCTTTTTCACAAGTCTAATACATATATTGTAGTGTAATTGATTTAGAAAATTGTTGTTGCACGGCTTAGAAAAATCATAAAAACTCAATCTTATCATCGACTATTAATATTACAATTCGTATCTTTTCGTAATGCATACGTAAATTGGCTACGACCCATAAATCTTTGTGCTTTTTTTTTTCTTTTTCTCTCTGTTACGAGCATGTTCGGAAATAAATGAAGCGGTGCACAAAACAGTAGAGTTGGGCCTATCGATTTCAGGCGAAAGTTTAACTGCATATTATGCACTGTTCTTGAAGGATAATAAACATTGCTTCTATAGATTGTTGCCGACTTCTTTGTTAACGCCGGTTCACCTGTGACCATCCATCGTCTTCCGGTGGTCGTCTTCTCTCGTCGTGCTTCGATGAAAGTCGATCGTCTTTCATGTCGTCTCGCCTAGTAATTTGAATTTGAATTTGAATTTGAATTTGAATTTGAATTTGAATTTGAAATTTAGTTAAAATTAACGAAGTGACGTGCAAAGCAGTCGAGATGAGCTAATCAAATATGGAAATGTATGTAGTTACTTTTCGTCACGTCTCGGTAAATCTCGAGGCGAATTCTGTATCGTGTCGCTCTTATCGCGCCAATTTTGACTACTTGTGTTCCGCATCGTATCTTCACGACGATGTCCACCACTGCCCCCGCCACCGCCACCGCTGCTGCCGCCACCAGTACCAGCACCAGAACCAATACCAGCACCACCACGACGATCGGACATTCTGCCACGATTACGAGGTCCATCAGATATCGAATCACGTGGAATGTCACGCATCTGTAAAATATTAATAAGCGTAATTTAAAAACGTATTTTTCTCATGGTTTATTAAAAGTTCTTACACAATTATATACTTACTGAACGTCCATCCATTCCACGATCTTTATCTATCCGATCTCTGTTGTCCCTCGTATCATCCTTGTCGTAATCGTCTTTTCTCCATCTCTCGATAGTCTCTTTCTTCGGTTTATCGTCATCCTTTCGCCATTTATTATCCATATCTCTTGGATCCCGTCTTTTCCAACGGGTAGATTCTTCTTTGATACCGTCATCTTTCGCATCGACAGGACGACGCCAGGACATTTCGACTGCAATCAAGTATAACATAAAGTATATCGTGCAATTTATAAAATAATTTCGACAATAATAAACGTACCTGGCTTCTCCTGCATACGGTGACGTTCTCCACGTCTCCATCTATCCGCCATTTCTTTGTCTCTCTGTTTCTCCTCCTCTAACTTCCGTTCTATTTCAGCTTCCCTAGCTCTGGTGATTTCTGCTTGTTTCTCAATTTTCGCCAAACGTTCAGCCTCTCTCGCCTCTTCCTCTGCGCGCCTCAGTCTCTCCTCCTCTTCTCTCTTAGCTCTTTCCTCCTCCAAACGTCGTTTCTCCTCTTCTTGCTTAATACGCAATTCTTCCAAACGCCTTCTCTCGATAGCTTCAGCTCGCTCTTTCTCCCATTTGGCTTTTCTTTCAGCCTTACGCTCCATCTTACGTTTCAGCAATCTGCTCACTCTCTCTTCGTTCAATACTTTCTCAAATTCCTTTAGCTTTTCCAGATAAATACTCTTACGTTCGGCTAAGATCTTCGCCAAGAAAATATCATGATCCTCCTTCATTCTTGCCATGCGTTCGCGGGTGGCGACAGCTTGCTGTCTCTCCTCGATGGCTGCGGCGATTCGTTCGGCTTCCTGTTGTTCCCAGCGTTGTTTAGCCAGTTCCATCTTCTCTTCGACCGCCTTCTCCAGCAACGGTATTTCCTCTAAACGTTTGGCACGTTCCAAGTAATCTATCTTCTTCTCCTGAGACTTCAGTTTCTGTTGCATCTCTCTGCGTTCTTTCTGCAATTCCTCGGCTTCCCGGGCTGCGATTTGTTCCGCATCTAATTTTTTGATTTCGTCCTCGTCTAATTTTTTCAATACCTTCTGACCGTGACTAGTTTGAGATATCTGTTGCATCTTTTCTTTTAGATGCCTATCCTTAATCTGTTGAATCTCGCTCTGCTGCCGTTTCCTCTCACGTTCCTCTCTTTCCTGCTCGAGCCTCTTCTGCTCCGCCAACATTTGCTGCCTCTGCAGCTCCTCCTGTCTTCGCATTTCCTCTTCCTCACGGACTGTGTTTATGTGTTCGATATATTCCTTTCTTTCCTCGATGATCTTATGTCTTCCGAGGATCCTTTGATGTTCTTTCATCTTGGTCTCGTGATAATGGTTCACCATGGCGGCACGCAACTTCTCGCGCTCCATTTTCTTCTTGTTCGGGTTAATAATATTGATCGCTCTGTGCAACACGGTGGCCATATTCACGAGCTGGCAGCGAATCTGTTCAGAAGGCATTGCTTGCAACACAGGACCATCGGGATGATCTTCTCTCTGGGCCTCCGACAGATCAACACCAAAGTGCACGCACTTCTTCCCGTGACTGATCCTTATCTGCATGTCGTTGTATCTCACGCAATCGACCAGCAGACGTTCCAGGTGAAAGTCTGTCGTGAATTTGGCAAGTTCTAAAAGTCTAGCGAATTGTACGGTCTGATAAACTTGCGATATTTGATGAACCAGACGTACAAGAGTTACGTCTTGCAGGGCTGGGATATACTGAATTAAAGGGCTATTTTCATCTGCCTGCAGCGTCTGGATAACAGAGTCTACTCGACTACACAGTTCCAGAGGGTGAAATTCGACCTCGAGCCACGAATACAATTCTTGCAACTGCGGCGATGCTAAGTTGACGATATTCAAACGAACGATATCTTTAAGCAAGGAAACTCTAGTTGGTGGCTGCGTGAGTCCCAGGAGCGTGGCAAGCTTTTGAGCTTTCTCCAGTGGACTTTTGTCCGTTTCGATGAAACGATCAAATTCTGGGTGAGCCGATGGCAGTGGAATAGATAGAGTGGCTAGTAAGACACGATTGGCCATTCTCTGCTGTTCCTCCAAGGACATGTTCTTCTTCATTTCGCGAGAGAGCTGCAACAATTTAAACAACGCCGCAGCATGGAATAGATAGTTCCCCGCTTTCCAGAAAACCATAGCCAGTTTCTGGTAATAATTAGCCATAGTTTTTGGCACTGGAAGTTTCTTGGACAAGTTCATCATACCGTGCACATCTTCAGAGGATTTAAACGCTTCTTGCCACAGCTCCATTTGTATTGCTGAATCAAGCTGATTCAGTCGCGTTTCCAGATTCAGCTGTTGTGTCTCCGCCCTGTTCATGGAAACATTCGACACAAGAGCCGGTAATTTACAAATCTCCTCTAAATGTTTTCGCAGTTTCTCGCATAGTTTACGAAATTCAGTCTTACGATTATATTCAAGACAAAACTGGAAGGCCATGCGGGCAATATCGTGATACAGTGTCTCAACGTGAGCATTGGTTCTTAGTAATTCTAAACACTGACAATAAGATTCCCATAGAAATTTCACCCATGGTGTCAGGATAGTACGGTCACTTCTGTCTTGTGCATCCTCGCCGCTCACAGCTGACAACAATATGCTTTCAGGTGTGGCCAGGTTATCAAGATCATCTATGTCTATAACGGCCTGTTGGCTCTGCTTTCGTGCTTGGTTTGTTTTTTCCTCTGCCATACGTAGATAACCACGTATGACATTTTCCAAGCTTCCGACATTCACAGATTGAAACATATTGCGATATTGAAATAGGCCCTCTTTCGCTATGTGAGATTTCTTTAATTCCACACATAAGTCCAAGTACTTGAACATTATCGGTTCTAACACCGACTCTGACCAATTGTACGTCCATTTTTTATTGCGGAAGACTTCTTGTAGAGTATCTAATGCTCTAGCTGGCTTTCCTACTTCGATGAACTCTGTTAAAAATAATAAAAAAGAGGGAACACATGTTTAGATTAAATGTGTATAGATCATACTGCTCTACAATGATTCACTCTGACATTAACCGTATTAAAAATATGTGTTATAGCTAGTGTTTATGTAACAGTACAAAGAGATACAAAGGTAAAGGGGGTCAATGTTAACATTACGAAAAGGATTCCCAAATAAAACTGCATGCAAGATTCAACAAGCATTCACTACAAATGTTCGCTCGTTCGTACAAACAATGTATATACTGAATGATTTTATTCGATATAAATTAATTCGAACAAAAGATCGTGCGCAAAAATAGAACGTTGCGTTTCACTCGTAATCGTAGCGTATCTTTTAGAACTATTCGGAATTCTTAGAATCTTGCACAGTTGTCCCGTTCTAAATGCATATGGTTAGGTAAAATTGATGTTTTTAAAAAGTCGGGAGGACGTGCCACCGAACTGAATGTTCCGCGACAAATGGGGGACGTCACTTGCGACGATTGACCAGCAAATCGTGGAAATATACGGTTAAATGGAGCAACTGAGGATTGTGAGATATTCGCGTGAAACGGGACGGAAGAATTTTCGGAATCCAGATTAAATAGCTATCGGCCATGTCAAATCTCGTTACGGAATAGTCAGACGTACCGTTTGCTCTTTTCAGAGCGTTCTCAGGTCTCTGTCCGTATCGCGCCATTTTCTCGCACGTGCACAGTCGATTTCACACCATACAATCTGCCGTGGAACTTTGCAAGATTTCGGTGGAAAATGATAGAATCCGCTTCTCTTAGTACGCGACGTTTGTCACAACGGGGCCTCGACCGCGTGTACCGGATGAAAGGCGGCCACTACAGAAAAATGGCTTCCCGTAATATGCAAGTCAAATCAACTTGGCCACGTTACTCCGCATTTTACGAATAACCGGTATACGCAATTGACATGTTACGAAAAAAAAGCACCGCTTGGTTTGGTATTTTTCCGCTGTGACTAACTATCTTTTCTCGCTGTTTTTACATTAATTTCGATAATGCGCGCATTACGGATTTGCTACTAGATGTCGCGACAGATCCGTTTTGAATGCTGACCCTGAATCGAACTGACCAATTATTTATCAATGATTGATTTGAAAATCAATCAGTCGCGTAATTAGATTGAAATTATTTATTTGACCACATTCGTGTAAACAAACGAGTATATTTACGAGGATATTTACAGTAAGAGGAAATATTACAATTATAATTACAGCAGAAGCAAATTCTCAGCTACAGCTAAATTTATTAGAAAATGTTCTACCGCTGGTGGTAAGTTCTTTTCTTTCAATGTTTGCGCTGATACCATTTTTCTTCCATCCGGCCCTTGAACTACGGCCAGAGATTTCAATTGATTCAACAGGTCTTGAGTTTTGTCGTTTATCTCAGAAATTATTTGACTCTCAATGTAGGACTGATTCTCACTCAGTTGGATCATAAATAGGGCTATCTCTTTATGTGTTTTCGTCATTGTCAGGCTTTCTAAATCAATTGATGGAATTAACATAAATTGCCTAATAAAGCAACGATATTTTCAATTGTACTTTTATTTACCTTTCGCGTGCGATGCAACTGTGATTTCTCTGGCTGGTATATTCACAAGCAGGTCAAACAAATCTGTTCTCGACGAAATGGAGCTGTTTCTACAACCAGCAATGTAGTGTGAAAGTCCCTGAAAAAATTTAATTATCAGAGTTGCATAATACCTGTCACGCAATTACAAAATACAGTCGATATACCTTTAACTCTGCCAATTCATCGTCGATTAAATCAATCCAAGGGAACAAATTATCAGTGACTTTACGGTGCTTCATTAACAGAGGAAATATTCCAATCCATTTTAAAAGCTGTTCCAGGCTATGATGATAGACTATTATCCTTTTCTTCAGAAGGAGAGCGGTGTATATTAAGATTGTTTCTAACTCAAATGTTTTAATCATTTCTCTGACATTTGTACTGATTATAAAACAATGGCTATTAAAATCATCGGAAACAAATGTTCCATTTTCCTGAGTAGAACACGACCCTTTTGTAAATACAGAGAGATACAATTGCAGTATCTCTGTTGGCTTGCCAGTTTTGCAGTACATTTTGCTAAGGACTCTCGACAGTACCTCATACTTTCTTGGATTAAAGTCTTTGGCAAACAAGACCAATGCAAACTGCTTCACCTGTTTCAAACAAAACTTTAGGATGTTTTCATTACATTCCTACATAATGATATTAATGTTCCTATTTGGAAATAAGCATGTGGCTTACTTTTGGTAACTTATCCGAATCAAATACTTCACTACAATGTATGTAGAACCAATCATATTTGTACCTTGAGAATACAAACACTTGAGGTGAATTGTGTTCTACTTCTAAATTGCATTTTCTTGCAACAACCGCTTTTTGCGATTCTGAAACGATTGGATAGGACCACGTCCATAATATATCACCATTGGAATCTTTTTCAATTATACTGCATGAGAGCAAATCCGTAAGAGGTGCCATCCCAAAATTTTCTATTAAATCATATTAAAATAAATGGATGGTCTCTATATATACATATATATAACGGATGCTATTATATATATATATATAATAACAACAAATTCTCTTTATTGAAAAATATTAATAATATACTATCATTTACATTTAAATATAAATATTTATGTTATACAGTGAATATATAGTGAAATTAATCTTAAATTTGTTAAATTTGAGGTTATATCACACAAAGAGGGGTGTTTAGCAATGCCACAAACAGTGTACATATATGAATAGATCTCGCATACAATGTATCAAGATTGATCTGATCATGAAACAAAATTTTTCGGTGATAAAAACACTTTTTCTCTTCGATAAGAATATATTAATAAGAATGTATTTTTATAATTCTCGAGAAGAAAAATATTCTTATTTTTACGCTTACTGCGTAGTATACAAATAAATATCTTTGAACCAAACAAACTTAAAATTATTATAGTGAAAACTTTTCTCTTTAAAATAAAATCAAGTAAATTATTCTACAACTTTTCAGGAAGTTATAACAGTTTAAAGTATTGACAATTTTTTATTTAATGCATGAATATTTTTGTTTTTTTTTTAAGAATTTCTCATGAATTTTGTGTATTTGATTTAGACCAAAGTTTCTTATTTTTTATTACAAATTAACATTTCGTTCAAAATGCGCGCGTATTGGGTTCAAATTAGTTAATGATTACAGCGCCAACGGCGAAATACAAAATACACTTATATACCTAAGATTCTCGAACTCGAAATCGATATTTCTCACGATCGAGTTTTAACCGAGAAGTGCTTAAATGAGAAGCATACCTCATCTGTAAGGATGAAAATATTATCCAGAAAAATCACTCGGAAAGAGGTATCACCCAAAAGTTCTCAAAAATTTAAATCAACAACTATTAGATTTACGTTTGTATTGTATATTTTAAAGATAAAACATGCGTTTTTGGCTTCAAGTCAAGGTAAGATTTAACCAAATAATTACGATATAATTTTCAACAAATAAAGAAATAACAGCATATAAGCATTTAAACAGAACATACTATCCTAAAAATTATTACGAATCACGAATAGATCGCGAATAGGTCCCAAAACGAACGTTCATGTAGGTATTGCTCGAGCACGCACATGCGAACGGACATCGATCACTATGATCGATGGTCGTCTATGTGTATTGGAGTCAGCTTTCGCGATTTATATTATTATTTCACCTTTATTTTTTAGTTTGCGATTAGAAAGACTCGAGCTAGACGTAAGTTTCAGCGGGCATTGCGCTCGAAGCCGAAGAGGCCCGGCAAACTGCCACGAAGAGGGTCGCAATAAATGGTTTCTCATCCTCTGGATTATTTAAATAATTTCAGAGCATGGGAGATCATTCTCGTTACTATTTTGTCACTTTGCTCTTTTAGTATTTGTAGTATTTGTACTTTTTTCCCTCTTCATCCTATTTGCTTTAGAGTTACGAATTATGATACCGATTTTTGCAATTTTGATTGTGAGTTTTTGAAATTATCTTAGAGTTATACATGGTAAAATTTATCTTATTTCCTTTTTGAGGATTAGAGTTGCTTACTTTCAATTTTTATAATTTTGATTAAAAATTTAATTCAGTTTATTGGTCTTAATAAATTCAGAGTAATAAAACTCAGTTAATATAAAATATAATTATAAACTAATATTAGTATTTTCTATATAAACGTATCCCTCGTCCTTCTCTTATTAATCAATCAGTTTTATTTTCAGAACATTTTTGTGACCGCGCGCAATGCGGTCGGTAGAGTCAGTTTTTGTTACGAAGTATTCTCATATTTTAATGAGCAAAATGGCTCTTGTTAAACTAATAATTCATTTAAATTATAATTCGCGAAGATAGAGTCAGTGAGTCCGTCGATTGTTACTTAAACGCGCGCGTTGATAGTCTTTTATTTTTCTTTTGTCATATTTTTTCTCCTTCAACACTCGTTTTCGGTATTAGAGTCAGTGCTCAGGAGGATAAAGTCTCACCAGGAACTCAAGATCGTAAGTAGTTTTATATATTGTACTTTAATTTACTCAATTTTTCCAATTTAACAACAAAATATAATGTTTGTCTTGTTGCAGATCTTCTACAATCTCCACTTCCTTTAATACTCTAAGAATCTTACGGCTTCAGAAGCTAAAAATGTAAGTATTTTAGTATGTTGCATTTAAATTTTCTTTCTATTGAAGTCGAATGTAAAATTATAAATGTAAAGTAAAAACAGCTCAAATTATTAGTCCCAATTTTCAACATTAGATTATGTATCTAAACGGAGATTCAAAGAAAAGACATCAAAAGTTATGTGAATTTCTTTTATTCAATTACTCATATTACGATTCATATAACTTATCGATTTTTGACATCCAAACTTGTTAACAACTGATATATTTATATATACTATATAAATAATATTTCCAAATATTCGAATTTGTGTTGCATTAGGTCTTCGCATAGAAAATTCAGTGAGTAACTGGAAAAAAGTTACGTCTAATTATAATAACTTATCTCACTATATATACGCATACGTACATATACATACATTCTATTCTATGTACAGAAATATTTACAATTTTTCGCAAATAATGCGATTACTTTTATATTTTTGTATATACACATATTTTGTTTTTATTATGTGTCAATGTTGTTTATAAAAACTAAAAATTGAGATAATTTATAATAATCACATAGTAAATACGAGACAATCACAGATTGATTAGTTCGTAAATAATAAGAAATATGTACGACTACAATAAATTAATGCTCATTCGATGGTATATCAATATAAATACATGCTTATTAACTCTATTAACGACAAGTTCTATTCTCGTGCAATTCGAGTTATTTATATTTCTGATTGGTTTTTAGGGGACGTTAAGCGATCATTTTCAACGAGCAAATTGCCAGTTGATTGTCTGGTGCTTTTTCAAAGGGCTTCGTACCGTCCGGAGCAGTATACCTGTTCACTTGGTAAGTCAGCATTGTTTTGTATTGAAACACATCTATTCCGAGTTGCTGTAATAAATAAAATTACAGTATTAAAATTAACATCCTTTTTTTTTACTATTTGCTATGAAATCGATAGAACAAGATAAAAATTAATCTTACAATTAGTGAAATTGAAAATAGTTAACGAAAGAGAAAAGAGAGGGAGTGTGAAATGGCGCTCTTGGCGGGAATTTCAAGGTTGCATTATGAAAACATGACAATAATGTAACAATTCAAAGTAACAATGAAATTAATATTATTAATATATGACATGTCATTTATTCGCATATAATATGATAGTATGAGTTAATAGAAAAGGGAAAGGGGAAAGGATGGATATGACTCGACTATTTTTTTTGGCGGGAATCTGGTAGAAGTTTAAAAGTTAGATCGCTTTGACAAAAGCGATTTTCGAGATGTTGTTTTGGAAATGAAAAGTAATGGAGGAGATTGGAAAATTCGTAGATGTTCAATATGATATTAACGATAAAGCAATGGAAGTTGAGCATGTTCTTTGAATAATCCAATTCCCGTGCTCTATTCTCATAGAAGATATGTAATAGAAGCGTGTCTCTGTCGTTACAATTTTGTTGAAGATAGCATTTTCTAAAATAAACGAATTATACGTTTCGTGTATTATTGTTACCTGTGTCAGTGGACTCGTATTTGTGGTAAAAATTCCAGCGAACTCCTTCCTCTTAGCCAGTTGCAAACAGTATTCTTCCATCTCTTTCATCATGATTACGTTCTCAGCCGGACTTAGGTCACTGCTCGTCGTCATCATAAAGTTGTGAATAATTTGACCCTTTCCTTTTGGCAACTTTCGTTCTCTAATGGGTGCCTCCAAATATTCCAGAAATTCGAAAACGATCATCAATTTGGAGTCGAGAACTAACTCGGGTTCGTCCCAAAGATCAAAGTTCAAACCAACGCCGATCGTTCTGCCATCTTTGGACGATTTCACTACGAAACTCAAGTCCTTTTCTACCAACGGGTTCCAAAGTATTTCCATCATTGTGTTGTAGTCTTCTTTTGTTATATCCGGCATCAACCACTGCTCCAAATCTGCTTTACTGTAGAAACTTTCTGTGATAATTCTGCGGATCAGAAAATATTATTCTCCTTTATTGTAACTTATTATCTCACGTATAGATGGCAGTACTATTTTTATATTATAGTGGCTAAAATTGATGACTATTCGAAATTATCTTTCCCATCTTCTATAAGCATGTATCACAGATAAATTTCATTTCTATAATTTTATTTAAACAGAGGATTCAGAAGGTAATCAGTGTAAGTCACTGTTTATTAAAATTGATTTGTACCATACAAGTACCTTTTTTTGATGATGAAACTGTCTAGCGACAGGATAGTTTAGTCATTATAATGTGATATTATAACAATATGTTATAATATACTAACTTATACATATATTACTATATTGTACATATAATTATGATGTAAGAACTAAATTGTTCTGTCATACTATGTGATCAATGTAACATAATATATTATAATATACTAACTGTATATTGCTATATCATATTACTACATATAATTATTATGATGTAAGAACTAAACTGTCTCGTCAACTTTATTAAAGATTTTGTCAACAAAAAGATATTTGTATGGCGCAAGTCGTTTTTAATGAAAAGTGACTTGCATTGATCAATCTTTCAAATTATAAATTTTGCTCCGCAAGTATTACATTTTACTTTTACTCTTCAGTTTTAATATTCTCTTCTATTCTAACTCTTCAGTTTTAATATTCCCCATCAGGACAGTTCAAATATAAATTTATTACAGTCTACGTACTCTATCACATCTTCTTTGTGAGAATCGTTCAACATCTCAAAGATGTGTTCTTCTTCATTAAGACTATTCTCAAGGGGCTCGTCGTCTGTGCTGATTTTCATTCGATCGAGCACTTCACCCAAACTCTTCGCCGTGATAAATTCTGTGATCCCAATCTCGTAACCTTGATCCTGTAGCTTCGTCACCGTGTAAATCGAGTTCAAGGAATTTCCGCCCAGTTCGTAGAAATTCGCGCTGATACTGACGTCCGCGCGACCTCCTGCACCAATCACGGACGCCACGGTCGGAAACAGAACTTTCGCCTTCGCGAGGTCCTTTTCAGGTACGTTCGTGTAGTCGCAGTTCATGCATTGCTCGTTCTCTAGAACGTAAATGCAAAAATTGTAGATTTGTGGTGGATGATTAACAGACTCTGTATCTTTCTAAATGTAAATGAAAATTTTTTGAGAGTATAATTAGAAAGGTAGAAAGGTAGAAACTTATGATAAATATTAATAATGTAAGATATAAATTTTTTAAAAAGGTGAAAAAATAGAAAACTATTAACACACTTTAGATGTTTTACACAGATGTTCTTATTTTTTCTTATTTTTTTGAATTTCAAAATGTATGAAACTGGAGGACTGGATGTTTTTGGAACGTTATTGAGTTGTTGAAATTTTTACAATGTAAAGCGATAAGTGAAAATAATTAAGAAGGCTGTTGTTACCGTTGTTGAGATTAGAAGATTCGTACTGCTTTAGCAGTGTCTGGCGATCGGTCTTCCCGTTTGTTAAAAGAGGTATGTTGTCCACGATGATAATTCGTGGTAACATATATACGGGTAGAGTAGCTTGAAGAAACGTCTCGATATCCAACGTGCAGGTAGATGAATCGTTCGTTATAGTTACAAAAGCGAGCAATGCCTGAAAATTCATTCATTCATTCAAACAATTTTATGTAATATAATTTTACTTGGTAATATGTAAGATACGATGTATAATTGAGAATAATGTATCAAGTACACATAATGTATACATATAAAATAAATTGCACGTACATGTATAAATTAAATATACATACACATGTACATACATATAAATTTATATGAATTATATAGATTTAAACACATACATTATATATATATAGAATAATGTACCAAGTATACGTACATACATGTAATTTTATAATATTATGAATATTATTATTAATTCAAATGAATTAATTCAAAATTTAATGTAACTTTATGTAATAATCGTAATATGTAATTTTCCTTAATACATTATAGTTAAGCAGTCGGTAATATATAATAATAATAATAATAATAATTTGTACAATAATACATATCAAAGATATTGAAACAATTAACGATACCTGAGACAATTCGCCGGGTTTGTAACAAAGAACGACCACTTCGTTGACACCAGGTCCCTTGGATACCGCTTTCTCCACTTCCGTGAGGTCCACACGATGACCCCTAACTTTAATTTGTGAATCCATGCGTCCTTCGTATACGATCACTCCTTTCGATATTCTCGCATAATCTCCAGTGCAATAAATCTTCGAGTACTCTGTTCAAAGTGGAAACAGTTGATTGTTCATTTTACACAAACAGACTCTTCGTTTTACACTTTGATAAATTACAGGTTTTCAAAAACGATGTTAAATGATGAATCTTAAATCTTCCGATGTAATAAAGTCAGCTAGTCGCTCTACACTTTAAAATTTTGGGTCCAATCAAATTCTTTCTTAAACGTTTTTACAAATGTTTTCTTTAAATAGCGTCACCACCATTTCCGAAAATAGCACGTTCCATAAATTGTTCAATATGACAGGCGATAATTTTTCGATAAAAGATCGCTATGTATCTCATAAATTACCAATAGAGTTTAATCAGAGCCGTCGTCGTTTTTGAAAATAAAAAACAGAATTTACATAAACTACATAAATTCTAAATTAATTAATTTAAGTACTTTCATACAATCGCAATTTTCAATAAGAGTTCTGTTTTATTAATGACGTTGGATGTATGAACAGCCTTTCATTTCCATACCGTCCATGCTAATCCGTTCGATATAACTGTGCGCGATTATCAATCACGTGTCACACGCGATGAAACGCTTCGAGGATAAATAAATGTTCACTAAATGATGATGCACGCGTTGTTAATTCAAATTAAAAAAAAAACAACAACAAGGTATTTCCACATAACAGAGAGGAATGTTGTACGGGACGTTCCAGTTTTTTTTCCAGCCATATTTTATCAGAATATTCTGCAGATTAAAATAATGAACATGTACAGTGCCACGTCAGAATAAAACGAACATATGCTGATGTAGTAGATATTGATTTAGATACTGTCTATACTGTGTTCTAAAGAATTCGGTATAAAGAAATATCAAGACAAGAAAATAAAGAAAAACAAAATAATATTGCTCGTGTTTAAAAATTATTACCAGGCTTGATTTTCAACTATCGTCAGATTAATCAATCAGGGAAATTCAAGGGGGATGTTACCCGAGATTTAATATCAGTAATTATAAATCTCATTAATGTAATAATAAATTTCAAAAATTTCTACCAACTGCTAGAAATTAAATATATATAAAAAAGTATTTTTGTACTTTTTAACTTTTTTTTTATAATGATCGATAGTTTAATAAAACGGATGTTTATTTTATTCCGATGCTTTATCACTTAAAGCACACATGCTACACAATGGAGTTAAAAAAGAAAATAATATACAATATTTAATAAAAAATACCGGTGTGAACAAAATTCATAAAAATTGATCGTAAAAAAAGAAAAATGTATGGTATGCATGGTAATTCTGTACCGATACTGAAACTATTCCAACACTATTCGATTTTATGCTATTCTCTAGATGGAACATCCTGTGATCGTATAAATTACAATCGTTTACAACTAAATTGTTTAAGTTCGCAATGCGGTAAAATTTATCTTTGAAAGGTAAAATGTCTACGAGACATGTAAACGGTGAAAATTTTTACCTAGATCGATTGCATAAGGATTGTCCTGGAACTTGCGTGATTCGTTGTCGTGGATATAACCTGTTGCGAGGTTCCTTCCCGCGACTATCAGTTCTCCAACTTCCCCTTGCGGCACCAGTCTCATCTCTTTGTTCACGATATAAATCACGCAGTTGTCCAACGGTTTTCCTATGATCAAATTAAAATTAATCTGTTTTTGAATCTGCTAAACATAAACGAGACACTAATTGACAACGAGATAACATTACATTATTAGACTTGTACGGATTTTCACGCAAGTTCATAGTTTTGAGGATGTAATTAGAAAGATAGAGCCACGTAAAATCTACAAATCGTCTATAACTGTCATACTAACAGTTGGATATATTGGGTTGTTTCAAAAGTTTGCATGCGAGAAGATACATTTGGCTCTTTCTTTCACTTACGTGAGAAAATTATTGTTTTCTTTTTTTTAAATTCAAAGCCACGGTGAAAGTAAGGTAATTATAAAGAAAAGAAATCGAGGAATATTTAATGTATAATTACTATTTTTTTTTTTTAATTGAAAGCCGTAGCAAAAATTAGATAAAAATAAAGAAATCTTTTAATAATGGTTACAACTGAAGTTTAGGAAAAAGATTATATTTTTTATTTAGGAACTTATTTAAAAATTAATTGCAATTGTAGGGAAAAGAAATAATGGGATATTTCGTTTACCAATCGGCACTTTCTCTACATTCTGCAGTTGCTTTCGATTGCTCAAAAGATAATAAGTCACGTCCCCCATGATCTCCGTGCTGCCGTAAAAATTCGCCAGGATTTTATTGCCATTTTCGAAGGTGGCGAAGAATTGATCCGCCAGTGAAATTGGCAACGTTTCTCCAGAGCACACCCAAAGCCTCAATGAACGTAGCACGTCGTCCTTAGTCTGAAACACGTGGATTGATCGAGTCAGTCAAACTTGATAATTGCCGCAACTTAAACAGTTAATGTTAAGAGACTCGAGGCTTGATAATTATTAATCAGTTAGTTATTGATTCAAGGATGACGACGATCCATACTTGGTCGATGAGTCAATCGTCGACTCTTAATTATTATTAAATTAGAAATTGAATTAATCGAATTGAGTGTTAAAATTAATTGGCTTAGGAAACTTTAACTTTAATTCTAATTATCTATAAGAATGTCGACTGTCGACATTCTCAAGTTGAAAAGTTTGGTGGAAATAAAGTTTCATTCAAGTATGAAACGGAAAATTGAAATGAATGCGTGGGAAATTTTAGAGTTTGGTTTCTGTTATAATATCAACTTCATTTAAATTAAATTAAGGGGAATTCCGTTCACATGGAATAAATAAAAATTTCGAAATAGATTACATTTACATTTACATTTTAGAGAGCTATTCATTCACATCACTGTAAATGATGTAATAATTATAATGTATTATAGTATAATTTAACGTATGTGTAATTATATTATGTTATACGTCATTGTATAATACATATAATGCATATTACTATATAATGTTGTAATTACATAATATATTGTATTATATAATACATTATAATGTAATTGTATTGCAATATTGTATTGAATCATGTCATCTATGTGATGCGAATGAATATTTTTGTACTACTGACATTATCTCTTTTAAAGCACGCATTATGTAATGTCTGCACAAGAAAAGTATATTGACATTTAATTTAGTGACAAATAGACGTTCATTCAATTTTATTTTATTTTATTACAAACGTAATCGAAATTTCTACCACACACTAAAACACTGTAACAAGTTTCATCTACTAAATACTCCACTCTGTTTTCATTATCCCACGTATCTGTCTATTTTTGCACATATTATGCACGTGTATTATATGTATATATCTTTATTCTATTTATAAAGGTTTAAATCACGTATCTTACGTGATGTTTTCTGAAATATCCGACAGATTAAGCAGATAAACATCGATCAGCCAATTTTCATTCTTTTTTTCTCTGTCATTAATTTTTTTTTTTTTTCGTCTCCTCTTCTTATATTTCCTTGTAATAATGAAAATGAGAAACGAAGGTGAAACAGGATGGATTTAATGTTCCCCGCTCGTAAATGGCGAACCTGAACCGCATAAGGATTGCGTTTAATTGAAAGGGACGTGCTGGTGTCTTGAACATTAATCTCTGTCTACAGGGAATTGCGATTGTATAATAGAAGGGGTGGGAGGGATGGAAAATACGAAAGAGATAGGTAGATATTTAATAACGTTCTACGTCGTTTATGCCTACAATCGAAACGTAAATACGTAAAGATATCTATGTTGTGTGATTTATGATGTAGGATTTTGCACGTGTGGTTGTTATCTGCGCGTGTTGCAACAGTAATTTGCCTTCCACTTACCCGTAGGCTCAGATACATCAGCATGGAGTGTAGTAACGATGGAACGAGCACCAGTCGTTGAATCTAAAATTATCGTGAAAAGAATAGATTACTAGTTGGAGACTGAAATTTCGTCGAATGTGAAATTTACGACGACAAGTGAACACAATTTTTGAAACGCTCAATTTCATTATTTGGTGCGACATTACCCGTACAGTAGCGGGTAATTCAAAATCTTATGAAGTGGAATTGCACAGACGAATAGATATGATATCTATCTTAGAATAGAATATTATTATTATCTGTATATTGATCAATGTGAATAATTAACATCACACAGACATCTCATGACACGGAAGTTAGATTAGATATTGGAGAATCAAATTCTCAGAAATGAGGGTTTCTTCTTTTATTATTATTATTATTATTATTATTTTTATTATTTAATGCACATGAAAATTAGATTATTCCTAATATTGCGTTACACGTCATAGTACATAGAACTCACATTTTGGAAATATACTTATCACTTTATTGTACTTTTATCAGTACAAGTATCATTATCGAAATACCAAGTGAAGTGAATATTCCAGTGTTTAATTAAGACAAACAAAACTAACTAATTGATTCTTTTCTTCCGTAAGAAAACGAAGCTTCTAAATTATTAAAAGTTAAGGGCCAATTAGTACGTCAATGTAACAGTACAAAAAATATTGAGAGAATCTTTGGAATTTCTTTTCAATCAGTATAGTTCTAATATTAAGAAATAGAGTTTGATAATATAAATTGATTTATATAAAAAGAATTATTGCAATGGATCCTTCATCTATCCTTGATAGGTTAAAGATAGAGTTTTAAATGAGAGTTTTAAGTGTAATGAATTGGCAGAAATTTTGTTCATCAGATTTATCATCATTCTTTTCTACTGCCTTTCCTTTACGTTATTTAAAACAAATTTTTTATTGTCCCTTCTTGTTTGAATCTTTAAAGATTCTTCTTTGTGAATTTTGTTTCTTTTTAACAATTTTATTTGAAGTAACAAGGTGTCCCTACCTTGTATCTTTCCAATACCGAGATAAATCTCTCCGGATCTCTGGTGATATGTTTGGGAACGATTACTAGAGTTCGTCCTTGCAACAACGGCCCCCAGATTTCACATACGCTGTCCACAAACGTCAACGACGTTTTGAAAATACAGTGTTCCTCGTCTTCAGCATATGGTAGCTCTTGCCATTGCCATTGCAATCGGTTCAACACAGTGGCATGCGGTAAAAGCACTCCTTCAATCATAAAACTAATAATTAATGAGAGAAAAAATTCGAATTGAAATCCATAAAAATATCATTTAGATCAGAACGACAAATAATTTCAACAATTCTTATGTAATTACTATAATCTCATAATTTTACATAATTATAAAATTCCACATGCAATTAATATACACGTGTCCTATGGCTATATATTTGAGTTTCTGACTTATTTTTATTATATCTTTCGATTATAACAATGGATGTAACTGCGGCATTGACGCTGGAAAATTAACAAGAAAAAGAAAATTGTTCGTGTGAGCGATTATGTTCTTTGACTTGCCAAGATGAATCGAAGTAATTTGGAATTTTATATTATTGCAAAACGAAATTAGAAAATTATATAAGCGTTAATTATTGTGATAAATTTAGAAAATATTTATATTAACATATTTATATTAACATGAGAAATTATATAACTATATTAATTAATATATTAATATATTATATATTTTCGATCTAATGTGAAACTTTAACAAAAATAATCTATGATTTTTCTTCGCAAAATTCCATAAATTTGTCTCGTTAGACGCCCGAATAATCATAATACAAAAGTAATAGTATTACTATACATTTAGAATTAATGGAAAAAGCTGTCTAGTGTTTATATCTAGTAATTAATTTATATAAATAATAATACCTTTAGGCGTGCCCGTGCTTCCCGAAGTATACAGAACTATAGCAGTCCTTTCAGGATCCTCGTCGTACTCTAAATCATTCTTTTCCTCAACTTCAGACTGTTTTAACAGTTGCTCGTACGTTATCGTGTTCGTTCCCTCGTAAATAGACGGATTTGCTGAAAAAAGAGATACATGTAATCTTCTTAGGATTGAGATTTTTCAACACTTTGAGATTCTTCAACAGAAGGAAATTTTCACAAAAATTCTCACTAATTCGAGCCTACATCCAGGGGTACATCTAACAAGTTAGTCAAGTTAACAAGATCATCAACGATTATCAACGATCTGTTTAGATCTCGATCTTTTCTTTCTTGATCTCAATCTAAAGTCTTTAATTAAATTTGAAACGTTTATAATTATCTCTTTTCATCTTTGTTATAATATATTGTACTCGCTATTTCGCTTCGCGAAATTATTATATTTTATTGTTGTATCGTCTTTGCATCACTTTCATCTTTTTCTTTACTGGATTTTCCCCAGTTTAATAAATAAACAAATATCTTTGTACAGGGTGGGTGGAAAATCACTTTCTACTAAAATAAATCCGCAATTTTTTTATTACATCTATGTTTTCTTTTCGCAGATTCAAGTATACCAAGTTTGAACTTGAATTTAATTTAAAATTAATAAAATTAAAAAGTTTTTTCTTCATCAAAAAAGAAAAAAGAAAAGAAAAATAGGTGGAAAGAAACTTTCAGCCTATCCTGTTACATTACGTCATGCTGCATCCTGTCATGTATACATATTTTTGTAACGTTCAATTTTTCATAAATGCGTAAAACCCGCGTCTCGCGTTTAAGTGTACAATTTGAACATCGTTACTGATTCGCTCTGCACGCGCGCGAAATTAAGCGCATGTTCCACATTTGGGACTCACCATGAGTCAAGAAAGACCCTTAAAAGGGCAAAGAATAAGTGGAGAATTCTTGAAAGGAGAATTTTCCGGATTCTCTTGGAATTGTAATTAATGAATTGTTCAATTACAATTCCTATACGGCTCTCGTCTGAACGACGAACTATACACGGCAGGTGAGGAACGAGCGTGAAACAAACGTCAATGAAATCGTTAAGATTCCGGAAGTTGCGATTGCGACCGGGGAGAATCGAAACTGTTTGCAGGAGCGAGCAGTTACAATTGCCGACCTTCTAAAAATCTAGCACGGTGATTTGCATAGGTGGCAAGGTCCTTCCGTTTACCGCTCGAAGGAAAAATCGTTTTTCACGGCGCGACACGTTTCAATAGCAGCAGCAGTGGCAGCAGCAGTAGCAGCAGGCCTGATCCGACATGCTTTGCCTCTCCGCTGCGTCTCTCTCTTTCTTGCCGTTTCTTGCCGTTTCTCTGTGCACTTGGAATTATCGCGAAACGTGATGCAATAATCGACAAAGCGATAAAAAGCAGGATTTTTTTCTCTTTCCACCGTAAATTCTTCTCGTCTCTTCTCTTTGAAAAACGTGGATTTCTCTCTGAGAAGTTCAACGCTTTCGAAAGCACGAGGACGAGGACTGTCGAATTTTCTTTATTAAGCTTTACTGTCGACTGACATACTGATCCGCGTCAAACAGATCACCTGGATATCTCGGCTGTTATTGGTAAAAAAAAAAGGACTAAATTTGCTTGGTATTAAACGACGCGTAATGTGATTTCTTGTTGATTGTTTTTTCGACAGGACACGTGAAGGTTGTCTTCGTTATTTCCTCTTAAGTGAAATCGTATAATTTTCAACGATTCGTTCTACTTTGATATTCACGATTCGATCTATTTTGATATTTTCTAAGAAAAAGAAAAGTTTGCAAGAAAATTTATTTACATCGGAAAATCATTAGCCTGATAGATGCTTTAACCTTAATTTTGTACGATACATATTATTAACGTATCTTAGTGTTATTTTTTTCTTGTGATAGTTTTTTTGATAGGTGGACGTATAGAGGACATGTAAACGTCAATTTCGATTTTTTTAAATGAAATCATGTAATTTCTAATACAAATCCATTTGCGAGTTAATGGTTGAACAAGAGAAAGAGAGAGAGAGAGGAGGAAATTATACTTGAGATCCCTAGTTTTACAAAAATTTGAAGAGTCGAACGTAACATGACGGCGTTTCTTAGATAATAAGTTTTTTAAATAATTTTATTTCTTAACGCGTTGAATATCATTCCGTGTTAGCCGTGGAAAATATTCTAGAGTGACTAAGATAAGATGAATATACGTCGACAAAAATTTGACGAATAAACTACGGATTCTTAAACTGCGTTTCTTGAGAGAACTTAAAACTGGAAAATTGTCCAAGATATACATAATCTGAAAAAATATAATATAATAAAAATAAAAAAAATAGCATGAGACGATTTTATATGCAAAAACAAGAAAAAATAAAACGTTACAGAATAACATTTTTCCAGTTAACGCTTCGTCTTCGAAAGAATCGAGTTTGAAATTTGGTTTTGTTATACGAGCGACACAAATACAGTAGAAGTAATCGAGCGAATGCAACATTTACTAAGTTTAATAAATTTAGTGATCAAACGGTGTATGCCGGATTACTGCAATCGAAGCAAAGGATGGAAACACGAATTGTTAATTATTAAAAAATTAATATCATTATACGTAACACGTACATGTGTGTTCTTGAACAATTAATCAAGATTGCTATCAAATTAAAAATATACCAAAGATACAAAAGACGTCGAAAATTCTAAATGGTCTTTAATTCTTTGACCGGGGACTTTGATTCGACTATTCGGTCAGAAAAAGAAAAAGAAGAGAGAGAGAGAGAGAGAGAGAGAGAGAGAAAAAGAAAATGAACGATCGTTTTTACCTTCTTGCTCGATCACCACCGTAAAAGGTTTCGCTTCTTGTAGAACGTGTTTCATTCTGGTCATCGGGAACTCCGCGTCCAAAGGTAGATACGCCATGCCGGCTTTCAGTATGGCCATCAGTACCGTTGGTAGCCAATGAGACGGCTTCATGCATACTGCCACGAACGATTTCGACGAATTCTCTGGTTTCTCCAATTTTCGTAACGCTCTGGCCAATTTGTTGGACAGCTCGTTCAGTTCGCCGTAAGATACAGTGTACTCTTGCCCCTCGTCGTCTACATCGACGAAGTATGATGAGTTTAATATATATACTCGTTTAATGTTAAACGTACACGCAGACATATAAAAGCTAGTGGTATATCGAAAGTGGAAATCAGGGCAAATCACTGTCGTTACAATCGCTAGAGCAATATCCTTCGCTGCATCTTTCCACTACATTGAAATTTTTTCGTCACTCTCTCATGCACGGGAGAGATCGATGCAGTGGAAGGGGTAGCGCTACCGATTAGAAAAGTAGGGGCAAGGGCCGCCACTTCGCCGACTTCTGCTCTACAATATCTCGGACAAGCGATTTACTTGGAGAAATCATGTAGAAATGAAAAAAAAAAAAAAAAGAATTGTATTGGTTTCTGGGTCATAATCTACGAAATGAAGTGGTATTGTTCAAGGACATGATCACATAACGTCGGACCAAGGAAAATGATCTGACAGAAGTTTTCGAAGATTTCGAAACAAAATCTAAAGGACAATAACAAATTCTCATTAATAAATAACAAAATTGTTTCTCCATAATTATTATTTTATATATTGGAGAAAAAAGAATCAGATTTTCCACAAATATAAAATAAAAAGTAAAGTGATATCTATAATGATACGAAGGTCAACTTCAGTTCGCTAGAGATTATCCTCTCTCTGACTCTATGCTCTAGAATTTTCTAGTGTTACGATTTTTATCTTAATTTTTATCTTAATAGATCGAGATTTTTCTTCCTCTCTCGGGAACTGTTCGTACCTCGGTTTTTCTACAGCTTTTTTTTCTCTACCTCTTCCTCTATTCGCTACTAATAATAACAATATCAATGATAATTACCCTCATATCGGATTGCCAGTTGGTCGGAATAATTTGCCGCCGCCTGACTGAATAATTTATGAAGCAAATCCTTTTCCTTGCCGTCGGCGTTGCTGATCAATCGACCTTTTAACACCGACTGCTGTTGTATAGTGCCCATCTGTGAAGATACAGAGAGATTTGTAGGATTTTTTTTAAATTAACACCTTAGTTGAAAAGTAACCAAGTACTTTTAATCTAACTTACTGTCTAGTTTATTTAAATAAACTAGAAAATCAGAGGAAGTTTCTTCAACAGTTTCAGAAAATTATAGGGGGATATTTTTAAAAAAATTCATTCTATATAACGTAATTATTAATTAAAACTCAACCAGCTGAACCGAGAATTAGATTGGATTTAAATATTTAAATGCGAATCATGAAAATTATTTCAAAAATAATACAAATTCATGGATACACAAATCGTAATATTAATGATATATATGAAAATATAAGAAATGTTATAAGACATGTAAAGTCTGTGATAAAATATTTTATTTAAATCCATAAACACGAGTATAACATTTCTTTGAATAATAATTGTTACAACTAGCTATATATTTATGAAAATTCGTATTTCCTTGTATCCATTGATACAATTTACAATAATAATCAACTTAACAAATTGATTTAATGAATCGTTAATTTAATTATTAAATGAATTGATTTGACAAGCTATTGAATGACTTGTATAATTTGTACACAATTGTACACACTTGTGTTATCACGCGATTAATCCTCAATAATATTAAATTTAGGCAAGTAATTAATTAGATAGACAAAGTTATTGGAAAGCTAGAAGTATTCTAAACTTGTTTTTCAGTTATTATGACTCGTTTCCTTAGACTTGTGCAAATGCGTACGTTTCCTCCTACGACGGCTAGCGAAGTAAAATTTTACGCCTCGAGATTTATTTTTATCCTACTACAAAACGTTCAAACACTTTATGCATTCTGCACATTCATTACATCCACGTTCCAACTTTTCCACGAACGTACAAACATTCGGAGCAGTAAGAAAAAGAGACTCCAGCGAGTCGTTTGAGGCGGAGAACGCACATTAATTTGTAATTCATCGATCGGCAATTTCAAATCCCAAACGACAAATAAAAATAGCGTAACGTAGCCGACTTGAACAACTTCCGCGAACAAGGTGTTTTCTCAATTAGTCGCGGAACGATCGGTGGAAAAATTCGTGAAATTGCCGTGGGAAAATCTCAATGAAGAATAGAAGATCGCAAACAGGAAAGTTTCTCTTCGCCGATGGCGCGAGAGATTCTCCATCCTTTTTCTGTTCCTTTTTTCTTCACACTGTGAATTTACGTCCCTGAATTTATTTAGTTTTGTACTTTTCCGATTGATGAGTTCTCTCGTTCGATTTTATATTCGATCGTATCACGCGATATTTCGACGATATTTCGAATCTGTCTGATTTTATGTATTAGGCGCAGTTGTTACATTCGTATTTGTATTTTAAATATATTATGTTTGTGTAATAAGCGTGATACGTTAAACAGTAATATAACATACTATGGTATAATGTGAAATCTTACGGATTATATATTTAAAAACATAAAGTTCTCGCGGAGAAACGCGAAATATCCAAAATATTTAACAGAGGAAACGAGTTTCTGCCTAAGGTTTACCGATATAATTATATATCTTACATCAAAAATCTACCTAACAGTAATACAAATAGAAATTCATGAAACGAACTCTAACGTTTCTACATCTACAAAAGGTGGGCCAAAAGTCATTTCCTACTTAAAATTAACGAAATTAACTTTTTCCCATGTTTCGATGTTATTTATTAAAATAGGTGGGAAGAAACTTTTCCTAGAAGAAGAATTTTATCTGACAAGTCGTGATTAATCGAGTTATTGTGAAAAGAAAACTCTTTGGCAACTGATATCATATCAAGCCTGTAGGTGCCTTTTTCATTTTTCATTTTTCATTTTTTGCTGGCTGTCAGATCGATGCAACATAGATAACGATCAGAATAAAAATCGATTGAGAAATAATCCTTGCGCTGTTTCGCGTTCTAGAAAACACGAGGGCGTTATTGCGCCTGCGGAGCCTGTTATTATTTTACAGATGTATCGGCAGGAACAAAGCAAACGGTGGCAAGTTCGCCACTCACTAATTTCGTCATATCGGTGATCATTCGTAAGGAAAATTATTAATAAACCGATTGCACTCGATATGGCGGCGGTAGATTCGCGGCTTTCACTATACATATACGTCTCGCGTATGAAAGTTAATCTTAAAGTGCCCTGACCAATCAAGAGACTGATATAGAGAATTCGGGAGAAGAGGGCGGAACGATTCCCTTCGATGATTTGTTCTGGTAATTGTGAAAATTTAAGTCAAGAATTAAAAAAAAAAAGTGATTAGTTTATCAGTTTAATCTGTTGCTAGTCACTTTTAAGACACTTTGAGACATTCGGTTAATTTTGAAAATGGTCAATTTAAGCTCCAAAACTCGTCCTTTCCTTATACACACAAAACACACACACACACACACAAAATTTCACAGCCATAACAAATTCTTATCTTACAAGAACAAATATTTCCTGACTTTTGCGAGTTAATACTCAATAAATGACTATAGATATACAAAAATATCCAAACCAGATTTTCGTACAAGAATGTCTGAACTTTCTCTGGATTTAATCTTTAAACTTTTCTCTTTCTTTTTATCAATCACCCGCGTCGAAAAGTCTTTCGGAGTAAGAAAATAATTTTTTCGATCGTTTCTTTAGATATTTTTCCAAAATTACGATCGTAAGTATCTCACGTCGAACGCTTCTTTATTGATTTTGTACTTTTCTCTGTACTCCGAGTTTTGAGAGTATCGAATCACGAAGAAAGTATTTACAAAGTTTCGAATTCTCGAAACTCGAGAAACTTTGAAAATTTCTCTCAGAAGCTGAATTTTATTCTCGACTTTTCATCGACCACTTTTTATCAATTTTTTTTTAATTTCATTACACCCTGGCACGCGGAATTGAAAGATCGCTTAGGAACGCTAGAGTGTACGGCCCGAACAGCCATAATACATAATTTTTCGTAAAATTTATTAATGGTAAGCTCGTGTTCTTCATTTTTTGCCTTTATTTCTTGGGTTTCGATGTTTCGAAACCTAACCTACCCTTAATAATAATAATCTTCCACGTTAGAAACGTTGAAATTAAAAAAGAGAGGGAACGTTGTACGCAACAAAGAAACGCGTGAAACGCTTGCACAACGCCGGTGGATTTTGTAATGGAAAAAAGAAAAAAGAAAAAAAGAAAACAAGAAGTAGACGTTCTAGCGATTGAAAGTATTCGCCACTTCGAACACGATCGAACAACTTTCGTGAGTTAGTTACACTTTGGAATTGTTAGGTTGTTCGCTGTCGATATTCATAATCGAATCTGTCGGAAATGTCGACGGTATAAGGCAAGCGACTTTTAATGATATTCATCTCGATCAGTCATTTCGTGTCGTAATTTGAAAAAGTCTTGTGTTTTTCTTTTTTTGTGTTAATATCATTTGATTTCTGAAATGTAGCTAATAAAGTTCAATATCATTCCATAGTATATTAAATGCATAAATTAATAAAATAATAATAATAATAATAATAATAATGTACAAATAAATATATTAATATTGTATATAAATTAATCAGTTGTGTTATACACAGAGATATCAATCATTTGATTTCTGAAATATAGTTAATACAAAACAAAGTTCAAGTATATTATATTCTAGTATATTAAACGTATAAATTAATTGAATAATAATAGTAATGTATAAATAAATGTATTAATACGAGTTTGATGTATTTAATTGATTTCGATATTAGTTTGAAAAACGCAGTTGAATATGGTTTCGTTAAATTTTAAAAATAACTCCTGCAGTTACTCCTTTTGATCGTATGGTATTGTAACGAAAAATAATTTTTATATACTGCTTGCCAAAAGAATCGCAACAAAGATTTGTCGTAATCGCACGATCTTTTGATTAATTTTCTTCGCGAACAACTGACGTTTTACTTCTTTTTTTTTTTTTTTAATCTTCTAACCATACTTTAATAGCCGAAAAGACGCAATTTCCAGATTTGTAATTGCATCGATGTAATTTTTTGTACGAAATATAAGTTTAGATTAATTTATAATGAAATAAAATTCAAATTAATCTGAATTTGAATAAAATGAAACAAAGTAGAATTCAGGTTTGGAATCTGAGTTGGAATCGAAAACTAGCGATTTTAGCTTTTGCAATATATCAAAAATCAACAAAAATTCACAATTTATTATACACACGTATAAAGGATATCATTTGAACGTAATAAAAAAAAAATATAATACGAAACATTCAAGCGAGATTACGTCCAACTTGAAACCACCAATGTAACTTGCGTTGTAACTTTGTAAGAGGAACGTCAATGTAAATTCTGCTAAACTTTATTCAGACTTCCGTAATTCGCAATCGTGGTGTTGCGGTGTAATTTGCGGTTTCACCGAACATCGTACAACAAAATAGACAATAAAGGCATTTGTTCGACGTTCATTTGACGTTAAATACATGGCGACTGATTGCGAGTCTGTGAAACATCGTTGGTTGGACGATAATCGTTTACGCGGCCGTCAATGGGACGATGAGTTGAAATTAAATAAATTGAGAGGGGGAGAAAAGCGTTTTATATAATGCTTATCAATTGATAAAGGGATTAATCAAGACACTCGAACGTCGAAATGTTTTCCCATTTCGTTGAATTTATCTCGAAATTGATATCGACCGGTTATGATTGTCGAATTAAAAAGATAAAAATTTGAGAGATCGTAAATTAAAAAGATAAAAGTAAATGGAAAACACTTAAATAAAAAAAGTAATAAATAAAAAAAAAAAATATATATATATATATATATTTCGATTGATTTCAATTGACCTTTCTCTTTTGAAAATTCATTTTGTCAACGTGAAGGAGTTATTTAACGAAACTATATTCTTCTATTTAACTATATTCTTCAAATTACGTGAGCACATATTGAGACAAATTATTATATTCATTTTTTCAAATTATACTAACTGAGCCAAGCAACGTGGAAGCAAACCAGGACAGTCGCAATTATCTTTTTTCACTATTTCTCATGGCTAATCGCCAACTTTCACCAAACTTTCCATATTCCTCGTCGTGAATGCGCTCTTAACTACAGTCAGTCACGAAAATCTACATACATTTGCGAATATCGAACAGTTGCAGAAAAACCGGAATTTTGTAATATTTTATAGACAATGATTTATTTGTTGAAATTTGAACGGTGTTTCTTCTGTTAGAAAGAAAAGTCACGAAGTTTATTGCACAATTAAAGTGTATAAAATATTAAAGTCAATAAATTATTTAGGTGCTGCTTTACACAATCTACGAGTGGCTTAATTTGGTCGGCGTTATTGAAGTTTCAATATGTTTTATACAACGCACTAATACTGAAACATTCGTAAAAAATTGCTAGAGATATGTTTCCCCGTGACTGACTATAAATCTACACTTACACCGCGCAAATAATTGGACACTTGGCGCAATTTGAATCAAAAGATATTTTTGTCTCACTCGGACAGCCGCAGCGTCTTCAAGTTTCGTATTTATTTTATCAATAAATAATCGACGTGCTTCCGACGTAAAATCCACAAAGCTTGTACAAGTCATTCCGCAATGTCTAATTAGCCTGCTAATTCAACTGTGCGTTAAATAAGTGTAGGTTAAACTAAACTAAGATTCGTTCGTATTGCACTTTATATCGCTTGTATAATTCAGAAGCTTAGTTCAGATACTTAAAATGCAACATTGTATAGTATGTCGTTGCGCCATCGTGCAAGCCTTTTTTCTTTTTCACATGATGTTACGAACTGTTTCACCATAATACAAGGAACAAGGAACGTGCAATTATTCGCGTTCGCTCACCTCAAAAGCAGCGTCTCACGTGTGTCGACCTTTGTTTCCTGGCTTTTCGTCGTCAGGGATCCAACGAACCAGCCAACTCGCTTTCAAACAGCCGAACAGGTTTTACGAAACAGCGACCGACCAAACTTTAACTCGGCTTCACTTCAACTTCTCTGCTCGAATTTAGGAGACGGTGGAGACTTTCACTCCTGGCTTTTCTCAGCGAGAGTGCATATCACGAGCGGATATGTCTACGCTCGAACCGATCCCTCGCGATTCTCCTCGTTTGACCAAGTTCCCCTCGTATTCACGCTCTCCCCCTTAAGGCCTTAATAACAGTCGCGGAACACTGAGATTCTTTCGGTTTCTTTCGGTTCCTTTCGGCTTCCTTCGGTTTCTTTCGGTTTTTCCTTCTTCCCTTGGAAAAAACTTTCGCAACGTTTCTTCGTTGAACTCCTCTTCCGCTCGATCTTTCACATATTACGCTCTTCACGCTTGTTCTTCCTTTTTTCCTCGTACTGTGCACGATCACGTTTCTCTCTTTCTTTATTTATTCAAATGTCGTTCGAAGTGAAAACGAAGACGAGTTGAACGCGAATTCTCCCGTGTTTAATTAAATAATACGCTTGATAAAGAGGTATACACGCGGATATAGAGAACTATGTGGCAGTGGTCCGGGTGGTCGCAACTCGATGATCTTGCGACTTGGTCATCACCGGCCCGGTTACTCGGTGAGAGTGTCTCCTCCCGTTAACGTAGCACGTGCTTTTATATAGAACCGGTTACGAGAACCCTGAATTGTTCGTTGTCCCCCATCCTGCCACCACCATTTAACTCTTTGCATCTTCTGTGTCGGCCATGTTCGACCGTCGGCTGGCTCGGTTTGGTCCCTTCGACGATCGCCGCCGCTGCCTCGTTACTTCCTTCAGTGGATACCCCAACTACTCGGCGACGCTTTCGTTTTTTATACGTTACATCGATATTTGCGCCTGTTGCAAAGTATGGTTGCAGTGTTTTATTACGTGTCGTGATACATAAATATTGTGATAATATTAATTTCTCGTACTCCACGTACCCCTCCTGGACTCCTGTCGTGAGCTTTAGTCGAATGCAAAGGGTTAATATAAAAAATTATATCGTAATCATTACACATTATAATATAATACGATTGTAATACAACAGAGTGACAATAGCTTCATTACAGTGTATGAAATGACAGCAATATTATGTTGCAGCATTGCGATATATTATATAACACAGTTGCAATATTACATTATATTTTGTAACGTGTAATTATTATTATACGTTGTGTCATATATTATATAACATGGCAATGATATTATTGCAATTGTAAATATAATACAATTGTTTATTGCAATGTAATGTAGTCACAGTAGCTTCACAAGATTATAGATATTTCATAAGTGATAGTTGTAATATTATGATACAATATGGTTGTAGTATTATATTATATCATTATAACATTAATATATATATATACAAGTATTATCGTATTAATATGACAATATATTATATCATAATAGTATGTAGTCGTAGTAGCTTCACAAGATTACAATAGTTTTTCTACGTTATATTGTTGTATATTTACATTTATATACAGTTTGTGTACATTTATTGTATAAATGACAGCAGTAAGTATAGTTATACAGTATTACGTTATAACATAATAGAGTTATAGCAACTTCACAATGTACTAGTTTAGAACTCTCTTCACTTTCACCAGTAATAAAAAATAAAGTTTGATAGTAATAATTAAATAACTAATAATACATGAAACGTTACGTAATGATATATTAATAATGATGTGCAAATGATAATAATATATAAATGAAATATTGCGTTAATAAAATAAGTAAAATGCAACGTTGCCCCCCTTAACGAATCAATTAAAATCACTCAAAATTAGCACAGAGGGATAGTTCCAAGAATTATTCAAAATTGGCTCGAAGTAGAAAACGGAGGGAGAAGATAATGTAAAATAATTAAGCCGCTCGACTGAACCAATTACCGAGAAGAATTTACACTTGCAGGATAGGGGAGAAGCAACTCTGAGAAGATCGGATAAGAGGAAACCGATTTATCCAATTGCAATTTCGAACGAGCTCGTAAGCAGCGTAATATCGGACGATCCTTGAATTAAGAATTATATTTAATTAAACGTTTCTATGTAGTTTTATCGCGACATTTAGCTCGCGACCTCAAGAAAACCAATGAATCGTAAAATCACTTCACTCGATCGTTCCATTCAATTTTTATTGAATGCTAAACCAGACTATCTTTCAATGCCTCAATAAAGCATCATCGTACTTTGTTACTCACAAATTATTTCATCAGTCGAAATTTGCCTTTGACAGGATCGAAATTTGAAGAGATTAAAGCAGGCTCGAGCTCTCTTCGATTGACAATTAAAAGAGTCGATTGTTAGACCGATCAGTTAGATTTTATTTAGGAGAAATTTGAAGATGCAGGAAAATATGGTGTCGTGTCAACACTAAGCGAACACTCGTTTTATCAAGTCATTTATTAGAAAAAAAAGTTGAGAACCTTAAAGAATACTTTTTACATGTTTAATGTCCAACGCTATTAGACACGGACTCTATTGAATTTTCAGTGAAATTAAATTTCGATTAACAATGATTAATCGATGAATTTGGCAACAATCAAATTTTTAATTCAACTTTAATTCAACAGCAATCAGTAATTTTGATATGAATACTAACTAAAGTCAGGCAATACTGAAACGTTCTGCGTTTCTCGTTTTCGTATTGAATTTTTTAGACTGGGACTTTTCATTCGTGGATTCATTGTTATGTACTTATGAAAAATTTAAGGATGCGAAAACGCGAAAATACGGAAAAATATATCTCCATAAAAACATTTAATTATTATTAATGTACATGCGTTATCGAACGTAACCTTGAAGTCGTTTCATTTCTTGCTGTATTTCAGAATTTCAAACGTCCAAAATCGTCAACTATATCTTTGAATACTTTTTAGAAAAAAGTCAGGTGAAATGAAAAGAGTAATTATTAATACATGAGATTAGAAATCATTTGTCTCAGAATATATAAGATAATTAAAAATCCGTGTAAATGGAAAAGACGATTATCAACATTTGTAGAATTATATTATTTCTCGTATCGTTCAATCATACATTTCAATTTATTTCAAATAAATTCAAAATCCAAGTTGAAACAGTCAAGATATTATTGAAACTTGGTATTGAATGAGCCGGAGATCGTGGCACTATAGAAATATGAATCAGTCTGTAATGCGCGTTAGCTTTCAGGACCTTAGTATCCTCGGTTCTGTCGAGCAACATAGAGTCCTTCTTGCGATAAGTGCAAGATACGCTAAAAGATCGAAAGGTCTTTAAAATGACTGTAAGAACTGCAGCAAAATATTTGCCCAAGTCCCCTCAATTCGTTGACAAGTGGGTGCAACGTTACAAAGAGATAGAATGTGTGGATGAACTTCCCGATTGAGGTTCGGAGCGAGTTACGACGAAAGTTGACGATAGAGCGATTATGCGGCTTTGTTCGAGAAATCTAAACCTCTCGTTGCGTAAAGCAAGGGTAAGCTCTTTTGGCAAAAAGCGTAGCACAGTGTCAAAACCGCTGCTTTCGGTGAAGCACGTTGAAAGTCGTCTTGCGTGGACACACGAAAATATTGATCGTGATTGGAGTGATATTGTACTCACTGACGAATCTTCTTTCGGGGCTTTAATTCCTATAAAGCGAGCGTGATCTGCTTATGGAAAATCCATCATCGAAAGAACAGTTAAACGTTCACTGAAAGTGCATGTTTGGGGTTGTTTCAATGTCCGATGTTTTGGAACATTATGCATATTTACAGACACTTTAAATTATACGAAAGAGGTCTGTCGACATCTGTAAAACGATTGTTTAAAAATACTGAACACGAATGGGTTCTTCAAGAGGATAACGATCCCAAACACCGAAGTTGACTTTGCACCGAGTGGAAAACAAAAACCGGTATCAGAGTATTGGACTGGTCATTTCAGTCCCCCGATGCAAACTCAATCGAAAATGTATGGTCCATCATAAGCATGAAGCATAAACTTCGAGGAAAACGTATTTTACGCTTGAAAGCTCTTGTTCGGCGTGTGTGAAAAATCGGGAGGGCGTTACCTGTCGATAACGGTGGAGATTGGAGACACTGTTAATTGAGTGCGCATTAGTGTTTCGAACTTACTTTCGCATTATAAACAACTTTTTACAAAAAAAGTCAATTTTTAAAGAGATATCACGTCCACGCTCTTGTGAAACATACTGTATATTCGTTTGTTAGTTCATCACAAGTTGGTTTGTCGCAAACAAAATAGTTTCTTGCACTGTGTTATGATGACTGAAAGCTGATGAATCAACTCAGCCAATACCAGCAAATCGTACATCTGCTCAACGATAATGATGCAGATTTATTTGAGTGTAGCCGCAATGATAGAATGGAAATTAGAATTCCTTTTTTCCAGGTTATAGAATATTTCAGTTTCTAGTTAATTTTACTTTAACTTGAGTAAAAGAGTTCAACCAGTTATACACAGCCATTCTGTGTTTAATGAAGCAACAGTTCAGAAAAATTTGCAAATTTGCACAGATAGGGAAGAAAATATCTTGAACGCGATCGTTTGATCCAGACGAGACAGTTTGTTAGACTATATATACACGCTTATATAAGTACTAATAATAAATTACTTATCACGGCAATATCGTTAAATAAATCACTAAATTATCCGTTCAGCAGAAGAACATTTACGATTTGAAAAAATATTTGAATTCAAGCGGGTTCCTTCTAGTCAATTATTATTTTTATTTGAACAAAAGAACTGTTCCAGTTATATGCGTAATGTATCAAAGCAATAGTACGGATAATGCAAATTCACGATGATTATTGCACGATGTTGTGATTAAATTAAAATTAAATTAAAAATATTATCATTATGATCAAATTGAATGATTAATTTGTGATTATTATGCATATATGTGTGTGTGTGTGGTCTGATTTAAACAAAATAACTCGATACTTTATATATTCAAACGCATGAACGTATTATTATTTATCACGAGAAAACCAATTGATCAACCAATCCAGTTATCATTTAATATCCAGTCATGTATAATTTAACAAGAAGTATCTTCAGATATTTTAAATATCAATAATAAAACGCAAATTAGAATTTGTTCTTATAGAATATTGCAATTCTCAATCGATTATGTTTCAATTTTACTAAAAGAACATTTTCATATTCAAAGCCAATTGTATACATTGTATATATTCAACAATTTAGACAATGTAAATTTATAATTATCACGCGAGACATAGTGGTCTGATCCAGGCAGGACAATTTGTTGGACTATACTCAAATTCGTGAATGTGTGCAGTACAACGTCGATTACCCGAAACGTCAATCATTCGAATTTCGATTACAGCACGCATTATACACGTAGACATTTAAACGAGCAACGTTTGTATGTATTTTGGAACATATTTAGTGCCTCGTCAAAACACTGTTAAAAGAAAAAGAGAGTGATGCTGAAGTTAAATATTATCGAACGTTCAAAAAAAAAAAAAAAAAAAAAAAGAAAATGTCAGAAAATGTACAATTAGCTACATTAAAATTAGCGAGTCAATTATTATTAGAATTTCAAAATAATAAGAGAAATTTTTATTTTCTGTATAGAAGCTTGAAAACAGCAAATTAGATCGAGCTGCGAATGCATCACAAATGGAGAGAAAGATTCTTGAATTGCATCCACCAATAACAAGAGATAATGCAAATTTTTACAACGTGTATTTTTACACCGATTATTAGACATTATAACGTTTAAAAGCCGTTTTATTCATGATATGATCATAAATTTAATTCTTCCAGATCGGTTGTCCGAACATTGAATTTTACTACCAATTAATTTGTAACGTTCTGTTTTATTATTACTTATCACGGTAAAACCAATTGATCAACCGTTTAATGACGCATAACTGCGACGGAACTTGTGTAACTATGGGTTTTCTGATTCGATATACGTACATACTTTATACATACGTCGAACTAGAAGTTCTAGATAACTGACTAGGAATTACCCTGTTGACGACTTCTGTCGCACTCGACTAATAATTCCACGAAACTTTCATGGAATTTTTAATTAACTCTCTAATTATCATACTTTTTTTCACCGTGTGCTTCTTTTTTTTTTCCTTCACGCCAGAAGCTTGTAAGCAAATAGCAAATTATCGTCACTACATTTTACTATTATTTTATGTGATCGAAGAAACGAAACATAGGTGGTTGGAGAAGTGGTCGTTGCATTCCTCGCGACTGAACAATCTCGAAGAAAGAAGACTTGCAAAGCAGATCGATCGGAATCTCTTCTAATTTCACACTTGCTTCATTGTTCCATGCACGGTGATCCAATTGGTAGCGCGTGTATCGCAACTCCCGCTGCGGTATTACGAAACTACCAGGAAAACTTTGAAATGAATTCTAAACGAATTAGTTTTGTCATAATCGCGTTGCTCGATTGTGTCCGGTTATTTATTTCTCACGCGTACTATATAGCGAAAATTAATCCGCTATACTTAGATTTTATTAATTCCTCCGTTATCGCCCTGATGATAAATCGATGATTGACAAATAATTAATAATCATTGAATTATCAGAATAATGGTAATTAGAGAAACATCTAAACCGGATTAAAGTTACTTTCATCTCAAAATTGAATTCTTGCCGAGCCTGATTAAACAAGAAATTACTAATTTCACACGAGACGAGAGACGAAAATCGATTAAAAATATTATCACGCTGTTGATTAACTTCAAAATTGCAGTTGCATACTTCGAAATTTTGAATGGGACGTTTATGGGAACGATTGATAATGGCGAATGTGAATATTGTATGGCGACTGAGTGCCTGGAGATTCAAGGACTCGCCTCGTTGCACGTCTCGTGTACAGCTTCAATTAGCTTCATTCAAATTCAACGGCGTAATTATGACATGGTCAGGGCGAGTGATGATTTCTATCTTACTCTATCTTACGGTAGATAATTGGATAATCGTTTCAACGGTATCGCAATCGCGATTCACATAGTTTCTTCACAAATAGTTCCTTCTGTTTTTCATCTTGTCTTTTCCTGTTAGAATCAATTATGTAGCACTTCTGTTACTAATTATTCGTGATATTCATCGCTAAATGAGTTTGTAGTTTCTGTGCTGGTTAATTCTTTAATTAAAGTGGTGAGAAATACAATTACAAGCGTCTTTTCCTCAGACTCCAGTTGTACATTGAAATTAAATTCTTCTCTTTCTAAATTCGAACCGAGACTCGTCGATTTCAGATTAAAGAGATTCCTTCGTTCGAAGAAACGAATTCATTGAAAATTAAATGATTAAAAATTAAAAGTTCATCGAAAATTAAACGAGCAAGAAACGAATATCTACAAATTTTTATTAATTTCGAGTTGGTGATGGAATTTAACGTGTCTATAGATTTTATATTATAATCTAATATAATATACATTTATATTATATATATATATCTGTAATCTATAGATTATAACACAACTTGGAAATTTAATATTTAAAATTCAACGATTCGAAAAATTTTCAGTTCGAGAAACTACTGACATATTAAATATAATTACTGCGACGCGCAAAACCGAACGAAGATCGTGTTTTCGTGTAGCAGATAAGCAGCAACAATATTGCTTCGTGCGCATCAGAGGAATGTCCTTTCGTCTTCCGACGCGATACGTATTATTCCGATTTGCGTGCTCAGTAGGCGATCTGTATCGATTGGAGACGAAACAGAGGAAAAATCTCTTGCCGGTAAGCGAATTATTCTTTACTACATGGCGTATAGTAAATACGTGTAATGCGTGATCTGTATCTTATTGGAGCCAATTGGACTTTTCATTTTTTGAGTCGATGGAAAATCGAATTCGAAGGTTTCGAACTATCGGCCTATCATTGAGATAGGCCGGCAAATCGTCAACTATTCCACGCAGAATATATTTTGTTTAAATAATTTTCGACAACTTCGTCTGAGATTATGGCACTCTGTAACTATTGAAACTATCTCCCTTCCCTGTTCTAACGAGCTATCCTATTCGGGGGAGAATAAATTAATAATTAATGCAGTCAACAAGTACAATTTCCGTATAGCGTATTCTTTTTCGCGGACATTTGTGCGAAAAAATTCATATCTTCTTAGAAACAAAACGAAAGCAGTGTTCATTTTCAATCCGATTACAACACGTTTAGGGGAAGAAGAAGTTGAAGCAGGGAAAGGCAGTCGTTCGGTTTTTTAAGATTCGAATGATTCTTTGACAATTCTGAGAATTATCTTTTCGTGATCACATCCTTTCGTAAATATGACGTTGAATCTATGTATGTACGACAGCATTTATTTACTTTGCATAGGTTTACAAGTTGCGTAAGTTAATCAACATAGCACGTACGTACGACCAGGATAACAAATTTCTTTATCTAGGAAAATCGGTCAGCATGCCATTGCTTTATGATTTTTCTTCGTTTTGTTTTTCCATGCATCTTGGCTGTTATTTATGCAGTTATTCACGCAATACTTTCAAGCTGAAGAAAAGTTGCGACACTTGACTGTCATTCTTTCTTAAAGTGTATTTTTAAGTTTATCTGGATCAGAATTCTTCAGACCAGATTTCTACGCCGAAGAAAAGTTATATCACTTTTTAAATATATTTCCAAATTTGTATAACAGAATGTATCAGATCAGAATGTCCATGCCACGTATGTGATGAATATATGCTTTAATATTCAATTTCATTGACAATTATCTTACAATCAGTAATAATAAAAAAATGCACGTAAATGTATATTATATTAATGTAATAATGATACATTAATATTATTATATTATAATTAATATTATGTATATTATTATATTAATTCCAAAAATATCAATTGTCGGAAGGTATATGTTGATGTATCAGAATATTCTATATTGTCTTATCAATGTATTTATAATTTTAATAATTATAAATATAAATATAATTATATAATGAATATATGACATTTATGTCGTATGATTCATTAATATATCTCTTTCGACAACATTATTTAATATAATAATGGAATAAATAATAGTATAGTATGATAAAATAACAGATATAACATATTGATAAATATGATACTCCTGTAATAATATAACGAATGACAATATCACCTGATTTATTAATACATGTCTTTCGATTACTGATATATTTTGGATATAACAATAACATGATAATAGTGCAATACTAATATCGTGTAAGTTATTATATTACATCAATATAATCGTATTATGTTATTTATTATTTATAAACATACACACGTTACATTAACACAATACTACGATAAATAGAAATTTTATACATTTGCGGTACGTACTTTACAATTTTACACATGCACAAAGGTAATTCAAAAAATGGAATCTAGTTAGAAAATTAAAAATTTCTTATACAAAAATATTTGAATATTTTCGCATTGCACTGTCAGATTTTCCATAAACGCATAAAAATCAGCAATCTAATAATTATTCGCACCTTTTTTTTTTTATGGTGCGATACGTATTTTCCTGTTTACGAGGAAATCCCGTGTGATCTGATAAAATTGGAAATCCCGTAGAAATCGGGACATTTTCCTCGGTTACACTTATACTAAATTGGTTGACGTCACACGTGCCTCGCGATCTCTTGGATTTCAGAGGTCGTTGCCTGACCGCTGTGAATGAATCAGTCGAATGGGCGGTGAACGATCCTACCCCAGAGAAATGCTAGATCGATATACCACACGACCACATTTCTGAATGTTGAACCAACTTGAACCGTTGCTTTTATCGCGGTTGTTTAACTCTGTCCGTGCTCTGTTCGTTCGTTATCGAGATCTCCCCATGTCAGGTTTGTTTATATTCAATTTTCCTTCGTTTAATGTAGGGTGGGCCGATTTTTTCTTTTTTTTTTTTAATAAATGTAAGAAAAAACTGATTTTACATTAATTTTACATTACATTTAGAATTTGTAGGATTTATTTTAGTAGGAAGTGATTTTTTTAGTCCACCTTGTGTCTTTTCCCATTTCGTTTCTTTCTTTTGCGAGAAAACATAACGCGAGGAAATTTATAGAGTATTCAAAGAACGAGAGAAATTTGAAGAAAGAATGAGAGATCATTTGAAATCACGTGAATCAATTTCTCGAAAGCATGAATTTTGTACGCAAAAATTTATATCGTGAGAACTGAAAGAAAAACCACGTTGTTGCAAACACAGCTGATTACGATTAGTTCGCTACTTCAATGGTATATTCACTATATTCAATTGTAATATTTACTTACGACGTAAAAATTGATATTTACTTTCTGTGAATGCTGAACAAAATTTGAAACACGAAATTAAATTGATAAATGAAATAAGTAGGGATTGAAACAGTCGTAGAACTGTTTTATATACTTCGATTAGAATTAGAAAACAGCTCTTGAAAATATGACATTCAGTTCTAGCAAGTTATTTATATTTTGTTCTAGCAAATATGATATTTGTAAATTATAGTTTTCACCTAGTTTAATTTGAACTTTCAATAGTATGAAATTTTTGAATGTTGAACTCAGGTGACGAAAATTTAAGAAATCCTGACATTTTCGTTATTATATTCGTGTTCGTTTGCTATTTAAAATTCTATAAATTAACAAAAAAAAAAAAAAAAAAAAGACGAAATTGTAAAATAAATAAGGTCGTTGTAAAAGAGAGACTTGGATCTTCAAATGTTCTTTACATACTGCGACAATTTATATTACATTTAATTACATCATATGGTATCAACGTAATTTATACCATTATATAGCATTTATAGATAGCAAGTCTTCACTCTGTCACATAATTTGGACATACCTTAGAATAAAACGAACGATGCATTTTAAAAATAGAGGCTTCAAGCTTTAAAACGAGTACGAGTTCATTACTGCACGATTTCTTATTCGGGTGTTCGAACATTAACGCGTGGATCTATAAAAAATATCACAAATTTCTACAAACATATTTCCAAAATATATACAATAGTTCACGAAAGTATTCGAGCGCTTCCAATCTACATCGTTAATAAATAAAACGCACAGGTTAAGTTTAAGTTTTCAAAATAAGATTGTACGTAAAGTCACGTAGGAGTCTCGAGAATGTATAAGTAAAATTACAAAAAAAAATCTGACAACACATACAGGATTTACAGGGCATTTTGAGTGTAAACATACCGATTTCGGACGTCTTAGAAGTATTCGAACGTACGAATAAGTCTTGAATTGTTCGATGTTAATCTATCTGGTTGGTCCTCCTTTGGCATCAATAACGGCTTTGTCTCAGCCGGCTTTCCATACTGTATACAAGTTTTTCTGCTGTCTTTTTTTCAGTGGAATTTCATATTTCTGTTCATTTTGTTTTTTAACATTTCTTTGGACGTTGTGTCATAATTTCTGAGTTTTCTTCCAATTTCGGCCCATAAATGTTCTATGGGATTTATGTCACGGCTCCGCGGAGGAATTTGTAGCGTACGCGGAGTATTATATACGATCCATTCGTTTACAACTCCAGCTGTATGTTTAGGATCGTTGTCCCGTTGAAAATAGGTTCAATTTAATTGCACTTTGTTTCAAATTTTCTTTCAAAATATTCGAATATTTGTATTCAAAATTCCGTCGATAAAAACAAGATTTCCCGTTCCATTCGCCGCCATACATTTCCATACCACGACTGAGCCACCTCCGTGTTTCACAGTTGGAATCACATTCTGCATTTGCAACGCTGCGTGTTGCACTTTCTCCGCACATAACACTGTCCATCCGAACCGAACAAAATATCAAACTTACTTTCATCCGAGAAAATAACTTCATTCCAAAATGAAATATCTTTGCAAACGTTAGTCTTTTCTTTCTATTAATTTTACCGATACGTGGCTTTTTCCGTGATACTCTTCCATGGAAACCTTCACTCCGCAAAACCCACCGACATAATTCGGGATGTACAAAACTTTCCCAAAACTATTTGCAACAATCGCTGCAAGTTTCGGTGCAGATGTGCTCTGGGCGTTAGCTTCTTGTTAATAATATTTCCTTCCGTTCTCGACTTTTTTTTATTATACAATGTATCGTAGATTTACTTCGATTTAATAATTTGACAATTTCAAGATAAGATTTATTTTCATTATGTAACTCGAATATTAACTCACGTTCACATTTACTGGTTCACATTTACTGATTTTCTTGTGCTCACGATTAGAACAATTATGAGAGATTATACTCTACAAAATCTGTACGAACCACGCAACGTCTCGAAATCTACTAAAGTGCAATGTTTACATTTTGTTCATTGGAAATACGGTTCTTGTCTACGCGTTCGAATACTTGTGAGACGTCCGACATCGGTATGCTTACACTCAATGCCCTGTAAATCCTGTATATGTTGTCAGATTTTTTTGTCATTTCACTTATACATTCTCGAGAATACACTCCCGTGTGATTTTACGTACAATCTTATTTTAAAAACTTAAACCCAACGTGTGCATTTTATTTGTTAATGATGTAGATTGGAAGCGCTCGAATAGCTTTCGCGAGCCTACTGTATGTCGGTAAATTTTGTAACAAATATCATATTTTCCTTAACTCTCGACTCGTGCCATCCGCCAACGAGGTGCTCGATTACGCGAAAAAAGGAAAGTGCTGCTCGAATCCGTGGTAACTCGACGCAAACTGGCGAGGGAGACGAGGTCGATAAAATTGACCTTGGCGTTTCTTTTCAACATCGCGGAGATTATCAGCCTCGCCGAACGAGACGCCAGAGTGACACTTCCGGCACGAGGAAGCGCGCATGTAAAAACCTATTACGGAGCGAGTGTTGTCGCGGATGTGATAAATTAAGATTGTAAAAATAGGGTTATGCCCAGCGTGAACACCCAGAGGATCAACTATTGTTCTCGCCACTTGACCCAATCAGACGTTCAATCAAGGTTACGTAACACGCAAAATGCTCGACCGATGATCGTCGTCGCGTTCGTGAAAACAATCACCACCATCGTCATCATCATTTGTCTATCATTTCAATTAATACAGCGATGCAACGAGTCTCAGTCTTTGGTAAATTTCTAGCTCGGCAGTTTTCTCCAATTTTGGCTATTTCTCTGGCTTGTAATCTGTTTTGATATGACTTTTTTTTTTTTTTTAAGTAAGAACAATATTGACTCTATCGATCTCTCCCTAGTGACGACGAACCGTGGCGAAATAACTAAAAGTTAGTTGGAAGAAATCGCTGAAACTAGCTAGTTTATCGTTCACAGGCAAAAATGACTAACATTTTTTAAACTTTTTTAAAAAAACTTTAATATATTACAGTGGAGAGCGTAACTAAATCTTACCGTTAGAACCGATCTTACCGATCTTACCGAGCTCCGTCTGATTTTCGTCTTATCTTATTTCAATGCTTTGAACGTTCTTTGCACATTTGAATATCTCGGCTTTTCTCATCACGACCTTGTTTTTGCAAAATGTTTTTAACGCGTTTTGTTCCCACGGCAATGCTTTGCAGTTCTAAACGATATATAAAAACATTTCGGAAAACTTTGGAAAAAGGGAAAAGATCATATTGCGATCCACTTGGTCTCACTTTCAAAGCGTGAAGCCTCTGCTCTGACAGTCACTTTCAGCTTGGTTTCTTTCGACGATTTTGATATCACGCAGCGAGTGGAAAAATGAAGATACTTTGTTTTCCTCAGGAATTGTAAAAATTCAAACAATCTCTGCAGAGAACGACTTTGAGAGTATATATATATATATATATGATAATTAAAAAAGATATGATACTTTATAAATTTTTGTATAGCATAAAAAAGATCGTGATTATCACCAGTCTCTAATTGTTTGACGGTGTAGAGTGCACCTAACTGTTGAAGTATCTCTAAAATTTGAGAAATTTCTTGTTTGAGAGAATTCATTCAGCTTGACGTCTCTTCCAAGTAGCGCGATTCCAAGAAGTAAATAAATTCTCATGGCAGGTACCATTAGGCATACGTTATCTCCCACGTATTTAGTTATTCATAGACGTATGCAGACATTTCCATAATTGCACGATGTTGAAATTGCGAACGATCCACTCCTTCAGTCGCTTACATTCGTGTCGTATTGCGATTTTCAACGCAAATTATACACGGCTCTATGCTACGATCCGAAGCAGAGTATCAATTAAAATCGAATATTGTTATATTCAAAATTTATTTTTATTGTTTTATCCCCTTTTAAATATTGAATTCCAAAGAGACGAACTAGCGATCGATATTTTAAATATCAAAACGAATCTTAGAATCTGGTTAAAAACATCAAAGTAATTAAATACACAAATACGATTATTTGTATAAATACTTTGACATTTTACATTTGCTATTTATCTCCTTACGTCGATTTTTTAATCGTCTTTTAAAATTTTAATTAAATACCGAGTTTATTATCTAAAATAAATATATTATTTAAACGTAGTTAAATTTTTATTTGATAAAGCAATGTTTAATTTGCGCATAGCTAACTTTGCACGTGCGTTCTCGTTCTCGAAGGTCTTGGCACATCATCTTTATTTTTAATGTTTATCGTCGATAATAAAATTCTTAGCTTTGCGCGTATATTTTGCAAGACTACAATTCGTTAATGCGACACACACATCGAGACAAGTAATGATAAATATTATTTAAAAATAACTGTTAGTTAAAATAATTTATTATAGTTTATCTTAATTATATCTAAATAAAATATGCCTAGTCGGACCTGTCTCCTCTGTCGTCCAGTTACGTTAATATCCCTGGTGGTCCACGAATCACAGATTAATAGTTAATAGATGGTAAACATTGGATCAAGGTGTTGTCAATTAACCATGGAATGTTGGTCGATTGCAGAAAACATTGGATCATATGGATTCAAACTTTATTCAATTTATTATATACTAAATGTCTAATAATATACACTCGCGCATATTTCGCGTATTAAGCAACTGTCGGGTCTGAGTATAATAATTTATTAACAATCAACAGTCCGAAAGAACAGTTAACAATTTACATTCGTAAAGTACGTTCAGTATTGCATATTCTTTAATATAATTTAATATAAATGATGTAAGAACATTATTTTCTCACTTACAATAAATTCATTATTTCTAGAATAGTTTCTTTTATACCTGTTCCTCGTGCATGCTTCTCGAAAATCAATATTAATTATGGCACTGGTCTTCGTTGCGATGGTTCAAGTATAATGGAAATACTTCGTTTATAGTGTATGTTTACTTTGTTTATAGTTTTTTTTTTTCGTATAACCCCAAAATTAGTGTTAAAAATGGCACTACTATTTTTTTTTTTTTTTTTTGGTGATGATGGAAGTATATATATATATATTGTCACCCAAAAGTATCCAGACATTTAGTTAGTTTTAATTAAATTACAATTTAATTATAGAATCACAAGTGAACATTATATGTTGATAAATAGTTGATAAATGTTTATGTTATCTTGTATAAGAAAATAAGTATAGTAATATATACATATGTATATCTAATAATTAGACTGCGAATATTTATGCATTTATAGAAAATTTAACGCAAAAACATATAAAATATCGGAAATATAATAGTATTTAATGTGTGAAACAAACCTTTGCCTTTATTTTTCAAACTATTTTCACAGAGCTATGAATGTGCATAAAAATCCGCAGAAATATATAAAATAAATATAAATGGTATCTGCAAGAATGAAATAAGTTGCGGCATAATTTTTTAACATGACTTGCATGAAAATATTTTATAAAAGATCCAGTTTTAATGATAGAGATTTTTAGAAATATAAGAAATATGTTTCCATTACAAATAACATAATTTGTAAAAAAAAGGATTCTTCTTAACTCATAAAAAATGTAATATTTAAAAAAGTTCTAGCGAATCATGTATCTAATTTTAATACCTTGCTGCTCAATTTTGAAATAAATAATTAATACTTATCATTCGTCGATTTTGTAAAATAAATATCAGCTATATCAACTAATTATTAGCTATTAGCTATATCAATTAGTCTGTCGATCAAAATGTAATAATGCAAATCACTAGACACATCTCGCATTTAATTTTATTATTCTGCTGTTCAGTTTTTAAACAAAGAACACGATAAATATCACTTTGCCATCGTCTTTGAAAAATAGATACAACTGTATGCATCCCGTATTTAATTTTAATATTCTGCTATTTAATTCTTAAACAAATTTGTAAATTCTATGAGGACATAATAATAAATGCTTAAATATTAATAACACCAAAATAGGTAAAAATATTTTACTTTTTAAAATTTTCAATTTTTGAACGAACAATTAACACGTATTATTAATTATTTATTTCGTGGAAACATAATGAACGTTGCTTTTCTCGTCAATTTTTATTATTATTTTACTAAGTGTCCGGATACTTTATAAATAATCCAGCAATAGCAGAGTCTATGTATTAGTGACTAGAGTTTAGTATATCTCGAATAATTCTTAGCATCCTCAGCGAATCTCATATTTCTTTTTAATATTTTTTAACTTTTTCTCTTTTTTTCCTTCTTTTTTTCTCAAAGAAATTTAAATACATCGATCCCTCGTAGCTCGGACGCTCGCAATAACGGTTTAAATTCTTGCTTTTTTAACGATGGCGAGTTTTTCAAGCAAGAGGATTAAAAGATATATCGTTCTTTGCGTAAACTCATTCGATTTTCCTTTTCAAATCCAGAGAGAGGGACAGAGAAAATGGGAGAGGGTCAATGAAAAAGAGAAACGAGACAGAGAGAGAGAGAGAGAGAGAGAGAGAGAGAGAGAGAGAGAGAGAGAGAGAGAGAGAGGGAGGAGAGAGGTAATAAGCAAACAGGACGATTTCTTGACACTTTGCCGATATTTGAGATTTCCCCAATCGTTTCTACGTAATGCGTGACGCGCTAAAATAATGATAAATAAGCCGAAACGACTTACAAATCGTTATAGTTGAAACCTATAGTGAAAGATATCGTGGTTGCCGAAATATTCGATTCGTTCAAGCGTGTAATTAGCGTGTGATCGTTGCGATTTTGCCTGCATCGAGAAGTCTCATCAGACGCTTTTCTCCGAGATGGTGCTTCTGATGCTTCTGTTGCTGTCCCTCCTTTGCAACGTGCGTGGATGTCTTTGGGCACGAACAGGTGGTTCCCTGTCGCTGCCAACTCTTCTCAGACTGGTGTCTCTCTCGATGCGGGCGTTCTTCGGCGCCACCGGACCGCGAATATTTGTGTAGACCACGTAAACTGCTAGAATTCCGACGACGAACATCGCCACCCCGACACCGCTCACTGTGCCAACCTACGGATCGTTATATATAATATCATATATTACAATTATGATAGTAATTTTCTTTTCCTTTCCTTTTCTTTTCTAAGAGGATTTGTCAGAGTTATCAAAATTTATTAAAATATTTATTAATTTCTTCGGTACGAATTAATAAATGTGCAAATATGTCCTGTACATGTTTATTACAGTTAATGATATAATTCTCAATTTTCCGATCGAGTTAAGAAGTTATTCCTTTTATATATTAGAAATATATCATCAATTAAATGCAGATATGTATATTTTGTATATATCTGTCTATACGGTTGATTTTAAAAATTATTTCCTTTATATATCGGTACGCATCTATAACATCTCGTTATAAAATATACATGTTATATAAATGTACCTTGCGTTTTATTTACTCAGTTATGAAGCAATATTACACAGCTGACGAGCTCCGTACCGAACAGATTAAGTTCGCAAAGTTCGGGTATCCGTCTCTCAACTGAGTTTTCCATATAAATTTGCCAATTTGCAAACAGGTATTCTTGTATTCTTGTTAATGGATTATAGGAAGACGTAATAATAAAATACATACATTTGTTCACTACAAGTTAGTTTGCAACGGTGATACGTTTTGTTTCTCGCTCTATCGCTCTCTACACATCTCATCACACTACGGTATGTTTTCAACGACTGACTCCTCCAGGTGGCACAGTTCAGAAACAAAACATAACACTAACTCTAGACAGGACACACACATACCAATCATACATCCATGCTACAGACTGTACTCTCACTCGCACAGTCGCACATAAAACCAGCCATCGCAATTCTATATCTATCATAATGAAATATAAAATAAAGAAAGTCAAATTATTAACAGAAAAAGCGAAAGAATTGTGTTTTCTACGTTTCAATTTGGAAATAAACCAACATTCACATTTTCTATCGTTGACATGACTGGCGAGTTCCGTAACTTTACATAAATGTTACAATTTTTCGGGATCCCGACCCGACCCGACGCGACCCCCTACCCCTCGCCCCCCTTGGTTTCCACGAATACCCTGAAGAAGAAGATCATCTTGCACAAATTTTTAGCTCTCTACTTCCCTACTGTTTTCTCAGTAGTAGTTATTAGCAGAACACAAAAGTATGTACCATTCCCACGTATTAAATAAACACTAACGAGAAAGTTCCTAACAACTTTTCACTGTTGCATCGTAAAAATAGTATAAGCATCTTTCTGGAAACGAATGCACAAAAACTTCATGTCGGTAAATTTTTCTGCTGTCAGGACGAATATTTTGTAGTGTGTAACAAAATTGTAAGGAAGGCAGTAAGTGATGAAAGTGATAAAAGATAGGTTCTATATCCTACTACAGTCTATATGCATTGCGATTAGTTTTGAATATCTTGAATTACTGTTTAATAGTTTGAGAATTTGTATGAATTTCATAGATACTGTATGTTTGGCCAGTAAGAAGTTTTTATAACCATTAGAGAAGTATTCCCAGACACATCTCAATTTTTATGCCTCAGTTTCCCACTTTCCACAGAAAGTCTGCAACACCTGTTCTCACAGGATAGAAAGACTGGCAAGAGCAAAGACCCCCTCCCCTTTCACGTTTGTTTCTTCCTCTGTCCCGAGGAAGATCCTTCTTTGTTCCGGAGGTCTTCTTGCGCTGATGGTTTGCATAAATTCTTTGTTGTCAAATTCCCTGTTATTCTTCTCGATAACTCCATGACACTACGTATCGTTTTTATGTTTTAACCGAGCGCGTAAACAAACACTAGCGAGAAAGTCATACGGCTCTTAAGAATTCACCACACGGTACGAATATTATAAATATCTTTCTGCAAACAAATGTCAAAAATATACAGAAATTTAAAATCAGTAAATTTTTCTACATTTGATACAACAAATATTTTGAAATTCGTAATAAAATTGTCACGAAAATATAATATAACAAGAAAGTTGAAAAATGTGGTCTAATAGGATTTACTATAGTTATTTAAAATATTTTATTGTCTAATTAATAGTTCCATTAGGTCGGAAAAATCTGAGAGGAGAAATTGCAAATGAATCACCCTTGTTAGTTTCCTCTACATTAAAGAACTTCTTCCCGATACTTTGCACAAATTTTTCATCATCCAATTTCATATTGTTAGTAGTTCCGTACCACAAACAAAAAGTATGCGCTACATTCCATTCTCATATATTATAAATAAGAACTAGCGAGAAAGTTCTCAATAATTTCTCACAATTTTACATTCCGTAAGAATGGTATAACCATCTTTTTGGAAACGAATGTATAAAAATTTCATTTCAGAAAATATTTTCTGTTGTCGGGAAGAATATTTTCAAATTTGTAATAAAACTGTCAGAAAAAAAATATAACGCGTAAGTCAAAAATTTTGGTCCAAGCCGCGCTACGGGATCTTGCGTCAGTCTCTTATTCTCTGGTTTATATATTCTAATTGGTCCCTATTAGGAAGGCACATGTTAGATAATCTCAAAGCTGGACTTGAGATGATTATTGGAGGAAGCTGGTTAACCTCGGTGAGGTACTACGCCAAAGAACTGTCGCGATCCTACCTTCACAGCTATATTCCACTTGTTACCGAGGAGAGTGATGTTGTTTCACAACAAGTGGACTTCAGTCTGCGAAGGAGATGGCAGTCGTCTCTGGTTTTTCGCTCTACGCGGGAGAAGCGTTGCCCGTGTTCTTCTCGGCACTGATGGTGATGGTGTTTGGCCAGCAACCACTTCCTCGTTGTTCCCCGAGTAGCACCGGACCGTTACAGACATACGTTACTTATTTTTCTTATATAGTAACTGAGTCTTTCAAACGACCACTAGCGAGAAAGTTCTTAGGTGACAGTGGCTCTACCTAATTGTTGACATCCTAGTTGCTCACATGGTAAGAATGTAAATAGTACAAATATCTTCCTGCAAACGAATATTCGAAAATCTAATGCCAGAAAAACTTTCTACCGTCAGGACGAATATTTTGTAGTTTGTAACAAAATTCTGAGGGAAGGAATATGACGGATGACTCAAAAAATGTGTAACTGTTACTATTACAGTTTTATTTGAAATTTTTCGAATATCTTAATCAGAAACTTTTTAACCTTTGGAATGATACTGAATATTTTTTAAAATGTTTGAGTGCCGAGAATGGTCGATATGTTTGAAATTAGGAAACTACTATAACTTTGGTGAGAAATAATCTCCCATGACAGAAGTCGTTTCAATTTCTACGTCCAGTTATCCATTATTTCCAAATACCCTGTTTTATCTTGTATCCTCGTATATAAAATTATCAGGAGTATGCGGGTACCCGAAATAACGGGTCGTGTCGGGTCGCGTACTGATAGGGTCGGATCGGATCGGGCCCCTCGACTAAATGGGCACGAGATTAAACAGTATATTCGAGTATACGCGAAAATTATTTACGATGGATACAGATTATTCTACGCGTTTCTACACATGAAACCACATATAAAACGTGGAATAAAATCTGCAACCACCCATTGATCATTCGTACAATTTAAATCTATAAAAACAAGATTTAAAAAGAAAATCTAAATTATCAACATTAAGCGTTATCTTTTAAGTGTTAATGTGAAAAATTAGTTGATAGTAATTAAGCTAACTAATTAATCATCTAATCTAGATTATTATATTAATCAATATAATTGTAATAATTACCAATGTAATAATCGTTAACATAATTCAATGATAGATGACAATTATTTAATGCACAACAATGATTGCTAAGTGAATAAAAAAATGAAATGACAATTGTAATTAATTTATTAGTTTAGGATACTAAACGTATCAATGAATTACCAATATTCTAACTAGCAGTTAAGGTATATAAGGTAAATCTATAACTAACCATGGTCCACCATTCGGTGTTATCCATCTCAGAAACGAGAACCTGAGCAGCCTCGTCGTCATCCTCGTGTAGCATCTTGATCTCCTTAGGCGTGGTAGCGCAGCCAGTCTTTGTTCCTTTCTCCTTACTGATCAGCTTTTTGAATGTTTTCGGCATCTTGTCCTCGTCGTCGTCGTCGTCGTCGTCGTTGTCGTTATCGTCGTCGTCGTCGTCATCGTCGTTGTCGTCGTCGTCGTCGTCGTCGTCGTCGTCGTCGTTGTCCTTAGCGTTGTTCTTGTCTTTCTTGTCGTTATCGTCGCCCCAATGCAACTTCACCTTGTTCTTGCCGACTGCGATCGTGCCTATAGTTTGCAGATCCGAGTCCTTCGCTTTCATCAACAGCTCGAGCGACGCGGCATTCAATTGAGTTTCCTTCGCGTGATCCGCGACCACGTTCGACAGGACATTGTTCCAGTCGACGGCGTTCACTTGGCTCTTGCACTTCTTCTTTTTGCTACAGACACGTCAGATGGTTAACACGTTCCCTTGTCACGCGTATTGTTTCCGGGATTTAATTTAGCTAGGCTATGAAGGTATTGGAATATTTGTTGGGACTTTACGCTTAATCAAATTTGTATTATTGCAGGAGTTTTGTTATTATTATAGGAACTCTACATATTATTCTAAAATTGTTGTTATTATTATTATTAATATATTATTATTATTATTATATTAATTGTTTAATCCTGCTACGATCCATAAACTTCTGTAGTGAAATTTAATCTCACAACTTAATTAAGTTCTAATCTGAATATTTACATTTCAATATTCCAAAGAAAATAATTTCAATATTTCCAAGAAAAGAAGTTACAAGAAAGAAGTCCTACGAAGACTGTTTGACGTAAAATTTAATCGAGAAATTATACACACCGATGGAAACTTGTTCGTTGAATTTTTTAATTCTAGAAAAAATACGAAAGAACGTCAGCAGGGTTAAACAAAATACTAACCACCCAACGCTCGAAACTCGGTCAATCACCGGAGAAACATTGTGAAGTATTCATGCAAAATTCCCGTTCCCATATAACCAGCTTTTTCTTGAATAGCAAGAACCTAACGTAACGGCATTTGTTGTAATTATATGTAATTAGACGTCGATAGATAGTACAAGGAATAGGTACACACTGTACAAAGAACGAGAATTTCTATCACGGCACTCGTCGCACGTCGTTCAGGTACCGCTAACTAACATCTGATTCAATCGTTCAGACTCGATCGTTATCCTACTTGATCTAATCATACGTTGTTCAATACCGAATGAATATCTTATACGCGCGAGCGAATTTCTCGCAGGAAAATGACAAAAAAGAAAAAGGAAATGGGCGGAAGAAAAGCACAACTTTGATAAGCTACGTGACATCTAAACAGCGTTTAAATCGATGTTAATATCATGCCAATTTGCATTCCGTCCTTGCTGATGAAATTACAGATTTAGAAAATTATAGATAGCGTTAACGATTAAGTTCGATATTAAACTCAAATTCTGACACTTCAACTTGGCTGTGAACGTAATGGGACACTTACGTTCGCACGTGTTTTAGGTCAGAATGATCATGAACTTTGGCTTACAAAGTTCAATCTAAAAGAAAAGGTCGAGTTAGAATTTAATGCAACTTTTCGGAATCACGAAACTGACGAATTTTAAGAAAAGTTTGGTTGGAAATTTAAAAGTTTCAAAAACAATTCTTAAAAATTTGAAAAAAGTTATATTCAGATTATAATCTGACGTCACATTTTGTTAAATATCTGTCAAACTGAAAGAAATTAATTTAATATACGGTAGCGTTCACTTCGAATTCTATCAATCGAATTAAATTCCATTAATTTCCGTAGATAATCGTGCAGCAGATCATTTTTCTTTGTCTTTAACTTGTATAATAATATTTGTAATATTTCCCGTATGAGAAATCCTAAATATAATATCTAGTATTACAATTATAATCTCACGACGTCAGTTATTAATAAACAATCTGTCAGATGCAAACACAATACAAGTAATAATCATAGTCGTTAACAAATCATAAACATTTTTTTATTTTTTTCATCGACTAATGAAACTAAATCAACTTCAATTGATCGACCAAAGTTATACCAAAATTACGCGAAGTAATAAAAAGTTTTTACTTTGAAAGCTTGCATTTACTTTTCGCACAGCACGGTTGAGAATTTTTGCAATTTAGCTGCGCATGTTGCAATTTTTCATGGGAATGAACGATTAACGGGTAATCAAATGGTCATGCTCACCACAGCGTGTCTAACGCTTTCGCGTACGCCTTTATCGCGTCCTCGAGCCACCTGACTTCCCTCAGTTCCTCCGCGTCGTATTTACCGCTGTCTTTGTTCGTCCACCACTTCGATTTCTCCACCCTCGCTTCTAATCCTGAGAATTCGTTTCTGGAATTGAAGAAAGGAAGGAAAAATCTCGTGAAATCCTACGGGCAATGTCCAATCAATTTTTATTTGGTTATATTTTCGTGTATCTTTTTTTTTTAAATGGAATTGCACGTTTCTTATATTTTTTAAGAATCTTCAAAATGTATTCACGCAAAACGTATGGAATATATCTACTATTCGTATATTGCTACTATACTAGGCGAGATATGTATAATAATATATGTATAATAATATCATATGTATATGTAATATTATACAATATTGTGTATGTATGCTCTGCTCACATTACACAATATATATTGTGTGCCTAATAAAACGTAAAAATAATGAAAAAAACATGTATATAATTCGACAAACATTAACAAACAAGATAGTACACCTTGAAATATACTTTATATTAATATTAATATACATTGATATAATAAAATTTGGATAAAACTTTATCAAACATTTGTAATATTTCTTCTCTACGTTAGAATCTAGAATGTATTCAACGATACTTCATCATAACACTTCGTTATGTGCAAAGATTCTGACCTTAATAATGGAGTTTCACTTTACAGAAAATTTTCTTGCAGAAAGAAAAAAGATATTTATTATTAATTACGACAATTAAACTGCGATGATAGCTGCTTATCGCATGACTATCTTAATAACGTAACGCGTAAATATCTTAATAAAATCGTATCATATTTATTACATTATATAAGATTTCACGCTCCGGAAGATCTTTGTGGAATACCCCATTTTTTATGAATCATTTTACGCGTCATTCAGATTAAATCTGAAGGCAATTTAAATACAACAAGGCACGCGTAATCTTTGTAATTTCATTGTGACTCCGACTTATTCGCAGATACAACTGTAATATTACAATAAATTCAAATCGATGCTTGATACAAATATTGATACAATTTTATTTTACTTAATGTTTGTCTTTTTCCTCATTGTCGCTTCATTTTTCGCTTAATTCGTACCATATATTTTGTTATAACAAAGTTTCAATCGAAACTATAATAATAATTAATAAATAAATATATGAATAACAGAGCACACGATATAATTGATCAATAAAAATAAATATTAACTGTACGATTTTGTGTAGCTATTATTAACTATAATTGTTAAATAATTCGGATTTATAGACTGAAATCAAGCATCTTACGTATTATTATATTATGTGTAATACATAGATAAATAAATATAAAATACTGTTTGTTTTTAAAATATAGAATTTCCAACAAAAACTATAAATTAGTCAGTTTGACCACTTTGGTAGTTCTTTAATACCAAAGATATCAATCAGATACCTTTTTTTTTTATAAATAAATGAAATACATATAAAATACTCATCAATGTAATGAAATATCTCACAAGATCAAGATGAAATATCTTCTAAGCAGTTGTAACAAATGAAAGTCTGAAGTCTGCAGTTATCTAATATTTCTAATAGTCTATTCTAAATATTAAAGACACGAGAAATAATTAATTGTCGCCTAAAAATAAAAATAAAAATAAAAAAAAGAGAAATAAGATAAGGATAAAGATGTGGAGTAGAATGTTTGTATCAGAATCGGAACGGTACAACTCGTACAACAGTAGAATGGTAATGGTTTGTTAATAGGATGACAGGCGATGTGCGAGCTCGATGCGATCGCGTGCTAACGTTTGCGTGCATGAGCCGTCGGTATTTCTATTATTGGTCTGATGTTACACGCAAAGACTAATTGCACGATTAGGCTTGTTTCCGTGCGATTGTTATTAAAACAAATCGCTGCCATTTAATAACTGTATATGCAATGTGAAATCCGTTCGCGGTGACGCAATCCACGCGAATAACGCGCGAAGGTAAATTTGATTCGAACACGATTCGGGGAAACGACGTTCATTTTTCTGCGCCTTTTTGTTCTTCCTTTTTCGTTTTCATTTAGCCGCCCGTCGACCATAACGCCGATTGCACGATTGCACGACTGCACGATTTTCAAATTAACCGAATAATTAAAGCAGCGAATAATTTGATAAAGTTAAGGAGCAATCAACCGAGTTGCCTTTTCCCTTTTTTCTTTTTCTTTTGCAAATCGCTGTCTCGATCGACTGGAATTGCGAATAGGAATAAGACAGGGAACGTGGCTCTGTATACAATTCTTTCTTACGCGTTAATTGCTTCAAGAAATTATTACATAACGTTGACGATGATTAATGGATTTTGGATGCAATTTACAATCGAGCGTGATTACTGCGAGTAACACGGTAGCACGTTTTATTAAAAATGTGCGTGAGATCACGTTACATTTTAGTTAGTTACATTCTTGCCGAGAATTTTTTTTTTTTTTTTTCCTTTTATCACTTATATCGTAATTAACCGTAACTATGGGAAATTTCGTAATCGCGACTGCTAAAACGCGGCTAATAGAGCACAACTATGCGCACGGTTCGCCGATTGCTTTTATCACGGCCCGTTATCGACTTATTAAAACCGCATTAATTGCATCTACGTATAACGCAACACGGCATATCTCGAAAATGCCTGTAATTATCTGAATATCGCGCAACGTACGTGGTTGAACGTGATTCAGGGTAGATCAGCCGTCACGACTGCAACTGGACGGCTAAAGGTGAATCGTAATGAGAGGCCATAACCGGAATGAACAACTTCTTTTTCGATTAGAAATGACGAGACTCTGATCTCGTGGTTTGTATTAGGGATGATATTTGTTTAATAGTATTTAGTTGCAGAATATTTCTACTTAACTATTATATAATTGATTGTTTGTTAATTAATAATATATGATAAGGTTAATAAAAATTGTCGTTCATTTTAGATATTAAAATCGTTCACGTAATTTTAACGCTGAAAGTATCGACGATTGAAATACGAAACTTCGAAGGAGTTGAAGTATAAGAAATAAGAAAAAGTTTGTGATACAGTATAATGTTTATCTTGGATATCTCCGTTGTTTTTGGAGTTTTTGGAACTTTATCAATAAAAGTTGTTCGGTATAGAAAGGACTATAATAATAATAGGTTTTTAATTGGTACAGATTCGGAATTACGTGGTTTTTCAGAGGACGTGTTAATTGAGAAGAGGTTTTGCGAAAAAATTATCGCACAAAAGATATATTGTCCTTGTTTTTCGTGCAATTAAAGTTATAGTATCTTCCAAACTAATAATTTTTCGACGTACTTAAGTCAATATTTCCTTTTTTTTTTTTTTACAAGAAACATCGAGCTGTATGGATTAATATATATATAGAAAAAAAATATACGATTAAAAAAAGCAGATGTTAACAGAAAGAATTATTACTAGTTCGTTCTACGCTGAACAATCTTTGTTAACAAAATTTTTTCATATTTTCAAAAATAATACTAAATTTCCGACGTTTGAAAAATTGAAACTGTTGTAATTTCGCAAAAAGAAATCGATTAATTAACCAGCAATTAATGGGCTCATTTTAAAGCTGGAAGTCTCTACTTTCGAAATGTATCGCTCATTTTATTCCAAGATATCAGGTAGAAAAATAAAGACACGTTGTTTTAACAATTATTTTCACGAATGAATTTGAAGATTGAAGCCATTACAAGCCATTACGGAAAATAAGTGATAGCTTAATAAAACGAATGTTTATGTTATTTTAATATAGAGTAGATAGAAGATACACACACGTAACTCTTTGCACTAGAACTACCGGCGAGATTGTGCTGCCATAAAATTTCTATCAAAGACATTAAAGTACAACAAAAAAAAAAAAAAAAGAAAAAGAAAGAAAAAATAGAGAAATTTTATAATACATGGTATGCAAGATTTTATTTATACGCTTTACGGGAAAAATCATTAATATCTCTAAAAGTCTATAAAATATCCAACGAAAGTTAGAAATGTCATCTAACAAAATCAGAAAATTGGCCATTTTGTTTGGTAATTCCAGTGTTGAATCAAACGGCGAAAGAATTGAAACAACATTCAGATAGAACATGGTTGAACTCGGAAATTCTTCTCTTGATAAGAAGATAGAGTAATTTTAAGGAAAGAGAGATGTAATCCTTCTCTGTAATCTTACACGCAGCTACATGCGTATCGTGAATACATGCAGCGATCAGCGAATAGAGCAATTTTTTACAGGGAAAAAAGAAAAATTGGTTCATTTCCCACGCGTTAATTCACGCGAGATGTCGATAATGTTTTTCCTTTCATTTTTATTGCGGAAACGTTTTGCTTGGAGCGTTTGTCGCGTAATTGCATGATAATTATATTGCGATTGACAAGATGGACAAGGACAAGGACAAGGAATTGGAAGAGACACGTAAACCGGTGACACGTTCCAGCAAGATAAACGATTGATCAACGTATGCATGATTTTTTCATAAACATTCTGTTTCGCTTAAAATTGAAAAATGAATAGAATTTCGATTTAATTTGTATCGAGTCTATGGAAAATTCTGTGTTTTTTAAGTCACCATTCATGCGTTAAATATGTTAAATCGAGCATAAAACCAAGCAACCACTTTTACACAAGACTTTATGTTCAGGTATAAAAAAATATTTATCATGTTAGTGATCACATTTATCGAATATTAAGACACTACACGTGATATTATAAATTATAAATTATTATGAATATTATACATTAACTATAACATAATGTTATACATTATTATAATATTATGTATAATTGTCGTCGTGTGATATTATAAATTAACGAATTTACAATATTCTAAACAGATTACACGTTCATAAAAGTATAAATTTGCATGGAGTTTCTAATTTTTAAATATCGATGTTCACTCTCTTCTTTTTCAAATTTTCGTTAGCTCGTCATCATCTTTGCATCGTACACACAATCAGGTTCAGGTTAGATCGAAAAACACACAGCGTTATACAAATCAAGCAGAATGTTTAATAAATTGTACGGTCGTGAAACATCTCATGCGTATCTCCGTATTTAATATTAATTTATAATCAGTATGACGACTGCTTTCCTCTATTACACTGTGTGGACTGATCAAAGTGCAATAACTTTCAGCAACCAGTTCCGCTGCAAATTAATTTGACGTTTATTGTTGCGAATAAATTGTGCAATTGCACTGTATCTGTACGAACGCGGAACAAAGAAATAGATTGCAGGAAATTGTTTCCGCTACTGATTGTATTAATTAGTACTGGTATTAATTAGTCGGCACTCTGACGCGTAATATCAGTAATAATGATGATGCTTATCAGATCGTGGCGTGTGAAACCATTTTTGTAGGTGTTATGAATGATAACAGATAAGGATGGAAAGAGATGGAAGACGACCGTATGGAAGGAGATGAAACTGGGGTAATGAGTAAGGAGTGGAAAGTGAATGAGTGAAGATAGGTAAGTGAATGGTCGGATGCGTTTCGACTCGGAGTCACTGCCTAGAATCCATCAGTGGGGTTAATGGCAGCGACTCCTACCCCAGACGCCTGTTATTGTAACTAAACCTACTAGGTCTGATCCACCCATCCTAGCCCATTTTACAATTCAAAATGAAATTATCCGAAGTTTAGTACCTGAGAGGTGCTGTTTTAACAAGTAACATTTATCGACTATGTGTAGTAGTTGTTCGCTTTTACATAACAATAATGCATTACGTAATTAAATATCGTTCATTAGACAGTGTTTATTCATTGTTCGTTGGTTTGAAGCACCTGGCCTGCCGAATTTAACGCGACTGGTGGTTTGTTAATTGTTTCATTGCATAACGTGAATGTTAGTAAGATTCAGTGAATTCCATACAGTAAAAGTTGCTCGTGATTTTAATACTGGTTCTCGAGAAAGTACAATAAGAAAGAACATAGTAACTTTCTCGATTCACGTGGAAACTTCCATTATCAAATACAAACACGAACAATTTTTGTCGTGTAACGATCGATTTCAGATTTTAATTAATGTAGTTGTAATTGTTATATTAATATTTTAATTATCGTAGTTATTATAGTCATTATATTAATATTCTAATATTACTTATTATTATATTGTGTATTATTTATTGTATTTATTGCATCATAATGTATCGATATATTATTTATTATTTTCATATTATTATCATTATTATCAATACTATAATAATAATGTAATTGTAGTAATTAAATAATAATTATATAATAATGATAATATGCAATGTTATTACAATAATCAAGTATTACCAATTATTATTAATTAAATATTAAAAAATATATTATTATACATATAAGAATTAATATGATAATTGTTCTATAATAATAATATAATCCATTATAAAATTGTTTTACAATTATTTTATAAGTGGACGAAATTTTATTAATAGACCGCGTGTTTTAATAGAAGATAATATTTGTCGAGAACGTATTATACAAAACAGCTTAGATGAAAAATTACTTTACGTGCCAAATATTATCAGAACACAAATATCACATCAGATATTTTACACATTTTCATGCCCATGTTATGAGCATTCTATGCAACTTTGTATTTTTAAAGTTAAAAGTAAAAATGAATCTAAAAGAAATAAAAGAAATAAAAACACCTGACTGATGATCTGATCGATTACTATCGTTTCAGAGGGAACTGTAGACGTTGAAATTTTGATTATGGAATTTTCGTCATTCCATATACATTATGTTATTATTATTATTAGTTATTTACAACGATGATACTGGATTGTTGTAAATAACTAATAATAATAATAACATAAACTGACTCTACATTTTTACATTCTCTTTTTTTTCCCGCAAATGTACTAAAATTCACAGTCTCCTTATGAATTGTCCATAGCGAATCTATAGCGAATCGATCCAAAACGAACAACACCGAGAAAAGATACAATTCAATCGGATATTTCTTTTCGATCGATGGTTTTTAGACACTCGAGTTTGCATTTTGCAATTTGCAAGGACTCAACGAATGACAGCGTAACGATGGAAAATCATTTTAATACATTGTGAGGCAAAGAATTATAAGGCTACAGAGAATGGAACGTTGTCTACTCGGTTTCTAGACGATCTAACGGAATTTCCCCAGAAATAAACATGCACATGCTTCAATGACTTGCGAGCATTGGGCGATACACGATTATTCAAAAGAGAAAAATGCAAGCTGTTTCTGCGAATTTTAACAGATATTTACAAAAATATTTACCGATGGTTTAATATTAAATTTAATAATTCAATTTAATACTAATTTTTAATAAGACTTTATCTTCTTTGAATCTCTAATTAGTAAACAATTTATTTTATCATTCGTTCTAAGCGGATTTTTTTTTTATGTATTTTTAGCAACTTTGAAGAATTTTGGAAATATGTAAAATACAAGTGAAAACAATTCGCTTTTTATGATATTTAATAACATATCATATGGTGACATATTATATTCATAATACTTGGTAACAAATTTTTACGTAGATTCCATTTCTTCAATCATGTTCGTGATAATAATAATATGGAATTGCATAAAATTCCGCAGTTTAATTTCTAAGATTATTTATACAATATCTATTCTAACACGGATTAAACACTCAACATCCAATCCAAGTTAAAGATCTCAAAGGAGGACTGTCAATCCCATTATCAGACTTGTATTAATGCAACATTTCAATCTATTTCATGTAAAATTATTTTCAATCAATTTGTGCTATTAAATTCTATTAAATTATTACTTATAGTCATCCAGTAATTTATTAATCAATAGTCACAGCTATAGTCGTTAGTACCAGTGATTACAATATTACAGTATTACTTATCAATTATAATTATTTAGTAGTTATTAATTTTAAGGTTTAGAGTCAGTATTAATTTATAACGTTGTAATTGCTTGTAATTGGCCATTACTGGCCTGCAAATTTTTATGCAAATTCATAATTTTATGCAATTTCTTTAAATAAAATTTAATGTAGAAAAGAGAAACCACAAGGAAGATTGCTTTTTCTATTAATTATTACACTGTACCGCATTGGACGTTTTATATTTATTTTATATAATATTTTATATAAATATAATATTTAATAAAATATAATATATTTATATAATATATTTAATATATATTTAGTTATTATTGTCATTAATTAGGCTCACGGTTATTAACACGAATATTACAATTATAGTATTATAATTATTAGTTAATTACAGTCAATTCAACAAATGAACATACAATAATATAAAAAAAAAAAAAATGGACAGAAAACATTAACTACCATTTAAAGAACATTACGAGCACAATTAAGGTAGAGATAAAAGTTGGATAGCCTAAACGATAAAATCTAACCGAGTATTGTAAATATAATGCAATGTAGTAATCCTACAGCAAATACAACAAAGTTCTTATCTTGATCGATGAAGAAACGCTAACGTGTACTCGTAAACAAGAGAAAAACCACCGACCACATCCGATCCGTATGGTAATTTACTTCTTGCCCCACCATTCTCTTCTTGAACTCTGATCGACCGATTACGTGCGCGATATTTATTATCGCGTTAATTGTTCTCAACTGTAGACGCACGATCGTCGGTGTACGATCGTGAGGTTTTTGTCCGTATGATTCAGACGTTAATTCAGGACGTCCACAGGATGACACCGATCGCGAAGTGCAGAAGAAATTAGAAAAAAGAGACAAAAATATCCTATTGTGTTGTATTAATGGATGATACGCGAGTTGCGCAACAATCGATCAATCTGACTACCGTTTGCTCGTGAACGATCGTGAATCATGAAAGATCGACACGATCGACGATTTCAATTGAAACTGCGCGTTGTCGAGATTTATGACTCGAATGCAGTAAAAGTTGCCCCTATAGGTGCCTTTATACATATTTATTTATACGTAATAATAATAGACACAATTATTATCACTTCGTGTTTCAATAATTTTAATTTTTAAATTTAAATTCAATACCACAAATTAATTAATTTAATTTATGCCAAATGAAATTAATTTTTCAATGTAGTTTAATTAAATTTTATGGTATAATAAATATTAAAATAAGTTTCGTTTGAACTTGTTGAAATAATATTTCCTGGTAAATTTGCAACGTAATGTAAATTTCGCTATTTTAATCATTCGTTGGTTTCAATAAGACGATTCATATACAATTTCCTTGACTCGTAGTTAAATATACTATAATATAAATAATTCTGTAGTTGAAGTATTAGCAGAAAAGTGAACTACGTATTTCCATTTGCTTTCTATAAATTTCTCAATTTCAACAACAAACTACGTAATCAATTATTGCATAACATTTTCAGAAATGAAACTAAACTAATTAACTTCAGTATTGCAAAACAGTGTTGTACGTGATCAGTATATGTTGCAAAGTCAGATCGTAATTTCAAATCTACAATAATGATAGAACTGCAATAAATTCAACGAACGTTTGAAAGATATTTAAACGACATTGAAATATGAATATTTCAAGGAATATTACGCAAGATCGGACGTCCTCGATGTCAATTATTACTTTTCAGTACTTATGAATTTCTAGTTTACTATCATTTCGAGAAAAAAGTATCAATCTTCACTCTTCCGCCATTTATATAACGCGAGGTCGTCTTTGAAAAAGAAAAGAATTCAAAATTGTAAAAATAGACATAGTTCTGTTAGCTTTAGAATAAGATCAAGATTCTTTTACAAACAGTTTAAATCATTGATCACAGGTTTCGTGTCTTTGAATTTTTGAATTTTCGAACTTTTGAATTTTTGGACTCGTTATTGGTTCAGTATACATATTTATATGCTAGAACATGAAATTTTATAAGAATGCAACGTGTCACATTGACACGTTACAAGGTGACACATTGGGTTCAATTCCGATTAGAATTGAAAATTGTTTTCAAGGCTCATTAAGCGTGCAGATGTACGTATGCGTGATTACCTGGAGTCTTCGAGGAGTAGTATAGTGTTGGTTGAATTGACACGCTTCAGATGTCCCTCGAGGCGTCCTTCACTGACAACGAGAACGGTCGCGTTCACCGGTTTGCCGAAGAATCCGTCTTCCGGTGCTCCGATGTGCACAATGTGCGACGTTAAGCCTGAAATTTATTCCCGCTCTCAAACTTCCGACTTCCTACTTCCTAAGCCTTCCTAAGCCTTCCTAAGCCTTTCGAATTTTCAAATTGCCAGACTTTTAAATTTTTCGAATTCCTTCCAATCCTTGAATATTCTCAAGTTTTCAAATCTTCGAATTCTCGAATTCTGAATTTTCAATTTTTGGAATTTTGAAACACGTTGGAATTTCGGAATCTTCAAATTTTCTAATTTCTTACTTTCGAATTTTCAAATTTCCAAATTTTCTAAATTTCGGAATTTAGAATCTCCACCGACGTTCGAATTTTCAAATTTCCACATTTTTTTTAACACAGATCGTTTTCCATTTTCATACATTTCTACTATTGATTCATCAATTTTATTATTATGATTACTCTAAATAAATTTGTTTCGTGTAACGATACTTCTCTTAATAATTATTACTGATATTAATCGTAATCATTTAATTATCTCACCGTCTCGATCACCATCGTCAATCAACACGCAAAGACCCTTCTGAATGGCTGCCATTGTTAGCTTTTTGGCAATGTTTTGAGAGTCGTCTTCCCCATCTTCGTCCGCGTTTACAACCAGCGAGAATGATTTCCATTTCAATTCCTCCACGATCTTCAGCGTCCCCTGAAACAGAAAATCATGTTTCACGCAATAATTCAAACAATTAAAAGTCTAAAATCTACGAATGTTTGTGCATTTTAAGAGAAATTTAACTTTAAGAAGTTTCGAAAATTTTGCAAAATGTACAATGTGCAAGAGTATTGAAATTATTCGAAATATAACATTATTTATATCATAGCGTTATATCTGTTATTGTAATTGTTATATTTATCTATCTTACTTATTATTCATCCTACTTATCTCGGTATTTTATTTTACCATATTTTATTCATTATACTTGCTTTTGTTATTTTTAATTCTTTCAAATAACGTATTCGTTTTCACTTGGATGCTCGCTCTTGTTGCTTTTTCTTTTTTCTTTTATTGGAAAAGAAGATTGTCTGATTTTATTCGAACAGATAAATGCTTAATTAAGATTTCTGTTTATTTCGTTTCTTTAGTGTTCATGCAAAATGCAAAACTGCATAAGCGTTTGTAAGAGATTTAAAGTAATTATTAAAAATCGTCATTTACAAATGTCAAAGCAAAAAATGTATTAACAATAAGTCTCAGGAATTCAAATTTCAATCGATAAATACTAAATTTAAATTAACAAACGTAATCTAGCATCTGTCTAATATTTTTCTGCGTTGTATTATGCAGGGACAAACATATTTATTTCCTGTACACAATCTACCAAAAATATTCTCGATGAAGTAAATCACTCTCGACTCAGTATACTATACATGTACGTACATCTAAATATGTGTTATATTTCACAGATTTTAGATTAGGTTTAGATTAAGTTTAGTACATACGTGTTAAAATCGATCAACACTGTATATATATTCTAATTTATTGAATATTCATACATTGCGCCGATTAACATTTACGTTAAGACACAATTATTACCAGTGAAGCTTACGAAACAGCATCAGTTATGTCTCGCTCTAGTGTTCATAACCATTCTCAGATATACATTTGGTATAACCGAGAATTTTATTAACTGTTCGATCCAACAGTTTTTAAATTATCGCTCGTTCGACATCGATTTGATATTTTGTCACATGTTATTCAACATACCGCCGTGTACTTCTCCTTTCGTTGTGTAATTTCTTAATTATCACGCACACGATGCATTAACTAACGGTAGCCTTCGTAGCGTATTACCATAAAAATGATGAACGTAAGAAACTTTAATTCAAGTCTTCGATCTGCAATTACAGTGTAACGCGTCAATAATAATGTAACAGGATATACATAAATTACTCTGAGCGTGTAATAACATGTCAATACAAGGTAGCGACGAAGCGTTGATCCACAAGCGATTACTGTCGTGAACGAATTTTACAGTGCATGAAAACGCGAAGGGTTTCCTCTCAGAAAAGGGGAAACGTTGATTTTTAACAAGTTTCAATTTTTCTGAAAACGGGCGCGCTTCTGAAAACGTACGCGAAAACGAGCATAATGACACGGTTTCTTGAATTTATTCACAGTTCGATAAAATGGCAATTCTTGTAAAAGGGAGACTTTGATTTTTAAATTTCATTGTGGATTTAGTCACGAGAAAAATTTGTCAGCGTTTTCACGCACTGTGAAAAAGAAATGACAGAGTGACAAAAAAACATTCGGCGAATTATTAGAATCCTCTTTTGTGACTGTGCTGTTGCTTATAGATTAAATTAGATTTAAATATATTAAATTAACATTTAGATTATATTTGAAGTCAGTATTAGTTACATTTAATTAAATTTCGCAATTTAACTGTAATGAAATTGGAAATTTGCATTTCTATATTGTAATTAAATTACTGTTTAATTTAATCAAATTGGAATTACTATATTATATTAAATCAAATTTAAATTGCTAAATTAAATTGTTACATGAGATAATGTATTTCACCATATATATTAATGTAATATATTAATATAATATGTATTTAATTTGAATTATTATGTCAAATTAAATTTCAATTACTTCAATGATGAAATGATGTATCTCATTGCATCGATGTTATATGTTGTTATATACATGCATACATGGCATAGAACTATTAAATTCTAGACCATACGTACCATAGATTGCGGATTTTGTAGATTTCTAGATAGTTTATATTTTTGGAAAACTTTCATATTAGAAAAATAGGATTATAATTAGAGATTTGATTTACCTATTGAATATTCTAATCGTTACTATATACTTTAATCTTAATTTATTATAAGTCTTTTAATTCATTCTCAATATTACGTTCATTTTTTTATATCTTTAAACTTTTCATAAATACGTATTAATATGATATACTGCGGATTATTAATATAATTTATATTATATTATATTATATTATATTATATTATATTATATTAATATAATCCGCAGTATTATATAATATAAATATGTATAAATGTAGAAAAATTTACACAAGTATACAAATATATATTTTAAATAATATATGTATATATTACTATGTATATTACAATTAGATACATATAGCAGTACATATACATTATATACAATCTATACATACGTAATATGTGTATATTACGCATATTTTAATATAATAATCTACAATTATTATTACTGAAATTGAAAAGCATGAATGAAAATGAGAAACGTTTCTCAAATGTTCGTCTACTTAATTCAATTCTCGCTAAAGAAGACGTAGAACGTTGCGAGTGGCCCTGAATCACGTTGGCTCTTGATCGATATTCCTCTAATGCTTCAATTGAGAACGTTGCAACAGAGCTACTTTGTCTCAACTACGGCTCGGTATCAGAAAGGGAAAAAAAGCGTGCAAAGTGGTGCAAAAAATGTACCAGCAAGCGCTGTAGTGTATCTACAGTGTGTCCCAGATCCAAAAATGAGAAGAGACATTTTTATCCGAGGCTGTCTTCGTTTTACGTTTTCGAGAATATCTACTTGAATTTAATTATTTCCGATTGGATGCGGCAATTACAATCGAGGTTATTCCATGTAACGTATAAAATAGATGAAAAAATAAATGAAAATTCATTGTATCCATTCGCGTCAGAAAATATGGAAATTCCGCTAGTTATGTTTGTTACGCGGAATAGTCCGCTGATGACTGATTGAAGATATTCGACATTAATGCCAAGTATTTTCATTTCGTATTTAAAATTTAATATTTATTGGTATTGTAAATGTAATATTCATTAATATATCCTTATTCCAAGTATTATCTTTGAGCATGCGTATGAATAATGAATTCTATAACGATCGAATTAGTTCCTGATATTATATTTGCTATGTATTACATTATATCAGTGTTACACTTGTTACTGTGTTACAAGTATCACTATATTTTATTTTATTTTATTTGTTATTATCATTTTCATCGCGGTTTTTTATTTTCATCATTCGTTCGTTATTGTCACTCTCGCGATCTCATTGAAACAGAGGTTATGTCGTGCTCGAGTAACAACTTTCAAACCAAAAACAGCTACGTACTTCAAGCTTGATTTTTTTTTTCTCGAAAACGTGACGTAAACGTAATTTTCTCAAAAAATTTTATTTCACACTTTCAAATCATTGAATTTGCACTCTCTTGAATTGCAACCTCTTTGCATTCGTACCGTAATGGAACCTTGGACACTCTGTATATAGAATTTTGTGGCGATCATAGATGTCAGTCGATCTCGTTATTTGGAGGCTGTCACAGCTCGACTAACATTCGAGTTAATAAGCAGTTAGTCACCTGGACTAGATAAGAATCGGATTCCTTCACTAGATGATGAAGGTACGGGGAATTCGATTCACGTCTCACGATATGCGGCACCTTCAGCACTGACGTTATCTTGTGTACGGCTTCCGCATTCGTCGCAGTGTCTGGCCCGATAATTCCTAGTGAAAACAGTAACGCAATGTATAGAACGTACTTCCGATGATATTATCACCGATATGACAATTCTTTTAGTTTAATTTAATTCTCGATGTAACATCTCATCTTAATGTTAATAACAAAATCTCCATTTTATAAATATTCACGCAATTGATATAAGTGCGTGAAAACTCGCAGTGTAATAATAAGTTTGGTTAATGGTGACAGCAGAGTTGGGCAAAGGAGATTTTAACCGAGGAAATTTTAATCGCAGTAAATGATTATTTTCCAACTTTGGTTATTAATCATAATTAACGTAACCATAATTAAGTAAATTTTCTACTTTAGTCGTCAGTCGCGACGAACGATGAAATACCTCTTAATTGCGATTAAGAGTTAAATTTTTACTTCGATCGTTAATTGTTATTGATGATCAAGTTCCTTTCAATTTTAATCGTCAGTCGAACAGTTAATCACTGAAATTGTTTTTGTCTTTTCGTTCGCGACATCTTTCGATCGAGACATCTTGCGATAATGTAAAAATAAATTCTGATAAATTCAGTGAAAATGATGTTAATACTCAATTGACGACGAAAATAAGATTTTTTTATTACTTGACTGCTCAAATTTGTTTGTTCAACAAATTTTGAAGGAATTCAAAATAAGTTGTCTAGGCAAAGAATGGATCCGTACCTCTCGATACTATAAATCAGAAATATCTTATTTCTATTAAATATTTTAACTCTGAAGCTATTGAATGAATGAACTTAATTTCAATGAAATTATAATTAAATTCGATGTAACAATTGGTAATTGACGATTAACGCTATTGGCCGATCTTTTGACGATTAGTTTCCTTTAATCAACGACCGACAATTATTAATTTTATCGATCGATCAAAGTAAAATCGCGTTAATTTTTTACTTAAAATTAATCGTTAATCGTCAATCAGTCGATGAAAATTTTTACAAATTTTCTTCATCGACCGATGCCCAACTTTGTGACACGCCTCTTTGGCTAGACAAGCTAACACCGCTGCGTCGTATTATTAAAAACCGCAGGAATGTGAAAGGTTAGAATTAATAAAATGCAAGTATTCCAGTCGCGATCGTGAATTCTTTCGATTTCACGATTGGCCAACAAGCGGTAAACTGTGCGCGCGCTTCGAACAGAAGCCGATTGTAGCAATGAAAATCAAGGGGAATCATGGGAGATCATGCGAAACGTTTTTCTCGGCTAACAAAGTAGCAACCAGGAAAGTTTCCGTGATCGATATTCCTCCGAGGATAGTCGCAAAGCGTTTACCTAAGTAGTAAGGCGGTTGTAAACAGTTCGTATCTGCCCCCACGAGAGCCTTCATCGCCGCTTTCAGAGCGCCAGTTATGCTGCCGCACGTGTCCAGAACAGTCAGTTCTGCAACATAATTGAGAGTTGTGTGCTTCGTTATTCAGCGTGACGCGATTTTGTTTCACCTCGCGATCGAAGGTCGTCCGAACGAGAAATTAAATTGAGGAATGTTTTTTCCAAGGGTTAATTAATAGACGAGTAGAAGTTTATGGGCTTTGAGATTGATTAATCAATCGATCAGTTAATTAGGACGATTAGGTTTAGCACGATGCATGATGCATTATGTTAACAACTCACAAAGGAAATCCAGAAATTTAAAAATTTCTACAATTATTCAAATTAAATTTTAATAATTATTCAAATTTTGCTTCGTTGAGTTTGCAATCGAGGATCATTCGATCGAGAAATTAAGTTAAGGGATAAACGTAAACTTTGAGATTAAGTTAGAATTTAGAATGGTGGAGTTCTATTTTCTAAATAGAGATATTAAATAACGACAACAAAACGACGTGTTAATATCTCTAATCACGGAGATGAAAGTCCAGCAATTGGAAAATTTCCATATTCTGTTATTCAAATTAACGCGATTTTATTCCCCTGAACTTGCAATCGAAGATTATCCCATCGAGAAATTAAATTAATTGAGTTTGTTAAATTAATCAAGTTGATTAAATTAATATTTTTTCAAGGGTTAATGTGGACAAATAAAAGTAGTGGCTATGTAAGATTTGGAATTTAGACTTTACGTCAATACTAATACGTAGGTTTTGTAAAAAGACATTACATTGAGACAATGTAGAACAGTTTGTTTTAACATCATATAAAAAAGAAATAAAAATAAATAAATATATAAACGATTATATTATAAGCACGACTGTTAATATATAAAAATATGTATATATAAAAATAACGAAGATTATTCGATCGAAAAATTGAAAGTTGAGGGATATTTTTTAAGTGTTGAATAAAGTTTATAGACTTGATATTAATTAATCAATTGATTAAGGATTTAGAATTTTAATTTTGATTAATTTTAAATTTATATTAAAATTTAATATTAATTAATCAGTGAATTGAAGATTTAAAATTTAAATTTCGATGGTATGCAAATTTTGCGGAAGAATCAATATGCAACGTGCAATGCACCATAATATATATAATATACAGGGTAACCGGTTTTAATCTGTAAATGCAAATCACTCCAAACTATCTGAGGATAAAAAAGTATTTTAGATAAGAAATGAGTGGTTCCGAGAGGGTCTAGTGTAAATACAATCTGGTGTAAATAATTTTCTTGCAGATGAAAAACGAAGGGAGATAGCGTTGTTGTGTTCATGCTTATGTTCTTGTATCTCGTGCATAAATTTTATAAAATTGAAGTTGAAATATCTCCAAACTAATAATTTTGCGACATACGTGCGTTAATACCACGACATCGTTGTGAATATAAAAATATATAATAACGCGATATGAATATTAAAAATATTAAAAAGAACTTGAATGTTAAAAAATTATACAAGATCAGATTATTAAATTATATTAATTTAATTATTGAATTATCATTAAAATATTAAAAATAAAAGTGCCCTGAACCTTTCATGCGGGCATATACGCGGCCATGACGAGCTAATTTTAAAATAAGAAAGAAGTATTTCGCTCGACATTTACCAATGTCGTAGCCACTCGTTTTGTTGTTGTAGATCTCCGCGAGTAGTTTCGCGGCTTCGTACATCAGCACTCCTCTAGCGGACAGCTTCCTGCAGGACGGATCATCGTGAATACTCGTCAGCAGCGAGATCTGCGCCAGATTTCCGCATTCCGTTCGTCCGCCGCAGGTACACGCACAGATGACGCCCATTACCAACAAAACTCGTAACTTCCCCATTATTTCTCTATCTTACTTTCCTCTCTTCTTCTTCTTCTTCTTTTCGAGGTCCCTTCTTATATTTCTCTTTCCCTATTTCTATTATTTCTATTATTTTACTCTGTCCTTCTATTTGCTATTTTTATTTATACTTTTACAAATCAAATCTCTCTCTTCCTTTTATTGTATTATACTTTTTATTCTTCGATGTACTACTCTCCTCTTCCCCCTCCGCGTCCTTTTAATTTCACGTCGTAGTCAGAACGAAGCGATCGAAGGAAATCGTGGAATAATCGGCGACGTGGCACTGGCTAACGGACTGTAACACTGTTTTTCTCTTCCTTTCGTCACTGAACTTTCGCAATGCGACACGAAACGACATGAACGCGATGGAACGCGACGAGGGAGAACGCGAGGGCCAGACTCTCGTGAAGGGCGAAAGGGAGGGGGGTGAAAATCGCGAGAGGGTAGCCGTGGCCTGTCCTCTCCAGGGTAGCTTCTCCTCGAACTGTGGACCTTGGTAGTGAAAAGCGGAAGCTTTATATAAGGAAGCCCAATACGGTATGCATTAGGCGAATTTCTAGGGTTTTAAGGCCCCGGTTACCGCGCGCCACGCCGCGTGGCGTTCTCAAGACGACCTTGTTACGTTCCTCTCGCTGTTTCAACCCCGAGATTATATCCGTTCACTCTTTATAACGTTGATCGTACACTCTTGGTGATCGTTTCTGTTATAGTTCGCTGTTTAATACACGATATATTATATTGTTCGTTATGTTATATTGTAGTTCATTGTTCAACGGGTTAACTGAACAAGTGATCGGTGTTTCTATTTTTATGAATATTTTGGAACGATCAAAATAGGATGAATATTGTACATATTTTGAATGATGCTATAAAATGAAAAATATAGGTTCTTTTACTTCACTTTGGTTATATTTTAGAAAAATTATAATTGATTATAAATATTTTATGTGAATGTTATATTTTATTTATTTAATTTAATTGTCTATTATAATATAATATAATATAATATAATATGATATGATATAATTATAATATAGTATTCTATCGCTTAACTTTTTGAAGATGTTAAATTTTTTTTGGTTTTACAGTAAAGTGTATGTATGTATACGTGCTTAAAGGAGTAAAGGATATTTCATTTAAGTTCTTCTAAAGTATTTTTCTATTAAATATTATTCATCGTCTTCATTGGATAAAAAATAGAGCCAAGAGGAATAAAAAAGAGGAATAGTTTAAACACTCGTTGAAAAGTTTTACAAATTTTCTTGTATTTAATATTATCAGATCGTGGTCAATAATTAAATGCACATTGCGCATACTCGAGTTGACTACTATTTAATGTATAAGCTTTAATTATTTGCCACGTGTACTTGATTATAAAGAAAATGAATTTTGAAAAATTGAATATTCACTTGAATTTTATTTTATTATTCTACACTGTGTTATCGTATTTTATTAGTATTTTTAATTGACGAATTCATAACTGTTATTGGTTTCTACGTGTATTTCCAAGTAATATCAAGCGAATCTATTATTCTGTAAATAGTTAAATTAATAACACGTTTCAGTCTTTAATTGATTTTTATTTTTTTATTTCGCAATATTTAATATCTTGGTACTCTGATTTCTTGTTAAGTAAACCGCGAATTTTATACTTTTGTAAAGACGATTTACAAAAATGAAACTTGAATATTGAAAAATCGAAAAATAGAAGTTGTACGGGAAAGGAACGTAGAATGTTGTATTATTCATTAAATAGTTAGGATTCACACTTCGAATATTTATACTTTTATTCTTTACATTTGTATTATCAGAATTTGTATCTTGAATATTTGAATATTTTATTTATATTTGCATCTCCAAAATTTCCATAGAAATTTGCATGAAAGTTCACACAGTATATACTTGTGCGAAGGGACCTATTCCTTTGCTGTTCCTTTCATTCGAAGTCTGCTCCTCCGTCATATTAGTTTTGATAAACTAGTTACAACTCTCTTGCGTTGGTGTAGTAGCTTTACATAATCTGCCGCACAATTTTACCTATGTATAGAGAAAATATAGCAAACCAGGAAGCGGAACATATCATACAATTAGCGTGACACAAAATGTCTCATTTAAGACGAAGAAAAATTATAATAACAAAAAAGTAATAATAATAATAATAATAATAATAATAATAATAATAATAATAATAGAGAATAAGTTTACTATATATAGTGATAGATATTTTTTAATAATTATTGTATTATTCTTATTCTATTATTATATTTCATTTAATTCGTATTTTCTTGTGTCTTTTATTAATATTATATTCCAATATAATATAATATTAATAATAATATTATTATTATTGATTTAAATATCATGCTTTATATTACAATAATAAAGGATAATGAAAATTTAAATATCTCTTCGATCTACTACAAAACTGAACATCTTCTCTTTTAATTCAATCACTGCTTTATTATTATATTATATTATTATTTAATATTCACATTATCATGCTATATATAGCATAACATTATGCCGTTACACAACATATCCGAGATACAATAAGACGATAAAGATGCACGATAATTGGACTACAATTTTTTATACATCTACAAGAAAAACTCACGGAACGTGAATATAGAAGTTAAAAGCGTCTGGAGTTAAATTTTTAAAATTTTTAAATTTCTAACAATTTTGTTTTCAGCGTTTGTTTCTACGCTAAACGCTTCGCGTTTGTTTACAATACAGGATGAAACTGCATAAAAATCCGCATAAAAGTCTAAAAATTATGGATAAGTTTGTGCTCTCGAGTGAAATTTTTCGTACGGTGAGAACCCTTCTTAATCAACAGTAAGCTCGTTAGCATACGTACATAGCGTCGGACTAGCGAAACTGTAAATCCTCTCGTTGTATAACCTCACGCTTGCACAACCGCGACGATGCTAACGTATCTTCTATCGCGGTTCGACGTCGTTTCCTAAAAACTAGGTTTCCTTGTGTGAAAACGATGCCTCAACGCGCTTCGTGTTGTATGAAGATTACTTTACAGAGAATGTACAGAGCTGCCACTATATATGTAAAAAATATATATTTCGAAAATAATTTTATTAATTCTTATTACGAGAAAATAATAATTTCTCATTAATTTTTATTAATTTAACAATAATTTTGTATTAATTTTTTTCTAAAATAATAATTTCGAAAAATTATGATTATCGTTGTAGAAAAATATATATACTAATATTATAATTAAACAAATGAGCACATAACATGTATATTAAACTATTGTATTAAACCATACTAATATGTACTAAGAAATATACAGTTTCAAAGAATTATGATTATCAACACGAAAACATTGTAAATAAAATAAATAAATAAATATATAATATATGTTCAACTGAGATTGTCGATATATTAAAAGCAGAAATTAATGGTATTCTGGAACGTCTGGAACATCTTTAACGAACGAATAACAGCGTTTACATTTAGATGTAAAGATGTAAAGATGTAAAGATCAGGTGAAACGTTCCGTGTGTCCAATGGTATGGATAATGCATATGTAATCCGCATGCGTTAAATAGGCGTGAATCTAAAGATCTTAAAGCTCATACCTACATCTGCGTACATAAATATTGAAACAAATGCCATTGCGAATCATTGCATTTATATCCCATATATGACATGTACACGATAACGTATTTATTGGAAATAATGTTTCACATTTTACGTAATTACGAATTGTATCTTAATTATTTTTCGTGATTATTTTTCGTATTATTATTAATATCAAAAAATAGAAATTATATTATAACATATGTTGTAATATATTATATATTATAATTATGAATTTTTAATTTTTGCAATTGAAATGCCAAGTTCTCCACTCAGTTTGGAAATAATATTTTATGTAATTACAATAATAACTGTGATATTTATTATATATTGTAACTGTTATTTCAATTTGGTTTTCATATTTAATAAACAATAGTTCCAATAATAATCTAGATTATTTATTTGGTATTCAGACATTCGATTTTTTAATTTTTTACTCCAAATTTTCAGATTTTTAAATTTCTGGAGTTTCTTGAATTTTTATATTATTATCGAAAGTAAATTTATTAACACCGTCCCTAGAACAAACACGTATTAATAGTTAAAATAATGATTAATTTTAATTTTAATTTTAATAATAATATATTTTTGAAAGAAATGAATAAAATATTTCATTCGCCCCATTCATAAAAAGATACTTTGTAATTCAACAAATTATCTGCTCGAAAATTCTACTTTCATATTCGAATATTCATAAATAAAATACTTTATTCATTCGTGTTGTACGTTATCATATTTGTAACTATATTCCATGTTACATTATATTGCATATTATTAAGAAACACTCTATATTTTTATATTATACACTGTGCATTACATTATGGAGAACATGTTTGGATACGTATTTAACAAAAAGCGTAGTTTTGCTTGTTAACTCTTAAAGTGTTGTTCAAGTCAGATTGGTGAACGCGTAACAGTGGGAGTAGGTGTGGTACTTCCGTCATATCGCAATCGGTGCTAACGGTTTCATCAGACTGTAACCATGTAAATTTTTACAAAAACGTCGATTTTTTTCTCTTTTTTTTTCTTCTTTCTCGCATTAATTATCTGTGCACGTTTCGCAGTTACAACGTTACAGTGCTGCGAAAAACATTGTGCAAAATTGATGAAATGGCTCTGTTTCTCGTTGCTGACTACTAAAAAAAGCAACATTGCAATATATTGAAGAATTAACTTTTGTATCTTTAACTTTACTTATCCAAAATGTTTCTGTTTATTTTCTATCTACAGTTTCTATTCTTGTTAATATTCGGACGCTAAATTGAAGGAATAATACATGATAACAAACGTAGGCTCGTTTTCAAGTTCCGAAGCCTCTCGCATTTGAAAATGCGTCGTTCGTTTTACTTTAAAATGTTTTCACATCGCGTAAATGGGTGAATAAATGAAGGTGCTCTTCTTCTCGAAAATTCTATAAATCGTCGTGGTATGTAAACTGTCAGACTGAATCTATGGAATGGATTTGAAGACTGAAGTCTCTCCTCTACAACGATCCCCGAAAACTTGATGTATGAGTTTTTTGTCGTCATTTTATTGGACTTTGAACATTGGAGTTGAATGGTGGAAAGTGAAGAAATTAAAAAAAACATTTTCATTGCTCGATATTCGAATTTTAATAAATGAAATAATCCTGAATGTTAAACAGAGTTGCACGAAGATAATGTCAAAGGAGTGTAACTTGGACCGAAGAAAAAAAAAGAATCAATTTTATTCGTGATATATTTATTTGGAAGCATTCGACTGGGCAAAGAGTCGAATGTTTTTGAAATCCATTCTGTCAAAATTCACGCCGTTTGCTCGAAATTTTTACGTAGATTTTGACGAGGATGGTGGAGATAAGCTCCTCGCTGTAACAAAAAATTTACAGAACAAAAGTCGAAAAACATCGCCAAATTTTGAGAAAGCACATCGGCATAATCCTTGGATGAATCCAGAGAAATATTTTCTTCATCCTACTCTTCCCTAAAAGAAGATTTTACTGTAAAATATTATAAATTTATTATATAATAAATTACATGGTATAATATAGGATAATAAATCATAGATTATATAGATTACACAGTAAATATTATAAATTTATTGAAAAATAATAACACACGTGACATTTTTTAAATTCCTAGAGATTCCTAGACTTAAACCAAAAGAGTTCAAAGCACCGCTGTTTTTAATAAATATGCAATTAGTGGTTCGCACTTTCCAAGTTTAGACGTGCAAAATCAAATTGACGTGCGTGATATATTCGACGCGATTTCACAAAATTACCAAAATTCTATCTGTACATAGATAGAGCGCAGGACGAAACTTCAATAATCCGAGAAAGTGAAAATGAAGCGATAAAGTTACGGAGCGGATGTACAGTGAACGAGGAACTTTTTGTTTTATTATATAATATATATTGTAGTAGATACACGTGCGCCCTGCGCTGAAAGAGAAAGAAGAAAGAGTAGTAGTATCCTCGGTATGAAAGGAAAAGTCGATCGAAAAAGATGGATGGTGACTCTTATTGGTTCTGGGAATTTCGTGTTTGGTGAATTTCTTTGACACATTGTTTGCAGTTGGAAATTTTAATGCGTCTCTATGGGAGGATGATAATTTTTACATCGACGTGAAAATACGAGCAGAAATTATGTTACGTTGAAGCGTAAACTTGACATGCTGTAAAAATCAGCAGTCTGATAATTATTCCAATATGTTGTAAAATACGAATTAAATAAAATCTGAGGATTGTCCACTTATAATTGTTTATAATAGATGTAGTAGAGAGTAATTTTCACAAGTGGCATATGTTGCATAAAAATACATACTTTGCAACGTTTTATTTAAATTTATTATCTTTATAATAATTTATTTAAAATGAGAAACATGTTTGTTGTATTAGTAAAGAATCGAATTGTTTATTATATTTAATTTTATATATAAAGGGGATAAATAATTAAGCAGGTGGCAGTAGAAATCAGTCTACTTGCGTAGCTGCAGTCGGTTGAAACGTTCTCGTTAGTTGGCGCCACTAATCAACACGTGAATTTGTTCAATTGCATTATTATTTTTTTCAAAATTTCATTTATTTTCATTGATTAGCTCGTTAATACCAATAATTTTTCATGTAGAAATAAAAGTTCCAAATTTGTTGATTGTATTATCTGCAATTTTAATAATTTATATTTATACATTTTGACAGTAAGGTATGCGAATAGTTTTACTGAAAAAATTGTTTTAACGTTAGCTTTTACCAGTTAATTTTATTTCTAAACCTTCTAAAATTTCTCCACACTTTTAAATTATCTTCAGCTCTTTTTAATAAACTGAAATTAAAACTCGTCTTTCATTTTCTTTTTTATAATTTCAACCCCTCATTTGCTAAAACAAAAAATAGAAAACTTAGAAAAATACTTTCTTCCCTATGATTCCAAAATTAAATTCAAAGAAATATCGTAAAATGTATCATTGCAGACTTTTACTATAACTTAATACGCAAATGTATCGTTATCACCAACGACGTACAAAACGCGCAATATCGCACTGGCTTCTAAAATCCAGTAAAAGTTACTTTCACGGATCGGAAAATGTTCACTACTCAATTACCAATTATCAAGAAAATTTATCTGAAATGTGAAAAATTAGGCGATATCAAAATTATAAATATACAAAAAGTATGAAATAACACAGCGAGCGAGTAATTGAAGAAAGGTCGAACAGATAGCAACGAACCAGTTCCCAGAAAATTCCAAAAAGCCTCGGAACTTTCGGAAATTCCTCGAAAAGAAAGTGGTTCGCTCGCGACGCGATCCACGAGACTAGAATAATTCTATCGCGGCGTGCTCGATTTGTCACGTTTTGTAAAAGCGCGAGACAGAGAACGTTGAAGAAGGGGAGGGGTGTTGAAATGGCGGCGTTGGCTGCGAGGTTGATGTATTTGCGTCACACGCCGGGGCATTACTTAGTTAGCTTGGCCCGAGACCAACAATAACAGCGAAACTTTTAAAAGCAAGACACAGCGAGTCTTCCACCGCGATCTCGGACATCACCCTCCGTTGTGACTCGCCGACGTGTCTTATCTGTTTATTCGTACATCTGTCCGAACCCCCGTTGTAAATCCTTCATCGGATCCACGGTTATATCATACGACTAGTTCTGTGTATGTATATATATATATATATATACATGTTAAAATTCGCTTGGATTTTGGTGAACAAGGGCGCGAAACCATCAGTTCAGTTGATACTCATCGTTATCTTGAAACTTTCTTACGTATTTCTGTTTACCTCTTTACGTTTTTCATTTATTTGATTTTGTACAACATTTGTATTCATATTTAGTCTATATTTATATCTATATATTTTTATTTATTGTATTTATATTTATATTTATTACATCATATATTTATATATTTAAATTTGTACTTCGATTTACATTTATACAGGATGTTCCAAAGTTTTTCTCGTTCTGCCGTAACGTTTGACCCTTCGAGTGCTCAAAATTACCAAAAGTAAAAGGTATACGATGTATATTTGTTCGATATATCACGACACGTCTCTAATTAGTAAACCAATTATTTTATTTTAATTGCAACATACGTTTAACGAGCCAACCAATTATTTCATTATTAATCGTAGCATGATCTGTACGAGTGATTTAATACGAATGAATTATTTAAGGAGCCTAAATGCCGGGAATTTTTCGTGCATCGAGTGTTCGAGCACTTTCACGAGGATCGATCCAAATTTTTAATTTCGCTTTTAACTTTCGAAACTTTGTTTTAAATTTCGAACTTTTATATTTTGCGGAGCGCGCGCAAGATTCGCGGAAACGAGGTTGTCAATCCTCTCCCTCTCCCGTTAGCGATAAATCAAATGATCCAGGGAGCACGGAAGACCAGGCCCAGATTCTCAGAGGTTGTAGGCAGATTCATTTTTGTTGTTCCTGACTCTGTTTAATGGACACGAATGGGCCAAGAAAAATAACTTTGCCTTCTGGAAACACGTGAGAATTTGGAATAAATCACGGATATCGGCGCCGACTCGTAGATCACGCGGTCAATTTTTAGACGGCTAGAAAAAGCATCAAACGAACCGACAGGCTAGAGAGAATCTTGACAGGGGACAACAGGTCCGTGTCAAACGGCGATGCTCAGATTTATTTCGTGACCCCCCTCCCCCCCCCTCTCTTTCCTCGTTTCTCATTTTTCTACGTAGTCAATGAATAAAGCCAATCAGCTCTGGGGGGACTTGGATCTTGGAAATAGAACCTCGACGAAACCTAGAGCCTCGTGAATCATTCTTCTTTCATTCGTCGTTCTCTGTGACAAATGCGGGTGGTGTTTTCTCGTACGAAGAAGTTTTCGTCACTTTGTTTTAAAATTGAAACACGCATGTCTGTCTAAACAATGGATGACTTTTAATTAAATTTTTAACTCATCAGCGTTATATATAATCGATGTATTGTATTCATTACATGCGATCTGTTTATTAATCAGTTTTTCAAACGAAACTGAAACTGTTCCATTGGAAATTCAAATGTTCATATTTCACACGACTGAGGTTTGCTTCCTGAGGTCAAATCGAAGCCATAACTCGTGTCACGAAAGTTTTACAATAACTCAAAGAGTTATTAGATATAGCGAAGAAAAGAAAAGAAATGACACAGTTGTAAAACAATTATTGAAAATAAAAGGAATCCAAGTTCCCAGCGTTTCGTTTCTCCGGGGGGAGCAGAAGTGTCTTTTGCATAATTGTTGCGTAGTTAGCGTTGCAAGATAAACACGGTTCACGGTTCGTTCGTTTGAAGAGATTCAAGCCGGGTTCCTCCAGACCTACCGCAGTCGAAGGATTTCCGTGCGTCTTGCACAAAGACATCTTGCGGGTCGTGTCACGGACTTCACAGGCTGAAACAAATTGAACACGAGCGACCAACTCCCAGAAATCTGCCCGAGCAGAAATACGAAGGATCGTCTTTTGTTCAACTGTGGAAATGCGTAAGATTCATTCCGATGGAAGTTTTAGCGATGAAAAAGTGAAAGGATCCAATCAAAGTTTCCTTCTGCAAGCAGAGTTCGCTCGTACTATTATTTAGTAAGTCTAATCTAGTCTTTCGTGCTTCCGGTCGTCGTCTGATCCTTTTTATTTTCGCCAGTAATATCCTCCGCTTCGTGTTTTTGCTCCCGAAGGAGCAAGTGTTATAAGGAACGAGGATCGCCCTGTTATAAAGAGCAGGATCAAGCTTGATGAGAAATTGCGCTCGAACAGCCATGAAAATCATTTGAACATAATTTTCAAGCGATTTGCTTTTTCGCGGAGTTCAGTTATCAAGTTTTTGCAAAAAAAGAAATCGAAAAGAGCGCGCGCGAGAGAGAGAGAGAGAGAAAATTGCACCAATTTTTTACTTATTTGATTTATTGATTTTTTTTTTGTTTTTTAACTACATTGTTTGGTTATAATACTTTAGAAGATTTGACTGAAATATGTATCAGTTTCGCAAGAAAATCGAAGAGGTTGCTTTATTTTTTTTAATTAATTTATTGATTTTTTGTTTGTTTGTTTGATTACATTAGGTTATGTGTAAAGTAAAAATTTAAAAGATTTATATCAGATACGAGTAGGTAATTGCAAAAGGTTTGAAAACTTTCACGAATTTTCACTCGTGCTCTTCTCTTCAAGCAAGAAATTCAAAGAAAATGCGCCATCTTTTTATGTCGATTATATATTATATTTCCTCGCGTAAAAAACTAATTTTTAAAGATTTAAAAGGCGAAAAAAATTTGAGAGAGGTTTAGAAACTTTGAAACAAGTTGGAAATCTTGGCACATGTGCCAAAATATATTTTATAATACCAGATGGTGCAAAATTCGCGACAAAATTACAAATATTCGTATTTTCGTTAAATTTCACCGTTTCTTTTTTTTACAAATTTTTTTAAAGCACGCGCAAAGTTATTTATTAAAGTTATAAGAAAATCATCGCTCGCAGCGATGCGCACTGTCGCGTCGCGTCGTTATTTTAATGTGCGAAATCCAGAGCCTCCGAGTCGATAATTGGACGTTTAGTTCAGCGTTTCCAGATTTGGAGCGTGCGATTTATCAAAGTCCGCAAGATTACGTTCCGTTTGGAATACCGTGAATATTCAACGCTTTTGAAGAAAGTGTTGCGAGGAAAATCACGGAACGTTGCCTCGAAGACGTTCTACCGCGCTTAACTTTGAAAATGGGATGCATTTAAGTAACTAACACAGTCTTTCGTAAATAGCTAGAAATAATCTCCATGAATTGGAATTTATCGCTCTGTCAAAAGATAAAATTCAAGTCGACCATTTTACACGTCATTTCTGCAAACCCCTTTGCGATTTCTGCTTCATCCTGTGTATACATATATATATATATCATATTATATATAACTTTGATAATAATGATATAATTTTGATAACAATATTTTTTTAAAATTGTTATTTATGCAGTTTGTGATTTTTTCCACTTTATAATGTAGATTACATTATAATTTTAATAACATACTTTTAATCATAGAATTTTTATAGAATCTTGATTAGTTTTATAATTGCAGAGCACAATTTTTAATTTGTAAGAAACACCGTGAAATAAAGTTTGAACATCTCTGTAGACGGTAGCTTTAACATAATCGATACGAGAGAAAGAAATAAAAAGTTAGATAAATGGAAACATACGACACGACGATTTTGACAAATCTGACGTATCGCCTGACAATAACATTTCCCATTCTTTTTCTTTTTCAGGTTGGGCTGCTGGTCGAACAAAAAGTGATAAAACGTGTGCTGTTGGAGGCAATATTCGCAAGACGAAGATACATCTCTAGTTCAGACCGTCTCGTGCAGATATTAATCAGAGTTAAACGAAGCGGCAATCGGGGAATTGATAAGGTAAGATAATTATTCTCGTGCATAATTAATAGATCTTTCGTCTGTTCTCTGATTTTAATAGATTTTCGTGTAGATAAAATATAACGAAAACACGTAAATGTGGATAGAACGAAATAATTAGATTTGTTCCAACATCGATTTCGACAAGCAATTACCGTCGAGGGTGTTATTTAATATCGGTTTCCAATTTTGCTTCCAATTTCGTTATTGTTTTCTTGTTCAATGATTGACAGCCCGGGAAGGACAAGGAATTGGCATTGCGATCTATTTTCGCGATATTTCACGCGATGTTTCATTTCTTCGTGATCGCGCAGTTGGCGATTCGATCAGCGTCCCCTCGAATCTTGTCTGTTTCCAAATTTCTCTCGGGACTCCGCTTATATTATCTATATGTATCAGGACTTTATTATATTATTTATATGTATAGAGTGATTCTTATAGTGGAACAAATTATAAGAACAAAGTTAGCTTGCATCTGTATAGACATATAGACATATATAGCTGCGATAATCTCCGTTACTCGTGTATGGCATATGTGTTTCAATTATTCCATATTTGTTAGTTATTAATTACTTGTTTTATATATATATATTATATTCGTATTATATTATGTTATGTATATAATTGTAGTTATTCACGTTAGAGTTCGTATTATATTATATTATATAATATCGTTGGACAAAGGAAGAACGCTTCGTAATTCCTCTGATCTTCGTAATTTATTCTGTTGCTACTCGTGGACTTAAGAGCTGATTAACGACTGTCAAAGTAGAAGCTTTACGCTTTAAAATGAGACCAAGTGGATCGTTGTACGATCATTTTTTTCACGAGGTTATACTTTAGTTGAAGTTATCATGTTGCAAAATAAAGGAAGAATTGGCACGTGGGACAAACTATATTCTGTCTTCTCGCTGTATTGTAATTTTTTATCGTTATCAACAGTTAGTCGTTGGCGAACGAGGGTATATGTGATTGACCGTATCATTTTCTAAAATGAATATTCAAGGATGGATTTCAAAGGAACGTCAGCAGGCATGCATGCATGCACTACGTGTTTCGATTGAAATATTGTCGCAGCCTTCAGAAGGTGTGAATACTCAAAAGGATGATTGATTCCTCGACATGGTTGTGCTCTTTGATGTGAAACGTCATAACTATCGACGGAAGACACCGCGTTTACTTTCGTGTTATTTATTTCGACCTGAAGTTTCTCAGCTAAATAGGATACACGAACTGGTACACGAAAATCGTGGTCATGTCAGTACACTGCCAAGAGTATCGCGATTTTCAAAAGTTTATGCGCCGGTCCGTTCGAAATCTGTCGTTCAATTAACATTAATGCCCGGTAATATTTAGTTGGAAATCGATTTTACGAAAAAGAAACTCTTGTTCGCTAAATTTATTTAATCAACTCCGTTCTTTTTTGACAATTTCCGATCTGGGTGATATTTTGTTTTAACAGTAATAAAATTACGCGATTTCTCGTTTCAATTTTACGGTGAAAATTTTCTTTGTTCGTTCAAACGAGTAAAGGTAAAAAACTCAGGAATCGTAGCAAAATTGTTATGAAATACATAGCTAGAATATGATTTCTTCAACTTCAAGAAGCAATGATGCAAAATTCATTCGTGTTTAATCAGAACATTAATGATAACTCTCACGGAATCTTGTAATTTCTTTTTTTTTTTCTAATTTCCAATGTCTACTTCAAGAGTCATTTAGCAGTACGAAATTAATTAATAGGCACTTGGTCAAAACATATAAGTGACAATTTAAATATAAGCAATTTCGTGATATAAATTGTGCGATTGTATAATTGTATTATTTGATACATTGTCTACTTATAAAGTACAATAAATTCTTCTGAAATGTAAGGAGAACACATTAAATGAGAAAAAGAAAATGTACTCTGTACATTCTTTCGATATGTTCAATTATTCTAGAAGCTTGTGAAACGAGATATAAATAAATACGATGATACAACATAAACGAACATAGTGAAATAAATGAGATAAAAGATACAAGAGTAAAACAGCCGAACGAAAATATACATAACGGAAGTAACAAACGATCTACCTACGGGGGTAAAGCCCCGGGATCGGAAACCATTTTCCCTTAATGGCGGCAATTTTAAACGGGATCGATCCCTCGACGACATTAGCAAGGCATTCGTGCTTACGCGGCTCGTCGGCAAAGTCATTTATATTCCCGGTTCGTCGCGAATTGAAGCCACGATATCTCTCTTACGATCACGTTGAACGCGCACGAATACGGATTATCCTGTGAGAAATCCACGAAAACGAACCGAGAGCAAGATGAATTAATATAACAAGCCGGTTGTCTCTTCGAAGAAGCGCTTCGCGAATATATATATATATATGTGTAATTGGAGAGAATCATGGTGTGTCCTTCGTTGCATCGCAAACGCGTGACATCCGTACTAAGTGTAATTGAATAATGTTTACGTGGCGGCGATATCTGTTGCTCGTCGCGCCAAATTGCCGCGCGTGTATGCGCGCGAGACACAACACTTGTTCAGTATTTGTTCAGCATTCAGTGTCTAAGAAAATTATCTCGCGTTAAAAATAATTTACAGATTTTGCTACACGTGTCTCTAAATTGCCAATGTCGTACTGCAATTACAATTATAATATATTGGGAACCCTGAAATTCAAAAACTTGTGAAACTTCATTTCAAGCAGAGCAATTCATGTACGATATAAATCTTGTGTTACAATTCGGTATCGCTTCATACTATAATTCATACCATAATGATATGTGATAATATAAAATAATGTATAAATAGTTATATTTATACAACACTTCCATGATGCGTACATTTCACATAATACTTTCATAATATTTTTGTAGTACACTTTGTGCAAAATGTTAAAAAGTGATTCGAATAAAAACGAAAAAAACGTGGTAAATTAATAGCAACGAATTGTAACGAATTAACAATGGTAGAGTAAATGGTGGATGATAGCACGTAAACAATGAACATGTTAAAATAAAGAAGATTACCGGATGTAAAGATGCGATGCACGTTGCAAGCGCGATTATAATCAGAGTCATAAATCACGAAGGGCTTATTATATCGGAAGACTCTCAATTGAGGACAATAGGCAGGAAGATTTTAACCACTCTGTTTATTTTTCAATAAAATCAAATTATATCGAATGCGCGTGGACAATGAATGGTTCCATTGTGGTCCCAAGTATCCGTGGTAACCTTCTCGAGGGAGACGAGTGATGACGATCCTCTTTCCCGACTCGACATTATTGGAAATCCGCTGCCATCGTTTTTCATCCTGTTGTCTTTTGTCGAAAATGAAAATTCCTTAATCTTGAGCGGAAAAGGGACCGAAGGGTCGAGGAGAAAAAATGAAAACTTGTCTGTATAGTATAGTATATGTATAATAGTATGTTCTTTTTTATCTCGTTTTAGGTATAGATGCAGAGTTTATCACGTTGAGAGATTTAGAGTTAAATTTAGGTTGGATCTAGAATTTATTTTCAGCAAGGGATTTAGAAATGGATTAGATGTAGAACTTTGTTGTTAGAAAATTTAGAATTAGGTTGAAATTATAATTAGGTTGTGCTATATCATATTAATTATATGTGAAAATAGTTGTGCTCTTCATTGTGACTGTAGCATTCATTACAGAATTCACTGTATTATTCACTATTCATCATGACTATTCAATATATTCATTGTAATCATTGTACAATCTTGAATAAGTTCTCTAAATTTGTTCCCATAGCATTGTTCCCATTTATTTCAGAATTATTGTCGATATAAATAATGCTTGTTCGTGTTCATTATAATTCTACGTATCATCGATACTTGGTAATCATCAGTTGCTATGCGATTTCGATGTCTGGTTGAAAATAGCGAAGCTGACAAAACGTTTCACGTCGATCGGTTGAATAGAGTGGATTGTGAGAGCTAGACGGAATGTGCTTGGATTCCTAATACGGAATTCCATTTAACTTGCGTCTGTCTTCCTTCTTCTTTTGTACCCCGGTTGCCACCTTGGTAACGGATCATTTCGAAACCCGTTGAGGTAATAACGTATATACCCATCTCCCTTCTTGCGTTTCACCCGATTGCCAATGTCCACGTAATAATCTCTAGTCTTTTAAATTCGCAGTTGTTGCAAAATATCCTTCGAAAAGATCTCGTCTCGTTTCCATCGACGAGAACAAACGAAAATGGCAAAGACAAAGCGCGATCGATATCTTCGAACATATCAAAGCCCTTGTACAGGGCTGATCGTGGAATATTTTATGGAGTAGATTGCGAATTTTTGTGAGTTCGTAGAAAATTTAGAAACGCGAGATTGCACTCGATTGCACTCGATTGCACTCGATTGCACGTGTAAAATCCAAAGTATAGCGTTTTCTTTTCTTCCCGTTTTCACTACGCTTTTATTTTCGAAGATATGAATTTGCATGGAAATGCGTGAAGGTAAAAATGTTGCATAAATACAGAATAGCAAGTAATCTTTCGTTATATGAAATTTTCACTCGTATAATTTTTTTCACTAATAGTTTTATCATTCTTGTTGTTAGAATTATTGTATGATTTTACATTAAAAATTGTAGCAATAACAATCATTTTATTGCGTAGAATTTTTGTTTATAAATTTACTATAATCTGTCTGAATTTATTATAAAATTAATAATGTCTCTCAGTCTTGTTAAGATCTCTTTGCGCGTACTTTAAATAAGAAAGTACGCGTACCAACAGTGATCCTTTGAACTTCCTTCAAATTTAAACAATTTATTAACATTGAAAAAAAAATGTACGAAATATGAAGATTATTGATTTCTTTACTGGATATAAAGTCGTTGGTTTCAAAATATGGTTTATGATTACAAATGTAGGATTATCACAAGTGGAAAATTGCATCTGCCACAAGTTACGAACTTCTTCTTCAGTTTCGCTTCTTTTACTCGATGCGTTATACATATTAATGCGTTATACATCTAATTTATATTAATACCTAATGAAAACCTATTCAAAAACCTGTAAGGAATTTTTAAGATGTAATTAAGATCGTATCAAGTTTTTGCAAAAAAAAAAAAAAAAAAAAAAAACGAGATATTTCGCGAAGTGTTGAATTTTTCATTGGCCTCGTGTCACTTGCTCGTAGAATGAGTTACGCAGAGAAAGGTCATATGATCTTACTTAAGAGGAACATGCGAAAAAGGTCGCACTACAGAGTTTGTTGAATCGTGTGAAATTTTACTGTGTGTGATTTTTTTTTTTTTTTTTTTCACGTCAAACAGAGACATCGCCTTGTCCAGTTGCTAAAATTAGACTATGCAAAGAGTACGTGTAAAATTTTCGAATAAATTAAAAAAGAAACAACATTTCATTTTCATTTTTATTCATTTGTCTGTCGTACATTTTTTTTCATTCATTGTGTATACATTGTTTTACTTCATTTCGTTTTGTTTATTATTTCATTCGTTATTTGTTAATCGCGAAAATGTAAAAATTTAATTGGCAAGTTGCGAACATTCACGCGATTCATGTTTTCATGAAATCTTCAAAAATTTCGAACGAATGAAACTTCATCTTTTAAGGATTTATAACTAATATTAATACGTTATAATGTTATAAATACATCAACTTTTTTAAATTTCGTAAAACTGTAAAATCTGGGTAACAGAAATATTAAGCAATTCTCCTTGGAATTTTGTTCTCTAATCACTGATTAATTTGATAGTATTAAGTTGTCGTAAATGAAGTATCGCGTTAATATTTCATTTGATTTGAATGAACGAGACAGAGATTTATTATATATCCTAAAATAAAATACTAAAATATTCATATAATCATATAATTTCTGTATTAAATATTCATATATTAAATGTAACCATAGTTCATTAATAATTAGACCTACTCTGTTATATAAAATATTCTATAACAATTTATACATTAAATGTTTCTATAGAATAACATTACAATATTACGCGATAATTTTTATATAAAACAGTTGATCGCAAATTTGTTGGGGGAAAAAAGGAAAAAAAAAAAGGTAAACGAATGCGAAAAATCAATGAAAGTATAACCGTACTGCTAAATACAGAGAAAGAATTTCTATTGCCTTCTTCGACGAAAACGATTACTCTTCCGGACGGGCAAAGAGGAAATGAAACTCGAAGCTTCGCCATCCTTATTTTCCATCTCGATTCTTCGATCTCTTCACGGAGATCTATAACATTCAGACGGCTAAAATTGAAATTCTTTAAAATTGTTCAATCTTTTTTCGCTATATTATGGTGTCATTCAGAACAATTTTTTCTATAGAGCACACCCTGCTCAATATGAATAAGCACGAAGTAATAAGTCCTCTTTTTGACTTTGCTCTCCTACGGAATAATATCCAGAGCTATTTCTCATAGCTTCACGCATCAACAAATTTCCCGAATGACTTTTGAGAATTGGAATTAAATTCGCTCACGTTCGAACCATATTAGGTAATATTTTACTTGCAGCTTTCGTTTCTGCAGTGGCTATATTTTGTTCCTTCTTTCTTGTTGTTTCCTCTCCAATCTGCTTATTCTCTCCTTGTTTTTGTTAGATCAATTCTTTTTAGATCGAAACTCTTTATTGATCGAAACTTGCCCAGTTGTTGTTAAATTTTAAATTTAGTCAACATTTAAATCATTAACCTCAGTTTATCGAGTTAACAATAACTTGCAAATACTTTAAGTCCTTAGAATTCTATTTCACGGTTGCAATGTTAAAGAACAGAATTTATAACAATGGAAATTCTGACTGAAAAGAATGGCAGATAAATTGTTTTTATTTTTAATAGAATATTGATCCTTCGTGAATACAAGAATAGGGTAAGCGTGTGTCGACAATCGATCGATTTGAAAGCGCCATATTTTAAAAAGAAAACATCACGATCAATGAAAAAGAAGATATGTTACAGATATTTATAGAATAGACTAATTTTTAGATAAGGTGCGTTTACTCACGTAAGTGAGTTGAATATTATTATCAGACTGTGTAAATCGTATTTGTGTAAATTCATATCTTTAACAATAAACATTCGCAAAGAATTCACGCGACATATCGATGATTTATTCATTTCGATTAACTTTTGTCAGTAAGTGACTAATTAATTTCTTAAATGGTAACATAGTAACAAATATTTGATATTCAGTAGTGTAACATAGTATATTTTTTATAAACATAACACAATAGCATAAATGTTATACATAATATGTAGTACAGAATTGTATTAATAATTATATCGAAATCCCCAAGATTGACCACCGTTATTCTATACTGTGATTCTTACGTCTGTTAAAAAAAAAAACGTAAATATTTTGCACGTACAAAATAGACATTTTTGCAAAAGAGAAAAATATTAAAGCATAATATTCGTGGCAAAGTTAATTCGAAATTAACGCGCAAGCGAAATAAAAGTAAACTACCAAAAAGTAATTTTGAAATAAAATAAACTTTAAAGTAAAGCACAAAATAGTTACTAATACAAAAATAAAGAAAATATACTTCTGTTAATATATTTTATTAAAAGTCACTCGACCATATTTAAAAATATACTGTTTATAATATACTATGTACATAAAGTATACTTTGTTTAAAAAATATAGCATTTCCATGGAAAGTTATAAATTGGTCAATTTGGCCACTTTGGCAGTTCCTTCAGTGTTAACAAATCGCGCGTGCGAAAGATTCGGAGGAGAAAAGAAGGCTGAGCATGCGCGGTGTGAACGGCGCGTTCGAGAATCGTGGTGGGCCAAGCGAGGCGGCGTTCATTCAGTTCACCAGTACTATTTGCCCGCTGCGGTGGTCGTGGTCGCAGGAAATGTAACCGCTTCGGACTCGGTTGTCACGTGTCATTCGTGCCCGTCAGGGGATTCCATCTTCGCGATCCCAATAGAAATGAAGACGTGATCGTAGTTTTCAAACTTTTGCCAAGTGTCGTGTCAAATGAGTTTCCTTAGATCGGGGGAGGGATGCAAAGATCCGGCTATTTCCACGAGATATCACGTACGACATGAAAACGCACCGGTAGAGACCGAAATTTCAAAAGTTTCACGACAGAACCGTCCGTTTTGAACTTTTTGAAATTTCGCAGAGAAAATTATGACAAATGTTGGACGAATGATTGAAAATCAAACGAGGCAACGTTTAGCAAATATCCGTACGATATTTTGTTAGATGATCTTATACCTGCGATAAATGCAACAGCAGCGGAGAAAGATAATGAATTAAAAGTTTGACGAAACGAGGTCGTTTAAAAGTATTCACGAAAATTTTAGGTTTTGTAACAAAATGTACAAATGAAGGAGAATAGAATATTACATTACCAGTTTATGAGTTGTGTTTGCATTGGAAACGATGGCGTAATATAACAATTCTGTACGTAAAAATTGTAAAAAAGAAAAAAGAAAAAATACAGGTACTGTTGTAAACCAGTATTCGAAGTTTATGCAGAATCATACAGTTTTACACGTTAAAACGACTGATTAATATAAATTGATAATTAACAATGATTGATAGGTATTATTTACTCACGTTTAATCCAGCCACTAATTTCATTCTTTTGTCAGAGATTTAGGAGACATCAGCGGAAGATCATTCCAAACATCACGAGATTAACTTAATCTGTTATTTTTCTTCTTTTTTTTTTTTTTTCCGTAAAGTGAAAACATCGAAAGTTCGTAGAAAGGAAAGTTCTTTTAAGCAAAATTGCGTTGTCAAGTAGTTAGGGGACAGGTTATTATGAGAAGCTTAATTACGGGAGATAATTATAGGCGAGAAAAGTACCAAAGCGAGCTATATATCACGTTGTTTGCCGAATCGACAGGCATAAGTCGGCGTCTCTGACGACGAACAATCGCTGCAAAGTAAATTTTGAAATTGATCGAGATTTGATCGGTATTTACTGCGTGACAGAGTTCCTTCGATCCAAAAGAAAATTTCCAGAAAGAAAAATACGTTTAAATTAATCGTATAATTCTATAAGACGTGGCAACGCTCTTATCACGTCTGCGAAAAATATCGGTGAAACGTTACGATTTCGAGTATTTCGAAAATACCGGTGAACATTACGGTTTCGAGTATTTCAAAGAAATTGAAAATTTTAATTTCAATTGTTCGAAAAATTGAAAATTTTCGACAGCACAGTCGAAATAATTTTCAATTCGCAGCAGCCAATTTCTTTTCTTTCTTTTTTTTTTTTTTTTTTTGACGATTGAATACAAATAGAAACTCTTTTAAAACGCAAAAATGTGTCATGTTTTTGAAATTTTTCTCTCTCGAAAAAAGGGAAAAATATATATATATATGTATATATTTTTGAAGCGCCATTAATTTAGAACACTCTTTTGCGCAATTTCGTTAATTTATCTTTCTCGTTCATTTTTTTCATCGGATCGAACTCAACGATCGACAACGCCCCGAAATTGTTAAAAAATCGAGGTTGAATTAAAAACGAGATTGGTTAATAACGTTAACCGACTGTTAGGGCCGGTCGTTTCGTAGATGCAGTTTATACGAACGATCAAACGAGACGTAGACGGAATTAAATTTCGGAGTAGATTCCGATAGCGCGATAGTTAATTGATGTTAACTGACAATCGCGGGCAATGCGTAACGTAAATACTTGACATGCTTCGACCTACATAGCCATAACCGTGTTTATGGGAGATGAACGGAACAGTCGCACAGTCAGAGAGAGCCGATGGGGTGGGAAATATTTATCTCTCGCCGATATACGGCACGCCTTTGAAATGAGGCACGATTTGACAGTAAATGGAAAATGTTCCTCTATTTTTGTCGTTTCAAACATCGGTATCAAGCGTCGTTTTATCCTTTGATCTTTATTCAGAAACTCTTCAATTCTCAATAAACTACAACGATCCGCGATGAATCGTTACACGGTTGCTGCTGAATGACGCGCAATTAAAATACAGTCTATTTGAATTAAAGGCGCACTCGTGTCAAATAGATGCGATGACCGGGGATGATTACAAAATACGTGAAACAGATTACATTAGATTAGAGGTTTGACAACAATTTTATTGGTATCAAGGCCCGTTTTAGTCGTAAATTTACTAATCGAGTATAATCGATTAAATCGTGCTTCGCTCCACTGATTTCTGCAAGTGTTGAATGTTCTCCAAAAAACATTTTATTAATTACTGTGAAAGTAATCGTAAAACTTTTATTAAACTCCCTCCCTCACCGTCAATTGCTAGACGGTAATTAATTACCTCTTTACAAATCTCTTCTGCTTTCAGATTTGTATATTCACGATTAACATTCGAGTCTCAAGAGATAATTAACTTGCTCTGATAAGTTTATCAATAGACGACAAAAGTAATGGTGAATTTTAAAGTAAATTTAAACGACGTGAAACAACGTTTCACGTCATCGTAATCAACGATATACTTGCAACGATATACTTGCAGATTTTTATGCGTGTTCACGTTCTTGCGAGCGCGAGTACAGAAATTCCGCGTGTAACTTTCGCATCGTCCGGTTTCACGATAAATTCGCACGCGAATTCGTAGGAATGCTTATTCGTGCAATTTCTCTCGCGAAACGTAAGAGATGAAAGGAGAACTAATTACAGAACCTGAGAAAGTGCAAAGCGCGACTCAGTGTGAGAAAACTCGTCAGAAAATTCGTCGATCAGTAGAGTTGGCCGATCGGTAGAGGGGGGAGCCAAGCAGATTAAACAGGAAGGACACCGTCTTCGGAGGAATGACAAGTACGTGGTTGAGACGGAAATCCTCGTGCACCGTGGGTGGAACGACTGATTACCGGTTCGGGTAGAAAACTTGTCGCCGATCGCGGGGAGAGGCAGTTATATAATGTCACTTAACACCGTCGCGTTAACGAAAGCCACGGTTGCCCGCGTGTTGAAGAAAAGCCAACGGGGCCGGCGTTCCCTTTACGACCCCCCCATGGATTTTCTCCGGTTATCTCGTTGGCCGTCGATCTCGTTGGGATTCGATGTCGTTTCGTGTTCGCGTGTCTTCGTCGGCCTAATCGTCAAATTACCGACGTAAGGACGTTACCGGCCGATCCACTTCTCCCGTTACTCGGTTCCACGCGATTGATCGAGCGACCAATCGTTGATCGACGAGAGATGCGCGTCGGTTGTGTGAAAATTGTAACGCGGCAGACGATTGCCGCGGGGTGTTAACGTGTGCGCGCGCTTTCGACGCAAACAAGGAAGTGTGGTGCAAGGTGGAGAACGCAAAGGAGACAGAGAACGAGCACAAGCAGTCCTGCGTGACCGCGAGCTGGAGGACCCGTACGGACGATCGGAGCACGAGGGAACGCGAAAATGTTGTCCACGGTATCCAGCGTTTCGCTTGAATTGAATTCCTCGTGGTACACAACCGTCACTGGGAACAGCGGTTTCAACGCGTTATCGGGTACGCTGCGATGTGTCTCTCACGTTAAATTTCATTTTGTTCACTCTTCGATGAAGCGCACGTGGCTGAAGAAAGGGAACGGGGTGAAATTGTATATTGTTAACGCCGAAAGAGCTGCGGCTCTCGTCTCGTTTCACCTAGCTATTGACACGAATATCGTTATCGCGACAGTTTCGGGAATTTCTTTTCGTCGACGGAGAAAAGTCAAATCGTGGTTCGAATAGTAAGAGTCTCGTCTGCGTTCCTCTTCTCTGATTGTGAGAGATGAAATCGTGCCAGAAAAAGAATACCGTGGCACGTGTCATTTCTACTCGGTGCATTTCAAATATTCAGCGTGTTACAATTGTTGGCAGCTACGTCGGGATTTAATTGAATTCTGGACTTTTGCTAAAAGTACTTTTTGATAAAAGTGGCATGTATAAAATCTTTGCACGTTGATTCAATTAATGTAAGCCACAGCATAGATGAATTTTCGTAACGTTACGCTACGTATTATTATTTTTAAAAATCAAAAAATTCAGAAATTCATTACGTGTCTTTTAAATAGATGATGATCTTCTTGGATGAAAATTCAAATGGAAGAAATTCCAATTGATAACGAACTTATATCGTGTTGTAACGTTACGACGCAAAGTTATCGCTCAATTGAGATTTCGTGAGAAATTAAAACACTTTTTAATCAAGATATTTCACGTTTTATATTATTCGTTACATTACGTTCCGTTGGGATGATATTTTAATTCTAAGCTTAAAATTTGTTATTTATTGAATTTTCTATATGGAACGTAATTAATTTTACACGATGTCAATACTAATATTTCAGTGATCAAGTCTGAAAATACCTCGGAGAGAGATCTGTACATGTTGCCGGCTTACATTCGCACTACGTCGATGGTCGCGTGCATTGTGGTGATGGTCCTCGGTATAATTGGAAATCTCATGGTAAGTTCTGCCTCTCGATTTCACCTATCGTCAGTTATTTTCCAATAACGCGTAATGTAAGAATTAAATAAGGCAGTGGAACGTTACGCGCGAAAGGTATTCTACGACATTAACGCGCGAATATTTACACTCGTGTCGCGTTGTTAATTTCAGTTTCAACTGAATTTTATTACTCCCGAGCGACATGTGAAATTTTCTGTTTTCAACATATGAAATTATTATCACGTAGCGTGTAATATTAACAAGTAATTCTACTGTAATTCAACGTAGTAATTATAAATGCTGGTATTAAAATGAATAGCAGTGATATTATGTAATGTTATGTATCGCAATAACGTTACATACTTATTTATAATACTCGAAAAAATACTACGCGAGCCGGAAACGTAATATTATACCACAATTTTGAATATTTTCCGAACAAATTGCAATTCTGTAATTTATATAGTGAATAAGAAAGATGTTTGTGACGTAGAATAGTAGAATTTGAATCACGTGGTGGTTATGATATTTATATTTAAAATATAAAGTACAACCTAAAATGCTTTAAGCTGGTGTCAAATTGTGATTTTAAGTATTCTTAATAAGATACTAGTATAAACATTAATATATCAAATATATATGTAATAATGAAATATAATTTTTTTGCATAATTTTCTTAATCTCCTATATATCACATTATAATTGTAACTTTTAATTTCTTATATATACCATCATAAAATTTAATAATTCATCATAGAGATGTTTAACTACAGCATGATCAAAAACCTCATCTTATTACATAATAGGCTGAGAACATACGTACATAATTAATTTAAGCTTGTAGAAAGAAAAATCCCTCGTCATATAATCATTTATCATTATTATTCCTTCACGTGTTAATTTAATATCTTAACATTGCGTACCTTTTTCGTATCCGAAGTAGCAGCAATACCAACTTGATGATTTCTCTTTACTCGTTTTAGGTACCGATCGTGGTGTTCCGAGGCAAAGACATGCGGAACAGCACGAACATTTTCCTGGTGAACCTAAGCGTGGCCGATTTGTGCATTCTGTTGATCTGCACGCCGACCGTTCTTGTCGAGGTGAATTCCGGACCTGAGATCTGGCTGCTTGGCGAACACATGTGTAAGTGAACACACGATTTATTCTATCATACCTTGCGCATAACTTACTACACATCACGTTCAATGTGCGCGTGCGAAAGATCGAGCGTTCGAAAGAAAGCAAACAGTGAACGTTCCCCTGTTTGTTTTATTATTTTTAACGAGAAATTTCCTTTAATCGTACCTACGTGCTTTTTGTTTTCTTTCTTTTCCACGAATTACAGTAACGTGTAATCGATTTTGGCATGCAAATTATTTTTTTTTTTTTTGCGCGCGAAACTGATAAAAGGATAATGGAGGGAGCAGAATGATAGACATCAATTTTTACATGAAAAGATTAACGTATATTCGCTTACGAGTTACTGTGTGGAAATTTTGAACTGAAATTATGTTTATTTATAAAGTAACAAGATAGGTGGCAAATGAAACAGTAATAGTAAGAATAAGGAAAAAATAAAATGGTAGAGTTTTGGCAAAGTTTTTGAAAAAGAGACACAATATCATTATTATAATTTTTTTGAATTGACAAATTACGTAGGTATAAAAGTATTAGATCCCTACACCACGAAGTCTTCGATTTCGATAAATCTTAACGTACGTTATAGTTGTGTATTCACTCATTCTTTTATGGGAAGAGAAATTCCAACAAGAGAAATTATTTTTATTTTAAAAATAGAATTGTAGTTTATATATATATATATATATATATATAAATCCTTTTTTATACTTGTTTTACATATTGAAACCTCAGAAGCCAATTAATGTAAGTCGGTTACCATTAAAAGTGATTTGTGCCATATTTTTTTTATCGAAATTTTCAGTCCATGGAGAAATTTACAATTTTAACCCCAAAAAGATATTTGTACGGCATAAATTATTCCTAACGATTTACATTAATTGGCTTTGTATACACACATACGCACACACACACACACACATATATATATATACACATTTCACGCGAACAATATTAACGTAATGTCCGCCATTATCGTCCAAAATTTCGCTGAAGGTCTGATAACAGAAATCAAATACACCTCAAACACAAATCAACGTGAATGTGTTGAACATTCACCTATAAATCTATAAACGACAGCGTACATCTTTCCCATGGAATTACAGGGGACTAATGTAGCAAACCGCGATGTGATGAATACACGGTTAGTTTCATACCGGGCAGGCAATCGCGTCGATTCCAGTAGAACGATCGTCGGGATCATTTTAGGTCGGATCGATTTTGGAGATTCGCGGTATCGATCTGGCCTGATGTTGTACCGACGTACCGACGTACCGACGTGCGGTGTAAAATTCGAATGGTCAGAGATATAGATGCTCATTTGTCCAACAATTCATTTGCCACGAACGAAATACTGGCGTTCGCCAATGTTTAACCGCCCCCCTCGCTCGGGTTGAATTCCAGTATTACCATTTGTCCGTGGACGAGAAATCCTTGATTCAATTCTGCAGCGACGTTGCAGCACGTTTAGCGCCGTTTCGTTGGACACCGGCCAAGATAGCGTAATCGTTTGAAAGCGTTTCATCGTCGTTAATGGCGAAGGTACGAGAGTTTCACGGCGTTGTGACACTGCCGAGAAGCAAGGGTGGAATCGATCGTAATTATCTTCGTGAATCTGCAATTACGGAATCTGCGAATCTCGCAACTGAGGAATCATCATTCGGGAATCTTTCAATTCTTCACGTGTTATTTGTACGTTAACGTGACGAGTAGATCGCGCATCTTTATACCTTTTTTTTTTTTTAACATTACTCGAACGTTACTAAAAGAATGAAAACGCTCAAAAGGAGGATCTGCATACACTTTATCAAATCTTAGACAGATTGGTCTTGATTCTTTAATAGAATTTCGCGATATTATTTATACAATCATACAATACATAAATTGAAGTGAAAGAATACGCCAAATGTACCATCTTATTCCATATAGTAACAAATAATAATACCAAGAGAAAATTTCTTGATATTCTTTCTACACTTGTACAAACACCAAAATCAATTGCCCATAAAAAATTCATTTTTAATTAAATCTTCCATTGACCAATTTGCAACGTCGAGATCTTATAAGATACATACATCAAGTCGTTATTTCTGTTGCCTTTTTCTGGCCGTCTTTTGTCTATTCTATCGCGATAATATACTACGATATATTACCGAGTCGTATGCAAAGATGGTACACCAGAGAAAATCGGCCCGTGTTAGCAACGGACATGGAAGAATCTCGGTTTTTTAACATGTAATGTTTAAAAAACAAAAGAATCTTTTGCAAAACAGTATGCACTGTTAAATTTGTCGAAAATCTTCAATAATTTCCGACATATTTGACAAAACATGTTTCGCATCCCCAATTTTAAGGGGATGTTAAGTTTTCAATCCTTCAACATCGACCATTGCCGATAAAAGGAACGGAATATCAAATATTTTGTTGAAAACTATATTCGTGTCAAATGTCACCAAAATCGGTGATTCCGACTTTGGTATATTTCCCTTGTCAGTCCATTTTTCTCCAGAAATTTTGAGAAATTTCAGTTGGTTTTACGGATCAACCGAGGCACCAAATGTATGCAGGACTAAGTAACGAGTTTTCTTATCTTAAGCTTGGAGAGGTCGCGGATGTGTTTGCTAGGGATATACGCGGTTGTACGATACGTTCTGATTCCCCTGAAAAATGGAGGGAGCCCGTATGGAGAACGAGGTCAGACGTGTATGTTCATAAGAACATCCGCGAGACAGTTAACGGAATGACTATGCACTCTAGATAAAAGCAACGTTCGGTAGCGGAGCGAGGGTGATTCGTTATGAACGCGGAATACGTATTTCGCACGTAATTAACACGATCAACGATGATTCGCCGTAAAATAAGACGAATATCGTCGAAAGTTTTCACAATTGAGGAAATTTTTCAATAACACGAACATCTAGAGATAATGCGTCAGAATGAAAAATGGCGCATCACGTGTACGTATATCAGTGTCTATAAAAATTGAATTGATTCCATTTGAGAGGTGAACAAACAAAACGTAACAAAACGTAAAATTGTCGATACTTCGAATTGTATTACAATTTTGTAGAAACAAGTCGCACACAACAATCTGCCTTAATGAATAATAAATAAATGACAGAACGAACTCAGGGCAGTGAAAGTAGAAGCTTCACGCTTTAAAACGAGACTAATTGTAAAAGTAGATTGTCATACGACTTTTTTCTCTTTTTTAAAGTTTTTTTATCAAAAATTCTTTATCTTGGGAAGTCAAAGCATCCTACAAAACGCTATATATTTTGCATTTTCTGCAAATATGCAATAAGTGGATGTGAAACGAGAGGTTCAAACGGCAGTGATCATTGGTTCATTCTTACTCTTTTTTTCGTTGCTTCGCGCTGAAGTTGGCTTCGACATCGATAAATCCCATCCAACAGGATTCAGTTGTCCCAAGAAGGATGACGTTTGCTCGTTAGAATACTTTAAGGATATGTTGCACCCTTTGTAAATTGAAATATTATTTGTTTTTTAAAATTCCACGCGTGTGTGTGTTCAGTTTTTTAACATTCGTGCCAACGAAACATTTCAATTGCAATTTTTGTTTCAATCAATTTGTCACATCATCTTCATTAACGCTATGACTATGAAGGCTAATCTCAAGAGCTCGCCCGATATTTTCTCGTCGCTGTCTCTGTTTGGACCAACTTTGCGAAATTTCTGAAAGTTGAAACGTCACATAATCCGTTGCTTTAATAATGCATTAATTACAGTTGCTCGTGGATAAACTGCGAATGTTTGTGCATTTTTTTGGGAAGTTTAAAATAAGCTGTGAAATACACAGGATGTTTTTCAACCGGGCAAAGAGTAACTGGTTCCGCGCGTAAAAGTAAATTAAAAAGAGGAAATAACATTTTTTCAGTTAAGGCTCCAGGTTTCCGAGCTTGAAAATTCATCGAGTATGTAATTTACGCCAATGTGTAATGTATAATACATCGAGTACCTGAATTTCATTAATTTCGGGTTAGATAAAAGTGAAATAATAATTAATATTTATCAATATAATAATAATTATCAATACCTATATTAATATTATAATAATAATTGCGTACCAGGCCAACTGCTTGACTAAATGTTGAAACTTTATTTTCTTGAAAACGGGACTTTAAACAAGGAAAATATTCAACATTTTTCACACTTTTCATATTTCCCCACGTAGAATGTAATGAAATTAACACGTCTTAAATAAACTTTCAAATTCGGTATTCTCGGAAACTAAGCTTTAAACGAAAGTGTTTTATTTCGTATATCGTACTTTTTTTTATTTTCTCAGGAAGAATCACGTCATGTCGCTACACTGAAGTATCGAAATACGTACATCTGTTATATTACATTAACATTATAAAGAATGATGCAAAAGTCGAAGACGGGGACGTTTATTACATTGACAACATTATATCGTAATATTCACGTCATTGTTCAATTTCAACCTCTCGTGAATTTTCAACTGCTTCAAATCCTCGCAATCGTAATTCATAAATTTCGAACCCCGTCCCGTAACGTGACATAAATCGCGCCATATTTGAAACGACGTTCAAACAGTCTTCTTACAGAATTCTTATTCATAGTCTTAGCACTTCGATTCTGTCATTCGCGTGTTTAACATTCATACGAATTACCATACTTATCGAACGGTCTGCAGATTCACCAAGGGCGAAGTGATTTTCCACTAGAGTGATTTTTCTCCAACGGAAGAATTTGAATTTTTCGTCACGCGCGTTGCTGTGTGTACGTATAGTTAATTTGAGAGGTTGCTCCCCTCCTCCAAATATTCTGCCCTGCGCGCAGACACCGGATGACGTATTCATCGATTCCGATACAAATTCACCGAACTACGAAATAAGTAGCTTTGATCTCCTATTTTCGCTCCACGTCGTGTTATTATCGACGAATTTGTCAAAGGATAGTTGCAGAATTTTATTTTGCAATAACACAGAGACAATCACACGCGCGGAAAGGATTTCACAGCGAGGGAACTTTTGCCGAAAGTTGATCTGCTTGATCGCGGATTTTTATACGTCTTTATATATAATGTTGGTCGAGGAAATGAAACTTGATGGATATCTGCTGAATATTATTTTGAATAATATATATAATACTATAATAACAATACTTTGTTAAAATGTTACAATAAACACCAAATGTTATTTGCATTGTGTGCTGCAACTTTAAACCTTCAACAGATACGCAACAGGACTTTCCTCGTTGCAAAATTTCTTTTTATATGACTAGTTTCATCGTTGTATCGTTTGTCAGTAACCAATTATAATAAATATGTTGTAATAATTATAATAATTCTAGTTTGGATATTCTTTCATATTATATAATGCATATTAACGTAATTGATAAATATAAATATAAATATAAGTATTTATATTTATTAACTAATTAGTAAGTTTCCAAAATTTCAAGTTATCAAGTTGTAGGTTATCAAAATTCTGTTGTTTCAAATTTGCAAATTGTCGAACTTGAATTCTGACACTTCAAATCTATAAATTTACAATATTTTAACTTTCCGTATTTGTAAATTGTCTATAATATCTTTCCATATTGTAAATTAATTATATCTATACTTTCCATATTGCAAAAATCTCAACTTTCGAAATTTGTAAAGTTTTAAAATTAAATAACAGTAAATTTTCAATCAAAATTCGTTGAAAATTTGCAAGCTGTCAAAATTCTGCGCTTCAAATTTATAAGTTTACAATGTTTTAACTCCCCCTGTTTTCAAATTATCAAAGTTTCAATCTTCAAAAGTTTTTGGTAATTGACGTCTGAAAATTCGGACTTTTCCAAATTTGAAGGTTATCGAAACTCTGACTTTTCAAATGCACGTGTCGACGAAGTTTCGACTCTCTCAAAATTACTCCTGCTCTCCGAGATTCTCGCTCTCTTTGCAATTCGAATTCTATGAATTCGGAATATTTCAGATCTCCATACTTGCAAGTTATCAAAATTTTCACGTTGCTAGTCCTTTCTCTCTTTCAAATTTCCTTTCGATCTTTTGTTTTCGATCCGTGATGAAACCGGATCGAGTGCGGAATAATGGCAAAAAGAAAGAGACGAAAGCAGAAATGAAGCACTAATGGTCTTTAGTTGCAACGACACGTTCACAAGTTAATTAAAATAATGAAACAGAGAGTTATTCTTTTACTTCAAAAAAAAAAAAAAAAAAAAAAAGAAAAAGAAAGAATACATTTTCATACGTTGTTTCCTTTTTCGCGTTCGTATTTTAACGCTTTTATAGACCCGTATGTATTGTCAGACGTGGGCGTCACTATTTTCGACGCTTGTAGCCGGTCAACTTTTATTTACACACGAATGGTTAATTGAGTATATCTGCCTCGAAATTCTAGCTGGCAAAAATATGAAACGGTTTCCAAGAATTTCATTTGCATAAACGTAATAACAAGCGCGATAAACGTCCTTTTCATTATGTTTGTAATGCAATGTGAAGACGGGGTGATGCGAACAATACAAACGTACGGAAAATATAATAGCGCGAATAATTTTAATTAAATAAAATTTGATTTCAGAGTTAACTCTCAGAATTACACAATTTGTAATTTAATATATTTGCGTTATTGACTAAAAGTATATACATTGGTGATAATAAATGTACATAAAACATTGTAATTTAGACACGCGTGTAATTTAGAAATTCCATTTTCTGCGATATTTCATTATTCACGACAAATATTGAACATCCGATGATATTACAACCGGACCGCGGGTTTGCAGGGAATTTTTCAAGTGTGAAATTGCGCACGATGCGCACGATACGAAGAAATGTATGAAATATCCACGGTGCTCTTTATAATATTCTCGAAAGCCAAGAAAGTTTCGAATTTCGACAATTCGAACCTTCTTACATCGCGATACGAAACTTTTGGAACTCGGATAAAAAAAAAAGTATATTACCGAATATAATCAATGAACAAATTTCAAGAAGAATTTAATATCTTATAATACATATGTTATCGTCTTTTTTCAACCTCTGATGAATAAATCAATTACGTGTTTTATTATTGATTGTAAGATTATGTATACAATTCCTGAACTCTTTGCTCAAATCCACGACGGGTTTGAAGATTGAAGTCTCCTCTTTGCAGCGACTACGTAAAACTTGCTGTAAGATTTTTTCTCACCATTTTAATAAACTTTGAATATTAGGGTTAGATTGGCGAAAATTCAAGATATTTCGCTTGACATTCGAAGTTTAATAAACCGTACAGCAATTTTCGAGGAGTCGTTGTAAATGTGAGGCTTCAATCTTCGAATTCGTCGTAGTTTTAGTCGTGAAAAGAATTTGTCAATGTTTTTCACGTATTATGACAATTTGTAGCATCTTTGAGAAGAATACTATATTTTTATTTATTTATAACAGTTTCAATATTTAATGTCTGAATGGACGTATATTTATTCATTTATTTTTATTGATTATTAATTAATTATTATTAATATTTAATAATTTATAATGTAATGTAATTATAGTTTATAATATATTGCATTAATTTTATTCATTATTGTTAATTAGATTTTATTAATTAATCCGCAGTTTAGTTAAATCTCAGCAGGGACGGAGATTTCTTCGTTCTTATTGTTTCTTTCTTTCAGAAAGAGAAACACACAAGTCTGTTTGTTATTTATTTATTTATTCATTTCGTTAATTGCGTTGCACTTTTAAAAATATCGTGTATTTCGTCCCCAATTCCAAATGAAATTTATCTCGCCAGTTTCATTTTTTCTTTCCTTCGAGAAGAAAGAAAAACGTGGGAAACACGGCTCCATTCGTTATTTATTTATTTATTTACTTCGCGTCATATTTTTGAAGAACATCGTGCATTTCATCCTCTGCACAGTTTCATTTCAAATTTACTCTATCCATCATTCCCTCTTTCATCAAGTTTCGTCTGCGGAGCACGAACTCCAATAAATGCACAGATCCTGGATTACATTATCCTCGTAGTTTCTTGTTTTCATCCACAAAATGAACAAAAGAGGGAAAAAGAGAGTAAGTCTCTTTTGTTTTACTCTAACCAACGAAAAAAACAAAAACGCATTCACGATTCGATCGGTGAAAATCCACGTTTCAATTCAACGTTGCCCTTATTAATAGGGAATGTAATTCTCGGTCACGGAAACAGTCAACAATCACGGTTCGTCGTCGCTCCAAGTGAAATTAATCAACGGAAACTCTTCCTTTTCTCCCTGAAAATATCCATCCCCCGGACGATTCCGTTTTCACGTTACTCGTTCTGAATTATTCTCTCATTCATTTCGGTACACTTTGCTTTGTCATTTAAGTCCCGTGACGAATATACCGGCAAGGATACACGTGGAGAGGAAAAAAATATTGAGAGCACTCTCTTGCAAATTGAATACATTTAAATACATTTCGCTGCATATTTGCATATTATTTTGTATTTTATTATTTTACATGTCACTTGTGCTGTGTTTCATTGCACTGTGTGTTGTACATGTTATTCGTACATTTTTGCAATTTTATATATGTTTATATATTTTATATATATTACATATATATTTTTTTTATATTTTTGTACATATCGTTCTTTTTATTTTTTTTTTTTTTTTTTTGATACTTTTTCATTTGTATATTATATTATATTTTATATGGTTTTATATGTATAGTTACTTTGTTATTTAAGATTGTCTACATTCTCGTGTGTATATTACGTGCATTGCGCTACACTTTACATTTTCTACTAGTATCGTATGATAAATTTATAGTTTAGGAAGCAATAAAAGAAAGATTCGAAAATGTTAGCAGAAACGATTATGTGTCAGACATATTTATCGATTTTGATCGAATTTGTCAAAGTTTCGCTTCACGCTTTTCCAATTTTTGTTTCACAGATTCTGAAAAACATCATTATTTATTTACGTTTTAGCTAATAAATTCTTCGTAAAAATTGAAATAAATATATTGTATTTAATTCTGTGAAAAGTACTGTGAAAAGAACTGGAAGTCAATTTGTCTTTGTTGAGGTTTAATGTTATTTTATTACGGAAATTTATAATTGAATAACGATCCAATTAACAGATTCAATAAGTATCTGGCAAATGTTGACGAATTTTACGATTTACGTATTAATGCACGTGTTTTGCAGTAATTGTTATTGTAAAATACGTGCATCAATATTTGGCACAAACTCAAACTATATCATGAACAGTCGTTTGAAGCGCGCGATTCATATTCTCAAGAGAAAATAGAAGAGAAATTAGCGTAGTATTTTGCACATCAAATATCGGAGGAAGCAGTATACTTTCAACATTTTATATATTTTTCTGTGTTATCGCGGTTTACATATAACACTTTTTGATGAACGAGAAACGCATGTTGCAGTAAAACGAGCTTTATAATATAATAAATTTAATTAAATTTTTTTCTATTTTAATTCTTTTTAATTTTCCTTTTTTAATTTTTAATTTCACTTAAATTTGCTTCAAATGCGCTCTTATACAAACTCCAAGTGCAAAAGCATTTATAACATTCAAGTTCAAAGCGCGGTAGAAAATTACGTGTCAAATTTTGGTCTGTGTGAGTTGATAACATACGTCTGCTCCCATTGTGTAATACATCAAAATACCTGCGTCATTCCTCCGAGAAATGATGAATGAAATTCACCGGAATTTCACTTTACACTCGCAAGAAATTTCTATATAAATTCACCTCTGTGAACAACCGTGTGTGTGTGTGTACTGAAAATCGATCTGAGAACACGATATTATACTCTTCCCTTCTCTCTTCTCTCTCTGTTCTTTTTTTTTTTTTTTTTTTGTATCGAGACGAAGCATCTCTCGTTGCGATCGAACGAATGCAGAAAGTAAGGGACGTTGATAGAATCAAGAAGTGTCGAGGTTCAAGTGGGGGGGGTTCAAGTGTATGCGGTTGGGGGGATCGCGTTTGGGGATTGCCCCGCCAGAGGAAGAGAGCGTTTAGTTGGCTGGGTTTTACGAGTCGCATACGGTGCGCGTTGAGTCAGTTTCCGACCCCTCGGTCATCAGGAATTTCCCCGGACATACTTGGCGTTCCTTCTGAGACCAACCAGAGTTTCGACAATCGAATCGTCTCGATATTTTCCGTGAATTTAATAACGTCAACCCCTTCGCAAGAGTGCATCTGAAAGCATGAACTCTTTTATCTTCGTTTATCGAAAATTTTAGTTTTTTGCGTTAGTCCGCGTAGACTCCGGATTTTCATGCATTTATGGGAAATTTAAGGAAGCAAAAACGAAATGCAAAAATGTGCGAAACATTAGGAATAGAATACTTCTTACAAATTTTTTTGTCGAGAAAATATGAAATTGCATAAAAAGATTGCACGTGAAATTAATGCGATAATGGCCGAAGAGAAAAACAAAGTTGTCTACAAGTATTATTTATTATATTTTCACTGGCGCTCATTTATCTCAAAATTGTACAATTATTGTCATCAACGTTCCAACGACATTTTAATATCCTTTGAACGAAAGTTTCAGTGTTCAATGCCTCTGAAATTTCCTCATTTTCGTTACTACAAATTGTATTTGCCTCTACCATCACCGTCTCTCTGTATTTACAGTGAACGGGTGCTTGCGCTGAAAAAACTTTTTTTTCTCTGAATTCGCAGAGTGACGCAGTTTCACTCTGAAATCACGGTGTCCACGCGTATAAGTATAAATTTTCCATGTGGTGTATAGCCGTAGGGAATATTCGTATACAATTACTCTCCCTTGTCGAACTACGATCAAACATTTCATTTTAGGTTCTTTTCAGGACGGTGCAACACGTTGAAAAAGTGGAACGAAATGAATTATAACAATTAATTTATATTGATTGCATCATAAACATTTTGGCCAGACGATACAACAGATTGAAATAGACGAAGTGAAATGATGCAATAATTTATATTATTTCATGTATAATATATTGTTGTATAATATATTTATATTTATATATATCGTTTTGTATTACTGCGTTATACATAATGATACAACAATTTGCATTATTTTATATTATTATATTATCATATATCCAATAATGCAATAATTTACAGTATTTTTATATCATTTTATTACGTTTTTTTATTGCAGTGATGCAATTTAATAATGATTCAAATAAGCAAAGTAATACTAAAGTAATAATATAGAGAGGACATCACTTTTTTGAGAAAAAAAGAAATAAAAGAAACATAAATCAGATTGTTTGATCAACGTCGCACTTACGCGCCACACTGTTGCTCGTTATGTTTCCAGGGTATTATTTCTCTTCGAACGTTTTTCATGCTTTGTTGGCGGCATCTGCTACCTTCTTCCTTTTGCGAGGAAACATCCCGAAGGATCGAGGTATCGCGATTATGTTGCCGCGTCAGCCTGCTTGTCCGTCGAACGAGAGAGTATCTCGAAGGGAACGCGACAGCTGCACGTTTCCCTTTGATCGATAATTTCCCAGTGTAACTTTGTCCAAAGACGTCGTTAACTTAAAAAAAACTTCTCTCTGATTCTTTCAGTAGACCAGATATATTTACTTACTTATTTATGTAATGGGAAAGTCAGTTGAGGGAAGGAAAAGTACACGAAAAGAATTTCTTGAATGATAAATAATAAAGATAGTAAGGTAAAAGATAAGAAATGAAATTAAAAAATAGAGTAAATGAGTAAAGAAATGAGATAATAAATAACGTAAAACAGACAACAAATGCAACAATGATGAAAATGTAAATGTGAAAGGAACAATGTTATGTCACGTTTGCGATACGCATAAATCTTATTGACGTATTATGTAAATATTAAGACACGTGTCGACGGTGTGAGAAATTAACGAAATTATTCCAAAAGTCTTTTATATCAGTAACTTGTTCATTAAGTTGAGAGTATCAATCTAAGGAAAACATTTCGAAACACCACGGGATTGAAAAGTCTAAAGTTTTAGTTGGAAATAAGGATTCCAAGTGACCGAAAGTTCTCTCCGCAGGCAGAATTCAATCTACCGTACCCAAAACTTTTTTATTAGTATCTCGGACTCGCCCTAACATTTTACACGTACTTGTTCCGCCACTTCTTCTTGATTTTACTTGAATCTTAATTTTATAAAATCTACGAACGAAAAGCAAGGACAATTGAAAGCAACAATACTGCCTCTGTCTTTTCCCGTGATTCGTACGATAAATTTTATAGAATTAAAGTAAATAAAAAGTTTTGACGTAATGCATTTTAAAATATACAATTTTATAAATTAAATATAAAAATATAAAGTATAAATTTTTTCACATCTCCAAATCTTTGAGATGGCAAACTCGAGATGAGACGTTGTGTAATAATCGCACGAAAAAATATTACTGAACTAATTGTAAATGCAACTGGCACACAAACGTAAAAAAGCGCTGGAAATGAAATATATAAATAATCAAATATAAAATATTTAACGCAGGAAGCAGTAAACAGAATAACTTTTTTTTAGATGATGAGAAAGAAAATTATATATTTTCTTCTTTTGGCGAGAATTAAACGAACAATAGAAATAACAATGAATGAATGAGCCGCGAAGGGGTTGATTGTTAATCGATTTAATCGATTAATTTCTCCTGTCCAACTCTGTGCCATATTCACGTCAGTAATCGTCGTGAAAATAAAATCGTTATTCGGTTTCAGATTAACATCGTTAGGCTGTCGTTGATCCATCGTTTTCGTTTCGGTTTGAAAAACTCTGGATAAAGATCGTCAGGCTCGTAAAACGCGATTTTACGCCCGTCCTATCCGTTCAATCCTGTTTGTTTTGGCTCTGAATGAACAGGCGAAATGAAGGAAAAAAAGAGAAAGAGAAAGAGAAAGAGAAAGAAAAGAAAACAAAAAGGAGAGGAAAAATTGAACAATGGGGATAAATTTAAGAGTTGCAAAGCCTCGGAGATATCGGTTTCGATTATACGCACGTCCAAAATAGATAACGAAATTCAGGTCAGTGTGGAATTAAAAGTTCTTAGACGTCATGGTTCTTAAAGTGACGTGTGTTGCTTTCCTTACGTTTCAATCCGCTTTTTCCCCTCGTCTAACAGCCTTGTCGGGCTACGTCGTTTCATTTTTATGAAATGAGAAATGAAATTTAAATTTCTTGCTGTTCATTCTTTTCCATCCTCTTTCATTTTGATTTTGATTTTATTTTCGTTTCGATTAAATGTTGGCGTTTAAATTGTTAAATCATTCACCGTACCTACGATATTTTTTTTACGTATGTATCAGGGATTTCCATAGTTCTTGATTGATGTAAATTGTTATTAGGTGTTGTTAGGTCGATAATTCATAAATAAATTGTAATTGCACCACAATTATTACAATACAATTGATACGAATATAATTGTTTTGCGTATTACATTTTACAAGTGTCATACTTTGAACATTTTGCATATCGTGCCAATAACTGATATAAATATTATACTGTAACAAGCAATTATAGCAACATATTATAACGACACGTGTATAAATCGAATTAATAAATTATTATTTTTTTGATAATCAGACCCAGAAGAAATCGATCAACAACACTTTACGTTACAATATCTGTGAAAGCAAGGAAAATTCTCGTTCACGCAGGACTAACGTGACAATAATTAAATATGCACTTAATTATCATGGGAAACGAGTACAGAAACCATTAGAACTTTGTGTCAGGCGGCACACAACCTGCAAATCAGGTGAAACGTTAAACTGCAACTGAAACTCTAACTGTTTGCACGTAGCAAACAAATTCCTGCCGCGTTTCCTTCGGCCATTTCAGTAGGTGGCACTGTGCTCTATTTGTTTCGATTTGAAACTTTCGCGAAAACTGTGTTACGAAGAGGAGGGATATTTCTGTCGTCGCAAGTGGAGGAACGATCGTTTCCCTTTTCAGGGATTGTTAAACGAAGAACAAAGGGGAGGGAACAGGAAATGTCACAGATTTTCTTTCGTTTATTTATTTAAACTACGAATCTACGATTATTCGATGAATCTCTTTACACGATAATAAAAGATAATACAATAATAAGACTTATATGATGATACATACTTGTAATACAATATATAGAGATATGATATAATAAATATTACATTAATATATAAAATATATAATATAATACAATATGATACAATAAAATATAGAATATACAAGGTACAATATAAAGAAGGAGATTAAAAAGGATAGTGAATCGCGAATTCGCGACGAGTTTCCAACGCACCAGCTCGTAGATTAAGATTAACAAACTGTACTGCGCGAACTAACTTTCAAAGGACTGTCCCTTCGACTTGATTGAAACATTTGTTATCAATCGTTCCTTTGATCATCGCCGCTCCGAACGGAAACAGATAACAAGCGACATCGGTCGAGCGAAGTGATATTAGTCTCCAGCGACAGAAACGCAGAAAGTGGCGACTTTTTCAAGGTACATCGAAGGGATACCAATTAAGAGTTTCTTGCAATAGTTACTTCGCTGAGGACCTAATTTAAGTAAGTTGACGCTTTGAAACAACAAGAGGCGACAAGAAGCGACCAAAAGCTACTCGAGACAAAGCTTCAGATTATCAGAGAGTGAGTTCAAGAGGCGATCTGATAATATCGATTCGAATCGTCCCTTACAATCGTTCTCTACTGTGTGCGGTCTGTGCTTCACCGAAGTCCAATGGAACATTGGAGAAGAGAACTCCCTCGTTTCCCTGTTAGCTCCCGCTTTAAAGGAACAACATTTTACAGTTTCTAAGATTTCTTCAATTGCTAGATCGTAGATTTAGGATTCGCTGTGCAAGAACTTATATTACAAAAGGTCTGCCAGATGTCGCCGCGAGGCATCTCTTCATATTTTGATTTATCGCGGAAGAAAAAGGAAAGGGGCGTAAATGAGCAGTGAATTTTTGAATAAGGTCACTTTGGAGAGAAAATATCAGCTCAGCCAATATTATATTGATAAGAATATCGAAGCGAAGTTGGATCACTCATCCCTTTCCATCGACTTTGCAAGTTTCTGGAGGTCTCAAAGTGGAGATAAATCATCGTTGACATGGTTTTAAATATTTGAACATCTTCGGGAACTTCGCCCGTGAGAGGCGAACGTGGCCTACGTCACGCTATCGAACTTGCGAGTCGCCCGATCCTCCAACTCTAACGAGGTGAGCAAGATCTTTTTGTTAGTCCTCTCGCTGGATTTTCTCTTCAAAAATAGCACGAGTCCCCGGCCGCGTCGTAAATCAGAGCACCACTCGAACTTCCCGAAGACTAATCTCGCCACCGAAACTACCAAATTAAACCAAGTTTCCGATTTCGCGTGCCATCCTTGCACAGAGGCCATGCTAATCTCCTTCGCAGCGTTCCAGTTTTAGTACATCTACTGCCGGAGCAATGTGATAACAATGTTACAATGGTATACAATACCATTATCTCAATAACTTTAACTAGTTTAGCTATTTTCGCGTTTGTGCATTTTGAAATTTTCACGAGTACCGTTAACGAGATGGATTAAATACCCTAAATAGAAAATAGTCTCTTCTACGAAGAATTATAATTGTTACATTGTTGCTCTTATTTGGATACATTTTATACATTTACGCGTGCATCTTCCACAAATGCACAAAAATCGGCGCTGATCGTAAGATTTGCACGAGCGAGATCTGTCACTAATGTAACCAAAAGTTGTGCTCTTGCGCTCTGCCATAATTGCTATCGGTTACGAGGAGTTTCCTTTCGTTGGGAAAGAAGAGAGATCAGAGAACGAGGGGAGAGGAAGAAGATAAGAGAAGTGAAAGACAGGAATGCCGAGAGTTCGTTAATGGAATTAATAACGTCGGACAAATATGGAAACAACGAGGCGAGGCGATACTTGTTACGAAACGCGCGCCGTGTTCAGCCTTGGGTATAACTATGCCACGCCATATTGTCTTCGAGGGACCCGACATTTTCTACTTGACCCGGCTGATGTATATACAGGGAACAGCTGCTTCGAAATACCTTCGACGTGTCTCGATATTACTTTTTTCCCCTTCTGTCCCTTTGAATGTTTCGCGGATGTAAGTTGTACGTTTCGTCTCGATTATACAAGGTGTGATTCTCGTAATTATATGACGATGGGTTATATCTCAAGAATAGTAAGAGACGCAAGAGGAGGAGAACATTGATCAACACAAGGGGATCTACCTTCTTGCAGGTTTGCTTCTTTTGCAAAGTTTTGCAAGTTTAAAATTCGTCTGGAGAACACAGAAGAACAACTTCTTTTAATTTTCTATATATTAATCGGTAAATCTCGACATTCTCTGTGAAAAAAAAGATTATATTAACCCATGTGTGTCGAAAAATGATTAGTTCGGAAGATGTTTTAACTTCAATTTTGTAAGAATCTATCGTACAAGAGACGAGAAAGAATCAGCACAGTGTCCTTCTTGTATTCGTACTGTAGATTTTTATAGCGCAGTACTGATGAATCGTATCAATTTAAATTATCGACAATTTTTCATTTTCGATAATATAATATGTATAAAGCTTAATATCACAGTTGTGTTGTTATTTAGTACTTGTAGAATATTTTATATTCTGTTAGAGCTATCAATGTAGGTTAATTACAATGTAAATCTAACTCAAACCTAATTCAAGCCTGTATCAACGATTTTAATTAATACAAACATACGTGGAAACACACGAAAATACTATTAATTTAGATTAAAATTTTAGCATCAGAATTTTAGTATCGACTTTTATTTGAATCAAAGTTTGATCAGCTTAAATCGGCAAGATAAATATTTCATTTGGAGCGAATTAAAATCTTTGATAATGTTTCGTTCTATTCGTATATAAAAATTTCATTTGCTATTACGAACCAGAACGATGCCCTGCAAGAATTTGTATAAAAATACATCATCGATCCCTCTTCAGCTACCGTAAATACTTACGTATCGCCCAAACTCACGTTGAACACATTACGAAAATACGAGAAGCGAGAAAATACGAAAAGCTGTACCAAAGCTACGTGACTAATGTATTTTCAAAGAAAACATTTTTCCAAAAAGAATGACGGCGATGTTGATTCTGTCAACTATTTCCCTATTCTCAACACTATTAACAATATTATGTTACTATGATACTCGAATACTCCATTAATCGATTATTTATATTTGCTGGCAATCTTTTAATATACAAAATGTCTCATAACTTGTGGATAATCAACCGGGAGTTGATTCAAAAGAACGAGTTGGATAGAAACAATGAATTTCGAGGAACAGTGTAATTTTAACAGAGCAATTAAATAATTAAACTTTCTCTGTTTTAAGTTCTTGTTACAGTGACTCTCGTTGATATTCGCCAACTATTGAAACTGTTATAATTTAGAAAAGTCGTACGATAATAAATTTGGGCTCGTTTTAAAGCCTGAAGCCTCCATTTTCAAAAAATTGCGTCGTTCACTTTATTCCAAAGTTACTTTCTTTTTACATCGCGTAGTGAGTGGATAAGTGAAGATACTTTTCTTCTCGAAAATGCTATAAATTGTCGTAGTATGTTAAAAAGGTTGAACATTTTTTTTCGTAACTGAATTATTAGATTTTCGATCCATAATTGAAGCTTGAGACCTACTTTTGAAAACTTGACGTTTCACTTTTCTTCGCCATTTTCAAAAAAATCATGCGACAATTTTCGGGGATCGTTATGAACTGTATCGCGATAAGAACCAGATGATCCAGATTTGAAGTTAGGAAGAACATTTAAAGATTGCAATCTATGTTAAATCGAATCGTGGTTAACCACGTAAAAACAGCTTATTGAATAACTCATAATCTTTAACTCTCGACAGAAGATTTCAATCGAAATTACATCGAAAACCAGTGAACATTATTGCATGGCGACCCAAATTTGAAATTAAATACGACACAATATTTGAAAGATTGCAATCGAGCGCGCTACGTTTCAATTGCAATCTAAATGATCTAAGAAATAAAAGTGGTAGGGAACGTAATAGAGATTCGAACCATATATTCCACCATATATACGACACGTGTGCATTTCCCACTGATTGTGAACCGATAACGAGAACGTTATTGCAAATTGAGACCATTTTGTAGTTAAAGAGAGACAAACTTCTAAACGAGGAGAATGGATAAGAGAATACTGTTTGCCTAGCGATATATGGTACGCGTATCCATTGAACTATCTGTTTGCAGAAATTCATCTTCGAGCCTTAACGATATTCCGTGGCATTTATCGAGCCATTCGTTTCGATGACAACGCGTCCACTTTTGTTCTGTTCTACGATATCGATGTTTCCAATCGCGAGAAATTCCTGGCGAATTTATCTTTCGAAATAAATATCGGCACCGCAGCCAATATTAATTGAGCGCAATTAAAATCGACTAAAATTGATTTGCCCGATTGCTTTGGAACTCTGCTTGCGTGAACTTGTCGGTGGAAAAATATCACAGCGTCATGCCAGGATAAAATAAACATTATACGATACTGTTCTAAAAAATCCAATGATATCAAGGAAGAGATTAGAAACGCGCGGGATGTTAGTGTTGCTCGATTTTAAGAATTATTAATTACAAGAAGATGAAAACTTGTCGCTGCATCAACGATTTATTTACTTGAAATTTATCATCAAACATTTTCGGGGATTTCACATTTAATAAAATTCAAAAATATAAAAATTAGGTACAAAGAAAAATTTTTTTGTACTTTGTGGTCTTTTTGGTATAGTAAAGGATAATTTAATAAAACGAATTTGTTCATAGGTTATTGTTGCACAACGTAATTACTTTCAATAATTAATTAGATATTTACATAATTATATAGATACATAAAAAGAATTTTTGATCATTTTTTTTTAATCTTTGCATCGTTACAAAGTAGACTTTGTACAATCGGTATTTCTAAAAATGACTAAAAATGAATACAAGATCGGAAAGGGACGAACGTTCGTGGTCACAGGCATGTCATCGCACACTGCCAGGCACTGTTCAGTAGCGTACAAAAGAGTCGAACGCGCGTACGAAAATGGCAGGAAAAAGGGATATCGCGCGCACCATTCTGTATTTACTTATGCTTCGCGTAAGACTAAATATAAAACTAGAACGAAAAAATAGAATTAAAAGGAACGATCGTCTGACGAAATTTCAAAGAACAAGCAGCAGTGTGCCCCGTGTGATTCGTGGAACTCGTGAATCCAGCGATATTCCACCGCTGGCTGCTGTTTAGAGCGCAACCTAATAAAAAAAAAGGAAAACAGGGGATAAAGAAAAGAAAGGAAGAGGATGTGCACGCTTACTCATTTTCCGTGTGGGAATGCTTACTCATTTTCACCGAGCGAATCGTCGAGGCTGGTAAACAGTGGAATATTTACGGTGGCGTATATATTGCTGCGTGATTCGCGAATTGGCAGGAAGCCGAAGCTTTTCAGAATAAAATCTTTTACCCTGAATTAGTGCTTTTATGCGGAGACTTCCTTGTTAAAATAATTACGTAATAATAATTAAAATAATTTACAATAATCGTCGGATATTTTAGATTTTGTTTAAGAATTTATTTATTCATCAGTAAGAATTTTTAATATGTACAATTCCAACGTGCGTGCTGTTCCTTGTTAAAATTCTTGTTAAAATGATTTGCAAATACCGCTGTTTTTTGTTCGAAATTACGATTTCGTGAAATTACGATTTATCAGAATAAGAATTGAGAATTTTCAATATATAAAATTTCGATATATTACGTCAAGAATTTCTTTTAATTAAAAATTATGTGCATCGATGTAATGTCGATGTAATGTTACGTGCATTTTGTGAAATTCTATTCTATTCACTTTTTATTAATCTCTTTTCGCATTAATTTCCCTAGTTGCTATTACATGCAACGTAGTAATTCTCCATAGCGAATTGAATTCCTCGAAAATTTTTCGAATCTTCGAGGGACTTTAACTAATTTGCCCTATGTACAAATACGTTTTCCTTGCAAGTTGTTTCTCACGGGTGAAGTGAACCCATGGAATGAAACGAAATGCCGAGGTAATTTATTCCAAAAGTGGCTCTCACGTCGCTCGAGACTTGCCAAGATATCGAACTTGGACGACCGAGTGAGTTCCGGGTTTGTTACACTTATTTACCATGCTTATCGTTGCCGTTGAATATATTAGAATAATCAGACTCGTCGTATGCACAAACGATTGTATCGGGCTACCCTTGCACGTCGCGATGGCACGCCGCCAAAATGAACTTTCGTAATTGAGCTACGTAATGCAGTTGTCTCGAAATCGTGATTACAGTCGAGTTATAAGTTATTGCAATTGACAGACTTATATAATGGCTCGTATTATTATTCAGACATGGAAAGGATATCTGTTTGCAGTGGCTAGACTGTGGATTTTTGTGCATTTATGGGAAACAAAATCAGACAATAACGCGTGTAAAGTAAAAACAAATAAATAGTATGCGTATAAAATAAAAATAAATAAATAATAAAACAAATTTCTGCTTAAGTTTTGCTTCTGTAGTTACGTTTGTGAAAATTTAAATCTGCTTGCATTTATGTAAAATTTGAAGTAGGAGAAATGCACGCAACGCATTTAACAGTAATATAACAAAAAAATATTCAAGCAATTCTTCTTGTAACATTTAATAAATACATGAATTAATTTTTGTAGATAGAGTTAAGCTTTATTGCGTTTATACTTGAAGATTATCAATTGTTAGAGAAGAAATTTGTTGTAATATTGCACACAAGCTCAGTAATTCAACTGTAATTAATATTACAATTATAATTCATTCTTGTATCAATTTATGTGCATTTACAATTATCATTTTAACTTTTGCTACAGTATCATACGAATGACACGTCAATCTATCAAGTCTGTAGAATTTCTATTACTTGATTGCTGCAATAGAATAAATTTGTAGTAACAGTCCTCTTACTTTAATGGTCACTTCTAATAAATAACAAATATACGTACAATGAGTAAAGTTAGGCTTCATGTACTTTTGTAATTGATCGTACAAACTTTTTTGAAACAAGATCAAAAACAAATTTTAATGTCTCTGACTAACTCACACTGTCGATTAACACGTTGACTTTACAGTTTACGCGTGAAATTTATATATTTTGCTCATGGTAGAGAGTATTTAATTTTTATGAAGTATTTATTTAATCAAATATTTATTAATTGTTAACGGGTGTACAGTAAAAAGAAGAGAAAAATCATAAAAGATCGTCCAATTGTTAACTCTCTACAAATGTAGTTTCATTTATTTACAAGAGGAAAAAATATTAGTTCAGCTGAAAATCCGTTCTTATAAGTGTTTGAATATTTTCATGAACAACTATATATACACATGTTAGACCACTGATAGTCGGATCACCGAATTTGAGATTGCTTAGAATAAAATTTCATGACATCTGGTTAAAATTTTCTTGTGAAAATGAAAAGAGAAAAATTTGTTAAATATTTATTATCCCTTGTTATACATGTTTATACATTATATACGAAGAAAAAGATATCAATAAAAAAACAAATAATCGGAGAACTAGTTTTGTGCAAGGGCTCAAAATTGCGTCAGTTTCGTTAAATTCACGTGGTTATCTCGTCGTCCATGGGGTTGCACCAACACGCTCGACGAATCAGAGAACCGATAGGACCCGCTTCGTTTTTTCGTTATCTATTTAGGTTAGTCAGCTCCGTAATCGCGAATCCTTGAAAAGTCGACTTACTTGAATTAGAATTGTCTCATCTGACGGCTCTGCACGAGGACGTTGGCTCTACAAATTCATGATACGATTTGATTGAATTGAATTCTTATTCCAAATATTTTCTCTGAGTCTTTTCTTCGATTAATGAGAAGTGACTTTCTTACAGGCTAAAAAAGAAAGAATTTGGTCTTAAATATGGTCCAAGTTTTATTTAACTCCAATGTGAGCTACCGTACTTTAATACATTTTATTCAAAAGAGAAAGAACGAGGTGTGTTACATGAAACAATTTTATTAGGAGAATGAAGTTTCAATATTAATACATATCTCTTAAGTAATATTTTCTAATTTTCATTGGTAAAAAAATACAACATTTGATTAATTTTACTGCATTGTTCATAAAATGAACTTTATATTTTAATTATTTTAGATGTGACAAAAATAAAGATAATTACGGTGGAACCTCAATTATCGGAACACTTATCATGTTCCGACACTCTATTATCTCTATTCAGAATTTATTTATAATCCGAACTGTAATAACGTCTGAGCAGAAACAAGATCTCTTCACGATATTTCAACATTGGTATTTGCAGCATTGTACTGATACCGACCAAATTCGCGTTTGTATTCATATCATGCTGTGCTCATTAAACGAATGTTAGTCTAATGAATGAGCGTGAATTTGTCGAAGTAGAGCGCGAACCGAGAAACAGTTGGGGACAGTTGTCATCAGTTAGAGCAAAATTACGAGTGAAATTATTAAGAGGTTGAAGAATAGTAACAAAGTTGGAAGCTAGAAAATAAATATTGGAAAATCAACAATTAACAATTAACGAGAGCAATCAACACGGAAAATTACTTATACAACAACGAAGATGTACTTTCTCGTTTTGAAGCAGTTCACAGCTCTCAAAAAAAGATTCAAACGGGTGTAGGGGAAGTACAAAAGCAATTCCAAGCGATTACTTACGTTAAAAAGTTTATGTGACTCGGCAGCGAAAAAGATATTATCATTGTAAATAATATTATATTAAAAGAAAACTTATATTTCTTTCAATAGTAAACTAATGAATAAGACAACGAACAGTTAAGCGCTGTTATTTGTGTACGGTAAAGATTTATTCTTTATTGATACAAAACAAAATGTTACAACAAAACAAGTTGAGTTGATAAGTGAAATAAGTATTTAATTACTATTTCCCACTCATTTTTCCTAATTTTAGAGTCAGTGGAGAGCCTCATATGATAGTCTGTCATAAGTCTCAAGATGAATCATGATTTTATTCTTTACTCTTCAGTTATATTTGGTCCCATCGTTACACACCCGTCGCAATAGCTATAGTATTTTCGTTGCTTACATAATGCTTCTAACGTGTAATTCAATCGTCACTGTGAACTATGAATCTCCGACCATTGGGAAACGAACGATTTGTTGGATGCTTTCAGCAAAATTAGATTTTGCGAAAGTATTAGTAACGAACGTAGTTGTTAATTAAGAGCGAAGCAACTGGGTTATTTACACATAGTAATTCACAGAGTGCTGACTAGCGAAAGATTCCATAGTTTAAAAGAAACTGAAATGATGTCAGGTCGCTCGAAAAGTTTCTGTCGCGCGCTTTTCTTGCAACGAAATATTGCAGTTTTCGCAATTCTTCTTTTTGCAATTTCACTTTGCGTTTTATTGTGTCGCTCATTGTGTCACTTTCTATGAACTACAGTAGTTTTCTATTTTTGTGTAACGTACGATGTCGTGTCGCAGTTTCTTCAGTTTTCCTCTTCTCTTCTGACGAAACGCAGTTTCTGTTCTATTCCAATAACAAGTGTTCTAGCAACTTTGTTGTACGTCATTCATTCTGTTACTTCCGTGTTTTTCTACATTTATTTTTAAAGAAAGACTCATTTCCTACAATGTGGAACGTTAATTCTCATTACCTAAAAAATGATATCGTATGACATCTCAACTTTCCTCCGCTGAATTTTATCAAATAAATTTTACCCGATAAATTCCAAAATCAATTATTTTACTAACGTTCTGAGATATTCGTCGCTCGTTTTAAATCGCTTCAGCTTCTCTCCGCTTTTTAAACTTCATTCCCATTACCAATATAGTATCCACGAAATTCTGTTGACCCATCTTCCGCAAAGACATCAATGGCGCATAAAGTAACCGGCGCGATAGTTTCCTCAAGAATAGCTTCCTCGAAGCATTGCGGCAAACTAAAAGCAGAAAATATGTAACCGGATATAAAGATAACTAGTTCGATGTTCGAACTAAAATCCAGGACGCCCGGTGGTCTTTCAGCTGAGTTATTCTAGCCGTACACGAAACTCTCTTCTCTTGTTGAAACCGCGCTACCAAAATGGCGCTGCTTTATAATAGATCGATGTGTACAGTGGTTAGACATAAATGTCTGTTCATATCGAACTTGGTACGAGTTAGCACGACTTTTCGATTTATGACTCGACGAGTCGTTCATGGAGTTATTCAACAAGGTATTCGCCGAGTTTTACGCTCTTTCTTGTTGATTCTATGCGGTACGTTAGAAAGACCGTTCAGGTTTGCTATTATGCTGAATATTAATGATGTTAAATCTGAGAAAACACTTGACTTTTAAGTGACAGGATGATATTTATTTAATTAACGAGTATCAATATCTGTTAATAGTTGTACCATCTATTGTTAAATATTATTTAAAATTATTGCTACTAATAATATTTAACAGTTAAGTCAGACACAGCAGATAACAAATAGCTTCTATCTATGACTGTTTACTCATTTTAATTCTACCGAAAGTTTAGTAAAAATTCAATAGCAATAAAATAATATTGTATAGTCCATTTATTTAAAGTCATTTTAGATAAACATAATTCTGCCAAATTCTGACGAATCGTTTAAACAACGCGAAAGACAGATGAAAAGAGACACCGAGAGGGGAAAATGTTCGTGGACAATTTCACGGGGACACGTTTATGAAGGAATTATATTCGAATATGAAACACTGCATTGTTCCCGTAAAGACCAGTTCCAAAGAGAATTATTTCTCCAGTGTCATGCAGCGAATTCGTTAGTCTTCGTCGCTTCGTTCGAGGATATTTATAAGCGACCAATTTAAAACATAATCACAGTCATCGAGAACAATTTACCAGAAAATGAAACAGTCTGTTTCACTTTGAATTACTTACTTACGGTCGAGAACTCGTGAATTTGCTAATTTGCAAATTGAGTGTGTTCTTGTGATAATTACGTTGTTTATGTTTCAATCCTATTCAGAGCACAGCTTTTTAATTTTAGCTTTGTACTTTCATTGGATAATTATTGCTTAATATTGTTTAATATTTTAATATTGAGTATCTAAATACGTAATATTATATTAATATAGAAAATTATATTTAACACATAAAAGTAATAATATAATGTTTGGTAATAATAATAACTGACAATGAGTTGAAGAAAATGTAATAAAATAAGAAACTTCATTTCCTAAGTCATTTTGATAAAACTGTGAGACGCTAAATTGCAATTTAGATGTAGCAGTATTATGCTTAAATTGTTGTAATCAATTTCAACATTATCTCCTTTGATGATACGCCAGCTACGAATTCAAATTTTAATGTCTTCGGGTATTATCCGTTGAATGTATTGCAATTTCTATTAGTAAAAGAGGTTCTTTGAAACGTCATCCTCTTAACTGGCGAATTTAATCGTACGAGAAATTCTATTATATTATGTTCTATTACATTCTATTCCTTTAAATTCGTAATCCATATAATATGCGACGCACACTTAAATAGGAAAATTTAAATGGCAAAATTTGAAAAAAAATATTTCAAATACTATTTAAAATATTAAACACCACGCGATTAAAATAAAATAGAACGATTTTGGCAAATAAACTATTTTTATTTTAATAATCCGAAATATAGAATAAAATAAAATATTTTGATCTTGCACTTTAACAATTATACAGATACAAAAGTATGACAATAGTCGTAGAAGTAACAACGTATACATAACAAATATATATAAAATTTATAACTTAAAATATATAAAACGAAGGATGCCCGATAACGCATCGTTGTGTTGGAACAATAATTTTATGGTACTACTGTTTCCGGAAATATTTGAAATTGAAATTAATCGAATATTTCACGACGAAGTCCAAATATTTTCAAGTAAAGTGTTTTTTAATCACAAAAATTCATTTCAAATACTCAAATTCAATTATGTGTCATTTACGCTTACGAACGTGAAACAATGATGTATCTTTCGATAGAAACTTATGGCTTTATTGTCATTGATCTGACCACCTAAAAATTATTTACCATTTGTTATTTCAAATGATATTCTAGTCCAATCCTGAACACAACTGGCACAAACGCAATAAGAGTGGAGTCGTAAGAATGCAATCTGCCCGCGGATCTTAATTAATGAAATAAAGCGTCTTTCCAGCCGAGGTCTGGTGTTCTATTCATTCTATTCGAGAAGGCTTTGAGAACTTGGCTGAGCAAGGCTAGGACAAGGTGGACGAAAAGGGCACGCGTTAGCAAACGACACACACTTGGCTCAAGCTCGACGCGATGAATAAGGTTGATGGTTGGCTGAAACAAGCGGCTGAACTTCTACCCCCCGCCAGGAATTACCGTTGCTCTTAGAGGCTGGGGCATTTAATGCTACGCCCGGCATAACACCTCCTTGTCCTGCCGCTTTCTATCCAATTCTCTTTAACCTTCGTGGCAGGAAATAGAATGAAAAAGGCGCCGCCGACCGCCTCTCTCGGATCCTCTCTACCAAGCGAAACGTTCCTTTCGCTCCTTTTGGTCGAAACACGTTGCGTTGCTTTCGACTATGCGAAAATCTGGACAATTTCGGAAATATCGAATTGGAGCCTTTTTCACGATTCTCAATGTTTTGTTGAAGTATTACGCACGTGTATTTGATAGTTTAATTACAAGTTTTATTAGCCATACACTACCGTATGTAATATACTAATTTAACAGAATAGAAAATAAATATTGTTAGATCTTTTTAAAACCTTCTCTTTTCTCGTCAATAAAAAATGTTATGGTTGTCGGCATAATCGTACCAAATCTATCACCTCAAATTGCATTAAACCAAGATACAAACAATGTATCCAAATATAAAAATTCTAATTCATTAGTGGTCCTCCATAAATCACTCGAATTTTATCGCCTCTGTGTCTCTGTGTATCTGACAGGGAACAACTCGCAATTTGTGTGGGGAGAATTTTCCGGAAAACAAACCTGCCAAGTAGCCTGATAGGCTGAACGATAATCAAAAATATGTCTAAGTATTTCTTATCGAACGCGAGAAGTTTCATGGCCGAAACAATAAGACGTCTTTCTTTAACGAGGACTGATAAGAAGTTTACGAGGGAAGATACAGGAAAGGGGATTGTTTATGCATCCTTGTGACTAGGTAAAGTTAAATCAAACAACTAGTTTGCGAATGTTAAAGATATATGAGATATAAAGATACGTATATATATGAGAATAATTATTGATCAAGTATTTTGATTTTTTCGAAAATAATGTTTTTCATATTTTTTGGAAAAAAAGAACTTTTTCGTTAAATATTCGAAGGGAAATGAGTTTCTTTTTCAGTGTTTCTTAAAAATAAGAATTTCATTTTATTTTATTTTATTTCTTTACAATAAATATGAGATTCTGTTCTTATTAGCAGTCTGTTATAAAGTAAATATTATTAAATACAAGATTAAGAAAAAACTCAATTTACTTATTGATCAAAAGGTTCATATTTTGATGAAATATCATATCTTTGATTTAAAATTTACAATTTCATTATATTCTCAATTCAGAATTCTTTCAATTTAGAATCTAGATTTCAAAATGCTTCCAATTTCAAATTTAGAATCTGATTCAAATGCTTTCAATTCAGAATCTAGAATTCAGAATTTAGAACTCTGATTTATGCTTCCAATTTAGAATTTGAACGCTAAAATGCTTCATAAAATCTCAATATCTGGTTGCAATTGCTTTATATATTTTTATTCTAAATATTATAGAAATTGATTTTCATTTAACGATATAATGATTCATAAATAAATTTAATTCATTTGTCTCAGTAAGAATTAATTTCACTACGTGTCTAATGTCATATCACATAAATCTAAAAATGAATCATTGCACGATTAAAACTCTATTAATAAATTGATACAAATATCTTTCTGTTTGCTATTATTAAAATCTTTCATTCCATAACACTCGTTATAATGACGCTAAAAATATCCATTCTCTTATAACAGTTATGTTCTTAATGAAACAATTAAAGCTAGCATTTTAATCAGAGCTTTTCTCTGTTCAACGCTATTCTCTTAATTGCATTGTTCAGAGTCGCGGTCCTACAAAAAAAAAAAAAAAAAAAAAAAAAAAAGAAAAAAAGGAAAAGGAAACAGCGATGCCATTGTCGATTAAAATGATATTCAACAATAAATCCAAACAGAAGAATGCAATTCAGAGCATGAGTGAAATTGAAATAAAGAAACGTTGTTTAATTAAATTATATTTTACAAAAAAAAAAAAAAAAATTAACATAACATTCAACAACGAAATCAAATAACTAAACCAATAGATTGGATTAATATGTTAATAGATGAAATTAAAATTAGATTAATAATATATTTCTAAAATTATATTTTTTTATAATTATATTCTATAATTCTATAAAAATGTATAACTTGAAAACAAATGTAAAATATAAAAATATGAGAAAACATAATTCTGTGAAAAAAAATAACGAATTAAAACGATATTTCACAACGAGGAATCACAAACCGGAGAAATAAAATTTGAAGCACGAACGAAACTGAAACAAATGAAACAAAGGGAGCAGCAGCAGCAGCGCTGTTCAACTTCGTCTGTTCTCGCGTGCGACGCGTTGATAAATTTCTCGAGCATCGGAAGCTGCAAGCTAGTTTTGTTGCTTCGTTTGGCCGGAAATCGTTCAATCCTCTAAGGACGTTTCCTGTTGCGCGAAAGACAAATGCACGGCGCGTTATTATTGTTCTGTCCACGTTCGAGATTGACTCGCACGTGCAGAAAGGAGGAGGGAAAAAACAAAGAAAAGAGCCGAGGAACTCCGGGAATTCAAATATACGTTTCCTGTTTTCTGGTTTCCCTCTTTCCACGGAGAAATTTTCGCGAGAATTGCAGCGTCTTGTTGAAAATTCGTAGAGAAATTCGATGAGAAAAGATGAAATTGTTTAACGCATAACACGTTGAGGAATGTACAAAGAGACAATTCGAAGATAAATAGTAGTAAATTGATGGGGAGTATGAATCTGAACGTAATATACAGGGCGTCCCATTTGAAACGCAATTATCTCGTCAATTAAAATTATTCGTTATAGAAACAAATTTTGTCTAAGATGTGCTCTCGAGGTTTCGAGATGAGTTTTCTTCTTTTTCTTTTTTTTTTTAATGAAATATATCTTGCTTCGGTGTAGTCCTCCATGACAAAATTCATTAAATTATATTCTGATAATAATAATAATAATAATAGCTCTAAAAGCTCTAAAGAGAAGTAATAATATCTCTGAAAGAAGAAACACGAGCCATTCACTGATTGTTTAATTTTATACGTACAAGCTGAGATATTAAAAATACCTGGAACATATTCACGTGTAAACAAGAATTATATCAGCAACAAACCGGAACCCGCGTTCCTCGACAAACGAATTAAATTCCTGAAATAATCAGCGCGCAAGCGAACAAATATTCTTTCGCGTTAATCCTATCCCTCAATATTCAATCACGCTAAGAATCATTTGTACGTAGAAAATTGTACTAATGTGTAGAATATACGAGTTCGAGCATTTTAAATATAAAAAAAAAAAAATAAGATCGTTTCTAATCAACTGGTCAGTCAATCAGTAGAATGTCTCAATCATTAATCTGTATCAATATATAAAACATATATATGACCTCTATATAATCAGCTAGTCAATCAATAGAATATCACTAATCTGTATTAACGTGTAGAATATATGTAAGAATATACGAACTCGAGTATTTTAAGTATCAAGAACTGATTACTTGTCGTTTCTGTAATTAACTGGTCGGTCAATTAAGTGGAGTATGTCAGTCAGTAACCAGACCAGTCTCAACAGATTCGTATCAACTGACTCGATGTGACTAAGTGTACCAGACTCATAACACGATCAGTTAAAAATTAATTCGATTAATTACAAAATAATTACTTTTCGTTCAGTATTTTATTTGCACTATTATTTTTTATCTTTTAAGATACTGCAATGTATTACAATAAATTGTATTATAATAAATGTACTAATATTCGTATAAAAGTAATAATAATATTGTAGAATATAATATGTTCTACATATTGCTAATTAATATTGAATGATTAATAGAACTGTCTTTGTTTTTGGAGTCTTTCGAAAAATATTCACATCGGTAATATTTATCATCGTATCTTATACACATATACATAATAGTAAATGTAATTCTAATATAATAATAGTAAATTTGTTTCAATTTCAGGTAAAGCAGTACCATTCGTCGAACTGACTGTGGCACACGCTTCGGTCCTAACGATCTTGGCAATCAGCTTCGAGCGGTACTATGCGATTTGCGAGCCGCTACGAGTCGGGCAAGTAATTTCAAAGTATTACTTCAAAATACTTACTGTTCAACGACAAAGATTCAAAAAAAGAATTCTATCACTTCGTCTATTCAAAGTTGAAATTATCAAAGTCAACAAGTAAGATTTAATTGATAAAGGAGACTCCGTCTCTGGAACATTTTTCCACTGACAACTCGAAAGTCAAATTTTTTTGAATTGTGTCACAACGGGACGAGATAAAAAATATGGAAGAAATATCTTCATACGCGTCACGCGTTCAATGAAATATACATATACGAAACAGAAATATGTAACACTAACAAGTTTCGCGCGATTCTCCTCAAATTTCTTTCTTTTCTTTTACCGATATCATTCACTTTCTGAAACAGACGCTGTAGAATTCAATCGACAAAACGATAACGGAACGTTCAGTTTCTCGAAACTCTATCAACGAATCAAAGCGACAGCTCTGTTTAAAAAAAAAAAAAAAGGAAATAAATAAAAAAAGCAGAACCACGTCTCTGTCGTTCTCTATCTTTTGATGAAACGTGTCCCTTGCAATCGTTCGTTCCTTTAAACTCGTTTTGTGACACATCGTCGATCCGCCATGTCAATCACGACTTTGACGTGCACTTTTTTCTTCCAAATTCTCTATCTGTATAATTCATTTCCCAGCGGCAATATTGCGTGCTATTATCACGTGTCTCGTCGTACACAGATCGCCACACTATATTGATAGTTGATATTAGATCCGTGTTTCACCAGCTGAATATCTAAATGTTAGTCACGATTTCGTTTTCCACGATATAATTTCATTTCGGGTATTCTTAATATCATTAATATGATACATTTCTAATATGAGGTATTCGAATTTCGAATTTTCTGCTAATTTTAAATTAAAATACTTTTCGCAAAAGAAAAAAATATATATCATGATAGTAATAGTAACATCATTCAAGTTTTTCGAATTTTGTTTTAATAATTATTGTTCAATATATATTATATTTAATTATTTAATTATTATAATTACTATGTAATATAAAATATAATATATAAACATATATTACAATATTTACTGTATAAAGACGTCGGTCATTTTTTAACATCTTTGCGAAGAAGATTATTGAAAGAAAGTATTTCTCCATAGGTACATGTGCACGAAAGCGAAAGCGACGTTTCTTTGCTTCGTGGCGTGGATTGCTGCGGCGCTTTGCACCAGGTAAGAGAAACAAAATGAAACATCGAGCTATCGTCTCTCTGTTGCATCTTTTCGTTTCTCGCTTTATTTTCTCGCTGTTAACGCATATTATGCCTTCTCAATTCGCTTCTCAACTCTCCCACACTCAATGCAACAAGAAAAAAAAAGAAAAAATGATCATTCTGAAATGGAGATTTAAAAATTCTCAACGATCCTCACAAAAGTTTGTAACAAAATGATTTGCAAACAGTTTTTATTTTTTCACCTATGGATCGTGCTTCCACCAATTAGAAGCTCGTCTTCGGCCCTGTATATCGAGCTCGTCCCGCAAAGAGAAATTTACGATTTTGACTTTCAAGTCAATTCCCAAGGAGTGTAAACAACGTGTTAAAGTGCCGTGAGCAACAAATGAAACACCGCGGCGCCGGTGTGAGCCTGGAAACTGTAGTGTATCACGTACTTAGTTTTATGTCGTGCACCAGCTACGCAGGCAATATCATTCGTCTCGTTAAACACGGTCGCGTTTTTCTACGTTGCTACGTTTGATATTTTTTTTTCTTTTATTTATCTTTCCTTTTTTCGTTCTTTGTTTCTTTTTTTTTCATATTCGTCCACGGTAGTTATTTTAACGACAGACGCGTTTAATTAAGCTCGACGAGGATTTTTCTACCATGATTTTCTACAGGTGATCATTGAAATATGGCAATGTGACGTGAGAGATGGATAAATGGACTGACGTTGAAACATCGGAATTAGTGGGCAAGAAGGGAATGTTTAAATATTTGTTTGACGGTTTTGTTTAAAGACGAAATTTTAACAAGTTTTCGACAGTGAATTGCGACATGCGTGTAATTGTCGTGAGACAAATGTAAATGTGGAATTTTATATGGAACTTATATCAAAGGATGTTCTTTTAAATTATTACGTTTAGCCAATATTGCTATAAAAATATTGTTTTACAACTATTATCTTTGACTTGCATTGAATGATATTCTTTATGAGCTATTTTTTTTGCGTAGTATTAAAAAATATATTTTTATTAAACTTTTATTGTTGACAAGTATTAGACGAGTTTCTTTTTGAACTATTATTAAATCGTTTACATCATTTTGTAACTTTTATAAAAATATAAATATATATATATATATAATATTATAATATGATATTTAAACTACTACTACAAAATATCTGAAAAACTGAAGCAAATCTTTTATCGCCACATTGTTCAGTAACTTGCATTCAGGTTACATTAAAGAAAAGAATAGCTCTGATTAACTATTTTTAAGAGTAGCATCTTTTACCGATGAAATATGGCTGCACAGAGGGAGGAGCACATTGCGTAAGATTTCAAGAATAAATGAATGCTAAAAAGCAATTGTTTTTCTCAGTAACAACTTGCAGTGGCATCAGAATAAAATAAAGTGATACTACTGATTTAATGTAAGAAATTCAATATAAAGATGATACAAAGAAATATAAAGATTGAGAACACAAAATGTTAATGTTACTTAAAAAATTATTAAATTAGTAAGACCTCAAAATTTATTTATTACAAAAGGGACAAAACTATGTTGTTACTAGATACGTCAATTAATCAAGAAAGTTTAAGAGAGATATTACTTTATAGTAATTTAAATTAAAACATTTAATTTAAAAATTCGATAGACTTCAAGAATTACAAATTTTTTGTACTTTTTTTTAGAATGAACGATAGTTTGATAAAACTGTTCAGTTCATTTTATTTTAATGTGGCACTGTATACCCACACATCGCGAGAGACAGTGTTAAATAAAAACGATAGTAATCTGAAATCATGTGTTGCACCCGAGGAAATCCGACTATAAAAGTCGATATGGAGTGACGACGATAAGAAAAAAGTCACGGTGGTGATCCGCGAATCTCAATGGTCCGGAAGACATTATTCGAAAAATCGCCGATTTTCCTCCCGGCTGCATGAAAAACGGAGGCATATTATAAACAGAGTAACTAGGACATGGAGCATCCAAGCTCGTGATCAAGCCTGATGGAAATTAAAGGAGAAGTTGTAAAAACCATCGTACAAGCTGCATTAAATACGTTTCGAGTTTCCGTTTTACGATTATTATTCAGTGTTATTGCAATTATTATTCCTGGGAATACTTACCATTCGCCTTGCGACAAAGTTTCGACAGACTTCATATTAAAGTAACACATGTAATAATTATTCCGATACTATAGATATCGCGAACAAATATACATATCCGTCATCGGATTCGCGAAAAGAATCTCCATTAACCAAGAAAGAAAATGACTATGACGAAATGAAAATAAGAAAAGTTTCACTGAATCTACCATTGGCTTAATCGATTGAACTTTACGAAATTTCGAAGGTTACGAGCATACTTCGCCTGACAATCCGTATCTTTCAGTTCAACCCAAACTTCTTTAATGAACATTCGAAAGTTTCCATTAGACTGCTTGTGCATCCGGCGAAGAAAAGTTTCTTCAAACAAATAGAAAGATTTAAATTGGTAATCGATCGACAGTTACTTGAGGTCTTAACGGCCATTTCGTGTAATCATCTATTGACTGGGAAATTTTGTGCAAACTTACATTTTTACGAGTTTTTACAAGCTAAGACTTGAAGATTGCTTCGCTCTTCGAATATCTCGGGTAGACTGAATGTTTACGTAAATTTACATTTTTTGTGAAAGCAACCAATCCATCGAGGATCAAGGAACAATTTCCTTTAACATCATAGATACTTCAGTTTCCTCAAATTTTATAAAATTATGTAAATCCGGGTTCCTCGGGAATTTTATAAATATGACTGTTCTTTGCATTTTGAAACTCACAAAAAGGCGTCAGATTAATACGTTTATTCTATATTATTCTTTGCAAGTGCAACAAAACGATCGGAGCTCAAGTAAAAATAGAATATTTTATCCATAAAATGTTCTACTTTTGACACTCTATAATGTATCATTTATTTCATTTTATTTATAACACATAAAATGCACCAACAGTCTGCAGCCTATTTATAATGTAACACTCTAAGTAAATGCACCGACATACGCTGCTTATAGTATGTATCAACAAAAAGAGACAAGCACAACGCCTGAAAAATTCAATTCAAACGAGTCGTAAAGTCCACGTGACGTTTCGTTCACGTTCGAGTTGGCACGAACGAAGAGAGGCAGGTTGTTCACGGCTCGTAAAAGGAACATCGCCCGCGAACCACTACCACGGGGGTGGGTTTTACACGTCGCTAACTTTTTTCCTGCCGTGGATCGCAAGAGCCCCCAGACTGCCTGCTGAATTTATGGTTGCTCGACAAAACAGTCTGTGAAAAAGCTGCCGGGGGATCGTCTTCCGAGGAAGAAAATATCGAGGAAAGATTGGTGGGAGGCGTTATGTGACGTTGGTGAGAAAGAACGGAGCTTTCGAGAAAGGTGAAAGAGAACGAATCCTGATGGGAATGACTTTGCAAGAGAACCGTTTCGGTTGGATGTGTTACAAGAATGAAAGTTAAATCGACATGCGTGAAATGACGGAAAGAAGCGATCCTACGCGGGATTTAGAAAATGTTGTTTATACATGTAAGTCCGTGATGATTCGACCACTTTTTTGAAGAAACATTGTACAATTTTTTCCCCAGATTTTTGTTATTTTATTATATATTATTTATATATTATTAAATATTATATATACATACATACAAATTAAAGTACATTTTATTGACATAAAGTAACAAACAGAATAGTTATTTGTAAAAACGAATAAAAAATATTAAATAAGACAAAAAGAATTATTTTACTTGATAACCAAATGATGAAATAATTTAAAGAAAAATCATTTGCTTGTTAAAATTAAGCAAACTAATGCAAAATTGGATTAATTAAAATGCACTATTGTTTAAATAATCACTTCTCAAATATTTTATTCAAATGATCACACTATCTGAAACAGACGAACTAATAAAACTAACGCGAGATTGAAATTGTTAATTGATGAGATTTTTAGAATTTTTGCTTACTAACGACAGTGCGTAGAAGCAGAATTTACAAATTTATATGTTTCTGGAAAAAGATTATAGATTACAAAGGCAATTATTCTAATGGATTAAAGTTTCTGTATTGTGTTTGATTCTTATTTTAAAAAACTGTATGAACTTTTCTGATTACTAGATATACTGAATTGAACTTATAAAGTGAGAAAACATATTGCAGGAGTGGTAATTTTGAAAGCTTCAAATTATCTAGGACAGGATAAAAAAGGAAAGTAATAGCTGAGTTTGTTCCTAAGGAATCTATCACTAGAGAGAACGTAGAACAAGAAATTCTCTCTCGATCTCTAAGACTTGTGATAAAAGAACAAGTATCTTTCAGATAATAAATGGCCTGATTTCGAAGTAAATTTCAGACAGGAAATTGCCATCTTTGTATAATATATACGAATAATTTCCAACGTTAATTTTTAATTATAAATTTAACCTACAAAGTGATCGAAGCGATATCAAGTTAATATAATAAGGTAAGATATTATTCAAGCGAGCTAAGAAATTTAGAATTAAATAATCGCAAAAGAAGACGAAGATTTAAATCGGGCATTGAAATCTTTGCAAACTAAGGTGCAAAAGCAAAAGAGAGCAAGCATTAAATTTTTTTTCCTGTCTTCGCAAATTAAACACGAAATTTTTCACAAAATTTTACTTTTAGTATTAAAATTCCAAAGAATTCAAAGAAAATCAATTAACAGGAGAAATTGAAAATCAGGATGAAACATTATAGTGTCGTATAATTTCGGAAGGAAAGTTCTTAAATAGAGCTTCAAGTGTTCGCGTGCGTCGTCCTGCGGACACAATGCCATTGATGAATCACCCAACAGACACTCTTCGTCTGATCTATAGAGTAATTCTACTACCGCCATTGGCTACACGTGATGTGTAACTCCCTGAATTTGCAAACTACCACTTCCTTCTGCTTACCCATTGAAGAAATTTATAACAAAACTGTACAATACAAACAGCGTAGTATTGTGGTGATAGATGAACATGAATTATAAGTTCCATGAAAATATTACATTAAGAATGAAATGCAAACAAATTTTAAATTGGAATAAATAGCTGGATTAACCAATAATCATTTCTTCTTCTACTAATAATTCCGATTCAATTCGTTTTTATAATAGAAGAATATAAATCCCAAATGGGATTTAAATTCTGCAGGAATTTTATTATAATATTTAAACATTAAACTTTATCGCGAGATGTAAAGTTTAAATATGTAAATTTTGATTCTACGAAATAAACAATTTGAGTTTACAAAAGCATGATTGTCAAACATGTAAAATGGTAAGAAGATGAAAAAGCGACATAACATGTCGCTTCTGTATTTCAATTTCTTACGGTGGCTTGGAAAATCTCACCGTACGCACACCTGGATATTGAAAAAAAATTAAAAACAGTTGACATTTTACAAATTTTACGACAATGTCAGATTTTTTAGATAATTTTCCCTTCTTTCTCTCTTCTTCCTCCACCAGTGTGAAAAGAATAGATACAGCAGACCAAATTTCGCAATTACCGAAAATTGCGTCACTTTACTCGGAGGAAATTTAATATCGCGGTTTCGTTTTTCGTGAAGATTGCGCCTTCGAGATTCGGTGTCAAGATAGGGGAAAAAGAGAGGAGGAAAGAAAAAAAAGCAATAGAACACTCTGTGGGAGTATTACCGTCTGACAGCAAACTATGTATTTCCCTGTCTCTCGACACCTAATACGGCTTTTAGAAGAATCAGAAGCTCCCATGCCTCCCTGAGAAAGAAAGAAATCTCATTGATTTTTCTCTCTTCTCTTCTTTCTAAAAAAGAAATCTGTTAAAATAGAGAAATTGATTGAAAAGAAAAAAATCAAAGAGAGCTTGTTCACTTAATTGTTAATTTATTTCATTGAAACATCTGCCATCTTGTAAGAACGGGTTGGCCCAATTTCGCTCGATCAACGAAATTACAACTGATTATTTTTATTCGTCACGCATCAAACTCGTCAAGTTATCGAATAACTCCTCTCCCAAAAAAACCGCTTGCGTCACACTCTCGCCAATGTTACGCTTCGATAGTTCCGAACTCGAAGAACACGAAACAGGAAGGACAATAATCCCTTTGAATGCGCTTCATTCGTTTAAACGTAGGGGATTGGACAATCCGTCCGGATGCCGCTGCGTTCAATCCCTTCGAAATCGCGCGAGTTCCAATCGAATCACGAGCTTGCAAGGCAAATCTACCGCAGTCAACTCGGTCAGTAAAGGGTGTTGGACATCGCTTCACATTTATTAATCTCTCAAACCGCCATCCTTCCCGCTCGAAGTCGAAGCTGAGGAGAGTTACGGTTGCACGTCAATTTCGCTTTGTAACTGATTGCAGTCCCATAATCTGGGTCTCTCAATACCAGGAGGTGCGCGTGAAGGAGAGCAAGAACGATCAAGACGGGAGGAACTTTGTTCCAGTCTGTCTGACCATGGCCGACACTAGCGCGACCGTGGTGTTCTTCCTGCTCCTGGTCATCCTCTTCTACGTAGCTCCTCTGTTGATTCTACTGGTGCTGTACACGTTCATCGTTGGACAATTGATGCCAGATTCCGGCAACGTCGGCGACTCTTACCACGCAAGAGCGAAGAAACACGCGATCACGATGTTATTGTCGGTGGTCGTCAGCTTCTTCGTCTGTCTGTCGCCGTACAGGATCCTTATCTTCTACATAGTGGTCGCACCAGCCGAACAAATCACCGCCATCGATCGTGACACGTTCTTCGCCTATCTCAACTTCAGCAGGATCATGTTTTACTTGCACAGCGCCATCGATCCGATATTATATAATTTGATGAGTAGTAAGTTCAGAAAAGGGTTCTGGGACCTGTGCAGAATGAAGAAGTATGCCGACAAGGAACGTGGCAGGAGCAACGTGACCATAGGAGCTAGGAAAATCGATATCAGCGAACAGGAGGAAAACTTTGTTTGACTTCTTTACGTAATTCACGCGATGGCGCTTGTACTTACGTTTTCAATTAGCGCTTAATTAAGGAGTGTGACCTCATTTACGGTATTGTAAATACCGTTGCTGTTCATGCAAGTATTCTTCGACGTTGAAGGAGAAATTGTATCGTTACAATACGAATTTCGATGCGCGTCTCTTTTACGTTACCGACCGATGGTAATGTTCTAGTTAGTCAATGATGTAATTGAAACCGTTGACAGTAATTAAAAATAACATTCCATTGCTATTCTATTGAATTGAATTGTTATAATAAATTTGTAAATACATTTGAAAAATAAAATCTTTTAATGTATGTATAAATTTTTGGACATACGTTAATTAAATGACTACAAAATATAAACTTATTATTATTAACATAGATTGTTCCATTTAACTTGATCATCTTAAATATTCCCGTTACTTTTAACGATACAAAAAAAAAAAAGTACATATATACATGTATAAATGTATGTAATATACATTAAGCAATTCCTTCTTTCTTTCTCGAACGAGAAGCTGCTCTATTCTTCAAAATAAACATAAAAAAGGTATCAAGATAATTAAAATATCGCGAACCAATTATTAAAAAGAAAAACGTCTATTTTACAGCCCGATGCTGCTGATGACCACTTACGAAGAGGAAGAGACGAAGGACGGCACGTACATTCCGACTTGCAACACGGTTGCAAACTCGTTCTGGCCGATCAGCTTCGTCCTGTTCACCATCGTCGTATTCTTCGTGATCCCGCTGTTCATCCTCGTCGTTTTGTACACGGTGATCGCGCGTCATCTAATGACGAACTCGACGATCAGCCGCGGCTCGTCGAACAACTTGCTCAAATACCGGAAGCAGGTGATGCTGATGCTCGGCACAGTGGTGTTCTGTTTCTTCCTGTGTCTATTGCCGTTTAGAGCCCTGACACTTTGGATCCTGGTCGTCCCGATCAAAGTGATCGTCGACTTTGGCATCGAGCGTTACTTCACCCTGCTCTACTTCTGCCGGGTGATGTTCTACCTGAACTCCGCCATCAATCCAATTCTGTACAATCTGATGTCCACGAAGTTCAGGGAGGGATTCCTCAGGCTCTGCGGCCTCGGCCCCCACAAGAAGAAAAAGAAGAAAACGTCGGAGAAAACTGGCACCACTGGCTCGACCAACTGCAGCAGCAATCATTCCGACTTCTGGAGGAGGCACAGCAGTAACAAGAGCAACAGCGTTAAGACGCTTTCGAACAACACCGTCGCGGAAAAACAGGTCAAAGTGCCGCTTCAGACGACGGTCGTTAGCGGAAGCGTCGCTAGGAAGAAGCAGGAGAGTTACGTTTGAAAGGATACTGCGAGACTAGAGGAGGATCATTCTTTAAGACTGTGATCGTTCGAATCATTCCGCGAGTATAGTCAGAGGAGGAGATGCGATAAAGTCGAAATAATTCGAAACTTTTTGGACGGCGTAAGGTATTAAAATCCTGTTCTCTTCCTAAATTATATACGTTTCGATGTTTAACAATTTCACGAAAGGCATATGTAGCCTACAATTCAGAATTTAATGGTTGTTTAAACGAATTAGAATTCCACGAGTTCAATTCTTCAAAGTTTTTACAGAATACGAAGAAAACGATAAAATTTAAATATAGCAAATAATAGCATATTTAAGTTAAGAAATGGAAACAAGAATCAAATATGTAATTGGCGACATTGCCTTTGAGTACACTTTGTACAACGCGATAGTCCTAAAAATGCAATTATAATCCAAATAGCAAATATTGCTACTTAATTCTTTCACTGTATCAATTCCACTGACTATATTATTTAGCATCGTTCATACTCGTATGTAGATCATACATATTTTATAGTGACTCTACTTATCTGAAACTAATCTACAGAAGTTGAGAGACAGTGCAATGATTCATTTAATATTAAATATTATTTAGCAGTCTACTTTTACTATTTGTATCTAGCGTGAGAGAGAGAGAGAGAGAGAGAGAGAGAGAGAGAGAGAGCTTAAAGAGACTTATATTAAAACTGCTTATATTATTCTCTGTATAAAAAAACATTAATCTGCATAAGATTATGAACGATAAATTAGGATCGAATTATCGTTGCGCAGAATTTTGGAAGCTGTGATCACGAATTATGTAAATGTGTATCTTGTAAGTATTAGAAAAGAGAATGCATAATTATATATCTTTAGATGGATTAAAGATAAGTTGTACAGTGTAGATAAAATTGGATTAATTTTACCAAATGGATCTCAGTTTATAGCTTTACTTTAACGTATAAGCGGATAAGATTCATTATTTATTCGAATTGCTTTGTTCAATTCTCAATTTTCACGAATGTTCAAAATAATTGGGTTAAGTTTCTATGGAAATTTTAAGTTCCTATACGCTCGTCGAACTACGTTAACTGGTGTTAATCACGAATATTACAACTGTTACAATAATTAGAAATATTTTTAAGATATACATAGATATAGTTATTTTCCATAAAGTGTCGAAGAGATAACGAAACTAGTCTGCAAGCTTTAAATAATAATTTATTCAATAACAGTCACAGAGGAAACATGTACGTCGCTCATAAACATAGCAATAAATGATGGATTGATTTGTGCGTTAAATCATTCCGATAGTCTTTCAAAAATTGTACAGCATTTAATTCTTAAATCTATGAACACTTGTATTTTATTTTTTACAGTAGAAATCATTTGACGCAAGAAAAGTAAATATGAAATATCTAGGACACGCGAACGGATAGAACAAACTGTTTAAAGCGGTTTTCATATAAAAACTGTGTTCCTTAATTGTCTGTGAAAAGTTTACTTTCAGTCGTTTACGAATTATTACTGATTCTCAGCTGCGCGAGCTAATTCACAATGTGAACAATTCATTTTTATTATGCAAGATGTGCGTTTCTGTAAATATTTTGTAAAATAAAGTTCAAATATTATTACCGATCTTTTGAATTAGAATAATAAAACAAATCTTCAAGTCAGAATAATAAAGAAACGAGGATATTTCACGTTGTGCATATTTCACATGTACTAATACGGTAATGTAACGCTTAAGCCCATAGTTTTTAAATAATAAGTTACCTAAATAAATACAGTAATAAAAGGAAAAGGCTAACGTGACTAGAGTCAATTCGTTAAACTTCGTTTCACAAATATTATATCGTTAGATAAATTATTAGGTTTAATGACGGAGGAATGTGCATAATAGCCCTGTTTGTTCATGAAAGTAATCAACTTCTTCTCACCGCCCGGGATGTGAGAGAATTCTACAGAGAGCGTCTGTAAAATTTCGTAAATGGAAAATTATTCAAGATTCAATCGTAAAATAACGAGAAGTTAGATTAAATCGTATTCACCTCTATGTTTATCATACTGAAAGGAATCGTTTTCAGTACATGAAGCTCGTCGCCCTCTATATCGAGACTGAAATAATTTACGGTGGTCACGTTAAGGGCAGCCATTAAATCTATGAACGGAAAACACTGCACTGAAATATGAACACCACTGTAGGCAACGTCAGGGGTATTCGGTAAATATCCATCAGGGTCATGTGGGTCGTGAAGACGTCCGATATTGTTCGCCATCAAGAAGGTATTCTGAACAAGCGTAAAAAAAATAGTACAAGAAATATAAAATATCGCCATAACTATTATCTATTGCACAATTCTCTAGTGACAAGTGACCGAACTTTCGTACCACTGAAGGATATGGCTTAGTGGAAAGACACGTGGCCGTTAGATAAGCATTTCTATTTTTGTTCATCATATTGCTGAAATTTACAGGATCCGCCTCTATCAAAAGACCGTCCCAGTCCAAATATCGCTCCAGCCCCAAGGTGTTGCTTCGAGTCTCCCCGTCGTAGGCGCCACATTCCACGAAAAAGCCATTTCGCTATTATTAATTAAAAACAACGTTTGCAACACCAGATGCCCTTTGTTCGAACGTCGAAAATTGAAATTACTGACAGGCATTTGTCTTATCGATCTCGTATTTAAAGCATTTGAACATGAAAACGAACGTAAGTAAATAATTTTATATAAAACTTATACTAAAATTTTTTCTAAAAACATTTTCCAGTATTTTTATTATGTTACGACTTATTCCTACTAGAAACTGACGGACAATTTGTACAATTAATACTTTATTCAATTAAAATAATTTAATTAATTTACTATTCAATCCTCTTTCAAATTAATATTAATAAAATTAATTATTTAAAAATTTAATTTTTTATAATTCACTTATCCTTAAATATACTACATTTTGATTTAAATACTATTTTATAAAATTTTTATCTATAATTAATTTTTATTTATAAATTCTAATAACAATACATAAATATAATTTCAGTATATCTTATCGTGGATTATCAAATTAAATAACAAATTTCCCTAAAAAGATTAAAAGGCCGTCATATTACTTTATTTTAATGATTCAATGTTTAATTATAAAAATTTTATTTTTAAATTGATATAATAGGCTGTCTAATTCTAGTTTATTATTCAATTTTAATATATTTGAATATAAAAAATTTATACTATAACTATTAATTTAAATTTCATCTAAAATTAATAAATTTTATATAATAATTATTTTTATTTTAATAAAATTCATAAATTATAAATAGTTATAATATAAGTTTAACTGCTATTGCTGGCACTTTAATCAAACACAAATTCGAAATATTTGAATTTTCTGACCGCGTTGCGATATTAAAAGTATTATTAAAATTGCTGTATTCTGATATTACCTTATTTTTCAAAATTGTTTGAATGACATTTGTCTGGCCCATCGAGTAATCTTTGATTTGTGGATTGTTAAGATTATATGATTTCCTTGAATTGAATCTTCGAATTATCCAATGTTTTCGAATCTCGTTCAAGTAATGCTGCCAATTTTTCGTGTCCGGTAAGTGTATTTTATTATTGTACCATCCAATACCTAACGACAATTCGCAATTGATTTACAATTGGATTAATCAAAAGATTATGCAGATTTTACGGGGAAATTAAATTTGAAAGGGAACACTCGATAAATACATATCAGTTTGTAATTTACAAGTGTCAGTTGTATTTAATAACCATTGCTTGCAGTGCCCTCGATTTAATGCCTGTAACACGCGATATTAATAACTTGGTAATTGAATGACACGCAGGCTGAACGTATTTAATTAAACTAGACGTTACAAAAGTTGTAACGTGATGTAATTTAAATAGCTTCATGAGACATCTTTGGAATGTGTAAAATATATGTACATGTTAAAATCAAAAATTGTTTCTTTTTATCTTTGAAATTTTCGTACGATTCTGATTAACGATACATTAAGCAGAATATGATTTCAAATTAAAGACGATTTGAATTGATTTCATTAATTTTTTTTTTTTTTAGAATAAACAGCAGTTGACATTACCGACCGAGCATTCTTACCGATTACTTAAAAAACAAAAAAATGAATTCGTTTTTACTTCGTATTATATTTTAAATATTACGCATCGATGTTCATTTCGTCACATCAGTCAGCATTTATTGCGATCTGATCATTCAATGACCAATTAATATGTTTCACAGATGTCCGCCAAAATTAATTCTCTCATCAATAATTATTAACGGCCATGAACGTAAATGAACTTCATTTGAGATGTGGTTCGAGCTGTAATTGATGTTTTTTTATTACGCGCATATATAGATGAAAAATGCGTTATGTAACGTAATCATGGCGATGACGATAGTTACAAATGATTGGTACAAATTCTCTTGATTGGTCATGGTATAAATCACAGATTAATAAAAGCAAATATTCGGAGATTTGAAATCGATGTTAGTCAGCAAATTTTGAACCCAAATATGTAAAGCGTGTCTGTGATAGATATGTTCTTAATCATTGGGAATTAACCAGGAAATATAATGTTAATTTAGTACAGTTGATTAAAAAATGAAAGAAACAAATTGAGCGATTTTTGTAAACTTTGTAAAACTACTGCCGCAATATGAAAGCTTTTATAAAAACAAACAAGGCAAGTAACGATTTTCTGGACTCACCGTTGGTAAAGTTATACCACCTATTCAAAACTGTAAAGATAAAATTCTTATTAGTGACACACATGACACGTATTACCAACAATAATCTTAGAATTATACATTTTAGTAATTTAACATGTTCTTCTCCTTATTGAAATATATACAATAGATTACGCACTAGAATGTCAATTTTCAACAAAAAAATTTCAAACGATTTCTACCGGCAACATATAAATACATCGCGATTATTTTAATGATTTTTGGAACATTTATTTAACAATACCATAACAATACCATATCTCATACAACATAATTTCATATTATTATTATTATTATTTATATTTATATTTTTAAGTATTATTGTTAACTTATTAAATTTTAATTATATATTATATTATAGATTTTATATCTTATATTTTTAATTTCATATCACACATTGGGATATTTATCTAATATCAACAAAAATACTACCTCTTACCAATACGACACAATTTCACATTATTATTTATTACATTTAATTCTTACGATTTATTATTATTCCTTGCTGGTTAGACAGTTCTGCTCAATTTATTCTCAAGTTATTTTAATAATATTGTTTCTCGGTGACAATATCTAAAGCGATGCACAATTAATAAAAAACGTACCTTCCGGTTTCACCCCCTTAAATCCATCAGGCGCTTCCCAGGTCAAAGGAACATAGAACATGATCAAACATTGCAAAATTAAAATAATCAGTGAGATGCCAAACAAAACGATCGCCAAGTACAATTTTCCGTCGTAACGCAATTTGAAAATACACTTGCATGCACGCAGGCACGTGACTATAGAAGGCATTTTTCTAAAATACTTGTGACACTGACTGGTTGATGTTATCTCATGCGCAGCGTAAAACGCTTTACATCTATATTCGATAAACGATAAATTCACGAAATTTTAACGGGAGTAGCCATTAGTTGTGAGTGATAGCTCGTAAACATATAGCTCGACTAATAGCTATAAATATTGTGTAAGAGAAACACGGTTCAAACACTATTTATATTTCGACTGCGTCATCATATAGACTTTGCCTCTATCAAAATTAAGCAAAATTTAACAATCGATGTTGGAAGGAAATATCGATCACAGCGTTTGTCGAACGCTAATCTGTTGTTTTAAATATTTTTCTTTTGGAATAGATAGAGGTTACGATCCATGAACAGCCAGGAATCCATGATCTCTGTGATTTTCTTCGATATTCACTTCTATCGCCGCGACACAGTTTTTAGCCACACGAATTACGTTCGATCGCAAGAGAGAACAAGAACGACTATTTTAGCAGCACGCCGAACGCCACACGCCGAACGCCACACGCCGTCTTAATTACTAAGAACGCTAAATAACGAATAATTTTCTACTCTATAGGTCTTGAGTTTCTATTTCTTTCTATTATTTGAATGATTTGATACTAACAATGAGTTATCAACGAGAGAATACAGCGAATAAAGCATTCGCTGAAATTTCGATTGCAAATGACATATTAATTGATTATCATAGAAACAATTATATATTTCAATAAAATAGATAATTAGGACATGGCTGAGATATAACATAGAAAGATATTAATGATAAAGATATTTGATGATAATAAAAGTTTTATTAACCACCTATTAAACACAGAATTGCTTTGGAATTATAAAATTATAAACGTTAAAAATTATAAGAATGAGAACTGATTACATAAATTTCTGTACTACCTACAGAGCAACCTCCACCAGAGATGCTGCCGCCACAATATCAACGATAGATAAACAGTTATCAACTCAATCGTCGGTAAAATCATATATCATATTCGTACAGATTTTGAATACACAAAAAATGTTTGCAAAAGAGATTCTTGGTAATTTAAAAAGTAATATCCAAAGCTTCATAAGAAATATCAGTCAAATTGGAACATGGGTATTTTCGAAAATATAATAGCATTGACTAATTAAAGTCCAATTCCCCATGGACAACGTTTTATGTGTCCCAAAATACAGACCAGGTCTCTGCTTACCTCTTTTGGGATTATCTGACCCTCCGGTCATTTTCGTATCACAGCCTACTACATCTATTTCGTAACATTCTATTAACTGCAGCACAATTAATAATTAGAATTAAATCAGAAAAGATGAATAATGTCGTTACAACAGCACCAAAAATTATATATTGGATAGAACAATTTCCTACTTGTATAACTATATTTAAGAAACAGTAAACTTAATTTTGACTCTAAGATAATTATTTCTTAGGCCAACACAAAAGATTATTAGCGCTTAAAATTTATTCGAACAATCTCTACAACAGAAAAACAACTCGACGGGACGCACTGTCGATAGCCATGTCCTCCTGATACAATATACCAACTTTGAACGAGGAAACACTTCTAGCTCTCGAGATATGTTCCACAAAAACATATTTCGAAAAGAATCTGTATTAGGAGAATCGCTTGACGGGGTGCCTTCTCACGCTACTTCCACGAAGGACATATGCTTCTGATACAATGCTCGAAATTTTAGACGTGTACACCGTCAGGCTCTTGAGATATTCCCGATTGAAATTTTTTCGAAATCGAAATTTTGTTTTTTTCCAAACAGTAACACTCTGAGATATTAACATTTGGAATACGATATTACCGAGATCCACCACGTGAATACGCACGGCTGGATTATACTTTATCGTAAATCAGTACTGTTTTATTTGTGTATTACACGAATCATGATTTACAGTTGTATTGAATTTAAAAAATTTATTTAAAAAATGGAGGCGACATAATGATTAATTTAGGACATTGAAATAATTATTTTTGTTAAAAAATTGGTTTATTAAATTTAAAAGAAAACTGTTAACGTGTACTAAATGCTAATTTACAAGCCTATGACATATAATATTAATATATGTAGAAAATATTTATATTTAGTGATATTTTCATATCATACAGTGAAAAATTAACTTATTTAAGAATAGTTATGCAAGTAGAAAAGCGTTGACGTTCGATTCAATACATAATTTTCGATTTAACATTATTTTCGTATTTTCATATTATCATATTTTTTTATTTTAATTCCTATTACTAGTAACGCTGCAGTGCAAATCCTACCTAAATCGATATGGTAGGATGTGACATGAAAGTGATATGAAAATTAATTGATCCTCAATACATGGGACATGAAAACGCATTGGATGTCCGGTTTATAAATGACTATAAGAATTCAGATGTTTGGAGCGATTGCTATAGACGTTTACTGTAATTGCTTATAATTTTTCTATGGCATTATCTTTCATGCAAACGGAGCTTAAACTAACCTTATTGTACAATTTTTTAAAACAAATAAAATTTTTAAATCATCAAAGTTAACAAATCTGTATTAAATAATATGTATTTATTTATTGAATCAAGTAAATTTAGTTTCACATAACTTTAATAGTATATTTCAATGATGTACTGACCATTTGAGGGTTAGGTATGCGCCATATTTTCTTTGGGATATATACAATACTCAAACGTAAACAATTTGCGAAACAAAACATCGAGCGATGGCAGAAGAAAATCACTGCATGTATTTTGTGAGAAGAAAGAGGCGTTATTGTCGAATGACAGTGAAGAAAGGAAAGAAATACTGCGGTGAACATCAAAACGTCTCGTCTGAATTGAATTGTTCTGAAGCACTTGGAAATAAACGAATAATATGTCCACTTGATTCAACTCAGTAAGTGCATGCTTCTATTATTGATAAATATTTCATATTTCTCTATATACATACAATTTATAGATCGTTTCCAGTACGTGTTATGAGTCTAAGCTGACAAAACACCTAAGGGTATGCAATGCAAAGCGTTTGAACGATGCACGACCATCGTTTATCGTAAAGGGAATTAATGCCAACGAGATGCGCGAAGCACCACAGCACGTGCCTCTTTCGAAATTCAATGATCGAACGATAGACACAGTTATAGACAAAGTGAAAGCTGTTTACGGTTGGTAATTCGTATATTCAAATTTTAATTGAAAACATACTTTATTCCTCTGACCTTTTTACAGAAACGTTACCCAAATTTCCTGAAATAGTATTGGAGCATCAAATACTTAAGGATAAAGTAGATGATAACTCTTGCGGGAAATCTATCAAGAAACATCTCCTGCAAAATTCGTCATTGCTGTCGCATTTGGAACGTGCAAATCTCGTGAAAGATGATACGTGTTTCATTGAATTCGGGGCAGGAAAGGGCAAACTAACATATTGGTTGGGCCAAATAATAAAGCGCAAGAAAAACTGTTGTATTTTATTAGTAGATCGTTCGAGTCACAGGCATAAGAATGATAATAAATTAAGAAACGAACAGTCTTCTCTCCTGGTGGAAAGAATACGTGCTGACATCGCCGATTTGAAGCTGAATGATGTGACAGAAATTCAGAGATTCAAACATAAAGTTGGCATTGCGAAACACTTATGCGGAGTAGCTACAGGTATGTATTTTCCTTTATATATTTCTTGTAACTGGTTGTAAGAATCGCGTAGTTTTATATAAAAGTTTATTATTTTACAGACTTAACTCTAAGTTGCATAGTTCAAGCAATTCAAAGTGAACCTAAATGCAATATCACTGGTGTAATCATTGCATTCTGTTGTCATCATAAATGCGAATATGCGTCGTACGTTGGAAAGGAATATTTGGAACGGTGTGGATTTACGCCAAATGAATTTACAATTTTGTGTAGTATCGCCAGCTGGGCGACTTGTGGATTTAGTTTAAACAAGGCAGCTAATACTTCAAAAACTCAAAATGACCCAGAACAGACGAAGTACGTAACATTTTAAAGAAATTTTGTTTTAACTGTTGAAAACCAAGAGAATATTATATATTTTTCAGGACGGACACAAAAATCTTTTGTTCAAATGAGAGGGAAAAGATCGGTCAGAAAGTAAAATCATTATTGAATTGGGGTCGTTTGGAGTACTTAAAGAAAATTGGATTTCGAAGCGATCTGATTTATTACACCACTACCGATATATCGCTAGAAAATATGTGTATAGTGGCAACGAAACACGGAATGTAACAATTGATTAATGTAGGCAAACGAAATAAATTTTTATTGTACTAAAACGTAGTTCAAACTTCTTAATTAATCTTTCATATGATTAGAACTGTTAGAGTATTTACAAGTTGGGATTGCGATCGTGTCATTTTATCGCTTATCGCTCTATGTGAATACCGAACAAAGCATTCATTTCTTGTACTATGTACAATACAACACCCCGCTCAGATACAACTTGGTGTAACAGTAACAGATTGTAATGGACTCATGCATGATAGGTGTATTCGAGAGCACGATGTTACATTAATACTGTTAAAACTATGTTACGTATGTTATTAATTGATGAAAAAATTAATTAACGATCGGTAGAAGAATAAGTAGCAAAAGAACTACTTGAAGATATATATTGTGTGACATTAATGTTACTTTCATTTGTCCAAATTAAGATTCCCCCATTTTTTTTCTTACGAATATATATTTGAGAATAATGCTTTAGATTTAAAAATTTTCCATAAGAATTTCTTAAAAAGATTGCTTGAACATGCACGCGCAGGGTAACATGTAAGATAATGTAGTTATATCTTAAAAACGTAATTCCATATATCTTTTATATATTACCTTTTTATACATAACGTAAGGAATTTTCATTCATTCAAATTCAAATGACAGTTTGCGTCATGAAAATTAGTAAAATATTTTATTCTTCATTCATTCATTCATTCATTCATTCATCGATATCTGAACGTTGAAAATATGTCAATACGTTCACACAAATAATAATAGACGTAACAAAGTGAGCAATGATTTTTAGATTTTGCAAGTTGAATAAAAATATACTTCACGACACAAAATGAAGAAGAACAAATAAAATGTTTGTGAAAGAAGAATAACTGTATTGAGAAAATCAAGATTTGTATTCGTCCAATTTTTTAAAATTTGACGTTTTCTGTGTAATGACAATTTTATCATTACCTGCGAATTTTTGTATTTTTTAAAGAAATAAAATATTTTATATTTTTATTTTTATATTTTTTATAGAAATAAAAAAATACTTCTCTTTACATAAAACACGTGTTTTGTTTGATTTGGAAAAATCCAAATCAATTTGTTCCAAAAGGAATTTAATTTTTATTAATATAAAATTGGAATTTTATTACGTGTGTAACGATTACACAATTTAATAAGTAAACTTATAGATACATTGTACATTTTGGCTCATTTATATGCGAATTATAAATTCCTAATAAATAAAATTGTGATTAATATATATTATTCTATTTATATTCGTGATTAGTTCGGATTACGTACTTCAAATAACAAAGAAACATAACAATATGTGTAGTGTGTAGCTAAAATACTCTATAAAACACTTGTTCATCATTTTTTTCTAAAAATAAAAATTTTTTCCTCATAAAATATCATTTATAAAAATATCATTACGTTATAAAATAGAGCAAAATAATACTTTAAATTTTGACACTATAAGAATTTACATTCTGCTTATTGTTTAATATCTAAAATGTTATCAATTTATTAAAATTAACAATTAAGTTTTTAAATTAGTAAATAACTAAAGGATTATTATTAGCAAATTTGATAAATTTAAATAATTACTACTACTCTCTTTTGTATAAAATTTATTTTATTGAAATAATTGTAAATAAGACGTGGCACAGTAATTCATAACAAATTAAATCGAAATTTCTATTCAATTTGATCATTATATATTATAATAAGATCATGTAAAAGTCGTAATAAAAATTTCACAGTACATTTTTTGAACGAAAATATATTTTTTTTAATAAACAGATATTACATAACGAAAACAAAATGTAACTTAAAATAAGGTACTTTCTTTATTAGGACATATAATTAAACACTTTCCTCACAAGATCATTAATGAACAGGATCAAGGATTATTATTCTACTCGAGGATGACTATATTTTCAGGTGAATGCGGTATCATGCATCGATATTACTGTCACAAACTGTGTTTATTTTCATCATTAATGTATATTATTTATTATAAATAAGTTAGAAACATTGATTTCATTTTGGGCTTGGTAGGTGTTTACATTTTATACACACAGAAAGAATACCCAACATATTATGCTTTCAGAAAAATGTATACTTTTGACAAAAAATGATTTACAAATGAACTATAGCCACAAATTTGCGCGTCACTCGCTCGATCACGAATCAGACGAAAGAAAGCCTGTTCGTCTCAACCAATTTTTTTATTTTTTGTTAAAATGTTTCACGCATGCTGCATACATATCGTACATTTAAATTCATTCATTCTCGCTCTCATTCTTTCTTTCTTTCTCTCCTGTCATTCCCTCCCTCACTCTCTCTCTTCTCTCTCTCTCTCTCTCTCTCTTTCTCTCCCACTTTTCTCTTTCTTTCTTTCTTTCTTTCTTTCTTTCTTTCATTCATTTTCACTATCATTATTCTCACTTTGAATACGCATTTATCTCTTCTCCCTCATTGCCACTCGCTCTTTTTAATCACACACTCTCACTGAAAACCAAGCAGTATTATTATTATTATTATTAATATTATTATTATTATTAATATTATTAATATTATTATTATTACTAATATTATTATTATTATTATTCAATATTATTTGTTATTATCTCTTAACATTATATTTTATTCAATGTATTTATATATTTTTTTCTTTCATATAAACTCAGTGTTTCAACCAAAGTAGGTATGACATATGCTGCCCAGTGTGCGTGCAGTGTTAGCAATATCAGGGTTAGACATTCAGGCTACATATATCCAAACGTCACACCCTAATTCACTGATTTGACCAACACCGTAAAGTTTATTTTGCAAGTATTCTCCAGGTTTGTGCACAGCAGTTTCTATCACCTTTATGCAAATGTTCTTTCGATAGAACATCAAAAGGTGGCACAAACAGCAGTTAATCGAATCATTAGAGAATACAAGCAGTGGGCAGCGCGCTAGCCAGCATGAGCGAGCGCAGGCAGTGAGCAGTTCATACATACGTACACTGTAATGTGGATACAATGCAAGCCAGGGCCATATGTTCTTCAACCATGTCCCTAGCTGCGCGACGCTGTGTCAATAAGTGAGGGCTGGATGAAAGGAAAACTAGTGTTGTAATTAAGACTTTTACATCGTTCGTAGATCGCTGAATTATAACTGTATGGTATGAGATCGCAGCCCTCGCATTCTGTACACAGCCTACGGAGAAAAAAGACAGCAGAAGAATCTGCAATCTTTCGCCTCCTAATTACCTAAAATCACATCGAACAGATGTTTTTTCTAATAATTTCTTAATATTGAAGGGTGGTAAAGTTTCCTTCTTGCTGGTTTTATGTTGCTTTCTTCAATGCTAACCTATGTTTCATTTTATATATTATACAATAACAATATTTATACGATGAATTATGAATTTGAGTCACATGCAGAAAAAACTTTTACTTGCTTCTGGCACAGATAAAAAAACACTTTGGCTTTTTGCATCTAAGAAAGGACTGCAATAAAAACACCACACTAGTAAATGGCACTAGAATTGCTCTCACTTGTGTCACAGACTACTTGTGATTAAAAAGCATTTGTCCCTCTTCTCTTCAGTTTCTTGCTGAGATCTCTTGATCTGAGATGAACACTTGGACAGACATTGTATGGCATGGCTGCACTCTATCTTATACGTTTATTTATGTGTTGCTCGTGGTATTATTATATAAAAATTAGATGATTACGCAGTCAGCCAGGCATGATTGACTAAACTAATCTATAAAAAGGTAATAAATTCAACAAATAGAGTACGAAACTAAATCAATTTGTTGGTATTGACAGTGAGAAGGTTAGGAAAGAACGTATAACGCTCAGATTTAGGTCCATATTTGTTCATCGCTGTTACCTCCGTTATAAATTTTACTAATCATTAGTTGGTACACTTGTAATGGAGCAGCGACAGTACGCTGATGGCACCACAAATTACTGTTCATTTTCTGCCTTTCTCATATTCCCCATTTTTTTAACTTAATAGAGTTCACACTGATACCTTGGTCAGGGTATAAGAAAAATTCTTGAGTCCATCCTGAATTTTGTGTATTGCCATCTAAACCAGATTATATTCTTTTAAGTTTAACTGTAGAATGGTGTCTTTCACTGCTGCAAATACAAATCTGATGTTTTCTGTATCTGTAAGAGAAAAAGAAGTGTAAACATTTATAATTTACGAAGTTGAACAACAATAATAATACTTAGTTACTGAGTTAATTAAACAAAAAGCCATTAGTAATCATTAAAAATTTTTTAGAAATATTGAAAAAACTTTTAATAATTACTGTTTTCTATTGAAGAATATATAAGTAAACTTACCAGGGAATAAAAGATGAGGATAAGTTTAGAACTGATACACATGCGACGTGCAATTTTTATTTTTTTTATAAAAATTCATAAAAAACACCAACGCACATAATACATAATTCATATTGTAGGAATCATTAAACAAATTAATTAGATTGCATAATGATATATTTAAATCAAATAACTGAAGCACATAAATTTTTAACAATTTCTATAATCCTTATCATTAACAATTGAAAGTAACAAATTATAGAAGATACAATTAATTGCAGAAGTTTTACAAAAGTATATATAAAAGGAAGGAAAGCTGTATGTAATATAATAATTATCATGCCATTGAAGTTCCACACTCCCACAAACATGAAATATACACTGCTTGAAACAATTAAAGAATGTTATTATGAAGAATTTTGTTACATCGATCAAGCAAATAGATAGAAGGAAATCCTATAAGCTTGATAGACTAAAATGTTATTCAAAAACATGAATTGGATATAAAATTAAGGTGAATGGAATATGATCTTTTAATTGTTTTGGGCGGTACATTAATGTTTTGTATATTTAACTGTGCTTATTAAATGAAGATTAATGCTTTATTGAATAAGTTAAAGAAATTGTTGAAAAAATACATACAATCCTTATTAGCACTTTTTTCAAACTTGTTTAATTAAATTTAGAAACTTAAGAAATTGCTAAATTATAATCAAACAGTATGTGCAAATAAATGTGGTTTGTATAATTCATGCATTGAAACTTTGTGCAGAGCATAGTATTCCTTCCCATAATTTTATAAGATTGGCACTTACGAATTAAAATTAAATACAATTATGAAATTGACCATACTAATCTAAGTCTTTCTACACTCTGTTCTGGATAATTAAAATATATTTACATTTTATGACCATTATTTCAAATTTCGCTACATAAATCAAAATATCTTCTTTTACTATTGAAATAAAATAGTATTACTAAAGAAACTACTCGATCCATAATACTAATAAATTATGTTTTTTTCCAATACATTTTACTTCTTTAGTTGCAATTTTGTTATTCCGATTACTTCGTCAAAATAATTCGAGAGAAAAGAGTGGCAGTCTCAAAATTTTACACGGCATATATGTTACTCTATTTTAATCTTTGATTTACCAACATTTCATTAAACATTAACAGTCATTTTATAAAAAAATCTGTACATATCCTCAGTAAAACAAACACGTTATCTAAAGATCATATATAAATGAAAAAATTGTTCATTAGGCAAGATTAAATTCTTTAAGTGCAGTTTGCATAATTGTATCTTTAACAGCACAAAATACAAGCTTAATATTTTCTGTATCTGATGATTAATCCCATAATTGCAGCATGCAATAATAAAACACATATCAATGTTAGTTTCAATTTTAAATATCAAATCAGACAGAAAATCAATCTGATATCAAAAATATATACTTAAATCATTGTCTTAAATTAATAATAAACACAACAGTATACAGACTGATTTTCTTAAGGTAAATAATTATTAGGATAAAAATTACGCACCTGTTACGCACCAGAATATAGGCAACATGCAAATCATCTTGCACAACATACATAGTATTAAAAAGCAAAAACAAATGCACATTAGCATCAATTACTAACAACCTACCTGTAGCACACGTAAAGTGTGAATATATAATCTTCTCAATATCTGGATTCAAGTCGACAAACATCTGTAAAATGAATTCTCTAGCTGGTATGGCATCTCTTTGTGGGCCTGTGAAATATATAAGCAAGCATACGAATTGACATTACTTCTATTTATATTTACTCAAGCATATACTATCGTTTTTCTCTCTCAATTAATAATTATACACATTGATAGGATATTATTTTAAAATTTCATTGAAATCAACTCAAATATTAATTAACATAATAACATAAAATTACAAGATTTATATTATCTATAATAAAATACATTTTAAAACATAAAAATATATGTAACAGAAAGATAAAGTCAAAATCAATTTTAACTATTTATACTACATATATAAACTAATGCACATTAAAATCGTACATAAAGAATGAAGAGAAAATTAAGTGTAGAAGTTGAAAATTATTTTAATGAAATAAAAATGCTCTTTTTCAGATATTAAAACTATTGTAAAATTTTTTTCATTTTATCTGTTTCATCAAATCAATAAGGTTTATATCTAAATCCAATAAATGCTGAAGGACAAATTATTCAATTAGTTCTATTAACCCTCAAAGAAACCTTTGAAAGTATTACCAATCAAATAAATCTGTTACGTAAGTTTAATATATGTTTTCATTTTATTAGATTACGAGAATATAATACATTTTAATGAGATTCTAAACGTATAAATTCTAAAAAATGTTTATGTAAAATGCTTTGGAAATTAATTAATGTAATGCAACCAAATCTATTTCTGTATGTAAATTGCTTCGGTATGGTTTTACTGAAAAATTGTATCATTTATTATTAATAAGATAATATTGAAATGCGAGCTGTTCTATAATGTGGAAAGGATTAAGCTTCAAAAATACAGTTACGCGACTTATAGTTACTGGCTTGAATTAAAAAAGTATCTACAGAACGTCTACAATTTCTGCCACGATATGTTATACTTAAACAGACCTGTTGCACACGTAAAATGAGAGTAGCACATGCGGTCAGGATCGGGATTCGTACTAAGATACACCTTTAAGATGAATTCTCTGGCTGGTTCAGATTGCTGTTTAGGCCCTATATCATAAAACTTATTCATTTACTAATAATAAACTGAATACTATGTTCCAAAGCGATATGAAATAATTATAAACCTGACCTTTTGAACATATTCATTTTTTATGTTTTGTGATTTATTTCTTTAGGGAATATAAATGATTTTCACTATATTGTATTACTTTGAGAGATAAGAAGTCGTTTTTATCAGTTTTAATAAATATAAATAAAATTTCTAGAAACGTAGTATTGAATTTATTTTATATTATAATTTATATTTATATGAAAATTTATTAAATACTTTGGAAGGGTTGAAACATATACCAGGAATATTAGTACGCGTGAGGAATAATTATCTTAATTGAGTCAGTGCAATTAAAGATAAATATAACTCAAAAAAACCAACAATTTATTGAATACTAACAAAAGTTACTAATTTTAACGAATTTGATATATTTTTCTCTAAAATAAATAAATTTTTGAATGAATTAATTATTTGGAAATTATTGTCTTCTACAATTTAATTATTGCCTTATGCGTTCATTTATATTTTTAGATAATTTCTTCAAAATATAGAAAGCCAGTTAATTTTATTATTTATTATTAAGTCAAGCCAAAATTAAAACTTCTATAATATATAAAGTTTTCTCGAGATTTATTTTGAAATTAATTTCGCAATATAATAATAAATGTTCCTTTTTCCTTTATTATAATCTGATTTCCACACTTCTGATTTCCATACGAATTACTTGATAACTGATATCGAATGATTGATAAAATAGAATAATATGTAAAAATTTACAAACACAGTTATTAAAAATATTATATATATAATAAACAATATAGTAACCTCATTTTTAAAGTTTATCGGAGTTATAGATGTAATTTAACTAAAGCCTTTTGCAAAGAATATGATTGTCTAGCCAGAATTGCTCAATCGCCGCGATAATTTACTTGGTTCACAAGGTAACATTTACTGGCAGATTGCAACATTAGTTTCCAAACAAATTGTAAAAGATTGAACTGCTGTAGAAGGATCTCCACATTTTGTAGTACATGATATTTATTTTCAATTAATCAATCAAATTTTACTTTTTATGAAATAATAGTACTATTATATCACAACTGTAATTTTAATATTTATAAAAATCTATTAAATATCTCATATCTATGTATAATATTAATAGCAGATCAGAATTAAAAGTCATATTCGTAATCGTTGAATACATAGAATTTGTATTTTGAAAAATTTGTTAAAAATTTTCCTAAATAAATAAATCTTTTTAGATACAATGAAAAAACGAAATCATTTTTGAAGATAAAATTCGTTATGAAAAGAAAATTCGAAAGGGATGTTTGAATTGACAAAATTAGCAACTGTCATTATTAAATTGTGTACTGGTGAATTTTCGTTCGTACATAATAATACACTCAGTATTACGACATAGAAATTGATTATAAATTTAAAGATTCATAAACACCAATAAGTTTAGTGTCATGGATGTCATCAACAGTATAATTGCCAATAGTAAATATTATCGTTATGTACCTACCATTATATTCAGGAAAATAGTCAACAAGATGAGAGTACATAATCTTCTCTTCGAGCAGATCTTTCTTGTTTAGGAACAGAATAACAGAGGACTGTTGAAACCAAGGATATGTAATAATTGTTTTGAACAATGCCTTACTTTCTTCCATTCGATTCTGAAATATGGTAATAACAATTTACAGCATTAATGGTATACTTATATGAATAAATTATAAGACAAGAAATAAATGTTGCAACAAATATTTACCTCATTCTCCGACTCAAACAAAATTTGATCGTATTCACTTAAAGCTACTAAAAAGATAATAGAAGTGACATTCTCGAAACAGTGAATCCACTTCCTTCTTTCTGATCTCTGTCCACCAACGTCTACCATCCTGTAAAATACGATTATGTAATATCGTGCAACTTTCAATAAGCCTTAAATGTTTGCTACATATTGATAAAAATAAAGTACAAACTACCATTTTACTCTTATCACTTATCAGATAAAATTAGTAAATAATTTTTAATTTCACAATTTCTAAAATTTAAATTGTTGATACCATTACTAGTTACATATATATGTTATAATATTTACAAAATGATACTTTCTCGATATAAATCTCATGAAAAACATGCAAACAATAAGCTATTTAAAGCAAACGAAGGATAGAAATTGAAAAGAAAAAGAAAAGAAAAAGAAAAGAAAAAGAAACAGAAAGAATTGGTATAATATTTAATAAACAGCACAATCCCGTTCTTAAATAAGAAATTATCTATATTCACTCACCTTGTAAATATATTTTGAGATATAAATGATAAATACTACTGTTCCTATTAATGATAATTCATCATTAGACTGTGGATTTTCATGCTGTTCCAAATTTTTGATTTTATAGCTAAGAAATACATAAGAAATGGAGTCTAAATAGAAATTTATATTTGTGCATTTTTCAATTGCATGAAAAATCCGCAATCTACTTGTTATTCCAACTACTTTCTATTTCAATTTTGCCTCTGTAATTTATACAGTATATTTCTATACACGATAATTATATACAGCAGAGTATTATTAACATTACAATGAATTACAATAGTATTTATATGATTGGAAAAATTAGTAATAAATAAATGGCATTACGACGAACGTACAAACAAAAAATATACAATACAGTAAGAACAAAATAAACGAAAATTTCTATTCGTATCAAAAACTCACACAGTATATATCGGTTATTTTGATACTGATCCATTACTCCAAGTTAGTACGAAACTAAGTTAATAGAGTAGTATATTTCTATACATATAGTGAAGTTTCAAGTAATGTGTGTTAGTACCTAAATATGATGGAGTCCAGATCAAACGGATATTCTATAATGCCAGTAGTAGGAGCTCGAGCCCGAAGAATGTCTTGTTCGCTAGGAAGGAAGTCAGGCTTTTCGATACGTTCTAGGTCACTAAGATAACTGCAAAACAAACGAAGCCACAGTCTGATAGTGCATGCCATGCATGTATTAAAGGTGATTATGAGGAGAGGAATATCGCGAAACAGCTTACATGCTCGTCGTCCCTGCCTGCAAGAATTTTCTATAATGCCAAAGTTCATTGATTTATTCTTACAGTTTTATGACACGGTAACTGATAACACGATGATTTACATTTTCCGCAGAATTAATTATCGACACAACCGAGATGTGAATAATTCTAATTAAAATAAATGGAAAAGAAAGAACGAACACTTGTATATTTAAGACATCGTTTTGGAGGAATTATCCATACACGTGTAACAAGCAAACGTTCTCTGCACGCAAAATATAAACTTTTCTCTTCGTTAGAAGACATTTAAAATTGCACAAACGTCATAAAACTAGAGGGATCAATAGAACTCCATTGAGAAATATTATTGTGGAAAAAAAGAAAAGAAAAGAAGAAAAGAATGAAACGTGACAAACGATGAGTCTCATGTACAACGATGAAGTCGGTAAGTTACAACGCATGCAACCACGATGCAGAAAAGAGTCCAATGTAAGTAGATCACAGGCACAGGCAGCGTCTTCCTTTCTTTGCATGGCGAGACATACCTAAATCGAATTTCTTCCAAGTCAAAAGGATATTCAATTATACCAGTAGTAGGCACTCTCACACGAAGAATGTCCTGTTCTGTTGGGAGGTAGTCTGGTGCTGCGACTCGATCTATCTCCAATAGGTAACTGAAACATCGTGTTCTCAATACCTGATACGCGAGAGATCTATCATTCCCAAAATATACATTCTTGTTCGATGAAATTAAATATCAAATACAATAACAAGTTATTATTTACAGAGTATTTGATAAATGACAAATACTGACCAAGTTATCGCTCAAAGCGCAATTACTTCTCTTAAATCAAAACTTGGTAGTTAATTTAGGTCTTGAACGCTCAACACTAGAACTACCAAAATTTATAAAAATTTTATGAATTATTTCTTTACAGGAATTCGAATGATTTTTTTGTAAAGTGAAAGCTTTATGGTATTGTGAACTTTTTATTAAGCATTCTCTTCATACTTACATTTCTCTCATATTCTGATTATATCGTTGAAATGGCCAAATTCTCAATAAAACTTCTCAATAAAACTTTTAGCCAATTTACATCTTTTTTGAAAATAATATTAATTCATTAGATTCAATTATGATACATTTTGACCATTGCGAAACAAAATGATAATTGCCTCAGTTGAAATTTTTAATTTTAAAAAATTAAAAAAAAATTTAAAACATAATAGAAACCTACAAGCTGAAGTGATATCTTAATCTCGGAATTTCTTCAGGACGACTTCACTCCTCGGTAGTCTCAGTGTTAATCAAATACTTCTATATAACGAGTGTTGACCTTCGATACGACCGTTTTACACATGAATCAAACCAGACCTCGCGTGTCGAAAGATTCATTTAGGGGTCAGCTCCTTGTTGGGAATTGCATCATGGGCAAATTACCGACCGAACGATGATCGAGTCGAGTGAGCACAAGGTGAAAAAGGGGAGGATACGCGCTCCTCAGGACGAGTATTATAGATGACAAGGAGACACGAGCAAACAGTACTTACTACTTAGCTGAGTCTGTGAGCTGATATTCTCGCCTACGGTCGTAACATTCTTGGATACCACTATCTGCCCATAAATCTTTGATTGCTTCTACGTATGGACTTTCAAACGTTGTAACTGTTTCGAAGTCCACGCTTCGCACGAGTTCGGCTTTCTCCTAGGATCGGATGGAAAGAACACACGTTGCACTCCGGGTACCATAATTAACACGGCAAAAAAGGGGGAGGGAGGCAGAGAGAGCCAGGGTCACCGATAAAAATACTCACTATATTCGAAGATACGGCATATTGGATCTTGAGGAGGTCCATCGCCCGGATCATGGACTGCATGGCCATGAAAATGTTTTGATATACGAGTTTAATGAACCCCTTTTTGTCATCGTCCGAGTAACCAGATCCGTGGATAATTCTCATCTGTTTAATGAAGGTGGATTTGCCGGATTCACCAGTACCTGCAACACACAACGTTCGTAAATCATTAACGATTCATTTCAGTTACTAAAATAATCTTTTTTTTTTTTGGACTATATACTCGATTTCAGTTTAATCACGATCGATGAATTTGTACGATGCGTGATGTTTGATAGTATTGGTCTGTTAAGTCTATCTAAGTGTGTATATTAATACTGTTTTATTATGGCGATTGTAATCGATTTTACATTAAGTTTTGGCGAAGTTTTGTGAAATAAAAGTCAATATTTACTTTTGTAAGAAATAATTATTTCTCGTGTGATTTTATGCCCTATTTTCATAAAATAAACATTAGTAACATAGTATACTGTTAGCCATGAATATTAGGACACTTGCTGATATTTAGATTAAATGCTTCCTACTGTACTTTACTTTCTATTTGCTTTGTTATAAATTATCACGTCATAAAGTTTAAAGTACAATTTACTATTTTTCAATAAATCTATAACAAAATAGGTATTTTAATATTTAAGGAAATGTAGCTATAATTCTAATGCATCTTTGATGAATCAATTAAACAAATCATTATAAATAACTTCTATCAAAGTGATCTATTTTTTTTGGTTGGAGACGAACAATTAAAAATTTTATTTTTTTATCTTCAAAAGATAGTTTTCACTGTACGAAATATTAATATATGGCAAATATTAATATACCCTCGATTTATAAGTAATCACAAAAAGATTTTTGTGACATTTTGGTTTCCTAGTTTTCCTATTGGAATGCAAATTTAATGTTGCGCGATGAAAAGAATATAAATATTTAAATCAAAATCCTCGAAAATAACAATAATTAATGTTGGCATGTTCGTTATAAACCGCAATTGAGAATCAGCAAGAAATAATTTCAAAATATCATTCGATATTTCTCCTAGCAGAGAACGGGAGAAAGTAGAATTGCAACAAAGCGCTCGATAATTAATACATCGATCCAATTACTCGTTTCTGTCTGTATCTTGGTTTCTGAAAGGGAAACAACTGAAAAATAGATAATATTGAGCCATCGTGTTTCTACATTGAAGCTACTCCAATGGCAAATATCGCGTTACATTATCGCTTTTTAATAAGACGCGGCTCTACAAACATTACGCGACTGTCTACAAACATTACGAGTTATTAACGATTGCGTAAGTCGTTTGGTGGAACGCATGTTAATATTTTCATTTGCATGATCCGTGCTGTCCGGATTCACGGCAGCGAGACGAACAGAATGTTTTCTGTGGGAACACGTGGACAGGGAAAGCCGGCCGAACGATTTCGAGGCGGCAACTTCGTGTATCAAGAATCGAATCGACACGTCGGAGGGTGCTCGAGTTGGCCGACCTCCACCGACCTCCATCACTTGCTCGACAATTTCCGTGCAGCGGCCGACGCACGCTTCGTGCTTTTCCGGGTCGCCAACGAAAGGATACGAACATTTACGACGAAAAACAGAGCCACCAATCCGAAATGGGAAGTGACACCAACACCAGGAACGTGTTTACTACCATCTTCCACCTTCCCTACGTTTCTCTCGCTCGATTTTTTTCAAATTTCCTGCAAAATAAATAAATTGTTTCGAGCGAGGTTGATTCCTTGTCTAGCGATTATTTCTTGTACAAAGTATCAGACTGCATTTCATTTCCGTAGTATCAAATTTTTGCAATTACATGGAAATGCCATTAAATGAATACGCTTGGATAAATTTGACGCACTTGGATCTAATTAATTAGTATGTAAATGCGATATAAATGTGTACGATGTATACAATAACTGCGCTAAAAGATTCGATTAAATATCGATGAAACAAACATCGATAAAACATTTTTACATTATAACTGTTATTAAAACTTTCAAAATTTATCAAGTTACAGCTCAATGTATTTTTTGCTTACTTTACTAATTTTAGCTAATTATACTTCGTTGAACTATTTGGAAAACACGGTTCAACGGGCACGAGACAATTTATCTAAATTTTAATTAAAACGCCTCGTTTCATTAATCTTTTAATTAATAATTTTAAATAATTACCGCAGCGAACTTTTACAGATTTATGTGAGACTCATGTACAAGTGTAAAAATAAAAATTAATTATTAAATAAAAATCAGGCTGAAGGCGGAAAATCATAGTGATATTATTCAATTCACTGTTATTTTATATTACGAAATATAATATGTTTACGTTTATCACTCTGAAAAAATTCATTGTAATTTTCAAGCCATGGAACCGCATAAAAATAGATAACTAGAGTAATATAAAGATCATTCATAATATATATCATTCAAATCTACTTAGTAATAATAATAAATACATTTTTCAATCTGAATAGAATTGTCTGAACGAAAGGAATATTTGTGTTTAAATTTTCGTGAAAAATTCTGGAAATGAATTGATAAAGATCTTACGAATGGAACTCTCGCGCTACGATTCCGCTTTAAATAGCCGATGCTCGAGTAATAATTCGCTTATAAACTAACACTATCCCCTGTCGCAACTAGTACCATTCCTTTTCTTCTTTCTTGCTAATAATAACGCCGACATTAAATAGGTTGCAAGCCGATTAATTCGACCCTTATCGGATCATACGCTCGGAAGTGTGCAAATTAATTTTTTCCGCAACGAGCGCTACTCGTTACTTTAATCGAACCATAACTTTAAGTGAACTGTCCGATTTGATAATCCATAAAATTATTCTCATCGTTCCTGTTGCAAACTGCCATCCGTTGAATCTTAGCCGCTCGTTTTTTATTTCTCTCTCCTTTATCTAATCTAAGTTGTAGCTAGCCATTTAATTTTCTCAAGACATTTCTTTACTACATCATCGCATCATTACACTAGCTTTTTATTTAAACGCTTTGAGTCAATTAATTTGAACAGAACGAGATACTAAATTCTTTCTTGCTAAATATTAAAAATCACCTTGCAGATTAATTGAATAAAAACCAATTTCAATAGTCTAATTTTTTAGGACCAAAAGAAGCAAAAATTTCTCTCAATTGTTTTTTGAAATGATCTGAAATTTAACTTAAACTGGTACTTTCGTTACAATTTAGAATCATCAAATATATATTATATAAAGTGTTTTGTAACTATTTTATAAGTTTCTTATTTTATAAGTTTCATATTTAATAATATCTTTATGCGACATGTATAAACATTCGAAAAAAAAACTAAAACGCAGAGCTTCATTCGAAAATTAAGGTTATGTGTAAATAGTCGTTACAGCTACTGCGATATTTCAATATAGTCACCCGGCACCGTATTTAGCGACGTGCAGCTTGCTTAAACAGCCGCTAGAGAAATCGTAAGACAAGGGATTAAAAAGAAGAAGAAAAAGGAAGGGGGCGGTGAAAAAGAAAGGATGACAAGTAAAAAGCGGAGAAAGGAAAAGAAAACTGAAATCGATCCAGCTTTAAGAGAATTAGACAGCGCGGAGGAGAGTCCCGCAGAGCGGGTCACGCGCTCGATTCTAATTGTACGTTTTAGCTTTAGGGCTCTTGCCCGTTCTCTCTCTCTGGAAAGAACAATAACACTTGCGCACCGATGTACGTCCCTGAACATGGTGGTGGGGGCGATATAACGAAACGGAGCAAAAAGTGGGGTGGCTTAACGGTAGCAGCAGCGGCAGCGGCAGCGGCAGCGGCGGCGACAACGACAAAGGAAGATGTGCAGGTGGTACACACAGAGCACGGCGCCAGCATCGCTCTCGCGAAATCATGAATGAAAACGGGCGAGCGGCCAGCACTACTGCGTGCTATCATCTCTCCAGCCACCGTCTCTCCCTTTCAAATGCATAGAGCCGGCCAAACAGCTCTGTCTCTCTCTCTCTTTCTCTCTCTCTCTCTCTCTCTCTCTCTCTCTTTCTCTCTCTCTCTCTCTCTCTCTCTCTTTAGCAAGCCTCGCGCGGTAGTAGCGGTAGTAGCAGTGCCGCTTGTCTTTTGTCCGCGTCGCTGAGAAAAGGCGATTCGCTCTTACCGACACCGCGCCCTTCTTCATCACCGGCTAACTGTCGCGCGCAACGAAGGGCAGCGCCAGTTTGTACAGCCGTGGTGTGAATGACATCCCTACCATTTTAAGAGGTTTATTTAGTTGTCACCTACCTATCTCATCGGCGACGCGTCTTTTATTAGGGAAAATTTCGTGCTTGCCCCTTTATAGGACATTGTGTTTCTGGGTCGTACGGAGAGTTGTATCAACGCGTTAAGAGCCAAGAACCAAGTTTAATGTGTCACGTGTCAATGCTCTTTAAATTTCTCACGATGCTTGAATTTCATTCGATTTCATAAAAATATGAGATCCAAGTGGCAGGAGTAGTAATGAGAAATATATTAAGCCAATTCTTGGAATTCATTTTCCACAGCCACGATATTAAAGATGTTCGATAATGTAAATCAAGTGTACAAATGAAGCCTTACAATAATACTGTGATACTATATAATAAAATAAATACTGTATAATAATTAATACATAATAGCATAATACATTAATTAGGTAAAATGAAATTTAAAAATACAAGCATACAGCTACGGTGCAATATTTAAACGAGGAAGCATTGTAAAGAATTATAGGAGCCTTTATGGGATAAATTTATAACTAAACTGTAGCAAATGAAATGAACAAATGCTTAATAAAATTTTCAACAAACTAAATAAATATTTATTTTATTTATTTTTGTAATTGTTAGAATTATTCTTATTGTATCTTTATTCACTCCTCTTGATTTATTTTTTAGTTATTCGAAATACATTTTAACGCAGCTTTCAAACTAAATTATTTATCGACATCTGATTATCTTTCAGATTCTTTAAACTCTACATTAACGTTACAAGCGACGTTCAAGTTTAAATTCAAATAAGAGACCAATTTACGGTTTACTTCAATATACACTCTGCTATTTTGAATAATGAAACGCTAATTAATAAAACATCGATCGCTCAAAGTTTAAAACATCCAAAACGTTCTCGGAATTAACTATTTTACATGCAACAATCTAATTACAAATTTGCCTTACAAAGGTTCCTTGAAAATTATATTTTTGTATTATATTAAATCGTAATTGTAATTAAATTGTAATTAAATTTTATTTTAATATTGTACTATGCAATACCAGCATTAAATATTTTATTTGACAATTATTAATTCTAAAATCCCAACAAAAAGTTCTCATCAATTATAAATTTCTTCTCTCAAGTTAAATATTTAAAGTTAAATATAATTCATACGAATATTATGTTTCATTCTACATTTTCAGTCGGTTTGGCATACAGTTATCGTACATACGATTTAAAAAAACAGAAAATTATGCTTCTATGTATTTTTTATGCTAGTTATACCAATTAAAATGTACATTATGATATGTGTGATGTAAGACATAGATTACGTAACTTGTGATAAGTTGATTAGTACGCGTTATTTGTTCGTTCGCTCAAATAAAAAATAGACATGATAATTCTATACGTACTAAATTATCCTTATCTTAGTGTATTTTGTTTCTTTTTTAATTTAAAAAACTTGTAATCCTTGGTACAAGATCGAAGCGTTTATTTTTAATTTTAATCTTTCAAAGTATCATATTATTCAGAAATTCTTAGGATTTTACCAAGTGAAATCACTTTACAAAATTATAAAATTTATACAGACTTAGATTTTAGATACATTGTTATGGCACGCGTGTTTTTTTCATATATCAATTTACTTCTACGAACAATTCGTTGCAATTGCGAAATTCGTAGAAATTATGCGTAGGCGAATATTATTCAATGACATACTACTCCAATAATCGATCATCAGTTATATTTAATGTAACACTAACAGTTATTTGATATAACTAACACTCTAACTATTAATGTATATAAAATTATTGAAATTTTCAATTTTTATCGATCGATCAAGCAAATTTTCAAAGCTGGCATCAAAAATTTGCTAAAAACTAAAAAAAAATGTCCTTGTCAATAAAATTTTTCGCGACAAAGAATGACGCAATTAAGTATATGTCTGTGTTGTCTAAAAATACGTGCCAATTAGCGTTCGATAAAAAAAGTCATGAGCGGATGTGAGCACTCGTGACAAGAGAATTAGGATTTATTGGAATAAAAGTGCATTCGAAAGAAATTCCATTTGAAATTTTTACCTACGAATGAAATAATAAATAATTATTTATATATATATATTTCTTAATTAAATAAGTACAAGTTTTCTATCGATCTCGCGGAGAAGACAGGACAGACGAACATTTTTCTCGTATGAACATTCGGAAGTTGAGTGGTGGGACGAAGCGCTCCAAAGTTACCCGCTCAAAACCTTTCAAAAGTTTTGAGGTTAGGTACTTAATTAAGAAACATACAAATAATTATTTATTGTCTAATTAATTAATTATTCAAATATAATTGATAATATTTAATATATAACATAATTATAAATTATGTTAATATGTCGGTAATTTTACTAAAATAATTTAAAACTCACAATGATTCATAAATAAATATTTACTCAATAGTATACTATTCTTCATGGGCTGGACGCTCAAAGAGTTAATCATAAAGTGATACTGATATGTACTACTCTAGTGATATTCGTGATATGAAATGCCTCGAGACTTTTGAGCCGTGGAGCGTTGTATGTGCGTTGACTTTATGGTCGTTGAATGCCGAAGAATTCGATTAGCGAGGCCGAGTACGGGACGGAGTAGCACGGTAAATTGCTACTATGAAAGACAGGGCTGCCACCGGGCCTCGGGAGCCTGGTTTAAAAATAAAGGACACATCATGGAAGGACGAGAGGAAGAAAGATAGATAGAATGCACCGAATGACTCACGCGAGCGAGATACGCGAGAGGAAGTTTGCCCGACCTTCCCGGTCTTCTAATAAATGCGAATACCAGATTCTCGAAATATAAATATTCCCTCGGAGGAACCCATGCGAGAAATCAACTATCAAACTTGCTCAACTGCCGCACCCTCTCTACCGAAACCTGTTCTACTTCGACGTTCTCTCAAAGAATTGTTACCTGCAAGATACCGAAACGCTTACGATTGAATAGTTTACATTACAATAGTTTAAAGCGCAATGAGATCAGACTATTTAGGTAATAGTCGTATCTTTGTTGTAAAGATTTTGCATTTTTGGTATCAGATATGAGAAATACATATCCTCTATATAAATTTTTATAGAATATAAATGTTAATAACTGCGTTACGACGTTTAATCTGTGAAAATTAGAATATCGTACATTAGAGTATTTAATAGTTTGTATGAAATTATTAATACGTCTCCCATAATTTCTTGTGACCATCATCAAATTATATTGTTGTTACGTATGTAATTGCAAAGAGAACGAGTTGTCTAGAGTATTCCGTTGACTTAATTAATAGTTTAAAAATTAGTACCTTCCATTCCATTACTCTCTACAAATGAATCGATATATTTTAATGTGTGTAATTGTTATTTGATAATTGGGAAATAATTTATATGTTATATGTTGTACAATGGCAATGGTACAATAAATCAGAAAAACTTCAAATAATAATAACCGTGTCATCTAACTTCGTAAAATAATTCAACAATTAGTATTTAATCTGCTTGTATGCAAACGTGATTAATAATGCAAAAAAGTATTATAAACAAACGGTTGTTTTATATAACTTAGATACATTGATATTTTTATACGATCATCTCTATAAAATTAAAATAAGAGTTTCTTCCGTACGAACCTGGCGACTGAAACAAAGATAATTTTATTTTAAACCCTCTCCTGTGCATCACGTATGTATTAAAAAGATGCCTTCATCGTCAGTCTTATAAAAAAATATTTATATTCCCGAGCTATTTAAACGCACGAGCTATTTAAATACTCTCCGCGTTCCCATGATCCAAGCAACAATCTTCCATCCTCCGTTGATACTTTGCTTAACACCTTGCCCGCAGGAATTTCCATGGCGAAAAAAAAAGAAAATAAAACGTTATCCACTCATCGTTTATCCGCGCTGTTGCAGACCGCCGGCAAAATAATCAGCGCCCGGCATCGCGAACAAACACGGTTCACGGCTCTCGCCTGTTCGCGAAAGAGTAATACGAAAATGGCAAAACAAACGATGAAAGACAGAACGATTGAATGAATGGGACGACGGAAATTTGATTGGGGAGGACGGGATGGAGAGGAAGAAGGGGGGAAAGTGAAGAACGAAGAAGCGAAGAGGCGAGGAAACGACGAGAAGCAAAGTCGCGCAGACGAGCGGAGAAAGAGCATGTAAGGGTTGTGCAAAGCGTAGTACAATAACCGTATATATATACTACGCTCTCCTTGCCTCATCGACCTAAAACCGAGTCGAACTCGGCGAGAGTGGCGGGCGAAGCCGCGATAGAGACGCCGACGCGACGCGGCGTGGCATGGCGTGACGTGGCGTGGCCGGTAGTGGTGTAACTTCGTGTAGAATCGGGGCTGCGAACGGCGAACGGGTATCGAATGAGCGAGCGAGCGAGCGAGCGAGAAACCAGACAATACGTATGCGAAAAAGGAAACGAGAGAGGATGAGAGAAAGGAGTAGGAAGAGAGCAGTAGCGGTTAAGTGAGAGAGCAAGCAAACGAGCAAGCTAGCCAGTCGGGCAAACAAGTTAATGAATGAATGAACGAACGAACGAACGAAGGGACGAACGAACGGACGGATGGATGGATGGACGGACGGACGGACGGACGGAATAGTGGGCGGGGCACAGCCGACGTTCTTCCGTCGTACTTTCCGCGTCGCCGTCACTGGCCACCGTTACCCGCCGTTGCCGCTGCGTTCTACGCTCTAATCGAGTTTGAGAAGAAACCAGTGTAGAGGAAACCCAATGAAAATCGGCAGCCAGCCGCCTTACGAAGAACCTTACGTCGACCACGCGTGTGCGTGAACGTTCGGACCTAACCTCCGGGGGATCAACGTGTGTGCTACACTGCTGCTATTGATTTTGTACCCGAGTACCCCTGGACTTCACACCACGGAACCGACCAATGATACTTTGATAATTAACCGATCAATTTTTTCACTCGTCGTGTTATATACTTTTTAAATTGTTTCGTTAATGTTTTTTCTTCTTCTTCTTCTTTTTTTTTTTTTTACTTAAAACATTGTCGTTAGAGTGAGTTATTATTTCGATCTGTTGACCGTAAATGTGGAAACATTGTTTCAACAGATTGTTTTTTTTAAATTTGTCCTAGAACATATGATTATTCATAATACAATCAGCTCGTGATAGAGAAAATAAAACTGTTTTTTTTTTTTTTTTTTTTTTTGATATTGGACAGCAACTATGCGCGCGTCCATTACAAATTTACAAATGGGTAGAATTGATCAGTTCAGTTTCGGAGAAACATGTTTACCGGTCACGTTGGCAAAAATAAAACAGCGAAATGTAGAATGTAGACTAGAATGTGAAATGCAACGCCCAAACGTAAAAACGTAAAAATAGCCAATCAGAAAATTTTTAAATGAAAGCACGTTTGGCGGAATACAAATTGGAAATTAAATTCCGATAGAGATATCCAATTTTAATAACAAGTATAAATACATCGCGGCGAAAAATATAATTACATAAAAGTAAATTTTACGTCCACGCGGGCAGCAATGTACAATACACGCCCGCATGAACACGATCAGGATTTTAATTAGATGGACATTCAAATTACCCGTATCCGGGTTGCCGAATTTCTACGCTCGTGTTCAGCGCTGATTAGGACACACTGCACCCGAGAGACCAATAACACTCAATTTAGTAATTCATACCTACGCGAATGCTTCGATTTTACCGACGATCGATCTTCTTTTTCGAACTGTCAAACGCTAAATCAATCTTTGTAAAACTACAAATTATATCGCGGATACAAATTGCAATATTTCCACAAAAAAAAAAAAAAAAAAAAAAAAAAAAAAAAAAAGAAAAGAAAGAAAGAAAAAAGTTTGTTCCAAATCATTCTCCCAAAAATTTTAACACAGAGAGAGGAAATTTTTTGTTTGAAAATTTGTAACTTTACAGGCTGTGTTACGGTCGCGTATGGAAATGTGAAAACGAGATTTTCTATGAGCGTTTCGACGCGTACGTCACGAATTTTCCAACTGGACGAGATGTGTTGTTATTTTTTTGTATGCACGATTTTCAAATGTTAAAGCACGAACATTTTTTCCCGTCGTATCGGTATAAATGCGTCTGACGCGCAAGCGCCTGACGTTTATAGGAAATCCCATCTTTGCGCAGATATAACGAATAGGCAATGCTTTTGTTTTGCAAGTTGCGATTTTCAAATACTGCATTCGATGATCGCTGTTCTGGTAAAAACAGGATTTTTTAAAAAACTCGTTCAATAACTTCGTTCCGAAAATTTCAGCACAGAGAGAGAATTTTCGTTTGAAAATTTGCCACGCAGCTACGTAGATTATGTGATCGCGTATGGCGGGATTTTCTCCGAGTGTTAGTATTTCGACGTGTGCATTGGAGATTTTTCGACTGGATATTTTCTTCTTCCTTCTTCTTGTTTTTCTGTACACGTTTTTTATTTGTTCTTTCTTTCCCGATTCGATAGTCGGATCTCAAACTCTTGTAAAACGATGATTTTTTTTATGTCTAATTATAACGTATTACTCTAATTCTAATTACAACGGATTATCGGTGGAATTTCGTTCGTACAAATTCCATTTACTTGAATAAAATTTCAGTCGATACCCTGGCTAAATGAACTCTTACTGATTGAACTTCCATGATCGAAAAGATCGCCAGTAGAGAGGGTGGATTCGTTTTATACGAACTCCAATTATTACACTATAATTTATATCCCTATAGACAAGTTCCTATAAACAAAATTAAAAAATAAGTGATTTCCTGTTCTGCCAACCTGGCAAACCTAGACTGACAGTCTGACAAGAGAACGATTGAAATTAGTTACCATCCACGAGAACGATACATCGAGTATGTATCGTTCTTGTGCTTCGAACGATCGAATCGCAGATGTATGGAGGTGGGATGCATCGTCTATTGATCTTCGGTTACACGTAGATGTTGAAAGTAGTCTGGCCGGGTATCAGGAGCTGTAACACACGGTTGTTCCGTGCGGAAGGTTTCCAGGGCGGTGGAAGCTCCATCGTCGTCGCCGCCGCCACCGCCATCGCCATCGCCACCGCCAGCACCAGGGGTGGGTCGATAGATGCCGACGTGGAAAGCAGGAGCGCTTTAGCCGTCCCAGCCGCAGCAGCACCACCGCCCCGATATATTTGCGCGCTACCCTTCTCTCTCTCTCTCTCTCTCTCCTCCCTCTGTCACACGTATTTCCTATAGCGACTCCGTTTTTCTCCTCCCGTTGCAATCCTTTCCTTTGCCTTCTCTTTGCGTATCAATTTCCCCACAGTGGCTCGCGCGTTTTATTTTTAAATTTCCCTTTCCCCTCCACCGATCATCGCGTGTGCCCCAAAGTACCTGCGTGGCAAAGGTGTCGTACAGCGGCCTGGAGAACGACTTTTTGTTGTTGCAAAAATTAAAGACCACTTTCGTGTCGCTTTCTCTCTTTTTTTTTAACAAAAAGTAACGCAACTAGCATTATTATCTAGTAACTAATACAAGTAAAGTACGATGGATAACACTGAACATAAATAGAAATATAGAAATATAGAAGGGAGTATCATCATCTGTATAATTTCAAGTGCGCAGGCGCACTCAAGATTTACGTAAGCTTTCGTACAGAAATATTTTTATTGTAAATTTTATTTTAAAACTATTTTTCACTTCGGACAACCACTTTATCCAGCACTGACTGGATACGTCGTTGGAATCTCCGCGAAGAGCAATCCAAATTCCGTCGAGAAAATAAACTTTCGTTTTTCTGCCATTTCATTCTCCCGTGGCAGTCTTCCCCCCCCCTCCCCCGCCCCGCGTGTATCAATTTCCCAGACGATGGCTGCTCGTCTCCTTTACTCTGAAATTTTTCTTTCCTTCGATCCTTCGATCGTCGCCCGAAGTATCGCGCAGTTTCACCGTCGCGTCGTCTGGGATCACTTCCAGCCGCGAGAGAAAATCGGCTTTCGATCTTTTTACCAAACGGCTCGCGACGGATGCAACATTTGCCAATTTTTCCCGGCAGCTGCGTGAAAGCGCGCGAAAAGTTGATAGACGGAGCGGATAGAGGGAGGAGGATCTTCGACCACGTGCCTACGGCCTGTGCCTACACGCGTCGCGAGGGAGGGTTGACGATCGATATTAGCACTCTGTAATAGAGAGAAAATATATCGTAAAGATAAGTAGAGCAGCGTGACTGAATTCGCGTTACGGCCAAACGTTATTACAGTTTGACGCGCCGTATCTTTCTTTGACGAATATTTGGCTAACGATCAACGAGTCCCCAAGAAAAGCGAAAGTACACTCCTCGTAAAATTTTCGTTTTACTGTATCGTTTATCGCGCGTCAGGGTGAAAAGTTTAGACATTGCACACTTCTGGCATTAGATAACTAACAAAATTCTGTCATTTCGTTTGAACGACTCGGAATGATCTTTTCTTGAGTGAAAAACAGTTACTTTACGATCTTTTAACATTGTTCATTTCCATAATAAGTTATAAATAATCTGCGGAGTTTCACGTATTTTTATATTTGTGTCAAGTTTGGTTTACATACTATGCGTAACATGATAAATAATCTACTTTCGATATATCGTACATTTTTCCAATTTGTTGCAATTTTCCATAAATGCATAAAAATTCGAAGTGTCTAATTACAGTAGATGTTACGTGGATTCTCTTTTAAGAAACTAATAAACGTATGCAATAATGTCGTTGTGTAGTATCAAAATATAATATAATCAAAAAATACACGAATTAACATATAGCAAAATATGAAATTAAAAAAAAAACCGATGAAAATGTATCCAAACTCTTAATATGTGCCTTGTTAAAAATTGTGCTTGTAAAACTGTTTAATTTTCATTCGATGATAAATCGTTATATATTATTTACACACACACACACGTGAACGCTTTTCAATAGAAACTTATTTTGTAAAAATAAGAAAACCCGAAATATTCAAACGTCCAAAAACTGTTTAAAGTGTTAGAATAAAAGTCGCGGGCCAAACCAAAAATGTCAACTTCGAAATTTCCTCCGAATTTTACGAAATCGTCCAGAATCCAACGACGAAGCGATACCGAGCCGATCCTTGGAACTTTCTTTTATAGTCTCGACGTTAGATTAGATTTATTAATAATCCCAAGCCTCAAGGCTGAACGAACGAGCTTGGTCTGCAATTATAGTATATCTCGATACGAAAATGTGTGGAACGTGAATTGATCGAGGAGAACTGCGAAATGCAAATGAAAGGTTGCCGCCGATGCAACCTGTTGGTCCTTAAAAGGTCGAACGTAACAGCTCGTAAAGATGTAATAATATTTTTTACTTCGCGTTCGTAAAATTCGAAAGGTGTAATTAATTATTAATGGAATTATCAACGGAATTACCGAGAAATGAAAACAAATACTTTGCTTGAAATATTAATAAACTAATATTAGCGAGTAGATGGCGAGGAGGGTGGGAGGGATAAAAAAAAAAAAAAAAAAAGAAAGAAAAAAAGAAAATGACAGATATCGGAGAATACCAGAGAAGTTAACGATAATTTTCAATTACGGATATGTGTGTCACTCGCTTAAAAGCATTGGACACGGTATTAATAATTACGCAGCAATTTAATTAAACGATCGTACGTTGACGCTCCAGCTACTATCGTATTAACGCGTAATTACAGAAAAGTTCAATAATTCGTAAACCGGCAGATATTTCGTCAGAGTGGTCGTTCGAAGGAATTATCGTAAGAATTAATGATTGATTCGTTCGAATCGCTTGTTCGAAACGACAAATAGCAAACGATCGATTTTTACCTGAAATTGCGCGCTTAGCTTTAAAAGTGAAATGTGTCCGACTTGTTGCGTTGATCGTCTGTTTCTAAAATAATATTTTAATTCGAAAACATTCGGGCTTTGTCTTGAGACATTTGACCTGTTGCTTTCGTCTGTTTTACACGTTTGATTGACGATTATTACCGGAGATAACGACATTGTTCGTATTACCACAGTGACGTATCGCTTTGCATATTTTGTTTGTTCTTACTTTTTTCTGTAAGTTATTCGCCTTTAATAACGACCGTTGCATTATACTTTGTATGTAAAATGACTTTCCCCGTATGTTTGAACAAATTAAAGTTAAATTAAAGCACATCTTGAAATATTGAGTACGCACACATGTACAGGGTGATTCACATAACTCGCACGCCTGAATTATGCTATCTAACGTCCTCGTTATTCCCCAATTGGGGATATTCATTCACATTGCCGTGATTTTCGGGTAACGTTTCGAATATAAATTTATTAAAATCAAATTCATTTTAATTTACACGAATCATTTGTGTTGTATTAATTTTTTTAATTTAATTTAAAAATTAAAATTATAAAATATGAACTAAACAGATGATTAAGCATTAAAAAAGATTATTAATCGATAAATAGGTATTATTTGTGGAATTGAAAATTAATCGTTTAATTTATTTTAAAATGACACTTTAATGTTATAACGTTGCTTCGTTCACTGAACAGTGATACATTTTCTAAAAAAAAAAAAACTTTCACGAACAATTACTTACTGCAAAAACCATTCACTGTACGTGCTCGGATCCGTGAAGCTTCCGACGAAGATGTACAGGTGATATGAGTGAAGAATTCGAAGTACACTCGATTGACCAATTTCGGATTGTCGAGAAAAATCTGTGCATTTTCTTCGTTGGTTCTTTCTACGTCTGACACGGCGATGTTTAATAATTGAAAGCTGCCAATTTCTCGCAGTATAATTTTTCGACGTTCTAAAGGCGTACGCAAGGCGTACCCCACATCCCACTTCGACCTCGATCGATGTCGATGCAGAGTTTGCTTCCAATGGAACGTGGATCGTCTTGTAAACATCGCCGATGCGTGGTATACGAACTGAACAAGATAACAAGATTTCCGAATATTCGAAGGGTTTAAATTATTACCGTAGTAGTGTCCCCCACTTAAGTTCGTTTCTATCCCCACCAACCTCAGAATTGGGATTGTCTCACTCTACTCTACCTCACCGTAAAACTTTTGGGCACAATTTGGGCACAATTCGCAAAATACACCTCCCCACTTAAGCGTCCGTTTTCGGTCATACGTTACGGACTCAAGTGACAAAATGAATGTGACAGAATGAACGTGACTAACATGAGATAACGCACAGTTTTCTCCTTAACCTTAGATTTAGGTTCAATTAAAAAAAAATAAAGATGAACATGGAAATTTCCCTCAACGCACACACCATATTTTTCCTTCCTTACGGGGGAGGGGAAACCATACAATTATTCGTCTGATGTATAATTTAAAAGTTGTTTCAAGTGTGCAAGTTACATGCCCCGAAATACTGTATTATAATAAATACAATAATTTATCTGAATTCACTTTATTTATTTCGAATATCTTAATATTTCGTTGTGTATCGTAACGTATTATTGATACACATTGAAACTGTGGTACCAAAGACCAAAAGAGGCATATAAACATCGTGTCGTCAATACAATGTTGAAGTAGGAAGCGATCCGTATTATTATTCGTGATACAGATGTTGGCACGTCTATTATAATGCGAATCTATATTTTTAACGGTTCAGTTGAAAGTTCTTTTAAAATACAGTAAAATACATGGACAGATTATATCGAAGAATATATCGAAGTTGAGAGAAAGATACAGTTGTACAAGAGAGTATTAGCGCAAACGTTTCCTTGTTCTTATAAATCTTCCCCCTCCAACTACGACCAAGAAATATTTGAAATTAAATTATATTTAAAAAAAGGAAGATCAAAATATTTCATTCACGTACTTCAGAGCATTTCATTTTCACGTACCATTTTATTTAAATCGCGCGATATTTATAGCGCACAATATTTGAAGAAATACTCCGCGTTGAACGATCGAATCGAAAAGTCCTTGTAGGAAGCACTGCAAGTGCGAAACATCAAATTTCCTGACACATCGATACGTTCATAGATCTAAAAACATTTCCGAATAACTTTTAATTCACAGCAGCTTTTAATAAATTACAAGTTCCGTCTACGTTTGGAGCATCTGTCGAAAGCATCTGATCCAGCTGTTTCGGAATAACGTTTACGACGTGACATCATCGAAAAGAAAAGTATCGTCGCGTGATATGTTAGAACGAAATGAACGATGCGTTTCGAAAGCGGAGGCTTTGAAATGATTGGCTCAGGTTGACTCCCGGTGCCACTTGCTTTCAGGCGCGATTGCAACAGTTTCCGATAATTTAGTGTTCGAATATCAGTTGCACATTTTCGTCCCTCCGTCTCTCTCGTAGATCGCGCGGTTACAAAACGAGCACGCGAACGAGAAAACTGTGAAACCGAGGTCAATTATCTCGGCGGGAAACAAAACGAAAGGCTTACACGATTCCGACGAGAGACAACCGAGCAAATTAACAACGCGGTATTATCGGTTGTAAATTTCAGTTCGTAATCTCGACGAACGTGGCGAGGTTGGCTAATCCTCGAAAGGTGCGGCTTTCGAATAATTTCGTCCGTCTTTTCGCGAGTCTATTTTAACTTCAATTTCGTTGGATTTACTTCGCAAATAAGACAGGAGCGAGAGACTGTTTAGTAGTGTTCTGTAAAGATATTTAAAGACCCAGGATGCTGCTGGAAGGACTGAAGGAGTGTGTGAAAGGAAGTGAGAAGAAAGGCGATTGCGTTTCGTCTCGGAGTCACTACCTAGGCTCATCATCAGTGGGGGGGCTGATGGCAGCGAGCGACTCCCTTACCCCAGACGCTTGTTTATAACTATAACTACCCCCGCTAAGGCTGGGCCCGGACAACCCCCTTCCTGGCGGGGTTCCGCATGCTGCTTGCTTAACATCGGAGATCGGTAGGACCTCGACGCTAGGCGCGCAGCCACTTGCGGCTTGTGCAAGTCGAGTGTTCGAAACTCGTAGTCGAGGAATCGTAGGGCCGCTACAGACTGTAACGCGCTGTTCTTGAATCTGTCCGTCGCAATTTTTGACGCAAGTTTCTTTCGAAGTTGGAATAAAAATGAAAGAACGACGGGTGATACTCTTGACAAAGCTTGAAATTAAACATTTCAAAATTATAAATTGCAATTAGGCGTTTCAATTTCGAATATAAATTATAATTATACAAATATCAATTATTTTGAATAAAGTTAAGATATTTTCTAACGCTGTTAGTAACATCATTGAATGTCTTTTAAATCCAAATTAAATTGTCGACCACGTTTGCAGAACAACGAAAGGATTCGATGTTACACATGCACGAATTTCGCGAACGGTGTCGTTCACCTCGTTCAACCGGTCGTCTTTTTTTCTAATTTCGAAAATCAATCGACGAAACTCGCACAGAACGATTTAAAGAGAGAAAAATATTAGCTCGGGCGATTGACTTTATTGAATTTAAATATTCGACGCATCGTGGCGCATCGGCTTAATCGACGTTGCTTAATCGCCGCTGTGAAACTGCGGCTATATACCTGGGAAACCAACACGGGGTTACGATTAAATCGTAAACCAGATTTTCCGCTGCTAACTGAATTAAGGCGGGAGGCACGGGTTTGTAGTAATGCAACCCGTAATGCAATTTCTAAATTTAAAATCGGACACGTTACGGATGCAAAATCAATACTGAACTTGTATTTTATGACAACGCCAGATGTAATTCCCGTTTGTGTTTCGCGTTTCTGGCTTGCGGAGAGATCGCGGGGCTACGATAATTCAAAATATTCCAGCGGGGTGGTCGTAATGACGCGACGATTGCGGTTGAAAGTTTGCACGTAAACGGGAAAGCCGGCGTTACGAGTCAGATCAAACTGTGAAATTGAACTGTTTGTAAAAATATACGCAACAAACGTACGGACATTTCACGGCTAACTGTGAAATCATGTGGTACTCTGACGTGACGCAATGTGATCTTACGTTGGTCGCGTTTGAATAATTTATTACTGCAGAGTGTTATATTATATGACTTTACATTATAATTTACTATGCGTTATAATGCTGTGCGTATATTGTGCTACGTCACAATTGTGAAATTAAATTGAAGATGATTAAATAGATTATAAAAATTAATTAAACTGTAATTGCAAGCAAGCAATGAAATGAAACGTAGAAATGTAGAACCAAGGTTATGTTATATCATATTATGCATACATTTAGTTGATTCAGTGCGTGTAAACAATTTAATTTCACGATTATTATTGTGTAATAATACATAGTATTACACCGCAAGATTACAATATGATCTTGTATTATAGTTGCTGCAAACAATTTATTTCCACAATCGTGAGATCATGCAGTGTTATATGCCAACACACTAGTGTTGTACGTGTACAACGTAGCGTCACTGTAGTAATTGAGAATATAAATGTTTGCTTTTTCAAGAAAATCAAGGATTTTTACGAGAGCAGCAAATGAATGAAATAACACACGTCCCTTAAACGGAGCTCCAAATCTGTATTCCGTTTCCAAGGGATCGACTTCAAATCATGAATCACATCAATGCGATCGTGTGATGCATTAATTTCACATATAAGCAAGAAAAAAAGAAAAAAAAAAATATATATATATATATATGTGTATGTATATGTATAAATCTGAGTATTAAAAGCGTTTGAGATGCATCTCAACATTTGTCACTTAATTTTGTCGAATTTAATATTTATATATCACATATAATATTATAATATTATAATATTATATTAATATTTAACTTATATATCGTATATAATATTATTACTTACTATATTATATATATATATATATATATATATATAACTATAACAACAAACATTTCACACATCAAAATTATCAAAATTATATCATTAAATTTGCTGTGAATACTGTCACGTGTCAGATATATGGCGCATGCGCAGCAATAGTTTTTTCATATAAATGCCAAACCATTACCCTCCCCGCCCAGAGTCTTCCCAGCGTGCTACGTAAGCAGCGATCTTTTTATTTTCCGCATTCGGAAAACTTGCCACTTTCTGGCCTCGAAAGCAATTTTCGAGCCAGTTCGACGTTATCGTGCGAAGGAAATTCCGTGGAAAGATATTTCGAGGAGAATGGAAAGGGTGATGGCCCGTTGGGGCGAGGTTGCAGAGAGGATACCGAGGAATCTTTTTATCCGGCATCTTGAATGACCGCTTCCCTTAAATTCGCGCTATAGGATCGTAGAGCGTTATCGCGAGCGAAAGACTAGCTCGTGCTGCCGATTCAGACGTTCTCAGCCGATTGCTGCATCTGAACGGCACCGCAACGTTCCACGGCTATACAATTCCCTCACCTCCTGGCAGCGCGCCTCATTTCTGTTATTAATAATTCATAACGAATAATTCGCTCGATACACCGCCAGACGGCATGACAATAAACTTCTTCCCTCGCCGCGAGTTTCACGCGACATTACTGCCTACTCATTGTTGTTTGCTCATCCTTCGCTCTGCTTCGCATTCGCACATTCGTAGAAATCATTTTTCATCGCATGCGGTGACCGGGCTAAAGATAGTTATTAATATGCAAGAAGACACGTTACGATTTATTACATACCGATTTTTATTTCGCAAGGCAAAGAATTTCCCTGCGGCTTTTATTTCGCGATATTATATTATACGCGCGATCGTGCGTAAATATTTCAACAGTTTCAAATTACAAATGCTAGCAAATGAGAAACAAAGTATTTACATTATAAATTATAAATTATAAATAAAGCGGCTGGTGTTAGTTGGGAGATATTTGTGGAACTTTGTCATTTACAGTGACGTATAAGTACTTTTTTGATCCAGTACGCCTGGATGTATTTAAAAACAGAATATAGAATATTTTTCACGATTTAAAGACAAGTATTGGCGCGGTATCATTCGATGATATTTCGTTATTGAGCGCGTTACAAGTGTGTCGATGCTTTCTTGACTCTCGAAATTTCACGTTTCTTCTTATTATTATACGATTCGCACAATTTCCGTAAGTTTATTTAGAAATTACTTCTACATTTTTTTGACCCGCTACGTTATAGCTATTCGTCATATACATTTCTATATAATCTTATAATTTTATAACTCCTGAACATCGTTTCCTCTTACATGTTTTATTGGAGCGAACAAATCGTGCGCTTCACTTCGTACATTGTGAAAAATCATTCGAATCCAAAAATATATATATACCTAGATATGATTATTGATGATTATTTACAGCGACGATCCAAATATCGTTGTAACATTTCCATAAGAGATCGCAAATTGGTCATTTTGATCATTTTAGTAATTCTAGCGTTAATTAAATTTGGACGTCTTAGGAAGTTATGATAAAAATTCTGCTTAGTAAACACATGCACAAGTTTCGATCAAACATTCTTTCCTGTTTGTTAAACCGAGTGCAAAATCGATAACAAAAATAAATATAACTTTGAAGATTGTATCGTGATGAGCACTCGTTTTTCTAAACAATCCGTTTTTTTTTTCAAAAGAAAAAGCTCCAAATGTTGTTTTTTTTTAAAATTTAATCACTACAAAGAGTATAATAGATCATAATTTAGAACGTAATTACCCTCCGTAAGATAGCTATTCTCGTTGCAATATAACTCCACAACTCACGTGCAGCGTAAATATTTTAAACGACTTTAACAACTTGACAACTTTCGTTCAATTGGTAGTGTAACGAGTGTTGAAAATAATTCGCCTGTATTCACTTGAACTTTTCTCGTATTACCTAACCCAATGTCTTACGGTTTTTCTCATAGATTGAAATCGTTTTAATCTCAAGTTTCAACGCGTTGAACTTTTTACCTAGAATTTCACTCTGCGCGTGAGCAAAATCTTTCAAAGTCGAATAAGTTCTGTAAAGTTCTTTACATTTTTACGCCCGATTATCTTTGACAGTGCCTGCATACTTTATATCAAACCGCAACAATTTTGCGAAATTAAATTTTATAAAATAAAAGAATAGATAAAGAACGAGATAAAGAATGACAAGATGATATAATATATACATAATATCGTACATATTACTTATTGTTACGAATTGTTGTACGTATTTATTTATTGTCATTGTAGAATTATTAATTAAATAACGTGATATAAATTGCAACTGGATTTGTGTGACAAGACAGTTTTAATTTCTAGAAGAATACAAAAGAGATCCTTTGTGAAACGAAACCTCCATAAATCTATTGTTATTGTTGTATAAATAATATAACATATAATATCGCGTATATTTATTATTTATTATTATTATTCTATTTATTATTATTATTATTCTATGTGTACTTAATTACGACGTGTCATTTGTTGTTATACATCGTTATACATTTCTCAACGTTCTATGTGTATGCAACGCAAAATGAATCGTAATCGAATTTCAACAACGTAAAGAACGTTGTCGCATAAAATTCTCTCTCCGAGAGAAAATCGTATGCAGTTCGGTTTTCATCTATTATTTTTAACTTTAGACTCTTTGAGCGACCTTCGACTTTTTACCAACCACGCTTAGAGGCGAACTTTTATAAAAATCCTCGCTTACACCATCGTACGTTTAATAACATTATCGCGGTTGTTTAAGCGCCGGTGAGTCACTAGCGTGTACACGCTAGGTGCATTCGATTCACCGTTGATTATCGGTTTTAATGGTAAATAATAACGGACGAGGCGAATCAGTCAAGATATCTCGCACGATCCCCGCGTAACCTATGGATCCTCCGCTCCTTTTAAACGTTAAGTTAAACACGTCACGCCGGCGAGCCGTTGTCAATTAAATGTCACATTACAACATCGATGCAGCCGGACACAGTGCCATTAACGACCGACTGACCCACGCGCGATTTACAATTAACTAATTAACCGCAGCGTTCGTGTAGAGGAGACGAGTCCGTCTCTGGCGAACTTTAATTTTCCCGTGCTCTCGAATTCAAGGTCCTCTGCGAAACGTTGCGAAATGTGAAATTCTAAAAATTTCTTCCGAATTCTTCCGGCTGCGTATTTTAATCGATCGTCTCTGTAAGACGCAAAAATGAACAAAAAGAAAATTGACAAATCCAACTTCCTTAGCCGTAGAGTTACATACCCGTGTCGCAAAGAGAAAAACAAATTTTATTCGGAAACACGAATAACTCGGGAACGCTAACTCGGGAACGCGAACCTGGGGAAACCTCAGTCGTTAAATTAGAAAAGCTCGCCTCTGTTTTTTCCATCCGGTATTAATAGAATCGTTGAAACAACAAGTTAGATAAAAGTTCATTCATGAATCAGTGGTATCCAGTGTCGGCGGAGAAAGAAATGTACGAAAGTAGAATGCGATCATCGGCCGAACAGATTTCTAGTTCGACACGTTTCCGGTGCCCCCGTTGCCGCGGGCTAAAATTAATTTCGTCGAAGGAAGAAAAAGATTTATGATCGACGAAAAGAAGTAGACGAAGAATTTCGCGGCCGATCGGCAACCATTACATGCGTATACGAAAATAGCGCGATGCCTCTTTCTTCTTTACATTTGTACACGCGAAATCTTTTGCCGTTCTTTGCTCGTTTCCTTCTCTCTTATCGATCGTTTAGTCTCTCTTATTTCTTAGTTTCTTATTTAATTATTAAGAACTCGCTCTCAATCTTTTTCGTTAGTTCGAACTCACCTTTATTTCTGTCACGTCGATTCGTCTTAATTATCGATAATTTACTCTCGAATCTTGTTTATTAACGCGTCTTTACTATTATTCTTACTACTCTTACACAACGATAGGTAACTGTATCTCCCTATTGTAACTGTAACAGCTATTTGTTACGTTTGCAATTATTATTCTTCGTCCTCGATATCTTATTTAGACGTTAATCCATTTATTTACTGCGAGTGTAGTCACAATTTTCCCCTAACTCGATACTCGAGAAGCAAATTGTTAGCAAGTCTTCGTTGCCTCCGCGATTCACGAATATAATCGCCTACTGCGAGAGAGGTGTTCATGTATTCAAAACACTCGAGGACCGATTTAACATTCTCTGCAACCGTAATGCGCTAGTAAAACCTGTATTCTTTTTCAAGTGATGATTCGACGTTCTCGAAATGCGCGGATAAACCCGGAGCGAACAGTACGGAGCGAAATTGTACGAAAGAGTGGAGAGACGTAAATACAAATTAACGCGTCTCGCCTCGCGTGAAAAGGGAGATACGACGTTTTCTTTTCTTTATCAACATTTCCAACACGCTCGACAGATCCACAGATATGGACGTTTAACTGCTCGCTGCACGTTGTTTTTCAAACAACGTTCCGAAAATTCGTGTAACTTCCGATACTTTTCCGTACTGCGAAGTTGCTTTGAAATTAGCACTTTTTTTTCGTGAAAGTAAAGTAGAAATTTAGATCGTATTCTTTTATTCTTTATTCCCACTCAAAATAAATCAAGAATCGATTTAAAATGAAATAATTTACGCTCGGAAATAATTATGACTCAAATTATCTACGATTCAATATCGATATACGGTGGTCTAATCGAAAGAAGATAAATATCGCTATCGCATTAGAATTTCCATCGAATCGTTGAAAAACCAACGAGTATACAGAAAATTGATACGCGAATGACACGCAGGTGTCGGAACGTGTGGAATCGTACGATAATAATGGTAATTCGGCTGAAAAAGACAGATAGGGGGCGTGCGAAATATATTGCTTACACGACGAAAACTGGATATCGTAGTTGCAAACCAACGTACGACAAACCGTTTGCTATTATTTAACACTTTCGCTGTGTTACAAGTGCCGATTACTATCTTTTGTCATCAGCCGAGATAATATCAATCGGATCTCTCTCTCTCTCTCTCTCTCTCTCTTTATTTCTATCTTTAGCTTGTCATCGCTTTTTTTTCAGAATTTTTCAGATTCGCTTCTCGGAATTATTCCCACGGTCATTCGTTCACAAATAAAAATAAACGAGCAGCGAGAAGAATATTAATTGTAAATTGAATTTAACAAACGTAGTCAACGGCAATATTTAATTGTTTAATAACTGAGAAACCTAACCTAAACCTAAACTGTCCTTATTAAGCGAAATATCCACCATCCACCATTTCGAAGCCTAGCAGAAAATTGAAATTTGATTATTTTGCCGGGGGAACAAACATTTATTTCCGTTCCCCTTCGTTTTATGAACAAATCAAAATTGCGAATCGAGTTCTCTCTGTCTCTTCGCAAAATTCGAAATATTTCGCTGTTATATAACAATTTATGATAATATAAATTTACTTGGGAGATAAGAAAACACGGGGAGAACTTCAAACATTTCGGCATATGTTGAAAAACGAAGGAATTCTAGAATTTCTAGATAAATCCGAAAATATGGATTTATGGCAAATATAGGTAGAGCGTGTTCTGTCGTCAAATGGTAAAATTACTACGAGTAATTTCAGGAATACGAAAAGAGCAAGATACTCTGACCTAACCTAACCTAAACCTAACCTAAAACGTTACAGTTATTAAACGCAGTTAATATTGAAATAATATTGCTAAAACTAAGATCAATTTATCGAATTGATCCAACGTATACGATGCGATTTATTGAATTTCGTCTTCTAAATCATTTTTCCTTTCAAGTCTCTCAAACTCTAATTTCTTCAACTCTATGAGTACTGGTCAAATGATTTATTCGCGTAAAGGAAATGTTTATCTTTCAATAAAATTCTACTAAAAAAAAAAAAAAAAAAAAAAAAAAAAACACTAAGAAAAATAAAGGAGGAAAGAAAGGAGTAGGTTTTTCCGAGTTGGCATTCTTTCGTCAAGATTTGACATTGGCACGGGCGAAGCTTCGTAAATTCGACTGCGAGAACGAAATCTGATCGAGCGATCATCGACTGGCGAAATGTTTGAATTTCATATTCTTGCTCGTCGTTGGTTTACAGTCTTGCATAAGAATCGCTAAGCGCAAACTTTCCCATATTCTACTTTATGACGAAGGTCGCGCATTAGATACAGCAATATGATCATACAAGCGGCACGGAAGCGACCGCAATCTTTAATGTCACTACTTCCGGACCTGCGTACACAAGCACGCTAATAATATCCAACTTTTAATTATCGTCTTGCGAGAAGTTGTTTTTTCGACACTGCGTTGCGTTGCGCGATTAAATAAATTTTTAAAGCATTTTTTTACCTCGCCTATAATCAGGAAAAAGAATTGAAATAATTTTTTTTTTTTTTTTTTTTTTTTTTTTTTGCATCCGATGATTATCGTCGTTCGTTGCAAGAAAACAGCGCGAGTTTAATATATTTAATCGTAGTTTAATGTATTTGATACAATTATTATGTGACTCTTGGTGGTTATTATCGGAAAAAATGTTGAAACGATTTTCTTCTGATTCTGATCATTATCGTCGTTCATTGGAAAAAAAAAATGTAATTTAATGTATTTAATTGAACGATTGCATAAACTTCTTCTGAATATACATGTGATCCTTGGTTACTTCATTTACAGAAAAAAAGGCAGAAACAAGTTTTTCTATCTGGTCACCATATGAAAATAAAGAAAATGAATGAATACTGAATAACTACGTAGTATTGTGCAACTGAATCGTACAACTGTACAACCGCAAAATCGTCTGATCGTGGTATCTTTTTTACAGAAGAAAATATTCTTTCAGACGTATCTACGCCAAGTTGGAGAATATCTTACTTGAAGCGGCAAAGCAATCGAACGTAATTAAAGTTTTAAAAAAGAGGAAGATGTACCATTTGATCTTTGATGAATTTGATTTTTACCTACTCACCAAATTCCTCAATATTCGATCGTATCGAATATTCGATACTCTTCGATAATACTCTTTCATTAAGTAAGCATTGTATTAACTTGTTCGAGTAATTCTACGCTCGTAGAAAGTGCACCTCTGTTAGAGCGACACCGCAAAAAAAAAAAAAAAAAAAGAAAGACAAAAAAAAAGGAATTTTTCTGATATATCGTGTGTATATCGTTAGGAAACGATTGGTATTCGATCGATTGTCCAATCTTTTACCATTTGATTTTCAAGTAAAAGTTTCTCGAAGAATTGAGGCGCGCGATAAATATCATTGAAATAAGAAAATATTACTTTGTGTTTGTTAATTAATAATGAACGTATCGTAATACGTTATTAGAGTTGTATGTGGAATACAACTCTGACGACAACGATAAATTTAAAAAAAGAACCAGTCGCTTCGTAAGATAAATAAAAGTAATAACAATTATTCGTGGTAATTCGTGTAATCACACAAGGATATGTATAATAACACTAGTATGCATACTTATTATAGTTATTACTGACCATCGTATACAATAGTATCAATAATTATTATTATTATTATTATCAATATCATTGCGCGTAATGATTAATTTGTCATCGATCAACAGTTAATGATACAGTTCGTCGTTAACGTTGTTTCACGATTGAAGATGTTATCCGCGAACGTATCAACCTCGCGTATCTTCCTAATTACATCACGGCCCGGACGATACTTTCCCCCAAAAATTAACGCGCGCGATATTGGCGACATGTAACTTTGGAGAAAACACGGACGTTACGCGGACGTTTGCCATAAATTGCGGAGTTGCCGGTCCGCCGGGTCGTGCTGTGCGCGCGCGCGTGTGTAACATGCACGCGAGGAATCCTCGTATGGCGACACTATTATGGTAATACCGCTCCGTCGAAGGTTAAGAACTTAATCGGTGCACAATGAACAGAGTTATGAGAGAGAATGTGACCGAGAAAATTATTCCGTGCTCGCTACGCTACTCACGTCCTCCTGGCCGGAAGAACAGAGTCCGAGTTAATGCTTTTGAAACTTATTTCTGCACTTACTCTCCAAACCCCGTGTGTGAGAGAGACTAGAAATACAAACGATCGCGAGGAGAAACCGACGGACCGACATTCCGATCTGCTAAGTAATGCACATATGTTGTTGTTTATGGGAATCGTTGCAACGTACCCCGCTAATTTTCCGCGAAATTACACGCCGGTAGTTGTTTAAAGGGAATTTCGCGTTTGAATCGTTCCGTCTAAACAGACGCGCGTATATCGTGCCGGTGTCGTTTCGCAACAAGTCCCTCATTTTCGCATTTAGAGCAGCGAATACCAAGATCGGATGCCGCGTAAATTGTAATTAATCGAGATTGTATTTTACACTTTCACCGATATATATACAGCGATAAGACAAAATTGAAAAATAATTATTAATCATCTATATTTCAACAATTCGTTAAATTTGATATTAAAAATTTATTAAAAAAATATATAGTTGGCACTAAATATTGAAATATTGTTTATGTTGCTGAAGTTTGTACTACAAAATGCAAGGCAACTCGATCGTTTCGTTATAAATAATAACAATATTGAAATTATATAGCAATATTGTAACACTGTTGTAACAGTAACGTTACATGTTATTAAGTAGACTGCGGATTTTTATATCCACATAATCAGTCGCAATATTGACATTATATAATGATATAATATACAAATAATAGTAATATCAAAGTTTCACGAAAGGAGGAAAATGTCGTGCGCGAGTGAAAAATCGGCATTTCTCTGTTTATTTTCTTTTTTATCTCACAATTGATCGTAAAATTTAGGATCGACATCATCGTCCGCTTTCATCGGTAAGCATTAGCTTTTATCCGATAGATGAAACAAGTCAAATTGAACGATAAGATTATATGTATACCATCTTGACTGTGATTTATGTTTCAACTATCTTTTTCGCGCTGCATCCTTCATTCTGCAAGAATTCCCTCCGATGGAACGATCGAACACATTAGTGAAACTGAAATATTTCCCTGCTAACCGAGAGCCGAAAAATTTTGTGTATCTTGGCAACGGCTATCGACAAATTTCCGATATATATATATATTATGCATTAGGATGATCGCTGTTAAAATATCACGTTTGGAATTAAAACTGCACGTCGATAATATTAGAGGATTTTAATAGACACCTAATTACGTTTTATTACTAAACCGAATTTTTATAAAGAATTCATATTTTTGAGACAGAACCTTGAAGGCACTCTGTGTAATTTTTCGCTTAAAAATATCCTGCGAAAGCATAAAAATCCGCAGTCTATCCATGTTTCATTTATTCTAAGAACCGTGCCGACCGACGAGAATGCTGCAAGATTAAGAAACCTGAATAAAATAATTCAACTATTTCAAGGACTATGACATTGCCGCAGAACATCAAAGCGAATTAAAAGCGCAAGTTTCTAGATATTTTCTGACACCGAACTAAAAATAAAGCGCAGTGGTAGACTTAGAAAAGGAGTACAAATCGCACGAAATAACGTCTTTGCTTGGGCACGTCACTTGGTACAATGTTGTTGAAGCTTCTAAAGTATTCAAACGATTCTTCAATCGCTCAGGATACGATTTCAGGCAGCGTTTTGTCAAATCTTTCAGTGGTAAAACGAAGTGTTTATCAAGTAAGTTTTTAGGGCTCAGAAGCCAATTGAAGTGTAAGTCATTTTCCATCAAAAATGATCCATTCGGTCATTTAACGTTTAATTACGATATTATAATTTTACATAAGTTCAATGATAATATTGTAACGATTACAATGATTTTACGTAAGTTCTTCCAGCAACTGAAGATGATTTTTGATAATAAAGAGGATAACAGTGATTAGGTATCCTGAACTCAAATGTTTATTTACCACCATCGTCATTGTTAATTAAATATTACACGTACATTTAAACTACATCGCTTTGACATTTTGCTCTTGTTATTTTCTTCTTAACCCGTAACAACGAGATTTCATAAATTTGATGCGTGTACTTAACTGATTGGAGTGATTAAGTAAGTCTATATGTAAAAGCGAGACGAAAAGAAAGAACAAGATCGTTTCGAGAAAATCGATTTTGTGCGTACTTTGTGATTTTGCATACTACATGGCTACGTTTCAATGTTTTGGTAATTACGATTAACAATGATAACGATAACGATGGAAAAATATTAGAATCTCCTTAAAATAGCTCGAAAAAATACAATTTTTCTAATATGAATTGACTCGAAAGAAATATCCTTTAAAATTATGATATTTATATTATATATAAATTATATTTTTAATGAAATTTGACATTTTGATAAAATTAACCACGTACCACCGTAAAAACAACTTTTCTAAATATCGTCGACTACTTTAACGACCGATTCATTCAAACCTAACCTAAACCTAGTTTTCTTCAAACGCATCGTTAACGAGCCATTAAGAATTATTCAACGATTGCATCACGACAAATTCCGCCTTTTCCACGATATATTATTTCCAATACGTATTAAGTGATCGAATACGCGTTGCTACGGTTCTACGTACTTCCGGTTGTACGTACTTGCAGTTCGCACAAAACGCGCGGCAAATACGAATAATAAGTCAAAGTCGCAATTGAAACAAAAGCGAAACTAAATCACCGAGACGGCATTTTCATTTTGAAATTCAACTCTTTCCAACGTCTCTAATATCGTTCGATTCTAATATTTCGTGCAGGAAGCATTGTTATGAATCGCTAACGAATGAAAATTGCAATCAAACACGTATCGTACATTGTCGTGCGTAAGTGTTTGGACACTTTTAAATTATAAGCAGTACAGAGCAGTATAATTCAAACCGATCCCTGCAATTTAATTTTGACATGTTGTTAATACAACGATATTCGTATTAATAGAAAAGAATAACTAAACGTATCGTGATCGATTGCTAATTTCGATGTATAATTAATATTTTAATTCAATCATTATATTCATAACTAATATTGTAGTAATTATAATTACACATTATTATTTTTTACCTTATTGTAATTATAACAGTGTATATAATTGTAATATAACAATAAATAATAATATAACAACAAATAATAATAAATATGACAATTGTTTTAGGTTAGGTTAGGTTTTAGGGTCATAACTTCATTGGCAGTTACAGGAAGATGGATGAATGGCTCAAAAAATACTTACCAGGTATGTTTCTCTAGAAAAATGCAATACGTGTTTTTACAAATTTTTAGCAAAAAGTTTTTATTGACCTGCCGGAGAGAAGTAACGAGTAAAATGCATTCTTATTCATCCTTCGATATTTGAAGTTGCAAACACATTTGGGTAATTGCAGCGAACACTCAAAATATTGTTAAAATTGTTAGAATTGGAAATGCGATTTATCATGATTTTCTCTCCCACGTGTAGTCTTTCAGCATATTGATTCAGTCTATTGCTTCATTTTGGAGTTCATCGACACGGGAAAATGGTCGCGCGTGTTCCTCGAAGAAGCGCGATCAACAGTTAACCGAAACGATCGACGATTCCCTCAAATTTCATCGAAGCTTCGTTGTAATTCCTCGCGTAATTGGTCAGCATCTGTTTCATCTGATCACGATACTAAATCCTTGACCGTGACAGCCACTTTACTAGGTCATTATTATATACGGGGAACTGGTGGAATTGGACGAAAGCGTAGTCGCATCAGATCGCATAAAGCGAATACAGGACAAATAGAAGTTGGCTGTTTTCGCGATAAGACAATCGGGGCATTGTTCGTCGTGAGATCTCCTGCGACAAACGCGTTCATACAATGTAAAATTGGAGACATTACCTTCTTGCATTCACAGTCGAAGAATATTCGAAGAGCAAGAGGAGGAAGCGAATTACCAAGAAAATTAAGTTTCAACTCTCGAGTGTGAATGTATATAGTATTTTGTGTATTATCTTGCAAAAAATACAAGATATTAGTAATAGAATAAAATTTAAGATCGAGCGCCGCAAGCAACAAAAATTTTATGACTCACAATGTCCAGTGGCTGGAGGTTAATATTCACTGTATAAATCGGAGGTTTCTAAATAACAAAATAAATTTTAAAATAATTAATAAACAATTTCTCGAGTCAAAACATTATCTCTACAGGTCTGAATGTACAGATGTGATATAACGTATAAACAGTCTAATGCAAAAGTGGAATAAGCGAATTTTGATTGCCTGTTTGATTTGATCTCACCGGTTTCGAAAGTTCAGGTTTCGTTCTATTTCACGTGGAAATGGTACAACCATTCTTTGACGGTCTTATTCTCTCTTCGTTCCTCGTTATCTAAAAATTAATTGTTTCGACTTACGCCAGTGTTTCGTCGACACATTGACTGCCATGCAAGACTCACACGTCTTATCCATAGGACAATTTAATTTCCACAAGATATTACATTGCAATAAAGTACAACGAAAGTGTACTTTTTGGTTAAAAATTCTTAATGATATTCAACTCGTTTTAGTCATAAAAATAGCAGTCAACGTGTGACGATATGACTCACACATTTAACGAGCTGAGATCACGGTGACGCAACTCCAAATTTTTACTTAAATTTAATTTGACTTGACGACTTGATTCTTCAGGCGGTGAAGGCTCTGTACGTTTAATTTCATGTCAACGAACTGTCGTAACTTCGCAAAACGTAATTTTACGAGAATAAAGTCACGTAAGAGTGACTGGCTCTTACTGAGTGTGTGACTCTCCCCTCAGCCCCTCGCACGTGTACGCAACTGATATTAATTTAATTTCCTCTTTTCTTTTTTTTACAGATACGATTCGCGACAATCGGTCGCCGAAGAACAATCAGCGCAGATGTACCGGTTAATCGCGCATCCCGGATAATGGGAACAAACAACGAACAAAAATCTCTGTACCCTCTGCTACGTTTCGCAGAGATCGCGAAACTATTTAAACAGTCAATTGTCCATTATATTAATTGTTGGATCGCGTTTGCCCGTTCGTGATATGATTGACGGCGTCTCTCCCCCCGTAATCCGATTGCACGGTTGACAACTATCTCTGTTGCAAATCAATGTAACACTACCATATAGAATTTTGATTGAATAATTCACTGTAATTTGGCTCCAGGCTCTTCTGTTCTTCTTATTTCGCGCGACGAATGAAACTGACATGAAACCTCGTTAGGTGGATTTACAGTGAATTTTGCGAAGAATCGATTCCTTCTCGTACAGTTGTACAAGAGTATTTTATCGACCTACCAAAAAGAAGCGACGAGTGATTCGAGTGATATTTATATCGCGAGTTGTCACGAAAGATAAAGATAAAGCTAAAAGATAAGATGCTCGTTGTAAATTCAGAGATGGGAGCAGCGAATTAAATAATTCTGTGGTCAATTGAATGGAATATTATCGTTCGTAATTTACGTACACGTGTAAACTCTGTGAAAAAATTCAAATTTCGCTCTTACGGCACCGTCGTAAGAGCGAAGGAGTTTACTTTTCTTCCGCGTAGACTCGAGTCCGAGACTGGCGCGGGACGATTGTCTTCGCGCTGACACCCGATAAAAAATCGCTTCGAGCACGTTCGGGCTCGGGTTTCATTTTCATGCGGAGTAGCCAGGTAAATATGTGCACGCCAGCCTGGCATCGTGAATCACGAAGTCACGAAGCCGTGAAAGCCGCGGCGAGACAATGCGCGGTAACGAGCAGCGACTTCTCAAATCGTGAGCAAGGTGAGTGTTTCATCATCAAGGGGGCAAGGAATTATATACGAAGGAGCGACAAAGGGATTTGAAACCGGCCGGCGTGGATCGCATTACCGATTCTATTGCGCATCGCGTTGAACAACCCGACGAGAGAGAGAGAGGAAAGTTTGAAGCGCGCCGGTTACAATTTTACACGCGGTTGATGATGTTTGCTGGATAATCGTTCCGTGCTTTTTCTTTTTATCGCTGAAAGTGACTTTAGCGAGAGTGATCCAGAAAATCGGGCCTCTGATGCAACGCCGATGCAACGAAAATTAGCGATTGGTTGATTTGGGTCATGTGATTCGCGAGGGGGCGTGGCGTAGACCCCTCGAGTGGGAGTGGCGTTGCCTGGTACCGAGCGATCGCGCCTGTAATTTGTTCTCTGTCGATTCAAACGTTTGCATATCGATAAAATTGCCATTTTTTTTATCGACGGCAAAAATGTCGTATTCGTTTCCTAGTCGGAACAGTTGCTTTTGAACAGAGGCCTTTCAGCGAGACGAATCGTACTGGGGTACAAGTGCAGTTTTTCTCTTTGACGTAATTTATCCCTTAGCTCGTACGAGAATAGGATTGTCTCAATTTACACGTATCAATGTAGAATGATTGAGAGTGATTGAAATTAAAAGGTAGATTAATAACATCTGTTGCGTCGTATAATTAATTGTAATGTGACGTTGGAAATTTCATTTTAATGAAACGTATATAAAAAGGGGATTGTCTCGGTTGTGTCAGATGTGTAAAGCGATAGAAAAATAACTAAAAGATAGATTAATAACATCTGTCCGGGGATAATTCCTGATTAAATAAACTAACCTCGACGTGATAAAAGATTTCTACATTTATATAATAAACGGAGTCTCGAATCGCGCAGAAATTTCAACAAAATAGAATTGTTTTAATTGTTGTGAAATATCCAAAATGATGGGAAATGATCGAACATAAAAAAATAAATTGACAATGACATTTTGTTGGCGGAATTCCTGACTAAACAAACTGACTTCAACGCGACATGAAATTCTTGCTTTTAGATCCTTTCCATCTCGCCGCGCGAGATTTTCTTTCAATAAAATATATAAAAACATGATTGTTTCAGTTGTTGAACGTGTAAACTGATACGAGATAATCAAAATAGATTGATAACATTTGTCGAGCAAGTTCTTCACTAAACAAACTGTGAGTGTGATATAACATAAATCTGTGTATTTTCAGCTATTTTCATTTTTTAAGATTAGCTGAAAAATATCTTACTGTATATATATATATATATATCAAGCTATTGAAAAAATGGTACATTTTTTAACTCCATTACAGCTCCAAAAAATTAAGTGCTCGATAAAATTGGGCAAAAATGTCTAGTTCTTCTTTTTAACAAAAATAAAATAAGATTTCTAATAAAATACTTAAACTCTTATCAACGTTAAAAAATACACGTAATGTGTAATGAGATATTTCTCACTGGAAACAAGCAATTATATATTTATAGATAATAATATTTAAAAATGTAATTGCGGGGATATAAATAGGGATATAAATAAAACAAATCTTATTCTTTATTTTTAAATTATTTTTTTAAAAAATTTAAATCTCTTTTCCGGTTTTATCATCAAGTTAAACGACACCTTGCACGTTAAATAAATACAATGCTTAAATCGCAACTAAATTGCGGCAAAATCGTTAGGAGAGTAAAAAGAAAAAAATAACAAGAAATATACACACCGTGCAAAATTTCAAACCTCGAAGCTACGTTGAAATAACAACTAGCGACGTGAACTGAATTGCGGCGAAAAATTGAAAGACAATAACAGGGAATGTACGCACTTTACAAATATTTTCAACTTTAAAACTACGTTGAAATGATAACTGAAGCGACGTAATGAAACTGAATACGGAGCAATTAAATTTTATCTTAGAAACTTATGCACGTAAGTATTGATATTCCTTATCAGTGAGTGACGACATGACGTAATATAAATATAACGTAGAACATTATATTTATATTAAGCTACATCTGCGATTAACAAATTGAAATGTAAATGAGATTCATTCCTGTTCAAACAAAAATTAGCCAATCAAGTATTTATGCATATACCTCAAATGAAAAAATTCTTTTTCCCCCCCTTTTTCGATTCATTTTTGTAAATGTACGTAAAATCATCATCTCCCAATTGGCTATTTGCAATATGCGGAATATCCTACGTATAGAGCCAAAAATATTAAAAGTGTCTTCCATTTTAAATAACATATTCCTCGTCTTTAACCACCAAATTTGAGCACTGAATGCTCAAACAGCCATTTTTAATTTGTAAAATATTATCGCTGTGCAATTGAAATCCGTACTTGCAATACTACGTACTATACCGTAAATTCAATAAAAGTGAATTCTGAACTCTCTCTCTCTCTCTCTCTTTCTCTTCCTAGTCCCCATTTATATTTAAAAGATCGCGAAATATCCGAACATAGTCTCGCAACAAAAATAGATTTACACATTCCACGACGTTCGAAATAATTAATGATCGATTTTCTTTTCTACAAAAAAGTAATAAATAAAGGAGTATGATAATCGAAAGACGATTTCAACGCTTTAATGATTAATCGCGTATATTTTAATTACTCGATGGGCTCGTGAAATACTTGATGCTTTAAAAACTTCAGGATTACACATACACGTTGACAAGACATAAAAGTCCGAGTCCGAGTCTGAGTCCATTAATTATGCATGTAACACTTTAAAACGCGTCTCTCAATTTCTCATACCCACACAGCTACGATTTTTGTTACGATTTATCGCTTTCTGTTTGTCTTTGTAATTTTCAAGATAGTCGACAGATTAGAAACGTACGATAATCAGTTTCGAATATAATTTGTGCTTGGAAATATACACAATGTAAACTAATTACGTAAGCTTGATATTTAAGCGATTCAATGGCAATTCGAATAACGTTTCAGAAACATCTTTCTCATTTCTGCAACGGTGCAACGATACGTAGGATTATAGCGCAAGTGTACTATTTCAGTGTGTACACATTGCACCGGCAGAAATAGTAATTACAACTACGTACAACTCGTGAAAATAGAATTTTTACTTTATATCTCAAAAACAAGCGTTTTCATTTAACTAACGTGTAACAATGTTTATTCGTTTTACTGCTTTCGTTATTACAATACTTGCAATAATTTGATATTAACACGTTGACTGCTACGTCAGTTATGGTTACCATAACTCGCCATCTCTGTGAATATTTTAAAGTAATTAAAGCGAACATCGTTAACAAAAAATTGAAAATAAATAATACGATAATATCACGAAACGAAAAATAATCAATACGCTTTCGTTGTAACATATCTCGCAGAAATTGAACATTTTCTTCCACAGAGACAAAACAGGTGCAAGTTTCCCAAGTAACATGGCAGTGTTATGAACGTGTTAGGCAAACTTTGTTGGAATATCTTTCTGGAATGTAAGATAAAAAAAAAGAAAATCTATCCGATCGGAAAACTTTGTACGTCACTAGACGTAACTTGGAAATAGAAGGTGTATTTATAAAACGAGAGACAAAATCACGTTAAATGATCGCCTCGCGAGAGTGAAATTCATCATAGAATGAAAAAAAAAAAAAAAAATCTATACGACTGCGTGGATGAATAAGGTATACGAGTACACGTAAGATCAGCGCGAACCTCTCGATAACTGTACCTAATTTTAGAATTCTCGGTTCTCCTCCTTCTCGGGTCTACCGCGAGGCATTCGTTTATTGATAGCGGATAGGGGATCTACTAGCGAGACACCGCATCGAATTAATCTCCGTGGCGGTAAAAAAAAAAAGTTCACTATTTCCGCTTACTTCGTTCCTGTTAGTCGGATAAATTTCATTAAATTGAGGCGCGCCGACGAGAGGAACGTTATAAAAATCGTATCGACGACGCGACTCCTCCGTACGTGCAGGGAAAATCGATTTGCTCAATCGGCAGCCCACAAAGCAGCGATAATAATAAAACGGCTTTTAATATCTTGGCAATTTTCTAAAACCGTTCGCGTCTTTTCACATGCCGCTGAGCTCGAGATATCCTCGTGAACGCACGGATCGTAAGCAAGTAACGTGCACACGCGCGTGCAATGGCAGCAACGTTTAAGTGCAATGCGAGATAACCTATAGAGGGCTCGCGACGAATCTTCGAACAATATCTCCGTCCTCTTCGCACGCGTTTCGTGACGCGTAGCTTTGATCGTTTTCGGATTAAAGGACGCGAAGAAGTAAAAGCACACGACTGTTGAAAACCTCTGGTATAAACGCACGTACGCATGTGAACGTTGAGCCGGGTAGAAATGCTCGAGACTGTGGCATCGTGTAGCGAGTACGATCGAGAGCTGTCAAGTGCACGCCGGTTTGACTGGGTCAACTACATTCGTGTGTGCTCTCTCCGATCGGTGGTCGGATCTTAGGGCCGAAGAGAAACACGTCGGTCCAGTCGAAGAGAAGACCGCGTGACATTTTGCGAGGAGACGCGCGAACGAGGCGCGAACGTGTATCGTCGAGACGATGAAAAGAAAAAGACGGCACACCCGATATTTCGATCGTGACGGTACGGCAGCCACGGGTCGAAACAAGACAGAGAGAACAGACCGGAACGGAACGGAACGGTACTGCACTGCACAGCACGGCACGGCACGGCACGGCACAGCACGGCACAGCACGGCACAGCACGGCACGGCGCAGTTATCGTGCAAAAGAGAACACAACGAACAGACCGAGAGAGCACCGAGAGAATGCCGAGTAACGAACTGGAGATATAACAAGGATTATTTCCGAGAGGAAGTGATTCTGAGGGGAACAAAAAAAAAAAAAAAAAAAGAAAAAAAAAAAAAAAAGAGTATCGTAACAAACGATATTTGAGACTTACCCAAAAGTAGCAGCTTAAGTTCCCGCCTGGCATCTCGTTTATCCTTTCGGAGTTGCCGCTCGATCTCCTGATTGATTCGTTTCTGCTCCCTCGCCTCTTCCGACAGGCAGCACGCCATAGCTCAGGACGGCAGGATCCTCGACGGATGGAGGAGGAAAAGAGGAGAAAAATGAGGAGGAAGAGGACGAGGAGAAGGAGGAAAAGGAGGAGGAGGGAAGAGGAGGAGGAGGGAGGGAGGAAGGGAGAGAGGGAACAAGCGATTTGCGGTGGTGGCGAGCGATTGCCGAGCGGCCGAGGTTCGTCGTAGACAGCAGCGGGCTCGACGGTACGGTATCGTCGTCGGGCCGATATTACCTTGCCACCGCGAACGAGCGACGACGTCTCGTCGCCGTCCTCGTGGTTCCCTCTTCTCTTCTTTCTTCCCTCTCGTCCTGACACTGAGCCGATGAAACTTCTTTCCCCAATGATCGTCCGCACCACCACCAGTACTACCGCCACTAGCACGATTCACCACCACTTTTTTTTTTTTTTTTCGCGGCGACAGCGACGGCGACGGCGACGGCGACGACGACAACGTAAGAGACGGCGACAAGCGGCAAGTACGAGGACGTAAACGTGGACTCGACGAACGCGCGTCTCCGGAATCCCCGTAACTATATCAACGATGTCGGCACACGCGGCGACGGAGCAATCCTGATAGGGCTCGACGACGCCAGCGACACATCAACACATGTACGCACACGCACGAACCTCGGCCGGTAGCTTCTCTCTCTCTCTCTCTCTCTCTCTCTCTCCTCTGTGTTTGCTTCTCTCGTCTGTGCTTTTCCTTCGCTCGTTTCTCTTTTCCAATCTCTTCTCTCTTCTCTCCCGATCCCAACCGGCAGAGAGAAAGAGCAACGTTTCTTTATTCGTTTCTCTTCTACTTCTTCCTCCTCCTACTTCTTCCTCGTCCCGGACGTATTTCCTGGACAGGCGCGCGCGCTCCTGGTTCTCCGATCTTTCTACTCGATCTTTATTCTCCTTTATTCACGCACGCACACGTTCTGCCAGCGACGAAACGTGAAACGCACTCGCGAGAGACGTCGAGGAAGCGGGGGAGACACGCGCGCACACGTTCTCAGCTTTCGGAGTCACGGCGCGATTTTCTGACGAGAGATTCTGGTGATACGAGAGCGAGGCCCCGTTGGATCGAGATCTAGAGAGTCCCGACTGTACTTTGTCGAATCTCGACCGTCGGTCCCTGGGTCCCCCGCTGAACCCGCGTACTACTCGCGAGAGAGCTCTCGTACGGCTCGTTCACTCGTTCACTCGGTCCCCGGCGCGGTTGGGTGTGGTAACCCACCGGCGCTCTATCTCCTTCTCTCTCGGCCGCTCTCTGTCTTTCCCTTGCACACTCTTTCTCTCTCTCTTTCTCACAGACACACAACACACACACCCCCTCTCTGTTTCGTTTCGTTTTCCTACCCTATCCTCTCTCTCTCTCTCTCTCTCTCTCTCTCTCTCCGATTCACGCTCTTTCTTTCTCGTTCTCTCTCTCTCTCTCTCTCTCTTTCTTTTTTTTTCTTTCTCTCTCTCTTTCTCTCTTTAGGGTACTCTTTCTGTACCGCACACGCGACGAGATGGATTCACACTGAATATGCACCGTGTGCGCACACACGCAGCCTATACGCGAACGTATGCCAAACGACCGAACGCGATTACGAGAGGTAACGTAGACGGAAACAACGAACCGAGGACGACAGGATAGAAGACGATGACGAGGTCGTCTGCTGTTATTGCCGCTGCTGCACGAGCGCCCACACCTCGAGCGGAGCAACTCCTCCTGCGATTCGCGCCGCGCCCGCTCGGTACGCAACCTTTTATCAACCCTCGGTCGCTCGAGAATCCTGTTAGACCAAACCAGATTGGCGAAGCCCCGGCACGGTAGGTCGTCGTATAGTGGTCTGTAGGCGCGGGGGCGCGCACGTGTCCGCTAACGAGATTAAAATCGGCGAGAAGGAGGAGGTGCGGCCGCCATCCGCCAGGGAGGAGGCACGGAGAATGTAACAGCGCCGCGGCGTTTCGGATATAGGTTATACCCGTCTCTGTACAACCGACCGATTCTGACGATTCGCAGCGCGACACGACAACCACCGTCACTCCTCGCACCGAGAGATCACGCGCGCACTCTCGCACTCTCTCTCTTTCTCTCTCTCTCTCTCTTTGTCTTCCTCCCTCCCTATCGCTCTCTGCTCGTCTCTTTTCCTTCTCTATTCTATTCGCCGGGTCACTCCCGAATATCCTGCCTTCTCGTATTTCTTTTTTTCTTTCTCTCTTTTTCTCTCTTTCTCTTTCTCTCTCTCTTTCTCTCTCTCCAGCTATGTATTTAGCCGCTGTTCTTATTCAAAACGAACCTCGCGATTTTCCATTGATTCCTCCCCGTCATCGAAAAGTATACTATATGTGTGTACACTTTCTTGAAAGTACGTCAGAGTATCTCGTGTGAATGCACTTTGTACGACAATAGAGACGATACGTGTCTATTTGCCAACTATTGAAAATGCACCGCTTTCAAATTATCACGGGGCCAATCGTTGATTAAACGTTTGCCTGATAGCTGTGTTATTTCGATCGGAAGTAATTTCCAGATTATTTGGAAATTTTCGTCGATGATTTTATGATAACATAAGACACGAGTTTGTAGACGTTAATTTCGATAATGTATGTACATTTTTTTTACGCGCACGTTACGTTAAAACGTATATTAAACATATTTTAAACGTATTCTAAACGTATTCTAAACGTATGCCAAACATATTTCTATTTCAAACGTATTGATACTTTACCTACGTATTCGATGTACGTAACGTATTCGCAACAATAAATTTAATAGTTATTGAGATTATTTGAAAATTACTTGCAAAATTTAAAATAATTAGTCACGTTTTCTCCGTTCGTATACAAGTCATGTATAAAGTCAGTTTCAAAGTAATAAATTAATTTGTGGTAAAATTATGTAAGATTCGATCTTTTCAATATAATTATGTACTTTAAGATTTTTATTCAAATAACTTTAAGTTTTGTACGTTAGATGGCGCGTAAGATGTTGCTCGGTTCGAAATTCAAATTTGATGTTATTGTTTCATTCCAACGAATTGTATAATATAATTATTATATATTTCAGTTTCATTTTTATCTGGAATATTATGAATTAAGAATATTTGTTTTTATGATTTCTATCTGGTTGATAATTATTTGAATAGAATAACAATTAATTAATTACGTATTTGTTATTAAATTAACAATTAATATTTAAATTAAATATTAGTATATAAATTTTTCACATTAAATACGGACAGATTCAAAATTTAAATAAATGAAAAATAAAACATACATATATGTATAAATAATGTAACAAAATTTAGTGTGTAAAATGTATTTCTATAATTCAAATTTCAATGGCATGGTCAAACCTTGGCATCGTTTGATAATAGGATTATTGTCACGATATAAGGTTTCATGAAATGTCTAATTTCTGTATATCGTATACACATTTCTCAGATTGAAAACCAAAACCAATAGCCAGAGCATCAATACTATTAATTTTTTTCATTCATTTATCATCCACATGGTTTATTTTACACTTTTGGCACAATTTGGACTTGGATGAATCTTCAAGTTGGGAAATTGTCACTATCAAACATGTAAGATTATGATGAACGTAAATATTGTATCATATTTTTATTATATTTTTATTACCTGCATTCAAACCCTTTGTGTAAAGCCTGTCTCCAATTAATTTAAATAATGCTACAATTTCATTATCATCAGTTGTATTGTTGCAAAATGTTTTAATTTTTTCGAAACCTTCATATAAGGCCATTAAGCGTCTGCAATATCGTTCACAATTTATGCAATTTTTAAAAAATATTATTGTAGATAAATTAATCTTTTCTTGTTTATGTCGTACGTGCTTATCATTTTTGGTAGTTCCAAGTCTAATATACATCTACTTTGTTGATAGTTATTTAGAATAGTATCGTATTGTTGATGTAGTTTTTGTATTTGTGAGATAGACAATGTAAAATTATTAAGGAAGTTTTTGAAGTTTTTTGTTGCTGTATGAAAGTCTTTTTTCCGCATACAGTGATTATTCATTAATTCATTAAAATGTCTTGAGAGAACTATGTGTTTTGAACAATGTTCCATCAAATCTTGTAGGACTATTAATTTATTCTCCGTTTGTTCTTCCAACTGTCACACCCCATGTTGATAATAGATATGATACATGTAGAAATTGTATAAATAATTAATAATAAATTAATACTTAGAAATATAACACACAACACACAATTAATAATATTAATTGTAAAATAAAATAAAAACTACTCTTTGAAATTTGTTAGATATAATCATATAGAAACTATAATTTTCTTAACAACTTTTAATCTTTTATTTTATATATATATTGTGATAATTGAAAGAATCGTGATACCTGCTGCAGATGCATTGATAAGTGCGTAGTATCAGATTCAGAGTTTATAGAGTAAGATTGAGGAAATGCAAGTAGATGACTAATATTAAGCACTCTGCATGCAGCTAATTGAGATACTTGCAAAGATTGTCCATATTGAACAAGAGCTTCAAAGGCACTAGTACTTAAATTTAAATGTTGTATCAAAGCTGTTTGTTTATCTTCAGCCAAAGCCTCTTCTATTTGAATTCCTGTTAAATGTAATTCTAACTTTTCTCGTACATTTTCAAATTCTTGACATTTTAAACAATTCGATTTCTATAAATAACAGATATTAATATGTCATAAATTTTTTTTATCTTAAAGAATAAATATATTAAAACATTGCCTTGAGATTTTGTAATTCAAAAGAACTTAAAGGCTTCATTCTGCCATCATATTGTCTGCCACACAAACAGTAATTTAATAAAGTTCTTTTGAAAGTACACTGATGTGTTAATGAAAATATTGGTAATGACAATCGTGATGGATGCAGAGGTTCTTCTTTTTTCGACGTTTGTATGCAGTAGAGAAAAGGTTTATGTAAATTAGAATCACTCCATCGTTTATATTTCTGTTCATGAAATTGTGACATTTTCTGTCTTTAAATAAATTTCTGTTCTGGATACATTCTTGACTTTAATTTCTGTAATTCAAATGCAATAATTTACGTACATCATGGAATCACTTATAATAAAAAAAAATATATATATATAAATTTATTAATATACACATGGTCTTACAACTGAAATTTTTCTTAATGAGATTTCTTCACTCCTATTATTTCACGGGAAATAATTTTAATGGATTGATATAAGGAAAGTATGTCTTAAGGTTGAGCATTAAACAGAACACATATTTGAATTGTAAACACTTATGTTACAAACCAGTAATTATTTATTATAATCGTCTTCAATTGAAAAGGACAATTAAAGCGATAAATGTATATACGTATTATAGCTTATATTAAGGTTATAAAGATATGACTAATTGTTTCGATAAAATAAACAACAAGACATAAAAATGACAAATGATATAACAATTGATTGCTCCACTGCTACACTAAATTTTAAACCTCAGTATTATTACTTAGGTGCATTCAAAATCGTAATGAATGTTAATAATTGTTGATTCTATGTTACATTAATAAATAAACGTAACATAAAGAAGATAAGTAGACATAATTATTATTTTTCAAATTTCACATTTTATCGTTTTAACGAGATTTCGAAATTATTCATCATATTAGAAATATATATAATATATATTAGACAGAAATATATATAATATATATTATATATTATATATTAGAAATATATATAATATACCTTATAGAAATATTGAAATGGCACATTAAGTGCATTTAATTTATGATATGACATTTCAAATGTAATTTATGTATAATATAATATGTTTAATATTAGCAAATTTGTAACGTATATTGCTTTTAGACAAAGTCAGAAGAACAATATATTTATCCCTTATCTTCTTTAAGTTAATTAAATGCATTTGTTTAATTTTTCAGTGAATTGAATAATTTATCATATTAGTAATATTAATACATCTACTGCCAAACGATTAGTACTATCAATATTATTGCTGAAACGTACATAGGTAACTTCAATTACATTTTATAAAGTTTTGCATTTTTCATATTTGTGACCGTTCTAAGTAATATCAAAATTTGAGTTTACTTGTAATCTAATAATCGCATATATAACATCACATTTTTGAAATACAGAATACTGTATTATTTTGGCACATTTATAGTATATATTAAAGATATTTTTTTTCCAATTACTGCAAAGTATACTTAGAAAAGAACAAAATAGAATAATGTAAATTTGGAATAATAAATACTTTTCACTTTTAGATTATATATCTATTACATTTGATATAACAAAATTATACATTTAAATTTCATATTATTCAATGAAACAAAATTTTTTACTAAATATTTATTTATTTGTAATTGGAATTTACTTGTGTACCTGTTCAAATTATATCATGACTTTAATAGTAATATCGAAATGGTGCATGATGTGTGTCATATTATAATGTAATTGTATATGTTTTTCTTGATATAAAATAGAAATTCATGCGAAATAGAATTCCTATGTGAATTACTAGATTATAATTATATTTAAAAACAGAGTATACTGATGCTACTGTTTTTGTTATTATTATTATTATTTAAATATTTTTTATTTTTGAATAATTTTTTCTGTTGGTCCTCTTCATAGAATATAAATATATGTCCGTCCACTATCATTATGATTATCATAACTATGTAATTGTAACATATGCTCAACATGTTTTCCTAATATGCACCTACGATATTTGACACATTAATATATTTGTCTACAGTTTTAATCTGTATATGGGGTTAATAATTAGTGTGACAATGGATCAATTGGTCAACCATAAAACTTTTCATTTATAAACAATCCAACTTTCTGTACGCCTCAGATCAATACCATAGAATAAAAAGACACACAATTTAATGGAAGCTGAAATCAGTAGCCTTGCACTACTTTATAATCATCTGTTATCGTAACCCTATTTGTTACATAAAGGTTGATGTAAAATTTTCTTAATAAATCTATTTAACGAATATTATTCAGCGCTACAAATTGATTTTCTTGGACCACTGGCTCATACTAGTTCTATTTTTGCTACAGTGGATGTAAGGGCAGTAATAATAATTTAATTAATGACCGACGTTAGATTTTATATATATATATATACCAGAAAAATACTTATCAGTCACTGAAGAAAAATATATTATATAATAAAAAATATAAATAAATTTTTGAAAACAAATCTCCAAATATACGTCATTGGTAGAACTTATAATACTCTCTTTAATAGAATTATACAGAAAATTTTGTTACTCTAATATTCTAATACTTTAAATATAATAATATTTTGCTCTTATATAGCGATATATTAAAATAAGGATGATTAGCTATATTATTTCGTTACATGCTATTGAATTGCGTTGAAAGTTTGGCATGTTATCTATTTTAATATCCTTATTCGAGACAAATTTTAATTTCTTTTTCTCATAAAGTAAGTAAAATCTTAAGAAGAGAATGCAGATAAACAATTGGATTTTTAAGGTTTGATATTTCCTTGCCAAAAGGGCATTACAGAGCTGTCTTAAACATTATATTAGTTCTTACTGATAATTTCAGTGGCCATAAAGTTACTCCATAAAATATTCTTAAAATGTATAATTCTATGTACAATTTCATAAAATAATATTAATTTAATATATAAGTTTTATATTATAGTATGATGTATTACAATATATTATTTAATTACTTAAATATTTCATTTGATTATTAATGATGTGTATTCGTACATTAGACATGGGAATATAACCCCATATTGCAAACAATGAATGTTGGCACAGACAGTGGCTGGGTTAAGGCACTTTGGGGTGCTTAATTTTCCACAGTACCCTCCAGCATAACTATCTCATCACACCCCTTTCCCTTTCCCATTGCCCCTCATTGTATATTTGTTATTTATCTCTTTTATACGTATAATACCTCAGATGACTGTGTGACTCTCACTTTTTAGTATTGTAACTATTCTTAAAATAGAATACGCCGTTTCAGTGAGCATTGGAGTGTAATAGACGAATTTAGTAAAGCTTTCACAGCGGTTTTGTGAAATTTGCTGGGAACATACCCTTTTCATTTGTACCTTCCTTGATGCCCATTAACCAACCTTGTTCCTAAAATATTTCGTTACATTTATTATCATTATCATTATCATTATTATAATTTCATCATCATCGTTATAATCATCATTATCATCATTATCATTAATATGACAAAGAAAATTATATTGTTTCACATTCGCAAGTACAAAGATATCAAATGAGAGTACAAACCTGCTCTTCTGGATCATCATACTCTACCACACGAATAATATCACCAACATCAAATGACAATTCGTCCACGTCCTCGCGTCTATACTTGTAAGTAGCCTTGACTCTGTACAAAACTCCAGGTGGCAAATTGTCGGTCGTTGCCCCTAGAGAGAAATTGGTACCATTTTCATATTCCACGTCTAAAATAATTGAATCCGCCTCATTAGTCATGGACCTGTGATATAGTTTTATTTAAACTCTAACTTTTATTGATTATGTGCAAACCCAAATTCAATTACTAAAATCTCTAATCGAGAAATTTCGATACATAACAAGAGCAAAATTAAATAAATTTTATTTCATTGTTTCAACAAGACCATGCACAAATGGGCAGGCAGCATACTCCTATTAACACAGCAATTTTACATATATATATTTGTTACATATTACATATTTTGAAACATAATTTGGAAAATTGTTTTATCTTTGGCCTTGAGTGGATCTTAACTCTTATCATCTCAAGGTATAAAAACTAATAATATATATGCGTGCTCATACAAGTACATAGATAGTAATATAAAAGCTACAAAATACTTACTAAATGCAATGAATCATTTAAACTATAGCAGATGAAATTCATTCAATGATCTGTATTATCGCCCAATATATCATCATATAGATATTTAGATAATAATATAACTTTTAACCGAACATATATAAAACACTCGCCAAATTGTACTGTAGACAATGTACAATGTAGATGTAGACAAGATTACTATACTAATCTTTAATAACGTATTAAACAAATATTGCTTTTAATTGTTTTTATATAGAAAAATTCTCATTTGGCAAACCATTTTGACAAAAAGTTTCGATCGCTAATACATGAATGTTCATCTTTAGAGACGTAACTGATGACATTTACTCCCACGTCGCATACTTACCAACTGGAATATCGTACAGCTCTTCTACACGCTTAGATGCCGCAACCGTATTTTGCGGAGATGCATCCTGATTATTGAGAGAATTATCATTGCTGTTAGCATTGCTGTTAGCATTGCTGTTAGCATTGCCATTTAATTGCGTAGTCGGTGACGTGTTTCTTGCTGCTGGAGCAGACTCATCCACGGCTGTAACATGCAATAAAGCTCACTCAAAACTAAACATTGAGCCACATAATTATGTCTGCGGGAACGTCTTTATGTGGCATAACTACGTTACACTCATGCACAAGATATTAGTACGCAAACGAATCAAACGCACAAAAGACGCGCGTGAACACTTATACGCATATTTACCTGGTGAAATGTTATTCTGAGCTGGCTGTGTATTGATTATTAAACTAAAACAAGTAAAATTTGTTTCATTTAGTATATTTGTACGTGAATAATAATCTTTCATTGCTCTAAATTGTTCACTTACGCAGAGTTGGCATTTGGTGATTTTGGAGACTGTGGTTCTGTATTCTTCTTCAGTGTGTATGATCCTCTCTGACTTTCGTTGGCTAATTTATCGACGATTGCTTCTAACTCAGAATACACCTAGAATATAAGTGAATGATATTTAAATCACACGTGATATCCAAAATTCATATATTTATGTATTTATTATTTTATGTTATGGAAATTAATTTTATATATTATTTCATAATTATTATTATATATTATATATTATGCGTTATATACTTGTATAAACACTATGTGTGTATATATAATAATATAACAAAAGAATTCCAAATTTTAGTGATATTAATATGAAGACCTGTGTGTTTAAATTTCAAGAATATAGTTTTTAATTAACAAATAAGAATACCCAATTACCGAAGAAAGATTATCTTATTTTCAACTAAATACATGTAACACAAATCAACTTATCACAGATCTTTTCCTGCATGGTTTAAATTAAATCCGAACTAATAAAATGAACAAAAATAAACGAAATTAATTATGAAATTGATAAAAGTAAAATACGATTTGCATATAGAGACGCATTATCAAAAATTTATTAGGATTATCACTATACCTTAGCACTTTCAGTATGGAACACTTGTTCAGCAGCGAATAGCGTTTGTAAATTGGTAACGAGGAAAAGAACACGGGAATCGTACAAGGCAGGTAGCTCATCGTGAAGTTCGGAATTAAGCTGTTCGTATGTACGTTTAGCTTCCTCCAGTAGTTCCTTTCCTCGAGACAGTTTGAGCTCGTCTCGTTTTCTCGGATTGCACTGTAGCGATTGGAAATTGTGTCTCTGACTATCATAATCCACTAGTTTCCGTCCACGTTTGTCAATTTTTTTCTGCAACAAATGTCACAATAGCTCCAATGTTTTATAATTACACGATTATTTTCCACGATACCGTACAATAAAAATCCCGCATAAATTAAATAAATTTCACGTTAATTTACATTCCACTTTGATCTTAATTGTACGTAGTAATTCCACGTGATAAAAAAACTAGAAAAATAAAAACTATATTAATGATTTTTGCGTTTAAATGACAATATATATGATGTTACACAGTGTTAAAATTACAGTTGGAAAAATTAAAGTTACAAACAGTAAAAATTATAATATAGTATTTTTGCTGATCAGACTTGTTTATTTTTAAATGAGAATTTAAATTCATTTATAGCCACATGAGACGTACCCTCATCTCTGGAAATTGGCTCTGATATGTGTTGAGAGGCACGAGAACTTGATCGGCAAGCTTATGAGTGAAATCTTGCCACAGCATGTCTAAATTTTGAGCCTGCACGTACAAAAGGTCATGGCCAGTCCATTGACTTTCGTAGATCTCATTCAGGGAATCCATGAGTGTTTTTGACACTACTTGCACCGCTGTAAATATATACAAACATTGTGTTACATTGCGTTACATGTAATGACACGTTGCACACATAGCAGTAATACCTCTATATTTTCTCTTTTAACATATTTTGAAAAAAATATTATTATTTATAGTAGAATTAACAACAATCGGACTCGCATCGAAAAAAGATGAGTAATATTTTTCTTAAATAAATAAATAAATACAAAACTTTTTAATAGCATCCGCAGCTTGATCGCTTCTCACAAAAATATATCGACACCATTTTTCTAAACTATCGATACCATTTTTCAAAAATATTTCTGGTCACGTGTATGCACAAATTTTTTGAAAAAGAAAACCATTATTTTTACGAAGAAATGCTTTCACGAAGATCAACTGAATAATGTTCTTTCCAAGATCGTCCGACAATTTTTCAAGCAACTAGCTAATTTCCAAATATTCAATCGATAAAAAGCGTACAGAATCTGATTCTTTAGTAAATGAGTAGGTAACAAATTACGTAATGTCGGGAACGTGTAATTAAATGGCTAAGCGTGACCGAGACGAATATCAAAACGCATGGTTGAGATTTCCTTTATACCGATTTCTTTATACTTTTCCAGGAAATGGGCTTTTTTTCGCTGAGAAATGCGCAATTGAAGATAATCACTATTAACCTACTTTCAGTCACATTCACTTACATCGAGATATGACAATCATATAGTAAGTAGACAGTGATGAATTCAAATCTGTAAGTAGGGAGGATGGATATTGGCTATTGATAGCGATTAATACTACGTACGTATTAACAATTTTTCATTTAATTGCTTTGAAACACGCGGTCAATCGGATCGACATGATCAATTTTATAAATCAGAAAATTGGGGGAAATGATTACGTTACAAACTGCTATTAATCACTTAGAATTTACAATGCTTTGTGTTATTTAACTCTGATAAATATATAAATAAGTACGAATATCGAACACAGTATAAATAAATGCGATAAAAATATAAATTGTGATGTCATGGAAGTGATGCCATTTATGTTTTTTCCATTAGGACAAATAATGCGTACTTGCGTATTGAAAATCGTACAATATATATATATATATATATCTCACGTAGCTTCGATCCTTTAACCGCCTAATAAAATTACGAACTCTCGATGATAAAATGTATTATAATTTTCTTACGTTCCAAGACACTTTCATGCACGATTAAAAATGTAATGAAACATGTTTTGCAAGTGACCTTTTTAATAACCACGTGGTAAACACCAGATACACAACCTACGCTGTCTGCAAATTGTCCAATCTTTTGACAATCGTGGTTGCAGTACACAAAACGAAGGCATTTTAAAACATATGAGAAATGTTACAAATAATTAAAAATGCAATCAATTGATGATTTTTAAATCGTCAAATGTTTGATTGCTCGTTGTATTAATTAGTCGAAAACTACTGATTAATTAATAACTCGTAACTTGTTAATGATTGAGGTCATTTGTTAACCAAACATTTCTCTGATTATAGGATTAATGATTAATCATTAATTAATAATCAATTCGATCTGGCGAATCTTAATCTTCGTGAACGCAGATGTCAATTTGATTTTAATTGTAATATAAATTTAGTTTTGATGGAAGTGATACGACATGGAAAAATCGTTGTCTATTATATATCGATAAATAAAGAAATTAATTTATATAACATCCCTAATAATTTCATACATGTAATAAATTACTCATAGACATATAATTTTTATAATATAAAATTTATTTATTATCATATATATGAATATATATATAACAATAAACATACATTTCATTTTACATGCGTATTGTATTCATTAACTAAATAATACAAAAAATTTATTATTTACATATATTTAATATGTTTATTTAAAAATATACTACAATAGCTGATTTACATAATAATTCACAACATATATTATATATATATATATATTTTATTTATTTATACATAAATATATATATTTTTTATATATGCATAAAATATTTAACGATTAATTACTGCATTCAAAAGATCGAAAAATCTTTGTACGTCGTAACTCGTCCTGGATAACAGATTGATTTGTCTGATCTTGTTAATCGTAATTTTCGATCATTAATCGGATTACAACGGATTACATTAATCTAGTCAACTTCGTTTCTCGAGAAGCGGCGCACGCCGCGGAAACGACGCGATTTGTCACGAAAATGGAAAACTGGCGGACGCGCGTATCTATCGACAGGTCTTACGCGGATCGTGGCATCGCTGGTAAAGCGCATGCGGGTTTCACGTGTACGCGAATACTGTTACATCGGCGTTGCGACTGATAAAAGGAAAGGTAAAAGGCATCGGCGTAGAAACAGATTTCTGCGGAAAATTACGAAAGAGGCACGATCCTGATTCGAACGGTCGTCGTTGATTCCTGTAAAACAGCGACCTGCTTTGATGAAAAAATCGCGTATTCGTGGGATTTCTTTTTCGTTTACTATTGCAATTGCAATTGCAATTAGTACAACGTTGTTTACAATCGACGTACGTAATGGGTATTTGTGAAATTTGTTTGAAATTTATCTATTGAATAGTACAAGTAAAAAAGCGAGGAGTAGCTTCTTTTCTTGTGAAAAACCACTTGTTTTCGTCATCTCTAGTTCTTTGGCAGAAAGAAACAAAGTTCCGCCGAGTCTGAATTTAACTGAATTATGGAATTTTTTTAGAAATAATCTAAGACATAATTAAATTTCACTAAATGCAATTACAAAATGAAATGCAGTCGCCCTAAATACGTCAACTCAATCGTCGTGTAATAATAATAAATCTAACAATGTGTAAACTCAATTATCCTGATAGGTTTAACGTATCTCTCAAATTAGCACAAAGCACGTAATTTTCAAACTTCAAACGTTGAGAGCAATGATGCTGTACCAACAGTTTATCGATTAATTTAATAATACATTTGTTTATAGATTTAATTTTAGTCGATAAACTGTTGATATGATCGCAATTATGTTACACGAACAGCATATTAAATGATATCAAAGAAAAAAAGAAAGAAAATATAGAAAATTCTAACATAGTTCTAAAATTGTACACTATGTATCCATGTTAAAATTAGAAAATTGTACTGTGAAATAACAAGAATAAGAAAAATTTCCAGAAATAGACCGTTAGAAAGACTACGCCATTGATGGAGGAAAACGAGAGGTTCAAAGTGCTTGATGCTGTACTCGTCGTTCGGTCTTGATATGAAGCTTCTTTCTGTTCATTGTGATTGTTCACTTGAATTTATCTGCATGTAAATTACTCTAACGTAGGTAATGCATTCAGAACTGGTCATCGAAGACTGAGTGCATGCAACTAGAATACTTGTATCTATTTTTACATTCATTGTACAACTATGAATATGAGTATTGAAGATATATTTTATATACATTACTATATAAATTAATTAATTATGATGATAAGAACTTATGTATAGGATTATTAAGTAAAAATATATGTGAAAAGTAATTTCAACTAAACCGTGTTAGAAACACCTGTGCTTGTTAACATGAATTCTTCGCTATTCTTATATTGTTCACTATACGTTCTTACATTCTTACTATGTTCTTCATTACACATATATAACAAATCTATGAATAACTTACTGCAAATGACTATAAAATGTATAAAATACAATCTGGAAAATTATTGATCTACATATTGATATATGCAACACTAAAAAAATCAAGACATATTACACAAGTATACTACTCGACCTGGAATATTAATATATGCAACTAACGAGAAACTAACTTTTAATATAGTTTATACATATATGTCTATATAATTCGTATTTATAGTTTATACACAGTTATATAATTAATATTTATAGTAGATAATATATAGATATACATCATCTCACATTTCTTTTCTTCCAAAAACTTTCTAATCTAAACCTCTTGAAATGATGAATTTTACACCTTAGTCTTACGACTTTACTTTTTTAATTACAGTTTATTTTAAAATTATACTATTAACAACCAGTACGTAGGTGTACATTGCTTCTGACGTATACATAGATTAAATTTCAATATTTTAAATGAATATTCTTTATTAAAAGAATACTTAAAAAAGTAATTTCGTATTTTTTTGTACAATTTTCTAAATTTTTCATGTTAAATGTACTAGTAATTTTTATTTCTTAACGTAAATAAATTATTCTGTTTGATATACGTGAGAATTCATTGAAATTCTTCGAAAACTGATGTACGTATGTATAGAAGATATACTTGCACATTTGCATTATTCGACGTTATAGGAACGTGCAACGAAAAATAGAGTGGATTTCCATTTGAAAATTTAATCGTGACCTCCCAACTTTCCACGAATAATCTTAAAAGTGTTGAATTCGCGACGACGCGAGATTGAATAAATGTCAGCACGTCTTTCCTGTTTGATATTCTATTAATTTTCATCTGACGTATTTCCTCCCGAATCTTGCTGTTTGTTTTCTCAAACGTTTAGGTATTTCTTTAAATCGGTCGCATCATATCCGTACATATCCATAAAAGTTAAGAAATAATATATTCCTCAAAAGACTGTTGTTTATTCCTTAATTTCAGAGATACGTAAATTGGAAGCAAAAAAATAGCGTGAATATTTTTGGAATCCATTTTTATGAAGGTGACCATTAATATTGAAACGAAAGACCTTTATCGTATCGACAGGTAAGAGCTTACCTATTATAGCTCTCACTTTAAGCATCCGTTCAAGATATACCGTTATAAATCGCATCAGGCAAATTACGTCAAGTGTATACATTTGTTGCAATTATCAGCAAATTACGGAAAAAGAAAGTTCGAGCTAGATTTAAGGACGATGTCACCTTAAAAGGGACAAAGCGTTAAAGAAGAACCTGGATTAGATGTTCCTGCTTCTTGAAACGGGAAAGTTTCTCTTACGAAAGTGTGCAAAATCGGGTTCAGTTTCGGGTTTCGAAACAAAAAAAATCAAAGCCACCAGTTTTTTTGCCGTTTCTCTCGACGACGATTGACGTTTCCACGAGTATTGCGTAGGCCTGCGCAGAAACGACGGTCGTTATTCAACGTCCACGTTATTCATCCAGCCCCCTCATTCACTCGCGAAGCGTACGCAACTCGACGAAACGGGGAGTACTCGAAACGGTTTCTCACCACCAGCGGCGGTAGTAGTACACACAGTTGTAAATTTACTTTCTCGAGGCTTTCTGTGACTGCGAGAGAGATCACGTTAGATCGCAGTTTCCCAACATTTTTTTCCAACTGCCACCTCATTCCGACCTTGTTTTTTCACCCCCACCCCCTGTTTTATGGCTCGAATTTCTTCAATTTTTCTTCTGCTAAAATTATCTAAAATTCTCTTTACGTGCGCCGGCGAGGTTCCTTCGATTCGAAAACGCGTTCAAACGCGACACGCATGATTCAGACAGCGACAGATATTATCGAATGAACATGACGTGCATAATTTAGATAGTGGCAGATTATTATCAAATGCCAACTTTATTCCAAGATTCTATCATTCCAAGATCAGTCGTCGTTGTGCGGTCATGTTGGAGCCGCGGAACCGTAATTCAAGCTTCAAAGGACTTGCGGAGGAAAAGGACTTCGCGCCGATTTAGCCTGGGTAATATATTACGGTTACCAGTATGCGGAAGCGCTGTCGAAGCTTCCACAGGCAGAGAAATAGCGGAGATCGTTTCGTAAAATTCGAATTACAAGCACCTATCTTCGATTTTTTAAATGAACTTTCGCTGTCCAAGTTCTCCTGACTGATTCACACATATCTATGCTCTAATACCCTTTGTAACTAATATTATTGATATACTACATATTATAAAATTACTAACTATTACTATTAATATAAAATTGGTATAAAATTATTATAAAATTTCCATAACATACTGTGTTTTATCTCTTTGAGCTCAGAATGCCAGATGTGTTGACTAACGTAACGTACGATACCTTTTGGACATTTAAGATACGAGTCGATGCTCGATCTTTTATGTTTAAAATAAATTTTCTTAACAATTAGCTTCAACGCTATTAAATGACAAAGTTCTTAATATTTTATTTTCTTTTTTTTTAATAATAATAATAATAATAAGAGTCTATTAGACATTCGAATAATTCCAAATACCATAAATTCAAGCGAAATAATTATCGTTGCGACGAAACGTGGAAAAAATTACGCCGCATCCGCCTGGCGGGCAGTGGCAAACAATTTTTTATTACAGGTTAATAACAGTCATTTCGCGTTTATTGCTGTCGTCAAGTGATGTAACTGCCAGCCGTATTTATCAACGCGCGTTTGCTTCCTTTCAATGATCAATTTCATCGATGAAACAACAAAATCTAAATCTAAAATACCAAGTTAGTGAAAAATCTACAAATCTGTTAAACACAGCACATGATGAAACCATGATCTCCACTCTCAAAGTCCCCCTCGCTTTAGTCATTACACTAAATCCGCATAATTCTACTTGTTCGAATAATCTCATTCTCTACACTTGAAAAAAAACCGGCAAACGAGCTAAGGTTTTACATAGGGTTATCATAGAAGTAACTCTCAATAGCGTGCCCCGAGACATCCTCTAGATCAAGGATGGCGAACTGGCGGTCCGTGCCCCTACTCCCGTGATCTCCCCTTCCCTCTCCCCTTCGTTGCATCGATCTCTCCACTTTAGCTTCAAGTGCTACGATCTTTGCTTTGCGCGGCGGATCGCGAGAAAAATTTATTTAGAACAAAATAAATGTAATGAAATAAAACCAACGAGCAACCAGTACATTACACTGTATCATTTCTGAGACGCATTTTTCGATACGAGTCGACCGACTTGATGAATCACGTTTATGCAAATCACGCAATCCACGTGCTCTAATCTGATTTATTTCCGAGCGACTTACCTCGAACACACCTGATGTAATTGTTAAACTCCTTTTGCAATCTATTCGCGGCGTTTTGCTGTCTCATAAAGTTCTGCAGATGCTCGTCGAATATGTCGTCCGCAGTTCTGTCCACTTTGCCTAAATTTTGCAGGAACTGTAACGAGAAAAGTCGATCAGTACCAATCTCGTTATTGTGAATTTGGTGTACAGTAAAATCCCGCTCGTGTAAGCCTAATTTGCCAGGGGATGAATAATTGGTGAACGGTAAAAATAATCGGTGTTCGTGTAATGCGAGTCCACCGATTCTGTTAGTGAGACTTTTCCTTCGTGCGATAAAGTTTAGTTAACACATGTCATACAATGTATGAACGCGAATCCTTCATACAGTAAAATAAAGTTAATGCGATACAATGTGCGAAAAAATATGATATAAAATATCCAACGTGTATTCAATCACGCTTACAAACTATGAATTTGCGTAAAAATTACCGCGGATCTGGCAATCACGAAACCGTTTATAACGTATGTTCGAGGAACATACGTTATAAACGTCGCGTCGCTTCACACTGTTTCATTCCACGAGAATCATCCTCGAGTTCTAGCTTCTAACGTGACTTTCAATCCCGTTTCGAAGCTAGAAGCTGCCATTCATCTTCGTTCGGTGTTAAACATAATAGACGTTGAATTACGCCAACGTCACGATTACCTTGCCATTTCTGTCCTACACACGCTGCTCGATCCATTCGCTGTTAGCCTCGCGAGGATTTGTATCAAAGAGAGAACCGTGATAAAGAGGGATATTTTTGAGGATCCGGCGAATTACTCTAATAACGGTCTAACAACGGTCGCAAAGATCTTCTTTGAACGAAATGAACGTTCTCTTGAAAACATACTATTGTCTTGCGAATTGTCCTCTTTATGAATTTCACTATCGTTTGTTTATTATTCTAGAGTATTTGTAGACAACATTGGAAAATTTTTTTATTTTATTTTAATTTAAATACAATTTTCTTTTTTCTTATTTATTGAAACATTTTGCACGTGCGTATATAGGCACAAATTTACTAAAAATAATCTATAACAATCTATACATACATATATATATATATATATACTATACAAAGTATAAAAGTATACGTAATATGTATAAATATATATAAAAGTACATTACCAAGTATACTATTAAAACTATTCAAAGTACGTGTAACACAAATATATATATACATATATATATACTATAGAAATATATGAGAACTTTTTCTACTTGTGTCAACATTTTTCTCATAACAAATGATAGTTTAAGAAAACCGATGTCCATTTTATTCTGCATATCTCACATCGCGTCTCGTTGGTATCCAGCGACCACCTCGTCTCGTGCTATTTATAACTATTCAGCACAGTCAAATAGCACACGATTATTTCCCGCGATTATTTCACCGGCAGAGTAGAACAGTTCGCTGATTTCGAGCGAAATGAAAAGTCGAATCAAATAAAATGAAATAAAAGAAAAACGAACTGGGCGGGAAGGTTCGAGAGCGTGGGCACTGATCACGTGACTCCGGCGGGCTTTCGGACCGAGGTTACATCCATATTTGAAACGAAACGTTTACCAGATATTTCTGCAACGAGGTATGGGTCTATCGTGTGTCACATTTCACGTCTTACATCGCCGATCGATTACTATATATTTTCGTCGCTGACAAGAGTTCGACAATTCGACAATTTTTCTAACTTTAGTTTAGCCTAATTTATGCCCACACTTTGCGAGGTGATCAAAAATATTGGTACTTTAACGAATGCAAGTATTGCATTAGTAAGAAAAATTAGTAAAATTAACAGTGATTAACACGTTAGTACTTGTGAAAATATTATAAATAATAATTTTTGTAACGCATACATTTTGACAAGTTACAATTTTCTGTTTGTAAGCATTGATATTACGCTTCTTGCGTTTCTTATCGCGATACTTAAATTTAGAAAATGTCTCGCGAATATTTTATATTGTTATTGGATGTTAATGGATTATTCGCAAATTGTGGTTTTCCACTTGTTAGCGTTAATATCACGATCCTTGTCACAATTTTCTTATATTTAAGAAAATCAACGTTTCTCACGGTGGTCTCCTTAAATAAAAAAATATTAAAATAACAAATAAAAAATAAAAAATATTAAGATAATAAATAATCTTCTTAAATAATAAAATATTTTGGCATTGTATCTTTCGTATTGTATTATAAAAAAAAAAAAAATTACAACAGTGACGGAACTTCACGAGTAGCTTGTACCAATTTTATTATCGAAGTACATGAAAATTACCTTCTAAGAGCGTATTAATCACTGTACTTCGCCAAATTTATACACTTTTCCATCCGCGAAACAAAGTGAAAGGAGCAAAGTGAAATTTAATATGGAATTTAATCATCAGCACGATAATTTGCTTTGCTTTCATTCCTCGCAATGTTATGCACTTTTCAGCAAACTTTTTCACAGAACGATTTCATTTCCCGGAGAAAATTAAATTTGAACATTTATCGAGTGCGCGAGATTTTAAACGAAATAGCTCTCTCTCTATTTTTTATACATTTTCTTGTTAATTATTTACTTGCATCGAGTTGACAGTTAATCAAGTTCGTGTCACGAACCGTCAAATTTGATTTTCTCGAAAAATAAGCTTCGAGCGAAAAAATTTTATTCTTATTAACAGGTAATATTATTTGATCATAGTAATTTCTTTGGCTATGTTCTTCTCATAAATACTACATATTTTTAGTTGCATTAAAATATTTATAACTGAAACTCTAATTTTAACAAACTAGAACCATCAAAATGACCAATTCTTCATAAAAATTTCATATTAATATATATTTATAGTTTACATAGTTTAGTATATTTAGAAACTCGAATAATTTTTAGCAAAATTAAAGTTTCTTCTCTAACTCGCAGTTGAATTTTGCAAATTTGTCACAAATTTTATACTTTAGTCGTCGTTGGTACCAGCGTTAAAATCTTAACTGGAGTTTCTGGCCCTGTTTTAACTTGTCGTGTTACGTTTAAGACGATATATATGTCAATTCGACGTAATTGCAATTGATTTTCAATAAAACGCGATACTATATCTTGCTAATAGAAATCGAACATCACGAATTATAAAAAAAACCTTGTGCCATTTACCATGAGTAATAATTTCGATACTTGTTGCTCACTCTGCAAGCAGAGTTTCTCCCCTGTTAATGGCTCTCTTTAACACTGCAAATCTCAATGCTTAGCTGTTCAACAAGAGAGAACGATTTTGCGGTAGTGGATTGTGAATACGAGCGACCATAAGACATGCACGACCATCTTATGTCCGTTGATTACGTGTCATTACGTGCGGCAATCAGCATGGTAAAGAAGCAAAGCGTTACCAACTTACACGGCCGACAAAAGTACAAAAGTTTCCCGTCTATAGAACAATTTCGAGATCGTTGACTTTTATTTATTCTTTCCTTTTCAAGTACGTGTCGTGTTCAGACGCTTTCTTGTTTTGTTACAACGATAAAATACAGTAAATTACAGCAATAACTAGTAACAAATATAAAATACAAGTCTACGAAGATATTATGTTCATTAGATTTTATTATAATGTAACAAAAAAATAAAATTTTAAAAAATGTATCTACAAGAGAAAAATCGCAAAAATTATAAATGCGCGATAGAGCAAAATGCTCGAGGCTGGAATTTTACACCAGTCTAATGTTCGATAGGTGCAAAAATTTCTCACTTATCACGCATTATATATCATTTTTCGAACGTTTTACGTACGTTTTGTGTAAGGTACCTTGTTTCACTTCGACCACGATCGATGTCGACGCGACATGTCGATTATTTTCAATGGAAACGTGGATCATCGTCGTGTTAAACATCGCCCGCGCGTAGTAGTACGAACTGAACGACAACAAGATTTCTGAATATTCAAAATAAACATTAATTACGGCAGGAATTAAGCGTTCGTCGCTATCCTCACCAATTCTTGGAATTGGGATTATCTCGCTCGACGTTACCTTGTTGTCAGACGTGCCACGAGAGTCGCGTGAGATACGACTGCGCGAATAATAGAACCTGACACCGATGATATTTCGGCACAATTCGCAAAATACATCTCCCCGCAACAGTTCGTTGTTGGACATTATATAATTATTTAATTAAACGCTATTTTGGTAGTTTAATAAATTATTCGCAACAGTCGTGTCATCGACATATTTCCCATAATGTTTTCAAGCAATGTTTTTCACGGTTTATCTCTGTTTGACGACGAGCATACTTTTGACGTCGCGCAGAAAACTAAAAAAAAATCTTTAGAATACTTAAAGAGAATTAAAAAGAATCGTTAGCAATTGTAATTTGTAATTATAATTTCTTATGAGATATGATTTAAAAAGAAAATTTTACTAGGACTAGAAAATTTTGTCGTTTTTTCTTTTGTATAATTTATTTCAGTTTCAGCAGCAAACGCACTCTCGTCGTAGCTTAAAGGCTACGAAACAATATCTGAAATATCTCTTTTCTTCGAATTTTTGGCTTGGGCGAAACAACGCTTTCTGTGCAACGATACGACGAACGAAGGTTCGTCATCGAAAGATGACAAGAAAACATGCACACCTTTCGCGGTCGAGTTAAGACTGTCAACCCAAACCTAACCTAAACCTTGTTACAGTTACTGAGCGTAATTAAAGTTACATCAGAAGCGAGGAACACAGTCGTGTATAAATACGTCAATCGCATTGAAACTAAAAAGAAAAGAAAAAAATAACAAGCATACGGTTCTGCGTTCCCGTTTTATCATAGGCATTGTTTCGTTAGGTTATTTCCATACGCGTTACTATGGCACAGGACGAACACAAAGAAAGCCGGAAAATTACTCAGGCGTGTTTGAGACACGCGAACGAACGAGTAAGCCTGTTGGATCAATTTCTCCCGTTAGAAATATTTAAAAATATTTATTTATTTATTTATTCTACAAGAGATGGAACACCTTTACAGCGCAACGATGAATGAAAAAATGAGAGATAAAAGATGTAGTAATGATAGTAATGCAGTAAGTGTAAATAAAATTGGATTAAAGTTAGGGTAGCGAGACGAAGGAAAAATTAATGACGTCTCAGTGAGATATAATGAAAATTCTGTATGTATTATTCAAATATTATTACGTTACTCGTGTATTACTGTACATTGTGCGCAAATTACTTGTTCAGACGGAAGAAATGAACAGTTCCATTTTTGAAATCAAAAGATATATATATTTTTTGCATTCATTAATTGATGCAGCTTCTGTGCTCAAAGAAATATCAACCTATGTGTGTGGAAAAATGACTAGTTCGGATGATATTCTCACGTTTTAAATTTTCTAAAATCTATGCACGAAAGACAAAGACAATACGAACGCAAGAATATAACCTTTGTCTTGCATACAACAGAATTTGTAGTATCAAAGTTAAAGTATCTCCTAAACCAACATCGTTTTTCAACATAAACAAGTCAATATCTTTTTTACGTAGATAATGGCTGTTGACTGATGTAAAAGAATTACGTAGTTCCATTTCAAAAAGATAGTATTCATATTTAGAAAGAGATTACTGCCTCTTGAAAACAAAATTGTGTTTCGAAAACCATTTTTCGAATGACGAACAATAACAAAGATACTGCATTTACAGATTAAAATGGAGCACCCTGTACGGACACGTGATACAAGTGTCCAGAACAAAATAGCGTAAATTTCTAATTTAGCGGTTTTTCCCGCTAAATTTTGATTATTTTTCTACCGTTTATTTAACAAAAGGTTTGTATTTTGTCACAAAAACAAGAAATCAGGAAGCTGCATAGTTCTTATTACTTTTAAAAAAACGTCGTGTTTATAAAGAAATTGTAAGCCAAAATTGGGAAAAGTCGGTAAACTAAAAATTAACCCAAAATGATAAGGCATCTTTAGACCTCTCGCGTTTACAAAGATTTTATGCACAGTAAGTCTACGAACTATACTCGTATACTACACAACGAGCTAAATTTCTTTTCGATTTCCCTCCGTATTTTATTTTTCTTCTAGTGAAATGGAATAATTCTCGCTCGGCAAAGAGAAGAATTGCATCGACTAGAATTGAATTGACCGTAATGAAATTAAAGCGCGAGGCAACTGGCGAGACAGTAATTTATGCCCTCGTTGAGAAGAACAACAATGAAAACAGCGGTGGACGCAGAACAGATAGACAGATGCTAATTAAACAGTAGTGTAAAACACGGTCTCAAGCTGCTCGTTTATGCATGGATGTGCCAATACGCTTTGGCATTAATATCTACTCAAGTTGAACTCGAGAGTTAGGAACTCGATGAATTTCATCTCGATACGTTGTTTCAATCATTTAATCGATTCGATTAATTGCTGTTGAAAGATTTCGATATTTAACAGAAATGTAAGAGTCATTATCGATACGCAGTGATGAATACGTAAATAGATATACACGAGTAATTCCGACGATTGGAGTGAAATTTATTATTCATTCTAAATTGTGTATACGTGTCATTGTTTATTTTATCACTGAAAGTGATTTTGGCGGGGGTAAGAAAATCGGGCCACTTCAGGTGCAACGCTGATGCAACGAAAATTAGCGATTGGTTGATTTGGGTCACGTGATTCGCGAGGGAGCGTGGGGTAGACCTCGAGTAGGAGTGGCGTTGTCCGGTACTGAGCGATCGCGCCTGTAATTTATTTTCTATCGATTCAAATGCATCAATAAAATTGCGTGTCAATAAAATTTTATGGGAAAAAAGTCGTCTTCGTTTCCTAGTCGGAACAGTTGCTTCTAGGCCTTTCAGTGAGACGAATCGTACTGAGGTACAAGTCGTGCAGTTTTTATTAATTACTATTTACTTATAATTATTTTATTATTTACTTCTTATTTATTAAATTCATTATTTGTTTGTATATTTCAGACGTATTTTCGAATGAAACATTGTGTATTCTGTAAATAGTTAATAATATTATATTATATTAACAACATTAATTTACGAATATAACAGGCAGTACATGTAAAATATTGGATCATCGTATCAAAATTTGGTCGTATGAAAATTTAGCGTTTTAAAAAAAGTGACTAAAGAAAATTTAAATATAAATTTTTTCTAGTTTCTAAAATCGTATTCAGATGGAGCAAAACAATAACTTGATATGTCTCGTTTGATCAAAATTTGAGTTCAAGTATATCGTTGAACATCGTTCGATTTTTTAAAGCCTCGGCTTTTTCGGACGTTTTCCTGTTATTTTTTCTTACAAAGCAAAGTCTTATACGGATACGGATGGTTCTTGCATTGTTTTTACAAGCTTGTAAATGGTAGTTGTAAATGGTGATCGTCGTCACAGGTGAGTACCATCAGTTCTGTGCAATAAGGCGTGACGTTACGAAAGGATGCCTAGTGACGAAACAATAGCCATCGACCGCGGAGAAATTTCGCGCTGTGAATGTTACCTCTTCGTACTCGAATACCTTTCTTCCCGGCACCTGCTAGGATTATCGACACCGAGAGACGGAATCTCATTTTTCTGACTAGACTACAGAGATCCTTGCGGATAGAGCATCTCCTCCCCGAGTAATGACATTTTTATTGAAATTATTAATTTTAATCGTAATTTGTAGATTTTAATCTTAGTCAAAATTAAATATCAATTATTTCAATCTAAAGTATCATTGAACAACAAGATATTGTAATTTAAGTTAAGCAGCAAATTTAGCAATAGTAAATTCTTACCTCGATTAAAATTTGAATGTTTATTTTCATTAAATAATAAACAAAATTGCAGTTTAAATTAAATTCAATAACAGAGTGAATAGTAAATTTGAATTCGAGTTTAAATCAGGAAAATTAAATTAAGTAATAATAATAATAGAAATTGTTTTCATTTTGTTATTCGTAAATTCCATTGTTCAAACATTTTTCCCTCTCTATATTCAAATAACACGCAAAAGAAAATTACATTTCACTGCAGAATCTCGATATCTGATAATATTCATATCTGCTTAATGTTGATACGATTTTTGTCACTTCATACAATTGGAAAGAATTCATGCAACATGCGATAATGCTTGTGAACAATGTTTGACTTACTTATCTGATAAGCATCGCATTCTTCGTTTTCTTTCTACATCGTGTACGTACATATGTTCTCTACATACTACTGACAGTATTACGAAGAGAAATACAATTACAACAATCCAGACTGATAAGAACGAAATAAATGAAAGAATTACGCACCGGGGATAAAATTGTCTCTGTATAATTATTGCTTCATTCATTTCAAAAATATTCAGTTTTTCAATATTCATCTTTTTTCTTTTCTATAGAAAATATCGAGCTGTACTATAATTAATACATAAGAAAGTACGATTTAAAAATATAGAGGTAACTTTGAAATTTCGGGGTTTTCAAAGTGCAAAAATTCACGTAACACGCAAAAATATATAAAACATCCAAGGAATCCAAGGATGTTGTTAATTATAATAATATACGGAAGAAGCAATTTTCCATTTAGATTTCATTTGCCTGATTTCATTTGTCGAAAATCTGCGAATCAAAGTTACGATCACAATTTTGCAAAAAATAATTGTACCAATAATTGTATCGTGGAGATACATACAATGGAATTTCATGGATGAATTACAAGAGCGGGTTAGATTTCTGAATTCTGAACGAAACAATTTTGCTCTCGCAGCAAGATCTGCCGGATCGAGAGACATCGAGTCACGTCAATTTTCCACACGCGTCGCACACAACTCCCCCAATTTCCTCATCAATCCCTGCCTTCTTTGTCTAACAAAGATTTCCTTCAACAGCGAGCTTGAAACTGGCACGATGACTTTAAAACGGTCTAATTAGACCAATTAAATGTTAATCGAACGATGTGACGCGAATGTTGACCGGCGATTTTTGCATAAACCGACGCCTATGGCCGGCCATTTTCCATACAAGTGATCTCCACTTCGTGTCACTCTCTAGAAACGTGTAGAAATACGTTCCCGGTCAATATTCTAGCAAAAAAAAATGCTGGATCAGCCAAAAATATCGATTTCTGTTTAAATTGCACAAACGTATCGAGTTTTATGAAAGCCTCTATGAGTCTCGAGTCTCAAAACTGCGAAAATAGAGATCTACAAGGTCTAACATTTAACAGAGTAAACGGATCGTTGTACGATTTTCTTATCAACTTGCAACAGTTTAAATTACCGATAATTTTTGATCGTCGTTGGTTCAGTCGTTACTTTTCACTGTATGTGTTTTGTCCTACGAACAATATCGCATTGACGCGAGCACATTGTCTCTTCCACAGAGGTTTAGAGGCGCGCGAATGTTTCAGATCGATATACAAGTTTCGTTTTCGAGAAAACGGCGAATCGGAAGACAGGGACTCGGAAGATGAGGAAACGAAGCTAGCGTAATCGGCGAGGCAACGCGCATGGAAATTGCGCATGCGCGCCGATTGCGTAAGCTTCTTACCGACTTTTCTATTTGTGGAACGATCGTCCGTTCGAAGGTGAGAGGTACGCCGACCTTCTGCAGACAATGTCCCCCGCCGGAGAAGTCGAAGGAACTCTTCGTCGTGTGAAGATCGAACAGAGGCGATTAGATACCTCCAACGAGACGGCCACGGCCGAGATACCGTTCGATTTTCGAACGATGACCAGTCGCTCTTCTTCGCCGATTGCATCGATTAAATTTACGATTAGGTTAGGTTTAAGTTTAAGTTAGGTTTAGGTTGTTTGTATCGAAGAATGTAATACTATCTGTATTGTAGATGATAAATTTGTAAATGTATCATTTTGTATCACGAAAAATATTTTGTTGCAAGTAAATATATAGTTATATATTTAATTATTAAATATTAACATTGGTTTACGCATTAACGCCAGAATTAGATAAATATTATCATAGATGGACGTAAAATAGCGTAATTTTCTGGATTCGAATGATTTTAGATATATATATATAGTATAAACAGCGTCAAGGATCAAGTAATAATTTCTTTTTTCTGTTTTCTTTGAGAAAAATTGATTTTTTCAATATAATGACTTCTCTTCTAAACTGAAAAATAATTCTCAAAATTTTCTACAATTTTCTGAAATAAAATTTTTCTTTTCTCAAAACTTTTTCAAAAGTAACATCGTTGTAACATTAATTGAATTTCAGAGTAGGTGCATTTGCTTCGCGTTTGACGAGCCTAGTCGTCATCTTTCAATTTTAGCCACGCAAAACGTAAATACACATGTTCGAAATAAAGTTACGTAGCTAACAGATGAATAAATCAATGTTAATAAAATAAGTAAACTACTCCAAAATAGTTTTAGATTTTGCAAATTCAGTTGATTGTCCTATTTCACTATTACAATTACACGCTTACAATTTGTCGATTTATTAACAGTATTACATCAGATAATTGTGAAAAGGAACTCGATTCGTAATTTTCTTTTTTTGCAACTGGTATCGAATTAAAAATTAATTTCCTCTCTAGAAAAGAAATTATTAAATTTCATCGAATCTTCGAATTTTAAACAAATTTCATTAAAAATTATAAATTTCATTGAATTGTAACGTCAATATGATGAAACGCGTAAAGAAGAAAAATAAAATCGGAGAAGAAAGGATTTGGTTTTTCGATCTAGTTCGAAGTCATCTACAAGGACGATTCGATTCAATTGGATGACGGCAAACTTGATTGAATTAAGATCGGATATCGCGTGCGATTAACTTATGGCATTATCTTGAGCTACATGCGCGACATAGTTTTCTATCTTCGACAATACATTTCCGACATTTCTGCGATGCATTTCGTTTACACGTACGAATGAATTATAAATTCAGACATTTATCGATGCAATTTTTAATTTACTTTAAATATGCAGAGTTTATTTATTAAAATGAGTTTCTTTTTTATTTAACGTGTTATATCATACGTATGTTGTATCATGAATATAATAAATTCTTTAATATTACGAATAATGTATAACAATATTTTAATAAATTCAAAAATTTGCTGACAATATTTAATTTGATATAGATATAAATATATAATCTATAAAGCAGATATAGTGCTTTTTATAATATTTATAATATTTATAATAATACATTGCACGCAGCGATTGAACTATACCAACGAATCGAACGTATAATTATAACTTTGTTTTCAAGAACACACGCCGACTGTTTTTGTGTTATCAAGTTCGCCGCGGTCCCCCGTGAATCATCGTTCGATCCATCTCGCAACAGAAGATAAACTTCAAACTTTTGATAAAAGAATTATTCATCCAACTGAAGTGTCGTATTTCACTGAAGCGTTTCTTTTTCTATTTTCTTTCTTCCTTTCAAGGAGAGAGAATAAAATTTCAATTTTAATCCATAATAGTATATAAAAAGTCGTACGATAAATTCTGAATGTAAATTCTAAAAACGAGTAATCCCTCGCTGAACAGTAATTAATATTATTAATGAAACTATCATCAATCGTACCATTCGATATTTATCAATAATTATTATTTCACGTATTATCTAATATTTGTATATATTTAATATTTAATATTATTTAAAATTTTGATAAAATAACTTTAGCCAATTCTCGACCGATTAGAAATGAATATTGAACAGGTCACTCTATCTTTTATATAATTCTGCAACAAAGCATCTGCTTTTTTCTTCTTTTTTGTCACACTCTGTATTTTATATATTTTACATATTATATGTGACGATCGAAAAATAATAAATTAAAGTGACAAAAAAAAAAAAAAAAAAAGGATTATGCACGTTGTTCGAGATTAAAAATTCAGCACGTTACCTCCATACTGTTGCATTCTTTGCCGAATATCTCCTACTTACATAAATTTACTTCAATCGAGTAATGAAACTTCATAAATCATAAATATTCTGACAGATATTACGCACATACGTATCTATAATTATAAATCACACGAAGGAATAATCTTCTGACTGGTATTTTGCATATATTAATTTCATCTATCCATCTACATTTGAACTAGATCTGCATATAAATTTAATGGATCTACCATCAACTACCATCGTTGCAACTGATCAACCTTCACAAACTCACAAAAAAAAGAAAAAAGAAGAGAATGATGATAATATTAAAAATATTGTTTCTTAAATTTACTTTGGAGTTTGCTATTATTATTATTATTATGTGGAATTGTTTGGAATTTGCCGCTACTATAATATAAATAAAATAAATATAAATATAAGTTAATTAAATACTGTTTCTCTTCGTGTATCTTGGAATTGAATAAGTATTGAAACTGAGAAACTGATAAAAAGCAAAGTCGATCAATTTAGCCTCTGACTAAACAAACTCGCGCTTGCATTTGATAATAATGATTTCAGACAGACGGGTGTAAAATTAAAAAGAAGAAAAAAATCAACAAAGCTATTCTATGGAGTTTTCGTTCAATTTCAATTATTTCACGAGATCTGTGAATTCGTCTCTCTCTATTTTAGAAAGGCATAATTTTTGTCACGCTGCTCGACGCGTGTCCCGTTACCCCGTTAGCATGTGTGCTACACCAGCCAGGAATGAAATAAAAACCCGTTTACGTTAAAAAGCTGACCCGCATATGAAATCACTGTCTTCACCTCTTCTACGTTAATTTCTTTTTTATTTAATTGCACATTTTACGTATGTGAAGCCACGATTAACGTCATTGTACGTAAACATTTTTATAATATATAATGTTACAAATTAATTTACATACATACATACATACACATATATATATTATATATTTATATATATATATATATATATATATATAAATTAATTTGTAATATTATATATTATACAGTGGTAACCTAACCTATACATATATATGCATATGTATGTATGTATGTATAGGTTACTAATGCAAAGTGGTAACGTGTAATATTATATATTATACAGTGGTAACCTAACCTATACATACATATATATATATATATATATGTATGTATGTATGTATGTATGTATGTATAGGTTACTAATGTATCATTATATAATACTGTAATTGTTGAACGTAATAAAGCAATTGAAAGAAATATACGGTATATAATACAACAAAGAATAATTAATAAAATAATTTAAAGAATATATATTTTTAATTGTGATGTTTTTCCTGATCTTACGATAATAATACGTCAAAACCGATATGTCAGCTGAAGAACGTACTTTGATCATCAGTTAATTATTTATTCAAACGAGATGTGTCTAAAACATATGTATGTCTATATATAAACGTGCAATTATTGATTTTTTTTTCATTTAACCGTTTTATCAAAATCTGTTTTCTGATTACTTGATCGGATCGAATATTAATTACACGTGGCAGGCAACGCGCTTACAACGTTATTACACATAACGCGGTATAAAATAAATTTCAAAAATGACGTAATCAACTAAATATATTAAAAACGAAATATATTAAAAAATAAAATGAAATAATACGTCGGAAAAACAAAAAATATATCAAAAATACGTGCAAGTTATATTGATACAATGTGCGAAATATAAAAAAATAAAACGATAATACGTAGAATTAAAGGATCTCCCATTGGCATATTATTATTTTTTGAATCGAATAGAAATTTTAACCGCGCTTTTTCGAGCGCCCCGTCGTTTTTCGTATATTTAGAAAATACTTTCACTTCAAAGCTTTTTCTGCTTCCGTTTTGGCACCGGTTCAAGGCGACTCTCGAAGAAAACTTTTCGCGAGAGAAATACTACATAACGTACGTACGCGGGCGCTTTTTCAGCTGAAATTCAGCCGACGCAACAATGTTCATGGGACACGGTAGTATGTCGTTTCGAGCGAACTTATCGTTTCTAAAATAGATGGTCCTCTCCTAAATTTATTAATAGACGAGAGCAAGACGACGCGAATCTTGCCGTAGCACCGCTATTATTGTGCCATGATGGCCCCATTTCGCCATTTCGCAGATGCTCGTGCATTCGGTTCGTGAATCGTTCTTGTAGAATCGACCATGTAAAATCGAAATTTTCTTTAATGATACCGAATAATGCTAAATAATCCATCTCGTTTGAAATTACGCGCGTAATATCAAAAGATAAAATGTTTCATTTGTTTAAGTTTAAAATAGTGTAATATATAATAGTTAAAATAGTACAATATATAATACGTTTTTAAAGTGGTATTTTATATTATAATACACAGTGTTGCAACAATATTTTATATTATATTACATAATGTTGTAACGATATTTTATATCATAGGAAATTTTTAAAATAAGCTTCTTATTTAAAGGACGCTGAAAATATATTCGGTCTTCGTCTCGAAAATATTTTATTTCGTTGTTTCAGATTATTGAACGAAATCGTATATTTTTTATGTATTTACAATTGACACATTTTCCATAGGTAAAAAGATACTATTGTACGTTGAAATATTATTATAAATCGTATTGTTGTACAACACTATACAATATAATTATACAATAGTATATTGTATTATATAATTTTAATAAATTACAAATTATACTACTGTACCATAAATACTACAATATTTAACAGTAATATTACTGTTATAAACATTGTGATTAATATTTTGGACACTATTATTACAAATCTCAAAATACGTACGTCAAAAATTGATTAATCTAGTAGATATTTCAATTTCAACTTTTGTAAAACCTGTTGCGTGAAAGGCAAAGATATTACGAATATAAAATACCCTTCTTTTATTTCTAGGGATAAAAATAAGTAAAGAACTCACATACACTGCGATTATGTGTTATGGTTCACTTCGTTCTTTTCCAAAAGAGCAGTGAAGCTTACGTACCTGAAAACAGATCACGAGTTGATAAAAGCGAGTAATAAAATCACGAGCGTTTAGAAATAGTTTAACATTTAATACAATTTTTATATAATAGCGTATATGATATAAAGTCGAAATAGAACAAAGCGCGAGTTGCGCGGGGAGGGAGTAAATTCGAAAGATCGAATAAAAAGCGACCCATTTGTATCACTTGGCACGAGGAAAATCACGGAGAGAGGAGGAGAGCAATCGTGACTCGTTCTGTCGAGAGCGGCCACCAACAACTACCTCTTAACGAAAGTGAGGCCCTTCTTCCACGTGTTGAACCTTCAACCTCAACGTTGAAGTCTTCTAGAACCCGGCGTCGCGAGGTGGATCGAACACAAACCCGCTAAGAAGGAACGAGAGTGGAATGTTGGCGCGGGGTTCGGACATCAACCTCGAGCCAGCTAGCTCGTTACATACCAATTTTTCGAATCGTAGCAAAATAAGGAAAATTGACCAATTTTTTTTTCTCTTTTTGGAAGATAAAACTACGTTTCCTTAACGCTGATTTTACACGACCTGCCCAAGACGAATCTTGCCAATAATGCATAATAACGAATCTGTTGTACGATAGATATTGCGTTGAGATATTATTTGCAACAGATAAATCTGTTTAGTAAACTTATCTTACTGGAGATGTCACTGGTGAGCCTGACGATATATATACAATATCGTATGTTTAAATAAAAATGGCTTTTTTTTAGAAGAATATATATCACATGTTCTGATATCATTTTTACGAAGCATCATGCTGTAAAATATATTTATTACAGATGCGTTCACTGCATTCTTTAACATCATGACTTATGTAATATAATAATTATTATATACACACAATATCGTCTACTTAAATAAAAATGGCCTTTTTAGTAGATGTACGAAGATCTGTTTCAAAGTTCTCTCTGATACGTTAAAAACGTACGTCACTTTGCGAGATGTTGCGCTACAATATTTTAATTAATTCCAATCGCACAGTCTCGCAATCTATACTGAACAAAAATGGTAATTTCACAATGGCACATTACGAATTTATCGAGGCAGTAGATTTATGCGCGAACGAGTAGGTAACCTCATATTATACGCCTTACGTTTCGTAGAAATCGACGAGAGACAAAGAAAATTACCATCTTAAATAGACGACGTTCGTTTCGCTCGAGACAAGATGGCGAATACTTGCAACAGCACGTTGGCTACGGTCTTATCAAGGTACGAGAGAGCATCTCTCGTGTAAAACTGTCGATTGAAAAAATGTCAAACATCTTGCTCTTGCTGTTAGCGTAAAATCACCTCGGCTTAGTTTCCCGTTAACCATGTATGCACGCACGTGTGTATATCGTCTGGCAAGACGAAACGATAAGCCAAAGTCTGCGAATCCACGTCCGCAACAGCTCCTCCCTCTCTCGACCGTTATAAAACTCGTTATTGACCCTCGGTATCGCGATCTCTTCATATTGCTCAAAAGAAGGTATCTCTTTTATCGATTTTCGTTCGTACTTCGTCGAAGAAACGAGCATAAGGGATCGAGAAAGATCGAGGAACTTTTAAATCGATTCTATTTGAAACATCGTTCGGATCGTTTCGAGCTTACTTCGAGTCAACTGTGTATAATTTTATTACTTTTTCTTTCAGTACTGTCGAGTTATTCAGTACCGTCGACTGATATTATAAAAGTCAGAAAAATTTATAAAAATTAGAGGGGAGAAACGGTAACACACCTGCTCGATTCGAACCGAACCTTTGTTAATTTCAAATATATTTCTGTACTCGAGAAATACCAAACTGATTCTCGAATAAAAAGATTTTTCAATAAAAATCATCGTCTCAATTAACTCAATTATGTACATAGTTGACCAACTCGGCAACTGATTTCGAGCGAAAAGGAACAGAAAGAGTCGAATCGTCCCTCTCCCCGAATAACGTACGAAATAATGGAAAAGGAAAAATTCGGACCACGGCGAACGACGCGAAAGGTGCGAAAAATATTCGGGAAATGAACGAAGGAATGAACGATATCCGTACGGTCTCTCCTTCCTCTCCTTACTTGCGTGTGCCTCGCGAGTCGACTGGTCGAGCTAACGGGAACCATCCCGGGACGTTTTGTCCATCTTTTATTTCGACGAAACGACCGACCGCCTCTCTTTGAGAGTTCGGCCTCGAGTGTATACCTGAACAGCTGACCGACAATCGCTGGTCGACCTCACGTACAGCGTGTACACGCGTGTTCGCAAGAGCCTGTTTCTATTTTAATTTTTATTTTATTTATTTCGTGTCATTACGTTTTTTAATTTCAATTCAACCTTTTGCACTTTAATTTTCAATTGATTACTTTTTAAAAAATTTTATTTACATCTTTGAAAGAACACTTCGATCTTCGAACTTGCAATCAGTTGCGAGGAAGAATTTCTTCAGTTGCGTATAAAGAACTGCAGAATTTTTACGTAATCTCTTTCAAAATGAGTATAAATTGCAAGAATAGAAGCTTTAAGAGAGTGTCGAGAACGTTCAAATTATCGACAGCTCAGACTTTTGTAACTTCTTGAACTTGAGATTGATTGGTATCTTGTACTAAACGTTTTAAATTATTGTAATACACGTGATATGTCGTGTATACAAAACGTTTACTGAAAAGTGAGAAGAAAATTGTAAAACAAGATCTTGCTTTTATTATCACGTAAATAATGTGATTATTTCAATTCGCGTAAAATTAAATAAATTTAACTCGACTGATTGAAATTAAAACTGATTTCGAGTTGACAATATCGCGCAACGTTTAATTTAAGGAGGAAAAAAAAAAGAAAATATTCGAATCAGGTGACCGTCAGTTTAATATCGTCTCGAACAAATATATTTCATTCCTACATTTTTATTTCGCGTTACGCAATGATTCGCTCCGTTCTTCTGAATGAATTTGCGTCGGCTCGAACGACATCATCTAGGAATTCTAAGATTTCAACAATGAAAATCACGGTGTTTCTCGTACGGCGTCCTTGTTGAATAACACTATTTCGTGTTGAATTGTACGATTACACAGCCAGGCAGGTAGAACAGGCTGTGTATTTGAAAAGGCTGACACTCGTGCAACGATAAGTAATTATAGATTCCCGACTCGTTCGACTGATTCGATCAACGTCTGTGTTCAGACATTCGAAACGGCGGCGCGGTAATAAGCTCGAATTAAGCGAGTCGAACGGAAGGAAAGCCCACCTTCCTTTTGCTCTCCGTAGGATTTTACAATTTCCTTCCTTCCATCCTGCATCAATCTTATTCGAAATTGAAACGCATCGAGCGAATAATTACGTAACTTTTGCGATCTTTTGAAAGGGAACCGAGCAAGGAATTTTATGTAATTCTCAACGAGGAAATTGGGCAAATCATTTTCGCATAAAATTACATTTTTATGTAATTACCAATTAGGTAATTGAGCAAATGAAATCATAAATAATTCCAAGCAATTGATTAAGAAAATAATTATCAACATCGATTGTCAATAGTTTTCGCGTAAAATATTGCTTTATATAATTTTCAGCCGAGAAATTGAGCAAATGAAACCACGAATAATTTCAGGCAGGTAATTACCTATCAAGAAATTGAACAAATTATTCTCCTGTACAAATGTAACTTTATATAATTTTTAGAAATGAAGAGATTTAGTGTACAAATGTAACTTTTATGTAATTTTTAGAAACGAAGAGATCGAGCGAATAACTTTATTGAAACACATGCTAAAAGGCAACAAACGCAAATTATTTTCCTTTCTGAAATTATCGTTCTTCGTGTTACGTTGGAAGATTTCAATCAACAGCAGCTGCTGCATGCCATATCGCAATTAACAGTTTCACGCGTACGTGACTCTGCCTGATCGAACATTGACGAAAGAAATGAATAGAAACGTCTATTGAAAGTAATAAAAATAAAAAATTGAACTCGTAAAAAGTAATGTGCAATAAGATCAACAGCATCCAATCAGCATCCTGTACGAGCAATATTTTCCATACACAATGTAATATAAATTAAATAATAAATTTCCAACGCTCGTTCATCATTTATGATTAACGTCAAATTAATTGATCTGTTAATATAATTTCATTAAACTTATAAATACGCGACGCAAGTTTCTTTCATTTTGTTCCACGAGGCTGAAGAGAATTCGAAACTGCGAATTTCACCGAGAGAGCGAGCGTCGCAGTGGCTTGCAGTTACGAGAACAGGATCGTGTATACGGCGAAAGAAATTAAATGGAAATCGGAGTGACGTACACGCGTGTTTGGAATACGTGGACATGTTCCGTAGTTGAACAACGATTGAACAGTGGAGCAACATCGGGGAAGAAAGGAGTGGCTTTGCATATATTCGTGGACACGTATCGACAAACGTATTGCCGCGTGTGAAACATTGATGTTCACCCAGAGAGGCTTGGACGTTGCTCGAGTGAAATATTTGAAAAACAATTACAAGTTACTTTACTTACGATACGACGTCCTGTTGAAATATCGAATTTCGTTGGAACGAGCAAGCGACACTTTTCACGAGTGAACTATTTGATTATTTCATTACGTGAAATAATTTTTCATTTTTTTCACGTATTTTACGACTCTGTTGCACAAACTGTCATAGTCTGCCGAGATTATTTGTCATTTCATTCGTCAATAAAATAACAAATTTTTAACAAACGATCGATGATCGTGATTCTGGGCATAAAATATACGAAAAATAAAAAAATCATTTCTCTGTTCCGATCATATAAATGTAAAATTTCTTTATTTTTTTTTTTTTTTTTTTTGATAGTGAAGTTATTCGGGACGTTATTATTATTTTGAGACACCCTGTATACATATAGAACGTTAAACGATAATGGTACGTAACACATTCGAGCACGTGAAGCATCGACTGTAACGCTTGAATCGACTGTTTGTTTACCGAAAGCTTCGTTTTCGAGAAAATTAGTCTTGAAAGCATCGGTGAAATTCCCCGAGGAATTATTTTCGTTGCAACGCGATATGTTGCGAGTATTTTCATATTTTTAATATTTAGTTCATTCGCGAAAAACGAACGATCGCGTGAAGGTTGTTCTTAGTAATTTCGCTGACGAAAATGGAAAAACACAAAGTTTAACTTTACTCGGTTTTTTTGTTTCCACAAAACACAATCTCTATCTTCTAACATGTGGTTCGATAAGAAACAATTTGCACGAAGGACACACAGTTTGTAGTAATTAGCAAGTAGTTACGCTTGTAGAAACTGAATGTTTTATTTCACTCTTTACTTTTCTCTGTTCGCGTCTTTTTCACGATAGATTGAAAAAATACGTAAAGTGTTAATACGAAAATCTGTAAAGTGTTAATACAGTTAAACGAATTAAAAATTTAACCGATTTAAAATTAAAATTTGAAGACAGATATTTAAATGTACATATATTTGTACGTTATACGTTATTGCAACTCCCAATTTTTCGCAATTTTCAAAAATTCGCAACCCACTTGTCAGTTGATTCAAATAAATGCCTGTTGATATACGTAGTATTTGTTCAAACGCACAAACACTTGCTTGAGGTAAAACAATATAAAACATTGACTCTCGCGTTGAACTTATAATTGTAACATTATAACATATTAAATTCTGTATTTGTAAAATTAACGTAAATTCGTTTAATGCAAACTAATCCTAAAGGTAAATACGCACGTAATTAAAACTACGTATACCCGCCCACGCGTGATCGAAGGAGCATTAGATGACCTCCATATTAGGTACGGTGGGGTTACCGAGACTTTACGACACTGCCGCGGAAGATGGACTTATTTGGGAGCCAAATTGCGGCAGAACACAACGTTTTTAATCCGTCTGTTCTCAATTTTCTCCATTTAATTTTCAAATATCGACACCGCCATAATTGTCATTCTTCTTGCGTACGCTGATTCTAGATTCTAGAAACTATTAAATAACGCGTCAAACTATTTCTAAACTTGTACGTCACGTTTAATAATAGATGTAGAAAAAAGAAAAAGACAAAGATACAGGCTCAGGTAAAATTATAATAAAGAGGCAATCGAACAAACGCGCGAACGAGGTGTAAGGAAAAATTACGTCAAATCTGTTAATGAATAAAACCGCGCTATGAGTCACAATCTCGTCTAACTATTATAAAACTGCGTCTCGTGCGTAACTGTTACGATAATAATAATAACAATAATAATCGCAGGAACAAGTAACTTGTAGAAGTAAGTGGAATGATAACGCATACACGTAACAGATACAAAATTGGATAACGTAAAATGGAGAACACGTATTACTGTGTGGTGGAGCAATGTATATTATCCAGTAATATTTGAAGTAAGTAAAACAGATTAAAATAAATCAAACAGGTCAGGACAAAGTCCAAGTATCAACAAGTGAAATATTTCACTATGTCATATATATATATATTTTTAATCCCCCTCTCCCTCCCACACACTTCGAATTTCGAGTAAAATAGGTTGTCCGTTTCAAACAACATTTCACCCAGCCCTGTTTCCATATTTTTCTTATCCCGAGCGACGTTCGTAAGAGTAAAAACTAACAACAGAAACGCCACTGGTGATCGTCGGAGCATGAATAGCAACGATGATACCAAGATGGAACAATACCGGCTGTATTCCGTCACAATATGGACATTGGTCCTTGACGGTAAATAATGTTGTCGGCGATAATAGATAAGAGAGTCAATTTAACGCTCCTATTGAAGATTAAATCAGAACAATTTGTTGAGCGATTTTGTTCGGATACACCACGTGTATTATTGTATGCGCGTGTAGTGAGTTATGCTGCGCTCAATGTCTACGTGCAACATAGTAAGAAAGATCTCAAGACTAATTGAAGAATCATCTATAAAACGATAGAATTATAACAAAGTTACAAATGTAACAATATCAATGCACTTGAAAATTCATCTGAGGTCCAAAAATTGATCGATTAACGTAACTAGAAATTTAATAAATGACAAATTTATCGAATTTAGCGGCTCCTGCCAATTTCAGCGTTTGATGTTCCGTGCTGCTAGATTTCACATTCCTCGATTGAAGGGAAAAAAAACATACGGAAAACAGAACGAAAAGAAAAGGAGGGCCAAAAACGAAGGGCCAAAAAAGCAAAACTAAAACTCAACCAATAAAATAACTAACTTACTTGATAAATAATTAACAAATAACAGATAAGCAGATACCTAATAACTAACGCACTTGATAAATTTATACTTAACGGAATAAATGACAAGCTCAAACTATTTCATTTTGCGAAGGCTAACTAAATTAGAATGCTTGGGGATAACAAACGAAACGAGTTGTGTCATGGCAAAGTGAAATGGAGATCACGGTACATACGATCCGAAATTCTATATCCTCGTGTGATAACAAGGTTATCCCGAGTAAAAAAAAACAATATATACACCACTGGACACTGCGAATTTTTCATGCAAAAAGAAAATAACTTTGAATTCCTCTGACAGCATTTTGACTTCAACATCTATATAATAGGAATAATAATTAGATACGTCAAAAGATTCTTTTACTATTTATTACATCATATTTACCATATTATTTTATTACAAGTTTTAAGCAGGATTATTTAATTACGTTAAAGAGATTGTCGGCTCGATATTAAAAAAACAAGATTTAATAGCGTAAGTGAAAATAGTGATGTCACTGATATTCGTCGTTTGAGGGTTAGAAACAATAAGTGTAAGCAAATTTATATTTTTGAAAACATGTATTAAATTGCATAAACAAAAAATGTTGATCGATTAATCATAAATCTCTCGATAAATCTGTATTCCTCGACGCGAACAAATTGAAACTAATTAGTCAGTAATTAGTTAGTATTACGAAGCGAGTTTCGAAGAGATTCCTAATATTCAAATGTTTGATAAGACGACGCGATAAGATAAAGAAACATGACAATACGGATCTTCGTTGTGCAATTAACATGTAGAGTCGTATTTGAAGAGGGAGGCAACAATTGTTTACTGCAAATGTTTTACAAAACTGATGAGTTCTGAACTATTGTGGCTATTCACTTTTATTGCACGAACGAACGTCCTACGATTACTCGTGCCTTTAGAACTTTCATTGTGGTTCAGTACAGTAATAATGAAACAGCAGTCACGATTTCCCACGAGTCATCGAAACAGTTTAGATTTCCAAGATACGCAAAAAAAAAAAAAAAAAAAAAAAGGATCACGATGACACGTTAATGACTTTCTGTTAAGACTCGATGTGTAATTAAAAATATAGATCTGCATTAAAATGTGCTACGTGAGTATGCAATGGTGCAAGAAGAATACACTTAAAGTTAGAAAGGAAAATACCGAGTTGGAAAATTTTTCTAACAACCATTTTATTACTAAGGAATTACTAAGGATAAAAAATTTGGAATGATGAATTTGGAGAACTATTCGCTTAAATTGGTTAATATATAATATCAGTAACGTTATTTATAATTCTGTGAAAATTTTGAAAAATATTTCTATATTTCAGTAAACATTACAGCCTATAACATTTATATGTATTCTCTCTTCAATGAAATAATATTAACATCTTTTTAGCAAGAATTATAAATCTTTTGGAAAGATTTCTCTTTCTCTCCTTTTTCTTAGGAAGTAGATATTTACTTACAAATGAAATTATGTAAACTTGATGTACCCCGAATTTTTAACTGATTTATATGAAATATATAGATATATAGTATAAATAATAAAATAAACAGTCATTTGGTTATGACGGATTGGATGCATTGTAATACAGAAAAATCAAATCCAAGAAACACGTACTAAATATAACAACAAATAATTGTAATTATTACACATTATAATATATTATATTATTACGTTACACTGATATACTATATTGCTGTAACAAATAATGAAATAAAAAAAAAATACGTCAACTTTAATAATACAACAAAGAAGAACAGTAAAGTGTAGTGCACACTTTCTACCCAGAAACGATATCTCAATTGTGAAAAACAACTATCGTGCACATCAACGATATTAAGACTTGGCAGAATTCACCGTGCCAAATATAAAGTTAAACTAAATTTTCTTCGCGTAAAGTATCTCTTAATTACCCACTCGAATGATTCTTGTATTTATCTAAATGATAAGTATACGTGGAATGGAAACACCAGTATCGATTGCTTATTAATTATTGTTCAATCGTAATTCAAACATTTACATTTGTGACATGCTACAAAATCGATTATTTCAATTGCGTTATCTCTACTCTGCGTTTCACTCCCCTCCGGGATTTCGATTTTCAGAAATGGAAGAACAGAGGGAAACAATGCAACGAAAACTGAAATACGAAAATAGCTGGAGACTCAATTATATCGGTGAGCCACCGGTTACGTAACCGGTTCACGACGACAAGCGAAACTTTCAACCTGAGCACGTTCGTTTAAACGAACAAAGATTTGTTTCCTGAACTTCGATTTCAACCAGCTCTTCCAAACACCACCTCGACTGTAAATTGCTTGAATTACGCTTGCTGCGTGAACTTTCAATCGTCGAGTGAGTGAAGTTTTCCGCGTAACGGGAGATGGAAGGAAGACACGTTGACTGCCACGTGAAATTTACATATTTTATATGCGAGGCGGAACACTTAATTCCTTTTTTTACCGATTACTAAGTTACGACGAAAGAGCAACGAAAGCATATTTTATCGTCGATGATATTCGTTCTGACATTGTAATTGTTTCTGACGTTGATATATCTTAACATTCCAACGTTAGCTTTGATATTTCACTTTTTAACTTTAGTTTTTTAAATATAATTCTAACGTCGCAATTTTAATTTTAGTTTTCTAAATACGATCCTAACATTGTATTATTTCAATTCTAAAATATTTACAGGAATAGAAATATGCTGGTCATCGGTAAACATCGTGTTCAATTCATAAAATTTTTACCGATTTTCTGATTGAGATTCAAAATTCGAAATAAAATTATGCTTGCAAATATTTTCTAACTGACTGGAGGAAGCCATTCGTTTCACAAGATTAGTAGACTGCGGATTTTTATGCATTTATGAGAAATTGAAAGATGCAAAAATACACAGACTACTTAAAACAAAGCGATAGAAATAATTATCTAGGTTCTACTTTTTTAATTATCTTCATACAAATATGAATTTGTATGTTATATGTATAGTCTTAATAAATTGGTATGTTCATATAGATCAATTTTAATCTATCAGTTTTAACATAATTTACCTACGACCTATCAGTTTAACACATAATTTATACGTTGAATTATTTTTATTACTCGCATTATTTATATACCAATTTATAAATTTTTGTCTCGAAGAATTTATACGCCGTTGAGATTTGATTCAAATTGGTGTTCCATGTTCTTTACAAATTTCTTCTCTATTTTGTTTTTCTTCTTTTTTACCGAATTAACCGAATTAACTGACTTCCGAGAACGTATTTTACAGATTTTATGAAGGAAAAGGTTACATAAACATAATCCGGAAATGTTCTCATTCTGAGTCAACACTCGAAACGTACATGCTAGGAAAAGCGTGCGGAAATAGCATTTAACATAAAAAAAAATAGCTAATACATACTTGCTCTCAGGTTTATAAAAATCATAATCATAATCGGTATTTGTGTAATGGAAAAGCCACGACGATGAAATAACTTTCAACAAGATTACTATTACTATGTAGTAAAAGTTTTTTTCATTAAAAAATGACAACGTGATTGATACATCTACTGTTATTATTCACTGCAATACATATACGGTAGTGTTACAACTCTGTTACAACTCTCAGAGTTTGAGCAAGATATGCACACGTGATAAAATCATTTCCTCAGATTTTGCAACAATAACGATAATATTTTCTGCCGTTGTAATTACACGAAAAATGCATTACATGTCATCTCGTCCATTTCTCATTTTCTACGTCCAAAAAGTAAGTAAGTAAAGAATGTAAAAATAAAATTTCTCTGAAACTCGTGTTTGCAAATTTATCAGGCATCAGTGTACAACTTGAGATAATTTTCAAAAAAATTGTGCATACTTAATTTTGTAGAATACCCTCGTGTCGATTACTGGTCGGTTACTCGCGCCAGTACGCTAAATTAGCTAAATTCAAGTACATGTATAAATAAATCTTCAAACTCGATTTTCTCGAAAACGAAGGCTTTGATGAGAAAATTTTGTCCCTTCTCATCGACACGGTACGATCGCCTCCTAGTAGCCACGAAGAACACCTTGTGTATACATACACACGCAACAGTTGATCAATCTGTAAGCTTTCCGCTTTTTTCATTCCATTTTCTACTCTGTTACATCGTATTTTTACTCTCACACTCTTACAACGCGCGCCTCTCGTAACTGTCCGATCTTTTTAGGAACAATCTGTACGCGAGTCGACTCGCTTTGTGTTCCAACTTGAGGCTTAACAAACCCCATAGTCGCGAGTGCATACTGATTAAGCAAAATTGCCCGTGACGACGTGCCCCGCGTAATCGGGTGGCAACCGCAACGAAGGTCGATTCAATTATCTTTGCTTATCCGCAAGAACGAATTATCCACACCTATCTCTCCGCGAATACATCTATTTGGTGACAAAACGCGACACACCGTGCGTATCCTCCTCCTTTTGTCCCCTGTACGTACGTACGTACATACCTGAACGAAGAACACGTAATGTTTGCTTCGCACACATTAGAACCGAACGACGTGATTAGTTAAACTTTACTCGCAACGTGCTCGAAAGATACCTGAATAGTCTTTCCATTAATTTTGTATCAATTTTATTTATCACACCGACGAAACTTTTATTTCTTTTTAGTGTTTTAAAGGCCTTTATTTTCACTAACAAAGATATTTACAGGAGCAACAGTAGTAACAATGAAAGTAACAACGATGATCACACAATGATACCGTGATCGCTTCTAAATATAAGAAGTGTACGAAAGTAGTTATAACTCTTTAACTCGAGTTACGTAGGAAACGCGGCAGACTGCACACTCACCCGACGTGGACTATTGAACACTAGACCTTCGAGGAACTGATCTCTTGACGAGTCAAAGTCAGTTCTTTTTATACCGTGGGTCTAGGTATGTTCTTTTTCCTCAAGAGGTTGGAAAGCGGGTGTTGTCTACGGTCAGGCCCATGAGAGGCTTTTTGACAATTATCTCATGGCCCTGCCGATACTGTAACCTCATGGCCCTGGGTCCACGTCGTGGGAATGTTTATCCTGCAGTCTGGGCTGTGTCCCCTACATTTTTCACTTTGTATTAAATTTGTATCGTCAGATTTTTCAACACTGGGGCTGTGAAAGAAATTTCTGAAAGTTCAAAGTTTTGTTTGATTCTTTTTTTTTTCTTTCTTTCTTGAGAAAATGAAATTTCAAGATTATTGATTTTATTAGACAGAGGAAATTGGTAGATGAATTGTTGCTTGATTAAGCGGATTAAATAAAAAAGCTTTCGTTCTATGGAACGAAAGGACAAGAGAGTCTTCTGTAGAAATTTATAATAACTCACAGCTGAATATTGATTTTGGTCGTGGAAAGCATTTTGACAACAAACAAGACAATTTCCAAGAACCTAAGAGAATTCACAGAGTTGCAAGTGAAAATTTCATGGTCTAGTGAATTTTCCTCCAATTTTTCCCGATTGCTTTAAAAACTTTAATTAGGAATTATGACAAGTACCTCGTGTAAAGTTTGTCAGACAAAATTTCAACTTCCTGAAATAATGAGAAAAATTAGGGGCGAGGCAAAAACCGCAATTGCCACAGGTGGAAGTTGAATTTAAATGTAACCGTGCAACGATTACTCAAGAACGTAACGTCATTGTTCATTTTGAAATATTGAAAATTTTCTCAGCAACAAACTCTATTGTACTGTTGTACGATAATACTCGACCTCACATCACGAACTTTTACTTACAAGTAAAATCAACTGTTGCAATGTAGAAAATTCTCTCACATCTAGTTGTTTTCTTCTAACCCGAACTTTTATTTCCCGAACGGATTGTTATTAGAACCGTTTCCTTAAAATAAAATAAAGTAAAATATCCCGTTCGAAAAGTGATAGTTTCAGCGCATATATTTTCACAATTAAACAATTAAACAAAAAAAAAAAAAAGATCACACGTGTACTCGTCTAACGAGTACAAAAACTGACAATGTTGGGAGAATTACTAAATTACCTACAACTTTGTCCAAGTTCTCACAGTTGTTTACAGCTATTTCATCTCGTTTAACTTCAAGGATAGTGAAATTGTAGAAAAAAATTTGTAATTTTTCACGGGTCACTTCACGTAACCACCTATCAGTATCTTATAAATATTATTTGAATATTTGAATATTCTGTTACTTAAATGTATAAATTAAAATTATTTAAATATATCGTTACAGTATAACAATTGTATTACAACCTGAGTTGTTGACTTGAAACAAACCAACAATATTTCACAACGATTATAAAGTCATTAATAAAAATTTCAACTATTTTTCAAAAAAAGGGAAACAATAAACGTCTATCTATCTCTGTCTCTATTCGTTTCATTGTAAATCGAAATTCGAGATGAAAATATGTGTATCGCGGATTTTGCACGCGAGTGAAAGTATTTGTAACAACGAGGAAAAGATTCTTCTTTTTTTACCGCAACACGTCGTCCGATATCAGATAACTATTATATCGTGTACGTAATTTAATTATACTTTCGTTTCTTCTTTCTATCAATTTTCCGCTTTCTTTTTTTTAAATGCCTTTTTAATAAACAACAAGTCGTCTTTTGTACGATCGCCAGCCATTTGTTCGATCAGAATTTAATTTACAGAATTTAATTCACATCTTTTTGAATTACAACCATCATGGTTTGTGTACCACGATGAATGAACGAAACAAGTGCGACCCGTCTTTCTTAATTGGACGTGTAATTAAATTCTTTATCCGTCGAGCATCAGGAATTTCATTGCTTCGCTCTCATTGCTTTGATACGAATTGATAAATTCAAATGATCGAGGGAAGTTGTATTAAATACAACTTCCCTTAAAAAATGTTTCTCTGAGTGAAAGGCACTTTAGAGTTTCCGACGTTGGTATAAATCGGAATATTTTATGTTACTTTTTTGATTTCACAAGCGCTGTCACCGCTTTCTTTAATGAGAAAAACATTAATACATTAAATATTAAAGATAATAATAAAATAAAATATTAATACATAACGAAACATTGTAAAATATAATAATAATTAAAAAGAAAGTTAAAGAAGAATATCTTAGAAATATATTTCATATATTTTGTCAAAATATTTCCAATTATTTCGCGATTATTTTTCACTATTTCACTAATCATCGTGAGATTCTACATCTATTGATATTGATATTGATTCTTCTTATGACACGATGACGAAAAGATAATGCATCTGCTGAAGTATGTGATTCGTTTAAATTATATGTTATATTTAATTATAAATAAATAGATATTTTGAACCAAATGTCAATACACTACGACACTATTCAATGATACACGAGTAGATTATAGATTATAGATATTTATGCGACATTTTACAGAACAGAATCGGAAACGAAAGGAACGAAGGAACGAATATCGAAAATATTAATTATTCGTTACCTTCCAATTGCCAACACCTTCGCTTTCATGTTTCGTATTATATTTCCGCAATTATATTGCGTAATTAAAATTCACGTAAATCTCGTTAAAATAAAAACTAATGGCCACGTAATTCTTCTCCAACGAAATATAATACGCTGGAAAACACAAAAGGACTGAGAACTGCAATTCATAATTCCAATCCAAGGTGATGGAGAGACACGCGTTTAGCTAATTGTTCCGATTGGCCAATACACGACGAGTGTGTTCGCGCGTGTAGCTCGAGAATGAAGAAGACATTCTCGAAGCTCCGTGTTTTGCCAAGTCGCGTCGAAATAAGAAAATTGTCGGTAAACTGGCTCGCCATGTTCCGAAGCAACGAGAATCGGCAATTACCGTTTATCGCTCGATGAGATCGCAGTGAAATTACAAATCTTCGTTCGGTCGCGTGACTTCCAGCGCGAAAATGATTAATACGTCTGGGCTAACGCGCAGTCGGATAGTGCGCGTTCAAACTCGCGGATGCTTACGAGCTGAATGTGTGAATTAAATTCCCGTCTCATCGAGATCTCAGATTTCACTCAGAAAGAGTTTTAGTTCAGCTAACCTCGGCTAACCCGGGCTTTATTCGCCGAGTTCTCCTCCCGCGTTTTTTCCCCCGAGAAGTTTCTAGAGAACGCGTGATAAAAATTTCCTCGTTCCCCTCGTCGAAGTCACCGAGTTTCTTGTTTCAAACCTCGAATGATCTCGGCGAACATCTTTTACGCTCGAGTCACAAGTAGACTAAAATATTTGTTAGATTGCAATTTTAACTTATTTAATTACGATAGATAATTTAGAAGCTATCTTTTTTGATTCTCGAGTAGTATTAAATTGTATTAAATTGTATTAAATTGTATTAAATTGTATTACATTGTATTAAATTGTATTACATTGTATTAAATTGTATTAAATTGTAGGCCATGAGAGTTGTTGGATTATAATTTTAATTGTATAATTATAATCATACATGATCAATCACTGTTCAACATGTTCAATTATTAATGATAATATATTAATACATGTATGATGATGATACATTTGATACTATAATTATTACACTACATTTATAATATATAATGTAATTATAATTATAGTATATTTCTAATAATTATATATCAATGCATAATCGACGTACAATTAAATGCATCCATTTTATCAATTAATCAATCTGATACATTAATATACAATACAGTGTCCTCTTTAACATCAGAGGCATGAATGTGCAATTCGACTAATTGTGAGAATGTGCTAAATGCACAGCTGAATATATGTAGAAAGTAACAGCAAAGCAACGTACCTACGTACAACGTTCGTGAATCAGATAAACAGTGTATGCAATGTACATTAACTACAATACCTACTTGAACAAAGGAATTTTTCAGGAATCAGGTACATGTTGTATATACTGTATATTGTATATTGTACTGTTTAATATACTGTGCGTACACATATATGTGTATGTATTTGTCATTTTAATAGAAAATTCAAGAAACAGAGAGATGAAAAATTACAAAATTAAGCGACGTATCTAAAACATACATTTTAAATCATAATTGTAATAGTGTATTTATTGTAATATTAATTATAATATTAAACAATAAGTACAATAATAATTTATGCTCAACATGTTTCAGATGCATTTTTAAATATATGTATCTGCTTGAATTGGAATTTTCATCTTGCCCTCGTATACTCATATAATCCTCAGATTAAATCTGTTTAGAAGAATCTTGTGATATTACACGATATATAATAATAATATAAATTATTGACTAACACATTTTATCGATTGTTGTAAATTTTATAAATTCAAGCGACTACCAGTTGATATTTCGTTGATATTGGTATTCCTCTGATTCTTACTTGATGAAATTGTAATTCTAAAATTTAATTTTGTCACTCGGGCCTTTGAATGAAATAAAAAAAAAAAAAAAAAAGAAAAGCTTTCTATTCGCGGTGAGCTTTTTAACACGGTGAGAGGAAATTGCAGATTGATGTAGGCAGAGAAAGTGAATGATCTAAATGTTCCTGGCGAACGTAATGAATGTGATTTTTATGAGAGGAAATAAACCATTGTATGATATGTACTCTTGTGCTGTAAAGAATGAAGCTCTTCTCTTTTTGCGTGTTGGTATCGAATTGATTGCTCTAACCCATTAATGTTTATAAAACGCTAATGCAGCAATAAATCAGTGTATAATCTACTGATAATATTGTATATCTACTGAATTATAATATATATTTGCAAGTCGAACTGGTTAGTTTCAATTTCTTTTTAATTCCAATATACAGAATATATGATTAGGCTATTTAATTCAGTTTAAACTCACTTCATTTTTATCTCCGTTAGTATCCTTTCACTTCTACGTGTCTAATTTGATTTCATAAATCAACAGTTTAATTATTTAAATAAATAGAACAAATGACATACAAATATAATAAACTATTACTCCGTGTGATACATTTATGGAATAAAATAAACAATACTCTGTACGAGTAGACGAAAGTAGATGATGAATAAATGAAATTTTTAAGATAAATGTGAAATGTAGAAATAAAACGAACACGCGCAAATGTGATAAAATATTGTTCTATAAAGTAAAATAAAGATAAATAAATAAATAAATAAATAAAGTTTCAGAAATAAATAAATGAATTCAAGCGTACGAGGGAATTTAATTGCAATTTTGGAGAAAAGAAATTGTAATTTTGAGAAGGAAGAGATTCACGGTCGATTAAACGGCAATTAAAAGCCTTGTGAAGCCACGACTCGAATGAAACGATCGGCCACGATAGCAATTTGACGGGACTGTTAATTAAGTATCATAAGTAAAACCAAGCGGCGTGTTGCTCTCAATTTTGAAACGTTCGTCGAGGCCTCTCAGAGAGATATCTGATCGCACCTGGTTCACCCTGAGAGATCAAACCAAGACAGAGATAAATCGACGGGGCCGCGCGATCACGCGCCAAACGTGGAGAAACGCAACGATTCGGAGGAACAGGTCTTTCGTTTGAACGATATACCGTTTCCGACGATACGGCCGATTTCTGCTCGGACTGCAACGATCGAAATCCACGTAAAAACGATCCTCGAGGATTTTTCGTGTCATCGTCGGATCGACATTCGCGACAACGTGACACAGATTCGATACGAATTGATTGAGCGTAGCTAAAATTAAGAATATACTTGCATTGATAATTTTGTTATTTTATATATATATATATATATATATATATACACGGTATTAATATGTTAATGTGTTATGGTACATTTGTATTTAATAATTTTATCATTATACCTATTATTATTTTAAATAGTAGAGTAATTAGTAGAGGCATTGATGATCATCAACGGAATCAGATTATACGATTGGACGTGGAAGATACCAATGGTACAATATATTATATTATAATAATACAATAGCGACAATTACTACTTAACAATGACGTAATAATAATAATAGAACATTAGAATTTAAATAGACTAATCACGTATCTAACGTCATCAAGCTAATGTTCAAGAGTCCTCAACTCTCTCTAACCGCGGGCAACGTCAATAAAGCAAACGTCGAAGCAAAATTTGCATAAATCAAATTTCGGTAACGTCAATAAGCTTTCAATGTTCTAGTCATCTTCCATGTGAATGCATATAATTAATGATAATAATAATAATAATAAAATAATGATTCTTTAAATCAATCAATTAACCATAATTAAGTTAGTTTCCATTAGCAAAAAATGTTCTGCTTCCGTAACTCATCCGAATCGAAATTGAAACGTTTCACGTTCATAAATATGTGGAATTTCCCTCTAAAGTCGGGGGAGGCGCCACGACAAAAGAAAGACTCTACGCGTAAACGGTTTGAACGGTTGTCCAGATCCGCGTGCGAGATTAGTCCGAGAAATTTAATTAAATCCTTTGGATTGCGAGCAAACGCGACGTGAGAGAATGACTGTGGTCGGACAATAGGGCAAGCGCCACGCGGTGCGATTGCACCTTGGCTTCCGAGGTGAGTCGTCAACCGAAGAATAATGGGTTTTGGCCAGAAGAACTCTCCTTCTAAATCTGTCCACCAGCCATCGACCCTGTTCTGAACTTTGCTTTCGAGAAGACTCGAAGATGCGTGAATGAGACAATGTGCGCCAACATATTATTCCCACGAAAATATCTTGTTTCGTTCGAACGGTGGCCGAGTTTAACTATCGATTCGAGTAAAGAGCTACGCGAATTACCAAAAATTGTTGAATCTAAATAAATCTTAAATATTTGATATAGGCTTTGAAAGAATATCGTTATTATTTTATATTTAACGAATTATTGATCGATTCTACTGATTACTTTATATTGATATTGTATCGTTTATCTTTGTTTAGACGATTCTGTACGTTTTAAAAGTCGCTTGATTTGAAACTCTTCCCCTTTACTTTCTTTTAACAATGTGTGCTGTATTTTAAATACAGGAGAAAAAGTGTACGTATACACGAATACTTTTACACTACGGCATCAAACTACGGAATACGAATAGGGAGTCCAGGGAGCAGTGTTTGAAAAAAAAACGATTTTGAAAATGTGTGTATTTTCTTCTCTTCTGCTAACCAAGTTTCTTAGCGACTATTGTACTAAAAAAAGTTCCAACCTTTTGTTTCAGAAATTTTGTTTCCAAGGTAGGCACCTTTCGAGATATTACAATTCGAGATGTACAATTTAGTTATTAGGATTTACAAATGCCAGAAAGAGACAATCACTTGAAAAATAATTCTCATCCTACAGAAAATATTGCGAGCGCCAAATTAAACCTGTCAGGAGGAAGAGTTATCCAATCTTATAAGCGTATATAAATAAAGCGTCATATTAATAAATTATATCGTATTCATAAATTAATTAAATAATAATAATTAATTATAGCATCAATAACATAAATTATTAAGTAAGTATAATACTACGAATTATATTAAGAAGAGTTCACGTTATATTATTAATTGTAAACAACAATACAGACAATAAATCATTTTATTAATTAAGGTATTAATGATGTTAAATAATTCACGATTAATAATACTATTTAAAACAGGTAACACTATAATACTTAAGTTATCAGATAATACTATTAAATAACACTATAAATTGTCTACATATTATGAATCTACATATTAATAACAATAATTAACATTAATAATATCAAGCAACAATTAACATTACAAATGTCTCAAAGATTGTAATGTCACACTAGACGCGCCCAGCAAAATTTTTCAATTTTTGGCACTCTCATTGTTTTCTACGACTCTTCGTCGGACAACTGAACCCGTGTTACATCACTCGAGCAATTTATCGTGCCTTCAAAACCGACGGAAAGAAGGCCGTGATTGAAGGCGACAGTTTCTTCCGAAAACAATGTGCAGACTTTTTTGCAAAACATTAAGAAAACAAGAAAAAAACTAAACAGCAATTAACATTCACTTACACGAAACGAGACATCGCGACCGAGCACGTGGATTAACAAACACGCCGACATTAACCTTTTTTTTTCCCTCTCTTTCTCTCTTTCTGGCGACGAACGAAGTGTTGTCTGGTAGTTTCGCTGAGAATAGCCGAACTAGGTCGTAACCCAGTTGAGAGAGGATCGTGTCGCGGGCAAAGCCAGTTTCTATCTGCTGAACGCGCGTACCGTTTGTTTCCTTTCAAATAACCGTCCGTTCCCCCTGTTCGGCAACAGGGATCGGACCACCTCTCGTTACACGCTATCATTTCATAAACTGTTGATCATCGAACCGGTGCGTTCGTTTACGCAAATTAGCGTGAACCTGCCCAACCGCGAAATTACAAGCATCTCTCTCTCTCTCTTTCCGAGATTGCCAGGAATCGCCGATCACGCGTCGATCTTCGATTGTAATTTGTTTTAGCTATTTCGCTTCGGCGAGTTTGCAACGGAGCGTGAACGGAGCGCATCGTTTTGACGTGTCGATACCAACACACCGAGAGTATATTACTAACTGCACGTGACAGCGTGACTGCGTTTTCTATTTCCTAAACTTCGCAACGAACGTTTATTACCTACGGTTGGAAGAGAATTATCGTTGGTTTGTTCAATCCTGTGAAACCATCTCGCTGGAGATGACAATGTAAATTTACTGCGACCTCCGAGATCTCACTCAGTATCGCACTTTGAAAAATTGTTAGACACAAGTTGTTTCGTAATAAATAGGTAACATTGAATTTTGCCATTGCACGCTAATTTGCCTGATTTTAAAATTAAATTAAATGCAACGTGCAACGTGCAACAACATTGAAAACAAATCGAAGAGTTAACAATCAATCTTGTTAATGGATATATTATTTTAATAAACTGATATTATTCTGACTAATTATATAATAACTAATGTATATGTATAATGTATTATTGTTACTAATTTATATATAGTATTATACATCATTTTGACTAATAGTTGAAAAAGTATCGACACGCTTAGTTTTTTGACGATATTTTTGTGAAATGACGATATATTTCCATAAATAGTTCACTGCGTGCAAAAGTAACATGCACAGTGGCAATTTCCAACAATAGGTTATTACATATATATAAAAAACAAGATGCAAGAAATGTAAAAATTCAGCACTAAAAAAAAAAAAAAATATCGACAGTACTTAGTCTACATTTAATGGTGGAATTTAATGGCGGAATAACGTCAACTAACCAAACGAAGGTCGCGATGAATCAATTAAAATGCGACATTGTTCGAAACGGTCGTTTAAAAATAATCGTTTAGAGCAAACTTCGCGCAAAACCGACCTAAATCGATACGTGCTTATCGAGCTGTGACCGATTGAGTAAGAGAACCAAGAAAAGAAGGGAAAACTTCAAAGCCTCGGTTATCCACGTGTTTCAACGAATCGGTGTTTTTCTAGGCTGGGAGATCTAAACTGGAAGACGGCTCGCGGGGGCGGCAGGTGATCTCGACCTGAATTTCCAACCTAATTGAACGAAACGAGGCGAGTGAAGATTACAATGGGGCGACAATAATTCGTTCCATTTCCGTTTCGTACCAAACACGAACGAAACACGTCTCCATATCCCTCGCTCGCGCTCGTGCTTGCATCTTTTTATTGCGTTCGTTCTCTCCATCCTTCCTGATCTAAAAATATTCGCTTTTCGTGACCTTGGAAAACGCATTTCCCTACGTCAAGATGGAAGAGAAAACTTTAAATGCTTTATTTATACATGGAAGATTTCCACAATGTATGCAAGAGATATCCCTTTCATTTTTAACCATTATTATTTATATCATTTTAATCATTGTTTATTTATATTTGTACAGTATATTTATATTTACATGCTATACGCATAATTAAATTTTTCAAATGATGTATATAATAGAGTATATAGCATTACATTTGAAAAGTTAAACTTACACGTACGTATATGAACACATAAATATAAATACACAATTTATACGAATATATACACAGACATGTACGAACATACAACTATAAGTACATAGATACCAACATATAAATATAGATGCATATATTATATATTATACATTGCATACATATAACGTATGTATCATAGTAATGTCTGTAATATATTATATCAACATTACAGTAATCTTCTATTTTTATAATCTTTCTATTTTTATATTCGTACGCGCAAACGTATCTCAGCTGCTGTATTCCACTCGCACGAGTTACGTCAATTATATTTCTGTCGAAGAAGAAGCAGAAAAGAAAAAAAAAAGAAAGAAAAGGAAAAGAAACTAACGTGAAAGTACGTATTTAATTTTAGCCGCGAGAAGTCACTCGCCAGAGATCACCGCGAATGCGTCGCGTCGTTTCGGTTTGTTGGCTCGTTGCATTTCGTATGCAACGGATGTTGCACCGGCTGACAACCCGGCGCTGCCCGGGTTCTCCGGTCTTCGTGACTCGGGAAAGCTCCCGTTACAAAGCTTCCGCGCGCACCACAGGCACAAGGATACCCAGCAGCAGACCGGTATGCCCAGAGGATCCTGTTCTTCGACTAGCTGGGACCAAGGTGCATTTCCTACTCGCGCAATGAGGTTACGAGATTGTTTCGCGCCGCCTCGGGCTCTTCCTGCTGTCCGAGTTCCATTTATTTCGCGTGTTCTCTCGTATCGTTAACCGCCAATTTTTCTTTGACATTCCGTTCCGACATTCCGGCATTCCGTTATTTATTTTCATCGACTTTGTAACGGTAACGACTGATATCCGCGCGTACCGGAGTTCTTTTGGCTTTAACACCGCCGTTACTTACATACATCTTCCTCTACGTAATTTTACTTGCGTTTTGTCGCATCATATCTTTTTCAATTTTTGTTTTTATTATAACAAAACGACGTTTCATTATATTTTTCAAACGAGGGCGTTTTCTTCGAGTTACTTGTGGATATAAAAATAAATATACTTATTATTATGTAATGTAAAATTAACGTAAAATATAACATATAACAAGTATATTTATTTTTACAATACGTATATTTGCAATTAAACATATATAGTATTATATTTTATATTTCGCTTGTATCCTATGTATAACATATTTAACAAATATATAAGACGATTGATTCATCGACGTAGCCTTACTTCGCACGAATATAGAATTCTAATGCAATTAAACGTTTTGATTAGTATCGATCTTAGTATCTTTTCATTAAAATTAAATACCGCGTTAAGATAAGCGAAAGCGCGAGAAGAAATCGATGCTGCGTGAATAACTCCTTCAGAGTTGGGAGAGAAGTGAGGCTAAACTATTCAGGGAAACCGCGATAATTGTAACCTCGACAATTTGCTAGAAAATCTCATTTGCAAGATAAAGATACTTGATCGTTTCGCTATAAATAAATAAATAAATGGAAAACGAGAAGGAACGGCAGACCATCTGAATCTCGTGTGAATGATTAATTATCTAAATTACGCACGAACTTTGACACACATCGAATTCCATTATCAAAAATTTTACCGTCTGTCGAAAAACAGACGATTGATTTATTTCTAGTCTTACTTTTAGTCGTTCATTATCGAAAGTTTTATGGTTGCGATTTTTCATGTTAAATCCAAGTTTGCAACTAAAGTTCATTTTTATCAAATAAATATTGGATCACACAAGACAAGTACTAGCCATTGATCAAATAATGAAATAGCGTAACGAAAGAGTACTAAAATTTATATAGAAAATAACATTACGTCGATGTATTCTACATTGCAATTTATGCACAAAAAATTTATATTAAATGTCAAATAAATATTCAATTAAAAAGTAAATGTTATTCAGAACGATTGATAATAAATAATACAAGAATATTAAAAATATTGCATCGAGATATCTCGTATATTAATCGTAATTATTTCGGTCATAATTTTTTTAGTTTAATTATCCGTTGCAATTTTTTTCCAATTATCTGTTGCGATATTAAAAAAAAAAGAAAAAAAGAAATTCAAACATGATATTACTTCGAGATGAAATATATAATATATTTCAGGTACTTTTTAATCACAATTACTTTAAAACACAAAGGATAATATATTTTAATTATCTGTTGCATATTAAAAATCCCGCAAAAAATGTTACATCGAGATATCTCGTATTTTAATCGTAATTACTTCAAACACGAGGAATGTATTTTAATTATCTGTAGCGGCCCTACGATTCCTCGACTACGAGTTTTGAACACTCGACTTGCGCAAGCCGCAAGTGGCTGCGCGCCTAGCGTCGAGGTCCTACCGATCTCCGATGTTAAGCAAGCAGCATGCGGAACCCCGCCAGGAGGGTGCCGGGCCCAGCCTAGCCGGGGGGGTAGTTATAACAACAAGCGTCTGGGGGGGTAAGGAGTCGCTGCCATCAGCCCCACTGATGAGTCTAGGCAGTGACTCCGAGACGAAACGCAAAATCGCCTTTCTTTTCTCACTTCCTTTCACACACTCCTTCTCTCCTTCCAGCAACATCCTGGATCTTAAAATATTCTTTACAGATCCCTAAATTATCTGTTGTAATATTAAGAAAATAACAAGTTCAAAGAAATGATATTCGTTATTGTATAAACGTGTATACATTTGGTGTATGATGCGATGTATTATAGTATAATAATATCTAAACAGACCCCATACACTAAAAGCTATAATAACGATGTAAGAAGAAGAAAAGAATTTCTGGAAATTCGGAATAATTCACATAAACTAGACTTCTTATTCCGAAAGTTTAGAACTTTAAAAAATGGCGAAGGATATTATTTTTCCAAAGATCGAAACTATGTATCGTTCTTGTATATATCACACTTGTTCTAGCAAATCCGCAATGCACGTCGATGATTGCTTTAAGTTTAAACGATATCGACGTGTTAGAAGTGTTGTTACAATCGGCAAAATTTCGCGTTAAATATCATTTGAATGATGATTATTTTCAATGCTATGTCATTTTATTTGCAAACGATGCAACAAAAGTTTGCCGTGGGTAAAGGCTTAAATTATCCGTTGCAATCGTTCAATGCTTGAGCTCCAAAACAACTACAGGAAATAACATCTCACGCGTCAATCCCATAATTAGATTAAATAATTGGATTAAATATTTCTTCTTATCCGATATCTTAACGCAACAACGAGCATCGCGTCCAAAAAGCAACAAACAACTCTCTGCAATGCAACGCATTCGATCGCACGTACGTAGCTGCGTTTCTCGATTTAGTTTTAGCGATACTCGGATAAATAAGCGAACAAATACACGTGGCAGATTTACCGCCGTGATAAAAACAAAAGAACGAATATAACAAAACAAATCGATAAGAATGTGTTTATGTATATATGTGTGATATATATATATATATATATATCAGTCGTTGCACCTGTTCATCAACGCACAGACGACATAAAATACAGTGTTCAATTCTTGGCACCATTTCAACGCGTTCCTTCCTTCTGATTTCTTTTTTTTTTATATCTGCGATAGAAACGTCAGAATTATTTCGCAACGAGAGAGAGAGAGAGAGAGAGAGAGAGAGAGGTTTTCAGGGACCGAATTTGAAATATCGATCACTCCTTTCTTCGATACCGTGTCACAGACAAAGCAGAAACGATATTTAATTTAATCGTAATGTAGAAATATTGTCACTTGATGTTTCTCATCGTTGATTGCTTTGATTAATTTTCGCACGTTTTCTATGAATTATATTTTTTAATGTTCGTTTTTAGTAATCGATTGGTAACATTAAGCTAAAAGAAAGAAGAAGAAAGAGGAATATTTATCTTTAATGTGTGTATGTGTGCAAGTTGTACTATATTTCACAGAGATATCATTTTTCTTTTTTTTCTATTAAATTAACAACGAAGGGAGTTTTTTTTCCATTTGTTTTTAGATTCCATTCTGGTCGATTAATAGTAATGATGCAGGAATATAATTTTCAAACGATCACGTTCGTATATTTTAGACTCGAAACGTATAAATTAACATCAATATCAAAATAATAATTCAGCTAATATCATAGTTAACAATACACGATAAATTTACAATGTGGATTATTGTTAATTTATCGTATATCTTCAATTTAAAAAGTGATATTAATATTATTCCGAACATAATGTATAATATACGTATTAAGTATATTATAATATTATTGTATTATTTTATTACATTATTACATTACAATAAAATAATACACAATATGTTACACTTCACCTTTAACTATTCATTCCAATTACTTCTAAAAAGTATCTAAACTTTTATTTGATTTACAGGCAATCATACCCAAAACCTAAAATCTAACGAATAATCATAAAAACTTCAATATTTGAACATCGATATATTAAATCGTAAAGATCCTTAACATTTATATCAAATAAATTTTGGTTAAATACTATAATTCCATAAATGATTTTACAATTATTTCAAGGAATAAAAACTCCACAACTACTTCATAATAACGACAAACATACGTTTATAACGAACTGAAGATCGATGTACCCACGTAACAACTGTTCGAACGTTTAATCCGTACTAGAGTGTCGTACAGATAATCTTACATATGATCATTCAACGAAATAATTGGTTTACTTTATTCCAAGTTCAAAGAAGATAACGTATTTCGACGTATTTCGAATAAATATGTACATCAAAACTTAAAAATTAACAACTTTTATTTTTACTATAAATTTATAGTTAGAAACGATCTTAATTTGTTACGTGCTTCTCACGTGTTAAAACGTTCAAACTTTTGACAATCTCGAGCAGATCAGAGATAATAATTATAACGGCGAGCAAAAAACTGCACGACTCGTACCCCAGTACGATTCGTCTCACTGAAAGGCCCAGAAACAACTGTTCCGAATAGGAAACGAAGACGACTCTTTTGCCATAAAATTTTATTGATATGCAAACATTTGAATCGATAGAAAACAAATTACAGGCGCGATCGGTACCAGACAACGGCACTCCTACTCGAGGTCTACCCCACGCCCCCTCACGAATCACGTGACCCAAATCAACCAATCGCTAATTTTCGTTGCATCAGCGTTGCACCTGAAGAGGCTCGATTTTCTGAGTTACCCCCGCTAAAATCACTCTCAGTGATAAAAAGACTGATACATTGTGAGACGAGACGAGACGAGACGAACTTTAAACGCGACTCGAAAGCTGTCTGAGTAGAGAATCGTGGACCGTTAGGCCATCAAAAAATCAAGCGTTGCGGGCTTTAATGGCCGGTTATACACTCGTCGGAAATGTGAGGCATTTACGAGGAAAGCTGGCCCGCAAGAAGCGAACGCAGAACATTACGTAACGTACATATGTTCTCCATTTGCTAGGCGAGTTTCAGCGTTCTACCCAACACGACCGTCTCCTCTTCTTTTCCGTCTTTTTACACGAAAGAAACAGTCACTCGATATCGCGTAGGAATCGAAAAGAACTAAATTAGTATTCATTATCGTTACATCTTATTTCGCAAATCAAACATCATAATAACTCTCATAACGAGTAATCAGACAAACTGACAATTTTTTTAACTCAAACGTAGTTTTTTCCGAATTAATCACGTCATACTTGAATTTATATCGTACTCCCTGTAAGAGGAAGTTAATATTTTAATGAATTTGATATTTAATAAATAATTAATATTTATTATTGTATTTGTTATGTTCATTTCAGACATCACGATCAATTCTTACAACGAATACTCGAACAAATTGACAATTCTTAACGTTTAACTGAAACGTTGTTTTTTTTCTCAGTTAATTACATCCATTGGTTACTCCAATTTACACCAGGCAAACGCGAATCTACAAAAATTTACACTTATTTTATTTCGCAAATCAAACGTCGTCGCAGTGTGAGTCTTGTGCGAGTCAAATAATCAAATAAGTTCACAGTATTCCCACAGTATATCATATTCTCAATGTACTCGCGCTGGCTGCGAGCGCGAGTTGACAAAGTTCCCGAATTTTCGCCAAGTTCTCCCCGAAACGCGGCCGCCGCTGCCCCGCCCGTTTATTAATATCAGTAAGTAAGGTTCAACGTCATCGCGTATCATCGAGTTCGCGTGACGAGTTTGCACGTAACGCATATAGCATCACCGACTATATACGAGTGATGTAAGAAGAAAACGTACGTTCAAGCCTCGGGCTCCTCTAAACGCGGCGAGAACGAGAAGAAAAAGACGAAGAACGATGGAAAAAGAAGTACGTACGCGCGCGAGACAGCGCGAGCGCGAAGAAGAAGAAAAGAAGGGGAAAAAAGGAGAAGATGCGTGGTCGATGAAGCTGAAGAAACGCAGGAAAGAAGAGGCGGTCTTCTCTGCATTTATCGTCGGCCGTTCCGTATTTATAACGAGTTAACCAACTCCGCTGGACCCGGGCCAGCGTCATTGGTTCTCCGTTCCACGTTTTTCTTCTCCCTTTCTCCGTTCCGTTTGATTCTGCGTGGCTGCAGAACGCCATGAGAACCCTTTCCCGAAGATAACGAGCCTCTCTCTATTGGGAATGTTTGTCGCCAGCCGAACGTATAGACGCTGGGCTGACAGTAAGTGTTCGCGACACCTGCAACTGCTTTGAAAATTGCAGAAAAACGTGGTTGGATGATCATGGGATCGCGAGTCGAGTTCTACGTACACCTACGTATGCGTTCTGCAGCAGTGTGTGGGAAGCAGAGATTCCAAAGTTTAACAAGTGTGGAACGAGAATTTTTTTTCTCTTCGAACGCCTCGTTTTCGAGAGAATTGAATTTTGATGAAGTACGCGCGTGAAGTCGATCAATTTTTTTTTAACGAAACACGTTCAAAGTGTATTTCCTTGGAAATGAAGCTTCTTCGAGCGAAGAAGAAATTTTGTGCGTGTAACATTTCTTGCATGTAGAGTAATTTTTCGTTGCATTTAGAATTAGCCAAATTCACGTAATTGATAGTGATAAATTTTCAAACTCGGGTTCCTTGAGAACGAGGCCTTAAATCACACATCTTCCACTTATTTTTTTGACGAAGAACTACTTTTTGTTCCTGCGTGCTGCAGAACACCCTGTATATATTTTAATAAAAATAAAGTGGACACAAGTTTCATGCATGATACACTACCGGCAAAAAATTCTCAAGTATTCAAAATACTAAAATCTCTGAAGTGGCGAAAACAGGTGTTTTGTTCTTATTTATTTGAAATGTACATGCAAAAGTAGTAAGATCAATGATATCAATGATATATATGAATTGTCACTTGTTATTCTTAAACAGCCAATCTATGTCTCGATAATACTATAAACGATCATTTCTGCAATTCAATCGCGCAAATGACTAAGAAGATACAATTCTAGAAAGTGACTGACGTCTGTCATGAAAAGTATCATCACAGACTACAGAGGAGACTTCTGTCAGTAGTCTCTCTCTCTCTCTCTCTCTCAACCGAATGATACGTAATTAATACTTTCTCGAGATTATCTTAGCGATCAAATTATAAAAAAATAACTCGACTCGACATCTTTGCTTGAAAAAGGAAATCTCGCGCGAATGTACAAAACGCGCGTATCGTGAAAAAAAAAAACAAGAGGATGGTGGGTAATGTGGTTAAATCGCGAGAGGTCGCGTCGATTAACTCGAATCTCTGCTTTCGCTCCTGCGTCTGGCTGGGATTTAAATTGGACTGCCTCCAAACATATCGAAGAAAATTAAGGAAGAGCGAAAATAACACCGAGGGAAAGTTACGACAACTGATACGATGATTAATTTTTACCAATTTTTACCGAGAGTTATCGGTAACAGATGATTGAGAAATTAATCCAAATTTACAAAAATATATATTAATTTTTACCATCAGAGTTGATACAACAAACTATACCGTGTCAAGTTAAAATAATCGCACTGTAATTTCCACGACATCAGTGTTACAACTTGTACGAATGTATAATTTATTATTTCACTTTTTTGCACTTTATAGAAGTGAAGTGTTACACCATTTTTTTTTTTTTTTTTTCTGAGTAATCATAAACATTTTCTAAGGCAGAATTCTTTTTACTTGTACCGCGAACGAGACATTTTAATTAACGTGGAATAACTTGACATTAGGTAAGAAGTTTTTGACTTCTTCCTCGTGAAGAAGATCTCTCAGATTTTACAGCTTTTTAGACAGATCTTATTCTCTCGTTACGAAATATACAAAATGGAACAACAGATACATAAATTTTAGATATTACGCGTTGTCTTGGAAAAATTATTCATCAAAGTAGGAAATTACTTCTGGATAATAAACTAAAATAATATTTTTCTACATTTTTGCATCGTGGAGATTTCTTGTCGGAGAAGAAACAATCTTGTTTAGCCTAATGTAGGACAATGTTGCATAAAGAAGTTCGAGTTTACAATTCCATCAACCCTTTCCTCGAATAATTCTATAATCGTTTCTTTTATTAATAATGAAATTCCTCTGTAAATGGGAATACTCCTAATCTAACTTTTCCTTGCAACAAATTGACTTAGCATATCATGATGTAGCATCTTTTAAAATGGTTACGTTTAATACACTTTACACAGAAAATTTACAGAAATACACGTGTACCACGCGTCAAATAATTCTACGATCAGAGGTTACGATCGTGTCTTGTATTGGTGATCAAATGCCCCCGGATCCAACCGTAATCCTGCAACCAATTCGACGTTTCTGACAAAGATTTTCGCTGGGAAATGCCCGTGGTGCGCGGTGTAGCTAGAGTTTCAGGGAAATTGGAATATAACGGAACCGCAAAAGGGAGAGGCAGGCAGGCAGGCAGCCTCCTCGAGTAGTATGTAGAAGCTCGTAGATATATTTGCCGAGAGAGTCGCGGAGAGGAAAAGCGTCCGGGACACGGCGACGAGAATAGTAACTGGTAAGCGAAGTTGACACGATAGAAATCGCGTAGCCTAGGGAGACTACGAGCATCGAGACTTCCCGTCCCCGCACTTTCGTGCGAATTCCTTGGTATTCGTTGCTGAAACGCGCGAAATTGTTGTCCAAGATAGGGTGCAAGATAGGGTCCCAATGTAGAGAACGGCCACGCCGCTGAATAGAAAAGAACCGGGGAGGGAGACAGAGAAAGTTTATAACGCAACCATTATTTACTTTCACGACTCGAAATTACTTTTATCGTCTGCTATCTCTCTGCCTGCTACCTCTCGATTTCGCGAGAAACTGGACTGCTTCCAGTGAACAGTTCGCGGAGATGGCGCGAGAGCAAACATGTTTCGAAATCGGATGTCTGAAATGCCTGCCTGCCCCCGCGAATATCTGAAAAACCGAGAATATTTAATTATCGTTTCAACAAACTGATAAAAAACAAAGTTATCGGTCGATGCGACACATTCTCTCGTACGGATATCTCAAATTTGAATAATTTTGTATCTATTATCACACATGTGTATTATTCATTCAAATAATAATTATCAAAATAGACAATATTGGAAATAGAAAGAAATTTAAAAAAAAAATAAACAAAATGTAGTTTTAGTACTCACGAGATTAAAATTTCTCGAAATTGCCACTGTAACAAAATACAGCTATCTTTGCTTTGGAGCTTTGTGCATTTATATAAAAATATTTGGCAATTCGTTATTTTTAATACACTACATTGTTATTACATTATTGTTTCAACAATGTATACTGTGACATTTAATATCGTGTAATTTCTACAACATATATATAATTAATATTATATAATATATATATATATAATTATGCAAATTACATATCCAGAGAAAGTTTCAGTAAAAGTAATTACAATTAACGTCAAATACCCGAAAAACAAGAAAACCTTCCGACACAAATAACTTTCGCGCAACTCTAGAGAAACCAGGAGAGAAATAGGAAATACAGAAAACACATCGTCAGTTACTTCCCAATTGTAAAAAGAATTCAATCGCTTTCCGTCCGTGAGCGAAGAAAAATCTAATGAAATGAATGAATTTTAAAAGATTTGATAAAGATTTCATCGATCGGTCGATCAAGTGTAAAAAGTAGTTTGTTTAACTAAACGTCGAGTAAAACGAGGAATGTCGGCGTGGCGGAAAAAAGAAGCTTGCACGCGACGAGGTTCGTACAGACAAGTCGGATCGACGAGTTGCCGGAGAACGATAGATTCGATTGGCACTGGCACGTAAAAAAGTTCAGCGAGTTACTCGAGGCGAGGAAAGCCGGTGTTCCTGTGTGCTAGAAACCAGGGACCATTAAGACGGCAAACGATCTTGCGCCTTTCCTCCTGCCGTTGAAACACAGCGTATCGTGGCCTGCGGTGTCCGGACGTTACGTCGGAATTCGCCGTAGAGCGTTTGGTGGCTCGGGCGCTGGTGAAACCGAGAGGACGAGCGCCGAAAGTGTTCCGCGATCTTCTCGAGAACAATGTACATATTTGTACTGTCAGCTCGATGGCCACCGATTATACGATCTTGAGATTGTTACAATTGGATTTTGACGAATCCAATGAACAGTATAGTATTACACAGTAGTTTGATCGAGAGACATGCCATGACACGTATATCTCAAGTATATCTCACGAAACTTAATCAATTAATTTCATCCCTTTCATTTCAAGTGAAATATACTTAAAAATATCGCTTCGCACCTGAATTGCGGATTTTTTAAAAAATGTAGCCGAATTATTTTCTTTAATTTTTTAAATTTTTCTCTATCAAGTTTGATGTTGAAATACTGTTGAAAATAATCTTAGATATTATTAGACTATAAAGGTTAAATTTATATAAGTTTAATATTAGATTAAGTTAAAAATAATATTAAAATAATACACATTACAAAAGTATTTAAACGACCAATTATATATTAATAAGTTATAATTGATCTTGCGATTAATATTCAGGCTATATTCAGGCCTGAGATGGTTATACATAAATACTATTTACCAATTATCTATTAGGTATTGATAAATCTTAGTGAAACACAGCTCAGTGGGAGCTATATTTAACACTTGCTACATGCTCGAGATGGACATACATGCCGTGTACTAACCTTTTATTAAATGTACATTTCTAACGTAATATGTCGTAACTTCTATATATATATACATTTCGAGATTGGTTCCAAATTTTTCTTCCAACACAAACAGAATTTTGAAATATTTTTCAATAGCAAAGTAAAAAACTAATGTCGCTTGTCACAAAAGTTCTCACACACAGTTTCATCTCTACTTAAAATATAAAATATTTTAAGTTATAACGTTAATTTGAGTAAGAGATACTAAACTATGAGAATCTTTTAAATCTCATTTGTCTCTGTATCCTGGGTATCAATAAATAGCAATGATATCACTCTCTCAAAATTCATGTGATGCTATATTGTGTTCTATAAACGCATCTGTTATCATTAGTTTGACAAAATAACGTGCAATTACGTTCGAAAACTGTCTCTCGTTTCTCCTCGAAAACGTATTAGGTAATAATTTCGAAACGTAAATATTAAGTAAATATTAATTAACGTCAATTAACGATAGATTTGTAACGAGTAAACAGAGGCGACGAGAAAGGAAATTGACGACGAAGCTTGCTCGAGGTACATACACGAAAAGTCTTCGAAAGGTTTCACGAAAGAATACCTTGAAGAGACTACTTGAGAATGATTTGACAGCTCGTTCTAATCTAAAAGAGCAAGATAATTATAGTAATATTAATTAGTATTTTTAGACTTAGCTTGCTCGTCAACCTTATCAACGAAATCATTCAATCGTTCAATTCCAATTAGATTCCATTAGTTCTTTCGAACCTTGAATATCGCAAAATTAAACACGTTTTCGTTGTAAATATTATCCCCCCAAAAAATATCTCGACTGTTTCTCAATTTTTGACAAAATTGACAGAGTTACAAATAAATCGAGCTGCAACAATTTTACTCTTTGTATCTTAAACGACGCGATTAAATTGATTTTTAAATTGCTATTATATAATAATCTTTGTAATTGTCATGATTGTTGCTGATGCACTCTTTACTTTCAAATTGTTTCATCTCCGAATCGTCAGATGGATCAAGAAGTTTCTTCAAGAAGCTAGTGCAATTCTAATGATATTTAAACAGTAAATGCAAGTAGTGAGATAAATTAAATATAATTTAATTTAATTTAATTTAAATACGCGTGCTTGGTACCACGAAAAGATAACAGATGCTGCCTCTAATTACTCTAATTAGAGTAACTAGATTCATTCGTTCGATTAAACTCAAACATCGTTGCTTTAAACATCAACTAAGAACATCCAGACACTTGCGATTAGTATTGTACGGAAAACAACTTGTCGCGATTTCCAATTATTTGTCATACTCCAAAATAGTGACTTGTAGTTAATTCAATCTCCATTGAAATTTATTCTATTAATTCCCGACCTTATTTCAATAACTTAATTCAATAACGATCGTTCAATTAATTGAATCAACGCAACTTCTTCCTTTGTGCTTGAAGAATAGTAATCGATGGTCGGCGCATAATAAAATCGCTACGTATTTTCGAAACTCGTCGACTGACACAGATTTTCAAACGTACAAGCTTACGAATGGAAGGTCGATTTTCTTTTTTCCCCGTCGATCTATAAAATCTCGCTCGTTGGCTCGAACGAGAGTGGTAAGGTAGCGTAACCCTAGCATGGCAATATCTTGGACCGGTTCTACCAGATAAGTCTGTAGAACCACCATCACGAAAGCAAGTTAAAACACCTACGAATTGTAAGATCTTACGGTATATTGCGCGAGCCATTGGCACGTTTCTCTAACGTTGTCGAAAGAAAATCGAAATGCAAAGCGAACGCGTGCTTAACCGAGGAATCGCGAACGATCCTCGCAACGATTCGCGTTATCCTACCTGTACGTAACGACCCATTTCTTCTCCTTTAACGTGCGATCTTCGCGATATATCGAAAAATATTCGAAACCTGATCTACTCTGAAGTGTCTAAAGAAGAATCTATAATTGAAATGGGCGAGTCATATCTGGTCAAGAAAAGCTCAGCTCGACGAACGGCTCGACTTTAGAAAGCATTGTTAAATACTTCCGGTATTTAACAATCAGGCATCGATTCTTCATACACCCGAAATATAAAACTGTGATATATACCTTTAATTTTTAACGCAGTTTAAAACCTCTTCTCACTTATACACGTACATGCATTTGTGTTTGGTTTTATTTTATTAAATCGACGCTCAACGATTACACTTACGTTATTTCTTTCTTCCATAAGACTTTATTTATTTATTTGTTTATCATTCTAGTTTATTCTACTTTATTCTAGTAGTTATTTGTCATTTATTTATTATCCTAGTAAAATATACAAACAAAATATACATATAATTTAGTTATATATGCTTCCTTTTTTTTATATTTGTAGTTTCTCCGCCATTTTCTATTCGTATCACCGAATTACCGTAAAATCGATATAAAATGAAAAGAAACTAAATCTCTTTTCTTCGTTTTAAAAAATTCGTCCCCGTCGGAGAGATTGTTTATACAGATAAGCTATTTCTGCACTGCTCGGCATTAATTGCCACGTGATTTAAGCGAAGTTGCCCCTTGTGTCTTACAATATCGAAAATTTTAATACGAATTTTGAAGCTGAACGCTGATAAATAAAAACTGTATCATAGTTACATATAACGTTTAAACACTTTATTGCCCTGAAGTATTACATTATTCACAATTTCAGTAAATGATGCTTAGCTCAAGAATCGAAAAGAAAAGAAAATCGTGATCGCAAGGGATTAAGGATCAAAGTCACGATCAAACGCGATATTTTATTTGTTATTTCTACTTGAGAACCACTGTGGTGTATATCACTTTTTGTAGCATTGAAAAATGAACGAAATTCTTTCAAATAACTTTAAATATACTCGAATTAATTCCAGACCAGACAAAACAGGGTAACTCTATGTACGAAGACAAGTGGAAAATGCAGAATAAAATTCTCTCTCCTTGGGATTTTTCGTTTTCAAAAGAATAACATTTAAACACGTGGAATTGAAAACGAATCTGCTACACGTGTACTTGATAAATCTTCGAAACGAGTCTTCAATTTACTCCTTCTTTTTTTTTTTTTTTTTTTTTTTTTTGAAATAAATCACTCTTCCCTCGTCATCTTTGTAAATAACTTTCTAAATTAAATTGAAACATCTGTTGTTTGTAATTAAACCGCCAATTATACACTTGTAAATATGTACTCATATAAGAAACTAACACTAACAATTTTATTACCAACGGAAGCTGTAAGCTGTAATATTTAAACTTGGATTTGAACTTCATAAAACTTCAAATTTACACGACAGATAAATACTCAGCTTCGACTAACTGCGCTCGTTGTTGTACAATCTTTCGTTATTGTCAAATAAACTACAACGCGACAAACACAGTTTTAGGTCATGTTACACTCGGTCAATGACTTTCTACAATCTGATCGGAAAGTATCGACAAAATATAGGCGAATGTTAAGAGAAAACACGAGAACCCTCGTCGTACTAAAAACTGTGAGTCATTTCACTAGAATGCAATACGTGATATTAGTTATCTACATATGCAAATTAATGAATAACTGATAGTAGCACGTTTCGCTTAATAAAACTCGTGTATCGTTTATAAATATTTCCTCGGGCTTCAAACGCAACGTGCAATATATCACATCACGTACCGAAATAATGGCAACAGTTTACTGAATTCGAAATTTTAAAGAAACTGGATTCAAAGTTCGTTTTGCAATGTACAATTAACAAAAATTGTCGTCCTTATTAATAATTAGTAATATCGACATTGTTCGTAATTATAAAAATAATTTCGAACTAATAATTACTGCTGCATCGAAAACGTACGAAAAGGTAAGACCTATCGTCCAAGATATTGAACAGCGCGCGTTACATATTTATTACACAATCGTTACATGCCAATGTGTATCGCACAGTGTACCGTAAGTAAGTTGTCAAATGCAAACAGAACGAAACTAAAGTAGCATGTCGCTTTATTCTCGTCAGGAATAAAACGCACGAGCGAGACAGCTCTCGTCAGGAATTGGTTACATAATACTAAATGTTGCAAAAAGCCATAATTCCATTTCAAATTGTAACTCACGGTGAGCTACGATGCAAACAGAATGTTCCATAGGATTCACTAACTGTACAGTGTATTGCATCGATCAGTGTATTACTCGATATTACTTGCAATTTTCACCCCAGTTTAGCGTCAGTGTTCTAATAATTTGTCACGATCACGATAACTGACGAACGCGTGAGATATGATTTGAAGGATCATATTCCAGAACGACAAGAAACAGAATTTCAGAGACTAGGATGTTGCCCTGCACGACTGAATCGCAGTATGTTTTTATTTCGAGAAATTCGCGAGCGTTCGACAGAAAGTGAAATATGTATATTCGCGTCACGTGACGATATATGACTCACGATTGTCTCGTTAGCCAGCATTTGAGAATGCACCTGTAGTGTGCGCGTTACTACGCTGAACCAGGCCCAAGAGTTGCATAATTGTCATTTTAAACGAAACTCCGCCATACCACTGGTACGTGTTTACCGCTTACATAAGTCACCTCTGCGAATGAACAAAATGAAAATCTAACGAACGTTGTCGCCGGCCTGCAAGATCGCACGAAGACTCTCACGACAGTTGTCAGCCGTGAAATGTCAGCCGTCAAATTTCTCCTGAACACGCATAACCTTACGCCGAGCGAAGCGAATTATCCGTGCGGTTACGTGGTTACATATTGCGAACGAGGCGTTTAAAGGACAACGTAGAATCGAACACAACGACAAATCGGAATGATCTGTAGAAGCACGATTTCATTCGAAACGACTGACGTATGAACAACTGACATGCTTTCCAAGGAAACCTGTTACGAACATATATACGGTCTCTGGCACTCACCTTCTCCTTTGCTCTGCCTGCGTGTTTCTGCACCGTCTTCGCAATTAACGCACCCTTGCTTTCGGCCATTTTCTTCACGTTGCTTGGAAAACGATGGCTTTTCTAACTTCTCGCCGCAAAACACTGACTTCAACTTCGAAAGCGTAATCCGACGTCGCTGTCCTCTGAACCGAACCACAACCAAAACGCACGAACGGAAGCGCGGAGAAACACTGAAGACTCGACACGAAACTGCGCGCCGAGCCTGAATTATCGCACTTTTCCACGATGGCGCCTATTGGCAGCACTGTACGTATCTTCATTCATACTTATCGGTATGGTAGAGCAAATATGATGGACATTGAATCACGGACGAGGTATATGAATAGACCTAGCATGTAATGTAACAATTTTCGTGTCACATCCTGTCGTACCGATTCAGGCAAGTTTTGTACCGCCACAAACGAGCTATATGAATAGACCTAGCATACAATGTATTTTTTCGGCCAACGATAACGGCGTCAGCTGACCCAGTTACCATTTTCGTGTCACATCCTGTCATACCAATTCAGGCAAGTTTTCTACCGCGAAAATAAAAAAACATGACCAGCGTTGTCAGATTTATTTCGAGAATTATTCACCGAATCGAACGTAGTGCAACTTCATCAATGAAGGAATATAACGAATATGAATATAACAGAGATTGATGAAAATTGAGATGAGAAATTTAGTATATTTTAGTATATTTGACTATTAACATCTATTAAAAAATATTAGAAAAAATTTATTGAAATGTGATATTTTTATGAGCAATATAATCAGATATGATATTCTTTTATTTACAAATTTTTAAATTCACAACTTGAATGAATTATTTTTATCCCGTAAACTTGATTTTATGAAAGTTTAAGCTTATGAATAAAATATTTCCACAAATATTGTTTGCAATAAAGAAGCATATTATGTATTGTAAATTATTTCTTGCAAAATTCATGCTTCATACTATAAAAAAGACATTTTCTTTTTTATAGTACAATGTTATTTATTAGGAACTCACTCAGTTGCATTTTCGTTGCATTTCGTCTGTAGAATAACGTTACATCTACATAGAAAATTATTGAATTTGATTTATCTCAACAGAATCATAAGTTAAAAACCGTGCAAATTACTGAATAGAAAAAGTGTTTTTGAACGTATTGACAGAGAATATCATCTGCTGTGCATCGCTGACTTTTACCTGAAAGTTGAGCAGAAAAATGGTCATTATAAGTTGAACCTTTATCGTGTGCACATCGATTAAACTATCGAAGTGAATTTTTAAACAATATTTCTGAATATTCTAATTGTTTAAACATTATTTAATATTTCTAATAATTTACTTGCATTAATTAAACAATAAATTTTCTCCTGTAATGTTTCCAATTGTTAAAATTTTTAACTAATAATTTATAAGAATCCTGAACTTGAGAGAAATGACTTTGACTTATTGAATGAAATGATTAATTTAATTGTACGATCGTGATATAAAAGTTGTGAAAATTAATAAAATAATGTCTAAAAATATTGTAGATATAATTTAACTGTATCAAGTGAATTATTCAAACTGTAAAATAATGCATTTCGATGATATATTTGTATATTATTTAACAATTTTAACTATTTACTTATAATAATTGAATCAGTGATTGAATTTCCAGGCAATATTTCATAGATGGAATAATTCATTTATAATAATTAAATTATTTTATTTATAATAACGGAAAAGATAATTACACAATACATATATTTCTTGCTGTCTGAAACAATAAACCTGAAAATTTTTATATGTTGCGCTTATATGTTATTCTGAAGTGACCATCACTGTTTAACTCGATTTTTGACTACATAATTTTCTCTAAATAAATTTCTATTTAATATACATCAATGCAGTTACAACTTAAAAATTAATATCATGAAAATGTAAATTTAGTTTTAGCCGATAAGAAAATAAATAAATATTTATTACATAAATTATTACATTTAACATATTCAGTATAACTTTGCGATAGAAATGTAAAAACTACTAAAGTATTGATTGGTATAATAGAAAAACTGTTTTTCGAAAGACTAAAAAAAAATTATCAACTGTTCCGTATTCGCACTGACGACCGAAATATATATTAACCTTGAGCGGTACGGAGACTCATTACCAAATAAACTTCCGTCGTGTGCACATCGACCAAAATTTAGGAATGAATTTTTAAATAATGTTTTTGAATATTCTGTTTGTTTAAAAATTATCTAACATTTCTAATCATTTATTTATAGCAATTAAACAATAAATTCTCTCTCATAACATTTCTATGTACTATTTATAATTTTTAATTAATCATTTGTAGTAATTGAGCCACTAATACATTTCTTCCCATTCGTTATTTCACGATCTAAACTGAATCGTAGACCAATTAGTTGATAGGTGAATTATTAGACCACCCAGCGTGGGACATCGTGGGACAACGAGGGATATCGCATGGACATCGTGGGACGACGAGGGATCTCGCATGGACATCGTTGGACGACGAGGGATCTCGCACGGACATCGTGGGATGCGTGCGTCTTAGTTTTAAGTTGCGTGCGTTTAGTTTTAGTTAATTATAAGATAGTGAATATTTGTAACTTCATTGTGAGCGCATTCTGTACAAAGACACGTTTATTAAACTTGAGACGAAATTAGGAACCCCTTTTCTCCTTTCTTCTATCGTTCGTTGTTACTATTGCTACTGTCATTGCACTAGAGTAGAGTTTCGTCGTCAGTGTGTCAAATCGAGGAACTGCAGCCTCGTCCGAAAGGACGAGGTGAGGTTCTTGTAGTCCAGCGTCCTTTGTAATCCGACTCAGCGGTTCTTCGGAACCCCACTGTGTCGTTGGGGGTAGCGCTGGGCTACATGCCTCTAAGTGCTCGAACCTCGATTTGACACACTGACAAATCGCGGCTTCATTTCGCGTTATACCCTTTGCACGTCACGATATTGAAGCATGTCGATAGTTTCGTTTCCCTTATTTCGTTCAAAGTTCAGTAAACGTGTCTTTGATACAGAATGCGCTTGTAGGGCTGCGAATTGTTACACAATTATTAATGTAACGTATGTATTGTATGCATTGTATGACTGTGCGAGAGTACATGGTGTGATTGTATGTATTATATGATGGCATGCATTGTATGATTGTGTGATAGTATAGCATGTATTGTATGATTGTATGATCGTATGTATTGTATGTATTGTATGATTGCGTGAGACAGAGTTCCATAGTTCAAGCTCGTATTTGCGTTTTATAGTTAAGATTTAGACTTAAGTTTGAGATTGAACTATGGAACGTCTGTCTCCTTAGTATGTAATCCCGGGCCAAGTAGATTAAAAACTCGGCATTCATTAAGTTGAATGCCGAGGTGTTTGTTTGTAATGGTGGGTGGATGGGCTTAGGGCCCGGGGTGGGTCTCGCGCGTAGTCACCTCCTCGTGGTGAGACCTGGTAATTGATATCGTTTTACAAACGTCAAAGTTTGTAAAACGATATCAAGCTAAGAACTACGCAACCTACAGTTCAGTTTGGATCGTGAAAACTTCTTTCTATTCTTTATTTCACGATCTAAACTGAACTGTAGGAACAAATTAGTTGATAAGTAAAGTATTAGCCCGCCCCGGGGCACCGTGGGACGACGAGGGATTTTACATGGACATCGTGGGACGACGATGGATCTTGCATGGACATCGTGGGACGACGAGGGATCTCGCATGGACATCGTGGGACGACGAGGGATCTTGCATGGACATCGTGGGACGACGAGGGATCTCGCATGGACATCGTGGGACGACGAGGGATCTTGCATCGAAATCGTGGAACGACGAGGGATGCGTGCGTCTTAGTTTTAAGTTGCGTGCGTTTAGTTTTAGTTAATTATAAGATAGTCAATATTTGTAAATTCATTGTGAGCGCATTCTGTACAAAGACACGTTTATTAAACTTGGGACGAAATTAGGAACCCCTTTTCTCCTTTCTTCTATCGTTCGTTGTTACTATTGTTACTGTTATTGCACTAGAGTAGAGTTTCGTCGTCAGTGTGTCAAATCGAGGAACTGCAGCCTCGTCCGAAAGGACGAGGTGAGGTTCTTGTAGTCCAGCGTCCTTTGTAATCCGACTCAGCGGTTCTTCGGAACCCCACTGTGTCGTTGGGGGTAGCGCTGGGCTACATGCCTCTAAGTGCTCGAACCTCGATTTGACACACTGACAAATCGCGGCTTCATTTCGCGTTATACCCTTTGCACGTCACGATATTGGAGCGTGTCGATAGTTTCGTTTCCCTTATTTCGTTCAAAGTTCAGTAAACGTGTCTTTGATACAGAATGCGCTTGTAGGGCTGCGAATTGTTACACAATTATTAATGTAACGTATGTATTGTATGCATTGTATGACTGTGCGAGAGTACATGGTGTGATTGTATGTATTATATGATGGCATGCATTGTATGATTGTGTGATAGTATAGCATGTATTGTATGATTGTATGATCGTATGTATTGTATGTATTGTATGATTGCGTGAGACAGAGTTCCATAGTTCAAGCTCGTATTTGCGTTTTATAGTTAAGATTTAGACTTAAGTTTGAGATTGAACTATGGAACGTCTGTCTCCTTAGTATGTAATCCCGGGCCAAGTAGATTAAAAACTCGGCATTCATTAAGTTGAATGCCGAGGTGTTTGTTTGTAATGGTGGGTGGATGGGCTTAGGGCCCGGGGTGGGTCTCGCGCGTAGTCACCTCCTCGTGGTGAGACCTGGTATTGATATCGTTTTACAAACGTCAAAGTTTGTAAAACGATATCAAAACAAGAATTACGCAACCTACAGTTCAGTTTGGATCGTGAAAACTTCTTTCTATTCTTTATTTCACGATCTAAACTGAACTGTAGGAACAAATTAGTTGATAAGTAAAGTATTAGCCCGCCCCGGGGCACCGTGGGACGACGAGGGATTTTACATGGACATCGTGGGACGACGATGGATCTTGCATGGACATCGTGGGACGACGAGGGATCTCGCATGGACATCGTGGGACGACGAGGGATCTTGCATGGACATCGTGGGACGACGAGGGATCTCGCATGGACATCGTGGGACGACGAGGGATCTTGCATCGAAATCGTGGAACGACGAGGGATGCGTTCGTCTTAGTTTTAAGTTGCGTGCGTTTAGTTTTAGTTAATTATAAGATAGTCAATATTTGTAAATTCATTGTGAGCGCATTCTGTACAAAGACACGTTTATTAAACTTGAGACGAAATTAGGAACCCCTTTTCTCCTTTTCTTCTATCGTTCGTTGTTACTATTGTTACTGTCATTGCACTAGAGTAGAGTTTCGTCGTCAGTGTGTCAAATCGAGGAACTGCAGCCTCGTCCGAAAGGACGAGGTGAGGTTCTTGTAGTCCAGCGTCCTTTGTAATCCGACTCAGCGGTTCTTCGGAACCCCACTGTGTCGTTGGGGGTAGCGCTGGGCTACATGCCTCTAAGTGCTCGAACCTCGATTTGACACACTGACAAATCGCGGCTTCATTTCGCGTTATACCCTTTGCACGTCACGATATTGAAGCGTGTCGATAGTTTCGTTTCCCTTATTTCGTTCAAAGTTCAGTAAACGTGTCTTTGATACAGAATGCGCTTGTAGGGCTGCGAATTGTTACACAATTATTAATGTAACGTATGTATTGTATGCATTGTATGACTGTGCGAGAGTACATGGTGTGATTGTATGTATTATATGATGGCATGCATTGTATGATTGTGTGATAGTATAGCATGTATTGTATGATTGTATGATCGTATGTATTGTATGTATTGTATGATTGCGTGAGACAGAGTTCCATAGTTCAAGCTCGTATTTGCGTTTTATAGTTAAGATTTAGACTTAAGTTTGAGATTGAACTATGGAACGTCTGTCTCCTTAGTATGTAATCCCGGGCCAAGTAGATTAAAAAACTCGGCATTCATTAAGTTGAATGCCGAGGTGTTTGTTTGTAATGGTGGGTGGATGGGCTTAGGGCCCGGGGTGGGTCTCGCGCGTAGTCACCTCCTCGTGGTGAGACCTGGTATTGATATCGTTTTACAAACGTCAAAGTTTGTAAAACGATATCAACTAAGAACTACGCAACCTACAGTTCAGTTTGGATCGTGAAAACTTCTTTCTATTCTTTATTTCACGATCTAAACTGAACTGTAGGAACAAATTAGTTGATAAGTAAAGTATTAGCCCGCCCCGGGGCACCGTGGGACGACGAGGGATTTTACATGGACATCGTGGGACGACGATGGATCTTGCATGGACATCGTGGGACGACGAGGGATCTCGCATGGACATCGTGGGACGACGAGGGATCTTGCATGGACATCGTGGGACGACGAGGGATCTCGCATGGACATCGTGGGACGACGAGGGATCTTGCATCGAAATCGTGGAACGACGAGGGATGCGTGCGTCTTAGTTTTAAGTTGCGTGCGTTTAGTTTTAGTTAATTATAAGATAGTCAATATTTGTAAATTCATTGTGAGCGCATTCTGTACAAAGACACGTTTATTAAACTTGAGACGAAATTAGGAACCCCTTTTCTCCTTTCTTCTATCGTTCGTTGTTACTATTGTTACTGTCATTGCACTAGAGTAGAGTTTCGTCGTCAGTGTGTCAAATCGAGGAACTGCAGCCTCGTCCGAAAGGACGAGGTGAGGTTCTTGTAGTCCAGCGTCCTTTGTAATCCGACTCAGCGGTTCTTCGGAACCCCACTGTGTCGTTGGGGGTAGCGCTGGGCTACATGCCTCTAAGTGCTCGAACCTCGATTTGACACACTGACAAATCGCGGCTTCATTTCGCGTTATACCCTTTGCACGTCACGATATTGAAGCGTGTCGATAGTTTCGTTTCCCTTATTTCGTTCAAAGTTCAGTAAACGTGTCTTTGATACAGAATGCGCTTGTAGGGCTGCGAATTGTTATACAATTATTAATGTAACGTATGTATTGTATGCATTGTATGACTGTGCGAGAGTATATGGTGTGATTGTATGTATTATATGATGGCATGCATTGTATGATTGTGTGATAGTATAGCATGTATTGTATGATTGTATGATCGTATGTATTCTATGTATTGTATGATTGCGTGAGACAGAGTTCCATAGTTCAAGCTCGTATTTGCGTTTTATAGTTAAGATTTAGACTTAAGTTTGAGATTGAACTATGGAACGTCTGTCTCCTTAGTATGTAATCCCGGGCCAAGTAGATTAAAAACTCGGCATTCATTAAGTTGAATGCCGAGGTGTTTGTTTGTAATGGTGGGTGGATGGGCTTAGGGCCCGGGGTGGGTCTCGCGCGTAGTCACCTCCTCGTGGTGAGACCTGGTAATTGATATCGTTTTACAAACGTCAAAGTTTGTAAAACGATATCAAGCTAAAACTACGCAACCTACAGTTCAGTTTGGATCGTGAAAACTTCTTTCTATTCTTTATTTCACGATCTAAACTGAACTGTAAGAACAAATTAGTTGATAAGTAAAGTATTAGCCCGCCCCGGGGCACCGTGGGACGACGAGGGATTTTACATGGACATCGGGGACGACGATGGATCTTGCATGGACATCGTGGGACGACGAGGGATCTCGCATGGACATCGTGGGACGACGAGGGATCTTGCATGGACATCGTGGGACGACGAGGGATCTCGCATGGACATCGTGGGACGACGAGGGATCTTGCATCGAAATCGTGGAACGACGTGGGATGCGTGCGTCTTAGTTTTAAGTTGCGTGCGTTTAGTTTTAGTTAATTATAAGATAGTCAATATTTGTAAATTCATTGTGAGCGCATTCTGTACAAAGACACGTTTATTAAACTTGAGACGAAATTAGGAACCCCTTTTCTCCTTTCTTCTATCGTTCGTTGTTACTATTGTTACTGTCATTGCACTAGAGTAGAGTTTCGTCGTCAGTGTGTCAAATCGAGGAACTGCAGCCTCGTCCGAAACGACGAGGTGAGGTTCTTGTAGTCCAGCGTCCTTTGTAATCCGACTCAGCGGTTCTTCGGAACCCCACTGTGTCGTTGGGGGTAGCGCTGGGCTACATGCCTCTAAGTGCTCGAACCTCGATTTGACACACTGACAAATCGCGGCTTCATTTCGCGTTATACCCTTTGCACGTCACGATATTGAAGCGTGTCGATAGTTTCGTTTCCTTTATTTCGTTCAAAGTTCAGTAAACGTGTCTTTGATACAGAATGCGCTTGTAGGGCTGCGAATTGTTATACAATTATTAATGTAACGTATGTATTGTATGCATTGTATGACTGTGCGAGAGTATATGGTGTGATTGTATGTATTATATGATGGCATGCATTGTATGATTGTGTGATAGTATAGCATGTATTGTATGATTGTATGATCGTATGTATTCTATGTATTGTATGATTGCGTGAGACAGAGTTCCATAGTTCAAGCTCGTATTTGCGTTTTATAGTTAAGATTTAGACTTAAGTTTGAGATTGAACTATGGAACGTCTGTCTCCTTAGTATCTAATCCCGGGCCAAGTAGATTAAAAAACTCGGCATTCATTAAGTTGAATGCCGAGGTGTTTGTTTGTAATGGTGGGTGGATGGGCTTAGGGCCCGGGGTGGGTCTCGCGCGTAGTCACCTCCTCGTGGTGAGACCTGGTAATTGATATCGTTTTACAAACGTCAAAGTTTGTAAAACGATATCAAACAAGAACTACGCAACCTACAGTTCAGTTTAGATCGTGAAAACTTCTTTCTATTCTTTATTTCACGATCTAAACTGAACTGTAGCTGTAGGAAGTAAATATTAGCCCGACCGTGGGACGACGTTTTAAATGGACATCGTGGGACGACGATGGATCTTGCATGGACATCGTGGGACGACGGGGATCTCGCACATCGTGGGACGACGAGGGATCTCGCATGGACATCGTGGGACGACGAGGGATCTCGCATGGACATCGTGGGACGACGTTGCATCGAAATCGTGGAACGACGGGGATGCGTTTTAGTTTTAAGTTGCGTGCGTTTAGTTTTTAGTTAATTATAAGATAGTCAATATTTGTAAATTCATTGTGAGCGCATTCTGTACAAAGACACGTTTATTAAACTTGAGACGAAATTAGGAACCCCTTTTCTCCTTTCTTCTATCGTTCGTTGTTACTATTGTTACTGTCATTGCACTAGAGTAGAGTTTCGTCGTCAGTGTGTCAAATCGAGGAACTGCAGCCTCGTCCGAAACGACGAGGTGAGGTTCTTGTAGTCCAGCGTCCTTTGTAATCCGACTCAGCGGTTCTTCGGAACCCCACTGTGTCGTTGGGGGTAGCGCTGGGCTACATGCCTCTAAGTGCTCGAACCTCGATTTGACACACTGACAAATCGCGGCTTCATTTCGCGTTATACCCTTTGCACGTCACGATATTGAAGCGTGTCGATAGTTTCGTTTCCCTTATTTCGTTCAAAGTTCAGTAAACGTGTCTTTGATACAGAATGCGCTTGTAGGGCTGCGAATTGTTACACAATTATTAATGTAACGTATGTATTGTATGCATTGTATGACTGTGCGAGAGTATATGGTGTGATTGTATGTATTATATGATGGCATGCATTGTATGATTGTGTGATAGTATAGCATGTATTGTATGATTGTATGATCGTATGTATTCTATGTATTGTATGATTGCGTGAGACAGAGTTCCATAGTTCAAGCTCGTATTTGCGTTTTATAGTTAAGATTTAGACTTAAGTTTGAGATTGAACTATGGAACGTCTGTCTCCTTAGTATCTAATCCCGGGCCAAGTAGATTAAAAACTCGGCATTCATTAAGTTGAATGCCGAGGTGTTTGTTTGTAATGGTGGGTGGATGGGCTTAGGGCCCGGGGTGGGTCTCGCGCGTAGTCACCTCCTCGTGGTGAGACCTGGTAGTGATATCGTTTTACAAACGTCAAAGTTTGTAAAACGATATCAAGCTAAGAACTACGCAACCTACAGTTCAGTTTGGATCGTGAAAACTTCTTTCTATTCTTTATTTCACGATCTAAACTGAACTGTAAAAACAAATTAGTTGATAAGTAAAGTATTAGCCCGCCCCGGGGCACCGTGGGACGACGAGGGATTTTACATGGACATCGTGGGACGACGATGGATCTTGCATGGACATCGTGGGACGACGAGGGATCTCGCATGGACATCGTGGGACGACGAGGGATCTTGCATGGACATCGTGGGACGACGAGGGATCTCGCATGGACATCGTGGGACGACGAGGGATCTTGCATCGAAATCGTGGAACGACGAGGGATGCGTGCGTCTTAGTTTTAAGTTGCGTGCGTTTAGTTTTAGTTAATTATAAGATAGTCAATATTTGTAAATTCATTGTGAGCGCATTCTGTACAAAGACACGTTTATTAAACTTGAGACGAAATTAGGAACCCCTTTTCTCCTTTCTTCTATCGTTCGTTGTTACTATTGTTACTGTCATTGCACTAGAGTAGAGTTTCGTCGTCAGTGTGTCAAATCGAGGAACTGCAGCCTCGTCCGAAAGGACGAGGTGAGGTTCTTGTAGTCCAGCGTCCTTTGTAATCCGACTCAGCGGTTCTTCGGAACCCCACTGTGTCGTTGGGGGTAGCGCTGGGCTACATGCCTCTAAGTGCTCGAACCTCGATTTGACACACTGACAAATCGCGGCTTCATTTCGCGTTATACCCTTTGCACGTCACGATATTGAAGCGTGTCGATAGTTTCGTTTCCTTTATTTCGTTCAAAGTTCAGTAAACGTGTCTTTGATACAGAATGCGCTTGTAGGGCTGCGAATTGTTACACAATTATTAATGTAACGTATGTATTGTATGCATTGTATGACTGTGCGAGAGTATATGGTGTGATTGTATGTATTATATGATGGCATGCATTGTATGATTGTGTGATAGTATAGCATGTATTGTATGATTGTATGATCGTATGTATTCTATGTATTGTATGATTGCGTGAGACAGAGTTCCATAGTTCAAGCTCGTATTTGCGTTTTATAGTTAAGATTTAGACTTAAGTTTGAGATTGAACTATGGAACGTCTGTCTCCTTAGTATGTAATCCCGGGCCAAGTAGATTAAAAACTCGGCATTCATTAAGTTGAATGCCGAGGTGCTTGTTTGTAATGGTGGGTGGATGGGCTTAGGGCCCGGGGTGGGTCTCGCGCGTAGTCACCTCCTCGTGGTGAGACCTGGTAATTGATATCGTTTTACAAACGTCAAAGTTTGTAAAACGATATCAAACAAAACTACGCAACCTACAGTTCAGTTTGGATCGTGAAAACTTCTTTCTATTCTTTATTTCACGATCTAAACTGAACTGTAAAGAACAAATTAGTTGATAAGTAAAGTATTAGCCCGCCCCGGGGCACCGTGGGACGACGAGGCACGTGGGACGACGATGGATCTTGGGACATCGACGACGGGGATCTCGCATGGACATCGTGGGACGACGAGGGATCTCGCATGGACATCGTGGGACGACGAGGGATCTTGCATGGACATCGTGGGACGACGAGGGATCTTGCATCGAAATCGTGGAACGACGTGCGTCTTAGTTTTAAGTTGCGTGCGTTTAGTTTTAGTTAATTATAAGATAGTCAATATTTGTAAATTCATTGTGAGCGCATTCTGTACAAAGACACGTTTATTAAACTTGAGACGAAATTAGGAACCCCTTTTCTCCTTTCTTCTATCGTTCGTTGTTACTATTGTTACTGTCATTGCACTAGAGTAGAGTTTCGTCGTCAGTGTGTCAAATCGAGGAACTGCAGCCTCGTCCGAAAGGACGAGGTGAGGTTCTTGTAGTCCAGCGTCCTTTGTAATCCGACTCAGCGGTTCTTCGGAACCCCACTGTGTCGTTGGGGGTAGCGCTGGGCTACATGCCTCTAAGTGCTCGAACCTCGATTTGACACACTGACAAATCGCGGCTTCATTTCGCGTTATACCCTTTGCACGTCACGATATTGAAGCGTGTCGATAGTTTCGTTTCCCTTATTTCGTTCAAAGTTCAGTAAACGTGTCTTTGATACAGAATGCGCTTGTAGGGCTGCGAATTGTTACACAATTATTAATGTAACGTATGTATTGTATGCATTGTATGACTGTGCGAGAGTATATGGTGTGATTGTATGTATTATATGATGGCATGCATTGTATGATTGTGTGATAGTATAGCATGTATTGTATGATTGTATGATCGTATGTATTCTATGTATTGTATGATTGCGTGAGACAGAGTTCCATAGTTCAAGCTCGTATTTGCGTTTTATAGTTAAGATTTAGACTTAAGTTTGAGATTGAACTATGGAACGTCTGTCTCCTAGTAGTATAATCCCGGGCCAAGTAGATTAAAAACTCGGCATTCATTAAGTTGAATGCCGAGGTGCTTGTTTGTAATGGTGGGTGGATGGGCTTAGGGCCCGGGGTGGGTCTCGCGCGTAGTCACCTCCTCGTGGTGAGACCTGGTAATTGATATCGTTTTACAAACGTCAAAGTTTGTAAAACGATATCAACAAAACCGCAACCTACAGTTCAGTTTGGATCGTGAAAACTTCTTTCTATTCTTTATTTCACGATCTAAACTGAACTGTAGGAACAAATTAGTTGATAAGTAAAGTATTAGCCCGCCCCGGGGCACCGTGGGACGACGAGGGATTTTACATGGACATCGTGGGACGACGATGGATCTTGCATGGACATCGTGGGACGACGAGGGATCTCGCATGGACATCGTGGGACGACGAGGGATCTTGCATGGACATCGTGGGACGACGAGGGATCTCGCATGGACATCGTGGGACGACGAGGGATCTTGCGAAATCGTGGAACGACGAGGGATGCGTGCGTCTTAGTTTTAAGTTGCGTGCGTTTAGTTTTAGTTAATTATAAGATAGTCAATATTTGTAAATTCATTGTGAGCGCATTCTGTACAAAGACACGTTTATTAAACTTGAGACGAAATTAGGAACCCCTTTTCTCCTTTTTCTTCTATCGTTCGTTGTTACTATTGTTACTGTCATTGCACTAGAGTAGAGTTTCGTCGTCAGTGTGTCAAATCGAGGAACTGCAGCCTCGTCCGAAAGGACGAGGTGAGGTTCTTGTAGTCCAGCGTCCTTTGTAATCCGACTCAGCGGTTCTTCGGAACCCCACTGTGTCGTTGGGGGTAGCGCTGGGCTACATGCCTCTAAGTGCTCGAACCTCGATTTGACACACTGACAAATCGCGGCTTCATTTCGCGTTATACCCTTTGCACGTCACGATATTGAAGCGTGTCGATAGTTTCGTTTCCTTATTTCGTTCAAAGTTCAGTAAACGTGTCTTTGATACAGAATGCGCTTGTAGGGCTGCGAATTGTTATACAATTATTAATGTAACGTATGTATTGTATGCATTGTATGACTGTGCGAGAGTATATGGTGTGATTGTATGTATTATATGATGGCATGCATTGTATGATTGTGTGATAGTATAGCATGTATTGTATGATTGTATGATCGTATGTATTGTATGTATTGTATGATTGCGTGAGACAGAGTTCCATAGTTCAAGCTCGTATTTGCGTTTTATAGTTAAGATTTAGACTTAAGTTTGAGATTGAACTATGGAACGTCTGTCTCCTTAGTATGTAATCCCGGGCCAAGTAGATTAAAAACTCGGCATTCATTAAGTTGAATGCCGAGGTGCTTGTTTGTAATGGTGGGTGGATGGGCTTAGGGCCCGGGGTGGGTCTCGCGCGTAGTCACCTCCTCGTGGTGAGACCTGGTAGTTGATATCGTTTTACAAACGTCAAAGTTTGTAAAACGATATCAAGCTAAGAACTACGCAACCTACAGTTCAGTTTGGATCGTGAAAACTTCTTTCTATTCTTTATTTCACGATCTAAACTGAACTGTAGGAACAAATTAGTTGATAAGTAAAGTATTAGCCCGCCCCGGGGCACCGTGGGACGACGAGGGATTTTACATGGACATCGTGGGACGACGATGGATCTTGCATGGACATCGTGGGACGACGAGGGATCTCGCATGGACATCGTGGGACGACGAGGGATCTTGCATGGACATCGTGGGACGACGAGGGATCTCGCATGGACATCGTGGGACGACGAGGGATCTTGCATCGAAATCGTGGAACGACGAGGGATGCGTGCGTCTTAGTTTTAAGTTGCGTGCGTTTAGTTTTAGTTAATTATAAGATAGTCAATATTTGTAAATTCATTGTGAGCGCATTCTGTACAAAGACACGTTTATTAAACTTGAGACGAAATTAGGAACCCCTTTTCTCCTTTCTTCTATCGTTCGTTGTTACTAATGTTACTGTCATTGCACTAGAGTAGAGTTTCGTCGTCAGTGTGTCAAATCGAGGAACTGCAGCCTCGTCCGAAAGGACGAGGTGAGGTTCTTGTAGTCCAGCGTCCTTTGTAATCCGACTCAGCGGTTCTTCGGAACCCCACTGTGTCGTTGGGGGTAGCGCTGGGCTACATGCCTCTAAGTGCTCGAACCTCGATTTGACACACTGACAAATCGCGGCTTCATTTCGCGTTATACCCTTTGCACGTCACGATATTGAAGCGTGTCGATAGTTTCGTTTCCCTTATTTCGTTCAAAGTTCAGTAAACGTGTCTTTGATACAGAATGCGCTTGTAGGGCTGCGAATTATTGTAGAATTATTCTGTAACATTAATGTTAGACAAGTATGTCGTTACTATGAAAAGCTGTGTGTGATTGCGAAATATTGTATGACTTTCACTTGTACTGTATGTATCTTATGATTATGTTACTTGTTTGTAATGGTGGGTGGATGGGATTAGGGCCCGGGGCGCGAATCCTGCGTAGTCACCTCCTCGTGGTAATTGATATCGTTTGACAAACCTCAATGTTTCTAAACCGATATCAAGCTAAGCACTACGCAACCTACAGTTCAGTTTAGAAAATTTCTTCCCATTCCTTATTTCACGATCTAAAATAGACTCTATGGATAATTAGTTGATCCATAGCGTCACATGTTCTTCCCATTCAAAATCCAAATTTTCAACAAGAAATGCGGTATAGCCCTCGAAATATCTCCACAAGAAATTTTTTGAAAAACCACTGCAACAGGAGAACCGCTTGTCGCGGAGCCTTGTTGTGCCACCTTTTCCGTGGTAGATTTTCGAAAAAACTTCAATCGGGAATATCTCGAGAGCCAGACGTTGTACTCCTCTGAAATTTCGAACATTGTATCAGGAGCACATGACCATCCAGGAGGTGTCACGGCAAGACAACCCGTCAAGCGGTTCTCCTGATATTGAAATAAATTCATTTTGATTAGTATTATAATTTTATTAATGCAAGATACAATTTAAATACTTTGTGTAATGTTATTTAGTATTAAATAATAGTTTATATATATATATATAACATAACTAACAAATGGCTAATGGATATATATATATATATATGTAATGTATATGTATATATATAATTGAATCAAGCCTGCTGTGTGTTTATGGAAAAGCTAATTTTCAAAAATAAAAAATGAACAAAAATTGTTATCTTAAATATATAAATGAATACTATAAATAAATAGTCTAAATATAAGATGCTCTATTAATACAAAATTTAGTTTGTAAACAATTCATGATCATTTGTACTATTTCATAAGGGCACATTAAAAATGAGAAAAGAATATAATTTACAGAACATCAACTTTATTTCATAGTACCATAATTAATTGATATTTTATTTTGAAAATGTAATTTTTGTTACATATTACGAAGTACTTATTTTTATTTAGAGGTATATAAAGTTTCGTGTTATAAAAAAAAACAGCAGTGCATATCATTTCCAAAATAGTTATTTTCAATACTATATTGTTATTTATATATATATATATATATATATATATATATATATATATATGTGTGTGTGTATATAAATAACAATGTAGTATATATATATATACATATATATATAAAACTTCATATTAAATGAAACTTCATAAAAACAGATATAAATTGTGTAAGTTTGTCAGTTTTAACAATTTAAAAAAATAGATTTTTAACAATACTTGCAGTAGCAACTAATGTTAGTTGTTAATACAAGTTAGATAAAGAAGTATTGTGTATAATATTTATATATCCAGCAAAAATAGTGCTGAAAATCTTTAATATTACCTCAGGTAGAAGTAATTTTGTGTATATGTTGTATATGAAAATTTGTATTGTATATCTATTATAAACGAAATTGTTAATAAATTTTGTATTTATTTTGTACTACATTCGGCTTAATTGTTTTATAGTTTTGTAATAAAAATGTTTAAAAGCACAATAAATAAATTGATTTTTAGGAACTGTTTCATTTAATATTATGTGCAATCTTGCATTGTGCATTGTATACATTAAATTTTCAGGTGAAAAATATTTAAAGTTAATTTTGGACATTGCAAATATTTGGTAAACATAAAGATTAAAAATTTTATATTTCAAATATAAAAATTAAAAATTATTCGTTATATATGTGTATATATATATATATATATATAATGCAACTTTCAAATGGTTTCAAAGTGAAATGCAATAGATACTATTATTGTGTTACTTTATCTCCTATAACGTCCCAGATAAGCTTTACAGTTAGGGCAACTATGATGAACATCCATACATTCATCAATACAGCATGGAATCAAACAGCATCCCAGCCAACATCTGGTAAACATAATAACAAGAAATAATGTCATAAAAAATATCTTCTGTATTAATTTGGTAATTGAAAAGTAATTTATAAGTACCCCATTAGTGCAATTACAACTCCAGATATATAGGCAATCATGCCAGGTTCTGTTTTAGTTGTAGTATCTATTTCTGCATGACAATGTGGACAAATTGTGTGTGTTGATCCTGGTCCAAGTGGAACAATTGTTGTTACTATAGTTGGTCCGTTTGCATCTATAAAAGAACGATACATTTTATAAATTTCATTAATTTTTTTAGTTAATTAGTAAAGTTACAAACTTTGTTATAATGAAAGATAAGAATAAGACATACAAGTTTCGGCAGATGTAAATGGACTAGCAGGTGGAACACCACCTACTGTTTGTGAATAACCAGGTGGTGCATATGGAGGTGATTCGTAAGGTGGTGGTGGTCCACTTTTGTACATGATGTATTATTTATAAGTAGTATATCTATAATTAAACGCAATTATATAACAATGTATAAACAAATAACAGTAGTATTAATCCATATTTTTAATTATATTGAGATGAAAATAATTCAAAATTTTCATTATATTGTAACAAAATATAAACAAAATAAAAGAATAATTTTGTACAATAGTCATTATAGAAATAATTGAAAGCATTAAATAAATAATTATGAAAATATCATCATATAATAAAATATTCAATTGATAATAATGAAACAATTTATCTTATAAAATTGTTAAACATATAATCTAAATACTACGTTATATTAGAAATTGAAATTATTCATTATAAGTAATACTAATAATAATAATTGTATTTTTAATATCAATAAATACAAAATTTAATATCACTAATTACAAAATATGTCACAACTTGCGAATTTCAGCTTGAGTTAACGTCATGATAATTCTTTACTAATATTTATATAAATAAATGATACACGATAGTTTTTCCTACCTTAATAAAACAATTATAAATTATTCACTAATTATTTAAACAATGTATGAGTAATTTCTAAATATATAATCCATGTGTATAATTTTAATAGGTTTGAAGTGTAAACATGAAAAAAGTAACAAATATTCCTACGTATATGTACAGATGGCAGGACAAGAGTTTCATGAACATTCCATGAAACTGAAATCGATTATTTAAAATTTTCCAATTCAAATATTACCTTTTAATTTTTCTTTTATCAAAATTAATTAAATAAATAATCAATAAACAATTTAAATATGTAAATAAAAAAGGACTAATAATTTCTTTTTATATATCTTTATATATTTTTTTCATTGGCTGAATGCTTAATATAAAGCAGATCATACTATGTGCAGCACAATGCAATATATGCAGTGTGGATAAGTCTTAAGAAATCAATATCATTTTATAGTGCGTATCTATGTATATCCAAATCATAGTTCAGAGCATGATATTCAGTCTTATTTGACATGATAAACAATCATTCATGCAATCTAAAGAACAGATGTTAAGAGTTTTTATGCCTTATCAAATCGCTACTTGTTTTAAATACAAAATACTTCAAAATATTGAAAGATTATAGAAAAATATAAGTTTTTGAACTTGATTTTTTTTGCCATTAAATTTTTTTATATTAAATATTTGTTATTTGTGATAACATTCATATCTCCTTTGGTATGAAATATTTTCCAATACATTTTAATTTATTTTTTTTAGTTTTTTAAAAATGAGATTAATCAACATAATATTAATAGTTTAATAGTTTAATTATACAAATATTAATAAACATATTCGATTTTTTGTGTGTTTCAATTAAAATTAAAAATGGTGTTAAGTCGAAATGATAAAAGAAAAAGAAAAGAAGGAGATTTGGTAGATCTTATGGAGCCACTCTCAGAATCTCCAAAAAGGTAAATAATGAAACATTTTAATATAATTATTATTTATTAAATTTACTACAGATTAGTTAATATATATTTTTCATATAATTAGATGAATTGTAAGATATATAAATTTGAGGTAATGTACACTTTAAGTGACTTAAAAAGACTTTTATTTAATTATATTCATTTTCGTTCTTTTTATTTATCTTCTACATATATATTGTTATAGGACAAAAGTACACGCACAAAGAAAATTTGCACAAGGTGCAACAACAGTTTTCAATCCTTCGCATACTCCTATTAAGGATAAAGAAAAGACTAAACCAGCAGTTATAACAGAATTAATAACTCACAAACGACCAAATACAGAAGATTTCCTGACATTTTTGTGCTTTAGAGGTTCTTAAATTTTTTTTCATTTTATTAATTTCATTTATTTTATATATATTAATTCAAATTTTTCTACAGGAACATCAATTTTACCTCCAAGCTTAAATTTTTTCAATGTTGGAAGTAAAAAAGAAAAACTTGATAATAAGCCAACACGTACAGTAACAGATAAAATTGTATCAACTAATATACCTACTGAAAATCAAAAATCAGATTCAACTCAAAAAACTATTACCAAACTGAAACCTGTTATTACTGATAAGAAAAAAGTCCCAAATACAATTCAGAATAATATTACAACATTTAAAAGTACTACATCTACAGTACAAGCTCTTAAAAAAAAATATCAAGAACAACGTCTTGCTAAACAAAGAATCAAAAATAAATTTAAAACATCATGTGTTATGAGAACAAGATCTTGTACAGAACAAACATTATTAAAATCTGTAAACAAATTAGCACCCAGAAAATTTTTGCCAAGAATTGAAACTAAGAGACTTGGTTTACGAAGCAGTGTGCTTGCAGACAAAACAAAGAAAGCTTCTTCAAAAGTTAAATCTGTAGCATCTAAACCTAAGAAGAAAGTTATAGTAAAACAAAAGAACAGTGATACATCAAATTCAGAATCTACATCTGAAGAAGAAGAAGAAGAAGAAGGTCCTTCAGAAAAATCAACACCACAGATAAAACGTACAATTCAAAAGACTGTTCAGAAAAACATATGTACAAGAAGTAAATCTGAAATGAGAAGAATCACACGTTCTCATAGTGGCACAATTTCTCCAAAAAATCTTTGTAGAAGACCAACAAGAAAAACTAAAGAAGCAGCTGCAGTATACATGGAAATTCTTGGAAGGAAACTTGTAAGCCCAGATTTAGAAAATGATAATATTTCTATGGACAGTTTTCCGGAATTACCAAATACACGTAAAACTACTCAAGCAGAAAATGAAGTTAAAATTAAAGTAAAACAACCTGTTACAAAAGCAACTACTAAAAACAAAGATGGTAAAATTACTTCTATTCATAGTACATCCAATAAACGATTAGATAAAACAAAGACTAATAAAATTGATTTTAAAAGTAAGAGATTAATAAGAGTTCACAAGTATTGTGAAATTGATACTGACGAAGAGTCTGTAAGTTCTAATGAAACTAGTAACATAAGACCTGTTACAAGAAGAAGCTTAGGAAAATTAAATAAACCTGTAAATCGATATCTTAGATCTTCTACTAAAAATATAACTACAAGAATGGAGATTCAAAATAATATAAATATGAAATCAAAATCTCAGATTCAACATAATATAAAATTTAATAAAGAAAAATTTACAATGAAACGCAAACGAGAACAAAGTTCTAAGTCATTACTTGAAAAAGATAATAGATTAAAGCAAAAAGAAATAAAGAATACTATTGCTGAAAATACAGATTCTGATGAAGAAACATTAGGAATGTTGCTCAATAAATTAAAAAAGAAGAAAGATGATAATGAACAAAAAGAGATTGTTAATAAAAATAGTAATCATGATGTTAAAACTGAACAATCTGTAAATGAAGATGTTGTAAAAACCGATCTTTCAAAAATATCAGATGATGAGGAATCTTTTCGGGGATTTACGAAAAAAGCAATATCCAAAGTATTAAATTCTTGTCAAACACATGTTAACGTTAATCTTTTGGCTACGAAAAAGACCAATGATAAGTTAGAAACAGCTAAAATGGAAGATGAACAAAGTACAGATGTAACTAAGCATGTAGATAAGGAATTACCAAGTAATGAACCTTTACTAAGTATAAATTCTTTATTAGTTCCAAATATATTAGAGAATCAACATCTTCAAAAATCTGAAAAGGATAAATCAGAATTATCTGATGAAATAGAAAAAGAAATATCGGCAAAAGACATTAAAAACGAATGTCATCATAAAGCTGAAATTTCTTCCACGAATGTTATAGATATGTCTTTATCAACATTACATGTAAGGAAGGAAAAAGTAAATATGTCGACTGAACAAATTGAAAAATGGTTGACTGAAAGTTCGCTTGCTAAAGAAGAAAGCAAGTTAGAAATGGAAAATGTATCTACTTTTAAATATGACGTATGTGAAAAAAAGACTGATGTGTCACATTTATCAATTTCAACAAAAATTCAACATTTGGTAAGACCAGTCAATGTCACGCTTTCTAAATTAGCAGAAAAGGCTAATGTAAAAGATCGTGTGAGTACATACAATAAATATGTACCTGTTATAGGAGGAGAATTACAGCCTGATATAAAACAACAAAATGAGCTTTCTAATACTAATACCAATACTTTTATTAATAAACAGAGCACAAATTTAAAAGATATTAATAAAGGACGAACTATAAACTTAAATAAAGATTCATGTCCTGGAGAAGAAGGTGATAGTATATTGAAATCAGATCAAAATTCGATAGATACTTCTAGTGAGAAAAAGATACCAATGGAAAAGAAAACTATATTTCAACCAAGAAAACCATTTTTACCAAAGGTTAAGGAACGTAAAACAGTAACTCCTAATGCAAATGCTTTTTCTCCAGAAAATGAAAGCAGTGTTTATGCATTCGAAAGTGATACTGAAATTCCTGTTAATACTCCTTTTAGGCGTAAAGCTCGAGACTCTAATAAACTAAATGTAATTCGTAATTTATCCGAAACTGATGCAGATAAAATTAAAAATAATTCAAATAAATCTGAGAATAATACAAATAAATTTGATAATAATACCAATAAATTTAACAATAATACAAATAAATCCGAAAATAACATGAATGTATCTGTAAATGAAGCAAGTAAAAATATAGAAAGAACAATCAAAGATAATTGTGAAATAACATCAAAAGAAATTTCTAATAATTCTTCAAAGAATGAGAATGAAATAATAGAAATAAAAAGCATATCAAATTCAACATTAAATGTGAACAAATTTGAATTACCAAAAAATTTTGCTACTTTGGCTAATATACAAGTTCTACCATTAGATAAATTAACAACAACATGGAGTAATGTAAATTGTAGTACTTCAATAGCTGTACAAGTAAATCTTGATGATAATGTACAAATGCAAAAACAAATTGGAGAAGGAGATGTCAATCAACAGAAGAGTACAGAAATATCTACTCAAACTGAAAACAGCAATGAAAATGATGATGAAAATGATGGTCAACTATTTTATATACCTTTACAAGCTGTTACAAGAAATGGACCGAATTTGGTTCAGGGACAACAATTAATTCAAGGTGTAGCTGTAAAGCTTGGTACTGAAGGACCAAATGGTCCTAATCAAAAAGTTCTTTTAAGAGCAAAATTGGTTACAAAACCTCCATCAACAATTGCACGTTGTCCTCCTGTAGGCACAGTACAGCCTACAACTCGTACACCACCTAATTCTACACTTATAACAACTGATCATTCAGTACCATCTACTTCTTCAAATACAGCATCAATTGTTACCACATCTAATTCTGAACCTCAACCATCTACTCCAACTAAAAATGAGAATATAGCGCAAACTGCAAATAAACAAAATGTAGGAACTGCATTAAATATAGGAACTGAAAAACTACAAAAGTCTCCAAAAAATTGTAGAGAAAGAAAAACCTCAATTGACTCAAATAAGAATGGGAAAAGGTAATACTCTAATGCAGAAAAAATTGCAATTTTATTTTCTTGCAGTTTTTATTAAACACATTGTTATATTTACGTTATGTTTATGTTATTTATGTTATGTTTATTAAACACATTCTGAAATTTTAGATGTCAAATCAAAGCAAAACAAAAAAGTTCTGAAATTTATTCTCCTACTAATAACGTAACGTTTCCAAGTGCAAAAAGTGAAAATATTGAAGCACGATTAGTTGAGGCTCCAACATTTCATCCTACTGAGAAAGATTTTCAAGATCCTTTAGAATACATAGACAAAATAAGGCCAATTGCAGAAAAATTTGGTATATGTAGAGTTGTACCACCACCTAATTTTAAAGTAAGATTCATTAAAAACTATTGTATTATTAAATACATATATTTATGAAATATAAGTACATTTTTTTTTTCTTTTAGCCGGAATGCAAAGTATCAGATGATATGCGATTTACTGCTTACAATCAATATGTACATCGTATGTTACATAGATGGGGCCCTAATGTAAAAGAAATGATGGCTATAAAAAAATATTTAGCTACACAAAGCATAACATTAACTCATCCACCTTGGGTAATTCATCCACAATTTTACATTTATGATTTGTCTCTATTTTTTTTTAACATACTTATTATTCTAATTATTTTATAGATTGGTGGTATGGAAGTTGATCTGCCCCATTTATATCAAACAGTTCAAAGTTTAGGGGGATTAAAAGAAGTTATTGAAAAGAAAAAATGGCAAAAAGTAGCTGATGGAATGAAAATACCAAAATCTGCGCAAGACCGTGTAACCAAATTAGATGATATTTACTGCAAATATTTGTTACCATATGATACATTATCTCCAGGTATTTATGGATAAATGTAAAAAATATGATAGTATTAAAAAACTATAATTTTTTAAAGTTATTTATTAATAATGCATTTTAACGTATTTTAAAATAGGAGAACGAGGTAAATTGTTTGATGAAGTCGAATCTGAGTGGATAAAAAGAGAAAATAAAATCTTGTTAAGGCAAAATGCGTCAATAAGTGAAAATGAAGACGATGAAGATGATGATAGTTCTGATGAAATCGAGGAATGCATTGTGAAAGTAAAAATTCCAAAATCATAATTATAATTATGTTTAATATAAAATATAAAATATTTAATTTTTTGAAATACAATTTTACAGGGTAGAAACATGCCGTTAAATGCCTTTTATCGCATTGCGCGTAACACACAACGTATGTGGTTTGGTGAAAATCAGCGATCTGCAAACGAAACCGAAGGTGCTTCTGCTGATGAGGTTGAAAGTGCATTTTGGAAACATGTTGCTGAAAGGAAACGACATGTTTGTGTACACGCTGCAAGCATTGATTCAAGTGGACGTGGTTTTGGATTTTCAGTTGCTAAAAATAGTCCATTCGCAAGACATCCATGGAATCTTAAAGTACTTACTAATAACGCTGGCTCAGTACTGAGAGCTTTAGGTCCCATAATGGGTATTAAAATATTTTCTTAAATTTTTATAATTAGAACAGAAACAGTTATAAATTGATATTTCTTTATTTACAATCATTTTAATTCTATTTATAGGTGTAACAGTACCAACACTTCATGTGGGTATGTTATTTAGTGCATGTTGTTGGTACCGTGATCCTCATGGTCTTCCTTGGATAGAATATTTACATACTGGTGCTAAAAAAATTTGGTATGGCATACCAGATGAGCACAACAATAACTTCAGAGAAGCTCTTTCAAAAATGGTTCCACGATATTGTAAAAATAAAACTATATGGCTACCTTCAGATACAGCAATGGTTCCGCCAGAATTATTAGTTGGTAATGGAGTATCACTATGCCAAACTGTTCAAGAACCAGGACAGTTTATAATTGTATTTCCTAAAGCATTTACATCGAGCATATGCACTGGTTATGTAGTATCTGAAAGTGTTTACTTTGCACAACCATCCTGGTTAGAAACTGCGGAACAAGTATTTAAAGTGAGTAAATAATATTTTTCTATTTTTTATTTTATATATTTTATAATACACCTATATAATTTTAAATAATTATTATAGGACATACAAGATAGCTGTGAACCATCAATTTTTTCATTTGAAAGATTATTATTTAATATCATTAATGACTCTAGATCTCATATAGAAGTATTAAAACAGGTAAATAATTATTATATAAAATATGTAATATAATAAATGATTTACAAATAATTATATTTACAGATTCTTCCAAGTGTAATTAAAATCCGTGAGAAAGAAATAAGTTATCGTAAACAATTAGAATCAATAGGTCTTACAAATACAGAAAGATTACCTTTACCAGATAGTGGAAAACGAAAGAAAGGAAAAAAAGTAAAAGAAGATGATGGCGACTTTGAATGCGAAATTTGTAGAGCTAATTTGTTTGTCTCATTAATCAGTAATTCACAAGATGATAGCGTTTATTGTTTACCACATGCATTGCAATTATTTAACAGAAAAAAACAAATTTTAAAACATTATATTCTAATGTATACATATAACGAGGTAAGTATATTCTTTTTTAATATTAATAAATTTAAATGATTTTTGCAAATTATGATTTCAAAAACGAAATAAATTTTTATTTTCCAAATAGGAAGAATTAAATGACTTGATTCATAAACTAGAAGAAAGAATTGAAGCTAAATCTAAAAAGTCTAATCAAATCAAACAAACAAAGTAACAAAATTACAAAGTTATTTATTAAATTACGTAAGTAATAATTATTTATTACTCTATCTAATGATAATTATAAAATTTTATTTTACATATATTATATATTTATATCTATCATATTTATTGTTCTTATCATAGTAATATAATTGTAAAAAAAAATTCTTTTTCGTAATTTTAAAGCAAATAAACTTGAGGTACTTGAAGAATTTAAAAAATTTAATAATTTCATGTGAACCTCAAATAAAATTCTTAATTTTCAAAATAAGAGGATTACTTTTTATCATATGTAAATCGTACTTCAAATTAGAAGTACGATATTTAAATATATATTTCCTTGAATTTTATTTTCGTATATTATAATTATAAATATAAGATACATGAGTACATAATAAATATATATAATTATATTTCAATAGTTTACAGAAATATAATCTTATTAACCCTTATCCATCTCTTGTATGATAATTTGACACACTTTTCATATAAAATGTGTAAGATCACAATATAAAATATCTACACCTGAGAATAAGTTATACAAATAAAAATATAGTGTATTTTCTATTAGTAAAAGAATTTTTGAATTTAACTCTTCATCTTTTCATTATAGGTATTAATCTTGTATCACTATGTCATTTTGACATCAAGGGACAAATTAAGTTGAAAAAAATGAGGGATGGATGAAGGTTAAATATTTCTTACAATAGGTAAAATCTATAAAATGCATTTAAGAATTAAGTAAATAATAACATAATAGCGTACTTGTATATGCAAAATTTATTATGAACACTTTATGATAATAAAGTAAAAATTATAATATTCTCAATATGAGAACATATATATTAAATAAATTTCTTTGATAAATTATATCATTATTATCAAATAAACATCACATGATAAACTCGTAGCATTATTTTTTAAATTTATTATATATGTTAATAAGCTAAATAATATATAAAAAATGATTTATGACTAATAAATTATTAATACTGTTTTTATTCATATACATTTATGTATATCATGAAAAAATAATATTAGATAATAATTATGGCTATTTACGCAAATTCTGACAGAGAAATAGTTAATTACATTCAGTTTTTTTTTTTAAATTAATAATAATTTATAAAATATACACAATTTTTCAATGTTCATATTATCATCTATTATTATGCTGTATGTTTCTAATTTAAACATAATGCTTTATTATTTAAACATAAATGTATATAAATAAGATTAATTGAGAAATCTATTACTAAACGAAAAGATATAATTATGTTACTTTTAGATAAGGAACTAATAACATGTGATGATTGTAATTAAATAATTATAAAATAAATTTTCTTTTAAAGTTATTTGTTATATATATATATAATATGTATTTGTTTTCTATGTATTATTTACACTCTTTAAATTTTTAAGTGTTAAAGTACGAATTTATTTTGTGAAATAATGTAAAAAAATAGATTCAAAAACAATTTTGCAAACACAAATTATATCTTTAAAAATAAAACATTCATAATAATTATTAACATTTTCATTAAAAAATGAAAGAAATACAGATTTAATAATTAAATTGACATATAAAAATATGTACAAATTAGCAGTAAATAGTATATAATTAGATGTGGAATGATTTTTAAGAATAAATAAATATTGTATTATTTTAAACTTTACTGTTCTCTACGTTGCAATATATTAGATAATATTTGAGTAGAATTCTCACCATGTTTAATTACATCATCTTCGTCAGAACTAAATTCCGTGTTTAAAAGATTTGTTAGCGATGTTGATTTTTGAGTTAACAAAGGCAAATTTGTGTCAATTCCCTCTTCAGTTTTTAAATTATTACTTGAAAGGGAGTTTACTTGTAATTCTAAATTTTCAGCTTTTTTATTTCTATTTGATAATGCTTTTTGTATAGTGTGTATTGTGATTCCACAAAGGCACATTAACAATCCTATAAAATTAAGATCACTCATTTGATCACCTTCCCATTCAACAGCCAATATTAGGATACATATTTCCTAGAAAAATAGTAATTAAAAAATTGTAAAAATATTAAGATTGTAAAATATTAATTAAAAAATATTAATATTTTACTTGTATATTTCAATATTAAATGAAATTATACAATATCATATTTACCTTAATTATGCCAATAATTGAAAGTGTAAGACTAGAAGTATAGGTAACAACTAAAAATTCCATAACTTCCATATGGAAAGCTATAATACTACTTCCAAATATAGCAGTTGTAGTCATTGTAATTGTTTGAACATCATTCCAATCTGTACTTTTAAAACTATTGTATAGATGAGGTCCTAAAAATAAGATGTTATTTTCTCACACAATTAAAAAAAAAACAGGATTTTAATTTATATACAATTACCTTTATAACTGTTCAGTCGAAAAATATTTCAAATACAATTTGTTCTGTTCGTTCTGTTAGTTAGTTTGTTTCTGTGTAAAGTAAATATGATAGCCAATTATTATTTTAAAATTATGTGTTCCATTTAAGAAAAATAGTGTTGATCTTCATATGTCCTTTACAAGTCCATTTAAAAACAAAGTACAATAAATTACCATCCTCTCAAAATACAACAAATTGTATTTGAAAGATTTTTTGAATAACAATGAAAATAATTGCATTTATAGATCAAAGTGAGGTACTTTATATATACCTTCAAACCATATCATCATTGGTACAATGGGTAATAACATCCATAACTGCATATAATACATCATGTCAATTGGACTTTTCATTCCAAGTTTAGATTTTTGCATAATTAATTGTGTCATAGTCCACCGAATACCACTTGAAAATGATGCTAAAAGACAAATTATGAACCCAAAAATTCCAAATTGTGTTGATTTATAGGTGAACATAAATAAACCTCCTGATATCATTATTACAATACATGTTAATGTCCAAGACTGTAACAAAATTATTTTTTTTTAATATATTGTATTTTAAGTATTCATATAAGAAATTAATATAAATACCTTTTTTTCTAATTTCAAAACAAGTGCAAATCCAAGAATAAAAATTATGGTAGTTGATTTTGTCATAGTATATCTAAATAAGAATATAAATTATTAACATTACCATACAGTAGTAGATACATTTTTTTTTATAATGTAAAATAACATGCACATACAATGACATAGTAATTAATGAAATTGCCCAATTTGATAGACCAACATCAAGGCCACTAGCTATGCCAACTGGCATAACCATTCTTATTATGCTTTGAAAGGGAAGTTTAAATTGTTGTTTCTTCCAACATGTTCTAATACATCTTATTAAAGCAGATAATAAAAATTTTACTAATAAATGACATATCACCACAATAAATGGAAAATGAAATCCCTACAAAATTAATGCATATTCAAAATAAAATCAAATAACAAATTTTTATAAATTACAGATATCTTCACTTACATATGTGTTATAAAGCCATTGTACATAAAATGTTAAACCTACTGATAAGACAAAATAGCAAAGAATTAATACAATAATTTGAAAAGTTTTTTTCCAAAAAGGTATTTCTTTTTTTGATACATTTGAAAATTCTTGAGTAGGTTGAAGAAAATAATCTGATGTATCATCTGCATCTTTTGCAACTTGATATTTTATATATGATCTTGTCATACTTCAGAGAAAAATAATCTGTAAGTATAAATTTATGATATTAAATATAATATCAAATGGATGTATATATTGTTAAATGAATCTATTGTTTTTAAATAAAATATAATAATAAATTCATTTATTATATTACTAAAATACACATTCATTTACTACATGACATAGATAAAAAATAATAAATCATTAAATAGTATTTACAAAATATTCTATGCACTGCTTATATTTTTTTTAACTTAAATCAACAATATTGTTTAATTACAATATATGATAACATTATGCAATGTAGTAAATATAATGGAATATTGTAACAAATATATTAATAAACGTACCGTTTTATAGTTCTTTAAATACATAAAAAATTTTTGTAAATTGTTATATGTTTAATGTTAGACATCTGTTATTAAATTATATGTTTAATAATAGAAATAATTGTATAATAATGACAGAATTCGTATTCATTCTGTAAATTTATAACATATTCAAAATTATAAACGAGATCACTAAAAGGGAAGTAAAATTAAAATATATATCGTTATCACTTACTTGTATTATGTGACATACGATATAAATGTGAAGTCACGTATAAACATAACCTAAAAATTACAATAGAAATATTACATACCCCAAACTAATAAGTATTATCAAGGAAATTTTCTTATCAGTTGCAAATTTCTCGCGATGATAAAATTATTTATAGAATTCTTTAAATTTTCATAGTTAAATCTTTTAAAACCATTAACTTTAAAATATAAACCTAAGTATTTAATATAATTTTATTTATAATACATTATTGTTTAAAAAACATCACTTTTAATTTTATAAAAAAATTTAATTATAGATAAAATATAAATATTGAATAAAATTGATAGTTATAAATAGTAATAAATATTGTACATATTTTTCCATTTAATACTTTTGGGTATTTGTATATTTTAATAAATATATTTGTATTATTTGTATATTTTAATAAAAATATACAAAATCAATGACCATAAATGTTTATTTTAAAGTATATTTACACTGAGTAATAATGTCAAATAAAAAATTCAAATATTTTATATATATTAAAAATTGTTTTGTATAATCTTTTCAAAAATTGTTCATTTATACTCAGTATAAATGAAATATACATATATAATTATTTTTTGTTTTATAAAATATATTTTAAAAAATTAGCAAATAAAATTGTTTGTCAGTTAAATACAGATTACTTTATACATTCATTTATCAGAAATTTGATACTTTTACTATGATTTGAAGACACATTCCAAATTTAAAATAAGAAAATACAGTGATTTTAAATATATAAATTAAAAATAATTCAATGAAACATTAACATATTATTCAATTAATAATGGTACTTTTCTTTCATTCTACTTGGATTGTCTTCAATTCATGATGTTATATTCTAATAAGAACCTGTCGTATACATTAATTGATGAATACACATATACAGGATAATTAGAAAAACAGTATGTTACAGTTGACCTAAATATAATCAATTGCATATTTTTATTATACATATATAATTAACCGCTTTTTATTTATATGTTATCTACGATCACTACGTCCACCATTTCTATATCCCCCACGGCCACGAGAACTAGTTTTTGTTGTAACAGTTGTTTTTGTTGTTGAATCTCCAGAATATCTAGCAGATCCCCCTGGAAGTCCTGAAGTATTACCACTATTTCCACTAGTGCTATTATTATTATTGTTCCCACTCTTTGTTGTTGTAGAACTACCAGAAGTACCACTTGTAGGTGTTGTTGAATTACTTTGAATTGCCTATGATAAAGTAAAGTAATAATAATATTAACAAAAAGATTAAAAACAGCTACATTTGAGCTATTTGCCAAATTAAAAATAAATCGATTATTATTAACATTTACTTAAAAGGTATAACTATATTGAACAATATACCAATGGTTGTCTTCCAGGTTGACCAGAAATATTATTTGCATTTCCATTATTTGTAATGGTATTGTTAACATTACTACCAGGTGGACCAGATCCACTTTGATTAATCATTTGTTGTGCTAAAGCAGGATTTGGTTCACTCATGTTTAACTGTTCATTTATTACCATACAAAATTCTCCTATTTTTTGTATGTCTCCATTTTTTCCAGAATATAATGTTAAACATTGTCTCCAAACAGATGCGTAACCTTTTGTTAATCTAACAATATCCCCTGGTACTAGAAGTTGTCCAGGTTCGTCCCAAATTGAAACATTCATACATGCTGTGCTGTCTGCCACTTTAAACGTTCGAACTTCGCGGTTTTCTTTGGTGATAGTAGGATGACCAACTTCCAGAACAATAAACACCACGTTAATGTTTTTTTGACCCGGTCGTATGTCTTTTATTAGTACGTATTCCATTGTTTTAACAATCAATATGCACTTTACACTAGCACTCTTTACGAATAATTACTTGTACATGTATATCTGAAAATACGTCAGATATACCTTGTTACTTTACGTACTGTTTAAGTTAACTTCCCTATTATCCTCAATATGTATCCGATATAATATACTATATCAATTTCTTTCTACCAGTACTTAAGTCAACACTAATGAATGTTTAAAATATTTAATTGCGTAAAGTAAGAAAGAAGTTCATTAGAAAGGTAATACGGGTGTTATACTGTTGGTAGCTAGTAGAGTGAATGTCAGCCATCTTATTTTAGTTCGTCATACAAACACTAGCTTCGCTACTGTCCTATAATATGCGCGTCATCGAAATAATCTGGAAGCAGCTGGTTGTAACATGACTGTTACTGTTATTACTACATAGGGTAAAACTGATACATCTATTGAAAATACATACACACGCGCGCGCGCGCGCGCGCGTGTATATATATATACATATGTATTATTGCATTTATGCACATACATGATGATGTATACACAACTTACGTTTACTCGTAACTATATACAGAATTTACGCATACATTAAATGTATGCACTTTTATTTCATTCTTTTGCAATAATAAAACTATCCTTCTTGCTATTATGCAAAGTATACATTGTTTGTTATGTACGAAGATTATATTTAAATCATCTTTATGTTAGCTAAATCTATTGAAAAATAAGTTGCAAATGAATTGGAAAAGAAATTATTTCGTTTAATAATAAATGTAATTTAATTGTAAATTTATAAAATTTAACCTAACTGATTTAAAATCTGTTCTCTGAAATATTGTCATATCAGTGAAGTAAATGTACTCTATTACTACGAAGCCTGTGTTGCATTCGTTAATTGTTTAAAACATAAAAATATTTTTCAAAGATCCACTTATTGTTTAATGCTTATCAGTGTACTCAACAGATAATCATAAGTAATGATACTGAAGATTTTTATTAATAAGAACAAGCTAATATCAACATTGCACCTTTAGATAATGGACGTGGATGAATCCTTAGATCCGAAAGAATTAAAAGTTACTCTCGAAACATATAAAAAATTGGCAAATGATTTTGCAAATCATGATACAATTTTGAAGGTAAGAAATTTTTTCAAATTTATTTACATTTTATCTTAATGAAAATTTACTAATTCTAGGATAAAACAGTTTTGTCATATGTAGCATACGTTTTAGAAGTACCCGATATTGAGATTGTTAATTTGAGTTTAGATACTTTGGAATTATTCGTTAAAAATGTGGATAATTATGTACATATAACCTCTACTTTCGGAGTTCGTGAAGCGCTAGACGCAATTATAAATAAATATAATGTAGATGAACCAAAGATATCTAAACGAGCCCAATGTATAAAAGATGATATAGAAAGAATGAAACCACCAATATATAATTTACGTAGCAGGTGTAGGAGAGTCATAGAACCTAAAAAGTTGAAGACCCATGTGATTGTATTACATGTTCAAGGTTTATTACCGGTAAATATAAGTATGTATATGTCCTTAATTTCATATATTTAATATTTTATACAAATTATATGTGTTATAGGAAACTCGAGCAGAGTTAGAGGCAATATTAATAAGAATTAATGGATTAGTTTCTCTTGTAGTTGATGTAGAACATCAGCGTGTTACAATGCGTACTTTAAGTTATGTTACTGCAAAACAAATTGCAGAAGCAATACAAAAAAATTCTGAAAACATGGAAGCAAGATTAGTAACAAGAAATAAATTTAATCAAGAGTATCTTGTTAAATTGGTAAACATTTGTATTTCATAAATTTTAACATTAATTTGATTTATTAATAATATGTGTTATTATTTAAAGATTCATACAGGAAATAATGGTGATACTGAAGACATGCCAGATTACTTACCTGAAGAAGATGAGCAAGAAGATGAAAAGGAAGGAGTTGTATCACTATTGACTGGATTAAGACAAAGTGCTTCATCATTATACAAATCCACTGCAGAATTTCTACATAATTCATTTTATTGGTAAATCTACAAATTCCAATGTATTAAATACTATTTTTTATTCTATTATCAATGAACAATAGAAACAGAATTATGATATTATAATTATTTGCAAATATGTTTGCATATTTTACTATATTTATCTATATCAATTATTATCAATCAATGATAATTTAATATTTTTAAAATTTTTATTCTTATTTTGACATTGAATTTCAAATTATTCATTTTTTATGGCATTTAATGTTATGTTCAAATATTCGTTATACTTATTAAAATAGCTTGAGTATTAAGAAATGCAACTAAATTTAGTTCTTATTACATTTGATAAAAATCAGATATTCATTGTTCATTTTTTATTAAAATGTACATATGTATTAAAATTTGTAATTAAGCAGAGTGACGAAATATAGAAGAAATTGCAATGTCTAAGTATTTACTTGAAAACTTTTACATGTTCAATGATAGAATGAAAAACGTTGTAATTATTAATTATAAAACGTTGTTTTATGCTGAATAGATATCGATTAGTATCAAGTAAAAAGTAATTTATTTTAAATTATGTTTAACATGTATAATAATTAAAGTATCAAATTATTTGTATGTATTTATAGCAATTTTTCCTTGATAGTAAGATCTTTTTACCATGATATGTATATTTCGTTGTTAAAAATAGGCTGTGCAAATATTTATTGTATCTTAATAAGTTAATGTATATTTACATATAAAGTAAAATAATAACTTAACGTTTACTTAAGTAAAAATTTCAAGTTAAATAACTGGTTCCTAAATGATAATATATATTATGACTAATACTTTATATCTTGTGAAAAACGTTTTATTTTATTTTAATGACATCAAATTAACTGAATAACTTTACAGTGTTACTAAGGTTTGTAATTAATTTAAATATATTAATTATTGTAAATCAACTTTATTTGTTTATAACACAAATTTTGTGTATTGCTTCTATTATTAAAGAATAATAGAACTAGTCTGTTTAGCTGCCACTGCACAAAAAGGAACAATTTATGCAACTACCCGCATAAATATAATAGATACAATATGTATGATTATCATAAAGTACATCTTTGTATATCTTATTAATTACTTCGTCCAAATGAGCACATCAAAATGTTATATCATATTTTAATTATTATTTTCTTAAGTTTATGTTGTATTGTCTATATTTACAATAGTATAGTAATTGTCATTAAGGCAATTCGAGTTTCAAAGCAGGTACAATAGATGGATGCAGAACACTACTTTGGACAATCGAGTTAACGACATTATCTAGTTTTGCACGTGTAATTACGATATATATTGTTATTAATTTGAAAGAATGAGTATGACTTTTACATACAGTCAAATACTTGAGTTTCAGTGTGAAATTCAGATAATCTGCACTGTTTTGACAATATAATACTTCTTATACTAGTATTTTTTTAACATAGTCATTAAATTAGATTGTTTTCATTTATTAATTGAGAAATGAAACATTAAAATTTGTTACATACAATATTAATGCATTCTGTAGTAAGATTATTGGTAAAAATTTTAATGCATCAAAAATATTTAATGACTTTGTTGCAGTAAAATATTTCTAAAGTAATACTTCGTATTTATAATTTAACTTTATTAGAATAGCAAAATATTTATTGAGTTGAAAAATTATTGTACTAATGTGATTCTATTTAATTGCTTTATATTGCACATGACAATTAAATTTTGTTATTTTATTTCAATAACCACTATTTGGTGTACCTTATGAAAGTTGTCACAGGCACTTATGTTGTAAAATTTATTTAATAATTGTCATTCCATTACATATTTTCTAAATCATTTTCAGAAATATATTTTTCTAATGCAACATTTATTTTTGACTTCATTGTATTTATATACAATACCTCAATTATAAACTATCAAATACTATATGAATTTATTGTTTGTCCAATTGGTCTCTACACTATTGTAGATTTTGTTTATACATATAAGTGAATGCAATCTCAAATTAATTCTGCATTCATTGTACGAATGACCGATTCGATTTTAATTGAATATTTTTTATTAATATGAAATAAATGCAACATATGGTTGGTATTAAATTCATAACTAATTAGTTCAAAGTTCTACATTAACTAAAAGGAACTATAAAAAAAGAAAGTAAAAGATAATGGAATGAATATTTTAAGATGATTTTCTTCATATGAAAGCATGAGATGCATGTATTTACAAATAATACTATATAGTGACATGTTACTACACATGTCTCCATAAATTTTCATTTTTGCTGAAGATATCACCGATTTACACTTTATATCTTTCCTAGAAAAAATAATTATTGATTTAAATGTCCATTTTCTATAGCGTACAATAAATTATACCATAGATATTGATAGAAAACGTATTATAATAAATTTCAAAAATAGCAATTTAAATTATAATTAAGATTTAGAATGTGATTTCATAAATTTGTTTCAATAACTGTCCAATATTTTGATAATATTAATGTAATGTTTCGTTGATAAATAATACGTAAAATTAATGTACATGTATATCTGACATATATCTTAAATTGATAAATATCTACAATATTTAACACAGAATGAGAGCATACGCTACAAAAATGCACTGGCTGTTAGGTACTTATATTATATCACTCGTAAATGAGATATAAAAATCCTGTTAATCTACACGCTACTTTCTACTTTTAAATTTGCACCTACTGGTTGAGATGCAATTGTAATCTCACTGATTTCATCTGTTTCTGATTGACTTGATGTATCAGAGACATCATCTATTTCTTTCCTCTAAATAAAAATAAAAAATGTATATTATACTGTACTTAATACGGTAATATTAATAATGACTATTTTAATTTACCTTATGAGAATAGTGAATATTACGAAATACTCTTTGCATATCGGGATTACTTTCTAACGTAGAGGATTGACTGGACGGAGGATGTGAATATTCGGAAGTATTTTCCTCATCAGAAGCTAATACTCCTTCTATTCGTACTGTTGCATGTTTAAATCTTCTTAATCTACATCCAGGACCAATAGGTCTCCTTGCAATGCTTTAAAATCATAATTCATTAAATTAATATGGTTATGAATTAAATGCTCATTTAATATCTTTTCAAAAAAAAATACCTTCTTCTTCTTAGAGAATAATTATACGTGTAACTTGGATCTTCGCCTTCTTCATCTGACCAACTTTCTTCACATGCATCATCTTCACGATCGCATAAAGTATCCATATTTTCAGAAGGCCTTGTTTTAATATCTGATTGCTCTTGAGATGTATTATTAACAATAATTCCACAAAAATGTCCAGACAATTTTACAGATTCTTCTTTACCTCTGAAATAAGCAATTATCTATTATTTTTAATTATTATTTATTATGTTTCATATATTTATACATGTGAATATATATTAAATATGTTTTACCTGTGTTGTATTACATCATCACAATTTCCATTATCTATAGGAGAAATAAGACGATTAGCATTAATAATTTCACTAACTTTTCGACCAAGTGTTTCAAGGTTATCATCATCACTACAGTCCTTTAAACGTTCATTTCCATTTGCATGATTTTCATTTGAAGGTTCAGGACTGGAACAAGGACTAGATTGCATTCTGTAATGAGCTTCAGATAAAACTGAATTTCCATTTAAACATTCTGATGTTTGTTTATTGAGGCTATTTATAGAAAGTTTTTCTGTTGATGAAATTGTTATTGTATGTCCAATAGGATTAAAATCAGTTTCGTTGATATCCATTATGTCTGTCTGTGTTTGATTGTCAACAAAACGCGCACATACTTCTGTACTCTGAAAACAAATAGACGTATTTACAGTATTATATTTTAATTTTATTAAATAATGTTTTCACATTAGAAACATACTTTTCTTTCACGATGTGGACTCGATCGTGGGCTAGAATTTACACCACATCCAGATCCTACTCTACGATGCCTATATTTGCGTTGCTTAAAACTATTATTAGGCGCTAAAACGGTCTCTGGTTGATTAGATTCATTTAATTGGGTATACATAGTTGCTTTTATAGGAGTTTGTGGACAATCTGTCGGGGATGGTGGAGTTGTTGGAGTAGATGATGTTGAAAACTGAGGATTACGTCTACGATGAAGTCTTTCCTGAGCCTTTAAAAGAGGATGTACAAGTCGTTTTTTACACTGTTTATATCCACTTTGTTGTTCTCGTCTAAGATAAAGAAAATGAAATATATTAAAATTATTTATCATTAATCATTCCAACTCTTTAATTTATTACTTACTTAATTACGTCTCGTTCACGCTGTTCTAATTGCAATAAAACAGCGCTTAATTCTAAGTACAAATTATTAGTGCGTTCAAGTTTACGTTCATAATGTTCTCGAATATCTTGAGCATGTCTTAATTCATCCTCACGTCGTCGAATGAGATCAGCTTCAAATCTTGGACTACTACAACTATTTGTTTGCATTTGTTTCATGTGATCTCTAATTTCTTTTTTCCAAGATTGCTGTAATTATAAAAATTATTAAAATCTTTTAGTGCTTGAGTAAATTTTTTCATCTCTATTTTTGAAGTTTTTCAATTTACCTGCGTCTTAAAATAATCATCAGGCTTTGTACATAACACTTCAGCTGCTGCAATTCCAAGATGAATTTCAATATGTTTAAATGAAGGTCTATTACGTGGTTTTGCAGCCCAACATTGTTTTACAAGTAACCTATAACCCTCTGGGCAGCTTGCAGGAATTGGTAGATGAAGAGAATTATTGCCCACACCCCAAATTATTGCGGAAGAATCCACATCTTTGTAAGGTATTTCTCCACTTAAGAGTTCCCACAATACCACACCGTACGACCATATATCTACTTTCTCAGAACAAGGTTCATTTCTGATGATTTCTGGAGCCATCCATGCAACTGTACCAGCAAAACTCATTCTTGTACTAATTTCATTCCATTCTCTACTAGTTCCAAAATCACTAATTTTTACAATTTCTCCTTGTCCTATTAACACACTAAAATCGTAGATAGAATTTAAAACATAAAAAAATATTGTACTGCTAAAGATAAAGACATTCTTATTTTATTAAAGTAAATAAAAACTAAAGTAAAATTAAAATAAAAATTTGTAAGTTTAAAATTGTATATGAATTTTATTATATTAAATTTAATAGCATACTTTGGACTTTTAAGATCTCTATGTATGATTTTATGTGCATGAAGATAGGCCATTCCAGCAGCAATTTGTTTTGACCATGATACTAAGCGAGGAGGTGGAACTGGTTCTCCAGCTCTAAGAAGATCATATAATGGCCCATATGGACAAAATTCCATTATTATACAGTAACATGGTGCTTGTGTACAGACACCTCTGAAAATATTTATTATTTATATTTAGTATTTATTTTTATACCATTAACTTTTATAGATGTAATATAATTAAACTTACTTAAATTGAACAATATTCGGATGATTTAACTTCCGCAAATGCCGTATATCAGTTTCACGCGGCTCTCGTACTTTTTTTACAGCTACAATTTCTTTGTTTAATTTTCCACTAAATACTGCTCCTTGAGCTCCAGATCCAAGCCATTGAAGTTCACTGATTGATTCAAATGGTATTTCCCAATCATCCGCTAATATAATTTAATTTTATTTTGTAAACATTTAATATATTATAAAAAATATATTAAATCTATAAAAAGATAATTACTTACTTTGATGCCCTTTAATTTTTTCATTAACAGCTGCTTTTGAAAGCATAGTCCAAACTGGACGCATGCATCCTAATATACCCTCTACCCAACTTGATCTTTGTGCATCTAAAGTACCAGAACCTGGAGTGCATTTTGTTGCAGTTTCACTAGAGTTACTATTGCTTTCCGAATTGCTATGATTGTTTTTAGGTAATTGAGCATCACGTGGATCAGGAATAATAGGACCTCCTGCAATTCCACTCAACTGACCTAATTCTTCTTGGATACATAACATGCTGAAATAAATAATCAAAAACATTAAAAGACTGAAAAATCTTACTGTAAGAAATGTTAAAATATTAATGAACTTTTATTAAATAAGAATTTTAAGGATTTTTTTTTTTATTGAAACTTTATCTGAAATTTTGTAAATTAAAATATAAATTTAGAAAAAATAGTTGTAAGAATTGAAACTATTCTTTATTATATATAATTTTTTGAAAGTTTTTAATTTAATTTTGAATGAAACTTTCAAAGCCTTATAATGAAATGTGTATATAATAATAATAAACTAAGCAATGATCAAAAAGGTAAATAATGCAATTTTGCAAATTTCATTCAAAATTTATTTATTTTTCAAAACTTCTTTATTAATTCATTAATTTACATTAATCAAAAGATTAATGTTTTTTATTATTTATAATTATAATCACTGAACTTAAATTTGTCTCTAAGGGTAAATATGACTGAAAAATATGTGTAGATTTAGTCATATCTGAATTAAAATTTTTATGCCTTATTGTACAACAAACGAGTTGTTACATCTATGTATAATCGATGTAAGCATATATATGTATTAAAATCAATTGTTAAGTATCATACAATACAACTAATATATAAGTAAAATTAATAATATTACATCGAAACTATTAATCGTTGACATGATTTTTTTAAATGACTTGTACACCTGTCAAACATTTAACCTGTGATCGAGTCGTAAGTCAAGTAGCTATTATAAGCAACGTGGTACGATAAAACAAGTCCTTAATATGTGTAATGTATGTTACTCGCATGTATATATACTATGCGTATTGTGCTACATTATTTAATAATAATATTTCGTATTTATTGGAAATGATGAAATTACACAATAAAACATGTTTAAAAAAAAAACTAAAAAGGCACGACGAAAATGACATAAATCGTGTAACTATTAAAACTCTAGAATATAAATATATTTGATAAATTGAAAAAGCAATACAAGTTTCTACGGATGTGTTAGTGCGGGAACAAGATCGAAGTCGTCAACTACGATGCCGTTATCGGAAGCGCATTCCTTGACTTGGCCTTCATCCTCACCTCTTCGTACCGACATTGTTTGGAACAACCGTATCGGGTTTCCGAAGGAAAAATCGTGTAAATACCATCGTACTACGTGTTGGATATATATATATGATCCTTGACTCATATACTGAGAGAAAGTGTCACAAAATCATGCCACTGATTAAACGTTTGCACGATAAACAAAAAATAAATATAATAAAACTATATAGGATGCATACGACCACGAAACATATCGTTGACTAACAAGTTAGCCGACAGAGGGCCACATTTACAGTGTGGTTCTAGGTATATGATGCATGACGATTAAGCGGTATTATTCGTAATTATAACATTACAATTTGGCAATTGAAATATATGATTGTGCGATATTTTTTATGGTACACGTATAAATAAAATACCAGTAAAATATTACCGGAAATAATATTATTATGCAGTAAAGCCATTTTGTGATAGCTAAACCACTTCAATTTTGAATCGTAAATTTTTACCTATAGCAGGTAATAGGATTGCGCATACACGACTATATATGCGTAATTTAATATAACAAAGTACATACGTCGTTTTAGATCCATTGTATATGATTATGTTATATTTAATATTGTGAAAGTTTTATATTCTTACCTGTTGGTGAATATATGTGTTTCTGCATGAGAAGGCGATAGAACCACTTGATTAACACCCGATGACGCTTCTGTCTCCTGAGATTCAAATTTGTACATCTCAGGTTGAGACAGTGTTTCTGTTTCGGCGGGGGTACGCATGATTGCCTACTGTCTTGTATTCCAATCCTACAACAGAATTTATCATTTGATAAATGATACAACTTGCGGATATAATTTTTCCACAATTTTAAGAAAAAATTTTCGGATGATTGTTGTTTGCACCTATATATTGTCAGAAAATAATATTACAATGCGAAAACTGGACAAAAAAGAAAAAAAAAATGAACAAGAAATCACCTTTGGTATAACATGGGGAGATTGGGTTCAATGGAATGCCGATCTAGTAAGAGGCGTGGTATGTGACCCTCACATACCGAACAATTTTTATTTTTTGTGCAGATTTTTTGAGTTAAACCAAATCATAATTAAAAAAAAAAAGAAAGAAGATGGTTCTTCCCAACAAACTTAGTACAGAAAGCAAAATGAAATATTTAATTCAAATTTAAATACAAGTTGCCTTTTATTTAATAAATTACAAACAAATCATTTGAAACACTAAATCTATTGTTTGTGAATTGTCGCTTTATAGATGAAGATTGAATACGATGTAATAGTACGTTTCTATGCAACTGACATTGTAAAATGAAGCAAAATGAAAACTTTTTATATATCGTTTTTATATATCGTTTTAATGTATACTTCGTAAATTGAGCATCGGTATAAATGTATCGTTATATCTAATAACTTTGTCTAACAGCATGAAATGACGTTCAATAGTCAAAGATTACTGTTTTATATTTATTGTTTCGTTTTTTAATTGTAAAACTTTTATAACTTTGTTACGAAGATATTACAATAGGAATATAGAACAAGTGGATTAATTAAAAATCCATTTGGTTTCATCAAAACTTCTATCAGGCTCCGATTTAAGCAGCACGGCACCCTTTTGTGAAAAAAAAAGGATACAGAGTTTTACATAGTGAGTCATTCATAGGCGTGTCTTAGGGATTAATCCCCAACACCTGTGCTGAAGTCTAGGTAAGTTCTAATATGTATATTGAGAACAACCCTCAAACCTAAATCTGCTGAGAAGATATATTTTAAGTACATGTTAATATTATTTTAAAATCATTATTTTACTTTTAAAATTGAATGTAAAATTTTTTTGTTACTATAAGATACATTTTTAATGCTGTAACTTTCACATAACAGAATGAGTTGCTGAAAATTTTGCCAAATCGATGTTCCAAAAGAATGAATACCCTTTGTATCCCTTGTTTCTTGAATAGACTATTCTCGTGAGACAAAGGAAAGAACGAACTGTAATGAGTAGGGATGCTTATTGTGTATCCTGATTTGTCGGTTTACTGATCAGGGTGCCATAATATCAGCGTGTAAGTGAATGTTACATTTAATGTTATAATACGTATATGTGTATTACAAAACAAATTAGAACGTATGTAAGTAATTGACTAATATTAAAGTGGTAAATCTAATAAAACTAATAGAATATATTACGTCAGCTTCAACCCTTTACATTTTCGTTACATGTGTGCGTGACTTCGTTATATTGAAAAGTTCTATCTAAAAATATTTTCCAATATTGAGATTGTAAAATGACTTAAATACGATAAAAAAACAGAAATTAATAATATTATATGAAAAAGGGAAATTATCATTGTCATCATTATTATTGATTATTATCATTGATTTATATAAATATATCGCTGCATTAGTTTAATGAACATGACTTCTTGAGAGGAAATGCGTTAAGGGTTAAAAGTGGAAAAAATTTTGAATTTGTTATCTTACGAAATGCAATCTGCGCGATAAAAACGACAATGGAAAAATATTCATAAAATTCTTTAATTGTTATTAGAATAAATTACGATTTTTTAAAAATATTTTGATTACGTAAAAAATAAGTGATTGCTATATGATAGGACTGTTTTGAATATATCAAATAGCCTTTATTCATTATTTATATATTAGATCATTTTTAATAATAAAATTTGATTAAATATGTTAAATATTTGATTAGAGTAACACGTACAGTTTTGCTGCACATCCTAGCGTTGAAATCACCCGATAAATTGAGTGATCGCGATGCTGTCTATAGCATCAGTGATTGATACAGTGATTGCCTGTGATTCTAATTGAGTAATATTTTGATTACATTTTCAAAATATTAATTTCAGTATTTCTTACTTGAACACGAATGAAATGAAGTTCAATATAAACTATATACAGGTGCAATGTAATAAAAGAAATATGCAAGAAAAACTTAATAAGTTTATTTTTCTTATCTAAAATTATTTTATATTTTGAGAATATTATAATTTTGAAAGGAATTTCGACATTATGCACGCAATACACACATGTACTTTTTGCATCTACGAGTCAAGTAAAAAGAATAATGTCAAAGATCTAATAATTTATCTTCAACAAATTTCTTATCTTTCTTACAGAAGATAAATTATTAAATCTTTGATATTGTCCCTTTTAACAACTCATAAATAACATAAATACAACTCATAAATGCAAAATGTGTATTGTATGATGTTAATTAAAGAAAGAAAATTATATTTTCAAAATATAAATTACAAATGGTTTTTTATTTTATATACCAGTACTCAATATTTCGATATTTTACTGGTCTTACAGAAAATCAGATTTTATTAATATTTACAATTGTGATTTTTTTATTTCAATATGCAGAAATTAATTCAGAAAACCTATTTCTGATCCAAGCATCGTTTCTTATTCGTTTTTTCTTTTTAAAAGCATTTTCATTCATACGAAAGTAATGGAGTTAAGGAGAAGGAGATAATAGGAGTACACTTCAAAGTGCCGACAGCTTGAGCCAAGTGACGCTTCGATGTTTGAAAGAGACGCATGAAACGTGCACCACTGCAACGGACAGAACGAGATTCGTGCTCAATGTAGAACGATCAGGAAGGTGAGCTTTCACTTTCCTCGAGCGGCTTGCACAAGCGACCATGGTCAGGGCGTATGACATTTGGTACGAAAAACTCGTCGAAGCATAAAGCGCCGAATATTTAAGTAGCAAGAGTACGAAAAAGTTACGCGTATTTGCAAACAAGAAAGAGGAGGAGAAAGAGTATGGAGAAGACTCTTTATCGATTAAGCTCCGGCAACCCCTTTTCTCTTACCTGTATAAACGGTATCTGCCGACAAAATGACGGCGATAGTGGCAATCTCCTACGAAGTATCCATATAATTGTATCTGGCGCCATACATTTGCAAAATCTTTGCAACTGCTAAGTCTGATACTGTAAGAGAGTTCCCGACTCTCAAAAAAACGTATCCTCGTGTTGCACGTCACAATAATCATGCAAATATATATATATGTGTGTCTTCACTATTTAAACAGTTATACTATTACATCCATTCGGAATTGCAGCAAGCTGAAAAAGCCGCGGATTTATTCTCCACTGACGGTCATGAAAACAACCCCACAACACCCAGACGCACGACGCGTCCAGCGGATACTAAACAAAATGGCGCGTACCATCGTCCATGGCTTCGACACCAGAGTGCGCCTGTTTTCTATGTGAGTGTGTAAGGACGACGGCTCTTTGTATTTAGCAGAGGGGGACAAAGTGCCGAACAGGTTCGCTATTCAAACCAAGCCTCTTGGTATTCGAGTCGCGCACACGAATATTACTACGTTCTGTGTGCGCAGGTTTACAGAGACGCATATATGCTTTTTAATAGAAATTCTATTAAGTATATTCTAAATTAATATGTTTTGATACTTTGTTTGTTTCAGTGACTTCAGTGACTCTTATTGTTAAATATGATTTAATAAGGTACAAATAGATATCAATATGTTATTTATTGCAAATATCTTTACAACTAATGATGTGTTTATAACAGAAGAGATGCGTCCTTGCATATGTTAGATGGCGCCACTATTCTGTATGCTACTTCTTTCAACCCCGCACTGTGAAAAGTCGCCAACCTAATGCTTTGGAATACTATTTTCCTGATTTTATAAAAGAAGAATGAATCTTATAAATTTTATGTTGATTATATAAACCTCAAGACGTATGAAATTAATTCATAACTAGAAACTTTGTCTTTTTTACAGCAATGTACACTATTGCTAGATTTAGAAGATTAGTAATGGAATATATTTAATCTTGAAGGTGTAGTCAGGACATGCGGGACATGAAGGGGCAGCAAACAAGTTTCTGACAATCGTAGTAGCGGTACCTGTAACGCTTGACCAATGCTAAAGAAAAGTGTAGTAGTGCATCTGCCATTGCTTATACAGTATTCTTTAATGCTATAGGTTCTTTCCTTTTTTTCTATCTTTACATAACGCATCTAAAACTGAAACCTTGAAATATCTTAGGTAGTTATAGAACAACTTTATTTAAATTATAGCAGAATTTTATTTAAAAATTGCAAAATACTTCATATTGAAAAATCATAAAAAATATTTGAATATGTTTACATTCTATAATACATAATTATATTTACATATATAAAATAGTTTGAAAGAATTAAATCATTTAATATATTAGTTAATAAATTTTCGTTTAATATATTTAAATATTTATAATTTCATTTTAAAAATTATATTACATAGTTTCATACTCCAATAGAGATGTATGATAATGTTCTCAACTTCGATTTTTCCTGGATGAATAAAAGAGGGGAAAAAGATGACCGCATTTCTTGGAAGTATTTTCGTTATTTCTTGGAAATGGTCAGAAATGGTTTCGTTCTGTTACTATGTTCGATGGATTCGGTCGCCCCTTCGCACAGGCGTAGAATATACCTACTCAAATCATAAGAGGGATGTAGTAGAGAGACAATTATTTCTTATTTTATCCCATTCTCTCCTAATAGGAACCATTTTCAATTTATTGCTATTTGTTTTTTCTATCTTCGTTTATTTCTTATTTTGTCTTTCTTATCGTTGCATCTTTCGATAATATATGTATATACATAATACTGAAAGTTGGTCGATTTTCTTGTGACGTTACAATTACCCTTTTGTACGTGTTCTTAACTCTGAGTATGCAATTTGAATTCTTAATTCGTTTTTGTGATACAAATAAAAATTTATATACATAAAAAGTTTGAAAAAGCTTATAATTGTCTTTTTATTTATTGTATTTCAGTTGTGCAACTTAATTTTAATTTATTATTGCTTTGCATGAGGAACCAATTCTTTGTAGTTTTTCACAACATTTTCAAGGATTGCAAATGCTTGTAGAAAATCATCTTCTTCTAAGCCAAATTGTTTGTATAGATGTAAAAATGCAGAATGAACATAAGATTTCCAAGCTTTATTTAATAATACGTCTAAAGAATAAGAAATTTGGGAATTATTTGTTATTAAAGCAAGAAATTTATCACGGTTTAAAAATTTTCGGTTTTGATGTAAATGAATAAACCAATCAGTCATATTCCAGTTTGCATATAAATCTTTTTCTTTAAATATATTTGTCATTATAGGATCTTGTTCTGATATTAGTCCACGTGTTATTAAAAAATTTGATACTGAACAAGTATAAGTATAGTGTGCTGTGTTGCGTAATGATTTAGATGGAATTTTTAGTTCAACATTAGTCAACTGTAAATTTAAGTTTGATATTCTAAGTGTTTGCTTTAAATGATGCATATATGAATTCCAATTACACACAGGCTCATAGCTTGCAGATGTTGCAGATATATGTGGACTACTTTTGATTGTTACTATTTTATATGAAGGATGACATGCTATCTGAGATAATAATGAATTTATATTATGGTTTATATGATCTACTGGTTGGAACACAGCTAGTAACTTTTCTGAAATAACTTTATTCATATCTCGTAAACTTGTAGGTGATTTCTTTAATGAATTGGTGCATATATTATATATTTGTTCATTTTCAATTAAAATATTAATATCACTTTCGTCGTAAAGTTTTGCTAAAGTTAATAGTGTATTATAATTTTGTGTACATACTTCACCAAATGAAAATGGTAATATTGTTGTGTTAACTATAGATCTTTTACCATATTCTGTACGCAATAGTTTTGTAATATAACTTCCAATGCCAGATCCTGTTCCTCCTGCAGAACTTAATAATAAGAGAAATCCATCAAAGTAATCTAATTTTTCTACTTCTTGTCTTACGCAATTTAATATCACATCGCTTAATTCATATCCTTTTATCAAATAACCAAATGCCCAATTATTTGCACAACCTCCTTCAGCTTGACAAATTACATTCGTTGTTGAATATGTCCATGAAGTATTTTTGTCGTTATAAATTTTATTTATTACTTTTTGTTCTGTATCTACAAGAACTGTTCTTGCTAAACGTTCGTTATTTTTAGAAATACCACTAAACCATTTATTGAATGTTTCTTCTGAATACTGATAATTGGTGTTATACGATACACCCGTATTTGTACATTCCAAATCAGATAATATTTCTGAGAATAATGTATGTCCCAGCTGATTTCCACATTGTCCAAATTGTATAGTAAGCATTATTGAAATATATTTATTCAATTCACTCAATTAGTTTATTATGTTATTCAAATACAAAAATATGTTTTCTTTGTTTCGTTCGATTAACATGCATGTTTGATGTGCGAAGAAATAGATATAATTTGATTGAAATCATTTATAAATATATAAATTGTTATATAGAAAAACAGATAAATATTTATGTTTGTTAAAAAGAATAATTCTTTTTGAACACAACCACACAATGTATTTTGAAACTTTATTCAGAGAAAACAAATTTAAGTTTAATCATTGACTAACTTGGACAGACTGAACATCTGCTTTTTCGTTTTCCATGTTTTGGGGGTCATCTGGTCCTTACCATTTTCGTGTCACATTCTACTATATCGATTTAGGTAAGTTCTGCACCGCAGCATTATTAATAATTAGAATTAAAATCAGAAAATCTGAATAATATTGTTAAATTTGTACCGAAAATTATTTATTGAATTAAATGTGATCGCTTTCTTATTTTTATAACTACTCTTAAGTGACCACTTTCTTAATTTTTGACTAATATAATTATTTTTTAAATTAATATTATATGCCACAGACTTATAAATACATCGACCAAACTTTAGAAGTGAATTTTTAAATAATATTTCTGAATATTCCAATTGTAATTAATATTTCTAATCATTTATTTGTTACAATTAGACAATAAATTCTCTTCTATAACATTTCTAAGTACTATTTAAAATTTTCAATTAATCATTTATAGCGATCGAGTCACTAATATATTTCTATGAAATTTTAATCAACTTATTAATCCCGTTATTAATGATCGAAAGGTTAGATCAATTTTGATCGATACGAAGACAAAAGAGCCAATCGAACACAAAATTTTAATCGAACTTTCGTCGCGTACGCATCGACAAAATTTTAAAAATGAGTTTTTAAAAGTGAATTTCTGAATATTCTAATTGTTTATACTATGAATATTCTAATTGTTTATGTAATAAATATTAAATGTAATATGTATGTAATATGTATGTATTTATTAATTAATATGTATGTATTTCAAATAATGTTTAATGCTTAAACATTATTTGAAAGTGTTACAAGTGTCAGAAGTGTTAAAAGTGAATTAGAAATGAACTTGTGGACTGCGTACATTGTTGAAGAGAGTTTGAGAAGCAGAAGCATCAGCAGATGTTTAATTCAGAAGTGTCGAATACAATTAAGTGTTACGCAATCAAATTTTATTTTGCAATTTTCAGTTCAACAATCGGTAAATCGCATGGATTAGTAAATTGTTAATCGGTTTCTTTGGTGTTGGGTGAATATTAATATAATTGCCATGAGTTGTATTCTACGTACATGATATATTTCGATAGTTACCATCCTTTAATAATTACCGCAATATACTTTATCTTCCTGCATGTACATACGTAATAATTTAACAATACTATTGCTATTTAAATATTATTAGATATTTTAAGCATTTTTTTTTTGAATTTATAATTAGGAAAATAATATTGTCTTTTACTACTAATTTGTTACACAAGAATATTTATTTCAATGTTTTAAATTAATCATTGTATCGTTTTCTTTTTTTTAACAAATTGCTGAAATTCAATGCAAGTGTAAATTATGACGTCTGATAAATATATAAAATACTGATGATATATCTTATAATATATTATAATGAGACCCGTGCTTAGTCATCGCCACATGGTTGGTCTCGGTAATTCATATCGTTTTACAAATATTAATGTCTCGAAGTGTTACTATTTGGAAAACGAGGAAAATTTCGATTTCTCCGAATATTATTCCGAGTATTTGTAAAACGATATTAAGTTAAGAACTACGCAACCTACAGTTCAGTTTAGGTAGTGTAAATTTTTTTTCTTTCTTTATTTCACGGTCTAAACTGGACTGTAGAAACAATTAGTTGATAAGTAAACTATTAGACCTCTCCTTCACTCAGCGAGGGATATCACGGAACGACGAGAGACAAGGGACGTCGAGGGACATCGTAGGATACGTGTGTTTTAATATTAAATTATGTGCGTCTAATTTTAGTTGATAATAGAATAGTTTTTGTAAATTTACTGAGTGCACATACTGTACAGTAATAGAACAGTAACAGAAACTTCCAAATATGTGAGACTTCTAGGTTTTTGGCAACTATACTTTCGTCAGGAAAACTGAAATTTGTCTGTGTTTCTTTAACACGCATTTTCTTTTGTCATTATGTACAATAACGAAAGCAATTGGGTGAAAGTGTAGACTGACTACTCACTGATTATAGTGTTTTTTTGTATGTGAAGATATTTTGGACAGTTTTTTCCTCTAACAGAAGAAATTCATATACTTTGACTTAACCTCTCGGTTGTCAATGATACGGAAATTAATTCTTGAAAATCTTTAATATTTAAAAATATGGCTTTTCTATTGCAGTAATTAATAATTTGATCATTTCTAGGTTTTTATTGTTTCATAGCTCCCATTTTAAGACGATAATAAATATTGTAATTTCTATATTTTTGCTATGATATTTCTATATATTTTAATAGTTAACAATTATAATTATTTGTATATAACAATTGAATCAGTAATTTAATTATTTTATATTTTCAAACATTATTTCATAATTTCAATAATTCATTAATGACAATTAAATCATTTTCTGTATTTCTAAAAATTATTTGACAATTATTTAGCTTGTTTGTAACAATTAAACAAATTTAATTTCTTCTACACTTCTCGTCTGTTTTTGCATCATTTTATTTACTATTAGTATAGTTCTTCAATTATCGCTGCTTAAGTGTAGAATACATTAAAAAACTGATATTGATATTTCTCCTGGTTGGTATTTCAGACTCTAAAACACGAAGCCCCATTTAATATCAGGTCTATCTTATTCTTAGTCAATGATTGTATGTAATGTTTGTGGCAATATCTACTTCATCTGTGGTTGAATTATAGAATTTCTACATTAACAACTAAAGGTATATCTATAAGTAGTTTACTAAGTTACCGCGAGATGATGCAATCATAACATGCGATAAGTTTATTAAAAATAGATTATGAATTATTTATTATATCTTCGTAAATATTATGTTACATTGAAGCGTATTTAAAACATTTTGAAAATATAATATAAAATATATTCAAAGATATCTGTGTATACAATATAAATAAATCGGAAATTTCCATTATATATCATTTAACAGAAATTTATTCATTTTTTTCTAAATTTTGTTTATACATATTAGATTTTCATTCATAACGTTTATAAAGAAAAAGGAAAGATAAAATTATTAACTTCTATCTCATGATATGGTTAAGTAGTATATAAACAATTTTATAGAATAAATTAGCAAATGAAGAGTGATATGTGTTGTATATGAGAATAAATATATCGAATTACAATCATACACACACTCACACACATACACACACATTTACAAATTAATAATGTTATTCAATATTATTTAAGTTTCACTCTATACAAAGCTCATTTACTAGCTATAATATATTTCTAAGGAGGTATATAATTAATAATTCTTGCATATTAATTACTTTTATTAGAAATGTTGTTTATTTCAGTTTAAAAACAGTTTTGTTTTTTTTATGATAGTTATCGTAAATGTTCCAGGAATATATGATCGAAATTTCCTTTTATAAAGAAAAATCAATGATGATTATTCTACTTATATAAAATAATTAAATCTTTTTAATGACAGATATTCTTTATGAATAGTTCGACCAATAATATTTTATTATTAATATTAATGTTTTAATATCAATTAAAATTTGTAATTTTTAATTTAAAATCAATAATTGAAAACTAATAGAAATGTATGACGGACAGTAGATTCATGTTATGTAACTAAATTTAATTCTTGTTGTGCATTTTAAATTCTTTTTTTCGTTAATGAATATCATGAAATAATAGCGAAATTATATGTATTTGAAATCAAATATTTTTAAAAATATGAAAAGTTTAAGTAAGTATCACAGTAATAATAAAGTTTTAACATTACGTAAATAAGACGAGATTTAAATATCAAGTAAGAAATATAAAATTTAAATGATATATACAATAGTTTGCATATAGTATTATAATATAAACTCGCGCGTTAATTTATAAAATAAAAAATTGTTATACAACTTTGATTTCAAGTATCGTTATTATATACAAACAAAATATAAAACAAAAAATACAATTGGATTGATTGCCATTAGAAAAAAATTGTCATGTGCAATTACGACGGTTATAACGACTTACAATTTGATATATACGCGAACATACTATATATATGTACATACTATAATTTCTAGTTGCACACGATGAAATACAGACGAAGAGTGGGATTGCCAACAATTTTGTGTCTCGTTCTACACACTATCGGCAGTTCGTCATGACGATTAATCACAGAGAGATAAACGCTGGATCCCATTTCATCATCAATTCATTTTGTTTTCATTGATTGTGACCTCTTATAGTGATATAGTATGTTGTAAAATGGTAAAAATGCTGATTAATTCATGCTAACAATAAAAGTGTAAGCATCTTTTAAAATTTTTCTTCATTTTTATGTATGACATATTGAAGATTTGCTTCTTTAATCGTGTGTGTCAGTCGCGTCCTTCGTGAAACTCGTTGTACGTCATAAAGCTATGACGTGAGTTGTGAAACGATGTGAAACGAAGTGACGAGATGTTAATATTTCCCGTATCGTTTACGAATTCCTATGATGCGTCGTGGCACATTTAATATTTCTTTGCATGACATACTTCTTGGGAACGTGAAGACACATAGGAACGCATTTATTTATTGGTGTTATAATTCCAATTCCAAACGCGTGGCATTACCGGCCTGATTCTACGGTAGAATAATTATGAAATTAGTATTTATTTTACAAATTTTTTCATGATTATAAATTTTACATATCGCGTGTGTATATGGTGTAGTGGATGGTATGCATAAAGAATTTTGTAATCGTGAGAAGTTTACTCATTCATCGATATATTTCTTTCAAACAAAATTGAAGGAAATTCAATTATAAAGACGCCATGTTATAAGCTGGTAATCGGTAATCAGAGGCGCGGACAAAGTGACTGCGGTCGACAGAAACGATGATTTGTGCGAGGTAATTCCTTTATGACATTCATTTGATATATATTGGAAATTAAAATTGGAAATCATTGGCAATCATTTTTATGTATCATCTTCTGTATCTTAAATCTTCTATCTGTATCTTCTCTTGTTAAATTTTCTTTGTAAGTTTTTCTTTTTTTGATATTTTCCAATTCTTTGGTTTGTCGTATTCAGACTTTATATATTTTATAGTATACATTGATCTTCGCCCTATTAGCGCGATTAATGCCATTCCATGTATAACGATAAGCCATTTAAGTAGTAAACAATTGTCAAATTAGAGCAACAGAATTAAGACAATAATATAATTAGTTCATTTTGTTGTTAAATTTATTATATAAAGAAAATAATATATGTGTATATATTCTATAAGTGATTAACGGTAGTGTTTTTTTGAAATTTCGCAAAAATAAAATTTAATCTCATAGATTATATAATGTATTATAAAAGATTTTGTAAAAAAATTATTTATAAAAATATTTATAACGTCTAATCATTTATAAAATATATGTAATATTTGTCATTAGAATATATATATTTAATTGTATGTATTATAATATTAAATGATATTTCAATGTAAATTTATCAGAAAATACATATATTATTATTAAATTCCATTTAATATCACTAATTTTTATTTCATTTAATCATTACTATTTCGTTCCCAAATTTAAATTCGTCATTAATCAAATTGTATAAACTTCATCAGTTAGGCATTCCTCATTCATATGGTACTATATATTGAAAATTCATTATTAAAATTATTTTAATTCATTAAAAAATTATTTCATTTACATACGTAATTATCATCACTCATAATGTACATACAAATTTTAGGAGCGTGTTAAACAGACATTTTCTTTCTGCAGTCCATGGGTATGGTGACATTGGTGCAGGAGCATGAACAAACATCAGACGAAAATCGCAATCAAATAAATAACGCCTCTATTGAAGATCGTGATAACAAGAACTGTCGTTGTGAGATAGTGCATTCTTCTGTTGATACTGCGATCAGCGTTGCCGGAAATGGCAGTTTTGCCGGTTCCTCTACGCAGTGCAGTAACATAGAAGATGACAGTGAGGATGACGAAACGGATATTGATGAAGGAGATTGGGTACCAGATTTACCTGTACCAACGGTGTTTCAACATCAAGAAGTAATTACCACGGATGGCAATGTGGTGCTTCCAAATGCAGATGTCGCGAATTTTGGTGATGTGCGCGTAAAAAATTCAACTAACGTGCATCTTGGTAATAAGACCTTTTATAAGGGTCCAGTAACAATAAAGCAGTTTGTTTACACGAATCCAACCTCGATACAGGAATCTGATACGGTGAAGAGCGATAATGTTCAAACATCGAATGCAAATACGTTTAATTTGTCAACTACTAAAGGAAATTCGTCTGAGAACAACTCGATTTTATTACAACGTCTCGATAACGGTAATTTTTTTAATGTATGTATCTTCAGTAGGTATTGTTTATTTAGGTTTCTGTAGGTTCTTCTGAAGTCATAAAAACTATCATAATGGATATAGAATCCATTAGAAATCCGTTAGGTTTGGATTGGGTTTGATTAGATATTGAGATTAAAAGGAAAGTTAGACTATGTAATTTTCCTTGTTTCTCAGGATGAATTGATTTTGAATGCACTGATACTGTAATTATTTTTGTATCCTGAAAATTATTTACATATATATAGTTAATTATTTTAAATAATTTTATTTTAGATACAACTAAATGGGATTAAAGATATTATTTATATTGTGTTTTAATCTATGCTAATAATAAGTATTTTTTAAATACATTAGCTAGTAATAAGTATTTTTTAAATACATTAAACACATTAGCCATCTACAAATTTTGATCTTTGATTAAACTTACAAAGAATAGACTTTTTTTTATATATAAATAAAATTTTTTCTATCATAAATGCACAGAATTTGTCGTCAATAATTTGCCATCTAATCTTGACGTTGCGCAGTTATTAAATAAAAATGATAAAAACAGCAGAAAATAATGATATTTTAAATCTGTGTGACGAATTGTGTTGATAAAATATGTTAGTTCCAAGAATTAGCGGGGATAGGTTTGATGATCTTGGAGGCGGAACTTTCCTGTGCTCAATGTCAGTTTCAAACTAGTTGCAGTTGAGTTTTGATAATTTAGTGTTCCTTTCATTATTAATAAAATGATTAAAAAACCAAACTTCTGCTTTTATGCCAGAGTAAATGGTATGTGCTTACAACAGATGTAATCTATTAATTAATAGTGTATATAATCTATACATATATTAAAGTTTTCAATTTATTAATTTTTAAAATATTTTTATTCTGGCATAGATTGGTCGAACAGTGAATGCAGTGAAATTAATACAATATCTTATTATAGAACAAAAAGTGCTGATGATAGATGTAAGAAATTTTTAAAAAAGAATTAATATAAAAAATTAGTTGTATATAAATATATCAAAAATAATATTAGTAATATAATAACTTCTTTTTTCTATAATATCTTTATGTTATTTTAGTAATAAAACGGTTATGGACTTGGCAGTGTGCAGCATTTTTATGTATATTAACTTTAGTTGTTTTGGTAACTGTTGGTGTCATTGCCAATGTATATCTTATACGCAATTCTACTATTCCATCAACTCCAATTTTTCCGCAAATTCCAGATTCTGGATTCGGAGGTAATATTCATAACCTCGATCAATTTATATATTAACAATAACTGGACACGTCTGTAATTGAATTGTTGTTTGGAATTAATTCATTTATCAAATTGCAGATAAAATAAAAAATGTTCGTTTCATTGAACGAAATGAATGGGGTGCTCAACCACCTGCAACAGATTTAATAAAGATGAATCTTCCAGTACCGTATGTGATTATTAGTCATACGGTAACTGAATTTTGTGAAACACAATCAGAATGTATATTTTTCGTTCGAAATATGCAAACATATCACATAGAATCTAGAAAGTGGTCAGATATTAGTTATAATTTTCTCGTTGGTGGCGATGGATACGTATATGTTGGTCGCAGTTGGGATTACATGGGTGCTCATGCTTTTGGATTTAATAACAGAAGCATAGGTATTTCTTTTATTGGGACATTCAACACCGTAGTGCCACCTAAAAGTCAACTATATGCTGCACAACGAATTATCGAACTGGGCGTAGAAAATGGTAAAATTGCGCCGGATTATAAATTATTGGGACATCGACAAGTCTCTCGAACTTTAAGTCCGGGCAATGCACTATACAGTGTTATTCAAACTTGGCCCCATTGGTCATCAACACCATAAAATATATTTTTCTTTATATAATACACAAGGATATCTCGAATTTATTAGTTTATGCTTACTGTTTGAAATTTAAATGGATATTTGTATAACTGTTTGCATTCCTCTCCTGTAATAATTTAGTATGTAGTTTTACTGATAAAATTTGATAAAATTTAAACTGTGACATTTTATACAATTTTATTATAAATCTGCATATATTTAAATTATCTAATATGATGCTAAATAAAGTATGAAAGTATGAGTCACTCTCTGAATTGAAAAAACATCTAATATCTAATTTCATATTTTCTACTCTAAATATATGTATATTTTTTTATGTAAATCATTTGTAAGTGTATTAAACAAAATGTATATATTGTGAAAATAAACAATTACATAAAAAAATACAAAAGAAATGATGATATAAAATTTCTTATTTTTTTATACTAATATATCAAGATTGTTTAAATGTTTATACAAACTTTTTGGGGGGATTTATTTTACAATTCATTATTACATTAAATAAATAACACAAGATTGGTTATATCGCAAAAATTGAGATAGCAATTGAATTTTGACTTTTCGTTGTCAGAGGGCGTTGTAATCTCTGTATCATAAATCGTTAAGTCTTATTTACAATTCTGACATGACTTGCGGAACGCAGAATGTTAAAAAATGATGGATTATGGAACACATACTGCTTAAGGTAGCTGTTACTAACAGTATCCTCAAAGGAAGTAAATGTATAGAGCTCTCAGGGATTGAACATTTTTATACATGTTTATAATTTTTCAATTTATATACCAATATGATGTCGTTAGAAAAGCGAATCGTGTACGATTTTATAGTTTCGAAGATAGCCATTTTGGCGGGTGACGTGTTTGCATGCCGAGTATTGACAGCCATAACATAAATGACCGACGCATGTAATATGGCGATAATTGCTTTTCCGATGTACAGAAAGCAAAGGATATGATAATTTGTGATTAAATTAGAGAAGGATTGATACAATTTTTCGCAATGGTGAGAAATATCGATAAATTTAAATATTGGCGAATAGTAAACAGAAGAAAAGCCGCGTATAATTTTCAGTTGCGTTAGGGGTGGGGGGGGACAATGCACCATGGGAACAATTTGCGACAGGCGCATGCGCAGATCAGTTTACAGTTGGAGCTTCAAAGAAAATGGCGTCAGCTAAGTTTCTGGAGGAAGCTCTGAGCACGGACGTCGATGAATCTGCAGTGAACGCGATAGTGGGCTCCCTTGAAACACAATTAGTGACATCGACGCCGGCTGTCTCTGGCCATCAAGTAAGTTCTGCATCAGTTAGCCAGCAGAATCATCAGGTGAATAGTGGTATTTCCAACGGGGGCACCATTACCGCGGTTCAACCACAGAAACATGGGGTTTCAAACGGCGGCGGTGCTACTACAGTAAATAGTCTGATGAATCAAGAAGTTACGAAGTCCATTACCACGAGTACTCTTCTCCCTGTAAACGTGGTTACCTCAAACACAGTGGCGCCACAGGTTACTGCACAACAGCAGCAACAGCATACACAGTCAGCAGTTCCCCCTGCTGCTTATATCAATCAAGTTACAACAAACCAGGTGACCAGCAACCAAACAACAAATATTCCAAGCCTTACTAAAACACATGAACCTGTTAAAATAATTTATCCAACTGTTGGTCAAGTAATAGCAACCACAGGGGTAGTTAATGCAAATAATAAACTATCTTTTCCTGCACAAACTGTCGGACAACTAGCCAATGGCACTTTGGGAATAACATCGCAAGCAGTGTTACAGACAACATCAAATGTTGTTTCTAATGTTGGTTCTGTCAGTGAAACAGGCAGTCAAACAGTTGCTAGTGTAAATAAGCCAACAGGTACAGCTTTGGTGATAAAGACTAGTGTAGCACCCAGTGGCATGGTTTCCGTTCCAATGTCTGTTCCTGTTTCTGTGGCTGGCAATGCAGTCAGCACAGCACTACAGGGTAAAGCTGGTGTTACATCTACAATAGTACCCAGCAATGTGCAAATTCTTAATGTTAATGCAATGCGTCCTGGCACACCTGTGACAGGACAACAAGCAGGGAAACAGGTTGCACCTAGGGTAGTGATTGGTCAACACATGCTTGGGACAAGACCTGGAGCTCCAGGGGTAAGATATCCATAGTTTATAAACAAACATGTGTAAAGGTCATTTGATTAGCTTATGATGTAGTAAGATTATGTATATTGATTTTATTGTTCTTTTTTAAGAGTAATGTATAATATTCTATTCAAATATGTATATTTTTTGTAAATTTTGCTTTTGTTGTTAAAATTTTATTTAAAAAATTTTTAGATAACATTACAAACATTACATGGTCTTCAACCTGGAACTCAGGGTCATATACTATTAAAAACAGAAAGTGGACAGTATCAGTTATTAAGAGTAGGGCCACCTCCAACAGCAGGTACCCCTGCTGGTACAGCAGTTACACCAAATAGTATAGCGGGAAATGCAGTGGTTGCTGCACCATCTCCAGGCACTACCTATCGTTTAGCCTCAGTGCCGGCTGTAAGTAGGCTGAATACACAGTTTACTGGTCCACCACTCGCCACCCTAAGAAAATCTGTTCAGGTGACGCATTCTTATACCTCTTACAAGACTCGATGTAGTGCAGTAGTAAATTTATAGTTTGTGCCATTAGTTGGAATGGTGTTATTGGTAAACCTATGTATTATGTTTGTATTCTTTTATTCTTTTTCTTTGTATTATTTCAGTCATATAAAATTTTTTTAAAAATATGACTAATTGTACAAATATCATGTTGACATGTACGAAAAAAAGTTTTATATTTATATATTATTGATTTAAGGATTTATCAAAACTTCCACTTGTTTGAACCATAGATTGAGAAGTTTTATGTAGTATACAGAGAGTTTTGTTTTTTTATTGGCTTATTTGCTGGGATGCCTTTTTTTGTAGAATTCTTACATTTTTAAAATATATAATTATTTTATTAAATTCAATGCTGTTATCATGTGTATACATTGCATGTTATATTGGTTAAGGGTATCTTTATTTTTGGACTTTTGACGAAAAGATAAATGAATTTATGTATTTATTATAATTTAAAATAATAATACTTTTTTCATATACAAATAAAAAGGATTTGTTTTTATCAAAATGGAATTTGTATGTACAAAATTTTAAAAATTATTGTCAACTATATATGAATATTTTCATGTTAAGTTTTATTTATATTCAATATAATTTATAAGCTATTATTATAACAAATAAATATAAAGATAACGTATACTACTTGTCTATTAAGTTTGTATATAAAATTATATTTTATATACAAACTTAGTAGACAATTAAAATTATATTTTAATAAATTGGTTTGATAAAATTAGTTTTTGATAAAATATGTCTTTTAAAAACGTGTAAAATATTCATAAAATAATACACATAAAATAAATATGAAAGATAAGATCAAGTATTTGTGTACAACTAAAGAATACTATTATATTGCTATATTATATTAAAAGAAATTACGAGTCTGTACAAGGTACAAGTGCGTCTTTAATACACAATGCAATTTTAATTAATTGTATCAAGTCATATATCTATTGATGTATTCATCAATGTTTGATTTCTTGAAATAATGAAAATAGTTGATGAAACAGAGATAAAATTGTTTGAAGAATTTGAAATTGAGCATGCGTATGGAAAAGATATATGTAGATTATAATTGTAGAAATAAGAAAAGGAAACTGTGATGCTATGAACATTTCTACAAACTTAAAAATGGAAGCATGGTTTATATACAATATTATTATTTGTAATATAAATTGCTATGCATATTTTATTTTTTGCAATGTTGCAAACTGCTTTTACTTTAAAATTTTAAATTTTAATATTGCAGTTTTATAATTCAAAATTTAAATTTATAATTTAAATTTTAAAGAAGTTATATATTTATAAATATTATTTAAGAAAAAGTGTAAATATTTATTAATTTTTTAAATGTAGAATTAAATAAAATTTTTAGAATTTTAAATCTGGAATATTTCATAATATTCGTTTATTTGTACAGACTGTTGCTGCAACTATAACAACAGCAACTACTACTCCAGCAACAGTAACTGCTCCAGCCTCAAGTACGCCTACCCCACCTGTTACTACTGTTCAAACAGTTCAGACACCCACACCGGTATGTATTATATGCAATTAAAAAAACCAAATTAGAAATATGTATATCAGTTGTTAAATTTAGCCAATGATTTTATTTCAAGTTGATCACATCATGTTTCTTAATTTTAGCGTCAAACTACAGATAATACCAAAGAAAAGTGCCGTAAATTTTTAGCGAACTTGTTAGAGCTGTCTAGTCGAGAACCTAAAGCAGTCGAACGAAATGTTCGAACTTTAATACAAGAATTAATTGATACTAAAGTTGAACCTGAAGAGTTCTGTGATAGACTTGAAAGATTATTGAATGCATCACCTCAACCATGTCTGATTGGATTTCTCAAGAAAAGTTTACCACTTTTACGGCAATCTCTTGTAACGAAAGAATTGGTCATAGAGGGGATAAAAGCTCCTCCAGTCAATGTTGTTTTTCCTGTATCATCTACTACTCCTGTAGTAACGCAGGTACATACTAGTATTTATCATATAAATTTATAGATAACTACATATAATACGCACAAATTGTAAATATATAGTTCATTGTAACATTCGTATATGATGTCATATACGTGTACATCGTGTGCTTATGATACTGTCATTCGTGGTATTTGAATATTACTCGTAAAGAAAATAGTTTTTAATTTAAAAGAAAAAAAAGAGTAAAATTTTTCATAGATAGCTCAATTGAAATGTAAAAGATACAAAATTTAGATATACAGGTCAAATTTATAAATTAATATAGAATTTAAAAATAATTTTCTAATGTATCTATCAGTAAGTTAGTATATTATTATTAATACATTAGTACATTAATTATATTATTAAAGCATTGATGATTTTTACTACTATTAAAAATAGTTAATGCCATAGTTAATACTATATTTATATTATTTATGTTATATTAAATTATAATTTGGTTATATTGTTTAGTATTAACGTATTTTATAATTTAATGTAATAGAATCAACTTAGACCAACTGTTGCTGTGACAACTGCAACAGTTCCTGTAACTGCAGTTACTGCAACTACACAAGTAAGAGTAATGACTCCATTACCTGCAGTTACAACCACAATCCCACGACCTGCTCAGCCAGTTCAACAGAGGCTGGTAAGATATAAGAAGTTCAATTTTATTGCATTTTATTGAATTGTAAATATATCATGCTGTATATATAGCTGTTTAATTTTCATAATAGAAACAAACTAATGTTTTGACTCGTGATTGTTAGTAATCAATGTATTTTTTGCTTATGATTATTAGTTTCTATAAAATATATTTTTATTTGTTATTTTTTTATAATTTATGTAAATGATCGGTCAGTCATTTCGTATTCAAAAATTGTAAATTAAACATTTAATTGACCATTTATATGTTAAGCTTCATGAAGATTATTAAATTAGATTAAGGATTGTTATTCAATTTTTTAGATACGACCTGTTACAACAGTAGTTCGTAGTCCTACACCATATACTGTGAAATCAACAGTAGCGGTAACTGGAATTCGACCTACTGTGCCCACAGTTCAAAAACCACCTATTACAACAACTGTTGTTAAAACAATTACAACTACAACGCAAGGCAAAACAGTGAACGCAACCACTACTGTTAACAAAACCATAGTGCCTTCTTCTGTTCCAAAGCCAATTACTAAAGAAAAAGAGAAAAAGACATTTTCGTCTGCAGGATACACGTAAGCTATTGTTTTACTTTGTTTATCGTATTATTTAATTAATATTTATTCATTGTATATGTGTATCTTTTGTTTAAATAGGGGAGATGATGACATTAACGATGTCGCAGCAATGGGTGGTGTTAATCTTGCCGAAGAATCGCAAAGGATTCTCGGTTCCACAGAATTTGTTGGAACACAAATCAGATCTTGTAAAGATGAAGTATTTCTTCATATGACACCATTACAGCAAAGAATTAAGCAAATTGGTAATTATTTCTATTAATTGTTTACTATGTTATATAACATAACATATAGAGACGATGATATTTAATTAAACATAAACTGATTTTTTAGCTTCTAATTATGGATTAGAAGAACCTAATCAAGAAGTTGCCACGTTAATATCTCATGCTGCACAAGAAAGGTTAAAAAATTTAGTAGAAAAATTAGCAGTAATTGCAGAACACAGGGCAGATTTGATAAAGGTAAAATTCAACGATTATTACAAATTCAATCAAAATTTAATTGTATATTATAATTATTAGTTATTGGAATCGAATATTTTGAAAATAAATAATATTGTAATGTAATGGTTACAGGTGGATCCGCGTTATGAAGTAACACAAGATGTTAGGGCACAATTAAAGTTTTTAGAAGATTTGGATAAAGTGGAACGTAGAAGACACGAAGAACAAGAAAGAGAATTACTTTTACGAGCAGCAAAAAGTCGCGCAAAAACCGAAGATCCAGAACAAGCCAAGTTAAAGGCAAAAGCTAAAGAGGTACTTTCATGAATATATAAATTTGATATAAGATTAATATTAAATAAGTATAAAGTAAATAAGTAAATAATATAAGTTAATATAAGTATAAAATGAAATTTCATTTAGATGCAACGTGCAGAAATGGAGGAATTAAGGCAAAGAGAAGCAAACTTAACAGCTTTGAGAGCAATTGGTCCACGTAAAAGGCCTAAACTTGATACAGGAGTGTCTACCAGTAGTCCAGGCAGTAATTCTGGTTTAAATGCTTCAGTGACTGGAATTAACAGACAAATGCCAATGAAACCACGTTTAAAGAAAGTGAATTTTAGAGACTTATTATTCCTTCTTGAACAAGAAAAAGAAACGTGTAGGAGCACAATGTTGTATAAATCATACTTGAAGTGATGTTCTGTAAAGGGCAGGAACTTAAGTGACCCGCCCGATATCTGGCGCCCTATCTGCATGGTCTTGTGTGAGCTGGCCTCAATGGACCTTGAATCGTGTAACGTTAGTGTACGTTGCATTGTACAGTGTTTCATAAATTACATACAATGAAATTCATTACGGATCACATCAGGATTCCATATACATTCAAAATAAGATTATTTCTATCATGTCGATAAGCTTCCCTACTGTAAATGACTGAAGATTTTTTAAATGTAATATAATAGATTGTTCTTTATTTTTCAACACGAAATTACATTGGAAAGAGCAACGTGTATGAGCACATGCTTGATGATCAGTCTTAGGTAGTCTCTTTATGGCAAGAATGTTGTGTGGACATGTGTAAGTATTGTTATATGATGCGTGTATGTACAGTGAACGAATGAGTGTATATTGTCATTTATGTATATGCCTGCTGCATTGTAACACTTGACCTATACTTTTGGACACTGTAGCGCTAGTGTAAAGAATGCAGGTTTTGTTAATATAGTAAATTGTATTTTTGCAAATTGTAATGTAATAATATACTGTGAGCACACTGTCCAAAAAGTATGGAATAATTTGTACAATACCTTACACATAAATACTAGTGATAATTTCAATGTTGGTACAACAAAATATAGCTACTCTCCACTGCAAGATGGAATTGTTATCAGTATATTATGTTGTAATCTACATTTTCAGTGTTTATAAAAGAATTAGCTGTTACGTTTTTTATTAAAGAAATATTTACAAAAGTAAGAATTACGGATTTCTTCGATTGACGTTAATTTAATCATTTATATTTCCTCTTTGGAATTAGTACAGTTTTTGCTAATGTTTAGAGAAAAGTGTGCTTCACATAATCGATTGAAAAATATTCAAAGCGTGTACCTGATTTATAATGTAAAAGAATCTGCTGCAGATGTACGTGGGTGCCTATTACAGAATAATTAAAAAGATATTAATTTTTCCTAACTTGCTCATCACGTGAGCGTCTTATACTACACGTGCCCGAAATAGATTTCAGTGCAACATTAAAAAAAAAAGAAAAAAAATGTCATCGTATATGTCTCATACGCAGAAACATCGATACATATATATATATATATATATATATATATATATATATAAGTATATAAATATATATGCGTGTACGCATGTGTCATTTATTGCGTTTAGATTTGATTTTTAGTATAACATCAATTTAGATTTTTTATAGTAGCCTTCGTTGTAAAAACATTTCCAATCTAGAATGATTTGTGTTCATTCTTATAGATTTACATACAGAACATAGAGAGATTGAATTTTTGTCTCCAATATGTTAAATATTATACACTGATAGTGACACCAGAAGTCATCGATTTTTATAAGCTGTAATATAAATTTGATATAAGTTTGTTGAGGCAATAATAGAAGTTTTTCTATTGTACTGCCATAGTTTGGAGTTGCAGAATGATAATATGATACGAGGTATACTATTTATTTTTCTTAGCAATTCGCCTGAGATAGTTATTTCAGATTATCTAACTACAAATGAGAATTATAAAACAAAGCAGTATCCTGGTAATCTGGATTAACTGTGAATCCTCGTGCGATTTTCGTGCTTCCATGATTTTTTGGACTGCACGATAATATTTCCTAACCGGCATTCATAAAGAAAGAATAGTAAAATATATTGCAAAAGCACGTACACCTGTGAGTCTTCTAGTGTAAATAATGAGAAAATGAAAAGCGACATAACGTTTCAATTACAATTACGTGAAGTAATTGCTTCAACGGTTCAATATCGATTTAAAATATAATACGCGCACAAGACTGACGAATTGTGTAAAAGAAGTTAAGTTAAATTGAACTATTAACTTTGACTATCCATGGCGCTGATTAATTATGAAATGAATCAGTACAAAAAAGGGAAGGAGAAAAAAAAGGATAAAATTATTTAAAATGCTGTAGGTGCAAGAATATATAATTGCAATACTGATCTCAACTATATAATTCTATTTGTTATTGCGTGCACCAAGAAACGATTGCCTTTTTATATATAAATATATATAATAGCAATTGATATAAGTTTTTCATTGCGAGAGCGAGCGAGCGAGCGAGCGAGAGAGAGAGAGCTAAAATTAAAAAAAAAAAAAAATAAAGCGGATCGTTGAAGCAAAATTATTCGAGTAATAACATGTAAATAATTCGTTTTTTAGTAGTTATATACATTTATTGGGAAAGGCGCACATACCATTACTTGTACCATACTTTTTGCCGTGCACTTCACAGTGTAAGAAATTTTTCTTAGCTGCGTGTTCCTCTGTACGATGATTGCATCATTTTTTACGAGCTCGATAAAAAAAAATGCAAATTTCCGAAGTTAGTTATATTATAATGTTCTCCTTACTGCCACTAGGTGGAATTATTAATATAAATATATAAATAGAGGAATGTAAAAAAAAAAAAAAAAAAAAAAACAAAAAAATACTAAAAGTACATAGCAGTTTTGGTACAGTATGATATTTTTACAAATTGTAATTGGATAAGTCGTAACCGAGAGATAATAAAACAAGAATAAGTTTCACCAAGGAGTAGCCTTTCTAATTATCTTTTTTTTTTTTTTTTTGTAAAAAGAAGAAAAACAATTTTATACGGGGTAAATTGAATTTCTACGAAGAGAAATAAATTTCTGTCTTGTTATGATTCGATCGTAGGTATAATTTTCATAAAATTATAACGTTCATAATGTTTCGGGCTATCAATGTATATAAAACGACACATTTGTGATAACATTTTTACAAGGAATAAGTTAAAAAAAAAAGAAAAATACAAAAAATACGTGGTAGAAAATCGATTATGTAATACAAGAATGTTAAAAATTATTAAATTGTGCATCATTTGTACTCTCATTTCAGGCAACGTTCTATACAAGAATGTTGCTGAATGAAACTGCCAAATAATCAACCATTTGTTAAAATTAAATAATTATTGCGATCATAATTTCAATCAGTTGTCGAAACCAAACTCCTGGACTTCATAAACCCGAGTTTAACTATCTTAATAACTTTCATTATTTAGATACACAAAATTTAATATAATATAAAATAGACATTAGGAAATAAAAGTATTATACGTACATACAGAAGATAAACAAATAAAATGTAAGAGAACAAAAGAGAAATAGCTCGGAATAACACGAGTAGATTAAAAATACATATCTCACGATTTCATGGAAGTGTGGTCATCGTGGTTAGCAGAGGGTTGGTATCGTGAAAAATATCCCTCGTTCGGTCTTCATGCAGACAATAGTAACGTTGCGTTCTGGCGTATCCTCGAATTTCAAGCTCGTCTTCCATGTTGACGCCAAGGGCTACTTCGCCTCGTGTCGTGTATTGAAGGACCTGGGACTGAGGTGGCCCCGGGGCGATCCAGAAATGGAATATAATCAAGCCGCTGCTCGACAAAGACGAGAAACGTCGGGGCGGGTGGGTAAAATGTGCAATGGGTAGCATGAAGGGAGAGAGGGAGGCTTCAGATACGAACAATAGAGAAAGACAGAACGAACGTGAGAAGAAAAGTGGACAATCGACAGATGAAGAAAAGGGAAGGGTGGTTACGAAGACAGGAGAAATCGTGGAAGGAGATGGAAAAAGTAAAGTTTTTGACGAGTGAAACAAGAAACAAGAAACAAGATTATAGGAAGGAGAAAAAGGGAGAGAAAAAATATAGAGTAGAGAATAGTCGAGAGGAAAAAGGAAAGAGTTGTAGAAAAAAAGAGAGGGTTGTAAAGAAAGTGACGGAAACAATAAGATAGAATGGATGAAAAGATAAAGAGAGAAGGAAAATAGAAGTGCAGGTAGAAAGAGAGAATCAGAAACGAAAAGAGAGAGTGTGTATGTGTGTGTGTGTGTGTGTGTGAGAGAGAGGGGGGGGGAGAGTTGGGGGAGAGGGTCGAAGCAGAGTGTTGGGCTCTCTGCTCGGCGGATTCGAGGGATGACAGCCCGCGGCCCATACTACCCCCAGGCATCGCGGATATTGAGTTCACGGTAACCATGGAAACGGGGCCTGAGGCAATGACGTTTGTACGCTTTATCCCTTATTCCCGCGGTTACGTGATCAACGCGGTTCCGAGCTCTTTTGCTCTCTCCTGCTTCTCCATCTCTGTTTCTTTCTCATCTTGTTCTTTCTCCGTGCGCTGTTTTATTTTTCTCTTTCTAGTCTAGCGCTACGAGGAATCTATTGTTAGATGGATTTATAAATCTGGTTATTACCATTGTTCTCGTCTCTGTTCCTCGCTAATTATCGAGGAAGGTTTTCTTTTAAATGGCTGGCAAGCTGGATGGTTCGCAAGGTTCGCAAAAATGATACGGTTAGTCGTGTTCAAAACGAACATTAACGCGAACCGGTGGTGCAGTAATTTTTTACTGCTGCCTTCATTTTTGTTCTTTTTTTTGTTGCTTGCAGCGTTCAAATCAGCATTGGATCGATTGAAAGTCATCGGAGCGAAAGGTCAGCGCGTGGGAGGCACAAGTTGCACGCAATCAGATAAAAAAATTGAAAGCAAATATCGCTTAATCAGTTTAGATGCTATCAAACTTTTATACTGGAATGTTACGAAAACTCCATTGTCGGACTAATGGTTTTATTTCAAATGGTTGCTCTGTCAGATTTTATTTTTTCTCTCGGGACTTGATCGAACCCGACAATCTTCGTCATTGGTATTACGATTTTTCTCTTTCGTATAGTGACAGTGGATCGATATACCTCTCAAATAAATGACGTTTAAACAACATCCAGTTTTGCTCGTCATTCATCATTTCATTCATCAACTTGAAAATTTAGTGTCAGCGTCGATTGATAGAAGGGAACGTGATTCAGGTGACTAATAAGAAATCATTCGCAACTCGCGCGAAATAAATCATCATCATTTTCACGGTTTCAAGTAATAAACATTTTATTGAATCAATCGAAACGATAGTTATCGTAGCAAGTGTTTTATCGACGATTAGAAATTAATTTCCTCCCTTCGATGCGTTAACTGGGACAGTCGGTGAAGCGGAAGTTGCAGGACCTCAGTGAAGCTTTGAATTAAAAGAAACATTTTGTTAATTTTATTTGTTTGTTTCTTTCGCGTTTGAAGCTCGCTTCTGTCTAATTTATTTAATTAGAAATACAACTTGAGCCGATGAGATCAACGCGAGTTATTTCGTTGTCGAATATTTCGGTATCGGCAATTTATATATTTATATTTATATATATTTATATAAGTACATGGAATATTTATATTTATATATATATATACATATACATATACATATACATATACATATATATATATATATCGATATAGATAAACGTTTATTCGCGGTATTTACATTAATTAGTATGGCATTTAAATACATATAGATACACCCTATTAAATAAAAGCAAAGTAAGAAGCGGCGCACCCGACGTACTTATATGCACAAGTGGGTCACGAGCGTGCGTGTTGATACCGTTCGACGACACAAAACCGCGAAGATTATATTTCTCAGCCTGATTTTCATAAAGAATTGAAACGATTTTAACGGTAATTCTTGTAATCGCGAATTGTAGGTCACACCGGCAGGTAATTTCGTAACGTTGTGCGCAGTCGAACGTCTGTAACGTAAAAACGCGTAACTCAAGGCACTCGATTCGTCAAACGTTCAGTATTATCAGATCAAATTTAACAGAAATTAATTTTGACTTTATTACAAATTTCGAAGAATACATTTTCCTCGTGAAATTGAACAGAATTATCTAGCGATTTCATTAATTCGCAGCAAAAGATGCGAATCGAAGATGCAATCATTCATTTTTGTAACTGTAGTTGAAAATTTGGATAAAAATTTAAATTTTTTTATTTCAACAATAAATCTTTTAATGCTGAGATCAAATTATTTTCAATATCAATCATTTTTAAATATCAATAAATATACCGCATAGCAGTGATCTATTAATAAAAAAAACTCATGAAACGCAAATGTATTTCACAATTCAAGAATTGCAAGACGAAGTGAAACTTTATGGCTATTATAAATTAATTTTTAGAATCAATAACCCATTGAGGATTAAACAATAATTCGTCGTAATATTAGAAATACTTCGTCGCTTTTAAATTTTATAAAATCCGTGAAATTTTGAAAAATTGGACTGAATAGTCTTTTAATTCCTTTTCATAACCATAATATTAAAACACTCAGAATTCGACGATTGTAAATCAATTGTAAAGATCGCAAATGAGATGTTGCACTTATCGCTGTTGGCCCTTGGTAGATTAAAAGATATTAAAGAATCAATGATCCAAAGAACATCGAAAACCTGCTATGTCATAAGAAAAAGCAAACTGTTCCATCATCAATCAGCCGTATTCTCTTGAACGAAGAATCAACGTACAGTTGTAATATCTTATCTTCACGCGACAACTCGTGCACGACGGTGCTCCGTCCGCCAAAACAATCGGATCGTCATCGTTCGTGACGCAGTCTTGAAGTTGTTCTCCTGGACAATTTTACTCGGGATCATGATCACGTTGTATGCAACGGATCGTCCTCGAGCTGGTCTTCCGCTGATGAGCGGTGTTCCGTCAAGTGTTGATGGCCTGTCGAACGAATAGATACTCCGAGAATTGTTGTCCTTCCACGCCGCCTCCATTGCTGGCTACCACGCGAAATCCCGCGTTCAGAAGCCTGGTGATCGCCTGTACGGAGTTCAGCTTGCAGTAGCCGTTTAACGGGAACCTGATAACGTGACGAGTGTCCTGTTGGTGCCATGCAACGCCAGATCGAGCGTCAATCACCGCCTGGGTTGTTTCCGGAAACACTTCGTCCAACAACGCTCGACCACCGGACAGCATAACCCGTTCACCTAGATCTGGACTGACGTGAAGAGCGACGCACTCGTAGTTACAATTCCCTTCGTTGGCACGGATTTTGTCAGAGTCACGGTTGCACGGCATCGTTGTACATCCTGTGCCGCGGTTCCCTAGTTGATTAGTTGGCGGAGGACTCGGGGACGAGGAGGACATCGTCATCGTTGTCGTGGAACCGTTTTTTATGCGCTCTTTTTTCATTTGCTCCAGCTGCCTGCACATAGCTGGAAAAGAACGTAGAGATGAGTGGATGGAATAGATACACAGACGAGAGATGATGCGATCCGTGTTACACGAATACGATTTACGGTGTTTACTAATTCTCTTAGGATCGAAACTTTTTTGCACTGTAGATAGATGATGAATTTCTTTTTTACGAATAGACTGTGAATTTTTATGTATTTTTATGTATTTATGGGACGGAGTATGTATTTTTATGTATTTAAGGACGGAGAGATTGCATCTTATAGCGGAAAAATTTTTTGCTCCATTTTTTAATTACACTTACAAAGATAGGAAATTGTACAAAGATTTGCAACCTATTTCTTACTTATTATAGTCAGACTGCGAAATTTTTATAAAAATTTTTATAAGTATTTTTACGAGCAAATAAAAAAATTGAGACCTAGATATTATTATTATTTTACCAAGTATCTATTATTATATTTATTTACATTATATTATTATTGATTTTATTATTATATCGTTACAATTTTATAGTTATTTTTCATATTTTGCATAAAAAAATAAGAAGACATTTCGTCCGATTTCCCGAGCAATAAATAACGTAGTAATTATTAATTATTAAAGATTAAGACCACTTTTATCGAAAACAAATGCATATATCATTCAGTTGCTTAATAACGTACCAAAGTACGATATATGTAACAACGTGAAAGGGAGCAAAAAACCTTCGGAAAAATATTGTCTCGTTTCTCTTTTCTTCGACGTCGAATTCTTGAATATTAATTAAAATATTACCACGCTTCTGTTTGCTTTTTTCGTACCCGATGTGCAAGCAAGAAGACGTGATGGTGATCGAACGATACCAAGAGTAATTGGGATTTCACGAGTCCCGTGTACTTTCGCCGTGGTACTCGTTCATCAAGATATTGACCATTTTAATGCAATATAAAGCGACCTTTTAGCGCTGCCGGTATTAGCGGTTAATGGCAAGAAAAATGATCTGAGGAGAGATTCTGCCACGCAGATAATATGATTTATCGCTGTTGAACCATGATTCCTCGTCCCCCTTTTCTTATTCTTACAGAAGTCAAAGGAAGTTGTCCGTCCGGTGTCCGTCAAACCGCGAGAAGATTACTATACGAGATTAAGTGATACCAGCTGTCTCGCGAATTCATTTTATATCTCGAGTTCTTTTTATATAAACTTAAACGGTAAGCGGTTTTCCGTTAACTGGTTAAACTTGTCTACTAGTAAGATTTTTGCAGATTTCACGATCTTTTCACGATCTTTTCACGATCGACGAGTGCATATTTTTACATTTCAACCCTTAAATCATTAGCGCTGCTGCTCCACTCAAATTTTAATCAATTTTCGTCATTACTAAAAAATTTATATAATCCTCTATAATCTCATTATGTTTCCAATATACTGTAGAGAATTGTTTATTGTTTATTTCTATTTACCAATTTTACTTACAAATTAGACGTAAACGTCAACTATTGAACTAAAATTGGAAATTCGAAGATTGAACGAATAATAACCGATATAGATCTCCGCTCAAAATTCTTAGGACTAGTACAAGTATTTTGTTTCAAGAACAAGTGCATTAAGGTTAATTACGATAATTTAAAATAGCTTCGTGGAAATTAAAGTATAGATGAGAAGATTACGACGATCGAAGATGAGAGAATTTCTCTTACGCGCAATGTCGAAGTATCGCGCTTCTTCTAACAGTAGATCCAGATCGGCGAAGTTGTCTGGTATTAATAGACGAGAGTTTCTCATGAAATTTAGGATGTGTCTGAACATGCCACCATCCCTGTCGATGAAGTAGTGCTGCTTCAGAGAATCCAATACAATGGGAATGCTGCCGTTGAACAACTTTGCTAATCTTGACTCAGGATACCTGAAAAATACATAGGTGATTCGTTAATATCGTTGCTCCAATGACATTTGATATTTGTGAAATCATATAAAAGAGATAATTTTTTTAATTTTAAATATTACAATAAATGTGTATAAAATAATAAATAAAATATGTTGGAATACATAGAATTGTAATACCGACCAAAAATTTAGAATCGTTTGTTCAATTATATCTAGATATAACCTTGTGCTAATTTGTATTGTCAATTCGTATCAATTTTTTTAACTCTAAATTTGAAACCTACACTTCCAAATTTCAATTTACAATGATATTTTAGTTTTCTTCATTCTTTAACATGAAAGGCGAACGTAAACAGATAAGTTCATCGCAGCGCACGCGAGTAGGTTTCGATGATTCGAAAATTTGTTTGCCAAGTAACCTTAATTTCCCGAATAAATATTGTTTGTAATCTTGATACACGCCGGTTGTCTGTTATTTTATTCATTCTTAAATCTCGTCGATCGACCGACTCGATAAATCTTGCAGCAGTTTAACCGAGGGGGTGCCTCCGTGCTTCAGCGACATATAAATTATACTTTCGCATTGAAGAGGTCGAGACGAGGCAGGTGCCGATATTCCGGTCACCTGCCAAAATCGCTCCGAGTTACGTCGGTAGCGTCGCGATCCAGGTAGCCGCAGCTGTTTCGGGCCAAAAATTCGTCTTAACCGAGTCACCTTCCTTGATTCACTTTGATTGACGATCGTCGACACAGCCGGACTGCTGATTAACGTCACCTCGTAAATGAGGTGATTTTGTCATAGCATCGAATGTGCTGCTAACTAAAAGGTACCTTTGCGTTCAGTTATTATTTTATTCAATTAATGAAAACCGAAAAGTAGTGGTTTAAATAAGAAACTGTCGATCTCTGGTATATCGTAAATTTGAAAGCAAGACGGCCAGACGTCGTTTAAACCCTGAAACACGATTCTTGGTCAGAGATCATTGTTTCGCGTGTAACAAACGAATCAGAATTTGAATCTCTGCCATTTTTAATATACTTTTATTGCACGTATTGTCAAACATCATGTCTCCTTCTGAGAATTATCCGAAACAAAGAAAACTCGATGTTGATTAAGGTGGCATACAGCGCAAATTTATTATATATCGATACAATGGAGAAGCTATACGTGATTTTCAAATGACATGTAATATGATTCATTCAGTTAAATGAGTTCAATCGGTAATTTTACTCATTAAGAATCAAGCAAGTTTTCTTCAAATAAATGGACTTTTTATAGACGAAGTATTCTTACTGTATTTATAGAGTATGCAAAAAGGACAAAACACATTTGGTTCTACGTTCGATCTTGACCAATTTATCGAATACACTTGAAAATTGAATGTTTATATGAATAGATATAATCCCGCAATCATATAAAATTTTAAAACTGCTTATCTGCAATTGATATTTGCCTGCGGTCTTTATGTACAATGTATAATGTATAGTTATTTAAAATATTATCTAACAATAAGCTCTTATGTGTACGAGTTGGAGCATTAATAATTCTTTTACTACTTTCTAAGTAATTTTCTCTTAAACTATCCATTATTTAAAAACGTACAAATTACATTACTTCAAAGAGAGAAAATATGTTTTTGACTTTTACTAATTATGTAACTTGTGTATTTATACATATGTTTGTACATTATTCATATATGTTAGCCTTCTATATTTCAATATTGAGTAATTTGAAAGTTACATATTCATATATCCACAGATTGAAAATTTATTTATTTATACATCGCTTATTGCTTCACTATTGTATTTCATCATTACATTATTACATAAATGTCAAATGATTTATTTATAACAATTATTAACTGTCGATTTTTAATTAATTAATAGGAGTAAATAACTTTCTCTCTTGTAAGTAAATGAAACTCTAATTATGAAAAGTTAGTTGTACTTAAAAATTAGTTATATGTAGTAACTATGTAATTAACCTCCATACTTAATCTCCATTTTACGTACAAATACAATCGAATTATTAAAAACACTAATTAATGTTATAACACTAATTAATGTTATGATTAACCTCACGACAAACTTTCATAAACGATCCATCACGAATATAAAGTATACAAATTGCCTATTATATCATTGCGGTGAAATACACATTTTTACATGCAAATGTAATGAACATATGTGCACGAACGTGCATGGAAAATGTCATTAAGCACTTTCTAAAGTTGAGCCGGAAATGGTGACACGATCGAACCATCAATCGTATCTGCAATCGTGTCCCTCGTCGATACACATTGACGCGATTCTGGCATCGCGCCTTTAGATCACCGGAATTCTATTTCCTTAATCTCTCTCTTTCTCTCTCTTCTCTGTTCACGATTTTATTCATTCTTTTTTTTTTTTTAGCAAACCGTTGCGCAACACGTTTTACTCCCGATTCCCGCCGCGTCCGACCTTTCTCCATCCCGGCCGATCCAGAAGGCATTCGTTCCAGCAGCTTTCACGAAAATGATAGCGGTCGCCGCGTCTGCTCTCCTCCGGCATAGTAGCCGGCAATAAAGAGATGAAACTCGAAGCCGGCGATGCCGATAATCGATGCGGTTGCCACAGGATTAAGCGATCGAAATCGCGCGCGGTAATAAGCAACAACTCCGAAATATTTTAATAGTCAGCGGGCAATTTCGATCGTATCTCTGCTCTTTATTTTGTGATCGCGTCGATCGCGGTTGTTCCAGTAAACTTTATCGATCGTTAACGATTTCCTTTAACCACTTCTCGCCGATATCGGATATTTCTTTTAACAATCGAATAAAACGCCGTGTGCAAACGTTGGCGCAGTAAGTCGTAGCTGTTGGCTGTTTAAGCGATATTCGGGTCAAAATTTATATGAGACGAACCGAAGATGTCCCGAGAGTCGAGATCGCGATCTCGAACGTGTACTAAAACGTTGTGTTAAAGAATGTTAAGGATTTTGTTCTTAATACATGTCTTTAATATTACATCTCTCTTATATATTTTATTATGTTTCTTTGCATGTGTTGTTTAGTTTAGAGAATCTTTATAGAGAACGTTAGGTGTTGTTTGACGAGGTCTCATAATAATAGAAAATGTAATGCAAAATAAAAGAGCAGCAGTCTTAATTACAAAAATTCCACTGCAACGTTACTTTTCACAACGCTATTACTGTAACATAAGTCTCTCTTTCACCGGATCTCTCAATTTCTTAACTTTCCATCGCACTAATTAACCAAATGACAAAAACCTCTCTCTCCCTTACTATTATTACTCTCTTCCAAGAGAGTCTGGTCAATTTTGAATAACCCACACGATCCTCGACTTTCCTAACTTTCGAATCAGTTTCAACCCCGTGCGCGCGATCGTGTCATCCGGTATCGAGAGAGGCGCACCGATGTGCTTTTCAATAGCCAGACGGCACGTTCTGCGTGCGCGCGGCTGAAGGTCGTCGTAATTTAGCATATAATAGACGAGTGCCCTGGAAAAAGGACGAGAGAGGAGGAAGAAGAGTGCGCGCTAAAGACGAAGGTCGCCGGGAGAGAACCAGCGCGTGGAGCAAGATAGTGAAAAGAGAGAAGAATGGGGAGAGAAAGAAAGAGAGAGAGAGAGAGAGAGAGAGAGAGAGAGAGAGTAGGAGAGAAGAAGGAGATAGAGATGGAAAGAGAACAAGAGCCAGAGAGCTTGGTTCTTCGTGTACTTCGATGGTGCGTTATGGCACAACGAGGGGGAAATACCGACGTAGGTATCCGGTGCCCCCTCAGGCCGGTTCCCATACCTTCCATGGCGATAACATATAATAACGACGGCCTGGTGGAGGCCCGTGGGCGATCCGACTTCAACAGAGAAGAGAGAGAAAGAGACGATACCGCGGGGTAGATACGACGTTGCACGTGTGTGTACGGGCCGGGAGACGATCCACCGTCCCTTTTGCTCTCGCTCAACGTGTTTCGACGGTACCGCGAAACTCGAGACCGAAGGATGAGATGGTCGCTCGAGAAAATGAAAATTCTGTGAATCCTGTGTTGGAAATTCTCCGTTTCAAGAAAAAAAAGAAAAAAGAGAAAGGGAACATTATCGAATATTAGTTGCTCGCTGCTGCGCAATGAGTTTCCAGGTGAACGTCTTTCGTTCATCGGGGAGGTAGAACCGAATACGATAAGTATGCATTTCCTTGCGTTCTGACCGCGGGTCATAGTCTGGTTACAACCCGAGATAGAATAGCAGAAATTCCGCTTTGGCGCGAGATAGATAGATGGATAAAATGGAACAGCGACATTCGACACGTTCGTTTGTATCAACCTCGGAAAATGGAACACTGCTTTTTTACATTTGTAAATTTTGAACGTGCAAAAGATTCTAAAAAAGAAAGTTTGCTAAAATTCTTTTAAATGTGTAACTTAAGATTATAAAATTGAAGAACAATTAAGAAGCCTTTGCATGTCACAAAATAAAATGATGAGCATTCTGCTAGATTTGTGAAGGCTCTATTATATCATTCTAGAGTTAACTCTTTGATCGAAAATGATGAACTAAAAACGTGCCTCTTTAGTTCTTTAAGATGAGATAATTCATCACAGAATCTAAAGAAATTTTCTAATTTTCCAATGACTACTTAACTCATTGGCTGGACTATTTTGTTGAAGAGTTCAATACATCCCCGCTTAAAGGGAGACTTATTTTAAAATAAGTACTATGTTTGTGTCAAAATTGTAAAAGTTAAATAATACAAAGGATTTATAAAGTGCTGGTATATTAACAACTGTATTGCAAAATACGTATGCAATTAAAAAAAACTTTATGATAAATACTGAATATTAAAAATAAAAAGTGTCCTAAGACTTTTCAGTAGCATACGTATCATTAGAGATCCGTTTTAGAAAAGTAGTTTCAAGAAATTAATGTGACGTATAATAATGTATAAGATGTCCTTCTAAATCTTAATTTGACAAATATAATGTCATACATCTCCTTTTACCCAGTATGATTTCATATAAAATATCTTATATAGTTTTATAGCTCATCATTTCGTTTCCTTATTAGAACGTACAATAGACAAAGTATGACGTAACAAAAATGAGACCAAGGTATGAAAACGAATAAAATGACGAAAAAGAGAAGAAGAAACGAAGATGAAGTCGAAGATGATGCTGGATAGAAGAGGCGAGGTTGGTGTTGAGAGATGAAAAAAAGTGAGAAAGCACGGACGAGCAACAAAAGGGAAAAGAAGGGCAGAATGTATATGCTAGAAGGCCAAGATCGCGTTGTTTGTGGGGGAGGAAACGGTACCAGGGGCGGAGGACGAGCACCGTGATTACCTGGGGCGATTTCTTGGGCCCACCGACCGACCGAGGTCCGATCTCGGGTCAGATCCGCTCGCTATGGGAAAACGCTAAACGATCGGCTCACATCACTCAGATTCCTGCTCTGCTTTTGGTACACATACACACACACACTTTTCATATGTGTGTGAGAATATTCGCAGCTAAATTTATACCAACGTGATTGTGTTAACACATTGGCCAAATTCTGGCTTTGAAACTATCTCGATCTTTCTTCCCTTCGTTACTGTGATACTTTGCTTGCACCCTTCTGTATATTTACATAGCTGGAATTTTTATTTTTAAAATTATGGTTGATATTTTAAGGCAAATTGTGGGAGAAAACATCAAACATTCTTTTATTACTTTTGCTAAGTACAAAACTTCTAAAGTCTGAAAATCCACAATTTGTCTTACAATACCAACCAAACGTTAAAAATAGAAGCTCTAGTTATCATGTACAAAGAAGCAAGCAAGAAGAATATCTGATCAAAATCCAAGTATTTGATCCTGTAATTTGAAACTAAAACAACAAAACCTATTGGCTAAAACCAAATCAGTGATCCGAAAGTTTCTGCATTCTCCTTCTTAAATTTTTTCCCAGCTAATAAGCCTCTAAAGCCACGTATTTCATTTTCCACAATTCCATATATAATACCATTTAACAAACTTTTATGATACGAGCACGCGATTCGCAAGCTCCGCTTTCACCGACAATCGTTTTTCATTGCCCTCTTTCGTAAATACACTACTTGCTTTTCGTGTCTGCTCCTCGAACGAGAATTCGTTTTTCTTTTGTTACAATCAACGGCTTATAAACTTGTTTTACATTCTTTGTTCCAGCACGGAAAGTTAACAATAAGAGTCACTCGAGCTTGGTAATACTACACGGGTACAAGCTGGTACGAGAGGTGCATAAAATATATGCCGTCCGTTCGATGCATGCGAACGACAATGGACTCGAGAGTTCACGTATGCGCGCGTACGTGTATGTATGCATGAACGAAACACCTCGGCCAATACAGCTTTGTCAGAGTTGGGCAAATTGCACGTGCTGGACTGAAGGGCGAGGAAACGAGGACTAGCTGGATCTCCATGGGATAGCCCGAGGGCCTTGCTAAGTCTTCAACAGGACTCTCTCTCCGGTCCGGCAGGATGATGGACGATGTTTTAGGGATTACGCGATACCGGAAGCGCAAACTAATGATCGGCGGTTACGTAATTTCTGAAAATGTCCGACGGAAAACCGGCTTTTTAGATTAGTCTTAAAATAGAATCGTTTGAATAGGTGGCCTAATAGGATAATGTTGTTGAGTTCTGTTTAGAAAGAGCGAATAGTTGGACTTCGTACTGGAATTGACGTTTCATTATTGAAGAACAGACGAGGCTTTTAAATTCAAAAGATTCTTGTACATGAATGGATCTCTTTCATAGGCACGTACGTGAATACGATGAAATAAATAATAAAAATAGCATTTTCGTTTCGAACTTGAGAGTAATGGCGAAAATGTTTAATTTTGCAGAATAATTCGTTGAATGTACAAACTGTTTAGACAAGTTTGTAAGTAAATTTTAAAGTCAATGAACAGTTAAAGATATACATATACACACAAACACACACACACACACACACATATATATATATATATACCTAGGAGATTTCAATTTTGAAGATTCCGAGGACTTGGACGATACTAGAGATCTTGAGAGATCGGACTATGATCGGAATGATCGATCAACTGAAAGTTGGGGGAAATCAATGACCTGTAGGTTTGAGGGACTTTATAGACGTGGAAATTGTAGGTATATTTCAGAGATTCTAGGGGAATCGTGAAATATACCTCGAAAAATTATGAGATCGTGTGAATTATGGAGTTTCTTAGTTTGATCCCTGAAGGCATCAGAATGTTTAGATGCTACTATTACTGTTAACTGTAAGCGATGCAAATTTAAATGTCATATTCAATCATTCCGTTGATATCAGTAAAAAATTGTCTCGAAAAATTTCTGTAATTGCCGTTAACAATCCTGAAGACCTTAATTATCCTTTCCATCAATTGATTTCATTTTCATTTTGAATATTCTCTATGCGAGAAATCAAATTTTTCATGGAAGTATGAAATGTTCCACAGGCAATTGCATAGATTTACTATCTAATAATTTAAAGTAATCATTATAAATTTCCAAAGGTATTATCGCACTCTGAAGAATTCCTAAATTGTTTCCGTAGACATTAACCATCGTATTATACGTTTTATCTGATATTTACGATGCCATCAAGGGGAATAACTTTCTGTTGCAATATCTCACTATAATATAGAATTGTGTATATGTATCATCATTTTTCTCGTCTGTTTCGCTAAAGCTTGATTTAGGAGTCGTTTCCAACGAAGATCCGAGGATTCGAAGTTGTAACTCGCTTGTGGTCGTAATCTTATCTATCCATCATCGCAATCATTATTGTGCCCGTTGTCCATTGTCGTTTATTTCTTGAAGAACGGCGTATAATCGTTGTAGGTGTCTCAGATTGGAAAACGACTATCTTCCGTGCGATCTCTTGCAATTTTATTACGTGTCGACGATAATTTACCTGACGTGAATCAATTTCGCGAGTAAAACGGAGAATCGCGGTTATGTTGCACCGTTTCAAATCACTTATACGAGATTATTACCGATACGTACCTTTTCTTCAGATCGATTTTTATTTTTCATAAAGATATATAATAGTTATCTTTGGAAATAAATATCCCTTGAAAGTTTAAAATTTTCTTCCAGAAAGAAATTTCTTCGAGAATCGACATTTGTTTATATTAATTTATATTTAAAAATTCCAATTATAATATAAATATTTATCGATATAAATAGGTATTTAAATGTGGTATAAATATATATATTTTTTAAATTTAAAATTATTTTTACAGTACTTAAACGTGAGGAATTCAAATGATTGCGATATTAATTTACGAGTTTGTACCTTTTTACATTTTCAACGATCTAATTGTGTATTTTTCGTGTGTATTTTAGCGTCAACATTGTTGCCACTCGTTATAGCGTTTCAAGTGAACTAAATCGAGTCAGATGTTTTAGAAGCGATTTGTCCTGCGTCTAATGGGTGAAAGGTGTAACTTAGTTATCATACAATGCACTATGCATTGGAACGATCGCAACTTTTACTGCCTTTCCTTTTTGCGTTTTTTTCTTGTTTTGAGCGTACGTAAAATAGATACGATGGCTATACCAGGAAGCGAGTAAGTCGTATGCCCAAACACTAAAGAAAGAAGAATGATGCTTTCATTTTCTTTTCGTGAATTTTATTTCAATCAACGAAACTTCTACTGGAATTTGGAATTTTTGTTAACTTAAAATGAAATTCATTTACTAGAAGTTCACCAAGTTCCTTTTTTTAGCTATGATAATTTCAAATAATAGGAGACCCAATGTCAATCAATAGGTCACTAATTAAAATTTTATTTCAATATATGAAGATTTATCGTATTCATTAAATTACATCATCATTCTTCTCAATATCACGACTTAGTAGCTCTTAACTAGAAATTCAAATTAATAAAAATAAATAGACATAAGATAAGTAGACAAAAAAAAAAAATAAAACCTAAGTAGAAATTTGTTCTTATTATCTTACACTTTTGCATATTACAGGGATAAATTCTGCCACAAGTGCATAAAAATCCGCACTCTACTGATCAACTTTCTCTATTATTTCTTCTTTTTTCAAAACGTACTGATAAATTCCGCAAGGCTTAGAACGCTCAACACATTCCTTACCGACAACTTAAGTCAAATAAATTTTTTGCTTCCATATATACTGTAAACTTAGGATCATACTCGTATGTAATAATGTTTAAAAAAACCACCACAGAAGAAAAGGAGTAAGGTGTAACACGGTGGCACAAATCGTGATAGCATGATCTTAAGTTAAACCTTGTCGCGAGATTTTGTCGGCATTTTTGCTATAGCAGCTCGATACGATCGACAGTAATCTCGCGATACTTTCGACAAAACAATAAGGTCGACGGCGTGTAATGAAGGAGGAAGGTGCAATCGAGCATGACGAAGTGGTTGCCCAGGCGGTTTTCTACGATATATCCACGCTGATTGGCTTCACTTCTTCCATTTTTTTCTCTCGATTCTTATGCATCACGTCGCGACACTTATCCTCGCCTGTAGTTTACGTTCGCTTGCAGCGTTTCTCATCGATTAAAATCCAAACGAACAGATCTGATCGTTGACCGAACGAAAACGGACTACGCCTCGACTATGGCTCGATCAACTGGGAAACCAACAGCGATACGAATCAAATCCAGTTTTTCGAGTCTTGTCTCTTTTATTTTTCAATTCTTTGGATACCTCTTGCTTTTATCTTCTATATTTTACTTATTTTTACCGTGTTGTTGCGTAATTGACATAAACCGGGCAATGATTCACATGGTTCTAATTTAATAAGCTGACCCAAGTTAATAAAGATAGTTTTAATTCTAATTTTAGTTTCAATTTTTTTTCATTTGTTGAATATTATTAAATATAAATTACTCATAGGTACAATGTTCTGTTATTATTTGGCGTTAATTAACGCAAGTAATTGGAGCACGTTATACTAAATTGCAATACATAGATAATTACAATTAAATTTATGTAATGGAAGTAAATAATTTAATTATATTTGAAATTGATTTTGTCAAAGGCGTCTGGTTACAAGTTACAAGAATAAAATTTGCCATTTCATGTGAATTTTAAAATTTAATTTAATATTTAATTATGTACAATATTTTCTAATACTTCTTTCCAGAAGTCCATCGAAAATGTCACATGTACGTATTAATGGATTTTAAACTAATTCCACGATATTTACGATTAATTTATTTTGTTGAAATTGTGAAGATTATTGTTTCGTGCAATCAAATTACCTAATAAGGTAACTCCTCTCGTAAGTCTCTTTTTCATTGCTGGAAAATAAAGTCGAATCCAGTGATTCAGTTAACGATTCTATTAACGAATCATCGCGATAAAAAGTCTTCGCTTGTCAATTAGCATTAACTTTTGCTATGAATTCCTTGGATTCCATGTTGTGCGGAGAACTAACGATTTTCTTAAGTTTAGCAAAGGCTTCGGATATCTATCCACGTCCGGGATTACTGGTTAGCTGGTTTACGAACGACAGATCGTAACGAGCACCGACATGAATATCGTTGGATGAGCACGGCTAACAGTAACTGTATCGCAGTGCCATTTTATGGACTATCGTACTACGCAACCGTGAGAGAAACGAAAGGAACGCGCAATGCTCGATTCAAGACGAAATTTATTGACGTCGACCATCATCATGGATTGCTGATTTATTATGTTTTCGATCGATGCGAGCTACCCGTGTATTCGTGCATTAATTTGCATTATTAAAGAATTAATTTGTCGTAATATTACAACTACGTCAATTTTTGGAAATTTCATAAAATTACGAAGCCTGAAGGTGCAGGATGAAAAATTATTAAACGAATCTTTGGAATTTCACTGCATAGTCCTAATCCTAAATAAAAAGTTGGAATTTGGTGATGTAAATTGATTGGAAAGAATTACAAATAAAATCTTTTTACGTGTTGTACTGATTGTGTTTTACGTTTGTACAGATTCAGCAAGTTGATACATTGGACGAAGCAAAATTGATGGAAAGATGTCGAGAAGTTGATATATTCAATTATTTTGTAAAACTGAAGATGAAGTGAACGTCTCAATTCTTCTTCTAGTATGTTTGTAAAATTCATCTTTACGAATACAATTGAAAAAATGGAGCCTACTTAGAGAAAAGTAAAGTACTATTTTTATCTATTAAATATTCCAATTATAAATATCGATATTAATTAAAACTATCTATGTGTTTTATATTCTATAAAAATCTGCAGTTTAATAATCTGCAGTCACTGAACATTTATCCATGCTCAGTTCAAACATTCATTCGCCACGAATTTGTAAAGCGGAGAATAAACGAACGTTTGTTCGGTTGGCCGTGTCAACGAACGCACCATTAGATGAGAGTTTTTTAATCAAGAGGGGGATAGTTCGTAAAGATTGTAGCCTCTTCTTGACATAAAGTGCGGTTGTGCTTTCACGTTACGTCTCTTTTATGCATAAAGCGCACGGATATATCGCAAATAGCCTTTGGACACTGTCGGGCATGTTAACGGTGTGCCTGATTGCGAGCGATATGTTCCCTGAGATATTGCCTGGTACGAACATCCTGGAGCGTTGTCGATGGTCACGTTTCCGCGATCCGGACATCACGCTCCCTTTCTACTCTCTCGCGAAGAAATTCTTCGAACTATGGAAATACACAGTTTTCGGGTGGACGCCAAGTCGCGAGATTTTATTTTCACACTGCGAAGTATTAAATATAGCGGACGAAGATTAATCCATCTTTGATAGCTGGGTATCGCAGGTATTTTATTTTCGAAACGATAGAATGATGGATAAAGATTCATCTGTTCTCGAGAATTTTCTCACTCACAAGTATAACGTTCTATTTCAAAGTAATCAATTTTCAAACACGAATCATTTTCATTTTTCTTGATCCCAAGTGCGATATTTCTGATTTTGAAATAACAAAATTCTAAATGCCAGAGGAGCCAAGCTGTTTTAAACAGTATTTTCGAAAAGTAAGCGACTAGCATCGATCCATTTTTAAGCTTACTGTTTTAATTGCAAGAATGATATTCTAATGGCCAATGACAAGTGTCGATTTCAACTTTCTCGTCGGAATGTCGTCTTGACCGTCCTGATCGTTCGTAAAAATATCTATCTCGCATTCATTATCGCAGATTTCACTTTTCAGCGCGTAATTTATTAGGAAGAAAACCGCGTGTCCTACGATCAAGATTCGCGAACTTTCCACGATGTCATTTAAAGTTTATCTCTTGAATTTTTATCAATTTTCAACGTGTTCACAACTTTCGAATGAATTTTAAAGAATAATGAAATTTGACCCTGCTGTTTTTACATTTTTTTTCACGTCGCAATCACGTTTTAGTTTCAAGAAAAGGGAAAAAAGTTTCTGACGTTTTAACACATTCTGATAACGATAAACAAGCACGACACTCAATTGAAAATAAGTAAAAGGATATAGCAGTTTGATTAAAAACTTTTGACCAGAAACATATAATACGCCCAATAACTAAACTGCGAATTTTTATGCAATAATAGGAAATGAAAAAAAAAATGTACACGATACATAAAATATTTCGATAGATAAAACAATATTTAATACAGATAAAATAAAAGTTTCTACTATCTTGCACGTATTTAAATTGTATTTATTCAAATATGCATTTGCATAAAAATCCACAGTCTAATCATAATTTCCAAAATGATGCGTATGTACTTATATGTAAGTAAGTAGTTTCAATAAAATCTGAATTGCGTATCTGAATAATATAGAAGTTATCACGATACGTATTGTATCATTAGTCTCGTATGAACTTACTTGGTGAGAGTTTCGAGCGAGGACGTGTATATCGTGCCACCTACGTCGATGTGCACTGGTGCCGTGTACCTGGAAGCGGCGGCAACGCAGGGTATTCCGGTCATCTTCTGGTTGTAAGCTGGTGCAGCTGGCGTCGGCGGTGTTGGCGACGAGGAATTCGACATTGTGGGCGACGTGGCCGGCGAACTGCTTGGCGACAGCAATCTGAGAAAGATACTTTCGACATTAGCCACCATCAGGCTCTGTTCCTTCTCTACGGGGCTTCGAGGATTTTGCCCCGACGCTTTGGGAGAAAAAAATTGTTCTCTTAAAATTTTTGAAGATAGCTACACTTCCGCTTAAAAGTAATGGGAAAACTTTTATTTTTAATATTCAGCGTTTATTGTAGATAACACAATACCTTTCAATTTGTGTGTGTATTTTACAATGCAATCGTTGATATACTGACAATTCTGTATGTTTATTTCATTTTATAATATTTGTCCTAAGACTTTTGAATGTGGGTGTATACGATATTAATTATTGATCCCACTAAGGATCAAGTAATAGTTTGTCATGATATTGTAAATACCTACTCTAACGTTTTGAAATTTTATAAAGAGGAAAAACGCGATCGTATTCATAGGCATTTCATATTTCAGACACAATATTAAAAAATAGAATTTAACAATGTAAACTGATTGAAAGAATGATCAAAGACAATGAAATGTTGGTCCTTTATGGGTTATTTAGGTATTTGAATTTTTTAAATATTAATTTGTATTACTATTTTTTATGTGAATTGCAATAATTGTCTTTTTCTAATTTTCGTCTATAGACAGATACGTAAAATCTGCAGTTTGTAGTCAATTGTCCGAATTTAAAAAATTTTAATATTTACAAAATAATTTACGATAATTTTTGTAAACAAATTCCTACAGTTCTTACAGTTCTTCTATTGTTTTTCTTAATAATTATAATTTTTTAAATGAATTTCTGTAGTTGTTTCCACTGAATGTCCGATTGTTTGTAACTACTTCGTAGTTAATTGATTTATTAGCCAAGAGAGAAGATATTACTGCTTCCATTGCAAAGATTTATATGCTCGCCTGAATCTCGTTAACAGACCGCGATCGATTGTTTGACGTTACGTAAGATCGGAGAATTTCAATTGCAACCGAGGTCTATCATTTTCTCGATATTTCACAGTATATTACGCGTTGCTCTTTAAGAATATAACTTCAACGTGGTTCTATTTACCTCATTTTAATTTGAGCGCTAGGGAACATATTGCGTTGTGTCAGCTCCGCCTTCGCCTCCTTTCCGTCGGCCTCACATTTCCGTCTGTAATTAAAAATTCACGTAACATAATCCTGCAGACTAACGTGTCTAGCATAGTAAAAAAAAAAGAAAAAGATCTTTATGTTATAAAAATTACAAGAGTAATAAAATTTCTTTTCCTGCAATTATCAAATATTAAATTGAGCAACGAGCTCGTTCAAGTCTTCTTAAAAGAGTTAGGTATTACCACTTTCAGGTAGAGTCTGTTTAATCGAGGAGTATTTATCCTACTTCTCTATACGTATATTTCCTCCATCGAAAAAATTCGAATACGAGTCGTTACTTTCGTATAAAATCTATCTAATCATTTTTAATTTCTCTATAAATTTGTATCTCTTACAAGTTAAAAAATTCAAATGCATATATCTAAATAATTTTTACAATATTCTTGGAAACGCAGCGAAAGGTGAAAGGAGAACGAATTTATTACTCAATCCAATATGTACTTTTCTTTTCTGAAAGAACTGTTATATATAAGGTGTACCAATATTTTGTTCCAAAACCATTCTAAACAGAATTTCTCTGTACAAGCTTGAAAATAGTAGCTAACAAATTTTGTAAATCGGAAAAACGAATTCTAAAACGCTGCATGAATATGCAGCAACACGTTTTAACCAGCTTTCTCCAGTGAGATATTACTATTTCCCTGCTCTTTTCCACCCTACTTTGTGCTCTCGCTTATCTCTCGTTCTGAATTCCAAACGATTGGCTTTCTATGGCACGATTCCAAAAACCATCGAGGAAAGCGTAGCTTTCCAGAAATCGTGGCAACTATACTTCTTATTTACAAATGATGATCATTGATTACCATTTTTGAGTTTTATGTCATTCGTGTTATTAAAAGTCAAGATTTTACTAAAGAACAATAATGATAGAATAAGAGACTATATTTAATATCATCTCGTTTATGAGTGACGAAGATGTCGTAGATATACGCAATTCTTCCACAAAGTGAAACAATAAGCGAAAATGACGAGGATGCCTTTTACACTAAAAAGAAGGACTATATAAAACACGAATTAATTATACTAAGAAAGCTAGCTAATTCAACAACCAAAGAAAATGTCTGCATCGTTAAACTGACGATTTTCTTAATCTCTATTTGGATACGTAGAATTTAGTGTCAGGAAACTAATTGTTCTATTATCCAAAAATTTCATGAACGTTTTTGTCTCCTTATTAGCTCAGATATAGGATCTGTACATTTACGTACAATCAAATCTCACATAAACGTCCATAATCTACTCGTCATACGCAGAGTACGAGAGCTTGTCTGTGGTTTCCGGCCATCTTTCTCCCTGATGCTAAAACCACGACGATGGACCGTCGCCATTTAGAAGTCAAAACAGCGGCCGTACACGCTGACATTAGCACGAGACTTTCCCTCTAACGAGGTCGCGCGATTTCAAGCGATACCCACCGCGGCTCGATTTAATTTATCGATCCTCGCGGTTGGTCGCCGGCGACGATAACGCTGATTTAGCTGGGCATTGTTTTCGGTCTGGCCGTCGACCCGGAACGCAGTGAGAAGTTTTCGAGCTTGCTATAATGATTTTCATATGTATTAATAAGGCAATTAACGGCGGAACAATATTTAAGGAGCAGCCGTTGGCCGAGGGAAAACCAAACTCGCCGCGGTTCGACGAATGAGAAAAGTGGACGGGATGGTAGGTTTGGTCGGTGGTTTGCGAAGAGAGAGCCCGCACTCATTTCCAGCCTATGTACACATTGCGATTCTGGCTCGCTTTGTTCCAAAGTCCGTTACTACCGTTCACTGCGCGAAATCCTTCCGCTTCGCACATGGCGATACGTGGTTTCGTTGAGAATTCCGGGAACGATTCCGGGTCGAAAATATAATATATAGCGATGGATAAGAGAAAGTTTGAAATATAGACACTCGCAAAATGTTGTTCATGTACTCGATGAAAAATTGTCGATATCTTAAATTGTTCCAACTATCTACTTAATCTCATTTTACGAGTTTGTTTTTTTTAAAGATGTTTTTATATTATGCAACTGCCGAGAAAGTAAAGATGTTTTTCATGAGAGTCTTCAATGCATTTAGTCATGAAACGCATTTTTCAATGTGTTCAGAGGCATAAATAAATAATGAATGCCTATTAAATCTCATAAAATCCTATTCTTTTTCGATGAAGTTCTAGCGCATTTATTCGTTGTTCCTATCAAATTTCGCTTCGTACTACTTAAAAAAAAAAACACTGTTACTATAGTGATAATGGTCGAATGTTTTTTGACTTTTTTTTTTTGTAGAGAAATAATTAGAAAATGAACGAAAAGAAGATTACACAAATTAGATAGAAAATGGCGTTTACGAGGGAAGGTTGAAGATAGAATAACAAGGGAAGGTTTTATAAGATACTAAACCTTTCGCTGTTTTGAGAGCATGTAGGTGAATCATGGATTGTCCATTCTGTTCCGAATTAGCTTGGCAATATGTTTGGAGGTATTTGAAAGCGTGAAACAAGACACGAACGAATTTATTTAAAGGTGAAATCAACTTTACCGTTTGAAGTTGACTATTATTAGAGATTGTAGGATCTACGGTTCACTAACGTGTTAGAATTAAAAGATTATATTTTGGTATTATTTCATACCACATTAATTCTTAGTATGAATATTTCATATTTGACATAGATGACAATTGATAAATGAATGCGTCATCGATGAATCTTTTTATCGGTATTCTCAACATTAACGTTTTTAAAACGTAAGTGCAGAGTTAACAGGTGAGACTGATTTATTATACAGCCTACACGCATATCGTTATTGCTTAGTATTTCAAGCTAAGCGAGTTAATCTTCAGTCGGCTTTTCCTTACATACAAAGTTCGTTCTATAAATACCAAAAAGATTCGCGTTTATAATTTATCTATAACGTCAAATTTTCTCTTTGTCAGTTTGACGAAGATCGGTGTTCATTCACTAGGCAGATCATCTTATATTATTCTAACAACACTCGTGGCTTAATAAATTCAATGTACGCGCGTCAAACAACAAAGGACTAATTAATAACTACCGACGACAATACGAAATCCTTTCAACGATATGCACGCGCAGAATCCATCAGATCGCATCAAGGATAGTCTTAAATCAACGGCAACATCACCCTGATGCGATGTAGTCGACTATGCGATTTTCAGCTCGCCCTCGACGACATAAATCATTACACGGGGTTCTGCAACGTTAACCTCCGCCCGTATAAACACCAATAAATACAAGACTGTGTAACGTAGGAGGGGAGTATTAAAGATCCCTGGTCGAAGTACCATCAACCACGAAACTCGAGAAGTAAAGAAGGTTCTCGTCGTCGCGGCGATATTTATTTTCAGCCTGTGAGCCAGAGAGTTCCTGGCGACGTCGATGGGGACGGAGGTAAGGCCAAGGAGACTGGTTTCTCTTTCCACCTCTTTCTCCACCTTTTTCCACCTCCTTTAGCTCCGTTTTCGTCTTCGTTGTCTTCTTCTTCTTCTTCTTCTTCTTCTTCTTCTTCTTCTTCTTCTTCTTTTTTCCACGGTATACCAGCATGCGCTGCGGCACATCGCTGCAGGGTCCACGTGAAACGCGATGCACAGCGCCTTTTCTTCGTCGCTCCGAGTGGAGGTCGTCGTGCAATCCACGTCCCCTCGACGTTGCATAGTGTTTTGAGAACGGCTGCCTGGCCGGAAAAGACTCGTAATTTTGTTTTTCTTTTTTCTCAGGTTTCCAAGTCCTTAAGGGTCCTTTATTAGGATATCAATTATCCATGAAAGTTTCTAAGGTCTTAAGAATTTTTTTTTCATCCATAAAATGTTATTTATCCGTGAAAATTATAGATAGTTGCAAGTAAATAGATACCTTTCGTCGTTTCAAAGGATACTATTTTAACGACCGATATTTTTCCTTTCGTAAAAGGTAGACTTTCTTGTGTATGACAAGTTCATTTTTATCGATTTTCTAAACTTTATGTCACTTGACTGCTAAAATATAAAACATGCTTCTTCCCAGCGATGTTCCCACGATATTATTAGACTTTTAAATTGAAATTCTAATATGATCTAACTTAATAATGTACAATCCCATTTATTGAATACCCTATTTATTGAATCTATTAATCTTTTGAATGTTTACATACATTTTTCTTTAGATTTTCTATGTTTATATGATATTATGCTGCATAAATTTTCAATAAAATGAATCAATAATTTCAAGCGTCTCAAATTGTTCGTGTAATTTTCAAACGAACTGTTAATACATTTCCAGTTTCGGATGTACGGATATTCAAAGGTACTTCCTAACTCCCAATACCTACAGATATACAAACACTGTATGAAACGGTACTATTTAACAATTAAAAAAAGTTAGTGCATCGATTGCACTCATCGTGAGTTGAATTCGTCGAAGATGAAAAAAAAAAACGCATCTCCTTGTTGATGAAGGGCGGCAACAACGATGGCCATACTCGTTGCTCCGGGCGATGATCGACGCTCTCGCGCCCCCGACGTTTATGAATGTAGAATAACGGATGAATATATACGGCGCGGTTGTTTGTTTGGGCTTGGTTGGTCCATATATTTTAATTGACGCGCGGCCGTTGGAATCGGGGCAGCAATAAATCTTCCAGGTGGGAGGGAATGCACGGAGGGTGGCTTGGAGAGTTTGAGGTAACGCAAGAAGAGTTGTTAGCTGCAGTAAGTGGCCGACGTTGATTGTTGATGGTAGAGTACGTTGTTTCGACGGTAAATCGGTTGAAGAGATGTAGTAATAAGTGACGCGTGTGACAGATACTTTTGTATGTTGTATTACGATACTGTATAACTTGCTTACAACTGTATCCTTGCTTGTAACTGTAATTGTTTGTGGATATTGTTGCTATGAATATGATAGATACTTTTGCTTGATCTATCAATGATAAATTTGAATCAGAAAATTCTAATAAAATTCTATTGGAATTCCAATAAAATAATTTCTAAGACAGTTCGACGTGTTAAATCAATAATGGAAAGAAACGGAAGACCGTGAGTTGAAGGAGCTCTGTAGCGTTATGCGTAACAACGATAGACCTTTGAATGCCTTTCGGCTATCGATTAACGTATGTAAATTCCATTAGTATAGATTCGCATGTAAACGTAGTTGCAATTAATTTTCATCACGATTGTACGATAAATCGCAAGTAGAAGCTACGTAAAAATAATGAATTCTTTGGACGTCGTTCTCTAAATTTTATTACCTTTTAATTTTCGATTTGATTCGGTGGTTGTGCCAAAGGTAAATTGCTCTTGTTTCGTCAAGTTATATAATTAATGTTGTATCGGTGCATATATACGCGGCAGTAAATTACGAACAAAGAGAAGCAGAGTTAGTCAGAGAAAGTGAATGAACATCGCAACAACGATTTCAGTAACAGCTGCACCGTTGAGTTGGCGCCTTGCATTGTAAAAATGAGCTGTCCTTGTTCGTATACGTGTGCACGTATGTGTGGAACGCATGGTTTAAATCCATGGGTCATCAATATGCAATAACGCAGAACACAGACGTGCATTAGGATAATGAACATGACGCCGGAGGCTATTTGCTAAAGCACGCTTTAATGCGCTTAGACGACACCGCATCTTTGCAACATACGGATGATAGGAAATAAGAAAGCATTTATATACCAGAGTTAAATTTGATTGACAGAATAAAATGAAATAACTTTTAGTCACCTGTGAGCCCACGATAAGGGTTAAAAGTTACTTCTGGTAACATAAACAGACCATAAATAGGGTAGTAGACGAAGAAAACGTAAATTTGAAAAAAATATATATCTTCTTTAAGGAAAAATATTTTGAAACTTTACTTCCAGTAGAAATTGTAGAAATTACCATCGAACAATGATAAATGAAATAAAAAAATCAAGTTAATTACTCGTTTAAAATTTAGTTAATTAGTCTATATTTATTCTGGAATAAATATAGACTATTTAGTTCTATTATTATATGTTATATAATATTTATATATATTATATAATATTAACTTCTCTATTTAGCTTTTTCTTTATTTGAATATGATAGCGAATAGTTATACAAATAAAATAACCATATATATAAATACAGCGATTACGAATGTATTTGCATATACGGATATTTCAATAAAACATTTTTATTAGATTCTATATCTCATTTTCATATTAATATTAAATTTTTACAGCTAGCGTATGAAAGTGCTACCAACTGATATGACTTCATTGGCATATAACCTAATTAATTAGCATATAAATACTGTAACATACAGCAGTATATATCAATACTTTTTATAGTCTTTATACATTATTGCTCTCAAATATTTGCATAAAAATACACTTTCTTTCTTCTACACTACTTTTACGCCATCTTTATATTTCAATTCCTCTCAATCATAATAATTTCTTCAAAATGTAATTTTAAATACAAAAATTTTCACCGCCGGTTAAAAGCAAATTTCGCAAATGGCAGACATATTACGAAACACATAAATATTCATAAATACATTTCAAATAAATAAACATCTTTTTGCGGTCTTAATGAATCTGTCACTGAATTCAATTAAAATTAAAATCGAATGCGTATCCAATCGCATAAACAGATAAACGCGAGAGAGCGATAAGTAAGCGTACACGCGAAAGTAGATTCAGATCTCACTGAAAAGACCGCGCGAAGTATGTACAGTAGAAAGTGTCCGACAAATCGTGCACAGTCGGCTGGAGAATGAAGTTTCTTTGATTTGAGACTTCGTTTTCGAAAAGATGGAGTGTGAAATTAAGTACAAACTCGAATAAGAGTCAAAAGTGTATAATATAATATTTTCGTAAAGCGCTTCGTTTTTTGAAAAAATGAAATTGAAAAATTCATCGAAGTATACTAAGCCAGTTCCTAACAAAATATATTCAAACTATTTTTTTGGAAACGAGGCCTCGGAAAAAATGTTATTCCACATTTTTCTATTCATTATTCGTTCCTATTCAGTGCAGAATTAGTTAAATTCAAAAGTGTACTGGATAAATCGTTGAGCCTTAAATGAAAAAAATTTTGTTCTTCTTTTTCGACTTATTTTTGCACGTAAAATCATTTTCCAATTTACAGTTTGCGGAACGTCCTGTATACAGGAGGAACGGACGATCTTCTTACGAAAAGAGATTGGTCGCGGTGGTCGTTTTGTTCCGGTGTTGGCCGCAACAGTTGTATGCACAACGGCGGCGCCCTGCTCCAAGTGACCAGCTGCATGCACGTGTGCTAAGATGAGTCTCGCCGCGGGCTCCGACGAAGAAGGGGTCTAACACGTTCTGAGGACACGCGCGTGTCCTCAGCGCGTGTACCACGTCGCAAACTAGAAGTCTGCCGGTAAGTTTGCGTGGACGTTGAATCGCTCGAGGGCATCGTCGTATGCAAATTCTCCTTGTTGTCGGGCAATCGAGCACGCGTTTCCGTAAAATGTGTCGTTGTACGTGAAAATCCTCGCCGATGGCACGACTCGCGTCGGATAGTATCGAGAATCATCGTTAAACCACGCGTTTTTACGTAAAAATATCTCTGAAAACGGCGAAATCCATGTTATATGATTTTTGACGACACAACTATTATATATAAATTTATGAAGATTCATAATCTAATCGCTACGGTTCTCTCTTCTTCTTCTTTTCTCTTCTATACGTTTCTTCGTTTCATCTCTTCTTCTTTTCCTATGTTTCGTTTTTTCATTCGGAGTTGGACGAAACGCTGATTAATTCGGTTTTTCTTTTTAAATTGAATTGTAATCACGGTCGGCAGCCGAAACAAGAAATTACATCGGATACGTGGCAACGAATCGAGCAGAGGTAATATTTTCGTATGGAAATTTTGGTTTAATTGCGATTCGCTGTCGTCAAAGAATCATGCGCGACGATTCGATGCTGCCATTTATTTCCTCCAGCTCGTCCGAGATTGTCACGTATCGAGCAATAACGGGGTAACTAGCTGTGAGGCAAATTAATAAAATCATGCAATATAAGCATTAATTTTGAAAGGGGCGACGAGTTTTCATTACGTGATTTCATTACGATCGGTCCAGCCACCGGCGTCCACCTTCTTTGAATAACATTTGCAATGGAACAATATTTTCGTGCTTATTTGTATGCTTCGGCAGCGACATTATTTGTTGTCGTAATTATTTGTTGATATCGATACGATCGGAATATATTGAATTAAAAAATGTGCAACAGCACGTGCATGTCTTTTATACACACTATGATTTCAGTTTAAAGTTGTAACAAAAAGTATAGTAATCTCACGTGATCACATCCCTGGTAAGAATTCTTTTTCTCAATTTTCTCTTTCTTTCGACTAACGACGCTCGTTATGACCGTTGAAACGTTTCCATGGTAATGTGTTATGTTCAAGCATTCGCGCATAATTTAATTCTTAATTAAGTTCCTCATTCTTCGTACTGAATCGTTCGTTTTCCTACCTACATACACTGCAGCTCAAAAGTTTTAACGTTTTGTTAGGACTTCGAGAGGTAATATATAATAATGAATTTCTTAAGCAATAAATATTTTATTTATAATATTAATATTTTTAGGCATTGCAACTGTATTCAACACTCTTATTAAATACAGAGTGGCAACATGGTTTTAGCAATGTGCGAAGCGTTTATTATTACCTATATTAATAGATATTTTTATATCGTAAACTTTTGCCTGTTAATAAAATCATGCTCAAGAATAGTAAGTAAATACTAAGTAAATACTAAAAAAATATTTTATACTAATTCCAACCATAGACATTATGCGGTGAATCGAGAGAAAGAGTATAAACATGATATTCTAGTTTCAAATTTGAAGTCTAAAATCTCCGAACACCTTTATACCGTCCTCTGTTATTTTGCCAATCACGTTCCATGTCCTCAATTGCCAACACTGTTAAAAAAAATTCCAGCGAAAGACGAATCAGGACCATACACTCCCAGAATTCCATTACAATGTTCTTTCCCTTGGCTAACAACGTTCGTTACGAACGTTGAAACATTCACGCGGTAATATTCGCCGGGACAAAGGAGTCGTTAGGTCAAGTGGGCGCCCGTTTTCGTGGCCCGGAGGAATTCTGTTAACCCTAGCCCAGAAGAGGAGCTCTGGCTACCGCTTCAGGGTCAACGTCACAGGCACACCGGTTCGTAACACGTAAGTTTATAAATTCAGGAAACTCGCGGCCTCGGTTCGCGCACGTATCGTGCAGCTGGTAGCGGGGATCAATTGTGCAAGAAACAAGAGTCGCGTCGGCTTGTACTTGACTCCGAGAGCGCTGAGGACATCGATAGCCGCCGGCGATGGCGAATGCAAATTCGAAAATGCCTCATTTTCGTTCGCGAATAATATTATTTTGAACGCCTCGAGCCACGCCGCAGTCAGAAGTCCGGGACTTCTCTCTCCTCGCCGACTGGTGCGGGGCTACCGCGAGAGAAACGCTTCCTTTTTTTCTGCTCGAGGAGAGGAACACGTTGGCTCCGGTGGTCTTGATTGAGGGGAATGTATGGAAATGCGAGGATGAAAATGCGGTGCTAGAGAAGAAACGTCGTAAGAAATCGGTTGTAATAACTGCGTTTTATTTTACGGAGATTATTACCGACACGCTGTTGTTTCAAGCTGCATTTGTAGCACTGTGAAATGCCCGATTTTACAAATGTGCAAAATTATTTACAATTTAATGATCAAAAGTAGTTGATTTAAATTATTTCGTTTGGCGAATGTTTGTCGAAGACAGAAAAAGTTTGCACCTTGAAACTTTCTGAGAAAATTTCGTATCTTTCTGGAGAAAGATTTTACTCCCCAAAAACAAAGAGATGTGAGTCATAATTGAACTATCCTAATCTACACAGAGATTTTCATGATTTTTGAATTGCCAGGTTCAGTAAAAAGGGAAGACATTATTGTGAATAGAAAATGAATATATTCTGGAAACAAGCACATAATAATCTCACGCAAGATATTACATTTAATATTTTGACGCAAGTACATATTTTTCAAATTCATCGGTACTCAAAATGCTATCAGCGTTAATGCGCGCATCTGTTTGTCATAAATCTCTGGCGTTCGTAAAACGACCATAATCACGCACCTAGTCTGCGTGGTCTTTGCACTGTAAACACCCGTCGCTCATTAACTTCCTCTTTGCTTTTCGTTTGCATCGATTTTCAGTTGCAACCAGTTGGTACCATTTGGAGGGCTTTGCTCTCGATTCACAGCTACACGGCGTATAAGAGCCGCTTCGTCGCGAGGAACGCTTCATTTTGTCGATTAACAATCTGTTGTTGCAATTATGACTGTTCGCTTTAACGCCCGCATTCTACGAAAATTCCACGCGTTCTTTCGTTGCACTCGTTAAGAATTTATTTGGCAAATATCTTGTTACGTCGAGTATGCGATGCTGTTTCTCTTGTTAATCAACCGAAACGAAGATTTTATGGAGAATGTTCTGTTTTTTCTTTGTATCGTAATTGTAAAAGAGAATTCTACTTTTGTTTGATGTATTTTTCCAAAGCATGAAAAAAGAAGAAAAAAATGAAAGGAAAGAAAAACAAAAAAACTGCGCGACCAGTACGATTCGTCTCACTGAAAGGCCCAGAAGCAACTGTTCTGACTAGGAAACGAAGACGACTTTTTTTGTCATAAAATTTTGAATATGAAAACATTTGAATCGATAGAAAACAAATTACAGGCGCGTCTACCTCATGCCCTCTCACGAATCACGTGACCCAAATCAACCAATCGCTAATTTTCGTTGCATTAGTGTTGCACCTGAAAAGGTTCGATTTTCTGAGTTACCGCCGCTAAAATCATTTTCAGTGATAATAGCGACATGGAATATCGACGAGTCAGAAATGTTATAATCGCTTTATCTTTGACATTTCTACATCAAAAATTCACCGACCTAAAACGGTAACGATAAATTGTTATACCTCGGTCTTGAAAACCGAAATAAAATATCCTAATGCAAGAATCTCTCCCGTTTAGCTGTACCAAGAGCTCAAGCAATCCCTCGTTAACATGTGCTCGATGGTTTAAAACGAGCGAGCAGCGTGTACAATCACAGCTTCATTAGCCGTACTAAATCCTCGCGAAACAATTGCTCACGCTTTCACCGAGTCGTTCAAACAAAACGCCATTACGTTAACGCTTAACTTGCATCACCTCTCTAATCGACACTCACGGTCGCTTTCCAGGCGCGTCTACGCTCGCGCGTCTTCTCCTTTTGTGCGTTACCTTTCGTCTCGTCGTCGCATGGAATTATTTCGTTCAATCCTCAAAACCGCATTTCTCCCTGTAATTTCACGCGGCTGGCTTTCACAGAGTCATAAATTTTCAGGACGAGTCGACATTGCGACTATTCGACAAAGGGAAACGGCAGGAAAGACGTTAACGATTCGCACACCGACGCCGGTAACCAACGTCGCAACCGTCTTTTCAGAGAAATTAGTCGGTGTGACCTGTCGTTATTTAGCGAGGATCCGGTGCGAAACGCGTGCTTTAAAGGGAAACCGAGCGTTCTGCTAATCTGTCACGTATATCCTCGCGCGTTTCTACCTCCGCCACACGGATTTTCGCGTTTCTCGTGCCTCGTGAAAACTGGAACGGCGCGATTTAATTGTTTGTATTTTATTCGTCGTCACGTGAGAATATTTGGACATAGAAACTTTCTACGTATCTCTTGCACGTATGAATATGCGTTGTGTGAAACGTTTGAAAATTTCGTCGAGTATCGTGATCGTGTTGGTAAAATCTGCAGTTGAGAGTATGGAGTCTGAAAATTACATGTACATGTGAGTCTTTCAATTAATTGTGCTATGTAATTTTAAAACCTAGAAAGAATGAATTATGAATATTATGGAAATAGTAAATACTAAGAATACTTGTTTCATGGCTCGTGAAAACTGGAACAACACGATCGAATTGTTCGTATTTTTTATATCCGTTCTAGCGTGAAAACGACCGCGTTCTCCATTTTTACAAGTATTTCTCGCTCTCGTTCGACGTCTCCAATGAAATTACCGTCTGTTTAACCGATAATCATGCCAAATCGGATTTTCACCGATGAAATTTCGCGAGTACGATCGATTTTCCCTCGTTCGTTGAATTTCACTCGATAGGTTTTAGGCAGCGAAGAAAAGCAACTGAGCAAAATATTCCATTTACTATAATCTAATAAGAGACGACGAGATCTCGTCGTTGAGTCGCGTTTTATCAACATCCATTCGACTCGATTGCAGGTTCGTAACGATCCGGTGACAATTTTCAATCGACTTGTCATGCGTGCGAACGTTGATATATTTATTTATAACTTGTGAACTTTGTTTCGTGCATTTTCATAAAATGAGCGATATCTGTGTGTTTACTCCATTGTTCCGATGTATCAAGATAACAACTCAGGTCTCGTGCCCATTCAAAGAGAAAAAAAAAATAAAGAAAAAGTGAGACGTTAGAGTTAAGACGATGTCCATCGAACAGCGTCCTTGACTGACAGAACACTTCCTTCTAGCGAGTTTTCGCGCTGACCTACATCCGCCTGTTCGCGAGTAACTCGTTGGATTCGTTGATTGAGGGCCAGTCAGGAATGGCACGGTAGTTATTACCGAGTTTAATAAGCGTCGGTGTGTTTTCACGAGATAGATGAAGCCTTCTTAGTTCATCGTATGCACGTCGAGAAGATATGATGTAATGAAGATGAAGAAGAAGAAGAAGAGAAAGAGGAAGATGGAGAAGGTGAAGAACCAGACAGGAAGATGTCGCGTGTAGATCATTACGTTGTAGAGGATAAGGAGAAGAGAAGAATGTGAAACGATGACGAGCATGCTGGATTTACAAACTGTTTCCTTAAAGAGGTAATCGAGCGGAAGCAATTTCCCTTGATGAGTAGGGAATTTTAGCATAGAAGTTACTTCAATTTTTGGGGAACTCCTTTCTGACGAAGAAGCGTGGTGAAATTTATTGCTGCTACGAACAGTGATTAACATCTAAACTCTAGTTTACTATCGTCGATTAAATATACGATACAATTTTCGTTTACGATTTAGAATCGTTACGTTTGTTGTATCATTGAAAGCAAAATGGGTTCTTCGGAGACTTTATGACGATACTTAAGAAGAATTTAAAGCTAATGTGTTTTCACAAAATTAGCATTTTTATGAATAATGTATGTACCTACTGGTTATTCGGTAATTTTTTGCTATTTATCGGCTTCAGCTTCAACAGCTCTCTTCTAAAAAATTGATTATCCATGGCAATGTATTTTTGTCAGTATTTTTTGTGAAGAAACATTCAATTTTTTGTTACGGTCACGAATATATATTATTTTTAAAAATTTCGCTCGAAATCAACTCTATTCTACTCTCTCTCTTTCTCTCTGTAACAGATAAATTTGTTCATCAGAGAAAGAAAACGCGACAAAAGGAGACAGTGTCACCGAAACGATGTAGCGCGAAAGAAATGAAGAGGCGATTGTGTGTTCGTTGTCCTGGCGATTACTCGCGTACGGTTGCACAAATAAGAAGAAAAATGTGAAAAGAAAGAAGAGAGGTTGATGTGGCGTGAAGAGAAGAGAGCTACGCACGAGCTACGGAGAACACGGAGAAAAGGGGAAAAAAAAAGGAAGAAGGAAGAAAGGAAGGAACGAGAAGAGTGGCTTCTTTCTTTGGTGCATGCACGTCGCTCTCGATAGCGGATGGTCCGAAGCGCGTGCCGACCGGTTTGGCTTGCGCTCGCAGTTACCACGAACACTTATGTACGTAGGTAGTCTGAAATTTATCGATGCCACGGTCTGGCACGTAGTCTTGCTCATCCTTTCAGAGCGTACGCCAGCGCTTGTCGCTTAATTCTCGTTTAGAGGAGGTTCAATTAAGCCCCGATACATCATGGAAGGGTAGCGAGCATCGCGGCGCAATCGTTCTTCTATTAAGGGAACGTGAAAACGGCTGTATGTGTTTTCCTTGCTTCTTGAGACAAACTGCAACAAGTACTTACTCACGGAGGGCATTACAAGATCTTGCCGATCTTTATTGATTGTGTCGAAATAAGAAAACATCCGGGGGCTATTTTCACTCGCGTGTTACTTCGTACGAAAAAGTTTCTTCGCTATTAATAAACGCATGGAGTCATGAGAACGATGAAGGTATATTGATTTTCACGGTTTTTACTTCGAATGGGAATATTCGTTCGAAAATAATGAATTTATCGTGCAGTGTAACAGAGTCGGTTTTATTTATCTTGTTAATGAACGTGTAAGGATATATTTCGCACTTAAAAACAGGATGTAATACGCCATTACTTTTCAAGTTAAGAAATTACATCTTGGAAATCCAGATCGAGTATCAATTACCTATACAGTCCTTGTTTTCAATTAGAACTTACTGTAATTCATTTTACACAAGAGTCAACTCTCGACACATCCTGTAATCGTCAGCATAATTAATGAGCGTCAATGACTCTCACGAGCTTGGTATACTAAAAAGTAACAAAATACAACGTACAGAACATTAAAATGCTTATAACTACTTTTAATAATTTCTCGCTAGTAATTTATATCAGCTGTCAACCTTTTCGAGCAACTTTCTTACGAGTAAAATTACTCGTCTGAAAAGGTTCCTTCAAAGATAAACGTAAATAAGAAGGTACTCGATAGTTGCAACTGTAAACGCTGCAAAGGTAGCGTTATTAATGCTAGTTAGCGAGTAATACGGCCATTAGTTTAACTATGTACTCGGTATCGGGCAAAGTTGTTCTAATAATCGGCTAACTGTACGCCGATAAAACGAATTACACAACTTTGAACGAATCATTACGGGTAGTTGAATCTCGCGTGTGAAAACAGCCCGCACGGTATAACCACTCGAACGATCGAGTGCGAGTTTCGTGTTACTTTGCCAACAGTTAGGCCATTCTCACGTCGTGATGTGCGATCGAAGAACGGCTAACGGTCACTCGCTCATTCGCCGGCGAATTTTTCCTTCTCGCGACATTAATCTTCCGTAATCCCCTGGATTAGAGCGAGCCCCGGCTACGCATTGAAAGCTCGAAACGTTCGTCAGGTTTGCACCAGGTTTGCATCCTACGCGTGCTTAGTGATTTACGGTGTACACGCCGATAAGGTTTAATCGCGTCAACTCTATCCGACAGGATAGAATTTATTCGCGTTTCGTGTTTTCCCTACGAAAAGTCACCCTTTTATTGGCGAATAAATTCCTGTCGAGTTTCTATATTTTTCACTGATCGCGACAACCGCGTGCACGCACACGTGCACCAACCAGCTACGATGTATATCTCCCCGAGCCTTGTCCAACCTGAGAAATCTTGAACATTCCCCGTTCTGAATGCGTATCTCGTCGGTGTTCGTTGGAACTGTTGCTCGATGGAATATCCTTGTTCCGTTACACGTTTTCACAGGGATTTTCTCATTACGTCGTATTTTGATATTATTTGATCTAAAGACGAGTTCAGTGTCAATAATTAATGCGTTTGTACGCTCTAATATTAAAATACATTACGCAAAAGGACTTGTAAAAATACTTAACAAACACAATCTACCGTACTCATTTCTATAAGGCTTTATAAAGATCGTTATATCCATAGCAAGGGGTTAACAAAGTTCCCCTCTACACTAGCAAATATAAATTATTTATCACGCAATGGTACACCACGATGTACTCGAACCAGCAAAAGGCTTATTATCGCTCAATTATACCGCCAACGCAACATGCACAGGGTGTATCATCCTTAAAAACCGATCGAACACGATCTTCGGACGTGTTCTCTCGACACGACCGATTACAACGAATTTTATCGGCCGAACAGGACGTAACTTCGATCGCCGTTGATTTTCATTCTCGCGTGCCAACGCTGACACAATGCGGCGTGTCCTAAACGCTTGTCGCGAATCCCATGCACTCCTCCATGTCCCTTTTATCGTCGAATAAATCCGTCCGTTCGATTTCCCTATATTTCAACGTTTGAGGTCGTCGGCTGGCAGGACACGCGGTAGGATACACGAGGTCCGAGAAGGATGTTGGCTGAGCGGGCGAGAGTCTTGTCCGCGGTGTAAATCTCTCTTTCTCGTTTGGTTGTGTTCGTCGTGCCTGATGGCAATACGTTATGCCGTGGTCAGATACCACGTACGTATATCTACCTACGAGGCGGTTGCACGCGTCGTTACTTAGGCTGCTCGACGGCAAGCATTCAGAGAGGCAGAGGCAGGCAAGCCAACGGCTGCCCACGTAACGCGGCTCGGCTGGCCGAGTGCACAAGCTCGCGGAGAGACTCGAGGAGGCACTCCCGACACGCGCCAATGCATGTCTTGCTCCATTTCATCCTCGCCTATTCCCACCACTTACTCACCTACTTACCCTACGAGACGGAAACTCTGACCGAGACGTGGCACGCTGTAAAGCCGCGCGGACCGGCCGAGATTGGAATTTCATGCGGCGCAACACGCCTCTTGCAACACGCGTCAAACGCGACCACCAGCCTGGCCAGCTGTGTCTGCGACTTTGTTCTTCGATCGCGTTCGCTTCCATCCATTTCCCTGTGATCCATCTCGCCTTCGACCGGCGAAACTGTTCGCGCGTGCATCTGTTGTTTTGATTGGTCTAGCGTCTCGAGCGGAGGAATTTTTACACGATTACTCGAGCGAGATTGCATTGATATTGAGATTTTAAGCTCTGTACGTTTATATGACTCTCTGTACGCGTGTTGCTTTCTCTAGGAGTTTATACGAAGAATTTCTCCTTATGATTTCACCTTCGCATCGCAAAACGGATTACTCGTGGATTTGTTACTCGTTGATCGAGAGCTGAGCGTTCCGCGTGAAGAGATTTTTAGAAGAATTTGCATTTGTGTAAGCGACAATTTTGAAATGATTCCGTGTACGCGAGACGTTTTTTTAAGGTTCTATTTACCGAGCAATTTTCCCTAAATTGTATTCATTGAAAGCTTGTTTTGAGACTTTACGTCCGTATGAAAGATTAATTACGTCCGTCTTAAACATCGGATAAAGAAAAACGCGGTGGGATTTATTATGCAAACGTGAAAATCTTTAGATAAATCCGACAAACGTATCGAAATCTCTGATATTGAAGTCGTCTGTCAGTGACAGATTTAGAATTAGAAGAGGATTTAAAGATGGCTGTGTCTCCAGAGTGACAGAGATACAATTTGGAGAAGATCGGTCGATGCGAGAACATTTGATGGTCGAATCGACGTAATCACGGTGATTAATCCATTGGATAGGAGGAAAGATGCGAGGAAAAGCTACGCGGTCGGTGGTCGCGATTTTATTGCTTTGCTGAGGTACAAACGATGCAACTATATGTCGTTGACTAGTACTCGGTTGTTTTGTAACCATTGCTGTTGCAACGTACATTACGCAGTTAAGGTCTCCCTCGCGATCCTCGTTTGAGGAAGATAAATTGATAGTTGTGATCGAGTGGTACAACTACCGCAATTAAGCTGGTAATTGATTTATTAACAGGCGATTATTTTAATCGGATCGTCTCATATTTTTGCACAACACATATTCCCGATTAAGAATTTAGAGTACGTTAGAATTTCGAAAGAAATAACGACTTCTTGATGAGTAAACGACGAATAAAAACGACGAGCAAAATCAAAATTATAATTACAGTTGTTGTAAAAGAATTTCTTATTACAAGTACGATGAAAAATTTTGTTTGTCAGAGAGAAGGTTGTTTCGTCGAAAAAGTAAAAGGGTGCTTCGAACGTTCAAGCGGCAGCGTAGCATAGTGATTAACGTCAGTGAATGGACGAATTCTTCGTCGTATTTCGTTGTCAAGCCGTAAAACGGCGATATCATCGAACGTTTCATTAAAATCTAAAAAGGGAACTGGCATAGGGGAACTGTTTGATTTGCCTCGATCGTAAAACCCGATAAATATCGAAAGAAATCGGCTCTGCTACCGATGATTATAATCTCTCCTCGATTATAATCGCTAGACATTTCCAGTTTCCTTTCAGGTTGATATTAATATCGTTACGTACGGTCGATAGCTTATTATCGTTCATTTTATTCAATTCCCCTTTCCTTTCATGTCTGTTGAAAAAATTCACCAGATGAAATATCGTGCCACGCGAAAAACTCGGAGATTTCAAATGTCCAGGTTGTACAAACACAGACATGGTATATGCGCCTCTCGTTTTTTGGAAAAAAAAGAACGAAAAAAAAAATAATGTCCTCCCCCTACGCGAGCACGATCGTAGCTAGAATCCCTCTCTTTCGTTAGTTAGACAGGTTGAAAGCTCTATTGTTTGCGGGTATAGTCAATGGAAAAGACACAGTGAGATTATTAAATTCCTTAGGCATTAAAATTCATCTATTTTGCAATTTGTGATATATATTACAATTGCGATGATATTATTACAATACAGTAATGTTAAACTAAAATTCATTTTAATTAAATATTAAATTTAGTTCAATTTAAACTTTCAATTATACGTTTCATTATTGTTCGACGTACGAAATTTTTAGTCTTTCAGGATTATCAGGAACAGTCTCCACATACATGTATATATATATCAAAAACTAATTCAACGTTCTTCTATTCAAGAGTTCACAAAACACAGAGAAACTATTCTATAGTTGTTGTGAACATTGCGTTGTTACGAAACAATAACATTCAAAATGCACGTTCAATGAAATATCACTGCCAACAGATGCTTTGCAAGTTAGTTGAAACCTCGATAAACCGAGACCATTTTGAATTTTCAAAGACAGCATAACAAAAGGGTTAATGTTTTAATTTACTCACTGGTTATATCGTGTCCGTGGACTATAACGAACGAGCACGCGCAGCGGTCTATGGCACGCGGATCACCGGGGCCCGATATCTCGGACAAGGGAAAATATTTACGGGAAAATTTCGCCGTGGGTGGCGCGGCTTCATGAATAATTTCGGTCCGCAGGAGACTCGTCAGCCGTCGGCTAGACGCCCCGAGCGCTCGGTTCTAATTACGGCAACTGCAGAGCTCGTCTGCCCCTCCGGCGATCCCTCGGGTCAGTTTCCAACCTCTCCCACCCTCCCGCCGCCCCGTTTTCCTACCCCAGCACAATTTCCACAGAGTCCACATCCCTTCCACATCCGTTCTCTGAAATGTTAGCGGGTGCTGTACCCCAGCCTTCTCTTCCAACAGCCTCGAAAACCACCCCCTTTTACCATCGACTCCATATACCCCGTCGACTGGCTGATGCCGCGGCGCCGGTAACCGGTTACAAAAGTTTTCACCACCTGAGTCTCCGTCGCGCGTTTTCCAATTTCGAGACGTGCCGCGATCTCGATATTCCAAACGCGCGATCGTCCCAATCCGGTCGTATTTCCCGCGGAAATTCGCCAGAATTCGCGCTCCCTTTTGTTTCCTGTTCCTTCCTCTTCCTGTTGGAGTGTTTTGCCGAGATGTTTGCGGGGTGTTCTTCTTCGTCGTGTTGTGAAAGTGTAATTTAATTTGAGATGATTTTAATTCTTGGTTTCTAACACAAAGATTTCTAACAATCTCTGAACTGACGTGTATTTTTACTTTTTGCTAAGTATGTATATTTAGGCAGATGGTGTTTCAATATTTTTAGAAAAGCTTCGATATAAGAAATGGGGAAATTATAGAAAATGATTATTCTGGAATTTTGCAATGACCAAAAGACACAGCATTGTCGAATGATTCATATGTTCAAGCTGCGGAAACTAATTTAACAGATGACAAATAAACGCGAATTATATTAAAAAGTACAGAATGAAAATATGATAGAAACAAATAATTACGAAGACACGATATTGTCCTCCATTTGCTTTTACTTCATTATTGATATTTCTCTTCTTGTACGCTCGTAACAAGTATTATCACTCCCAACGATTTCATTCTACACGTTCGCGTGTAGATTCGACATCCTCGAAAAACATAACTAACCAAGAAACGGGAGGAGAAATCGAGGGTAAACGTATGTATGCATGTACGTGTCTTTCCTTTATGAATGAAAATTGCATCACGGCGAGTGTCTAATTAGAATAAAAAATCTTCCAGCCGGATCTCACTAACGCAATATCTGGAATATCAAAGCAAAACAAGTTAGTTAGTAATTGAAAGTTACTCGATATCACGATTGTCAGGCTCGTGACTGATACGAATCTCGCCACGGGCTAACCGGATCTTCTCGAGAAAAGGAACGATACTCCCCCTAGGTTCGATCTGTCGGAGAATCGATCGCGCGGAACGATTGAAACGAAGAGAACTTTCGTAGCAACAACGCGGCAATTCCCTTGCTAACGAAATTAATGGATACCGGTAAAGAGACACGCGGGAAACATATCACCGCGGCAGAAGATAAATCGCGTTCACCGTTTCGTCATTTTCTGCCGCGGTTTCGAGAGGAACGTGCTTCCTCCGACGCGTGGGCCTTCGCGCGCACCGTTATTCCGCTTTGTCACGGATCGCACGTCTCCGGATGACAGCACGGTAATTATTTCAGATAGCGACGTGTCTAAACGAACTGGAACGTTTTCCTCTCTTCCTTTTCTTTTCTTTTTCTTTTTCGGTTGTTTCTCGAGTGCAGCTTGTACCTGTTGGTGACCGCCAATTCACCAAACGGGACACGTAGTATATATTATTAACTTTATGTACATAAATATGTAGGAAATTATACGTTTGATGTATTTCTTATTTTTAGATTATTATTATTATTATTATAATGGAAAATGATAAATTCTCGCCTCTAAGCAAACTGTTAGAATATACATTTTTGGATATTAATTTATAAAATCCTTGATAAACGTTCGGAGCTCTTAAACTTGTCAGAGTCTCGATACGGTTCGATCGTTCGCCCATAACTCTCGAATCGCCTCACGCGAAAATTTAAGTGCTCGTGTCGTCGTCGACGTGGCTGTTCTCATAAACTGGCGTCGATCACGAAACACTTTGATGTTTCAGAGCTTTCCTTCTCTCCTCCCCCTCCTCCTTCTCCTCTTCCTTATTTCTTTCTATTTTCTCCAGCGTGTTTCCTCTTCATCGAAACAACTTCCTGCGATTGAACGTGACTATGTAGGAAAACGCACCACGAAATTCGTTTCATGATTTTGTGAAGTTTGGAGGGAATGATTGTACCTGTAATTGATTCATCTAAGATGAAAGACGCGTGCAAACGAATGTCTCGAGTTTCGAAAATTATGACGTGCATGAGAAATGATGATGGTTGTTGTAATAATAAGCAAGGATTTAATGTTTCTTCGGACATTTTGTCGGACAAATTGTCGGATATTACTTGGCGACATTTGCCATTTGTAGAAATACTGATGTCTACTTCACTGACATCGAACGGCGTTAATAGCGCAACGAATTTCAAACTCCAAAAGTTATAAAAATCCTTAATAATTAATAATTAATTAATCTTCACAATCGAAGAACGATAAAAAACTTAAAAATCAGAAAAAGATAAAAAAACAAAAAATAAGAATGACGTATATAAAATATACAAAAAAAAAAAACGGTCTTTCAAGCTGTTTTCAAAGGCCTGCGCAATTCTAGGCTTTCGAATCGTTTTGCGTTAGTCCCCTGTCTCGCCCGTGGTAATCCACAAAAAAGGAAGAAAATTGTAAACGATGGAACGTAGACGTGCAACTTATGCAAGGCCTTCCGTGTCTCGAGTTACTTCATGACTGCATTAGCTCTCGAAAGCGGATTCCGCGCGACGCGGCACAATATGTCACTGTTGAGAACGCGAGATGCATAATTGATCATAAGCATTGTTCGATGACGTCGGAATGTAGTTAACGATTGAGCAATTTCATTGTGCCTTCGGTGTTCTGCCTCTCCGTGCCTCTGTAGGCGAGCGTTCAAATATTGCCAGTCGATTATGCTTTTTCCTCGCCTCTATAAAGTCGCGAGGTCATCATCCTATCGACACTAGTGCGTTTCGCGGGTTTTCTCCAAGTTCCTCGCCGCGTAATTACCCACGAATGATGTTAGTTTCGTGAGTTCGATAATTACGTTTCGAACGAGCGAGTCGCGGGGTATGATACATACACAACAGTAGTTACATAAAATATTTCTACGTATTTTTATCTTCTGATGAAGCATTTTCAGAAAGTATTAAATAATACCAACTTTTTGATATACAAATATTAAAAAACAATTTAATACTCGATACGGTATTATAGATAATCAAATTTTTCAGATATAATATATTTATTATTTAATTGTTCCATCTTTTGGTGCAAATATAGTATTTGTCTTTTGAGCGAGGGTGTATCTAGAGTGACTCACTAAAAAATGTATACGTTATATAAAATATTTTGAAATTTCATTAACACTGTAATACGAGACGATTAATTTGCAAATTAATTATATTCGCAAAATTTGATGTTACAGGTTGTTACAAGATACTATAAGTATTAAAGATTTTATTGATATAATTATAATTTATTTTGATGAAATGTAATCATAATAATCAGGTCTCGCTACAATGTTAATAAAACATCAAAATATCAAAATTAACATAATATATTCGCAAAAAGTTCCTACAAGTATTTGAATATTTTCGCGAGACACCATAATTGAGTCTAGTTAATTAGTGCATACAGTATTGCTGTATCCACAATACATGATATTAAATGTATCAACATATGGTCAGTATTAATACACGATTGATTTGTGTTTATTATTTCAAGGACCATTCTTGCTCTATAATAATATCAGTTTACATTCATGACATGTAATAAGAATTAAACATATAGATCACTGCAGGCAGTTCCTATATTGAATTTGTAATTATTTGAATATAAATTGTATATAACATTTAAATAATTTTCTTCTTTAGATAGTGTTAAAGTGCTAATATCTCGTTCTTACTTTATATTTTAATTTTTCGTCTGAACAAATTGAGAAACTTTAGCATGTTAAAGTTGTGGGAAAGAGAATTCGCAGGAATGAGAATTGATCTTGTTAAAGTATTATTTTGTAACTCTGTGTCTACGTGTCATGATTATGGAGAAGGTTCTTCCCCCATCATAAAAAACTGCACATATTAACTAGCTTGTGTAGAATTTTATTAAGAAAATGATTAGTATCCGGTATCTAGTCATACGATAAATTGTTTATCGGTAAATTAATTGCCTATCGACGCAGAAGTAAAACTACCAATTAAGTAAATTGCAAAGAAACGAAGACCGCTTTGCTTATTTAATTTCTGTAAAATCATTCCGATATTTGTAGATAATGCTTTTTTCACTTTTTCTCTACAGTTAAAGTCTAATCAATAAAATTTTATATATATATAACATATTTGGTACGTCTCATGCATAAAATATTAGCACGAGATTATTAATATTAGCACTTATGACACATCTTTTGAATCACTAATAACTGTGTTACATCGAAATCGTATTTTCAAAGTATTGCGTTATAAAATGTAATAAAAGTGTTCCGAACATCCACACTGCCTAATTTCCCTAACAGCTCGATCTAAATGACCATGAAAGAAAAAGAAGAAAAAAAAGAGAACAGCCAAACACTCACCGCTTTTGACACGTGGGCTCCAGGTTGACGGTTGTTCTCGTGTCCACGGTGATGACTTGAAAAAAGAAAATCCCCCGACTCCTCACCAGCAGAAAAACAACTCAACACTTTCTTCGAGCCACCGTGGAGATTACGCGCGGGTGGTTACACTCGTGTGTGTCACTCACAGATCCACGTGGTCACGGTTCACGTGTCTTCTTTCGGCAAGTGAAACGAGCGCGAGCCGCGCACCACCGCAGCTTTAATAGGACTGAAGTGTCTTCGCCGGCGTCACAGCGTTCGCGCTACTTCTACCTCCACTTCAGCCACCCACCACCACCAATGCAACCACCACCTTTAGCTGTTTCGACGTCGACCTTTCCCTCTCTGACGCCTCTCTCTCTCTCTCTCTCTCTCATTCTCTCATTCTCTCGTTCTCTTGCGGCGTTGGTAAGCGCCGTGAGCTTGCAATCCTCTTCACCCTCGAGGTCATCCCACTCTACTGTGTGTCAATTGGCTTCAGCCCCGTCGGACGCCCGCGGTCAATTCGATATTCGCGGTTATCATCGTTACAACTTCCATTTATTACGTTTTCTTTTTACACAATTTCTTTATTGCCAACTTACGCTCCAACGGGAGACGATTCGAGCTACATCTAATATTCACGGGATAGATACGGTTTATTTAAGCAAAGTCCAGCGCATGTTTTCAGTACGAAAGATCAGGATTAACGCTACGTGTTGCGTTAAAGCAACATTTTCATTTGCGATTATATTATCAAGTGTTATTTTTTTCACATTGGAGTTACGAAGGAAATCTGCGAGCATTGGACAGTGATCCTAGCCAATGCGTATCTTTCGTTTCTACGCGTTTGTCGATCTAATAAACTAAAACCAATCACGCGTTGATTGTTATCCTTCTAGCTAACAACAGCGCGTATTTTTTCATTCCGCGTACGCACAATTTCAATTTCATTTTCTCGGCCGTTGAGATCTCAGGTAGAAGTAAATCGCCGAGCAACTTTGTTGCGATGCAAATGAAATTTAATCAACGGAGCAACAACTTCATCCCGTTTACCGCCCGAGGTGTCTCACCCCGCTGGTGTTTCGATCCCTTAATCCGATGTCTAGCTTCTTTAATTTAGATTATCGCGTTCGTCATCTTGTTCCTCGTTCTATTTCTTCGGTCTACTCTTCTTCTACATCTCCCGGGGCGTTCCTCCCTTTTGATAAGCGCCTGAAGCGCGATTCGGTTCTTCGAACACACGCACGTAGGATCTCGTCGTTCGTATATCAATCGGTTTTCGTCCTTTTTGTATAGTTCGTCCGCTCGATGCTTTTTTCGATTCGTATTAAAGTAAGAACTCCTGAACTTCGCTAAATTTACACTACGGTTTTGAACGCATGCACGTGGAACGTTAATCCTTAATCAGAGTTAGCTCCTGACTTTTATCTACCACTTTTACAATTTCTCTTTGGGATTTCCCCAAATAAAATCCATTTGTTTGAATCGAATTGCTTCAATTGCTTGAATCAAATTTGAATCAAATCACTTATGTTACATGAAGGAATAGTCACTAGTAAAGTACTAGTATACACACGCACGGTATGATCGAGCGGATCGAGGGAAGAGAGGACGAAAAAACTGCACGACTTGTACCCCAGTACGATTCGTCTCACTGAAAGGCCCAGAAGCAACTGTTCTGACTAGGAAACGAAGACGACTGTTTTGCCATAAAATTTTATCGATATGCAAACATTTGAATACAAAATAAATTACAGGCGCTCAGTACCAGACAACGCCACTCCTACTCGAGGTCTACTCCACGCCCCCTCGCGAATCACGTGACTCAAATCAACCAATCGCTAATTTTCGTTGCATTAGCGTTGCATCTGAAGAGGCCGATTTTCTGGGTTACCTCCGCTAAAATCATTTTCAGTGACTCAAAAAGAGGCGAAAATGAGGGACTCGCTCGATAAGTTACGTCCTCGAGATTGCAACCTCGGCATCGTGTATTTTTCCACCTGGAGAAATAATTTGTTCGATAAACAATTTAGATAAACGTTATCTATGCGCCTCTCCCTCTTCCGTTTATTACGGCCTTGCTAATAACAATAATTTGCGAATCCACCTTTAAGTTAACTAATGAGATATTTAGTATGCACGGTACGCCCGGCCCCCGCCGTTGTACTCACCCGTTCATTTACCTCTTTAGCTCGGGCCAGGAGGAGTCGCCAGTAATTGCACGCTATATAAATTATCCCGCAAGAAGCATTCGACGTCCGTCATTACCGGCTCGCTCGGCGATATTGTCGCGTTTCCGAATGATTGGTGTGAATAAAAGCAATCGATGATTTCACGATTGAAATTACTCGTACCGGCGAGTAAGTTGTCCGGGAGATTTATACGAAAAACTGGATCGATACGCTTCGGGCCGTTTTGCAGCGTTTTATCCCCGGGACGGATAATCTTCGTCTTGCAGTCTCGCATCTTTCGCTTCCCTTTTAAATACAGATGTACGCGTCTTGTCGCTCTAATCTATCTTTCTGATGCTATCTACATTTTGCATTAAAAATTCCGAATTTTTCTTGTTTTTGCATTATATACTGAATTTCCTGCCTTTTAAAAAATAAAATTAGTCACTCATTAAACTAAATTACAAATTAAATTACAAACTACAGATTAACGATTAACGAATGTAATCAAACGTAATCACGATTATTGACTTACGTCAGGAATTGAAAATCAATTGATTAATGATCATGAACTTTTCAATTAGAAAAGTAATCAGAAAATAATCAATTACTACTCAACTCTGACTCGGTACGTGCACTTCCAAAAAAAAAAAAAAAAATTATTCCCGACTAACCATCGTTCGACTAAAGTCTCGAAAGGCAAAAGTAAACAGGATTCCATATAGGAGTCTTTGAGCGGGCTGATCCGGAGGCTCAGCCGACGCCGCAGCTGGAGCTTTTCCAAGCGTGCCTGCCACGGTCGCGTCCTCGTAAAGTTACAGTTGGTACTTCGCCGATACGATTGGCCATCGGCCATCGAGAATAATGGGGCAGTTGGCGAGGGCCGATATAAAGGGAACGAAGCCTCGGCTCGGCTCGGCTCCGGTGTCTGTCGTATTCGTGTTGCCCGCGGCTGAAACGGCCACGGCCGACAACATCGTTCCAGAATGCCTCGGGCACTTCCAAACCCACCGGACGATGCTGCTCGCATACGTAAACGCTAACTTCGTCAGGGACAAAGTGACGTTCGTGTACGTAACGGTGGATCGAGCCACGGATTCTGGACAACGAAAGAGAGCAGCAACGTGAAGGGTGAGGAAGAGGAGGAGGCGGAGGAGGAGAAGGAGGAGAGGGTTACTTTGCCATTTCGAGGCACATTCGAAATGTCCAGCGATCGACGACGATTCACGGTTCGTTTTTGTCCTCGATTTTTTGCTACGGTTCTGATTATCCAGCGACCGAGAGCACGACGCAGTTTGACGAAGGAGAGAAGGAATCGACAGAATGCATTAAACCAGTGTCCGGAATCGATTCGCGATCTTCATTAAACCATTCGAGATTTGGAAATCATTCGAAGAAGCGACTCGATGTTTCGACCATCTTCCATCACGAGATTTGGTCGTATGAGCGTTGGTTACTTTGGTTTTATTCGGTGGTAATGATGGTTGAGTATAATCGTTTGATAAGAAAATATTGCGAAGCAGAAGCTCATGTATTCAACGATATTTTTTGGGAATCAAAGGTCATGTAAGAACGTATTAGTATTATGGAAGAAAGTTGACTGTGATATGAATTTTTATAAATTTTGATAATTCTACTAGTACAGAAGTTTTCTTTTGCACGTTTAAGTTTCTTTAGAATTCTCTTAAATACTTGATGCTTTTTGATTGGTGATAAATTTTCTCGTATATTTACATTTCATTATCTCTTTTTCTATTAAATTTCTTATTTCAGTGTTTCAAAAATCCCATAGTAACTACTCTCAATAAGTTTCAAATTAACTCTCAGAAAAACCGTATGAAATTGGAATGACCCAATAGTTCATTGGGAATTTTAATCACGCGATTCGGCTGAGTGGTTTGTTCCGTAATTGAAACACCGTATCGTTTTAATAAGAAAATATGAGCGAAAGAAGTTCCTGGTATTACAGTTATTTTTTTTTAATCGTACGATCTGAATGAATGGATATTAGCACTTTCGGTTTTAGCGAGGTCGCTGAAACGCTGTATCATTGATAAAGAATGATGTTGTTCGACATTTATGATAGTTTATGCGCACGCCCGTTTTTACGAAGAGGTTTTTAAGGGAAGCTTATCGAGCTATGGAATTTTTTGCGAGGGATTTTTGTGATAATAAGACATTGTCTGTGGAGTCTGACGAATTTTTGGAATTTTTGGTTGCTAATTAATTATTAAAAGATTTTTTCCTTGTTGCAAGGTAGATGCATAACGTTTTAGTGATGTCGAGCACATTGTTTTTGGTCGCATTGTGGCAGATTTTAAATTCGTTTTTACACCAGTCTAGCAGCACAGCGTGGAGAAGAAATCTTCTAAAGAGTACCATAAAGAGGTAGCGCAAACTAACGAGATGTTAATTAATTAGCGCAAATAAAGACAGTTTTTTGCTACTTAGATTTTCCTTTTTGGCGGATTGTATAAGTCATTGTGAGCCAGAAGTTCGTGTAAATGCAAGACCGATCTGTGTTAAGTAGATCTGGAACATTATGTACAGACATATTCAGGTTTACTAACTGCGGAATGTAAATTCTACGCTTTAGACTAGACTGTGCATTTTTATAAATTTTATGGGAAATTTTAAAATGCAAAAATGCACACGTTGCATAGAATTTGTAAAGAATATGTAAAATAACAGAAATATTAATTACAATTTCATTTGTTTAATTATATTCCTAAAATTTAAACCTAAAGATTGCATAAAAATTTGCAGTCATAACTAATCATACGATTGATATGTTGCAAGGATCAGCTAAAATCTTATTATCACTTAAAATAAAATTATTTAAATTATTATCTAGTTAGTACGAGAAACGAAACGATTAACCTTGGTGGTAATATCAGTCAATCTAGCATCCGTACGTCTCATGTAAAAAACAGGAATCAATATCTCCCATGTGGTCTTCATTTCTCTGATTTCTCTTCGTTCATCGATTATTTCATCTATAAAAACATACAAATGGTATCGACTGAATGGATAACATTTTACGATCGTTCTTTTCCAGCGCGAAAAGACGAATGTATCCTGCATCGTCGAATCAACTACCGTCCACGGTGATGGATCGATCGATCCAACCATTCGGTCGTCACAGTTCGCGATAGATATCGTCGGAGATCGCAAGAAGAGGCAAACAGATACGCGCACGATTCATAGAGTAGAGACGATCATATCGTCTGCTTTCACTCTTTGCAGGACCGGTTCTGGATTGTGCGCATCACGAGTCATATTCGTAATTAGACTGCGGATATTTGGGCATTCATAGAAAATTAATACAACAGTAGATATTAACAATACAAATTCTTTGTATTGTTCAATTTTATTCAGATTAACGACAGTACATTTAACCCTCGCTTAAAAATCTTAAAATAAGTGTATAATGAGTGATGATTTAAGTAGTCATTTGAAAATAGAAAAAATCTTTTTAGGAAAGTTTAAGTTTTTAGGAAAAACCTCTGTATCAAGAGAACCGCTTGACGGGGTGTGTCGTCATTATAACCCCTCGAAGGTCATATGGTCCAGATACAATGTTCGAAATCTCAGAGGAGTACACCATCTGGCTCTCGAGATATTCCCAATTGAAGTTTTTAGGAAAGACCTCTGTATCAGGAGAACCGCTTGACGGGGTGCCTTCAACGGGGAACCGTTTTTCCCGGGAACTTGTCGTGCCACCTCCTCCATGGTCATATGCTCCTGATTCAATGTTTGGAATTTCAGACACGTATACCATCACGATCGCGAGATATTCACGGTTGATATTTTTCTGAAAAACCGCTGTATCAGGAGAACCGCTTTTCGCTGGAACTTGTCGTGCTACCTCCTCGATGGTCATATGCTCCTGATACAATGGCTGGAATTTCAGACACCTATACCGTTTCGATCTCGAGATATTCTCGGTTGAAATCTTTTTGAAAAACCGGTGTTTCAGGAGCACCGCTTTTCGCGGGAACTTGTCGTGCCACCTCCTGGGTGGTCATATGCTCCTCATACAATGTTCGATGTATTAGATGAGTACACCTTCTGGCTCTCGCGATATTCCCAATTTTAGGTAGAAGTTTTTAGGAAGTACCTCTGTATCAGGAGAACCACTTAACGGGCTTGAAATTTTTGAAATATTTGAAATTTTATGTTTGTCAGATAATCCAAAAAATTCCTCGTCGTTTCTTCATTTTTCAATCAATCATTCACATCCGCATGCACGTATCTTTTTATATTAGGACCGGCCCTGACTCGCTGTGTTATCTAATGGATTAAAGCGAACTGTTTACCGCTATATACTATTTTACGGAATCACGTGCATCCGCGTCGATTTATTAACCATCTTAGTGTCCAGCTTTTTTCACCGAGTAATTGATTTATGGTTGTATACGGTATTCATTTGTCCGTCTGGTTAGCTTGACCGAGAAGGAAGATCGGCCCTCGATCCGCGGGACACGTTCGAAAGTCGTTAAATCTCGTATTTACGATTATGCGATGCATTCATAAAAATCGTCTCACTTTGTCGATAATCCATTAGACGTCTAATTATTTTCTAAAGGTGATTTCATTAAATGCAACTCTCTCAACTGTCGAAGAAAATAACCACTTGAACGTGAATATCCTTTGGTTCTGAGAAAGGAGAATTATAATTGACTACAATTTTCAATTTGGACTGGCAAATTGGAGAGCAATAAATATTATGAGTAAGAGCTTTCTAAAACCTAGACGTACGTACAATGACTTCCAAGACACGTAACGTTGAAGAGAGTCAATTATTTATTGAAGTCAAGAAATCACGGTCCTCTTCCATAATTTAATTTCTGCACGCAGATCCTTCAACTGTTGCGTCCACGGGATCGTTTGAGAGTTGAAACAAACACTTTGTTTTAGTCGAAATAGTACTGTTGTCGACCATTCAATTTGAATAACTGAAAAATAATCCTTCTTTCTAAAAAAAAAAAAAAAAAAAAAAAAAGAAGCGATCAATGTCGATCTCATAATTAATCGTTGTTCTCGCGACTGGCATTTCTCGAATGGCTGGACGAATGCTTAATCTTCCGTGGTTGAAGAAAGAAGAAGGATACGTCGTGGCGAGTGCAGGCAAGCAGAGAGACCGAAAGATAGTAGGAGGCTGTGGAGGACGATGAGGAGGAGGCCGAGAAGGAGTTGGAGGCAGGCATAATGGTGGTCACATGCCCCCAGGCGTCCTTGCCTTCGTCCGCGAAGAAAAGCAAGAAAAGAGACGGACGACAGAGCGTGGAACAGAGACAACGCTCGTACGATAAAGAGAGATGAAAATAATGTGATGTTTTTGTATCATACGATATACAGACTGGCGGCACGGCGGGGCCAGTATACGCCTGGGGCGTCCAGCAGGATGTAACGAGGAGAGTCCGAGTGTTGCCCGTGGGTCCACATATTTTAGGGAGAAGTCTCTCGCTCTCTCCCGCCTCCCCTTTGCCCTCTGGTTTGGCCCTACGTGTCTTTGAAACGGGTCGTGTCGTGCCCAAGGCGAGAGCCTCGCTTGGTGAGCCACCTCTCTGTCCCTTTCCTCCCTCCCTCTCTTTTTCTTCTCTGTTTTTACCTCTCGTTTCTCCGAGTCGTTCGTTCTCTTTCCTTTTTCTTCTTTTTCTTCTACTTCTTTCGTTTTCTGTTTTCTTCTATTTTTTTTTTTTTTTTCTCTTTCTATCTTTCGTTTAATGTTTTATCGCGGTTGCAGTTCTGTTAGCACGAAGCACCGCGATAACGGAAGCAACAGTGGCTAATTTCGTGAATCTACTCTCGCGGTCTGGCTTAAAAAGAAGAACACATGATGTTTGCTAATTTTTGATCTCCGTTAGCCATCAGTCTCTCTATCTCATTTCACAATATTCAATTTCTCATCGCGCCGATTCATCCCTCTGTCGAATTTCAAGTGTCAAATGTCTCCAAAATATGTTACGTATGTGTTTGAAAAATCACGCTCATTGTAGAAGAAAAGACGTCATTTACTCTAGTCAGAAAAAATATTGAGATAATTTTGTATTTCCGTTACCATACGTTTGTATCATTTATGATTTATTATAAATATACAAATAAAGTATAGTAATATCAAAAAAATTCAGAAGAACGTCATTCAACAAATTTATTCACAACAGATCGTTTAATTAAATCACTGTAAGACGTCACCCGTCCGAGCCAGAGCAATTAGACACGATATTATCAATTAGATGCGAGTATTTCTATACACGAGCACGTTTATCTCACTTCTCTCTGATATGCAAATGCTCTCGCTAGAAAATCACCTTGAATCGTGTGGGCGTGTATCCATCGAGCACGGATCACACTTCGATGCAGCCAACTGAAACCGATACGCTTATTGGTTGTTTATCGACTTTTATTTCTTAACGAAGCACGACTGCTGGCTCCAACGCTGTGTATTCCTTTTGGGGTTATCCGGCTCGGTATGTTTAACTGGAAGGTGCACCGTGAAAAAAAAAAAAAAATCATGCGCTTGTACGATTGCAGAATCCTTGGCCTCTAAACGGAAGAACGTCTTGGCACGAACGATTGTGTACGTTGCAAATTTTAATCTCGCGGTTAATTACGAGCTCGGAGATCCAGGCAAGCGTTAACTGACGTTTTCCTTTCTATTTGCGCGTATAACGATGATGATTACATGCACAGTCACCGATGCAGCTATTTTTAATCTCTGATTTCCAAACGATCGAGGAAGCGACATTGTACGAGGAAGATGATACCTGTGATAAACGAGCAAAAGAGTATAAGACAAATTTTATTCGAAATTTTCAAAAAGTAGTAGAATTTTTTCTAAAAAGAAATAATATATATTATCAATTTTCAGATTGAAAATCGTGTAATTACGTGAATACTATATTGTAATTATTTCTCTATGGAAACAGTAATTCCGATTCTTTTGCCTGTCTACCAGAAGTACGATAATAATTTATTGACTTTCGTAACGTGGATGTGAATATGAAGATATCAAGTTCTTCAAAGAGGAAGACTGAGGACCTTGCGATCCCCTGGAACGCTCCAAATGACCAAAAAAACGTTAACGAAACGACGTCTAGTGGCTCATCGAATCAAATCACTATTGGAAGCATTAAATTTAGTTTGCAGAACTGTGGTTCGCATGAAGGATGTGGATGTCATATCTCTGTGATAAAAAAGAATTAATTTTCATCGAAATTGCAAGTCCAACGATGTGTCCTTTCGATGTGCCTCAACGTCGAGTTCCTCTGTCAGACATCTTTCGCAGAGAAACGATCGGAAATTTTCAAAAACTTCACACACGAAGTGTTAAGAAACTTCCGCAGAGAAGGAAGAATTATCTCATCGAGGTTGTGGATCATATCCATATTCAAGTTATCCACCCTTCTTCTTTGGTCCTTTCGATGTGCAATCGACGTCGAGCGTACACGGTGCCCGTCACGTATGTATGCCACCATTGAGGGGAAAGGAAGGAAGGTAGCTCGCGAACTCGGTCTTTCTCTCGGCTGGTTACGTGACCTCCTGTGGGTGTATATTTAACCTTTTCGATGGCAGTCGGCAAAGAGAGGAGTACGGCCGGCGGCCTCCGACCACCCCCTCCTGCCACCCACCTACCAACCCCCTCTCGATCCCCGGATACCAAGCCTCCGACGATCACCCACGCAAGCGAATGTAAATTACCGGAGGCTGTGAATCATTTTGAGAAGATTCCAGACAGCCCCCGGGCTCCTTCTCTTCGAGTTTGCCTCGCGATGCCCCTTTTTCCACTCTTTCGCTCTCCCTTTCCCCCTCTTTCTTTTCGTCCACGGCCAGTCGTACGTCCCCGTTCGACCATCGTCTTCGTCTCTGTCTCGCGTTCGCAAGGCTTACGTAAGTCATCGAACGCTGCCTGAGAAAAGGCAATCTGGCTCCCATAGATGGCCGTGGGATGTGCTCTGGGCCTTAACTCCCACCTAGCGCGAACAGGGCCCTCGCCAATAACGTTTATTAAGTGCCTTTCAGCTCCCTTTCTTTCTACACATCCTCACGAAACCTATCCACGAATAAATCGCCTGTGATTCGTAATTGCGGTGAAAATCGCGGAATTCTGACTGCGAGTCGGAGATCTTGGCTGAAGGAATAAAGAATCGCGTCGTGGAGATACCGCGTCGCGGTTACATGCAGCGCACATCCTCACGAATAAATCGCGTGTCATTCGCGGCGAAAATCGTAGAATTTGCAGGTTTCTGATCGTGAGCTACAAATCTTGGTCGAAAGAAAGTCCGCGGAGACATCGCACTGGTACATACAACATCTTTACGAAACATTGATCTTTATCCAATTTTATATCTTTGCGAACACAATCGAAGGCCTATTCGTGGCTTCTGACTAAGAATTAGAAATCTTGATTGAAAGAATTAAGTCTTAAGGAGATCGTCATAATGTATATATAGCGCACTCTAGCAAAATTTATCAAGAATAAATAGTACACGAGTCGCGATCGCGGCGAAAATTGTGGAACTTGTGACTTCTGATCGTGAGTTGGAGATCTTGGCTGGAAGAGTCGGGTCTTGGAAACACGGCACCGCGGTTGAACAAGCTTGGAGAACGATAAGATCGAGAACGATATATGTTACACGTACGTGTGAGAAGTTTATGGCGCTTGGGTTCCCCTTTGTAGAGAGTTACTGTCTCGTATGAATTAGTGCGTTCGGTTGACTTGTTTTTTTGTAATATAAAAGTATGTGTGCATGCTCCTGTTCGTAAGTATTGAGACGATTGTTGATTTCGTACGAAACGTTTCGAACGCGACATTTAATTTAAACTAGAAAAAAATGATCGAACGACCAAAATCTTAAATTACGCCTAATTTAATAGCTGGTGGTAGTACGTACACTTCCGTTCTCTTCTTTCTAAAATTTTTTAATTTCACGCGTATTTTGTTATGTAGTTCTTAATATATACTTTTTTTTATAGATTCTTTGTCGTGTAAAATACTATTTAACTTTTCCATGTTTTAAACAATATAATACTTGTTCACTGAATTTTGAACGACGGATTATGTTATCGAAAGTTAAGGATTATTTAGTTCACCATATAACATTATACCGAGGAAATGATAACAACTTGTCGGAACAATCACGATCGTACTGTTATTGAATTAGAAAAGTCAGCTTGTGATATATTTATGTGTAAAATCACACAAAAATCATACGGGAGACATGATCGTCGTAAACGATGCTGAAATGTTGAAAGGCGATCTTCGCTCTCGTCCCATCTTGCAAATGTAATATATATATATCAGTACAATGTATACTATACTATAATGTATAATGTATACTTGAAATGTTGAATACTTTAAAATTAAAAAGTATAATAAAAAATATTTGAACTTTGACAAATAAACTGTGCTTACAAAATAATAAAAATGCCAAAAAAGATTTTTAGAATCATAATATTTGAGTTGTAATTTATGTGACTAAAAACAGTAGAGGTCGTTTTATTTACAAAGTGGAGAAAAATGAACAAATAATATAGATTATGCACGAAATAAGTATTAAACGTATTAAAACTAACAAAAATCAATCTTTTTCCAGAATAATAAAATTCCATCATTTACAAGTGGTATCAGGATAAGATCTATCGGCTGTGGATCGCGTGAAGAATCGTCACGATCGATGAGCGCGTGGACTCGGTATAAAATTCGTGTTTGAAAGGCAGTTCGCGCATCGACGGAAGGCACCGTATAATTATATTATTACGGTAGACAGAATGGACGTATAATTTTCGTGTTTACGATACATTTTCTTTTCTTTCCTTTCGTTTTCACTCGCGCGTCGCATTAATAATTTAGCGGCCATTATAAAATGAATATAAACGGCCGTGCAAAATCGCGACGGTGTATTGTTAATGCGCATTTCGCGTGCGAGATGATCGCACGGGACTAATGACCCTGTGAATTTCAATGATTTCCTACGACGTTCGACATCGGGGGTGAGTTGAAACCCGACGCTGGGCGTTCGATCGAATTTCCAATAATCGGTGGTTCGAACTTGCAGTTACACGAAGGACGTCACTCCAACCCGGTTGTTCGTCCAGCTTTAAGGGTTAAAGTTGTCGGGAGAAAGGCAGAAGTTCGTTCGAGGTCAGTAAGTTTGAAAGTCGTCGAGTTCCTTGTCTTTTCTCTCCTCCACGTTTCCACATTTCGCTTTTCAATTCCTTTGTCGAGTTGGATCGTTCCCGCTTGACCTGGAGATCGTGGTTTCGAACGTGGCGAACGAAACGTGCATCGAGGAATTAAGAATTCGTATATTTTCAATACACTTGTACACTGTTTTAATATTACGCTTGATTATTTATTATACATTTTGTAACGTAGTCTTGTAGTTCAGGGAATCCTCGAAGAATGTTGCAGGTGGATGACGTTCAACGTGATAGAGATATTGTTGATTTAAGGAAGCATGTTCTTGTTTCTCAAACATAGCATTCTCGTATAGGGCTTCTAACCTGTTGATGCTTATAGGAAATCGTATCTTTAGGGGTGATTCTTTAGGAACATGTGTGATTTATTTAAGGGGAAGAAGTATTTCTAAGAAATATTAAAACAAGATTTCTATTGTGGATGTTGTTCAATTTTTTTCAGGAATTTTTGACGTGAAGGGTATAATTTAGATATTTTTGCTTGAATTAATTTGTGAATTTTATGTGCTGTTTTATTTAAGAAAGAAGAGTAACTTTGAACTTGAGAAATTTAAGAATTAAAAAAGTGCCTGTTCGCTGCGTTTAATAGTCTTCTGAAACATATTATCATCGACAAGTGAAAAATACTATCGTCACATGTGTCGTGCAATTTTTCTTAGATATCTAAAAATAACATCATCACGTGTCTCGTTTAACGATTATAAATATATTCTAAACAAACAAGCCCAAGTTTCGGATACCAAAATACGTGAGATTACACTTCCACGATGTAAGAGCTCAATGAATAAAAAAAAACTCTCAGTTCCTGGATAAAGAGAACGCAGAGAGGCATTTCAACAAAGGGATCAACTTATATACGGGCGAAAAAAATTACAGTGTAATAACACAGGTTTATTTTATCGTCACCGACGGCTATAATTCAATCTGTTCGGTGAGTTTAACGAGAAGGCTTAACCGCAATTAATCTCACACACTCGTCTAATAATTCTCCCATAACCACTCCATTAACTGGCACCGGCGGGCCACGCCGTGCTTTTAAACTCAGCCGCATCGTTGCTCTCGCGTATGTATCGTCCTGTACACGCTTTTCGCCGCAAACAAGATTTAGTCGGTCAGGCGTCAAAGTTTCGCGTTTCCTCGTGACGTACGACCAACCATCAACATGCACGATCTACGAATAAAGGGCTTCAACGGTGGTAAAAAGTATCGCAGGTACCGACGCGCGAGATAATCAAATAAGCAGAAAACTTTTACTGGTTTGTTAAATGAAAACGCGTCACGCTACGCCGCGAACTTTCGCCCCTTTTGCTTTTTTGTTCAGCTCGACTTTCACCTGTGCAGAGTTGTGAAAATTTTAACTAGACAAGTTATTTCAGCATAGATTAAATTGAATAGTTCTGACAATTATTTCCATCTTTTTTTGTTCGTTGATAATTAATGAAATTCTCTGAACCCACAATGTACGATAGCAATTAATACATAGTTTCATTAAATGTGGGATATCACACTTCGGATTATCAAGTAATTTCGTTATTCTTGCATTACTTGTCTTTTATTGAAAAATACTAAATATTCAAATTTAGAAAAGGAACAATTTTTTTATTACAATTTCCATCTCCAATTTTCCTACACTCCTGTAGCTTGTATCCTTGATTTCTTCTCTTCTTTTTACATAGGGTTTCACTCCATAAACTTCTAAATAAAGAAATAAATAAATAAAAAACTGCACGACTTGTACCCCAATACGATTCGTCTCACTGAAAGGCCCAGAAGCAACTGTTCTGACTAGGAAATGGAGACGACATTTTTGCCATAAAATTTTATTGATATGCAAACATTTGAATCGATAGAAAACAAATTGCAAGCGCGATTGCTCAGTACCAGATACGCTACTCTTATTCGAGGTCTACCCCACGCCCACTCACGAATCACGTGACCCAAATCAACCAATCGCTAATTTTCGTTGCGTTAGCGTTGCACCTGAGGAGGCCCGATTTTCTGGGTTATCCCCTGCTAAAATGTACGTACACAATTTTCGAAAATCTAACGAAGTTTCAGAATCGAGTTTCGAGAATTTAAAAATTAGGTTCAAATCCACTCCTGGATTTCCAATTATGTTACCGGTAACTGATCTCATCGTGCAGCTTCATCGATTCGACGACTTGCAGCCGATTCGCGTGCACGCATAGATGTGGTTCGACGATTTTCGTATCGCGATCGTGGTCACCGATCCGGTCGTGTTACTCGACTGATCGTGCGGGCGGAATCGAGAGAAGTGGCGTGATTAATTGGGTTATCGTTTACTTCCAGATCGTTACTCCCTGATAAATCGCGTTCAGGACAGAAAACGAGAGACAGAGAGACCGACGAAAACAGATTTATATCATCTACGTTCGTTTTCACCCGCTCTTTTTTTCGTTTGTTCGGTTTTCATTTTATTTTCAAAATGTACATCTACACAAAGATACCTGCGTTCCGCTTTGTGAATTTGAATAAATCGCTATCGGATCCGTCGGCTCGAATCGTTCCCTCGCTCCCCCCCCCCTCCTACCACCTGCGTGCGCTTACAGAAGACCGCACAGGGTGATAATTTTGCCTCATTTAAGTGCGGCAGTTATTAAAAACAACTCGCATGGAAAATACAATGATACCGTGTCGTTGTGCACGGTGAAACGTATAACGCGTTACTGTAATCGTTGGTCCGTGATCGATTTTACCGGCCAGTCTAAAAACCGATTGAAATTGAAAATAACGATATTACGGCTCGATAAATCTTCTCCGGAGGCTGGCGAACACACGTGGAATTAATCTTTTGCCAAACGGCCGTATCGGCGATCGTTGCCGAACGATACTTTTCGTACCAACGTTACGGCCACAGTGATCGTTTCATCGCGATTAAGAGGAACGATCGGAAGAAATACTAGAAGCAACGGACGCAGAAAACGAAGACTAAGGACGAAGATAGGAAGGATAGGAAGAAGAGGAATAGTAACGGGGAGGGGAATCGGTGGTGGAAGGCAGTCGGGGTAACGTTAGTAAAGCAGCCCGTTCCCTTTTCTTCCGTCCGTGAAGTCTGCTTATAGGCAGTCGGGTCCCCGGGCGACTCGTGAAGATCGTGAAGATCGAGCGAGACGGTGATACACGAAGAAGGCGCTGGCCCGTGTTGGCTCGCGGGGGCGTTCGAGCGCTTCGAAGCGCTTGCACACGTCGCGAAACGGCGAGATAGAGCGACAAAGAGGGTAAGATTTCTGGTGAACGTTGTAGAAACAGAGACAGAAACAGAGCGAAAGAAAGAGAGAGAGAGAGAGACAGAGAGAGAGAGAGTAGAAAGGTGAATTGTAGAGTGGCGTGTTTCGCGAAGCTTCGCGGAGAGACAGAGAAAGAACGGTGTGTTCTGGAGCGCTCGAAGCGTCGCTGAGAACAGCGAATAACCTTCTCTCTCTCTCTCTCTCTCTCTCTCTCTCCATATTCGTTCCTCTCTAGCTTTCAGCCTCTCTTTCTCCAAGCGAAGTTTTGCTGTCTTTCTCCTCTGCGCCGCGGTCATCCCGTTCCCTCTTTCCCGCTTCGTTTGCCTCTCACTGCAATTAGGGAATTGCCCGGGGTATCTCGCATTCATCGCAAATGCAACCACGCTGACATGAACCGCCGTGGTAAAAGTGTGCAATGGGTTATTTTCATGCATTGTTCGCGAAAACGCGGCTTCGGCGAATTAGCTGGCTTAGCTTCGAGTCGAGATGCCGAGCTATCGCGTATTCTGGTTGCTGGTTTAGTCGGACTTGGCTTTCTTGGGTGGCTTCTTTCTGGCTGTCGAAAGTTTCGTTTATCATTTACCTTTTCTTGCCTCGTTGTTATCCTTCCTCTCTTTCTTCTCTTACGTACGTTTATCTGTCTTGTTCGAAGAGAAATTTTACTGCGGAACACGTTTCGAAGCGAGTTCATAGGTGTGGTCGGCGTGTGCAAGTGACAGTGAGATTTCTTTTCAAGTGAAAATGTGACGGTCGGTCGTTAATTATTATCGAGAGAATGTCTATTATCGTGCGTGAGGAAAAGAAGAAAAGGAACGTGACCAATGTGTCGCTGATCGACGTTTCGCGACGCGACGGCCCGTTAGGCGCTCGAATGATATATCGCGATAGATTAACCGTTTCACAAGCGATCCGCGTTCTCCTTGACGAATCCATGTTAGTCGCGTCCGTGTGGATAATTGCATCCAGCTTAGAAATCATCGAGGAAAAAGGTCGTGGTAAATTGTTCTCTTTTTTCCCTTAATAAGTTGTTCGGTTTATTTGAGCTGTAATGACAGGTGTAATAATAAATTTTTTACGATCGAGCATAATTGTCGGAGGAAAATTAAAATTAAATTATCTACAAATCACATACAATGTTAGATTAATGAATCTGACATTTGTTGATTAGAACTTTAATTAATTTTTTATTTATTATTCAAATAAGTTCACCCCGTACATTTTGTTACAATTCTTAGAAAAATCTAGGTATATTAATCATGTACCAATTAATTTTAGCGTTCAAGTCACAGAATTGGACTTGATTTACAAAAAAGATTAAAATTTCTTTATTAAATTCATTATTAGTACTAAACAAAATAACATAATCAGCATCTTATTTAGTCTTTGCTCAACTGTTTTTTTAACTTATCCTTTTATTCTCCATGCCGAAAATTTATTAATAGACTGCGGATATTTAAGTAAATTCATATCGTTACAAAAATGGATTCCACGTAAACTGTGTTCTCTAAATGTTTCTGCAATAAATCGTCTCGTCAACGGGAAGGAAACTCACAATAGGGAAACACGAAGTCACCCTCTCCCTTCGTCATTCTCCGAAGGATCTCCGAATAAAATCTGACCGCATCATCAATTACTTTTATCTAAGAACGAAACACGCTTTCGTCGGCGGTTTCGTCTTGTTTCCTTTCTCCCGGCCGTTCGTCCGTTTTTCTATTTCAACCGACGACGACGACGACGATCCTCGTGAACCTAACCTAAACCCCCCGCTCCCGGCACCTGGTCGACTTTTTCTTCGACACCCGAGGCGTCGGTGGTGAGACGCCCGCGAAAAATGGTCGCGCGTTCAGGTACTTCATTAATATTTCATTTCGTTGCTTATCGTTACCACGGAGCCGCGCCGCGGAGGCGCGCCCCAGGGCATCGTTACTCCCTCCAAGCGAGCATACAAGGCGGGCGAGAAAGGCCGAGGAAAAGGGCCAGGGAAAAGAAGGAAAGACAAATATAGAGCGACGGAACGAACGAGGAGCTACCCCGACCCGAGGCCGGGTGGTGCACTTTATTACATCGAAAGACGGAACGTAGCCCGCGCCGGGCGTAGTTTCCCTCCCACGTTCTCTCCAGAAACAGTGACAAACTTTCCGCGCTCTCTCCTAATCGCAATCCTTATTACCATCTCTTGTTGTAAAATGATGATCCTCCTTGTCTCCTATTCGTCTCGCGTGAAATACGTTCACCTCGATCCTTCGTGGAACTTGTCTGAATTGGCGCGGCGAGGTCAAATCGCTGATAAATGAGTGACGAACAAAATGTTGATTGACGAAAAGATATTGCGTTTTAGGGGTGTAAGTATTTAATGAAGAACATAGTATTAGGTGGAAGGTAATATATTGTATTTGTTAATGATTTGATCTGGTGTTGTTCAAATTAACCTCTGAGATTTCCTATCTTCTTCATATATATATATATGTATGTACCTCGTATTAAAATTTCTCCACAATTGTGAGAAAAGAATCATAGCAATTTACTGCATATTTTATCACTGAAAGTGATTTTAGCGGGAGTAACCCAGAAAATCGGGCCACTCCAGGTGCAACGTCAATGCAACGAAAATTAGCGGTTGATTCATTTGGGTCACGTGATTCGTGAGGGGGCGTAGGATAAACCTCAAGTAGGATGCGTTGTCTGGTACTGAACGATCGCACCTGTAATTTGTTTTGTATCGATTCAAATGTTTGCATATCAATAAAATTTTATGACAAAAAAAGTTGTCTTCATTTCCTAGTCAGAACAGTTGCTTCTGGGCCTTTCAGTAAGACGAATCGTACTGGGGTACAAGTCGTGTAGTTTTTTCACACTGTGTATTTTTATACAACGAGACATATTCATCCCCCATGTAGAATGTACTATAATACTAAACAAGAAAATCAGAGAAACGTTAGAAACTCTATAAATACAACTGATGTGAGACGAAAATAAATTCCGACAATCAGCACAAAAATTGCCTAAATTCACAAAAATCCACGTCACGATCAGCCATAATACCCGCTCTTGCACGCTCTTGCACAACCCTTTAATCATTCGATTCCTGAAAAAATGTACCAAGACCCGGAATCCGTTTGCCAGTAATAGAAAGAGGCAGCCCGCTTCTAGAGGAGCGAGAGGGGGCCGCGAACGTTCGCGGTTAAAACGATGAAACAAGACCGGGGTGTACCGCTGGTAGGAGGGGACAGTGAGGCAGGAGCTGAAAGTGCGATACGAGGAAGGGCAGAGGAACGTGATGGAGAACGTTCCATGCAAAGAGGGAACGAGAAGAGGAAGGAGAGAAGCGAGAGAAAAGGAGCGTTGGTCCGTCGTGAAGTCGCCGCGGGCATCACGGAGCGTATTGTCTCGCTGAATGTCCGCGGGGCACCTCGTGAATCCCTCCACCTCGTCGATGCCCTCCGCCCTTCACCGTCTCTGGCCCGCGGAGATCCGCTGGCTGGATGGCAGGCGGGGGTGCAGAGGACGCACGAAGCTCGCCGCTATCTCCTCTCGTTTCCGTGCCCGCAGCGGAACGACCGTTGCTCCGTCGTACACTTCGCGGTGGGGTACACCTCCACGTCTGCCCCCGGGGGCATCTTCCACACAACGATGAGCGAGGAGAGAGGGCCGAGGGGGAGGGAGACCTCCTTCTTCTTCTACGCTGCATGATTCCGCGCCTTCGCCCCCGGGGCTAACCGAAACGGCTCTTACGTGTGTATATGTAAGTACACGTACCAACGTACTGGCATCTGCCTGCAGCGCTCCGGGCAAGGTGTACCTCTTCTTCATCATCTTCCTCTTCGCTCCTCGTCGTCCTCGTCTTCGTTTCGCCGTCTCCTCTCTTTCTCTCTCGGTCCTCTCCTCTTCATCTCCGCGCGTTCGTCCCCGATAATTCCAATTTCTTCTTGGGCTGTTACGTAGTTCTGTTCCGTGGCTCTTGATAGAGAAATAGTTACAGAGAGGTATTTTAGGCGATTTGGGATTTGTTGCGCGGAAGAGAATGCGAGGATTGTGTGAGAAATGGATATTTTGCGGGTGACGCTGGAATTTGGTATTGATGGTATTTGGTCGGGTGGAATGTACTCTGGACGCGAAGGTTATTGCTTTGGTGCAGTATTTAGTAGTGTTGCACTTTGAATGGCATGGACTCCGTATTTTGCATTGGTTTAGATTTTATTAAATTCGCATGCATTTGGAAAGATAAGAATCTTAGGCCCAAGTTCAAATGATTCGAATACGACTGTGTATGTTCACACAAATTTTGATTTTTATAACTGTGCAGAGATAGAACTTTCATCGAGACTGCTTCATTATTGCATATGATAAAACTTTGTTCATACGGAGTCTCCGTTTATTTGAAATAAATTTCAGTCGATGCTCGATTAAATGAACTGTGGTTAATTGAATTCATTTTATTTAATTATACATATGGACTTCATTCGAATCAAATTTGTCAACGCACAATTCAATGAACCACTTATGTAATTATGGACATCGTTTATGCGGATCAAATTTTAACCGATGTCTGATTAAATGAAAGATTCTTGTTGCTTGATCTGACTTATTGATCTAAACACCTATTATAAACGAAAGATCACTAGCAAAGGAAAGAAGGTTCTCAGTGGACTTTTATTGTACAAATTATTTGCTCTAGTTTGCTATAATATAAACGGAATTCTACTCTATATTTCTGTCTCTTTCGTACGTTTTTACATCCTTGAAACATCCCATAAATATGTACATAAACATCCGCAATCTAATCATTATCGACTCAAGTATCACTATCATCACGATAATGTAGTACACGTCTCTGACCGTTTCCGGACGAATGAAATACACTGTTCCCAAAGAAAGCACAGCATCTACCAGTCTCATCGGTTCCAATCGCCTCTCTTCGTTACAATTTTCTCACTACCCGCCGTTTAACATTTTTCTTTTTTCCGTGGAAGCCAGGATGTTTATTTCGTTATTTTTCGAGGAATTCCTCGGTCGCGTGTTTCTATATTTAGTGTCACATGTTCCTCGTGTCTCACCTCGGGCAACATATCTCTTCTTTCCTGCTTCTTCGCGTTCTCTTCGAAGAATTCATCCCGCCAGCCAAACGATCCTCGTGCCCGTGCGTGGTTCCTTTTTCCTCGTTTTGCTGTTTCGTTACTCGTTTCAGGCGCCAACATTTTACAAAGTTAATTCACATTGACGAATGCGTCATCGTTCCGTGGTTTCTTATCTCTGGCGAGCAGAGATGGCCGACGATAGGAGAAGCCCTCGGCGTCTTCCCTCTCGCTTCTGCACGCGATTCTTCGAGTGACTCCCCGAGGGCTGACCAACACGACTCTGAATCTCCTTGTGCGTGCGTTCCTACACTGTCAAACGTCCAGCCTGCATTGCCTCCAGCTACGCGTACCCCTTCCATCCATTTCTTATTTTTTCCTGCTTCTCTTCACTCTCTTGCCTGAGTTCTTCCTGCTTCTTTCCAGTGCCTCGCTTGTCCCTCGCGTTGGATTTATATCGACGCGATTATTATGCAGCGATGTGACGTTTGATAAACAGTTTTGCACCGATGGATTCGTGGAAGTGCATCGACGTTTGTTATTTCATACATACGTGCGTACATTTCATGGTTTTTTCTTTCGAGTTTTCGAGGGGATTTTTGATTTAAAGACATTTTTCCTTTTTAAATTTTTATACGTACGTAACTTTGCTGGTGCAAATATTAATAAAAATATCTATTGAAATAATAATACTTTATGTACCTTATTAGTATAAGATGTTGGGTTTATCTTTTACACATAACAGCTACTGTCTTAGGGATCGTATGACATGTTTGAGAGTAACGAAATTCTTGCAAGTCTCATCTTCGTTTCGTGATATTAAATTTATCGATGATTATCTGTATTAAAAGATAAATTACTCGAAAGAGATTAAGAGATGATTGTTTCGTACTCTCAAAGGTAGTTTGCTCGTACGTAGATTATAGAATGTTGTGTCATTGCTATTCAAAAAAATCACGATCAGTAAAGATAAACGATAAACATTTATTCGATATGCGTCTTATTCCAAATATATCCTATATAAATATTTTCCAATTTCATTAAACATTTTTGAACATGATCATTTTACCAATATGATCGTAATAATAATTTTTTATCACACTATTAATAAAGCAAAATATTGTATATAGACGTCGAGACAAAAAGCACATTTTAAAAATTATTAAATTGTTTTTTATCAAACAAAATTGTTCTTATATGCATTCTTCCGATAAAACTGCTTTTATCAACATGCATAAGTAACATAAATTAAACAGTAGTAATACATTTCGTATTATTAAAAGAGAAAGAAATAAAAATATGGTAATATTTAGCGCATCAAAATGATAGTACATTCCGTGAAACACAATCCTTTGCAATAATGACAGCCATTCTTTGAGCAAAAATTTATATTCTTTAATGATTTTGTTGGCTTAATTTTTTCCCATTCCTCTACAATACATTTTTTAAATTCATTAATATTTGCGAATTGTTAAATGATAAATAACAGTTCTTTTCTATTTAAATACTTTAATTCCTACGTATTTTCTTTATAACTCTAATGAATCAATTGTAAGAATCTCTTCAACAAACAGTAACAATAAATCGTAACTATTAATTACATTCTGGAAAGATGGAAAGAATAAAATAATCACGTCGTCTATCAAATACTCATATTTCATTTATCATAAATACTTTTCCCTCCTTCTTCCCTACGTACGATTTTTTTATATACCAAAGTCTACTTTTCACGTTGCGAACGATTGCATCGAATTACCACGGTCGTTCACAATCTACAAAAAGAGTGTCAACGTTTTAACACTCGCACTAATTTCACGCGGACGAGCGCCTCATCTACACGGGTTCGCGTATTCGCAATTATCACGCGGCGTTTGCCATTTTTCATTCGGCATACGGGTTTAGCCTGCACGTCGCGCGTTCACCGTTGCAATTGTAAAACCAATTAAGCTGGTTTTCTATCGTTCTAACCGGAACAGATGCGTCGCATCCGCGTGATATTGCATTTGCGTCAGGTACGAGCCGCAGCCGATGTCGAAACTAATCACCCGCATTAACGCTACGATCCAGACGGTGGACAGGCCTTTTGTTGCCGCCTGTTTTTCACCCTTACTGATCGATTAAACCAACGTGCAGCAGACTTTGTCAGCTGGACAATCGACGACCGTTTGACGCAGGCTCTGGCTGCACCAGTCTATGCATTCACCTCCGAAGTGCCGGCAGTGAGTTCTGTGCTCCCATTTCACTGCGAACAGAGAGTAGTAAGACAGGGTGTAGAAATTGCGGAGGGATCGGTATTTTATTCGATCGATGTTACTTTTGACACGTTGGTAATACGGGAGTAATTCTTTTCCCGCTGAAACACGATCCTGAGAAGTGAAAACACTGCTTCAAGGAAATATTAATTGTGATTATAAAAGGAATGGTCTTGGTTATTTAACGTTATTAAAATTAATTAGATGTTATAAATTAATGTCATAAAAATTATTTTTTTACTTGAGAAAATGAAATTAATTATTGAGAAATATTGACCGTCATAATCAACTAGATATGAGGATGAATTTTGTACAAAATTTCACAAATTGATCGTCCATTTTATATCTTTGGATTTGATAGAATATTTTCTTTTTTAAAAGGAAAAAAAAAATCACTGAAAAGTTAACAAAATTACAATGATTTATTATATTCCTTTTTTTTTTTTAACTATCCGACGAAAAGATAATCGAAGCAAACAAACGAGACAGAGAAAAAGAAAAGAGAAAAACAAACTGAAAGAACGTGGGCACAGCGGCAGGCTAGCGACATGTTTCGTGAAAGTGCGGACACGGTGACGCATGAATTAACTTGTCGACGTGTTCGCGTTCGAAATTCACGGCGCGCAAAAGTGAATCTCGAGAGTATTCGATTTGGCACAGTAGAAATTATGGTGTTGCGTGTGTGCCGTACCGGCGAGCGTGAAATTGCTATATCCAGTTGTAACGCACGGTTACGTTATCGTTACCGCCTCATAATTACCATTGGTCTTCTGTGTGTATTTTATGCCGTGACGGGAATAAACGAAAGCGTGCCGTTTCCATACCAGCTCGCGGACATCAATAAAGAACTCGTGCAAACGATGGAAATACTTAAATTACGTTTCAAACTAAACCGACGTCAAGCCCCTTTCACGAACTGCTTATCAGCAAACGGCCAGGAAAATGAATATTCTCCGTTTTGTATATTTATGGCGTTATTTGCAAATTTGGTGACTATTTTAAATGACTCGTGATATTCAGTTTTGTTTTCTAAATATTTGTCATTGTGCCTTTATATTTACGAAGCAGATGAAATTTTTAGTAATTCGACTCTGCTTGAGTAGAAGTATAATTCCGTAATTGTTCACCTGTTATATTTATTAGGAAATTGTCAGAAGAAACTATGTGTAAGAACTCTATTTGGTATTTCGGTAATAGTATTTTAAATAATATTTCAAAAAGCTAAATTAAAATTTAATACAACTTTAAAAAAATTTAATTTGAATAATATCAAATAGCACTTTACTAAAATACGTACGATGAATAGTAAATGGTAAATTTAGAATGAAATAACTAAAAAGCACGACAATGTATATATCACTATGGTTATGTATTATCACAAACCTACAAATTCTTTTCTCAGAAAACAGCTCTTCTAAAAAATTTCTCGGTCAAAATCGAACTTACCTATGCTGCAGCACGCATCACTGGATTTTGGACACGTATGGCCAACTATCAAGTCGTCGCATTTCGTCGATTCGAGGCAATTCTCTTGAGGACATATACTGTTTCCAGTTGCATTGTCTAGAAATAAAATATTCATGTTATTATCCTGTCACGCTGTTGTCAAGAATTGTTCAATGAAAATGGTTGGTTCAATTGAATCGCGTGACGAAATTCTGCACGATCGATGGAAAAGTTGCGATGTAACATGGGGTTAGTGGACCAAATGAAACGAGGAAAGGGTTGAAGCAAGATCGCTCGGGCGAATATTTCAATTTATCACGACGTTGCGAGAAAGAAGACTATTCGATCTTCCAACGATCAAAAGAGAGTTTGTAATTCTATCATCGGTTTTCGCTTGGCGTCTCGTTGTAAAAATCTGTGATTGCAGTTGAACGTTGAACGACGAGAATTGGAGATAGTACTAGTGGATGAGATTCATTTGAATAGAATTTCTTTTTATTTGAAGAATATCATTTAAATAAAATTTATTCTATTTCCAATTACTTTTGTTATTTTTGAAGATTCTAAATTATGTTATTATTACTAAGTTAAAATAAAAGATATCGACCATCAAATATCTAAAAATTTGTCTAAGACTAATATATCATACAGATTTTTTAAATTGTCTATTTATTGAAATTCCATAAGAGATATTATGTGGAATTTAAATATTTTAGAAAACGTAGAAAACAAATAGGCGAACATAATGAAAATAACAGTAGATAATTGTAATAAAAGTAATCTATTTCTACTTCGATAAAAACAACTTTACTAAAATCACTCGTACTACTGTTCAATAATCCTAAATATTCGATAAAAATCCAATATTTAAAATCCTACAGTTCAAACGTTAAGTGAATCGTTTCGATCCTCAGATCTCGCACAATTTTACTGACGTGACAAAAATAATTGTAATTTCAATGATTATAAAACTGAAAGATCAAGAAACGAGCCACTTCGATTAAAGTGTCATGCGAATTGATTCGATAGTTAGATCTCTGCTTTCTTACCGATGGAGTGCAGAAGGGTGGCCACGAAGGCAACAAGAAGAACAGACGGACAGAGCTTCATGCTGCCGTTGATGATGTGTCGAGGAACGCGTGCCTGTTTGACAGTCGACGATTCAATGGTCTCACTTTCCCGGGTCGAGCGTTATATAAACGTAAGCGAGCAGCGTTACACGCGGCACGCACACACGCACGGACAGGCGCCCATTTCATCGCCCGTGCATTTCATTATCTCTGCGAGACCAACGTACGGACGCGTTGTTAGTTCTGTCTTGAAGCGATCCGATCGATCGACCACGGTGATTTCCGGAATGATGCGCGCCTTCGTACTTCCCCTAGCGAGTAAATAATTGACGCACGTACTGCTTGTTAAACGCGTTGGCGATCGGATTGATGTTTGATTTATTCTACAATATATTGACGCGTTGGCTGTCGATAAAAGTTCGTTGAGAGCATCGAAAGAAAATTTTTTGAATGCTCTTTCGCCTTTTCATCGAACATTTATTTTATAATATCGGCATGTTGATTGTTACAACGTTCCCTTTGAATTTTGTCAGGAAAAATTGAAACAGAATCGAAGATCTTCTCTATTCGTTTTTTAATTTTCTATTTCTTCTCTAGCTTCTTCTTCCAACTTCCTTCTCGAATCTTCTTTTGTCAATAAAAAATTTGTACAATTCATCGGAAGAAGAAGCAGTGAAGATTCGTTCTATAATGTTGACATGTTCACTGTTGCGATTCTCCGAATTTCCTTTCGCCAATAAAATACATTTTCTACGATGTGAACACGTTGATTGCCACGACAGTATTATTATTTGATGTTATAGTAACATTTTAGAATGATTAAAATAAGGTGGGCATCATCGACAAAAGATTTCGAACAATTAGACAATACTATAAAATGAAAAATACGCTTTCATTGAATTTTTACTGTAACATAATATTTTATAAATATGTGAGTATAAGTTTCACGTGGCAGTCATTTTTGTCGTACTAATAACTGTACATTGATTTTTAATCATTTTATATTTTATCAGTCTTTAGTCATTTTTCTACAATATTCTCCATGCTAAATATTCCAATAACCCAAGATTTTCATCGGAAGGATTAAAAGTCTCAGCGGAGTCGTCTCGAAGTTCTTTCTACTTCGAAGCTCCTATAAAATTGCCATCAATTTTCCGGTGTGGATCGTCTATGATCCATGCACTTCGTTGAGAAAAGATTAATGAGCCTCGTCTTGACGCTCGAGCAATGTTATCCGAATTGTGCCGATAAAAGATTTACCGGTGATTTATGAGCGGCACTCATCTTTTAATGGAACCACCTCGAGGATTCGTTCGTGCCTGGCCAACGAACGATTGTTCCGGCAACGTTTTCAGATATCGCAACCGTGGTAGCTGTTGGTGGTCGAAACTTCAAGGTGCACTTTGCCATCGGCGATTGAACGTTCCGTGCTCAGATATCCGTTTAAGTGACTCGAGACATTCCCGGTTCGACATATCCGTTTATCGAAACTTTTATCGAACGTTCCGTGATGCTCTTTTTGTCAGTGACACTGAAATTATGTCGTCATTACGTCGTAACGTTATAACGATGTTCCAATGCTCGCGAATTTTATGAAGAAATTTACACGCAGTTATCTTATCCCTTTTGCGTGAAGCAAATATTTTTCTCGAGATAAATGGGCAGTATCGTGATGGATCGAGGGATGCTTGAATAATAAGTATCTTTATCTTTGGCCGTTCTTGTCATTTCGTGATATTGTATCTCAGTTACGGAGAATTTTTGCAGAAACACGGTTTCCTTAATACAAATCACATGTTTGACGAGTAAATTTCGACCTCGCGGTGTTCTTTTATCCGTTAAATTCAAGGAAAAGACGTTTCCATGAAGAGTGAACGTGTTTGAGAGATAATAAATTTGAAAGACAACGTTGGAATTACTGACAACTGGAACTTGCGTTAGAGAAATAAAACGGTAAATAAAATGGAAGAAAATTCTATAATTTCAAACTATATTTTTGCAAGCATAATTGAAGAAATGAAATTTCTTTCAGTATTTAAAGTTATAACAAGTATAATTTACTTTTGATATTTTATATGCTGTATTTCTGATTATTTTAATTTTCAATGCATATGATTGCAATTCTCAGTGCATAAAAATCCTTATATATATATATATATAATCTATTTATAAAACAATACAGAATATTAACTTTGGTTATTTGTATATTTTACAAGAAATTATATAAATCTCTAAAAAATGTATTTGTAAAATTTTAATGAAAAATTTCGAATCATTTTGATCAGTCAAGCAGTTGTTCATTGATATGGTTTTGAATTTTAACAAAAAATTAATTTAAACTATGTTTATCAATCTTGATTTTACGTAAAATTTTAAGACGCTTAGATTTCCATTATTTTTATAGAGATGATGTCTTTCACAATTACCTTTTGGTTACCCCAAAACATAAATTTCTCGAAAGGTCAACTCGAGATTCGTTTATCAAAAAATTATTCTTTTGAATTCTTATCTTTCGACATGGTATTATGTTATAATGTTAAAATATTCTCGTATAATTACTTCGAGCAAATATTTCTTTTCACCTCATTCAAAATTCTTTTAATGTTCAATGTCTTTGAAATTGTCATTTACGAATAACTAAAATTAATTGAAACATTAAAAATATGACAATTGTTTGATAACCGCGTTCTAACATCCGAAATCTTCTATATCTTTGATAAAATTCGAATTAGAGTATCGGTTAGAGTTCCTATAAATATAAATAAAATCGGTATCTAAACTCTTCTATTCTCTGAATATATATTTTTCTTCTGATATCTTTCGTATACTTCATCTGTTACTTTTTGATAAACTTTGAATTAGATTACACGTACCCATGGAAATTTGTATCTTCATATACAATACAAATCTATGTCTAATAAAAACTTGTACCATCCTCTAAATACATTTTCCTCTCTACATTTTTGACCTTCCGTAAATGCATAAATGGTCCGCACTGACCATTCCCGCGAGAAAGAAGAAAAGTAAGAAAAGAAAAATGAGAAAGAACATGCGCAAAGGAAAACGCAGCTGCAGTCAGAAAGGAACACTCAGTACTTTATTGTTAATCATTTCAACGTATACTTGAATCCATCTTAACAGTTACAGAAAGGTGCGTGCAGAGGGGAACGTTCGAACGCTTCACTCCGTTTGGCACTTTACCAACAGTTCTCCCGCGATGGTCAACATTTCACAATGGCGACACTTATTATTATCGTCACAAGATGAAGAATCATCGTCCAGTGCGTGTTACCATCGACGGTGTTACCATTGGTAGCATTCGTCGCGTTCGAACGTTCTGTTCGCGGTTTCTCGAAGTTCGAGGCGACACAGAGCTCGGAGAATCGAGTGATCGATTCCTCTGGGAGCGGCTACAACGATTGTTTATGCCTCTTTTCATTCTCTCTCTCTCTCTCTCTCTCTCTCTCTCTTTCTCTGTCGTTGTTTCTCCTCTCTGCTCTTAATGGTAAATCAAAGGAAGGAGCGTGATGATTATGCGTTTAGGTTCTCGCGAAGAACAGAGTTTAGTCGGGTTTTTTTCTTTTCTTTCTTTTTTTTTTCGAATCTACGCCCGCTAAAGACGTGAGGTCTCTCATTCGAACGGAAAGGAATACAATGGAACGATATAAGTACTTTGCTACGTACGACGGGCTTTCGAATGTACAAGTATAAGTGGGTACTTTCGCGTTGCTGGTGGGATCGACGTGTCGCTTCGAGAAGTACGAGAATTTCTATTACTGTGATATGAACAGAGAATCGGAGGTTTATGTAGAATCGTTATATGACCACGATTTCCGAACGTTTACACTCCATCGTGCTTGTTGCTCGTATAAATTGTTAACACATTGTGTACGAGAGCTAAATAAGTAGTTGATTGTTGTATAATACGTATAAACGTACGTCTGTTTTAATAAATATATTTAAAAGCAGTACGAGTACAGTACATCGTTGACAGAGTATTTATCTCAATATGCGAAAAGCGAAGAGAAAAATTAATTTTTGACTTTCATGTAGGCAATTGAAATATGTGTGAGCGAATTCGAAGCTTAAATGTTGGAAAATTTTCTATGAATTACAATTTGTATGTTGTAAAAGCATTTAAAGAATGAAGATTTATACGATGTCTTCATTAGAAAATAAAAATATTATTAAAAGACATGGAGAAATAAAAAGATTGTAATGATGATCACGGAAGAATTATATGAGTCAATGCACAAAAAGTTGTACTTTTATCGCAAATACCTGAGAGTATTCAAATTGTCACGATGATACGACGACGAGAATTCACACTAAGATTAAATAAATCTACGTACAAGATTGCACTTTCATTCCAAATGTTTCCAAACTGTCCATTCAAATTGTGACGATGATGCACGATGATGAGAATTCACACTAGGATTGAACAAATCCATGCGCAAGATTTTACTTCCACTGAAAATGTCTCGAAGTATATTCACATTGCGAAGATGACATGATTCATTGATAATGTCTCGATATATTCAAATTTAGGAAAATGCAACACTCGTACCCAATGTGCCAAGATCGACGTACATGGTAGTTTCTCTGTTCGAAGGAGCAAGACTGAATATGTCATTCGAAGGCACCAGCAGTCGTGATAATTCCCAGCGTTTACCTCTAGCATCAGTATCTAGTTTCGTATGTACAAGTGGATAGACTTATCGGTGCTTAGCATCGCGATATACGCGTCCTTAGTGTTCAGAATACTGTACACGATATATAGCACTTTCGTAGGAATTGAAGGACCGAGCTGACTAGAAAATATCGAGGCGACATCTTTGTCGAACGACCGGGCAAAAATTCGCCGAAATACCAGCGGGATTTTCTTTCCTTTTTCTCGTATCTTTCGTATATATGTATTTCAATGGTATTTTTGCCCGATCGACATAGTCGGTGATAGAGATTGAGAACAGAAGAACTTTTTCCGAGGTTTCGTCTTGCTTCGGTTTCGGAGATTAGGAGTGCATCGCGATAATTTCTCTCATTTCCGATCGTCTCTACGATCGAGAAAAATCTCGAGATTCAACGCGGCTCGTTCTCCACGGCATGCGCTAAAACTAACGATTGTACACTTCCGTCGAGTCCCGACTTCCGGATTTGTTTTCTTTTCTTTCTTTCTCTTTTCTTTTTTAATCGGTTCTAACAGGGACATTCATCGTTCGTTTTCATGTATCACAGTTAACTGGGATCGTTTTATGCACCAGGTCGATAGTCCGCGATTATATTTTTCAGGAACGTGTAAATGTCTTTGAACGTCGGTCTCGAAGTCTCGTCCCTCCGCCAGCACGAGCACATCATCTTGTAGACTTCCTCCGGGCACATCGTTGGCTTCGGAAGATATATCTGGAATGAAGATACAAATTCGTTTTAGGGAAAAGCAATTATTCTTCTCTGTTTAATTGATACATCAATAATATACATAGGTCAAAATGTTGCATTTAATATAATTGCAGTGCTGGCTGCATCAAGATAAAAAGAAACAGATAAAATGAAATAGAATGAAACGAAATGAAGAGAAATGAAGTTAACACTCGAATACCTGTAACTCGGCTCCATAGTACATGTGCTCGGCGTTCTGTATCACCTGATCATTGGTTAAATGTTGAAACGGTTTCTCTCTGGCCAGGCTCATCACTTCCCACAGAGTGACAGCGAACGACCAGACGCTGCTCGAGCAAGTGTACCTGTCCTAGAATCGAAACGCGCAAGTTCATTGGTACTATTGCCATTTGAGGATCGATCTAGAACGCGCTCGTTAAAGACGAGAACAAGATTCGCCGGCCCAACGAAAATCATTTCAGAATCTTACCAGCAGAATGCTTTCCCACGGCAGCCATCTGATTGGCGCCGGCGGTCTCCCGCCTATGTCACTGTAATCCTTCTTGTAAAGGTCACTGCACATCGCTATGTCGGTCACTTTCACGGTGTAAGAGCGGCCCACTAGACAGTTTCTGGCTGCCAGGTCTTTGTGCACCAGATTCTTCGACTCGAGGAACCTCATGCCCGATGCTATCTGCGCCCCCATGTACATCAGGCAGCTTTGACTGAAAGTAAAACACGACGCTTACGTTTGAACCTGTTAATTTTCCATGTTAATTTGTTCGTTTGTCCGACCTGTAAGCATCGTGCGTGCAACTTCATTTTCATACGAACCAGATGATTTCTATTTCTAAATTCTAATTTTTATCTATTCTTTCTGTCGATGATTTTGCTTCAAGAATTTATTCGCTTCCGTTTGCGAAATATTATTTGCAAATTATTATTTTATAAATAGCAAAAATGTTGAACTCGATAACGAAAACGTGACACAAAGAGGATGTGTAAATATATGGTCGATAAAATGGGATTGGGACAATGAGTAGACTGCGGATTTTCATGCAATTTTGTATTTTTGAAAAATTATTACGTGTATTTCGCGGAGCAGTTAAATTTCCTGTAAACACGTGAAAATCTGTAATCTGGTAGTGACGTAAATTTGAAACATCGTAATTTATATCTGCACCTAAACTCTGCACCAAGACACATTAAATTCCGAATTTCTCTATTTCCCTCGCATCTAATAACGTATCGCGTTAATTATTATCGGAGCAACAGAGGAACATTTTCAGCGGCGGCGAGTAGTACCATGCACGATCCCGCAATCGTATATAATCGGAAGCTGTACAACGCGGAAGTGCTATTAAGATCAATCGGGTATGTTATAAACGAACCAGGCACGTACGATTGTGCCGAATAAAAGAGAGAGGTCGCGCGTGACAAGTGAATACATTATTCACCCGTGAATTATTATAGTGATCAGTGGTGACCATCGTCATTTCATTTCGCAACGCTCGTACAAGTCCGCGTACACACCGATCATCCGTGTGTACGCGTCACGACGGGCTTGTACTGCATATATGCATCTACGCGTCGCTTTAGAATCGGTGCGCACCGCGGCGAATAGCGGTATCTCACCTAAGGGCTTTCAAATTGCAGCTTGGCCTAAGCGTTCCCGTAAGTGGCACACTGTACTGAAGATAATGGGCGAGATCACCGAGTTCCGTGTACTCGATGATCGTCCACGGGACTGGTTCCACGGTGCACACTCCCAGGATCCGAGCCACGTTCGGATCGGACAGGCTGGACAGAAATCGGACTTCTCTTATTTGGTCCGTCGTACTACCGGCTCGAATGTCGCCGGCGCAAGTGGGAACGCGAGCCACCACCAATCTCGGAGCATCAGCCACCACGTCCTCTAATCCCACCGTTTCGCACACTATCGCCTGTGAATCACGAGAAAGAATTGTTAGCGGTGATAATATCGAAGGAGTGAATGATAATTGTTAATTGTAAAGAATTATTAATTTAATAAATTATTTAAGAAATGAACAGTTAATTCTGCTTTTTGTAATTTTAAAGATGTTAATTGTGAAGTGAAGAAATTAACATGTTCTGATATTCAAGGAGTAATGTAGGCTTCTTATAATTTTGGAGGTGCTAACTCTTTCGTTCTTCGGATTTCTGGATCTATTGTTATTTCGCAAAGCAGAACAAGTTCCTGTTAATCTTGAAAATTACACAACTACGATAGACAATTGGTATACTCTCGTTAGGAGGCAGATTGCACGCGAATGGTGTGCAACGTTTCACAATGTTTGTGCATTAATCGTCGAAGAGGCTGGAAAACAACTCTTCGCAGCTTCTTCAGCTATCGTCATTAATACGCGCGTAAACCGTAAAGGAAGCATATCGACGAGAATCTATGTCCGTGTGCGCATCTTACATGTGCATAACGTACACAGTAAGTGCATTATCTCGGCGCTTCGTTGTCGTTCTCCTTCGATGTTTCGCGGGCAAAGTTCCCCTGTAGTTTGCAGACGAACGTATTACCGTGTATTGTGCAATCGTAACAGAACCGCGTTACGTCGCCACTGATATCATTCGGTTTATCGATCGCGCGATTCGAGCGCCGGTTCGACTGTTAACATCGATCCTAATTATTTCTCGGGGTTTTCCGGACGCGATAAAATTTTTCTTTTTCTTTATTACAAAATTTAATTTTTTTAAATTAATTCATTGGTAGACTGCGGATATTTATACGAATTACAAAAATGTAACGATGGAATTATTTAAATGTGAAATAAAAATATTAAAGATGAATAGGAAAAAATGAATACACAAACAAACGGAAAAGTAAAGAAATAATCTAAATGAAGATTTGTATTTTATTCTGGGTATTTATATTTCGTAGCAATTTTATATTTCAATTGTTAGATTTTTACTTCTTTGCATTCTGTTAACCTGAAAATTATTTCTTGTATCGTCTTGTTTTATCCGCTGATAAAAGACAGAAAAACAGCGAACTTTTGTTGCTGCAAAAATAAATTTACAAACATTTATAACTTTTTCCTCTTCGAAACAAAACCCTCGGGTCTGCGAAGGTTCCATTGTAAAAATATACTGAAGTTGATAATTAATCGCGTTAGAAAAAATTTCCAGAGTATAGAGTTAAAACTCCCCATAACTGTATCAGCATCCGCAGTCTATTTCTGAGCTATATTTATTACATCAATATCATCACCGCAAGTAAGTATAACCGCGAACGTAATAAACGAGTAAAATGAAAATCTTTCAGATTATCCAATTTTATCGAAATTTCAAACAACTTCCGAGTGGTTTTACTTCCAAATCGTTTTCTCAATGTCATCGATAATTTATTAATTCACAACATTAATTAATTAAATTAATCAAAAATCCTGAAATAATTTTATCGAAACCTCAAGCTGCAAAATCACAAGAAAATCTGCAAGTAATATTCGAAAATTTTGCATATTGCATGTTAAAAGGTATTACGTATTTTGCGATTCATTATTATCAACTGGGCTGCATATCTTTATGCAAAAATTCCGCGTAACCGTGTCAGCATCCACAGTCTATTTATAAATATAGAAATATATTTATGTAGTATCGATGTTATTATCAAGCGAGTTAAGTTGAACAGCTGTCAATCTAACGAGCGAGCGTACGGAAAGATTACCCGGCGAGAATCTCGCGTTTCATCATCGCCTGCATATTCCTGTTAGTTATGAAAGAAACGAAACGCGTGCACGAGATAGCCGAACCGCATTCCACGTGCACGTGCACGTAGCGAAGCGCATCATTTCCCAATCGTTTATCGTCTGTACCTCGCCAATGTTCCTCGAGCCAAGTTTCTCCGTGGTACGTAGGCACTGTCGCGGTATGTTGGTGGGCTCTATCTCCTTGCACTTGTACGGTTTGTTCATGCTGGGTGCGATGTTCCAGCTGACAACAGGTGCGGGTATCTGTGAACGTGACAAAACAATCGTTAACGCTTGCTATAACACGAGAACATTTTTTCATTAATTTTTGTTGGAAGGTGTTCAGATATAGCTGTTTAGGATGTAAATTTAATTTCTCTCTCCGAACTTTGACGACAAAATAGAAATTGTAGCGGAGTTTCATTGAATGAGTGGATAGAACATTACACTGTGGAAGAGATGGAGTGTCTTTTTTTTAATTTTTCAAGCTTTCGAGACTTTAAATTTTAATTTGAAATTTAATCAAGCAATTAAGAAGTTTTTGAAAAGGAATCTATACGTAAATTGCATTTTTTACGTATTAATTATTGTTATTATGGTAAACGATATTACAGAAGAGGTAGAAATCCATATTGAGATTTTTAAGGTAAAATTTAATTCGAATTAATTGAACTGCAATTTCGTAGATCCAGGTGATTAAGAACTTTTCTGGAAAAATGATCTGCGGGTGTAAATGCTAAATTACATTACAAAAGACTCAGAGATTCAATGTCTGAACTTTTTAAGCTGAAATTTAATTTAAATTAATTAAAACGTAATTTTGTAGATATGGGTGATAGTAGTAATTAAAGAGTTTCCTGAGTAAATGCACAGTCGTTTTGTTTATTCTTTAATTTAACGTAGCTAAACCCACCCTTTCTTAAAAGTTCCTCAAACTTCGGAATTGCTATAGTAACTTTGAAAATTCAATATCTTCTTCAAAAAAGATATATTATAATTTCAAAATTCTTTATATGACAATATCTACATATTCCCTATTATAATTTATTTTATCTGCAATACATACAAGATATATTTCCCATTATGCTGTTCGTGATCTTTCCAAAATATTCTGATTAATTAACGTAATGTATAATACATCGAATTAAGTTTAGGAATTATAAGTTTCCGTTTTAAACGTATTCAATAATTGAACGATCCTTCAAAATTTAAGATTATGCCCTAGTGACGATGCATTAATTATACACAAGAAAAATATTTGTTTGATCTCGACCCTTTCAGGTTTAGATTTTATCTACATTTTGTCCGAACCAAAGAGCCGATTAATCAATTCCGTCCTTTTGAGCAGATTCTAAATTGAAACTAGCGATCGCAGCGAACGAACCTTGTGTTTCTCTTTAGGCGCTGTGTGCCAGCGTTTCGAGTGGATCTGATCGACGTCCCGCTGGTGATTAGACGTGGCCGCGATATTGAGTTTTGCAGTTGGACTGGTGTAACTTTGGAGGGTCCTATAGTGTTGAGAATGTCGTGCAGGAGAGTTTGTCGGCGACGAGGAACAACTCGCCGGTCCTATGGTCGATTCAGGTCTCGTATCGAGTCGAACGCTCTCCTCCGAGACGTTCACGTCCTTCAGGTCTTTCGGGGATTCTTGAAAGAAATCGATTTTTATTTATCTTTCAAGCTGCTCGTTCGTACGGGAAATACTGAGAATATACGTTCGGTAAAGTTTCACATGTTTCTGATATTTCGCTACTTTTGCATAAAATATAATCTACTGAGGGATCAGAAGAGCGAAACGACTTCGAGTCGACTTTTAATCGATCCTGTGTATGAAAGTTTTGTAGAAGAATGTAGAAATGTATTAAATGAATTAATGCGGAAACGTAGGTAACGGAGTTGTACGAAAGTAGAAAATAAATGCGACGACGGAAAGCGGTTATTTGTGATTAAAGAGAATCTTCTTCTGGATGATTAATATTGAAAGTTGACATATTTCCGAAACTCTTGACATTTCTCCAAAGTGATAATATTTATCGTAAAACGTTCCATATTTGTTAAAGCTATTTTCTTAGCGACATCGCTGCCGTGTGCAAAAAGTCCTACACAGACAATTTTAAACAGAAATATTCTTGTTTTATAAGTGGATTTAAGATAAGAAAGTACATACACACTCACGTTCAATGGTTTCGAACATGTTACGATTTTAAAAGAAATGAAACAATGACTTTCTGAGAGATATATAAGATGAATAAATATTTTATTCCAAGGTTCGAAACTATTAATTATATTAGAAGTGAATTTGATTACAATATTTACTGCAATTTATCGAAATTATTCTACTTTATATTCTTCAATTTTTGAACAGCATTATGCTATTTTATTTCAGTTTATGGATGAGAAAACCACAGACTGACAACATTATTTATAAGGAATATCTCAAGTTTTGTTTGTCACGTAGTGAAAAGGACATTTCCTATAAATGTAGGGTTCACTGGAAACTGTACAGCAAGTAACGTATATTCTACAGTTTTATGGCAACGGAGTTTCCAAAATCAAAGAGTGCAATAAAGAAGATAAGTTGATTCGAAGTTCGGTGAGCAGAGACGAAAAAAAATTTCATCTGTGCTCTTTCGACACCAAGAAGCAAAGGCTTTCGTGTTATAAAACTCACCGGAAGTGGCCACTATCGCGTACGTAGATTTATACTGTGGACTGACAAGGGGTGAATTGAATTGTTCCATTGTCAAAGACTCGTGCATACTTCCGTCCTCTGGCATGTCCGGCGATACATGATTGGCAGTCTCTGTCAGCATTCCACCGGGAGTTAAATTTAGTAGAAGTCCCTGGAAATCGTTCGAATCGTTTATATCGATCGAAAGTAAAAAAGTAGAAAAGTCAGCTATATTTGCAGCAAAAAAGCATTCCATAATGATATAAGTGAAAGTGAAAAATGAGTACAGCAAAAATGAAGTTCGTATAATATTTATAGAGTATATTATTAAGATTGACGGAGATAATATTATGGCAGCTTTGTTAAGAAGTTCATTTTTATTAACTTTTGTTAGATATCTCAACTTTTGTCTATCTTTAATTTGTCTTTAAGTTGCCACAATGATAAAAACTTAACATCTACAATGGAAAGACAAACTTGCAAATTCTTTCATATTGACAATAAATAAATATAAATTTCTGCGTTCAATTCCATATAAAATTTACATAAATCCTTCTTTCATTGTCTAAGTAACGTATTAGTCATATTTCACAACAAACTTTTATCACCGCGAAAGTGGCTAAGGATTGGTTGCTCTAAAACATTCCAAATCAACAAATTATTCATCACAGTCTCCAAATTTTAATAAAAAGTTCCTAGAAAATATTAGATGAACCTCATGCCTTCGAAGTGTATATTCACTTTCAACTCTCACTGTATATTCGTTAATGGACTACATCTCTCCCTTCCGTTTCGAACGAGAGTCGACTACTCGTGTCATCCGACAGATGACAAACTTCGCGGACTTTTAATGACAAATTAAAATTCGTCTTATCGCCCTGGAAAAGTTTCGGCATATTTATGAGCCTGGGATCTTACCTTCATGTTTATGGCGAATCCAAATGGATTTTTTAGAACAGTCGGCGAGCTCTGAAGTTTTTGCCGTCGATTCAGAAGTAGAACAATGACGAACACCAGCAGAAGAAGTAGGATAATGGCAGTCAGAACACCTATTAGTACCTCTAAATATTCCTGACCCTCTCCCGCTGCTGTAACTATGCCAAATGTTTCGCTTTAATGGAGAACGCTAACCTTACCTCTCTGCGTCTTTATTTCCCCTCGTACGAGCAATAAATCGAACGAATAATTCCATGTAAAATTACGATAATTTCTACTAGTGACTCCCATTAGTTAACTAAATATTAAAGCTGTTGTAATTTCGTAAAAAAGAGAAATCGCACAATGATCGAAATTTGGGTTTATTTTAAAATTTAAGATGCTTCTATAACATTATTACACCACGCAGCAAATGTCACAGCGAAGACACGTTTCTTCTCGAAAATGCTTGAAATTGTCATAGCACGTAAAAACGACGATCACGGTCTTGTTCACGAAAGCGTTGATAAACCAAAGACAGTCTAGCAAACAAATATATACATATACAACTCGGAGCATTCGAAAAAAGTTCGGTGGTTAATCGAATAACGAAGAATGCAATTCGCGTTGGTACAGTGAGAAAGCGATCGTTCCCAGACGAATCTTTTCCCGCTGGCGACCGTTTCATTGCTCGTAAAGGGCGCGCTAGTCTCGGTACGCCCTTCTTTACCCTTTTCTGTCACTTAAAAAACCGTAACGTTTTATCACGAACCAGAGAAAAAGGCTAATCGTCGTTTCACCGAGAGCGAAACTTTATATACTTGGAGGAAGGAAGCTATGTAAAAGAGGAGAGGATTGAGGAAATAAGAGGGAAGAGGAGGAGAAACAGAAGAAGAATACGGACGAAGAAATAAGGCGACGTTGGAGAGAGAGAGAGAGAGAGAGAGAGAGAGAGAGAGAGAGAGAAAGAGGACGAAACGCGGCTGTCTCGATAAAGCGACTTTACAATGCGACGTTACATTCTTCTAATTTTTCATGTCGGCCAGACCAACTGTTTTATCGGTTGGCACGGCTCGTGCACAATGAAAACGGAAGCGGCGTCACGACGCCGGTTTTACGAGAGAAATAAATAAGCCAGCCGAGAATGGCCTCGCGTGTGGCGCGATCAAGATCTCAAGCTCGGCCCGGAGACTCGGAGACCGATTTTCTTCGATCAGCCGGCTCCTCGACACCGTTCCAAGGAGAAAAGTCAGACGGCGGCCAAAGTCGTCTCTGTGAGTATACGTGCACGTGCACGGCCGGCGCCGGTGTCCGTGTAATTTCGTACTTTAATTCGGTAGCACGGGTCTCCGTGGACCCGGTGCACTCGAACCGGAAAATCTACCCTTTAAATGACATCTCTTTCTATCGAAAGAAAAAAAGGGAAAATGGACAGGAACACGCCGCAGGGCTTTTAATTCCTTTTGTTCCGAATCTCCATCTCCTTCCCTCCCTTTGTCCCCTTTCTTTCACCCTTCCCCTTTTTCCCCCTCTTTTTTCTGCCTATTTTTTTCGATCTCATTCCTTGCGGTCTACCTTTCTTACGTATTCTTAGACTTTCTTACCATTTTTCCGTGCCCCTCCCACTGTTTTTCCCCTCCCCCGATAGTCTTGCTCGTTTTTCTCCTTCGAGCGGTATTCGACGATAATATCAACAGGCATAAACAGCACGTCGTTTCGTATTATTTCGATACCACTACTCGCTTCCATTACACGTTCTCTGTTTTCCTTCTCCTTTTCCTTTTTCCTCCGTTCTACTATTTTCCCGTCTATGTCCTCCCATTATTTTTCCACTTTTTGTTTCTTCTCATTCTTGTATTTATGTTGTTGGCTCTTGGTTTTCATTCCACGCCGGTGTTTTTCTCCTCGTTGCGTTGCCGCGAGACCGATCTCTGTTTGCTTTATTTTATGACGACACTGGGTCTTGAAGGGTTGGACGGAAGTTAGAGGATTCCATCAAAGACGAAATTTCCCATAAATATTCTACGCGTCGAGAGATTTCTGTTTTCCCATACGCGATTTTCAAATGTCGCGTCTTTCGTTCTCCTAAAATCGATCCAACTGTGCAGTTAACAATAATAATTGACTGTATCTCTTTTTAGCGCGAGTTTATTTAATCCTCGAATGTCTGGACCGATTTTCAAGTGTCATGTACCGATCATAAGCAACTGCAACATTTGAAAATCGCGTATGGAAAAACGGGAACGTGCATTGTCCATCGTATCGGTATAAATGCACCTGACGCTTATAGGAAATTTCATCTTGATGCTCGCGTTGTTTCATCAAACGTGTTTCATCACACCTGGCCAGATCCTCGTCTAATTAAATCGTTTCTGTCACTCTTTATCTAATCTCGCACGACCACGTCCCACTTCCTTTTCTAATTTTTCCACTCTCGTCCGATTAACTGCTTATTTTACATCGACGCTACCAACTTCACCGCCGATGCGCCATCGGTCCTCTCTCCAGTTAATCCCGCTCTTTATCCAGTCATTAAAGCGCCGCCACTCTTTTTTCTGCTTTTCGTTCTCCTTTTGTTGGGGAAGGCAAACTCGCCCAGGGAAGTGTTATCCGCTGGCTGCCGGATTATTTGAAAGAGTGTGCGAAAATGTTTGTCGAGAAGCCCGGATAACGAGGTTAAATTTTGCAGCCGTTTGTGCAGTCGGTTAAAGGGTATTTTAATATCCAGAATAAACGTTACACGTGCTTTGAGAATAATTCGCGAGATAAACATAATCGCGAATGCGCGTAAATTTCGTTTAATAAAGTATAAATAATTTTCTATGGGGAAAGAGAAAGAGAAAGAGAAAGGGTGTGTGTCTGAGAGAGAGAGAGAGAAGGGGAGCTCATCACTGTAACAGTTTGTGTTTTAGTGTCAAAACTACTGGTGGTTTGAAACTAGTACAGCTGTCATGCCAAAGAAATTATTTATAAATTTTTTTGCTTTTTATCTACCTATTTTACGCAAATTTTTTGCTATCAGTAATAGTGGGCTATCTTTTATTTTGTATTCTCTGTTCCAGATTATTCTACGTCTGTTGTTAAAAAAGAATATTATTAAGAATATTCTAAGAATATTTTCTACAAGACTAAAGAATAGAAGATTGAGTATCAATACTTGTAGAATATTGTAAAAATATCTTTTTAAGAATATCTTAACAATAAAATAAACAGACTATTTCAATAACAAAAAATATTCTAGCTAGGTTATATTTTTGAGAATAGCAGACCACCCTAAGAATAAACATAATAGACTATTTCAATAACAATACTTTTATAATTTCATCTCTAATAGAAAAATCTTTTATAGATTTAAAATAACCTGAATAATTTAGAATATCTAGAGAAGAAAATACAATCTACCATTGTTACTATTTATTCTTGCTTGTACATTATTCTGCGGCTATTTTAAATCTATAAAATTTGCACGAAAAATTGCGAATTCAATTGTTTTCGTCACTTTGATAGCCAAACTTGTTTTCTTCGCTCGAATCCAATCCAATTCAATTTTAATTCTGCAGCAATTTTCTTGAACATCTTTTTCGGAGAGATATTTCAAACATTCTTCACATTGTTACGCAGATAATCTCGACGTGAATCAGACACGCGCGCATTGTTCTATTATAGTAGCAAAACAGGTTTTTGAACTCGGAACAATACATATTTCCACGCGAGACTGTTCATATTCTTCCTCCGCTTTTACGTGCTGTCTTTCCACCTCTTTGCGCTAGGAGATGTTAAAAAGCCGAGCTTTCGCGCATGCACGTGCCCGTCTCGTTATGGTCGCGTCTAACGATGCGCTTTTTTATTTTCTCGACTGGATAATTCTGGCCACGCGGGACTAGCAAGCTGCTCGTTTATTCGTGATGGATCAGAGGAAATATTTTGAGTTCTCGAGATACAGAGAAAAACGTTGGTTTGTCCATTGGTAACGTGCAATTAAGTCTTCTTCGATTGTCTTCTCTTCCGTTGACATATTCGTGCCCCGTATATTTATCGAAATTTTCAACAAATCATTCTGAAATAATTTTATCGCGATCTCAAAGTTACTAATAATTTTATTCAAATTTCTTCTTCAAAGTCACTGGTAAATTTCATTCAAACGTCAAATAATTACGAAATGCTGCAGTTAAAATGTACGAAACGTCTACAATATACAAAAATCCACAAGATACTCCAATATTGATTTATTATGAATTTAATTTAAATTAAATAACGTTCATATTCCTCAGAGTCACTGATAAGTATTGATCTATTTGAATTTACTTTATCCATGAAAAAACGCAGTAATACGACGGCAGTCGTTGATAATGCTAACTATTCTAAACTGTAGCGACTCCTCTTTTGTTTTATATATTTTTGCCTAATACACGGGAACGAGAAATTACACGGAATTGCAAAATTCACTTCGTTAAAGAAGCACTTTTCGTGGTTTTACGGTTAACACCGTACTCTCCGGATAATATTCTCAAAGAGAGAGGGGCAGCTTACTCCTCAAATTAAAACTATAAAATAGAAAGAGCAATGTAGCGAGTTGATAAAGGATCAAACAATCGAACGACCTATCGATACAGGAAATTTTGGCCTGGTAATTGGAAATTTGATTCCTCGCTCCGTCGAAAAGTGAATGCACGATCGAATGAAAAAAGGTTCATCGCGTTATGGTTTTTGTGGAAACCCTGCTTTCCTTGCCTGCCTCAATTAAAGCCGATGCATTCAGGCGCGGTTAAAGTTTCCAGAACAATTGACGCGGTAAGGATGAGCCAGTTTTAGGGAAACAACGTGGTCGCACCTTTATTCTTTGTACTCGAAATCGCGACACAATGAAACTCGCATCGCGCAATAAAAAAATATTCGAAGTGTCGGCAGCAGCAGCAACAACAACAACAACAACCCTCGTCCATGTTTCGTTCTTTTTCCAGGAAACCGAAAGAATAGCATCTTTTAATTTCTGTCCGATGCGTTTCATGTTGCAGAATTCCTGTGAGCGCGTCTGCATTGTGGTAGAATGGTGGATTATATCTACAGTGACTGCGGAAAGTATTTGCATATACTGCAAAAGTATTTGCATTTGTATCATCTCTATTTTTCAATGAAGTTCTCTTCTGCGAGATTTTACATCTCGTTTTCGCAATATCGAACTTTTGTAGTCGAATAAAAGATGCGCAGGATCACTTAACATTTAGATTCGTAGATTCCTAGAGTTTTCTGAAACTTTAAGAAATTATAATGTTTTGTATTTGTACGAGATATTTAATGGATTAAGGTATAAGTTATTTTCCGTGTAGACTTCACTATGTAGCTTCCATTAAGTGAAAGTGTTGTTCAATTACGAGCAGACTGCGAGTATTTGTGCAAATTTGTATTTTTATGAGATAATTGTTCTAACCGAAACCTAACCTTACTAAATGTTACAAGTTACAATACACAATTGTGCATTTATTGGAAATTTGAAGATGCAAAAATGCACAGAATACGCGTATTACGTAAATAAAAATATAACGTTACATAAAAGTATGTTTCATTTGGTTTCGTACCAGCTCACTCGCAACAAGTAACTCCTCCAGATACTCCTTTACATATTTTTGCACCATTAAACTTTCCGCGGATGCATAAAAATCCATTACCCACTCGTTGTAATATACTTTCATTATTCCCAAGGAAATAAAAACTAAAGTTGACATTTCGTTACGTCGCCTCCGTCGCACGATATATCCTCTGTTTTATTTTCTTTCTTTTTGTTTGCGCTGCACCCTCTCGCGGGATATCGTGGAGAAAGCACGCGGTGCGCTTTTTACCCTCCCGATGAAATCGATTCATTAGAGCAATAAGACCCGAGGATCGACGCGAGAGCCCCCGCTCTTCCTTTCTCGTTCTTGTTCGCTTTCTCGAACGAGTACCCTCTTAATCCAACTAATTGTTTACGTTACGACGAAGTTGCTACGTGAATTATAAACTATCCAAGTTTCTTCGTCTCTCCGGCCGGTTACTCGCGACTCCTCTCTAATCGTATCCTCTGCTTGGCAAAGAATGGCGGCCTGGTTTCGCTAATGAAGTTACTTCGTCGGACAAACCTTATGTACTCACAAAGTGAAAGAGGACGAAACTCGATCGAGGACTTATTCTGGTGTATAATCGGACGAACAAATTGGGAAATTGATTTTCTGACGGACCGATGTCGAACGGATGATTGCGCCGCGCAGTAAGAAGTGGGACAATCTCTACCTCGCTTAATTCGATTATTAATCCTAGGTAATTTAAAACTTCAGAATAACAAAAAAAAAAAAAAGAACGATAACGGTCAATTTAATTTTGTAAATTATGTTTGATCGTTCTTTCGCCTTGACGCTGGACGATCAATGTAATCTCATAAAAACTGTACATAGTTATTACCATTATTTTAATTACGCGGTTATTTCTTGTTGAAGCATTGAATTTAAGAATCATGAAATATTGATTAATTTAACACTTTGAGGATGTTTAAGCACATAGTGACTCGTATTTTTTTCTAATTCTTTATAATTTTTTTTGAATAGATTGATATATTCAGAAAGCTATAAAATCTATACAAAATGTATTGCGTGTTCTTTCTTTTTTATTTAAATTCACTCTAGTTTTAAAAAATTTGGACACTTTTCGAGTTTAATTTAGAATTTTAAAACAGTTTAAGTAAGTTTCTTTTAGCTAGGATTAATCTCTTTGAAGAGATTTATCGTTTATAAAGCAAGGAAGATGTTACACACGAAATTATTGATAATTTTTTTCAGACTTCATTTTTCAACGTGAAATCTTAATAAAATTACCTCCTACTAATTTTGATAATTCTACCATTCTCCACTTCGATTAATTCGCCTTTTTGAATTTCTTTTTCTACCACTGACGGTATTTTACCACGCTTCGACTAACGTTGAAACATTTTCCAGAAATTACAAGAAACTACAAGGCACAGTACGTAGAAACATTTCCTAAACGTATATTTAGCACGTAAGTACCATTATGAATCAAGTTTCTTAACAATTAAACGCGTACCTCCCACGGGTATTAATACCGTGCATCAAATTATACCGTAAGAAGATGTGAGTGCTCCACAGTATACGGAACAGTCTTAAGCTGAAGTGCAACCAAGCGAGCAAATTTTAATCAGTGTGTAAGAGTCGCCCGGTTAAAGGGTAAAGAACAAAGGGTAATAATTAAGCGTGATGAAGTTGCACACCTATATTACAAAGTGTGCACGCGCGTGTGTGTACGTGTATACTTCACATTTAACTTGGTTCCCTGTTATTTGCGCTTCCAGTGGACAAGATGAATTTTTTTTCTTGACCGTGAACGGAATCACATTTCGTGATCATGCAACGAACCCAAACGAACGAACCCGTTCAACCTTGCGATTAGACTTACGAAAGTATTTGAACACTTTAGGAATATATCACGTGTATTATACAAAACATTTTGAAATTTTATTAACACTGTAGTGAAACGTGACTGCCATGATTATGTATGTATATATTGGCTAAATTTCAAACAAATCTACAATTGACACGATACTTGATGCAAGGACAAATTACAGTATTTAAGCAATATTCAGTAGAACCATTTTTAATCATATCTAAAAGAAAATTGATATGATTATGATAATAATTTGAAGTATATTTTGCTCTTGTCAGGTACCTACAATTTTCACTTTTAAAAATATATATAATATGATAAATATATAAATCATTTATCTTTCTATTTTAATTTTTTCTTTGTCACTGCACTGTTTGCAACAAGTATCTTACGACTTCCGATACAAAGGAATCACTCTCTCTCTGACAAGTTTTCATTTTTGCGAACCACTGTAGTTAACGTGGAAGGCTGATGTGTCTCGGCCAGATAAGATAGATACGGAAAAGTTTCGAATGCTCCGGGTGTAATTAACTCGAGATTGATACGAATTAAATGCCGCCGCCGTCGAGTCACTTACTTGTTTGCAAGTTAAGATCCACCTCGGGGTTCATTGGAATTTCCCGGTTACTGAACTCGGATGCTGACTCTTCGGTGGTATTTTCATAGGGATTCGCTGGAACAAGGAGACGTGTCTTGCTAATTAAACCGTTGTAAGTCTTGCTTAATCTGCCTGACAGCCTTTTTCCTACCCTCTGATCTGCCGAATATATCGCCCGCATTAAACAACGGAAGATTACGCGTGCCGTTAAGTCAAGCTGTTTATAATATTCGCGATCCTTTTATTTCTCCTGTTTGTTTGATTTATCGTCAGTTCGTCGGGAGAGTGAATTTTAAACGTACATGTATGCTCTTCGAAGATGCATGTATATTAGCGGAACTGAATCTTCATTCTTAAATGGTATTTATGAGTAAATCGCGGATTTTTATGCAGACTTGTGTCTTTCGAGAATGTAATTAATAAAAATAGAACTTTGGTAGAAATATTGTTACAAAGAGCACTATACGTTGGATATTATATATTTCGTGATAGAAACTTGTGAAATTTAGTGAAATTGTGTTCGATCTTGTTTTTTTTTTATTTTATACTTTTCTCCGCGATAGAAAATTTCTTTTCAAGTTTTTCCAATTTCCTTCGTGTAAAAACGAGTTTACTTACACGCTTGACGTTAAAGCTTCGCAACTTTTTATCAACGACCAATCGACGAGTACTGCGTTAACAGATCGACTATCCGTACTTCCAATTCGATCTTGACTCTTTTCAGGAAAGATTCTTTTCGACGATCGACGCGAGATCCCTGCGGGGACGTTCGCGGTAACCTCGATTCAACGGATCACGGAGTTAATTCGAACAGTCATTAGGATCGCGCGATGGGATTGGAATTCTCAATGAGAAAGATATTCGAGACAAAGATGCGGCAAATGTTTAAAAACCGGCGTGATGCACGTTGGAAACAGATAATCCCGACTGTCGCTGCTCTATTCGTTATCGATTCAACGAGACTTTGACGAGATGTCACGATCCGTGAAATGGTAATTAAGCGAGCGTTCGAAAGTCGCCGTGATTTTTATTATCACGGTCCAATGATCGTACGAGCGCTCTCTAATTACGTAAAATTGTATTAATAGTGAGAAAGAGAGAGAGAGAGAGAGAGAGAGAAGAAGATCACGAGCACACATCGTACGCGAGAGCTTTCGTTTGATTAATTGAAACATTGCCTGGAGATCGTCTCTGACGAGGGTGATTGGGGTGGTGATCGATGAAAGAACGTGTCACGACGATAAAAGGCTTACTTCCTTCGAACGTCACTTCGCTGATCATGATCCATCGGCCAGCGAAATACAAATGCATCTTGACGAATCGTCCGTGGTGTTCGTGGAGCCCGATGGACACGTTTCTCGCGTTCTCCAGTACGATATCCGGTATGTAGGAGTAAGATAATGGTTCCTCCTCGTAGGTGGCGCCATCCACGCTGAACCAGACGTCCGCTTTCGAGAATACCTGCAGCACGGGAAATCTAAGATGCGATTGCGTCTAGTCTGTTGCGTAACATTTCCTTTGTTAGATATAATTGTATCAATCTTTGTGCAATTTTGCACTTTTACGAACACGATTGAGCAACTCTAACGCTCGAACGGAATTAAATATTGTAACGATATACCTCAGCACTTTTACTCTTAAAAGTAGCCCAACGTAGAATTGGAAATCGAACAGACGTTTTCAAGTACTCGTTGTAACATTTAAAAAATACTTAAAATACTAAATTAAAGGATTTTAGAGTACTATGTTGGAAAATTAATTCTGAAATATTACAAATTTTGTATTCTAAATTCTAATATTTAGAAAGTGAAATGTTTGTTGTGGTATTTAAAAATTCTATTTGGATGTATTTGCAAGTATTATAATGTAATATCTCGCAACGCACAAGTTTACTATTACGATAAATATATAATATCATGATATGTGTATATAATGATAATTTTATTACTTTAAATACTGTATTGTAATAACAAGTACTTTACTTTTATATGCTTTTGTATTTCTTTCTTCTCGTTTTATCTTTGAATTTTTACTCATTTCTCAATTGTTCAAATTCTCCTTCATCTCTGTTCCATACAATCCTTCCGTTTTATACATGTATATATTACAACTGCGAATAGTTTCAATTAATTAAAATTAGAGTTAACGCAACAGAATATCGAATATCTCAGGAGATTTCATTGAAAACGGTAAATCGAACTGTACAAGCAGAATAATCCGCGAAAGACAATACATTTTGTTGGAAATGATAACGAACACAAAATTAGATAGTTAATTAATTCGAGAACATAATACATCGCGTAACTCGATAAATTTAATCGCATTCTCCATGGATGGTAACATCACGTATCGCGATGCTTCTATACTACGTGTCGGTGTTGTAGTTTCAATTTCAGGGTTAGTGAAAATATCATTCGATCAACGATGCCGTTTACATTAATTCTCGCGTAATGATGCAACAATGTGCCGTGTTGTGTGAAAGAAATTCGCGCGACGAGCGATCGGCCATTAAAGAAGAAAGAAATATACGGTTTAATAGACGTTAGTTGACGGACACTCGCTCGAGTCATCGCGTACGCACAATAACCGGTACTTAAGACCGAATCTTCGCTTTTAATGATGTTCGCTTTCATTCGGATGAAAGAAACTCGCATTGATGTTTCAACGTGCAAGTTATATATCAAGTTCAGAAATCAAGTTCAGAAATGAATTTTAAATCAGTTAATATAAGACAATTAATATAAGAACCTTGGTACAAGAACTTAAAACGATAATAATACCACGAGAACGAGAGATCATGTGAAACGCGGCGTTCTCACAATTATTGTCGTTTCCTTGCAAACGCGGATATAAAATTCGATACGATCGGAGTCGATCGATACTTTTAATCGACCTTTAATCAGGATCAGCCGCGTAATCCGGTCGCAGGGAAAATATCGAGATCGTCTAACGACGAGCGTTGGTCATTAAAAGTTTTATCTCTCGCATGGCTGGTTTACGGGGGGATTCGCAAGGAGGGAGGGGGGACGCATTAAAAAGATTACCCACCTGCACGTCGCGGGAGAAATAATTATTGGTGTAGATGTGCACCGCCTCGAAGATCCAGGCTACCTCGAACTCGAACACCAGCTCCACGTAATCGTCGACGAAGGTGTCGCGCATCCACGCGACCCATCCAGTCCCTGAAAACGAACAGAGAAGAAAAATTAAAAAAGGAACGTATCTGTTTCGTGTTCGCGCGAATTGATTCACCGCGAATCCTAGGCAGGCAACTTCGTTGGCCCGAATCGAAGTTAAAGCCTGTGAACGGCGATTGATCCTTTGTTTCTCTCGTTAATTGAATTGATTCCGTTCGGGGTAACTTCCGGGGCGCGAGAGCCAGACCCTCACATCCTTCCGATCCAGTCCATCCGCTGTCGACTCTCTGTTTTGTAAAGCGTCGTCTTCGCGTAATCTACCGTCTCGTCTGTTTGCAGGTGCTAAGTACCGATTGGCAAGGCTTGCGACTTTAAGCAGTTTGATTTCTCTGGAGTTTCTGAATGTGTCGGAACTTTGACACGTTCAGAAATTTGTCGGGAAAGAGTATTTGAAACGAATGGACGGATTGCAGATTTTTTTAGCAGTATTTCTGTTTTTTATTTTTATTTTTATTTTATTGAGAGAAAATACGTACACACAATATTAACGTTAGAATATTTGAGAATATAGAGAAAGTTCAAAGCACTTTGTTGTAATATCTACTATAATGCGTGAAACAAAATTCAGATTCTATTTCTTTAGTTATGCTCAGAAAAATATGGAATTGCTCGAAGTGGAAATGTTTGAAACTCGACAAGTTTGTGATATCTAAAGTTTAAACTTGCCAGGTATCTTTAGACCATCGTTAGAATTTTTCTACTTTATTACAGATGTTTTCTAAATCTCACGTTATTCGATTATCTGTTACTTCATCTTCTCTTTACTTTCATTACTATATCCATTCTATAAATTATAATTAGTTTTAATAAATTAATATAATATAATAAATTTTATAATATAAATTATAATTAGTCCGAAGTTTAAACTTTTCTGAAAGAAAGAGATCTCTAATAATAATTCACGATGTGAATTAACGAAAGTGCACGAATATCATTAAATTGCAACAGGAACGTTGGAAAAATCCTGAAATCGTTTAACACGAAAGTTCCAGCGAAGGGATAAATTTAAGTTGAACACTATCGATAAAAATTTCAACCCTCGAAATTTTGTAAGGCGAAACACGCATACGGAAACACTATACTCCTTTTTTCGCAACCGAATCGATTCCTCCAGCATCCCTCCCTTGGTGCCCGCTTAAAAATTTCAAATATCATTCTCGCCGGCTTACTTTGATCCCCCGAATCGATACTATGGTTTCAAAGTTTCAAGAATCAATCCTCCCTCCGAAAAGCGTCTCGTCGTTTATACCGCGCACAAGGGATATTCGAGGTTCCTCGAAAGTCATCGTAATTCGAAGACTTGGCATCGATATACAGCAAAAATGGAATTGACGCATGATCTTCGAATTCGGTGACTTGTAAATGGTGCACGTGGTGCGTCGATACCAATAATAAAGCGCACAGTGGTAAAAGTTCCGATTCTAGACAGAGAAAATGATTTTGGATTAATTTGTAACATCTGGATACTTAGTAATTGCAATTTCATGTACATATATTTTATCATGATTGATTTGATATGTTCTGTTGTGAAAAAATCGGAGGTAGAAATTACAACAAAATAAAATAAAACTGCAAGACTTGTAGCCCAGTACGATTCGTCTCACTGAAAGGCCCAGAAGCAACTATTCTGACTAGGAAACGAAGACGACTTTTTTGCCATAAAATTTTATTGACGTGCAAACGTTTGAATCGATACGAAACAAATTACAGGCGCGATCGCTCAGTACCAGACAACGCCACGCCCCCTCGTGAATCACGTGACCCAAATCAACCAATTGCTAATTTTCGTTGCATTAGCGTTGCACTAAAATCACTGATTCAGTGATAAAAAAAAACTAACAAGGAGTTAATATTACTTATTTAAAATTCTATTTGATCATGGAAATTAATTTTCCAACTTCTTGAATTTTCTCTTCGTCTAGCTAGAGATCGAATTTTCACCACTGTGCGACGTGAATCTCTCCGAGGGCACGATCAACATCTTCGAGACGCCTTCCGTTTCGACACTTGGCACCCCTTCGTGTATCCACCCACCGATTACCTCGTCCATCTCCCATGTCCAACCTATAATTATCCGCGCCGACATCTCCATCGACCAGCCGGCCTAGGCCATCGGTTAACAAGTTGTCCTGCCTTTTACCGTCGTACGAGATGTCGCTCAGCTCCACCGTCGGGGATTCCGGTATCGTGTAGCTCACCACGCCACCTGAAACACGGCGGAGAAGTTTCCTCGATGACAACTGCGACGACAATGCTTCTCTCTTTTAAAACAAGCTCGAGCAACCGACCAACTTTGCGCTATTCGCCTGTGCACCACGAGGAAGGAAGTTGGAGGGTTACGTGGATGAAATAAGAGGGTGTACACAGGGAGAAAGAATCGTTGCGTCGACAGAAAGATCCGTATATTTAGTATCAAACTCGCTCAAACAAAGTTCAATGGTTGAAAGCTCGTTGAAACACAGTTCATTCAACAGTATTTCTACGCCTACACGAATTTACGTTCAATTTATTCGTAGCCAAAATCGAACGATGTATTTGCTGAAACGAGAGCTAAGATTCAATATTTTCTTGGCGCGGCGGGCAATCGAGGACTTGTCCGAGAGCCGCTCGACCGCATCGCGTGACACGGTTCATCGGCCACGAACGTAGGCACTGTAAAATATTGAGAGCAGTTAGGCGATTCCGAGCACGACACACGGCGAAGTGGTCGTGCCGTTTTTGTCGTTCATTATTAATTTTCTCGCCGCGAATGCCCGATCTCTTGGACACGCCGTCTCGACACTCTCTCGACCGATCCAAAAGGATCCGCGAGATCACTCTTACTTTTCGACTCCACTCGAAACTTCTTATCTGAATTTCTCTGACGAATTCCTAACACCTATTCATTATTCCTCAACGTATCAGTCCGACACATCGGACCAACTTTCCTCCGGAGACTTGCTAGGAAAAATTTATCACTTTCAAAACCATCCTGCGTAAAAAATTGAGCAAAATCAGATATCTGACTGGCGACTGTAGAAAGAATATCTCATTCTACTCGTAGAATCGAGAAAAGTGTATTATTTTCTCATCAATTCTCCAATTTTCCTTCTTATACCTCTCTCGTGAAACTTAAACTTTCGACAACGATTCGGCTATCCAATACTGAAAGACAAAGAATATCTCATTCTTCCGAAAATTTAAGAATTGTTTCGTCTATCTGCTTTCAATCTAGCTCTCTTCTGCTAAATTCCCTAAACTGGACGAAATCTGATCCACGATCCAACTGGCGATTACTGAAAGAAAGAAAGTATTTCATTCTCAAAATCGAGGAAGGTAACGGTATGTTCATCTGACAAAGTGTTGTCATTCTCTTTTTCTTCCTCTTGAATCAGCTACTCGATTTCCTTGAATCCCTTTCAAGAAACCTAAACCTCCCTTTTGCTCAACTGTTTAAAATAAACGACATTTGACAGCGATCTAACTGGCAATTATTCATTTCCCTCAAAATACTGTTCTCTTCGAGATGCAAGAATTGCTTCATCTATTCTAGTAATTCCTAAATTCTTTAACCTATTCCTTTACTAAACGATTTCTTTTATTAAATTTTCTAAATTAAACAAAAACCAATTGGCAGCTATTAAAAGAAAGAGAACATTATTATGATTCTTCTCAAGAAGCAAGAATTGTCTCATCTATTTCTTCCAATCCTCTAAAAGAATTTATTTCCATTATAAAATTAAAGTCCTTAAATTGAACGAAATCAATCTTCCCAAATTAAACAAAATTCAGCAGCGATCCAACACAAACAAACTCAGCGATTGTTGAAAGAAAGTCAATATTTTACTTTCAAAATATAATTCTTCGCAAGATAAGAGAATTGTTCCATTTATGTTTAATTTCTTTCCTTTATCCCCTCTAAAATATCCTGTTAGTACTAAACTGTAAACTAAATAACAAACATTGATAATTATTCGAAGAAAAAAGCAGAGTTCAACTTTAGGATGAAGACTTTTGTCAATAAATTTTATTGTTATTATATGTTAATACGTTTTATATAAAAAAAGCTTCAGGTAAGTTTTAAAAAGTAAATTAGGAATTGTCGTTAGAATGAAAGTAGCAATATTCTTTGAGAAGCTGAGATAAAACAATGTGAAAAAAGAATGTAAACGATAGAACTAAAAAGAATAAATAAAGCAAGAGTAAAGTGATAAAATATTTAGTTGCCGAATGTAAGATAGCAATGAAGCTTAAATAATACTTGAAGGACGAAGCATGGATCTGATTGCTAAATATGTAACGAAAATTGAAGAACGTCGCTCTAACGAAACTCTAAGAAATATTAATAAAGGATACACGTGCATCTAAAAATATAAAAGACGAGAATATCGCGACGCAGTTCTATACTTAGTACAATTGAAATGGAAAGAAAATCGATATGAGCTATTTGCTCCGTTATTTATATTGCTTTAATTTTTATTTAGCTTCAAATTCATTCTAAATAAATATACATTTTCCCATCTGTTATAATTTTAAATTTAATTGTGTTCCTTCAATTGTTCAATCTCATTCGGCGTTTTAATTTCTAATTTAAAGGCACGAGTATTATAATTGGTCAACTCTATAAAAATTGCCGAACTATTAAATTGAATGATTGTTAAAAGAATCATCAAACGTTCGCATAAATGTATATTTTCTTTTTATAAAAAGAATATGTGAACGCTTTAATTATTTGAGCAACTTTGAAATGTATACACTAATGAAAGTTATTCCACAAATGAATATTTCGAACCAGTACTACTCTGTTGCACGATAATTTGTCATTAATAATATCAAGTTACTAACTAATAGTGCAAATTGTAACACACATTTTCGCCATATAACAAATAGGATAATTAAATATAATTTGTAAAACTGTTTCATTACCAAGCTTATTATTAATATTCAGGCAAGCGTATTTAACGACTAGCTAACAATCTGCAACGTGTCACTTGTATCGTGATATTATTAATTAGTTAAATTGTACAAAAGGGTCCTGAAAGGGTTAACGAAATGAAAAATTGCAACAGCATGTCATCCTGTTCGCTACGTGACGATGATGTCATACTGATGTAATTCGTTAATTCATTAATTGCAGAGCCCTCTTGTACAATTGGACTAATTATGAGCGAAATAAAAATCTTATAAATCACGTACAGCAAGTAGTTTCTTGCTTCAATTGAGCGAAAGGCCTCTGCTGTAAAAAGACACTCTCGCGCGACTCTCGATAATTTACGAAGCTTCTTATCAACCGCCGAAATCCATTAAAGACCTCGCGTCGATGCTCCGCCAACTTCCGTGGCGCATGCATTAAAAGTACATATCCCCGTGTTAACACGAAGCCGTGTACACACCGCCCGTTACCGCGACTTCGCCCTGTAATCCGGCAATCCGCTAATCTAATCTGCGCCAGCAATCCTCCTCCCGGCCGCCACACAAATTATTACGAAGTTTCATCGAGTGTCGTTAGAGCAATTTCCAGGGAAGTTGCCCTCAAAGGCGAAGAGTGCACTCGTAACAAGTTTCGAAATCAATCCGCCCCACCATCGCTAGACGCCTCGTCCCGTGGTCCGGGTCATTTTCAAAAGCCACTTTCTTCCCCGGTGACGAATAACGAGACATTAATTACGAGTCTTCTTCCATTTGCTGGTCAAAAGTTTCGATCCGTTCTCCTCCAGGCTTGATTGAATCGTCACCAAATTTCAGATTTTCGCTGCGAGATGCACGTTTAGAGGGAATTTTGATAATGTTTGACAGTGTTTGCTGATTGGTGGTAGGTTTCTTTGTAAGACTCAGGGTCGTTCAAGTCGTTTAATTAAAACTGTGCGACTCGACTAATTCGAGAATATGTATCTACCATAGATCAACAATTCTGGTAGATACATTTTTGTGGCCAAACTTTTTTCAAACGAGGAATATTTCTTTCGAAAAGAAAAGAAAGGATATCGGCGAAGTACAAGTTAAGTCTCGCTAGACAATTACATCTTCTCAAAAGCTTTCAAAATTCTAAAGATGTTCCGGAATATGATTATTTCACTATATTGCACGATGAAAGTGCAGCAAATTAAAGGCTTGAAATTCCTTCTAATAAAAATAACAATCTCTCTCCAGGAAATTTAACCCTTGCAATATTAACTCAACGATTCTATTTTTATGATTGAATTTCTCATCGTAATTTTTCAAAATTCAATTTTTCTCCACGTTATAAAGATCCAACGCCTGGCAATTTCGAAGAGAAATTTTATGTAAGAACGTTGTAATCGAATGCTCATTGAACGCTCGACACTGCCACTACCACTTAAAAAACTAACTTAGTCATTGATACAACACGTCGAAACTATAGACAATGGCGAATCATGGAAGTAACTGTTCTGACTAGGAAACGAAGACGACTTTTTTGCCATAAAATTTTATCGATACGCAAACATTTGAATCGATACGAAACAAATTACAGGCGCGATCGCTCAGTACCAGACAACGACACTCCTACTCGAGGTCTACGCCACGCCCCCTCACGAATCACGTGATCCAAATCAACCAATCGCTAATTTTCGTTGCATTAGCGTTGCACGTGAAGAAGCCCGAGTTTCTGGATTACGTAAAATAATTTGTTACACATGAAAACACCACCTTCGTATCGTCGTTAAGACCTTAAACCACTCTCGATTCTGGTTCCTTACGCGGTGGAAGAATATTAATAAGAGAGGTGTGTAACTGGTTCCTCGAGTCGGTAGCCCGGGCTTTCGGGAGTAATCTTTCGTGTTCATTGGTCTACTAGGCCGGTAGCACGGGCACGACGTTGTTTTAACCAGATGCCGTGCACGGCTCCCATAAATCCGGCATCCCCGCCCACCGCGGCTCGATCTCACACGCTCTGAACGCTTCTTATAGCGTGAAACCTCTCATGTCGCTTGTTCCGAGTCCGACCTCCGGCCTCTTGCTTTCCGTCGTTTTCACGCGGCCACCTCGGCCCCCTCGCCCCCTCGCCACCCCGCCACCTCGCCGGCCGAGGTTCTTCGACATTAGCGACCCAGAAAAATCATTTATGCAAATAACCGGCCATTACACTGATATTGATATACCGCGGCGTTGCTGCGCCAGGTCACGTCGGGTTTCTCCTCGTCGCGAGATATTACGCGTTTTATATTATAACGGGATGTTTCAGAACGTTGGTGGCCAGAATTTCGTACTTTCGTACTTTTCAGAGATCACGCTGACCAGCTCTCATTTCTCATATTGATGGATCTTTATTTTCGATTTAGGTTCGTTTACTTGAAGATTTCTCTGATTTCTCTTTAATTCTTCAATTTAAATTCACGAACACTTTAATTTCTTTAAATGTCGCGAGATTGTAGGATTTTTAGGATGGAATTTTTGAAATTTCTTTTCGATAGGTTTTCAATATTGAAAACTGGAATTCTTTAATCGCGAATGACGAGTGAATGTTGAAAAATTGGAAAATCGCCGATCAATTTTGACCGGTTCGGTTTCTTATCAATGGCGTGGCGGATTTCAGAGGCTGGACTCGGTCCATTTGACGTAATGTTTAGAGAGGATCAATGAAATGTTGTGTATTTGATGCACGTATTAAATGATGGAACTTTCGTTCACGGACACGTGCTGCGGGGTAGAATTATTCATGACGTAGCATGATGAGAACAACGTACTCTCGAAATTGAATTAGGTTCCACACGGAACGTTATCGATATTTCTAAACTTACCTGCGGGCGAAAATTTAGCGAAGATTTCTGTCAGAACATTAGATAAAATGTAGCTAGTAGCTATTTTTTTTTTTTCGTCTTAACGTCACCTTCTTTCGAATTATAATCTCTGCCACTATCGTATAAGATACGAAAGTAGAAGAAATCTTTCGAGAGCTTCGAGATTCGTGAAAATGTCTGTAATCTTCAGTATCTTTAATATTCTCTGGAATTCCTCTGCTTATTTATCGACGAGAATTTAATGGGGATTTTCGATAGAATATTTCATAGGATATTAGTAACATTTTAGTGTAAATTTCGAGATATATCTACCTTTCGATCGAAAAGAAGTAAAAATTAAACTAAGAATAGAAACGGAAGTAAAAAAGCTTTCGAAAACCTCGAGATTCGCGAAACTTGCTGTAGTCTTCAACGTTCTCGATGTTCTCTTACCAGCTAAGGAGAATTTAACGTAGACTTTTGTCAGAATGTTTGATAGAACGTTATTACCTTTTTTTAACGTAAATTCATCCTCCTTCGAGAATGTAATCCCCTCTATCGTATTAAAATCCAAATAGACATAAAAATTGAAATAAAAATAGAAATAAGAAATCCTTCGAAAGCCCCGAGATTCGCGAAACTTTTTGTAATCTTCAGCGTCTTTAATATTCTGCACAGTTTCCCCGGCAATTTCCCCGACATTCCTTGAAATCTCTCAAACTTCCAGCAACTTTCGATATTTTTAACATTCCTCGAGATAAGTAAGAATCGCCCGAATCTTTCGTACATCGTGATCTAACGACGTGCCTAACCTAAACCTAACTAAAATCTCTGGAGTGCACGGAGTCGACATGTTCTCCAATATCCCCTAAAACTCTTGGAACCTTCTGAAACCATCGACATCCGATGTCCTCTCAGACTTCTGAGATTCTGAGATTCCCGAAACTCAGGCTGGAACCTGACCCAAACCTAACTCGATACCTCCGATATCCCCTGAAACTTTATTCATCAAACGAAGTTAATAAATAACTATCTCTTCTTTCATGGCTGTCGAAATCGAAGCCGAAAGTTGCGAAGTGTATTTCACCAGCGCGGCGTCGCATTTAACTTCGTCCTCGACTTAAATAACACACTGATGCTCAATTTCGATAATTGCCCGATAGGAAAGTGTCTTGAACATTTCAGTCTTTGATCATTTTCTTCTTTCCTTTTTTTATATAAATAAATATACTTTTTCTCTATAATTTATTTCGTCAATTGTTTTTACAAATATATCAGATCGCTGCGGATGAAATGACCAAATTTCCAATTTTATAGGAGGTTCGATCATTAATTAAGTTACAACTACCAGCCCGTTTTTCATATTCGTATCTTCTAATCTGAATTCTTTCAAGTCGTCTGTTCTCTTTAAATTAAATTTAAATTAAGAAATCTGAATTAGCGTTATGAGCGAAAGATTTACTTTCTTAAAAAAATGTTTCAGAGTTTCAAGTTTGGTAAAAAGAACTACAATCATTTACAATAAAAACACAAACGATACACCAATCGCGTTGTACTCGACAAACTTCGAGTTTTATAAAGGCATCCAATGAATATTATTTAACGACGCTTTCAGTCACTGAATTCTGAATGATTTCACACACCGGCTATTTCACGTGTCATTTCATATTTATATATTATTATTATTATTATTATTATTATATACGTGACGATATAATTATGAATTTCCACTAATAAACAAAATCCTATCCTATTGATTGATTTTTATTTCAACTTTGAACAGAATAGTCTGGTTCGCGTCTCGAGTAATTTCCAAAAATAAAAATAAAAATAAAAACAACGGATCGGAAACACAGGCACAGACTCCTAAAAGTCTTTTGCGATCCAAGGACCTAGATACGAAAGTTAGATACGCGACGTTGTTCTTTAACTTTCAACCGCTGGCGAGTTTCACGGTTGAACTTCACGTTACGGTGGTTGAACGCTTTTCAATTTTCGAGCTGCGCGTTGTCAAATGTACGTAAAAACTCTCGCTGTCGAAACTTGCTCCTTTTTCGCCTATTACGTCCGGCCGCCGACCGAAGCTGCGAGTTTCCCGGATATTGTACAACGAAAACAATTAACAATCCGCGCGCGCGAAAAGTTTCTCCCCGTTAACAGCTGCAGGCTGCAGTTTGAATGAAATTAAATTATGATTAAAAGTAGACACGCGCGTACAGGTGAGAGGCGTGTACGTACCGGCGAAACAAAAGTGAAGAACAGAGGGATGGGAGAGAAGGGAGGAAACGTAAAAAGGACGATCTAACGGTACGTTGTGAGGCTCCGCTTCGTTTCACTTTTTACATCGGTAAATTAGAAAACAAGGTTAGAAATTTCATTTTGCCGGCGCGTCAGTGTCGCGGCGAGTAAAAGGGAAGTCCGACTGTTGCCAGACCTTTCCCCCGACGCGAGACAAATTATGCGAAACGAGACGAGTTGGTGCAGGTGTAACTACAAAAATAGTTATAAATTGGAAATTCCTAAACCCCTCCTATAAGTGTATTGGCGAAAATTTTCACGAGCATAATCCGATTACTTCCTATCGAGTGGAAATGTTAAAAATAGATCTCGTTCTGTCTCGTTTCCAGATATTTTATTTGAAGAAAAAAAAAAAAAAAAAAGACGAAGGAAAAGATTCTCACCGAGAAGGTTAAAAAGTCGGTGAATCACCAAGAGTAAGAGACGCACGGTTAATTTTCTGCCGTAGTTCCCTTCTTCTTTTTTTTTTTTTTTCAATTTTTCTACCTTCACCCTGGTACTTCTTGTATTCTAATAGCAGCGTCGCTATTGCTCGCTTTAATTAGTATTCATATTTCCTTCCTTTTCTTTTCTCCTCTTTTATTTTTGCCCGATTCGTTGACGCTTTATTAAATGGAGCACCCTTGGAATATTGTATTTAATCCCGATAAATACGTCGATCATAAATATTAATACGAGGTGGTATAAAAAAAGAGTATGGGTCAATTGATTCCGTTCGAGGACCCATCCATTTAAAAAAGAAGTATTCGGGAATTAGTTTCTCCTCTGCGTTCTTCTTGCGTGCCTGTGGCTCGTTGCACGCGAGTGTCTGTCCCGCCTCTTTCTCCGACACTGTGTCCGCCATGAAATATCAATCTCAAATTTCTCTCACGTTCGTTGCGTATTCATCATCGGCATACGCTCGGTTCGGGACTTTTGCAACGCATCGATTCCATTATTTCGCAAATCAATGCTCGTATTTACTAATGCAAAATCGATGGCTAAACACTCATTGCTATACACTCTGAATCAATCAACTTCTTTCGACAACAAATCCGATAGTTAACCTTTTTTTTTAAAGGAGAAACAAGTTCCCCTTTCTGGCGCGCAGTGGTAAAAATTCTAAATATTTGAAATACTCATTTACGTAGAATTTTTATTTTACTCTCAGCCAGATATTTTAAGTTTAGTGTTTTAAAGGCCTTTGCGCTAATAAAGATATATATATATAATAATAACAACAATAATAATAGTAATACAGAGATTGCGTGAATATATAAAGACAGTGTACGAAATGTAATTATTTCTACTGTCTGTTTGACGCCAAAGCTAAGTGTAGGCGACTGTAGGTTAGACTGCACACGTGGAAGGACTCACCAGACGTGGACCACCTAGTATCAAACTGCGGATAACTGACCCCTTGACGCATTGGAGTCAGTTCTTTCATATCCTTTATACTCTCACTGTGTCCTTTCCCCCCAAGAGGTCGGAAAGCGGGTGTTATCTGGTGATGTTTATGGTCAGGCCCGTGAGAAGTTTTTGAAGATTGCCTCATGGACCTGCCGAATACTGTCACCTGGGTCCACGTCGTGAGAATGTTTGTACTGCAGTTGTGTCTGAGTTGTGTCCCCTACATTAAGATTAATTAACTCAGTCGAGAAATTAATATGTGAAATGAATATCTTTTACATTCGTTTATAAGATTTCTTTTTTCCGTTGTATCAATCGCTTCATCACCTTGGTGGTTCAATTACGGATTCATTTTTCATCTCTACGGAAAGTAAAGAAAATTCTTGAAAAACACTGCTGAGAGGAGGATGATGAATCTTTCGTGCAGTTTTCTCATAGAGCGACGTATCTCGTATACAGGGAAATAAACGTTGCCCTATTTTGAGGCTAGTTTTCATTCCGGAAATGTACACGGCGCGGTGTGACGGATCGCCTATCCGGCTGAACGAAAGTCGTTTTGACAACAGTCGTCTAACTTTTATTACAAATTGTGCTAAATGATGCGCTGTTTGAAATTGCGCGAATTTATTTTTCAAGAAGTCTATTTTTCTAAAGTTAAGTAATTGTTCAGTTTTCGAACTGTTGTCGTGGTCTTGACACATACTGTGATATTTGTATAAGAAAGAACTGAAATTTATTAAACCAAAAGATGATAGACTTGACGCTTCCTGATAGGTATAACTTTTCATTATTTTATAATAAATATATTGTCGACCGGTTCATCAATCACTGTATCTCATTAAAACAAGGTAAAGAATATTAAACGACAAAAATTGAAATCTATCAAAATGACGAATTTAGTACTTCTTAAAAGCGTTAAAATGTAACAGAAAAATATTTCACTCTTTCGTAACGTTCAATCGTTCAACATCTGTAATCGTACAAAACATATTTTACGCATCATCCTTTCCAGGTGTACGTGTAAAACACTTTCCCTAAAAATATGTAAATTTACTTTAAGAAGAAAATAGAAAAAAAAAACATCCCGTCAATTTGTAATAAAAATATTTCCAGCCAACTCCAGCTGACGTTCCTCCGTTTCTGTGCCACTGAATCGAATCGGATCCAGTTTCACCTGCCTTTCCTCTCTCCGCGGGCAAGAATCGAACGATGTCGCCCCGTTTTGCTCGTTCATTTCAACACGGAAGCAGAACGCGTTCATAGAAACCGCTCTCGGTGTCGCCCGATGTAGAGCGGATGCTCGAAAGTTTCCGCAAGTTGTCGACACGCGTTGCGTGTACGGGATAACCGAGAAATTGCCGCGGCGACAATGGCGGCCGATGTTCGCGTACGTGTTTCGCGGCGTGTTTCGAACAATGCCCCGGCTGGTCGATTCCATTCGGCTCGTTTAAGTAGCAGAAGTGGATCGAAAACAAACGTGCCGCGCTGTACAGAGGGGCGACACACGAGGAGGAGGAGGAGGAGGAGGAGGGGGGGGACAAGAAGAAGGATGGAAGCCAAGCCGATGAGCTTGCTCGTATAACGCAGTTACGAGCGTTAATAGGATCCGAGCGTCGCAGTTGGACTCGAGCGACGGTTACAGATTCCCTCGCTGCCGTCTCAGCAGCGGCTCGCCAAATTGAATGAAATTGCAATTTGGAAATTAATCGCCGGGCTGTTCGGCCGGTCGCCGTCGCATTTCCACCGTACGTTTCCACCCGTGGAATTGCAAATTTACATCGACTGCGATTCTTCTTCGTTCCCGGGCACCAACACCATCGCCGTCCCCTTATCGCGGTTGGAATTAGGTCGAAATCTGAATCTTTGATATTTATGTCGCCGCGATTTGCGTATCGCGCGTCGGAGTTTTCGCGATTTGTTGCCTCCTCGTGCGGGGCTCTCGGTTGTCTGTGTGCTTGAATATTTAAATATCCGGGACTCGAGGAATGACTTGAACTTTAAAACGTGACACTTGATATTCTAACATTTGTATTTCGAATGTTTTTGAAATCTGAAAATTCGAACGTTTGAACTTGAATGTTATTTTCGACAACTACGTTCGTTTGAAATTTAAACTTCGAGAATACATCTAAACTTGGAATTCTCGCAGATAAAATTTTTATAATTGGGATTTTTTATAATCATTGATTAAACGTTGATTGATAGACCGAACGTCCGAATGTTGTTTCTTGTCCCATCACCTGACCTCCTTACAAAGGAATAATGTTGTTACGTCTGGACTGAAAATGTTTTGTTGAATTGAACGTGAATGCTTTCTTAAAAGACGACTAACTTAATTTTTGACTGTAATATAATTATTTTTTATATAAATTAACATTTATGCCACAGACTTAGAAATTAGCATTTAGTGTAGGTCAATAGAGTTGCAAGTTAAAAACTAATTGTGCAAATGTAGTTTCAGTTTGTAAGAAATATAGAAATATACAGTATTTGTCGTTGCCTTAAATTAATGGAGGCTGTAGAACAATAAAAACCTAAAATAACACTGTAAAATTATTGATTATAATAGAAAAACTGTTTTTGGAAGTTATTGACAAAAACTGTCATTTATTGTGCATCATTGACTTTTTATCTGAATTTATATTCAGAACAAAGAAAGTCACTGTATAAGATGAACCTTCATCGTGTGCTCACCAATAAAACTCTCAAAGTGAATTTTTAAATAATATTTCTAAATATTCCAATTGTTCGAGCATTATCTAACATTTAAAAAGTGTTGTGAGCGAGGTAAAAGTGTTAAAAGTGAATTAAAAGTGAAATAAAAGTCGGTCACTAGTTGTAACTTATTATATGCAAAAACCTATCGTGAATCACAAGTAGAAGTCTTTTTGATTTACTAGAATGATATCGCTTTTTATCCTCGCGTTTCGGTATTGAAAATTTAACTAATTATAATGGACTTTGGACATCGTATCTCCAACGCGTTCATTAATTGATCAATTTCGATCGTTTTCTTCGTATCATTGAATAACTAAGATAGGACATCGAATGCTTTTTCGTGTCTCATGCTTTAGGGATCAAGTAGTATAGGTTGATGTAGGATCAGACGTGAAGAAGTAGATTTGCTGGAAATCGCTCGTGCTACAAGCTTTCCTTATATTCCGAAAACCAAACTTCAAATTGCATCAAATTTGCGTTCTCGTCATTCGAATGTTTCTCAGGTTTCTAAAATTCTAAACAAATTTTTTAAATTCGAAACATCAAGCTTCGGCATCTCGTCTATTCTGCGGCCACAATTCCTAGCTTTCTGCCGATGGTGTATTATTGCGATTGGATAGTAATCGACACACATCCACGCTAAATTCATTAACATCACTCACCCGTGTCCTGACAGCCTCTCAGTTCGATTCGAAGGCAAACGGTGCGCCGGTGCTCGGAATGCGGCAAAATACGAATCTGGCTGGCGAAGATCGGTGGTACCAATCGATGCGATACCACGGTCGACGTGTCGCTGTTCCCCGCGAGCACCTGCAACAGTTACGAATAGAGATGGGATTGAGTATCTCACAAGTGTGTTCGAAACGTTTGAGGAGCCGACAGCTTGAGATTTTCGATTTGTCAAAATCGAAATATATTTCTGTTTCGAAACGTCGATGCGAATTCGACAACGAATTTTCTCAGTACGTTTATTTTACGAAATTATATCACCATGACGGTAAAATATTATACATTTCGTTCTCCTGTCTGTTGTTCGTTTGTTTCTATCTTCGTGATTGTGAAGTTACGAGTTAATGAAGCAACTCAACGAGCAAATTTAGCTTGAGAAAATTATTATTTGAGAAAAGAAAGAGGTTACATTTCTACACTTCTCGTCTTCGTTTTATAATGTTTTTAAATTATCTATTTAATAGTGAGTAGTATAGTATAAGAGTAAAATCATGAGTTTTGCACCGTGTTCAATTATCTCTTCGTCATATTGACAAGATTGATCGATTTCTGCGTAAAAGTAATTTCGACGGTGCGTCTTGAACCTGATACGAACTTGCAAGCGTCACGTCGAATTCGATCCCATCCGTAGTCAAAAGCGAAACGGCTTGCAAAACACCGTGACTCGAATTCAATTTTTCGCCGTTGCGTCGCGATTAAGCGTTGTTTAACCAACGTTTAACCGACCGACGCGTTAATTAATGACCGCGTCGAAGCGGCTGGTAAATTAAAGCGATCCATTAATCGGTGAACGATTTCCGCCGGACAAATTACAGAGCAGGGTGGCGGGGGGTTGTGGGACGATCCGTTGATTCTTCCGATAAAATGCATTTAATCAATGCTTGTTCCTAAGTAAATTTGTTGGTGGAACAACGTTCGCGACGATATATTATCGGTGCCATATAATTGTCGGGTTAATTGCAATAATTTAACTGATTTAATTACAACGTCCGATTAATGCGACCCTCCACCACTGTCCTTGCGCCGAGTAACAGTTTCCGCCGAGTGCCACGCGATTAACTCGGTCGCTCGTTTCGCCAAACAAATTCTCTGTCTGATAATAACGGTGTTAGAGACATACCGTCAGTGGGGTAGAGCGAGCGTCGACTGTAGTTTGATTCGTAAGCGAACGATGATATACACACGGCCCTATACTGCGGTCGAATCGACGCCAATATCAATCAACTTACCCCCAGAAGTCTCAGCGGCTAGAAGCCGAGCGCCATGTCGTTAGACATAGATCATGATTGCGTCCCTAAATTATCATTTGAATAAACCTGGATGTCGTGGTTCGGCTACTACCTCCCTAAGTAACTGGATGCTTTGATCGATTTGTGGTAAGTTGATTCCTATCGCTCGATCGTGTATCCGTGGGAAACTAACTCAGAGGTGTAAAAGTGCATAGAATGCCGCAGAATTTCACGCAACACGGTAGAATCTTCGGTTCGATGTGCGACGTTCATTCGCGTCGGTGGAATTTTAGTGTTAGTGTCTGACAACGAACGCCTAGGTAGGCTAAATCTACTTACTGCGACGCGAGATACTTTTATCACATGAATCGTTGTATAATACCATGAACTCGTGCATGAAAATATATAAAATACGTAAAATATTTGAACGTTTGTTTCTTCAATTGTAAATTAATATAAACAATAGTAAATTCCTATTCGATTAAAAAGTAACCGGTTAAACGAATTGTTTAAGAAATTATTTCATTTCATTATTTCAAATCATCCGGTAATATTTTAGAAAATGGAATCTGGATAAATGAAATTGAGTATTTTATGCATCTTCTTACAGTCACTGTAATTTTGCACTTGGAAGTTTCCTAACTGTAGCACTCTATAATATATATTATAACATTTCAATTGCAATCATTACGATTCTTCTAAAAATAACTAAACATTCAGATACGTACTTCTGATTCATTTCCTTATCCATCATTTTTTTTTCTTTTTTTTTTTTTTTGACAATTCGGCCAGAATAACGTGACTCGTCCGACGCGCACCAATTTCTACTTCTCCTCGTGGAAATGTCCGCCAAGCTGTAGGATTGCGAAAGCGAGCCACTTCACACGCTACCGGGCGATAAATTATCGTTCGTTACAGACGCAGCCGTGGAGTCGGCCTATCGTCGGCCGAGATTGCTTAATTGGACGATTCCCGCGGAACGGCTCTTAATTATTCGACGATCAGTCGAACGAAGCGGTTGTTTTGGAAATTTATTCGACCGCGCGCGTCGGAACGCAGCCGAGCTGCGCACGTTTTTCCAGTTGCACACGAGTGAATCGTCGAACTGATAGATAATAAAAACGCGCGGATCGTCACGAACCTCGAAACGATTCGATAACTCGCGGCCGTATGTCGAGTTTCGCGTTAAATCTAATATATGTTGCATTTCTGTAATTATTCAAGCTATGCCGAAGGCCAACTCTTGCCTTTTTTGTCTTTGAATTTGCAAAAGCGTCGTTTCTACGAAATTTGAATTTGATGGACCGACATTACTAACCGAAGGGATACTAATTCATTGTAAATCATTTTTGGGGAAAGTGGAGAAATATTTCAAATAAAAATTTTGTACGATATTAAGGAAATTGTGCAATGTGATGATTAATTTTTCTTTTTTTACCTCAGATTTTAGAGAGTCATTTTAATTTAAAGGAAAGGAGGTGGAAAATTTAATGTTGGAAACAATTTCCTATTTCTAGTTTTCAGAAATTCATTGTCAAATGATTTGTTCGTAAACAATTGTGATCGAGGTAACTGTTTAGTCATTTTTTCCCTTCCCTAGCGACGAGTCGAACATCTTTTACTACCGGATGCACTTACTATTTTAACTCTGTTAATAAATAACGCGTGATCAACGCACTAAGAGGAAGCTTCCATTGTAACAAAGGCCGCGAGGAGCACGAGTTTGCAGTGCGCACGTACTTATCGATGGCCGCATCTCGCTTCTCTTCTTTCCGGTTCAATCTTAGAAGAGAACAGTTAGAGGTAACGCGAAGGTTCGCGAATCCCGTGACTCGAATCGCCTTCGAATCGCCGACCCCGATGGAATCACAATAAGGAGATCTCGGAGCGTTCCTCCGCCAAAGCAGGAAGTTCTTCCTCTACCGAGGAATAAATTGAGACTCTTCCTATTACTCTATTATATACCTGTTCTCCTTCGATGAACGATTGTTTGAGATGGAATTTTCACAACCCAAACCAGCCATCTGTATTTATCTCTCGTATCTTTCATCTTTTGACAATGATTATAATTTCTAGAATCACTAGGTTTTACATCGTGTAATAAACATACCCTTGTTCGTAAAGTTCAAACTAATTTGAAGTTTGAAATTAAATTTTCATAATTTAAATTATCGTCTATCCTTTATGTTCTCTGTCCTTCCGTGAAATGATAATTTCTACCACCGAATTGTATTATGCATCATGCAATTTTCTTCAATCAGTGGTCGTTTCAAATGGAATGAAACTTGAACTATCGTTTTGTCCTTCATGTCCTTCTTTATTATTTGCTGATGACGATTTGTATCATATTATGTCATATCACGCAGTATATCGTCTTTTCAGACTTTCAAATGACTAATGCCTCTTCAAAATGTAGTACTGTAGCATCTTCAATGAATGGAATTTTCATAACTTAAACGGCCATTTGCCTTTTGCGTTCTTTATCTTTCAAATTCTAATGACAATTTCGCCAATCTTCAAATGTACAAACATATGTAGTCAATTCATGGGATGAATTACTCCGATGTTATTATTACTATACCATTGTTTTGAAACCATCAAAAATTCCAAAGGTGGAAGTTGAAGCAAACCTCTTTTCTCTCGCGAAAAATGTTTCTTCTCTCTTTGGCGAATATTTTGACAAAATATTTTAACTTTTATATTGTTCAAAAATTCCATTAACCGAGCACTTTGGTCTTCTTAATATAATATAATATAATTATATATATATAATAATATGTTACACATATTATATTACATACAACTATAAAAAATTATTTTGATCACGATATATCACAACAATAATAAGAACATATTTTGCACACTTAACGTACCTGTGCAATAATTTGGATTTCTGTTTTACTATTATATTGCTAATAAATGGCTGCGTGGATGGCTTGATTACGATCAGGTTATTCAGGATCGTCCGACTCGACTTACTCCTTCTCTACTGTCGACGCGGTATTGTCTCTAACAACTCACGGTACAAACGTGTGCGCACGTACCTCTTTCTTATCCCAGCGCTTATATCGTTGCCACTCGATGAAGCCAGGACGTCGATACTCGAGGGTATACTCCTCGACGTATTCCTGGCCACGGCCGCGATCGTAACGACCCTGACTCTGTACACCAGTAATCACGTGAGGTCCAGAGAGATCCACTTGCAGCCACTCACGAATCCCTCTTTCTATCTGGTTCTTCGGGCACCAGGCACCACCTGCTGTCTCCTTCCGCAGCCTGTTTTCGACAGAAAATTTTTGTTAGTGTCACTAGCGTAACTCGTTTTAGTACGATTCAATGGTACCCCAAGATCGTCGGCCACCACTTTCGGTCGATCTTAACCTTTCAATTAATCTTGGAATTCCTACAACTAGAAATTCCAAGAGCATCGTGAAATTCAATTGAACATTAACATAATTTCAATAACAATATGGGTTTTTTTGGTCTTTTTAATCTTGTTATTCACTTGTTAACCTATTAAGGATCAAAGTTCAACGTAAATCTATTTTTTTGGATTACGAAAGGAAATTTCAAGAATATTCTATCATTAGATATCATTAAACATTTAATTTTCAATTGATGTCATTGAACATTGGAGACAATGGCAACAATTTAGCATTTTAAATTATTTATTTTCGGAATGGTTTATTTAATTTAATTTGATTATTAATCTCAGTCACAGAGAACAGAAAGTACAAAATATAAATACCCAATTTTTGTGATTTAATTTGTGACCGAAGGATTCGATTGATCAATTAACTCTTAATCAATGTCATTGGACATTGAAGGTCACAATGATTCAGGATTTCAAGTTGCTCATTTTTCGAATTTAATTTAATTTTATCACGCGTGTTCAAGTTTGATAGCTCATTACATTTACGTTTATATAAAACGGAAGATTGCCTATTTTAGCACATCGATTCGTCATACTTCTGAAATTTCATTCGACACACGTCTCGATGCATTCATTCAGAGTTATTATCCCGTAAAACGACACTGGAAACTATATTACTTTACAAATATAGATAATTTTTCAATACTACTCTCCGGGTTATTTATCGCTCGCTTTTTCCTCTCTCGAAATTCATTAATCACGTTTCGCAGGACTAACGAAATACTCGCGAAAAAAAGAAAGACAAACAAATAATGAAAGGGAGAAAGAGAGGGGGGAAACAGCCCCAGAAAATTGGCAAACCATTCGATCCCATTGATATTACGAATCGAAATTTGACACGCAGAGCAGTTTACGTCGGTGCAAAAACAGGGTTCGCCCGAAAATCAATTTTCGTTCTCTCGTCGAAAATTTGTCCTCGTTCGACCCCTGGCCAGCCGGCCGACTGAAATTGCACAATAATAATCGTAGCCGAAAATGTAGCCACGTCAAAATCGTACGCGCTCAATTCACGGATCGTTACGTTGTATCGTCGTATCCAACCGAGCCTCGCCCCCTCGCCCCCTCCCCCGCCGTCTGGGTCCTTTCTACCAGTTACAATGACCAGCGGTAATTTTTCACTTGGTTTGGGACAGACATAATTAATTGATATATTATATTTCCGTTTGCATTGGCGAACTGAACAGAGAGATGTGAATAAATATCGATGGGAGAGAGAGAGAGAGAGAGAGAATAAGAGAATGAGACTGGAAGAGGAAGAGAGGAAAAACGTTTTCATAAAACCGATGGTTTTAAGTGAACCGATGGTCTAAAGTTGTCGGGGAGTTAATTAATTAAATTGCCCTAAAACTGGGCACGCTTTTCACGACGATGAAAATGTTTGTTAATGTGACGAACGTCGGAAATATCCCGAATGATCGAGGATATCGACGTTCGGAATTGGGAGACGAGGACCCCTTATTTGATCTGCCGCGATGAAAAATGCTTTTAACTGAATAAGTTCCTGGCGCGTTTCTGGGGATACTTTCAAAGCGATATTAATTTCTTCCGACGCGAAATTGCGAAGTAGCGCGATTAATAAAAAAGCTGCAGCGGTATTTTTATAAAACTCGGCATTTTCAAAGCTGTGGATACGTTTTAAGCTGTATTAAGCTTAACTGTTTTTTTTTTTTAAATAACATTTCGATACTTTTTACGTTAAATACGAAGAGCACACGAGAACTTGACAAGTTTATCTTTGTGATCGAAGAGCTTGTTAAACTCGATGATGTAAGTTTTCGGAGAATAGCTGGCAAATGAATAAAAATTTTATAAACGATGGAGGACAGATAGAGCACGCAGTACAGATTTTAGAATAGCGCGTAGAGATGTAAATTTAATAAACAAATAATTTTCGTGACATGGAAATAATTATTGAATTTTAACTCTGAAATATTGTGACAACCAAAAAAGTTCCTTTTCAAATAAAAAAAGGAAAAATGATAAAGAAGTATAGAGAGAAACATTTTACTTTCCAAAATAGTTTTCTCTTAAACAATACAATCTACATAATATACATTTATGATTATCACTGTTCTATTTTGTAAAATAATCAAGAAAATTGTACGAAAAAATAAGAAAAATTTTGCTTGTGGTTAAAAAAACTATGTTTTCTTTTTAGTATACTTCTGGATTATCTTTTTACTGTCATAGACATCAGAAGAAACAACATAGCATTTTGATCACCCAAGTCGTTAGATTCTGAATGATTACCAATAATTTATATCACCTTATGTATCTCGTTTCATCTTCTCCATAATAAGATCAATTCCCAACTGACTCTAAATCGTTCAATTGCTTGTCATGTCTCTCGCCCGCGATCATACGGTTTCACGACGTCGGAAGTTCGAAATTAATAAAGAATCGTAGGAAGGACCGTGGAAACGTGGAAAGAGAAAGGGTTTCGAAACGGCGCGCGAAGTTAATGTTTCACCGATTCTTCAAGAACGGGCAGCCCCCGGTCTTGGCGCAGTTATAGTCCTCCCGGCCATTACAGCATCGTTCGAACAAAGAAGAACAATTCACGGGGCCATTCGCCGGTTTCAAGAACTTCTTCGGTTCGAGGGAAGTGTACTTAAACAGCGAATCCGGGATTCAGTTCTTTCTCGAGCGTTTCTCTTCTCCGTCCGTTCCTCTCTTCCGCGGCCTCCGCTTCGCTCTAACCTTCTCCTCCTTTTTCCACGTTTCCGACCGTCCCGACGCTCGCCACGTTTGCTCTAAATCGACTCAATGAAACTTGGCGGAACTTTCACCACCTATCGGACCTCGGTCGTGTTCCCTACCTAATAACGAAGTTAACTTGCCGACTGATCAGACGATCCGACCGCATTTTTCCTGCGAGTCGGCGACATCGATTTCGCTCCCTCGTGTTGTTATTCGGCCGTTGAAACGTTTGTTCGTAGCCCCGGTGTTTCGATTGGATAAATCAGTGGACTGGACGAGCTTCAATCCTCTCGCTACGAGTTAGGAATTGGAATTTCCTTTCCTTTTCGTCGGGGACAGTTAATTTAAATTAGGGATTACCAAGGATGGAATTTCACGATTTGTATGTTTATTACGAATATATTATTTCATGTCATTGGTATTCGGGTATCTTGCTTTTATTATTTCATTTCTTTAGTAGTGTTCCAATTTATAGGTTTTGGAAAAATTTTTGTTACTGTGAAGATCGATGAAAGTGATTGAATACTCGCAAACAGTGACTAAGGTATTTGCTTTCGCGCAACTAGAGGTTTTTAGCAGAGAGGCTCTTTCTGAAATTTCTCAGGGCCTCGCCAGAGAAATTTCGGCCAAGTTTCACGAAGTATTTATTATGGTTGGACGTTAGGTGCATCCCTTATGGATGGCAACGCCAAGTGTTCCAGCCGTCTGGACGGTCCTCATTTATAAGGTGTTTCCAGTGTCTGACCACAGCAGCCTAGCACTACTGAATACCGTTACCAGGCGCAGATAGGAAAGGTCCGTTTTAGTAAATGTTCTCGCGAAACAATAATAATTAGACTACGAACATTCAAAATATACAAAATATCTTGGGCTAAAGTACTTGTGATTACGCACGATTATGCATTTTTATATTTTTACAAAGATAGCTAAAAGAAATGGAATCTAGATAGAAATTTATTTAATAAATACTCTGCCTCTCCACATCAGTCCCTAAGTTTCTCAAAAAAGCACAAACATTCTTTACTTAAAATATCCACTGTTTCGAAACGTTTGAGGAAATTACACATCTTCGTTTTAACTTTACTCAATAGAGAATATTTTTCGTGCCAGTATTTCGAAATTACTGCAGATTATTAGAAAAATTTCTATAATAATTTTCATTTAACAATAGGTCTGATAATTAGAGTGTAGAACTTGTGTCAGAGAAATGAAAATGAATAGTTTATGATACAATACAGAGTACGAGTTTCTTACTCCAGTACGATTCGTTTCACTGAAAGGCCCAGAAGCAACTGTTCTGACGACTTTTTTGCCACAAAATTTTATTGATACTCCTACTCGAAGTTTACCCCACGCCCCCTCACGAATCGCGCGACCCAAATCGCTAATTTTCGTTGCATTAGCGTTGCACTTGGAGAGGCCCGATTTTCTGGATGGACCCCCGCTAAAATCACTTTTAGTGATAGAAAAGAAAAATACGAGGGATTCTCGTTATCACGCCTTAAAAAATGAAAAAATACGAAAAAAGAAAATTACCACAATTTTCGTTCAATTCTCGTTTCTTTCAGCTATATTCACAAAGGATGTACATTCGATAAGACATTCGCAGTCTAATCATCCTCGATCGGTAATTAACCGAACGTTTTAACGAACGTTCTAACAGTTACTACGAGTAACTTCATTCGACACTCTCATCCTGTCCCTGATTAATCTCATAAAGCCGGAGCTTCGATTTCATTTTTCAGGGAGAACTCGATGGAAAAATTCTGAAGAAGCATGTACAGGAAGACAAGGTCGTGGCCGGTCGTGCTCGATCACGCGAATTGCTACCCCGCTTCTCCCCAATAACAACGCAATTACCGGAGGATAATAATTCTCGCGGGAAACTGCCAATGCCGCGCGTAACTTCGCCCTCGAATCGAGCTAACCGCTTTTTTCCTCTTCCCCCTACCCCGTGTCGGTCGTTTTCGCAAACGCCAGGAGAAAAAACGGGGAGCAGCATCGCGATGGATCTCGATTAATTTCGTTGTCCAACGTCGAACGCGATTAATCCATTATAGGCTTGCTGGTAAGTACATTTGCCACTTGGTTTGTGTTGCGAGCGAAACGTACGTAGGTATCATTGTGGAAAATTTGAAGAAATTTTCAAAAAACTGCACGACTCGTACCTCGGTACGATTCTTCTCACTGAAAGGCCTAGAAGCAACTTTTCTGACCAGGAAACGAAGACGACATTTGAATCGACAGAAAACAAATTACAGGCGCGATCGCTCAGTAGACAACGCCACTCCTACTCGAGGTCTACCCAACGCCCCCTCACGAATCACGTGATACAAATCAACCAATTGCTAATTTTCGTTGCATCAGCGTTGCACCTTTAGTGACCTAAAGTCACTTTCAGTGATAAAAAGGGACAATACTGTACAATTATGTATCGTTGTGCGGCAATAGATTAATAAACTGAAAGTTTGTCTAAGTTATTTAAAAAGAATAGTTTAACAACAGTAGGAGTTTAGATTAGAATATTAATTTTCACAATTGCGGGTGGTCAAGGCGATTGTAAGCATTTACAAAATTCAGCAGACGATTTTTATGCTTCGACAGACAAGCAAAGTATTTGTAACTCTTGAAAGGTCCATCGTGTTTAAATTTGAAAGAAGAAGACCGTCTCTACCGTACCGTACCGTACCGTTCCAACGGAAACAAGTCGTGACAGCTGACGGATGATCGTTAAATTACAGACGCGAATAGGAGACAGCGAAAACGACAGAAAGAGACCAGGCGGAAGAAGAAAAGGCAAAAAAAGGAGAATAAGAGGAGAGACGATGGTTGCGTCTATGGTGGATGGAAAGAGGTTAATGCGGAAAGCGTGTCTGTCGCGGAACGGTTTGATCTGTTCCACCCTTTAGGAAGGCGCGTTAAAAAGGCAGCCGTGGTAGCATTTAACGTGGCACGACGACCAAAAGGGGTACGCAGAAAAGGGCACGTCGTAAAAGTAATGCGCTCACCGGCCATTTCGTGGACCAACGTTCGTCACATACGACGAGGACGCCGTAATGGCTGAATCCGGTATGTCGCCGGACTCCATCCCCAAGGATTGATTGCACGCTCCTGAAACACATTTAACTTTATCATTATATGTATATGCGAGGATCGTACATGTACAGAGTTCGATCGAAAGTTATGTACAAGCAGATTTCGTGCATGGGACGAATATTATTAACGCGAGCAATATTATTAACTATCATTTATTTTCGTTCGTGAAAAATTCCCACTTTTATTTTTAACTTTGATTTTCACGAAAATTAAGTCTTCGACGAAAAAAATTCTACATTTTTCTTTGATTTTGTGCTTTTAAAATAAGAAATTACTTTTGCGTGTTCTTGATGACTTTCGGTATTTGTAGAGACTTCAATGATCTTTTGTGACGTTCTTGATTCGTAATAACAAACTATCTATCTATTATAAACTTTTCATTTTATTTATTTTTATTTATCTACGTGGGAATTCTACGATTCTACTTGTATCAATTTCTCGTGACAGTAAATCGTCCGACTCTTCAAGAATTCAATATTAATTGCGTTACTTGTGTAGTATAAATAAAAGATTCAGAAAAAATTAAAGTCGACAATTTGAAGTATGAACTTTTTTAACGTTCCATAAATTTTCTAATGCAATCGTAAGAGATAATTCGTCCACTAAGATGGTAACCAACGAATGATCGATTAGTTTATGTTTGAGATGTCACACATTTATACAGTCAAGTTATCCACGTTGGATATGATTATATTGTCGTTTGCTGTTTAACTTCACTGCACAATCTACTGCAGTTAACTACGTTTACAATTTCTGTATTTGCTAGATCGTGGTCTTGGCGATTCGTGATTCTCCTCCTGTTTGCCAGAGAAATCGCAGCGCACAATGGTCCAACGACGAATCGAATGGCCATTTCCGACCGTCGAATCGCCGTTCTATTCCATAGTCACATTCCACGACTTCTGCTGTACGATGTCGACCGACAATCGGCTACCGGAAATGTAAATTGAAAGGTTAACTTCTTCCAGCTAAAGTCCAAAGGCAATTCCTGGAGGGGTTATTTTTATCGTCACGTTCGTATCTTCGGGTCATACTGGCTACAAGTTTGCGAATACTATTCGCAAGAAATGGAGCCAAAAACTCCAAGGAATCCTACTACTAAATATCGTGAATATTACAACGATATTTATCTATATATTTCTCTGCATTCTTGCATTTTTAAAATTCCCGTAAATGTACGAGAATTCGTAGTTTAACAAATACGAATAATTTTGACTAACGAGCGGCTTATTGATATTTGAAGCCAATTTGAAAATGTCGTAAGATATTTATCGCAAACATAAGAAATCAGTACGTAGCATGAACGATTATTCTGACCGTATACAATAAATGTTAAAAATTGTTCCGTTAAATATAAAAAAACTGCACGACTTGTATCCCAGTACGATTCGTCTCACTGAAAGGCCCAGAAGCAACTGTTCTTAAGCAATAAAATTTTATTGATATGCAAACATTTGAATCGATACGAAACAAATTACAGGCGCGATCGCTCAGTGCCAGACAACGCCACTCCTACTCGAGGTCTAGCCCACGCCCCCTCGCGAATCACGTGACCCAAATCAACCAATCGCTAATTTTCGTTGCATTAGCGTTGCACCTAAAGAGGCCGCTAAAAGCACTTTCAGTGATAAAATGTAAAGGACGATTGACGATACAGTGCCTTATGAAAATATTCGATCATTTATCACAGAACTTCTATTACGTATGTTATATAAAACATTCTAAAAAAAGTCGAGTAATTTCCATTAAAAACAGAGTATATCATAAATATATCTACAAAGACCAGATTGGAATCAATTTGTTGACAATTATACGTAGAAGTTTCTTGTATACGCTGTAATTTTTGCCGCGCTATCAAATTTTTTGTATAAATACATAAAAATTCACAACCTGCACATTATATTATATTCACAAGGGATTCCTGTAAACGCGAGCAACTTGAACGACTGGCTCGCGAAGTTTTTAATCTTTCGATCTGGTGTCATATCGTAGAGTAGAAATTCTTCGATCGAACGCGAAAGGTCTGGAAATATTTGTGACGATAGTACGGCCCTGGGAGTATAAATGTCGGTGTATCGGTAGGTTTGGAACGGTGAGTGCCGGACAATTTATCCTGTTTCGTTGCTCCTAAAAAATTGACCACAATGTAACGCACACGACAGATTAAATTGCCTCCCATTTGATTTTTCGTTTCAATTTTTTTAACTGTAATTGTGAAAATGACAGAATTTATCGTCGAGCGAATTAAGAGAGCTTTTGCCAGAACGACACGCGCACGATGGGTGTGTAGGTTTAAAATATCAGAGATCAATCGAATATTTGGAATTATTTCGCGAAGTGAATTATTCAAGATTCAATAAGCTATTATTCATTCATTTATTGAGAACTTGTAACAATCTAGAGTTAAATTATTCAAAGCTAGTAGAATTTTAATTCGATACGAAATACAAAGTAAAATTAAATTAAATGTTTTAAATGTTAGTAATTTAACATAAGTTCTGAAAAATTGTAGTTGCATTGAACGAAAGGAGGAGAACAATAATAAAATGTTACACTGATGTTATTATTTGAAATTCCCCGTTTTTTGATCGTTAAATCGCTATTTTATCGAAATTTCACGAATCAAAAACTTGTCAATCAGCCTCACGTTTCTTCTTCCTTATGAGAGTTGGCCCGCAAACAGAAAATCTCAGTTTCGTTAAGCCGAGCGAAACGCGTCAATAAATTTTTCGTCGGGACACGTTCATAATTCACTCTTCCTCCTGGTTCTCCATCTCCCGGGAGGATTTTATTGAAATCACGATCGGTAATAAGATGGATGCTGCGATCGTTACCTCGGAAAGTTGACGGATAAGCGGCGAACCGTTCTCCACGCGGCATTATTCAATCGCTACACGCTTATTAGTCCGTCGGCTATCTCGTTCGCGTTTCAATTTACTCGAAGTTTACTGGCATTCGAGTGTAATCTTTCCATTAAAGTTTTCAGGCCGGACGATAAAAGCGGCCTGAGCAACGTCCACGACGTGAGACGCGAGGGATTAATCGGTGCGAATAAATTTACATTATCGAGACGAGGAGGATCGACGAGGTTCTTCCGCGTCCACTCGCGAGCGCGAAAGACGCATTTCCAATCGTCCGTGGATTAAACGCAGGATCTTCGGCAAAAAGGGCGCCACTTATCGCTAGATTGCTAGATAAGATTCTCGAATGTAGAAGCGTGTTCACGTCACGTGAAATGACACTTGGATTATAAATAATACAGGATAAAGATAAACAGAAATTGAACTGTACCTTTTGTTCAGGAAAGTATTCAAACACTTTTGTGAACATTTTTGTGAATATATATAAATCTATACTTTGCAAAGAAAAGTATTTAAACAATCACGATTCGTTATATCAATAAAATTTAATGTACCATTTATTATTTATTATACTACTACTATATGCTCCATGATGGTTATTCATATCGCACGTTAATTCTTTGCTAAACACACGTTCGCAGTAGATATTTTCTATACGTAGCTATACATTCTCAAACCTGTTCAAATCACAATAGTAGAGTGGCAGAGTATCGATGAAATTTCAAGATGTTCTATTTTCATCGTTCATTCTGTGTAATTTAATTTACGCGAAGGGATATATTTCGAATGTACAATGAAAACGAAGGACGAGTTTATTAGCGTCAGAAAGAAATAACTGATTTTTAAAATAAATATTAATTTGTCCAAGCAAATAATTGAAGGATCGCCTTTGTTCGCAACTATTTTCTTTCAACGTTTATTAAAATATTACACGAATAATCAAGCCCGTGGTATTTCACCCGTTCCGTTCCTACATTTTTTCACTTGTTGTTTAATACAACGGAACGGAAGTTATTCTCGCTAAAAGGCCAACGAGAATTTCATTTGGGAAGAATCTTTGGGAAGAATCGTGCCACTCTTAGTTATCAAACGTCCAAACTCTTGGGCTAATGTACGTCGAATGAATGTCGTTGATTCAGAAGCCGGCCTGTTTATTAACAACGGTAGATCTTCTGAAATCAAGCAGAATAGATTGATCTCGTTCTTATTGGCTTTGGCAGCCGTACGACGTCGAGCACGCTTCCGCTCGATTAAATCTCCCCCCCCCCCTTTCACCTTTCATCGGCCCTCCTACGGAAATCCTCTTTCCCCGAGTAAGCCATCGCTCGCTTAAACCGAGCCGATGAATTTCCTTTCCGCGGAAATAAAGCGAAAGATGCTTCCAATAAACATCGTACACCCTTCTGGCGTAGCCGGACTGGACAACGCAACGCAAAACGAACGGTCCTGCTCGAGTATAATTCTTAAAAAAAAATCGGGCAAAAACACGGCGGAACATATTCGCTGTTCGGCTGGAAGAACATTGCGATTCGCGAGTTTCTTTCTTTGGAGAAAAATAACGTACCGCGCGAGTGCCAAGGAGAGAAAGAATCGCATCACGGATTGAAATTGGCCATTCCAAAATGGCACGCTGCGATATTTCGTGCTTTGGAGAATTTAGCTCTTCGACGAAATATGATGAATGTTTCTCTATAATAACAACAGATTGCTTCAAGTATGACTCTCTTTGTAATAAATTGCAAGTTGAAAAGACTCTCGAAGAATAAAAAATCTCCGAGCTGTTAAGTTTTAAAATTACCAAATCCGCGAATACGATTTTGGTTTTTATCATTTGAATTATAACGATTTACATTTGATGCGTTATCAGGAGTCAGTATCAATGTTGCAGAATAAACAATTTCGAGTTGCCCTTAAAAAAGTCGTCCTCAACTTGTTTTCGCTGTTAATTATTTTAACACAGCGTTGTCCCTTGCGTCTTGTTTCCGATATTGTCCTCTCGCGGAATTTTAGGACAACACTTGAAAAGTAAGTCGACGTTCTCTCCTCTCTCTCTCTCTTTTCTTTTCTTTTCTTTCCCTCGCAGGTAAAAAAAAAAAGAAGAAAAGGAAAAAAAAGAACGGGTGGTCTAGAAACGCGCAACTTTCCAGCGAAACGCGACTTCCTTTTCTCTTGAAACGTTCGTTGAACACGGCAACGTTAACCGCCAAACAAATCCGTCGTAATTCAAGGAAAATGCACGGCCGTTCGCCGCAGCGAGTTATAAAAAGTTTCAATGAAACTGCTCTCTCTTTCTCTCTCCCTGTCCCCGTTCTTCCACGGCCGTTTGTGCCGTGTTTGCCAGAGTCTTCAATGGCATTCATGCATCGTGTATCAACCGTCGTGCATCGTTTACCGCGCACGTGCACGCATTCAATGTAAGTACCGATGCTGCGAGCATCCTTCATGATCCGCGTACTTCTTTCACGGTGCTCGGCCGATTTTCAAGCGGCGACGAGCGTCGTTTTACTACCGTATATACTCGGCTATGAGATTCCGGATGGCTCCGCGACGGACGAGGAATTTCGCGACCGTGTTTGAAAGAAGACTCGACGCCATTTACTATTAAATCTTTCGTTTGACGTTTTCGTAGACCAGCGGTGAAACTTGTTTGTTTCAACGGCTGGTGAAATGGTGACTTTTGCGCATTTCGGCGACGCTTTTTTATCTTTGGCCAAATGATTCTGGAAGGGATATTCCGGAAAAAGTGTTAAACACATTCGTGAACGAATGAAATTTTAATATCGCAACCGTGATCTGGCGAATGTTTCCAGCTTCGTGGTACATCGATACATCGATACATCGATAACGTAGTAAACTGCCAGTGATTTTATAAATTGAATTCGTTATTCAATCTTTTCTCCACATTGTGAAAATCTATGAGCTGGGGGAAAAAAAAGGGGACTCTGACGAGTTAGAATTTAATACCTACGTGACACGAATTCTGTCGAATTTTGACATGGCAATTTGCGCGCATTTTTCTTTTTATTGATAGATTGGTACCGGTGGTAACGTAGTAAAATAGCAGATTGGTTGTATAAATTGAATTGTCATGGAATTTTAGTTGAATGGTATAAAGTCCAGGCATGTCTGACCATAGGCAGGTCACATTCCACTGTCGATTCGTGTGTCAGTCACGTCGAACGTTTCTGATTGCTATTACAGATATTAAATTGGTTGGTTTGTTTACCAGAAATCCCAATACATCGTGATGATGACGTTCGTTGCATCAACTTCCTTCGTCATGTATAATACAACGTTAGTATATAAAGCAGATCGTACATACACGTTTCAAATTAGAATTTGACAACAAAAATATTTCTTTAATGTCACGTTAGTCGTTCAGATCGTTTCGCAAATGAACACTCATCGTGACTTTTATTTACGATATTAAAACAATTTACCATTAGCATAAAATAAATCTTATACGCACATGTCTACTTGTCTCAAAAACAGATGTAGAGACTTCCTGTCTCTATCAGTGTCCTGTGCAATATTAGAACAAAATAAACCTCATTCGCATAATAATCTTTCGATAGTAAATCGTTCAATCGCACGTCCATCTTCCGCCTGAGTTTTCAACTAAAATTCAGATATGAATCTTTGCTTTCAAGAGATACGAGAGTCGTCACGATCTCTGACATTAGAATAAAACAAATTTTGTACTTTCCTATGATAAAGATAGATCTTTGTAGATTATTTTAACCAATTCCCAGAGAGTCTTCTCTATTCCTGTCGCAATCGAAGCGGCCCGTTCGCGAGGAAGAAATGTGCAGATTTCACCCTCGACGTCGCCCCGATGTCGGTGATCTATCGTTGCCTCAAACAGAGTCGCGCAGCCATCTCGAACGGGCAGGTTTTCCTCACCTCGGAGACACATGCAAATCACGTAGGCGTTTGAACTTCCAAACGTATTCATAGAACGGTATTCTCGCAGCCCCGTTTCACTCCCTTTGGCCGTTGTATCTGTCCTCGTGTATCGTGCGATGCCTGGCAGCCGCTGGTGGAAACGGTACCTGAAGCCTGGCTGCGCTCTCGAGTCGCGGGCGACGTAAAATAACGCGAGCCCCGGGGGACGTGGCGCTACGCTCCTGATGTGTTCGCTCGTGTTCGTCTCGATTCTCGTGTACATGCCTTCGTCAAGCACCGCGTGCACACGAGTGAAAGAGAGACAGAGAGAGAGAGAGAGAGAAAAGGACGAGGAGAACGAGAGAAAGAGCAAACGAGTGGGACCAAGTACACTCGAAGCGGCCTGAGGGGGAAGGAGGGAGGGAGTAGGAGAGAAGAGAGGCAGATGGTGCGAGCACGCGACAATCGCGAGTCTCGTGGCCCTCCCCCCACCCTCCCCCCTCCCACTCCCCCGTGTTTTAAAATGTCGAGCGCTTTTGTATACTGGGGAAAATTTGCTCCTACGTTCGGGCAAATTGCGCAAAAGGGAGCACCTTTTTTCCATCTCATATCTCCGTTCTCTGTCCTCTTCGCCTACCCCTGATCTGTCTCTCTTCGCCCCATTCTCGTCTCTCGTTCACCCTTTTCTTTCTCGCTTCTTTCCACCCCCTATCTTCTTCCTCCGGCGCGCGTCTCTTTCTCGCCGCAGACCGGTCGTTCTCCATCTCTTTCTCGGTTCAACTCTCGTTGCTTTCTCACAAAGTTCCACGCTTTCGTATTACTCCTTCTTTCTCTCTCTCTCTCTCTCTCCGAGCGTGCTCCTTGAAAGAGGGGATACGGGTGAGCACCTTCCGACAATTTATTTTCTGTACCGAATTAGAGCGCTCTCAAAGTGCCTTTCTCTGGTCACGAGCCAGCGGAAATGCAGTCGCTACGCGGACCGCGATTCTTCGCTAATTTACGGTGCATTATGTCCGCGATGTAATTTGTTCGAATTATCTATTACATGTGTTGCAGACATCTATATATGTGTGTGTGTACGTGTTATGTAGCACGGTTAAAGTGGCCACTGGTTTCGTGAAATTTCGTCTACTCGTTGAACGTAATTGCCAGGATAAAAAAGAAGAAGAAGAAGAAGAAGGAGAAGAAGAAGAAGAAAGAAAGAAACAGACAGAGAGAGATTGCACGAGTTGATGGAAAGGAGTGAATTCAATTCGAAGAGAAACGATTGACGTTACTTTAAATTGTCCTACTCTGTGACGATTCTTTCTGTTCTCTCTCCCCACCCCTCTCTCTCTCTCTCTCTGTCTGTCTTCTTTCTTTCTTTCTCGTTTCGCTTTTTTTTTTTTTTTTCTTTCCCAACTCTCAGGTATATGTGATGCATGCGTTACTGGCCCTGACTGGCCCGGTCCTTCCTGAAATGCAATTTCTCTTGTCCAACGCTTAAGCTTCGCGAAAATGAGGACACCGTTAAGCACCTTGGAATGATTTACCTCTCTTCGGATTACAGAGTTTCTATGTACCCTATGCGAGAGAAAAAGAGGGGGAGAGAGAGAGAGAGAGAGAGAGAAAGGAAAAGAGATCCCACCGCCCTATGCACTCTAACGCGTAGCTGTTACTCGCGGGGAAAAAAAATTTATGTCCCTTTACGGGAAGTACATTTGTAACCGCTATTCGTCATCCAACGATTTTTGCCGATTCGGATAAATCAGCGACAAGTTCAACTACCGTAACACCAACTTCTTTCAGACTTTCGCGCGGCATAAATCAAATTATATCGCCAAATTATATCGACGTTCTTTCTCGTGCTTTCGCCGGTTTTATGACTCGTCTGAATAATGGCTTGGATTTCATTGAAAAAAAAAAAAAAAGCGTAATATTTTATTAACCATGTAAATTAATTCAGCCTCCTTCTAAACGACATTTCAATTTCACTTATGGATTTGCACGTTATTGTATCATCTAGTATATTTAATATTACAAAAATGAGATGTAGAAAAATAATAGCTTTTGTGCAAATATATTCCGAGTCATTATACGTATGTTTAATCATCGAGTAATCTCGAGTGATTAATTTTTTATTATTGCTTAAAATAAAAGTAAAAAAAGTATGAAAGTGTCGTAATGTTATATTACTTGTTAGTATATATTTCAGATAATGGAAATAAAGTATGTATAAAAAAGAATTTTGCAATTTAAAAAGAAACGTGTTGCGTGAAAATGATTTGTCAATATACAACACTGGAAGTAAATAGAAATTCGATTCGGGGTAAATTTATAAACGTGTTGAAATTTACTCAACAGTAGAATATAATCACTGTGGTCAGACATCCCGCGTCTCCGACACTTTCTCAATTTCCCTGGTAATTATTCAATTTTTAGCCAAACATGTTTAAACTAACTAGACACTCTCCCATCTCTAATACTTTCTTAGTTTTGCTGCCAACTATCAAACAATTGAACGTACATATACGAATCATTTCTTGATTTCTCATTTATCTATCGGATATCTAACGATCAAGATAGTAGTATATACCCTCATTGGTCAGACATTCGTGCTTTTTCAACACTTTTCCACTTTTCTTTATTAATAAATATCGAAACAATCGCGCATTTACCTGTCGAATATTTAAAGATCAAGTAGTATATATCCACATTGATCAGACATTCGTGCTTCTTCAACACTCCTCCATTTTTCTTTACAATTATTAATAAATATCGAACCGATCGCGCATTTGCCTGTCGAAAAAGTATCGAACATCGTCTGTTTCTTCTTATTATTGGTACTGTTTCTAATTCAGTTTCTGAGCTATGGAATGTGTGTTGCATATCTGCGACACCGTTTCTGAGTAACAGCGAACACGAGGGAGAGATTCGCGACACACACTCGTGGATTCATTGCGACGCATTCCACGTCCAACTATCCGTCTTACGAGCTGGCTTGCAATTTGGCGTTCGCGACGGATACGACGCGCAGAAATCCGAACATCTCGGCCACACACGTTCACAATCTCGACGCGTGCCAGTTTCTTTGTGCTCGCACGCGACTTCACGCTTCCCCGAATCGCCAACGATCTGTTCGAATTCAGATTGCACGAAAAGGCGGAACTCTTTTTCGCGATTCGATGCGAGCCGGATCCGTTAGCAATCGCTGTTTCAAACGACTGTTCAATACTTCTTTAAACCTCTGCGCCGGGGATCAAAGGGTTCGGTACGCGTTAACTTTTTCGCCTCAAACTTTCAAGGAGGAATTCGAGGAATCGAGGATTCGTCAGTTCGCTCTCCCAGTTTTCTGAATTCGCTTTCTCTCGTTCTTTCGTTCACGCACTCCGCGATGAATCGCGAACCCGTGTCAGCGATCCTGTTTTCAGAAGAATATCTCAAAAGTATTCGTACGATTGTTGGCACAATTTTCAAACAAACGTTTTGAAATTTTATTAGCTGTACTACCGAATATCGTGCCCATTGTCACAATTGTGGCGTGCTAGTAGGATTTTAAACGAGTTTCGAAATGTATAGGAAAATTACGTATAATGGCAATTATGCTTCGCAAAAATCACGAAAGTACATACATCCATAAATCTTAACGTTCACCGAGAATATTTTTGAATTGGAAGAACACAGATTTATGACACGATTATGTGTGACTTTCGAAAGTGATGATTTGTGAATTTGCGAGCAAGATTTGAAACTTGAAACTCCCGAATGCTCCATAAAAAACACGAATCTTGATAAGTCACGAGTCTTTAAAATCTCAAAAGTCCCGATAGTCTTGCAAGTCTTGAAAGTCTCGAAAGTTGTAACAGGGTTTGACGACATTCAGCGCGACAATATTCATTGTCTTACTTCTACAGCTTCTTGATTACCTTGGTTACTCAAGTAGTGTAACTGACATAAAATATTAAACGAGATCCAGAAAGTTTTCACGGAACCTAGGTAGAAATTCGTGTACTTTCGACATTTTTGTGTATTCTCCGCTCTTTCGCGGCCCCCGAATTTCTAATCAAACCTTGTTCGATTCTCGACGAGGCAAAGAATTAAAAATCACACGTATGAATCACGCCCAACCTGTTTCCCAATTAAAAAAAGAGAAAAAGAAAAAGAAACAAAAGGAAAGGAAAACAAGTGGAACAGAGTAATCGACAGAAATTGCTTGGACGCTCGAATTTCAAAACAGGATCGAGAAAAGGAAGAGGACGACAGTGGGCGAAAAAGTTCCTTCTCTCTCTCTCTCTCTCTTTTTCTCCTCTCGCGCGACACGATGTTTAAAATCACAATTCCGTCCGGTACTCGACGAGTTCTTCAAGAAAATTGCATTCGACGAATGCTTTCCCATTCTGTTCCACCGCCGACGATCCAATGCGATTTCACTTCTGCCTCCCCCCCCACCCCCTCCCTTTGTGCCGCTACTTTTCCCGTCTAAAAGAAGTTTATCGAGGTGACTATTCCCGCGCATTGGCCGCGCGCGCGCGCACGCTTAAAGCTGTGCATTTTCTTAAAACTTCTCTAATATTTCCGGCGGGCCTCCTCCGTGCACCTCGTTAAAGTCTTTTTCCATCGGCGCGACGCCTCCGTTCCCTCGTTGCGCATGTTGACGAAACACTTGGCCTGCAGAACGCCATTAAAACTTTTCGTATACACTTCCCTTCGCGTGCGTACATACGCGCGTGTATGTATGTATATATACGTGTGTTGAAACGGCGGCAGGGAGGGAGTCAGAAAACTGAACGAGAGGCTCCCTTTGAACGTTTCTTATTTCGCTCCCTTTTCGCAGGGCGTGAGCAAATGATCGCGATTCATTTGCTATCGAGGGATGAACGACGTACCGCGAGAGTAATTAAGAAAGCGTGGATTACTTCGCTTGCCTTTCATTTGCCGAGCAAATGAAGTGAACGTAAGAAGATACACATACGGTTGAGTGGTCGTTGAATTACTCAGAGTTTTCAACGTTTTGTACAGTTTTGGTAAATATGGAGAATCCGAACTGTGAGTCTGAGCTTCGATCAGCGAACGTTAGCTTCGTTCAGACTAGTTGCACGTTGTTTTGTATGAATTCTCTGCAAGTGTGGTTTTAAGTTACGGTCCGTATTTTACAGTAGATTTATCAACAGGAGGTCCGAGTGAACGTCTAAACTACTGCTACTGCGTAAACGAAGAATCGTTAGCAGAGAAGTGAAATGATATTGCAGGTACGATATGTATTTATATGTCAAATATATTTTTTCACGCGCTACAGTGTGCAATATCGGACGGCCACCGTCGTTGCAGAATTCACGATCATTCACTCAAAGATGAAAAGAAGCTTACGCGTATGTAAACGTAGCCGCGTGATCCGCCGATTGTCCGACAAATTTATTTGACCGTCTGAATAATTCCGGCATGGGAATGGACCGTCCTCGGCGCAGATGCACGGACGCAACTAAAATCTAGAGAATTTTCTCCGCATTGTCCGTGGGACAATCCCGCCATGGCCGGTTTTAGCGAATCGGTGGCGGGAGACGGGGATCCGGGGAATTCGTGAGAATAAAAGAGCGGTCAAGTGCGGTCCGGGGAATCGTTGCTACGCCATTGGCCACCGACCCTTGGGCCACCATCCCTGCCCGTCCCGATCGAGTTCCGTTTCGAACAGGATTATAGCCGGGACACCTGACGACGCTCCCACCGTTTCAAAGGCAGCGGAGCCGATATAAGCAAACGAAATAAAACGGCCGCCGCCGTTACCCTTTCGCCACGATCGGGGGCGAAAGGTGGAAAAGTGAAACGCAAACGGCGTGAAAATGCAACGGCCGGGCCGATTCGAGAGAAAAAAGAAAGAAGTGCGTGCCGTCTGCGAGAAACCATGGAAACGACGTACAGTGGCACTCGCGAGAAAGTGCTCGAAGCGCTTCCTACGAATTTACGTGTGTGCACACGTTACGGTGGAATATTTTGACGTTTTGTCAATACCGCAGCGAAATACAACGTGTCAAGATCGACCAATCCGAAGATCAATTCAAATTTATACTGTAAAACGCACTGTAGATTGTATTGAAAGAAACAATCTCAATATCCTCCGAGGTTCCATTAAAATGGAAGATCTCGAAGAACTGGAGCAATTGTGTCAAATGAAAAATAAGAACAAACTCAAAATTTTCTAAAGAAGCGCGCTATTCCAAAAATTAATCTCTGTACTTGGTAGAAATTGCAAGCACGTATCTTATAGTAAAAAATTATGAACGAAGAGATAAGACAAGAGATAAGAATCAAATATGATTCCACGAGACATCATCGACGTTTACTGAATTGCGGCTGTTTAAATATTTTTGCGACCTCTACGATATTAAATGTAATAGACGTATTACAAATATCCCGTAATTCCTACGTACGTCTTTAGACTTCTTTCAAACTTGTCCGACACAACCATGGCGGTCATGTCGTATTCCATCACAGTCGAAAAGTTTCACGTGACACGCGAAAGTAGTAACACATATTCACGAAAAGTGTCTGTAATTTGTTCCAACACTTTCGCGAGCAATGGTACGCGTAGTCGTTTCGAAGGAATCGACAGACAAGAAACAACGAAGGTCGTCTTTTACTCGAGAAGCAGACAAAGCCGATTGCGCGACGGAGAGTGGCACGGCTGACAGGAAAGTTTCCAATCCGGATTTTCATTCATTAGTAACGCTTACCGGAGTGGACGATGCAACGTGATGCACACGCTCACGAACGAGGTTCTTGCAGCCAGGGTGTTTCTCAAAGGAAGGAGGTGGGCGAGTTTCGTCTGGGAAGATCATCGGACGTTGAATCGAATTTTAAAGATCTTGCCGCCTGTTTTTGCTATTCCGGCGGTGTGTCGGCTTCGAGAGAAAACGCGGGTTATTGTTAGTCGAAGTTGCGGAAGTTTAACTGTGTTATTTACGGTCTTGCCTCCGCTGCTGCAGCGTCGCGTGATTTTCACGCGATTACCGAACCGTGAAGAAAAAAATGAATTATATTTGTCCGCTTATTTATTCACATACTTGTCTTACTTTCGTAGATTCATAGTTCGCAAATTCGAAACCAATCTGAAAATACACGTAATAATACTTGTAACATGTTGTAATACACGATTTGTATTTATAAGTGTGCAATAAACGTTGAAACTTACACTTACGCTAAACATCTCGTTGCAAACTTGAACCCACGAAAACATGAATCGATAAATGTTTCATACAATATAATACGTAACAGGTTCCTCTAAGCGTAATACCTTTGCGAGCAACAATCAACGCACGTGCGTATTTATCAATTGTGCGTAATCTTCAAACGTCAAATTGAATTTCCAGCGTGGATTTAGGTCGCAGCAGTGAAGTCTAGACTTTAAAGAATAACGAGACGCTGGTACAGTTAGTGCGAATCCGGGCAAGCCGAAACGACGAATTTGCCTCCTGGTCCCGAGGGCACGCGCAAACGTAACTTCCTACACGGTCGACCGTGGTCAAATTCCTGATTTGACACACAGCGAATTGGGGCACATCCGTGTCCTAAGCGTTGCCGTAACAATCCCTTTTGGTCGTCTTTTACGACGCGTTGGGTCCAGTCTTTTCCCACACTCACAGGGAACTCAACATTGGTACAGGTGTACTCAACGCTCAACAAGTCCAGACATATCGAACGTTTCCCCCGTTCGCAAAGTCCAAACAATTCTAACGGGGTCCGCCGGCCAGGTTTCTCTATCTCCGATTTCTAAGGCCATTCTTTATCAAGTTGTAAGATCAACTGTTAGCGACTTCCAACTTGTCCCGTCGCCGAATGCCACGGAGTTTTAAATTGTTTTAATTTCTACTCTCTACGGCGCAACTTTCTACAAACGTAAAGTGAAATGTCCCGTTTGGAATTCTTTCGCGAATTGTAAGCGTAAATGGCGAACTCGCAGACATCGGGTGGAAATTACAAGCGATTCTGCTCCGAGGGAAACAAATCTCGAACGTTCAACGATTAGCCATTTAATAACTTCTCTATCAGGAGCACGGCGGGGGGTTTCTGGCGAAACTTGCCAGAAGAACGAGACTGTAACTCCAAGTTGCCGATTTTAATGAAATTCTTTCAACATGTAATAGATTTCTTTTTATTTAAGAGACGTTCTATTCTTTTCTCTTAATTGTCTCAACATTAATTAAGAAGATTCCTTTTTTTGAAACAATCAAGAAATTTGCGTCTGTGATGTTTGTTTCGGTAAAGTATAAATAAATGTGAACGGTATGAATTAATCAATTTGGTATTCTAAATACATAGTTTGTGTAAAACAATCAATTATTTGGTTTTGCATAAATAAATACAGAGGAAAGAATGAAACTCTCGAACGAACAAATTAATTTTAAACTGATAATTACGATGGCAATAATTTTATCGTTGCTTAAAAATTGTCATTATTGTAAAATTCGGTATAAATTACAACATGTTGTTATCAAACAACAAAAAGTTATAGGTATATAGATGCAAGTCGCGCAAAAGTCTCGGCGATTTCTATATTTTTTTTAAAAGGACAAAATATTTGAAGTAACGAAACAAGTATCGTCAAAGGTAATACCAAACGAATCTTTCGCGAAAGATCTCTCCTAGAAAGAAGAAAATGCGAACCAACCTATTACGCGATAACGATACGCAAACCTTAATACCTTAATTAATTACTTTAACCTAATATTTGACTATTCCAGCCAACTCGTCAGAGCACACATCCACTGAAACAGATTCCTCCGAATTTCCGTCTAATATATCCACGTTTATTACTACACGCGTTCAACTCCTGATCTCTACAATTCATTCTCCTTTGTTCTCTCAAAGCTGATTCACACTCGAGTATCTCGCAGCTACTCCCCCCCCCTCGACTTTCATTAGCAGCGTTCGTGTCTCGTATCGAGCTGATGTATTTCCTCCGCGCGTCGCGGTAGCGTCGTGTATTTGTCGCAAGAATGGAAATGCAGGTGAAAGTGATCGCGTAGGCTCACGGCCGGCCATAAAGGGACTAGATATATAACAGACTAGACGGAACTTACCGTTTTTCGTTTGGAGACGTTTACGGCGACGAAGACGAGACTGGCGAGGGCTCGTTTCCGTCTTTCAACTCGACCGTACGGACGTACAACGGGAGACGAGCAACCAGGTACGACGTGGCACCAACGTTTCAAAGACGAAAATGTAAATGACACGCGGAGATACGATGCATGCATGTGTATATCCACGCGACTTTGCCCTCTGTTAGTCGGTCACAGAAGTTTACGCGCACGTTAATTTCAAGTGTTTGCAGGAAAACAAGGATCCGAAACATTTTCTAAGCAATTAAGTGATTCGTTTTTATTAAATGTTTGTTGAATATTTGTTAGCTACTGAAATTTATTATAAGATTAATAATCATGTAAAACGCTTTCGTATTGGCAATGTAATTATAACAGTTTTTATTCGCTTTATTGCACGTACGATCGTGATCGAATTTTTCCAAGATAACGTTTTCCATTTGTTTGTGTATTCTTTTAAATAAATGCAAAAAACACGATCAATATCTTAGAACTGATCTGAGTTTGACAAAACAGAATGTCCAAACCATCTTTTCACAGCGTTTTAAATATTTGAAATTTGGCAGACGTATTTCGGTACGCCTGAATGGCTGTACTTCTGATTATACGCGGAGTATTTCACTTAAATCATTTAAATAATTGTTTGAGGGAAGTGTATCGACAAATACGGCCAAACAACTGTACCAGTGTATTCATTTCGATCTTATTAAATGGAAATAAGAGAGGAAGAGAAACCGTTCTTTTCCGTTTTAAACGCTTGAAATTTGAAACAAACGTATATAAACTTCTGCGAATGACTGTACACTATGTACAGGATGTTCTAGGGATTAGCAGTCAAACTGTCGTCGAAGTTTCATCGATGCAACAATATATTCACGACACATGCAATATATTCATAAAATTTCTGAGCCATTGTATGTTTGTATAAAATATTTCGCTTGATTGTAACGAGGTTCGATAATTAAATCTTGAAACGTGTTATACATATTGCACAACAATACATATGTACATAAATATCAATAATACTTATGAAATTCGTCCGATTCGGTCTTCGTATGTTTGTACAAACATAGAATAGCTCGAAAGAAAATTTGATTGTTAAATCTTGAAACAGTCCATTATACATACTCGCACATACACAAAATTCGTACTTTTACACACACTTTTACACTCTACGCTTGCTACCAAAAACATTTGGCTCGATCATACCCGCAGAGACACATTGGCAAACTTTGGTTACACGCGTTGAGATATTACACTCGTAGAAAAAAGAAACGCAACGCTACCTGATTGTATTTTATCCAGTAAATGGACGCGTCTGGGTTGAACGTGAATTTCTTACGTTCTTACGTTCCATCTACTGCCATCGATATTTGGTTGGACATCGACGAATACGATACCAAACGCAACGCGACGTGCAACTGTGTGGATCGGACGAGTATGCGTAACTTCCAGGGATTTTTATTATCCCCCTTATATCTCCGTTCATCGATTTCCCATCGCGCGGAACTCGTCGCGCGCCTCTTTGAACGCGTCTCCTTTTGCGCGGCTGTATACGCACACAATCTACCGTATTCTCGCGTGGATATTACGTGCGAACGCGTGTCTTATTCAGAACTTATCCAATATGATGATTCTTCATATCGCGTATGAAGTACGAGGGAGGTACGAGTCGCATTCTCGTTAAGAATGCAAATTTTCTGAATGTATGCCACGCAATTAGCAGGCCCGGAAGAAGTGTACTTGGCAACGTTTGTAATTTAACGAGACCCGAGGGATTTATGCGACGTCGTCATTTATCGGGGATCGTAAATTGTTTGTACACAGCGTACAGAATCGCGTTAGATCGGCAAGATGACTTTCTCAGATCGGCATTTCGTATCAAGCTTCAGATTTTCTGAAATAAAAATTTCAGAAAAGAAAAGAAAATTTGAAACGGTCTTCTCTCAACTTTATTCGTTTCTATCGTTAAAGAATAAAATCTGTTCTCCAGTGAACAATACGTAACAACACTTAATAAAAAAATTCCTGACGCGAAGATATTCACAAACATTCAGGAGAACACCCGGGCGATATTGCATACCTTTCTAATTTCTTCGACGCTGGTAAATTCTGTGCCCGTTTGTGCATTCGGTGTATTCGTCATTATCAACCTGTTCAGGCTATGAGATATCTTATTATCAGTCACGTTGCGTCGCGGCAATTGGACGAAACGGGCGGACTCATCTACGGGCGATAAATTAATCAGTGATCGTTCGATCGTCCCAATTGCCAGCATCCGGAACTACTTCTACCGGCGAAGTCGGAAATCAATCGATTTCAGTTCGTGTCCCGAAGACCTAATTAGCGATTCAACGATATGCAACAGGAACGCGGAAACTTCGCGTCTCGAATTAACGATCGACCGCTTTCATTATTATTTACGAGCCCGGGTCAGTTTCGACGATCGGGCGATTTTGCGGCTACGAAGTTTAACTGGAGGGCACTCGGGGACTCGTTCTACCAGGGTTATCGCTACCTTAGAAATTGGCTTACCACTCGACGACCTCGCGAACTTATTGTCAGTTCAGCATTATTTGCCGATTGAATTTCTTCTATATTACCTGCTGGGGAATTACACCGTCTAATTGTCCGGATCTTTCATCTCGTACTAAATTTACTTCGTCCACTTAAGAACATTAATAATCCAGGATTTATTTTTCTATTATTTTTCTTTATAAATACACACCTTTTGCGTTGTTTTAAAAGTTCATGTACATGATTTCACGTAGATAGTTATTACTTTATATCATATTATTTTATATTCTCCGTAGCAACAAAAGAAAACTGCACGACTTGTATCTCAGTACGATTCGTCTCACTGAAAGGCACAGAAGGCAACTGTTCTGACTAGAAAACGAAGACGACTTTTTTGCCATAAAATTTTATCGATACGCAAACATTCGAATCGATAGAAAACAAATTACAGGCGCGATCGCTCAGTACCAGACAACGCCACTCCTACTCGAGATCTAGCCCACGCCCCCTCGCGAATCACGTGGCCCAAATCAACCAATCGTTAATTTTCGTTGCATCAGCGTTGCACCAAATGTTTACGGTTCCCAATGTCCAAGAACGACACCAATTAGTAGCTGAACCACGCGATCAAACTTAACAATAAACATCTGAACGAACCTATCGATCTAATTATCGTTAATTACACAGCTCGATGAACCACCGTTTCAACATTCTCCGACTTTGACAGTAAGAAAAAGAAACTGCATCGATCCGATGCAAGCTCTATCAACTCTCGCCTCTACAACTTTCGAATTCGAAGACAGCCTCGGTCAGGTGGGTGATTCGACGGGGAGATTGCGCGGGTGGTGTAGACGAAAAGAGAGGGAGAGAGAGAGAAAGAGACAGACGTTTAATAAGAGCGAGGACGTTGGGCCGGGTAATTGTTCCCGGCCACTTTGCCGGAATATTAAAACCGGCAGTCCCCGGGAGTGACTTCTGAAGCGTCCATCGTGACGGCGTGTTTATTGTAACGAGCGAGTACGGACGAGTCGTCGTAAAGTTAAAGAGCATGGAGAAAGAGAGAGAGAGAGAGAGAGAGAGAGAGAGAGAGAGAGACAGGAGAGCGCGAACGACAGAGAGAAAGAGAGAAAGAGAGCTCGCGGCTCTCTATTACACGGGGGAGGTCTGGCACAATGGAATTCCAGCCGCGGTCTTGGCGAAGCAATTTCGAAGCAGTTTTCGCCGGGGCAGTTAAATTTAAACAGGCCGCGGGTCTATTTTACGTGGGGTTATTAACGTTATTCGCGGTTAATTCCACGCTCTTTCATAGAAAATGAATACCACGCGAATATCACGCGCACAGGAGGCTGCCCGGAAGAAAGAATTCGATATTTAGAGGGTTTATTGTATTCGCCGAGAGAAGTGAAAAATGTCTATTCGATATCGAGGTCTTGAAAACCGTCCGCTCTCTGCGAGAGAGATACGCGAACAAACATGCGTAAATAGACGGGCATTTGTGTAACAGCGATGGTGGTTGATGGAAAAAAATTACGAACGAAAGAAAGAAGGAAAGAACGTCGAACACATTTTCTCCCCGTGAATTCGTACGATCCCTGTTTCTCTCGTACAAACACACCTTTGTCTTACCTCTGCAGATTGAGAATCCCGTAAAAGTTTGTTCAGCGAAACGTAAATAGTTCCAGAAGTTGTACATTCAGCGATTCATCCGTTTCCATCCGGCGAAACTCACGTTCCCCTTTACGAATGAACGTACGCGTCGGCTCGTTGTATTTATACCGAACGGGCAATTCGATCGGTGTCTTTATTCGACAAAGTTGCTCGATGCCACGCGTCCACGTAAAACGTCGAAGAACAATACGTTTTATGCCTAGGCTCGTACCAGTCCCTTTTTCTCGTTGATTTCCTCCTCCTCCTCCTTTCGTCCCTCGCTTCTCGCTGCTTGTCGCAGAAAGCGCCGCGACTAATTCCAGAGGAGAAAAAAGCTCGTAACAAGGAGCACGCGGCACGGGTAAACAGGAGATTACAAATCGCTGGGTAAACGTTGCAAATTCGATTGGCGAAAAGGTTCCCGCGGAATTGGGCCACGCTTCGTAGCACGGCTCGGCAAACAGAAATCGTTTCAACGGAACGGGGCGAAAACGCTTTTTCCGCTTTGTGAATCCGTGCACGACGGGTTAGAACGATCGACGAACGGAACGACGTCGTGCGCCCTCCAGATTAGTTGCTCGCGCTGAACTCCTTAAGAATTTATTAAACTTTGCGAAATTTGTGTAAGGAAAAAACAGCTTTTCAATTTCACTGCTCTACTTTCTTATTATATATATATAACTCATTTAATTTAATATAGTTTTATATTAATAATATAAAATGTCTTTTAATTTAATATTAATAATAATATTATTATTAATAGAAAAAGCTTTTATTTTGTACATGTAAAATTAGCATTCAGCGCAAACAATAATTTATAAAAATTATAAAAGTGGATTCTAAAGGGTCAACTTGATTGGAATTTTATCTTTTGCGTCTTAGAAAGATGTAGCGTTGCTTCAAGTGGAATCAGACTCCGCGTGTAATCAGACACGCGCAGTCTGCGACAGAAGATTTTTACGTATTTATAGAAAATTTAGCGGAAAATTTTTTTATTTATTATTTATACAAATGGTATAATATTTAATATTCTTTCATTTTCTACGTTACTCTGATAAAAAAATATAAAATTGCACAACCACGAGCAATAAACTGTTGCTTAATCTTGACCGAATCAAAATTGATCAAACACCCGCAATTTGTTAATTTGAACTTGAAACGACGAGTTAGACCGTGATAACAGTTGAAGTAAGAAGAGAAATACCAAAAAAAAAAAAAAAAGAAATTCAAATACAAGAGTAACAAGAAACAAATGACAGTCGAAGCTAATGTTTCGCCATGTCGGCAAACGAGGAAGTTTGCTTATGCCGACACGACTCTCGATATCACGCACTGTTTTTCCAGCATACGCGTCGGATACGAATTTACGAATGGCTCGTGTACCGCGCGCGTCGTAAATCGTGAAAGTCGCGCGACAGAGAAAACGAGCCAGACGGACCGAGCGGAGAAAACTGGGACATCGGATCGTTTCGCGTTATTGTTGGTCAGGCAAATTTTTTTAAAAGCCCCTCCGACCGGCCATCGGTCTCTGAAAGCCGCATAAGCGTCGCCATTAAATTCTATTTCACCGGTGGTGAAAGTCGACTGACGGCTGCTGAAATTTTCAAAGCCCCGCCCACCTTCAATTTTACCATTCGTCCCCCCTCCCCCCCTTTTTTTCCATTTTTTCTCTTCTCCATCCTTTCGTGTTTCTTTTTTTCTCGCGGGGAGACGCTCTTTTTATTTCGAACTTTTTTCCGGCTCGCCACGTGAGCGCGTCTCTCTCTTTTTCTCTCTTTTCCTCTTCGCTCTCGATGGAATATTCGAAGAACGCCGACCCGATTTCACGAGCTAATGGATGCAACGGCGACACGAGTCGCGTCGGTGGAATCCAGAGCCGCACCGGAAAGGATCGTACTAACTCTCTCTCGAACGGGACGCGTTATCGGAATCAGAGACATTTAGGTGAAAATGAGGGATTTTTGGCGCCAACGATGGGGCTACGACGAATCTTTCACCGCGGAATTACAGAATATTCCCCGTGCCGCGATGGTGATACGGTTTCGAGAGATTTCGCGTCTAATGGCCCTTTGTGGTTCAAGAAGGACTTTTGGGAATAATTCTCGGCTGCGCAATTGACCGTGAATTAAAGTGAAAATGCCGAACTTTCAATTATCTCATTTACACCCCGTGAGAAATGACACGAACGAAAGTAAAGTTATTTCGCGGCAATGAATTGCAATAATTAACCGAAGACACAAAACGCATTGATCCTTCAATTAGAATTTTTAGAACGTTCAGAAATAGAATCTTTTCTCGTAAACGCAATATTTTCTCTCGGAATGAAGAAACTGTAAATTCAATCAAAGTTACGTCAACTCGCAATTAATTCAACGAGCAAGCTCGTACGTTTACTTTTCGTGAAAGGATTTCTTCGAGTTATCAGAAAATATGCAGCCGTACTTCCGTTCGAACGAGAGACGAGGCCGAAAGGAGGCCCTGGAGGAACGCTTACCAAACGGATATCCCGTCTCTTTAGCATGGTAACTGGCGTAGAATTAGGGGGGGACGCGTGTTCATCCTACAAAGCCCAAACGTTAAGAAAGATTGTTGCGAGGGTAAAAGAGAGAGAGCTGCAACCAGACACGGCGTGTCTTTAATGAGTATTCAGGTCGGGCTTGCGAACCCAAAAAATCCCTGTGTGCTCGTTGGTTAATCGCCGTGCGTCGTTTTAAAAATACAACGGCCGTCCGCTGCTACTCTCGGCGAGTAAACGTTTCGACGAATTACTCGTCATTATCCGCTCACGGTGAATCGATCTCTCTTTTCCATCGCGAATCAATTGTCAAACATGAGACTGTTGCTCGTTCGAACAACCGTCGATACGACTTGATCACAAGAGAGAAGGGATTAACAATATCATACAGCATCTAATTATATATATAAAATTGGATTATGGCGCATTTGCCAAGCCTGAAGGAAAGAAATTGGGCAAAGGAATTCTTTTTAACGAAATAATGCCAGGGGTTCGAGCGGAATTTTGAAAAAACGAAAACTTCGTGGATGAGGGATATTCGCTTTCGCGAGAGTATTTGTGAGAAAGTGGAGAGACAGGATGTAAATATCTTACGTTACACATTAGTTATTCCTGTGTTTGAAGTATGGAACCGGCATGGGCGAAGATTGGCTATTTACTGTTAATGGCTTCTTCCTCTTTTATCTTCCCTCGCTTCTCTCCTTCTTTTCTTCTTCTTGCTCTCTCATTTCTTTTCTTTCCTTCTCATCTTATTGCTCTTACCTCCTCTTATTTCTCTAGTCTTCCTCCCAATAACTTTCCTTTTTTCCTCCATTCATTTCTGTCCTATTCTCTCTCCTCTCGTTTTAATTATTTTTCTCTCCTCTCTAAAAAAAAGTTCCCTTTCTTCTCGCAAAAGTGAAATATAATACGCACATAAAGGCTGCTTTCTACGTATTTAAAAGTATATTTAGGAACGTAATGAAATATATTATTAAATTTAACAGAAACGTACAATTTTTTAATTCCTCTGGATATTTAAAGTTACATAGAATACACAGAACGCGAAACGGTATATCCCTATTATCAAATTAATCCAACACCTTTGTGACAACGAGGGAAATACTTTTTAATCCCCCACTGCGCGCGTAGAAATAAAATATGCAAGAGGTTTCAGATACACTTTGGCTTCGTTTGCTTTTCCCACAGCGACCATTAATCTTCCAAATGGCACCGAGACAATTCTTATCGTTCTCAAGCCACCGCACCCTCTCGGCAAATTTTTATTCAACGTTAGGGTGCGTTGTAAATTAATCTTAAGCGATATCTCCTCGAATTCTCCCGGACACCTGGCTGATTCACCAGTGCATTATGCCACGGCACGCACGCGACGTTTCCCTTTTCTCCTCTTTTCTTCTCTCCAGTGAAATATTCTCGAATATACATCGGTCGAAAAAACCGGCAAGAAGGCTTCTTCACCCTCGCACACTGGGAATCGACAACGCGGGTCTCGCGAAACATTTTTAAGGTGCCCGTCGTCCGTCAGATATCAGTCGTTCACTCATGAGTCGAGCTAAAATAATTTACACTTCCCATCTTTTGAATTTTAGCGCCAACGCTAAACTTGATCGATACTTGAATTTTTTTAATAATCTAAATGGGCCTAACAGCGCTATACGATGAATTTATTTATTTCAGAAGCTAATACGCTGTACTCGAGTTCAAAGCTCATAAAGGAATTTTAAACGAGGAATACGTAACGTTTTATCAAGTTCTCTGCTTTCTATTTTGTGGAATTAACAGCTAACATTACTAATAACGTTAATAATAAGATAGATGACTGATAAAAATAGTTATTTCGTACTAAAAACATAGGACTTCGAAATATGATTATATTCGACTGAGCTGTTATTATTAACGTTCACGTGACCCTATCTTTTTCCAAGTATGAAATATTTCAAACATAAATGTCGATCACGGCTCGACGATTCTCATTTAGATTACTGGCTGAAAATCGAAAATTCCAGCGCGTGTCGAGTGATCATAAATTAGCTGAAGATCTGCAATGCTAAGTGCCACGTTAACGTTCTTTTTTTTTTTTTTTTTAACGTTATACTTCACGTTTCTTTTCGAGTATATACTTAGGTAAAATTTTGCACTCGTAAATTCATTCAACCCTCATTTAGTATCGTGAAAATGGCATCTATGACGTATCATAAATGGTAACTCGCAATGTATTACAGAAAATTTGAGATGTTTAATTTTATATTTTGTACTTTACAAACTTCTTCCAAACAGAAATCAGTAACGAAGCTAAATCAAATGAAAAGTTCCAAAATTGAGCAATGTGAAACATAAACTTTTTATGAATCGTAACGTCCAATACAAGCTAGATGTTCAAATAAATATTGTTGAATAAATTTTGAGCTATTCTTCTCGTGTTAAAGATCAAATTAAAAATTTTTCACAAACTATTCATTTTTGAGGTGTCTTTTTTAGTAACCTCTTTCGTAGCTTCAGCTCGTAGTTCGGCGAATTGAATCTTGATCAAATCCCAGAAATTTGAATATGTATCGGCGCACGAAATAAACTTTGCTAAAAGAGTTTAACTGTTAGCTTAGTGTATTAGTGAATCATAAAAAAAAAAAAAAAAAAAAAAACAAAAGAAATGATTCAACGTTTTATTTTAAACGTACAGGCATTCCATTTTCCATTCGGATTAATGCACCGTTCCTATTCCCATTCGCTGCTTTCTTTTCATTCCTTTGATAAGTACGAGTTACGTGGACGCAATAATTGCCGCACTGAAAACTGAACTAATCAACTCCGCCATTTTTAACTTAATTCCATTAACTAGTTGCGTTTATTAGTACCTGTCTTTTCCATAAAGATAAATAATTTTTATATTTCAGACAAAAATGATACAAATAATCGTAAATCCGAAAACAGAGTCTAGAAAACGTTATTCTTTTTTAATTCTTGAATTCGCAGGATTCTAAATGCACCGGTATCCTTACAAAATATTTGATCCTGCGATCGATAATTAACAAATAAAACGTTTCACGTGGGTACATAGAAACTTGGGCGATTCGGTGAAACTCGAAAAAAATATTCCGATACAATCGTACGAATGTGCGAAAAGAAAGATCGGCGAAGGTGAAAAATATATCGTTGTAAAGCGTAATATTCGCTGCTGCAAAATATTTCATCTCGCGTATCCATCCAATAAAACAGCATTCTAGAAAAAAATTCACCGCGCATCTATGAAAAACATATTTTTCCCAGCTTCATAAACAGATTGATATATTTGTGGAGTGAAATAACAAAAAACGTCGACTGTCCAGGATGTAGTTTCGTAAGTGTGTTGGGACGCTTGGAGGGAACCTTTAAAAAATTCCTACGAAAGTATTCGAGCATTTGCAGGAACGAGAGATTTTTACATTTCATTAACACTGAAATGAGACGTGACTTGGATCGAATAAGAATATGTTTCGCAGATATCAAGAAAAAATAATAATAATAATAATAAATTCTCTTAATTCTCAGCAGGATTGTATTTAATTAACATTTAATGCACAAGTTTTATTCAGTACGCATCTTCAGATTAATTTCAAATTTCATCGATATAATAAGAGTTGTAATAAAAAATTACAATATAAACAAGAATATGATACAATGCACAGCATAAAGATATTTTACCAATTACAAAGTCATTTCACCATAAAATGATCGTCTCTCTGAATATCGTTACAGTGTCGCTGAAATTACAAAATATTTCATTCTGTGTTACATAATGATACATAAAATACACGATCGAATACTTTCGCGAGTCACCGTGTGACGTGAAACTGGAACATGTTCCAATTATACGAGCAGGAGACGTATATAAGAAGAAAAAAACCTGTAACAGGGAGTAACGTGCAAGTTATCGATGAAGGTTACAATCCGTCACCCTTCAACGTCTCGTCTTATTATCTCTGGTCGGGAACGAATATTATGTTCCTAATAAAGCCGTAACGCGATACGGAAACAGTTCCCCGGTTCCCTTGGCTGGTTTTTCGGTGACTACCGTATCACTTTCAATATTCCAGCCAGCCGTCAGACGGGAAGTCTCTCGATGACATTGAAAGCACTGTCATCCGCGGAATGACAGACTTCAGACACTTTAATTAGAACCGCGTGGCTACAGGTGAAATCAGTAGTCAGGATAATAATGGCCGGCGAGAGAGGACACGCGCTGGTCTGACGACTAATAGGCATCGCTGCATGTTGATTATGAAGTTGGAAGGAACGGATGAACAAAGTGACGGGAAACGCCATTCCGTGGCTGGCTTTTGAATTGTGAAGGGTTTCGATCGATAACATCGGGCTGGAATGTTTCCTTTCCATTTGCTTCCTTTCCTGCGTTTCCTTTCAGCGAAGGCAGAGAGAGAATTGGCGGCAGTTTGATGCGACGTGTTAATTTTTGGAAAAGTAGAGAGAGGATCGAACGAGTTGTATTTTTAATTATATCCATAACGAAGTCTAGATGAGCAAGTTGCACGAATAAAATTGTTCCATTAATAGAAAGACAAACAATCCAGACCTATTTGTTAAACTCAAAGAGAGAATAGAAACTGCACGACTTGTACCCTAGTACGATTCGTCTCACTGAAAGGCCCAAAAGCAACTGTTCTGACTGAGGAAACGAAGACGACCTCTTGTGCAAACATTTGAATCGATACAAAACAAATTACAGATGCGATCGTTCGGTACCAGACAACGCCACTCCTACTCGTGGTTTACTCCACGCCCCTCGCGAATCACGTGACCCAAATCAATCAATCGCTAATTTTCGTTGCATCAGCGTTGCACCTGAAGAGGCCCGATTTTCTGGATTACCTCCGCTAAAATCATTTTCATTGATAATCTAATGGAAATGAGATCAAAGAGATCGGCGTAGATTTTTAGACTGACTGCAGCGAAGAATTTTTATCCCACTGATTGTGGAATGTGACGGATTTAAAAGAAACATTACAGACATCTGCGTGCTTTCAAAAAGCTATCTAAAATCTTTTGCTACTCAAAAAAAAAAAGAGAATGCAATTTTCCAGTTCTCATTATGCGAATGTTCATAATTCTGTCGGTTAAAACATTACTAATTTTGTCTCGAATTTCGTTGTGAACAAGTGGACTCAAGCGGACACTTTGTACATTTCTTCGTACTGCTTACTACATTACTAGTAATTTTCGAAGAATCCACGCAATCATGCACCTTACGTTCCATTCCCTAGTTTCGTAAAACGCGTCAGCGAATGACGCGGCGACTTAATATCACATCGCTCGACGTTTCGCCCTTTCATCTTTTGCCAAACGCGATTACAGCCCAATTGCGTGACTACCTCCGTGTAACGAAGGTTTAACCACGTTCGAGCGGAATTCATGTAAACGGCGATTAACGTTGCACCGTTCACGCTAACGGGGCGTGGATGGAAAGAGGGAGGTTTTGAGAAGACTTTCCTCGCAGCGAGCGAACTTCGACGAAAAGTACACCCTGCCATTGGATCCTCGTTTTCGCGAAACTTTCCACCGCTTCTGCCGTATCCGCTGTTGTTGCCTCATTGTTTACACTATGACAGGGTCTAGTGTACCTGGATGACAGCACGTACATACACGTGACATCGTATGCATCGCGGCGTGGTGTACGCACGACGGCGAAGATGAATATTCCAGGGGAGCGTGCCGAGCGAAAGAAAAGGACGTGATATGACGAGGCTCGACGGGAAAGGCGAACTTGACGTGCTTTCCGCGGGCCAATAAGAAACAGGGTCGGCTACATGATGGAATGCTGCAACGGAATTTATCTTTTCCATCCATTCGCCTGGATGTTGCTGATTAACGAAAGCTAAGGAGGGTATTTTCGAGGGGTTTTAGGGTCGAAGGATTGTATGGATTCGGCTTTTGAAATTAAAATTGTAAAACCGATAGATAAGATTCGTATTGTGACACAGTAGCTTTAGAAAGTATTTGAATATTTTGTCTGGAACATTCTTTGAAAGTTAAATTCTTAAAAATATTAACGAAAGGTAAGAAGGATTTTTTTAAAGGAGGTATTTTAAGATTGAAGGGTTGCTTGCATGTGAGATATCATTTTAAACACACGGCAGCGATTCTGAAATGAATAATGTGAAAACGAGAGTAAGTTCGCGAAAAATATTCTGAACAGTCTGAAACAGCTCTTTGAAAATTGTTTAAAAATATTGTTTCGATCGAAAGTGAAAGAATTAAAACACATCTGCAATAACATAATTAAATTTGTCGGGTAAATCGATGAATGACCATTGTGTCTCTTTCTCGATAAAAGTTACAGTTAATTTTATAAAAAAAAAAACCAGCATATTTTTACTAATTGCACAAAATGAGAAAACTGTACGATTTATATCCCAGTACGATTCGTCTCACTGAAAGGCCCAAAAGCAACTGTCTTGACTAGGAAACGAAGACGACATTTTTACCATGAAATTTTATCGATATGCAAACATTTGAATCGATGCAAAACAAATTACAGCCGCTCAGTACCAGACAACGCCACTCCTACTCGAGGTCTACCCCACGCCCCCTCGCGAATCACGTGACCCAAATCAACCAATCGCTAATTTTCGTTGCATCAGCGTTGCAGCTGAAGAGGGTTACCCTTGCTAAAATCACTTTCAGTGATAAAAAAAAAAAAAAAAAGAAAAAAGAATCCACTGTATACTTTTGTTACGACCATGAAACTCGGATCGTCGGTATAAAGAAACGTCTAACTCGAAACGAAGATCAACCAGGACAAACGTTTATACGAACTTTCCTCGTTACTTTTACGTTCATCCGACCAATCGCCGGAAAGTTATGCCCCCGTGTTTCGAGAAGCACCGGCGCGCCAATCTCGTAATTCTCGAAATTAAAGCCACGAATTAGCCTCTAAAATAAAACGGGAACTTTCCGTCGAAACACACACCCGTGTGTACACGACTTTGCGCACTTCGCTTGGCCTCCCCTCATCCCAGAATGAATCCAGGTGCCGCCGTAAGTTCCATTCTCGAAAACTTTAAAGAACAATACCGTCACCAGCGTTTCGCCTCTGCCAAGATCTTGCTCGCGTTTACGTTCATTAGTCAACGCTGATTCTACCTTTCCAAGTCGCGTAGATGCGCCATTGTTTACAAAGCGATCGTTCGTCGTTGTCAGCTCATAGAGAATCGATTTCCTTCTCTTTTTTCTTCTCTCGTAAACAAATTGTCAATGCCAGAAATAATTGAAATCTACGAAATAGCTACGAAAAATTACGATTTGCTCATTTTAGTAATTCCGTGTCCTGAATCAAAGAATTAATTCTGTAATTAAATATTTATTTTGTTTCAATGATTTAAAGCCATTTTGCAACGAAGCGACGACTATACATGTAAAAAAAAAAAATTTTTACACAACCACAGAACCTTTGTGACAAATTTCAAGAGTTGTCGAGGTCAACGAGATCGCCTCTGTTTCCAATAACAATCGGAATTTTTCACTGAAACGATACGCAATTCGACGCAATTTTTGAGAAAACAATTTCACATTAGAACGATCAGTGCCCCTATCCTCGAAAACTCTAAAGAACGTCTCTCTTGGGGCCTTGTTCGCGTTCGCGCTCATTAGTCACCGCTGATTCCTTTTCAAATTCCAAGGATGCGCCATTGTTTACGAGGCGATTGTTCGCCAACGTGTAACATCCGGCATTCCTAAAGAAAAAGTGGGAGTGACGAAGGGAGAAAACGTAGGATACAAAGAGGTACACGGGGATGGAACGGGACGCAATAAGATGAGACTTACATTAGTGTGCACTACGCGTCGTAGAATTGACGCGCTCCTTATAAAGCCGAAGGGGGTAAGGTAACCTCGAAGAAGACGTGCGCGCGAGGAAAGACAGAATGAAACGGACGACGAAAGGGCGAGGGAAGGAGATGGTTGATGAGCGCGGCGCGGAGAGATAGCGCGTCTAGGGATGGGATCAAGTTCAATACACACTCGCGAGTCCGAGTCAAAGTTCGATATCCAAGTTTCGTTTCGTTTCGAATACTACTCGAGTGTAAATGCAAATGTTCCAACGTACGAGCAGTGACCTAATGTTTGAATTTATTTTACAGAAGCTTACCGAAAGTTTCGAGAATGACTGACAGGTGGTTGTAAAATTCGAAAGAAGAAACTTGGGCAAGTAACTTGAAATACAAAAGGGAACAATGGAGTAGCACGCTGTTTTTTCTACGCGTGATTTCCAGATGTATCGTTTATTTAAAATATATTTTAAACGTATCATTATTGGTATATTATTTGTATTGCTTGTTTAAAATACACACATGACCATTGAATACGAGATATGATATTTTTCATTGTATGCTTCAAAGGTAAAAACGAATAAAATGGCGAAGAATTAAAACCAACAAATTATCCTAACATTCAAACGAAAATTGAAATTATCCTTCTTAAAGAATCAACTATAAGTTGCCTAAAAGAAAAAAAATTCCTAAAAGAAATTGGACGACACAAAAATTGTTAATATTTTTTAGTTTAATCTCCTAGAATTGTCCCAAATTATCCCAACCTCTACAAGTATCAAATACACGCGTGTATCAAATGCGCTTATACAATGAAGAAGCAATCATCCACCAACAATCTTCGAGAACTTTCTCAGCCAAAAAATATATATATATATATATATATATATATTTTAACGAGGAGAAGGAAAAACTTTTCGTTGTAGTCGGAAGAAATGATCACAGCTGAAGAGTGTAAGTCACGTTTGCGAACATTTTTGAGGGAACGAAACGTTCGGAACGGTGCCGATTAGATTCAAGTATACTTGAAAGTACCGCCGGATATACTTACAAAGGGTTTCGGAATCCAACGACCAGAGGTACGAACCTACTTGTGAGGTACTCGATCCCATCTCTAGGCACGTCCGTGGCTCCTGCACGCTGCTGGAAGCCCCGATTGTTCTCTGCAACCGACTGTGTCTCATTACTTCGAATTGGCTGGCCGTAGACAATGCCAGCGGGTAATACGGTTATCCGGAAGATGGTTTTCACCGGGCCTCCTCTTCGTTTCGTCGCCCGCCTCTGTCCTCCAGCCAACGCGCGACGCCCTTTTAACGCTTTACCTCCCTGCTCCGTCTACCTCCGCCCCCTCTAACCGGAGTATAAACCCTTTTTCCTCGGCCACGTTAAGAGGTTACCGAGCTGCAAACGCGCTGTACTCCGCTCTCCGTGCGACCGTGAGAGAGGCGAGCAGACAGAAAGAAAGATGCTGACCGAAAAGACAATGGACCGTCGCGAACTAGGTAGCTTCCTCGAGCATTCCAGGAGATAAGAATCGAAGATTAGGCCGCGATACGGGACACGGTACGAGAGAATGACCCGGGAGGTTCTTCCCGACCGACGACCGGTCGATCGGGTTTACCTCGTAACCGGTGTTGGATACGTAACTTTCGACTGTTCGTACGTTTCGAACGAGGACGGTCGTTTCTTCTTCTTCTTCTTCTTCTTCTTCTTCTTCTTCTTTTCGTCCTCTTCTTCTTTCGTTCAGAGAGTAGGAGGAGGGAAGGAATAATATCTCTCCCGTTGAGGACTTGGGTCAGGAAATTTTTAGATGAACGTTCGGATATCCGAGTTGCTAGGTCGTGGCAGGGAACTGGGCTAGATGGACAGATTTGGGGGGGATTAGGTGGAAGGTTACGTAAAATAGACGAGATTCGTGCTGTTGTTGTGACGAGACAAATGTCGCGATATTAATCGTTCGAGTCGATTTACAAGATTGATTTCAATTGAATTTGATCGAGGCGTATATCGATTTTGGAATGTTAGTTGCTTTCGTTTCTCACGTAGAGTCATTCGTGGCGGAATAAGAAAAATGTTTCTATCTGTGGTAATTAGTTGAACAGGAAAATAAAATAAAATAAGAGACGATGAAGATGTGGCTAATGTCTTCAAGACTAGTAATAACATTTGTATAATAGTATAAGCAGGGGAGTACAGAAAATTAGCTGCTCTAAGTTTGACACACACGACGACTAAGTTTGACTGAACAAGTCCAACTGTAAGAAACAGCATTCACGAGTGATGAAAGCGTTCGATTACAGTGAGTGAAACCGAACGAGAAAGGATCACCGTTGAGATGTAAAACCAGCGAGAGCGTATTTGGAAACGCGAGTTTTCCCTACAATCAAAAAGAAAAAAGAGAGGACGAAGGAGGGATCATCGACGTGCAAATCAGATCGTATCTCCTTAACCTACGCCCTCGAGCCCTCAAGCGTGATCTTCATTTCAAATCAACCGCTTGCTCGAGATATTACATCGCAGGGGGAGTTTAATAGGCGGGAAGGACGAGAAGAAAAGAAAGAAGAGGGAAAGAAAGGAAAAAGAGAAATAATATTCGCGGCGCGTGGAGAGATCGGGCATCGCCAAGCCGAAGGAAGTTTCTTTCAAGTCCAAGGGAGAGGAGATGAGAATCGAAGATTAACCGACGACACGACTTTGGATCGGACAAGATGACGTTTCCAGCTCGGCCTCGCTTTCCACGTAGTCGACGGGGAACTGTTCTGCATTTCAAATCCGCGAAAAGCCGGGAAGCTTTTCGTCACGGACGGTCGATTCAGTCGGCTGAAGGAGAAACGCCCCGATGGAAAGGGGACAAGCCTCTCTCGTTTGGACAACCGTGGGATCATCCACTTTATTCTTTCGAACGACGTACCGCGGCGTACACGCTCCTTTTCTTTCTCTTCGATTCATTAATTGACACGGTCAATGAAAGCTCGATCAAACGCAGTCTGTGGTTGTTGTTCAAATTGGAATTTTAAACAGGTTGGAAGTTTTTGGCAAGATTGGAGGATTCGAATTTAGGCAATTTAAGGTAATGACGTTTGAACGTGTTTGAAGCGAAAAAGTTACTTGTCAATGTCCAAGTAACTTGTCTCGGCAGGTAAGTGGAAATTCGCGTAAGAATTATTTCAGGGAGATAAGTAAAAGAATTTTATGCATACAGGTAACGTAAGTGAAATCTTCTTTCGACATCGTCAGAAACTTCTTCCGACACGGCACAAACAGCTTCGATAAATTTAAAAAAGAATCTAAACGCAAATTTCGGGCAACGTCACGTACGTGTTTCACGTACGATTGCGATAACAATCGTTAAATTTTACAATTGAACAATTATATTTTTGTCTCTCATGTCCGTCGTCGACCCCGAGGGAAATTATTGAAAATTCTCCTTGAAGACAAACCGATCCCGACGCTCTTTCCCGATTCTCTTTCAGAGAATTTCCGTCTGAGAGTGCCGTCCTCCTCGCGCGGAGCAACGCGCAGGCATATTTTCTTTGATAAGCAATGAATGCCATCCCTGCAGAGTGTGCACGCGTCTCCAAAATTGCTATTTTCCAAAGCCGAGGCTGCGCTCGACACCCGATTCGCTAAACTCAGATTGGAACGCGAGATCGTACCGAAACTCGTCTGCATTCGAGATGGAGTAGGTCAGACGTTTCTATCAGAAGTTCTCCCATAGAAAATGGAAGATCCGATAGGAAAAAAAAAAAGAAAAGAAAAGAAAAGGGAAGAGAGAAGAAGAGGAGCGAAGGAAAGCACGAGAGAACGGAAAGAAAAAGTGGTAAAAGGAAGGGATGGCGTGGAATTTTACTCAAGTCGACGAACTTCCGACGAGTGATCGACGAGAAGAAAAACGTTGAAGCTTGATCCAACGCGAGGCTGACGATAGTTGTGGAATAAATTGTAACGTTGTTTCGAACACACGCGTTCACGCAAGGGCAACGCACTCTCGTGATCGTCGTAACGTAATTTGCCCTTGCAAATTTAATTCATTTCCTGCACGTTTGTCTCTCTGGTTCACCGATTATTCCGGTCGTACGTTTTGGTTTATTGGACGAATGGAAATTAAAATATTTCTCAAGTTATTTTAAAGGAGGTTTGTTTCGTCAAAAAGGAAGTAATTTAATGTAACGTAATGATTTTTGTTACAAGTGAACGCGCAGAGGATACGTAAAGATCAATTTTTATCAACTCTTTGAAGAAGAATAAAAATTGAAATATTTTTGAAGTTTTAAGGCAGACTTATTCTACTCGATGGGAGAATTGTTCGATGCAATTAATTTTGTTCTTGTACGAACATTTTATTCTTTTTAAATTAATTTTTTTAGTACGTCTAAGCGTTTCTCGTAGCAGTTTGATAGACATTTCAATTTTAATTTCGCAAAGCTTGTGACAAATGTAAGATAGGTATAATTCATAAAATTAAAATTAGAAACTCTCAAAGTAGTTTCTCGATACGATACAATATAGGTCGATAGATTTTTTTCTTTTTTCTGTAAAAAAAATGTCCAAATGGATCAGCTTATATCTACGTCAAATATTATATGACACTATTTGAAAAAAAAATGAATACGTTGATCTTCATACGTATTCACCTGCAGAAATACTAGTTATATTGGGTAATACTTTTTTTTAAAAACCAATCAACTTTTATCCGAAACGTTTTTCGATATAATTAATAGCTTTGATAACATTTCAGCTTCCGTCCTCGGGCGATTCATCCTGTATATTGCTCGAAATAAAATAGATCAATTCGGATAGCTTTATTTAATATAAAATATTCTCCGAGCAACAACAACCAACTATTGCTATTGCAATAACGTTATTTCTCCCGTATTTTCTTACAAAATAATTCACAGACATTTCATAGTTCAAGTTGCCTTTTGTCCACTATAAATCAAATATCGTCCGTTCGATTTCCATCGAGCCTTCATTTGAAAAACATTTCGTCAGGAGGAACGAAGATTTTCTTGCGCGGAAAATGTTCGTTTATTCAAGTCTGTTATTTTATTTTAATCAATCCTTTAATATGTCTAAACGAGTTATGAATTTTTCTGGAGCGTTGAATTTACGAAGAAACATCTGTTCGAAATTATTATCAGATACTTGTTTTCACTGTTTCCAAATTATTCAATCGTTATTTGTTGTTTTATTATTTACTGCGTGATGGAAATTACACGAATTAAATAAACATTTGGACCAAATTAGGAATTTAAAAACACGTTAAAAAATAATAATAAAAATTACAGTCGACAAAATTTGCGATCCCTGAATGTGACTACAATTACCAGACTGGTCAAAATTCGCAATTTCGTAATTTTTCTTTTCCTTGTGCTTGTACTTGAATTTCCACGACGCAAGTTTTATACCTTAATTTTCTCTCGTTCTCTCTGTACTATTTATTAAAGTACAATTTCACTTTTCGGAAATGCATACAAAATAATATAACCAGCATATTGAAAACGACATTGGAAGGCATTTGATTAACCAGGGCAACGTTGAAACGATATTAGAATGATATCATAGCTTCTTACGAATTTGAAGCAAAAGTCGAAATATCTTTTAGACTGGAATGCCCCGGAAGATTTCCAATCATTTTCACGCGATATAGCAAAGTTGGTTAATCCGTTACTGTCTGAAAGATGCAACGACGCGTAGAAATCTTCCTCGTTTGACCAATTTGGCCCAGTTACCGAACTCCTCTAACGTCGTTAAACCTCTCTGCCCTCAATTTATGGCAACTCTTCGCGCCCCGGCGAAAGCGTATAGATCGTCGCCCGGAGAACGAATCGAAACGCGTGTGACCGACGTCGGGAATAATAAAAGGGTGGCTCGTCAGCTTTCCTCGCGCGAGTCTCTTCGCGATTTTCCCGTTCCAGCGATCTCCCGATAAAACGTTTCACGAGGTATTTATGCGACTTCACTTTTGCGAAACGTTCGCTAAGATCGTACGTTTAATAGCGCGAATCGTGCAAAGCTCTTGTTTTAGAAATCGTACTTCTCCGAATCTGTCGGTTTAATTCGGAACGCTGAGAACATTTAACGAACAGTTGGGACGATACTTCGCGCGGAGAACGATCTTACCTGATTTGATCTATTTCGATTCGCTCGAGTTAATTTCGTGCTTCAAACTGTACGATTCTTGCTCGTATATTCGGTCTTGCGAGCTGTTCAATTACATCTGACTCTGAATCTCCTTGATATTTTAATGTATCGGGAATTCAAATAAAACGAAAATAAACTAAATGAATGAAATAAGTAATGGAGGAAACTACGAGTCTGACAGACCAAGTCGATCCATTTGATACACTGGGTCAAGAGAGCAGACATTTGCACACACGCACTGGCCAACAAATCGATACCGTTCAATGCTAGCTCGAGACCATATTTATATTTGGGTTGTTGTTCGAACCACTGTGCAGACCTCACGCACAAACACAACGCAACGACTGTCAATTCAGTTTTCAATTTCGTCATTCAAGTCAGACGGCGGCACGAAATCAGACTGCGACTCCTCTTCCCAACTACGCCGACCAAGATGCAGGACAACCCTCGTACGTTTGCTCGAGTGTGCACAAAGTAATCATTTTCTCCCGGACAATGGCGGCCCTTGTGCATGCTACAGCAGTTACCCGGAGCCGGGCAGACACCTTTCGGAAGATCGGGCGTTGCGCCGAGGCTGTCCACTGGCAAAGATCCACGGCGAGAGCGAGGCGACGACCGGGACCAAACCGGGAAACAAAGAGAAAGACCAGAAACGTCCTCGACAACGTCTCGAGATGGTAGCCGGAGTGCGTCCTGTGCTTGCACTTATCTTTGTGCCACTGTTTGCCCAACCACCAAGACAGACCATTTACCATAACGAGGGAAACGGAAGCTTCGAGCAGAACTCCTTAGCGCCCGGCGAAAGCTCGCAACAATGGTTCGCTCGCCCGTCAACTCGCCCGTCTCTCCGACCTTCTCTACAGCGGCAGCCTTCAAGCCCTCAGCCCCTCTTTCTTTCTTCCCTTCTTTCTACGTCGCTGGTTGCTCCTCCAACCGCTCGCGCGTCCTTGTGCCCCCATCTTTCGCCGCTGTTTTAAACGACCCTCCGCGCTTCCGTTTACTCGTCACCGTCGCGGCGTCGCAACGGCGCTAACCTTTCGCGGATACGACGCGACCGTTGAGCTCGCGAGACGACGGAACGAACGAAGCTTTTAGCTTGGTTGGAGGGAGGTGGAGGAAACAGCTTTGGTTAATTGGCATCGCTTCGTCTCGATCAAACGTGGTTTTGTGGACGTGAGAGAATTTTGGACGAAGGGAATTTCTTTGAACTCGAGCCTCTTTACTCGAGTTCAAAGTGAAATTTCTGATCTTTCAGCGAGGGGAGAATCGGTATATTTGTTGCTGGAAGCAGGAGGGGAAAAATTACCAAACGAGACTTTTCAATGTTTTTTAAATTTCGTAATTTTTCCTCGACGAGAGCCAGTCTCGTTGAAGAGACAGTCGGCTGATCGACGTCGGTGTCTCGAGGCTGCGCATCGCGGACAATTGACTCCCATTGGTTCCTGAAGAGTAATCACCGTCTTCGTTTTCTCGTTTGCGTTCGGAAATCGATGAGATCAAAATGGGCCGACGTTGGCTACCGTAAACAACGTGCTCGAAATCGCATCGGACTGGGAAGAAAGCACCGTCGCAACGGGGACGTAAAAAGCTCAGCTCGTGATCGATGCGACAGGCATGCACAGCGTCGAACAAACGGAACAAACGTCCCGTCCTATCCGCTTTCGTGAATGTTCGACCAGTCAGGTCGTTCGAGTGACGTTCGTTTCTCTGCTGATCATCCCTTCCCGATTAGATTTCTGACAATTAGCTCGGCCAATGGAGAATTTACGAGGTGGACGAAAAGAAAGAAGCGTCCACTTTTGTTAGAGACGACAGGAATCGAGGATCGTCTAAAAGGATATTCACTACTTTTGGCCTGCTTTGAACTACTTTTTTCTTTTTTAGAAGAACGCGTGGTTGTGTGTAGGAGAAACCACGTTTGCGAAGATGGTCTTTGCGATGGAAGATTTTTCTTTTTCGATTTGTCAGTGATTTCCGAGTGAATTTTTTTTTGAAATTGGTCATCCTCGCGAATTAAAAAGACCGAAAGAAAGGGTTCAGTTAAATTGTATCCTGTTACATTTTTCGAACATGTAAAAGAACGTTGGTGACGATTCTGTTTTTTAATTAGAATGCGAAACAAATAAATATGACGCGGCGCGCGAAGAATTTTCGTCGCGGTGTGCGGCTGTGTACGTGGAAGCTCCTTACGGTCAGTGTACAAATATCTTCGCGAGCCACTGCGCGCTTCTAGCCGCGACGCGCTCACAAAAGGAAAATTCTTGAATGCTCTTTGTAAACGTTCCAGCCGCGAAGCTTTGTGCAGCTTATACACACCGGTCGACGTCCCGTTCCGTTTCGCTTTTCTTAATCCTTCATTCGCGACTGGCACGACGGGCGCGTTTCGCGTCAAAGTTTCGGAAAACGTCGGAAAATTCTAAGCGACAGTCGCGACGCACCGGGTATTCCTTCCCTCCGGAGTATTATTTCAGAAGAAACATTCTGGTTTCCCTTTATATCTAACGTTTCAAAATCATGTCGTTACTCTCTCTCTCTCTCTCTCTCTCTCTCGTGTATTTATCGATTCATTAATAACAGAACAGAGGAACGTACGCAGCCAGAGCGAAGCGTCATGGGAAAGGAGCTTTTAAAAATTTCAAACAACCATTCCGCCGGTATACAGACATCCCTGCTGTTCTCGTTTCCGACCCGATCCATTCCCCCGTTACCTCGTTTGCTGTTAATTTTCTTCCTTCCGGTAAACAGTGATGACTAAATCGTACGCCCTGGACGAACAAATTTATTTAGCGATACGTTTTGGCGTTATTTCCTACTTTCCGCGCATGCACGTATATTGCGTGGCATTGATGTAAACGCACCGTGTGTAAAAATTTTCAATTCTCACGCACGGATTCGAAATGGAAAATACTTCAAAATAGACTTTGAAATTTTATGTATACAAATGTATATAAAATTTCGTGTTACTCACGGCAATTTAAACCGCTAGAATTTCATAGAACACAGTTAAATCTCGAGTCGTTTTAAAGCTTGATGCTTCTATTTTCAAAATACGCTGCTCTTTAGAGAAACTAAAGACACTTTTCTCCTCGAAAATGCTATAAATTGTCACAGTACGTAAAAATATTGAAAAATTTCTCTCACAATGATTGAATCCACAATGTATTCGAAAATTGAAACTTTCTCTTTACAATGATTTTAATTCATGACTTTTAGAGAAAGTTTCAAGGTTTAAAATCATTCGAATATATTAATTGCGTAACTGCGTGTAATTTAAAAAAGCTATTTTGCACGTCCAATTGCGTGTTTGCGTGATATCAATCTCAGTCTAATTAATTTATTGATCTCTTTTCCGATTTGTCGGAGAATTGAAACCGTGCTATATATCGTTAATCTGACTATTTTCAATTTGCTCTTCCTACTTCGATTCGTATTGTGTCGCGTCGTTAATAAATAAACGAAATAAGACCCCAATGCGAAACTGTTTTATTTATTACTATAAACATTATCGGAGGTATTTACACCGCAAACGTATTCTGCGGAATTTTCCATTTTAGAATTTTCCACAAACTCATCCCGAGTTCAGCTCCTGTAATCGAACGAGAGAAAAGCCTTGCGCAAAAGCTCAATAAGCGACATAGTTAGTCGTCGTTTTCCAGGTCGAGGTTAGAATTTTGACGTAGAACTATGTCCTTCTCGGCACTGGGAGCGGGAGGTAACCTCGGCAGCACGTGTTTAAGGAAGAAAAATATAGCACGCTTCGAACGTTAATATCATCGAAACTAATAATCCTAGAGTAATAAACGACAAGTCACTAGATAGCTTACAGAGTATTGCCATTTACGGGAAAATAAATTTTAACCTACTGTCCTTTAACCTTTGGGCACGGTAGCGCAGTATCAGAAGATTAACTTGTGTTCTCTTAGAAGAAAAACCTGGCTGTGGAAAATTAATTTTTCTTTCCGAAAAATTATATATCTGGAGAGAAATCAAGGAAAAAATAATGGCAATTGTATCACAGCTTATAGCGTGAGATTGTAAAAATTGTACAACATCGTGCTGCAATATATATAAATTACGAAATATTTAATACAAGTATATAATAGAGTTCAGTATCAGAATGTTCGTCATTCAAATATTTTCATAATCGAACGTTATATTTAATATGTATATGTGTCTATATATCTTTAAATTTGTTTCAAACTCGAGCAATATAATCATAATTGAGTCTCGCTACAATATCAGCGAAACGTCGTTTTACACGGTAAATATAAAAAAGTTCATGAGAGTCATAAAAAGTTCCCACAAATGTTCGAACACCATGTAGATAACTTCAACGACGCGGAACTGTAAATTCTGGTGACACGGCGGCACGAAATAATGACAGTTGACATAGTTCGACGTTCATTTTTTCTCCCCTGTTCGCGAAAGACGTTCACTCTGGCAACTCCGGAGCCGGACGTATAGCCGCGGAATACATCTGGAGAGTTTCGAGCACGTATGAGGTCTGTTTTATGGGCGCCGGATAAAGAAAAGTTTTTCCAAGGTTCGAGCGTACGTATACAGAATTTTTTCGATCCTTCGTATGCCGGGAGGAACGATATTTCAGGTATGTGATGAGAGCCGACGACGTGGCGAGGAGCTTCTTTATTGCGCCACTGTGAAAACATCGATAATCTTGGAAACTTTGTACGCGTCTTCTTCGGCGATTCATGGGGCACCGTGCTGTTTCCCGAGGCGTGGTAATTGTTTGTTCGGAGAGGATTTGATTCAGATTGTCGCGACACAGAAATTTGATCTTCGCGATGTTCGAATTGGAAATTTTGAAACAAACTAATTCGAAACATTCGAAAACAAAATGCTCAAATTTCTTGTGACTGGTCATTTGCAAACAAACTTCAGATAGTTAAATAAGAATGATTTTGTATATTTTTTAGTAATTTATTTATTACCCGAGGTTCTGAATAAACGGACAGATTCTGAACAAATGGCGATGTTATTTGTTTAGTAATGGGAAACGTTAATAAATTAGAACGTAAAACCGCAAAATTTGCTATTATCGTGGATGCTAGATACAATTATCACGGATATGTTAAAGTGTGCTACCTGTGCTCGCGTTATTACTATAATTATAATCAGAATAAATGTTTTATTCGCGTTTACATGGTAATTGCACGCAGATCCTCGTGAAAGCGTGATTTCGATCTAGTTGCAATATAAGAAACGTCATTAATATTATCGATCAATTAAATCGACAAATTAATTGATGATTAATGACTCGTTCAAAATCCTTTCCTTCCAGTTTTAGATATTCGAAGTTTGACAGATGCACGTGGATTCCTGTGACCGACTGCGTGTCCGGCTATACGCGAAGTATTTCACTCGAAGTTATCGAATTATCGTTCGAGAGAAGGTGTAATTCATTAACAGATCAAACAAAAATGTATCCACTTGCATTTCGTTATATGGAAGAAGAGAGGAAAGTCGACTGCTGTTGTGCGTATTCGAAATTTGACGGATGTACGTAGACTTCTGTCGCTGTATGTGTCTAGACTCTGCGCCTGACAGTACGCGGAGTATTCCACTGGAGCTGATAAAATATTCGTTTTAGAGGGAAGATGTGTATATCAATTTTCAAAGTCCCTGGCGACTTATATATATAATTCTCCAACTTTGCTTCGCTCTCCACAAATAACCACCCTCCTCCAAACAAGAACCTACATTAACCCCTTATTGGCCACAAAATAAAATTTCTCAAACACTCGTGAATCAAGCAACGAGCCAAAATTTAATAACAACAATGAAAGACCAACGTCCGAGGGGGCAATTTCGAGGCCGCGTCGGCACATTGTGCGTCGATAAATCATCTCTCCCTCGGTCGAGTTTTCTTTCTCAGAAGAGTAAAAAAAAAGGACATTCCGGAACGCAGACGAGTTTTCCCAACGGCGAGGCGGCTGGAAAAGCCGAGTGAAACCCCGGCATCGTTTAATATACATAGAACGTCGACAGAGCAATCGATGGGAACTTGCTTATTGGCAATTTGTCGAGTGACGGAGATGGGACGCGGGCACCTAGTAACGAGAAGGTTGTTTTCCGAAGACGGGGTCTCTCTGCCTCACGGCGTAAAATCGGTCCCTATCCTCGGCCATCGGATGCACGACGACGACGACGACGAGAGGGAGGTGACCGGGATGTCTTCCGCGGGATGCAATTTATCCTGTCGCATTAGGTTCAAAATAATTGATCCCCCGGGCGGGTGCGGAATAGCGAGTCATTACTCGAGACTGATGGCGCCCCCATCGGCCGAGCTTGGCTGGAGGAGGAAAATAAAAACTCGGAGATCATCTGTTCTCGGTGAAAAATTCGAGGGAAAGGAGAAGACAGAGGGGAGACGAGAGAGAAGAAGAGAAGAAAGGAGGAACACATTCCTTCTGGAACTTCGAACCGGATAGAACGAGTTTCCCGCGGTTGCAACGCTGGCGAAATTCGCCACAGTTTACTCTGGCTTGGCTATTTCCTGGTGCTATTATATGGTGCCCCTCCCCCAACCCCTTGGTTCGACGACTTTGAAATTGATCTTTTTATCATTGAAAGTGATTTTAGCGGGGGTAACCCAGAAAATCAGCGTTGCCTCTTCAGGTAAGGCAACGCTGATGCAACGAAAATTAGCGATTGGTTGATTTGGGTCACGTGGTTTCGCGAGGGAACGTGGGCTAGACCTCGAGTAGAAGTGGCGTTGTCTGGTACCGAGCGAATCGCGCCTGGAATTTGTGTCGTATCGATTCGAATGTTTGCACATCGATAAAATTTTATGGCAAAAAACGCCGTCTTCATTTCCTAGTTAGGACAGTTGCTTCTGGGCCTTTCAGTGCAGTGTTTTTGGTATTTTTACTCGACTGCGAGAGGACTCCAAGCCAGTTATTTTGATTTGATTTCCGCTGGGAGAAATTGATTCGTAGTTTGATTCAATATTAATGGAAGTTGATTCGTGTTTTCACCTAATGTTGAAAGAAACCGATTCGATATCAAGAGGGAGTCATTTTAATTTCACACTAAATGGAAATTGATTTCTGTTTCGATTCGATATCGAAACGGACTGATTTGTATTTTTGATTTAGCTCGATGAATCCGGTACTGAGAAATAAATATCGTTTGATAATTTGGTACCGAAAGGAATTTTTTATTATATTTTGATTATCAGTAAATAAATTTAGTATCAGAGACATTCGTTTGCATTTTAATTCGATAGGATTTGGTTCCAAGAGAAACTGACGTGTATTTCAATCGGTTATTAAAAAAAAATTGGTTTGCATTTTGATTCAACGCCGAAAGAAACCGACACACTTTTATAACGACTTGTATTTTAATTTGATACCGACTTTGATATTCATTTTGATAACGAAAGAAACTGCCAGGCCGATCTTTCAGCACGTTGATTAATGGCTTGGGGCATTATATTTATTTAATCAATATCGAAGCGCTAAGAATAGTTCGTAAATAGCTTCGAAGAAACAAACATGAATTTTTGAAATACATCCTGACGCTTGACATTTAATTAATTTTGACGTTCGCGTATTTTCGGTGTTTTTTGTACGTTCGATGGAATAAAAATGAATTTTTAAGCTCCATGCCGATATTTAATTACGAACGTTATAGATTAAATTCATTGATTAATTTAGTTGTTTTTATATACCAAATATACGAAGCTGTGAATTAATGTAAACGAATTCATCCGATGAATAAAAGAACGCGCGAATCGTACAATGATAAATAGGCGAAGCTGACTATCGCGTGATATTTTCCAAACCTTATTCTCGGCAAAGTAACTTATAACCAGAGGTTGACAAGCAATGCGTCTTAATTCCCTATTACGGCGGTCTTGTTTCCTTGCGGGAAAGAAAGAAACGATAATTGATTGCAGTTTTCACTTTGATCCAGAATTTGAAAATTAACATGCTCGCTATTAAATGTTTAATCACACACGGTATATGATCGTAATGATCGAGCAGGGAATAATTTCCACCTGGATTTTTGTATTACACCTTTCTTCCATTGAATTAATATTTCTCAAGATATTCTGCTATATCATTATTATTATTATTATTTTTACTAATAATAATAATATTAAATTATTGATAATTTAATGTCAGAGTCGAACGTTATGGGATTTCGTCGTCTAATGCTCAAAGTTCAATGTAACGATGAAAAAAAAGGAACCGCGTTCCTCATAAGCAGAAGGCTCCGATCTTTTAGATCGTGGTTGTCTTATTGTTAGTTACAAAAAAGTTCTTCCAGCCTTTTTTTGAGAGACAGCGTTCGAGGTTTCATAATTTTCGAAAGAAACAACACCCTCATTTTCTCACTCTATGCGCACAATGTAGAAACATCTTTGAACGAGATCGATTCAACATTGTCAATGTATATTCTTTACGCTTTAAAAAAAAAAAAAAAACGAATCCAGTTAAATTACTCTACTCTAAATTCTCTTTTGCGAAGCTTTTTGATAAATATCGCCTGTCAAAAAGACAGTTGTCTCGTTCCATGTGTACCTATTGGGTTGTCCGGAAAGTTCGTGCCGATTTCGAGGGAAAATTGAAACGCAGAAGATTTAAATTTTAGTATGCATTTAATTTGTATTAAACCGGCACGAACTTTCCGGACGACTCAATACCGATGATTCAAAATCGTTGCACGAGGCACGGATGGAAAGAAAGCGGGGGTTCTTTCGGAGACGCGCCGATTTTTCGGCGATACACTCGGGCATTCGTCGATCAAACGCGAATTACACCGCACGCATTCGGCAATTGATGAAATTCAGCATATTGGCACGAGGTAGAGGATGAACGGATGGAACACGGCCGGGCAAATCTGGCGTAATAATTGAATCCGGTATCAAATTTCACGACATTTAATAGATATTGTCAAAGATAATGTGTTTCGCGGCACTGCGAAACGGCGAGGAAAACCGTGTCGTTTAAAATGAAATTTGTATCCGCGCGACCGTCGCTTTCATATTCATGGTCTATTAAAATTCGCCAACTATACTATAGAGCGCAGCGAAATGATTGAAACCTGAATAAAATACGGATACCGGCTGGTCTGTATAGCGTATATTCTCTGGCGTGCGTGTGGAATTTGTCTAATTAATAATCGCAAATAGTAGCGCGCGGTAAATTGTCGGTAAAGTGTGCGCGAGTGCAATTTGCCCGGGGATCGTTTGAAAAATTCAGAGCGAAAAAGGAAGGGGGGAAAAAAATACGGGTTGTTTCTCGTTTGACGAAACAACTGGAAAGAAGATGATTCTGCGTGAAATATATCTACCTAAACCACGTGACTGCGAATTTTTATCATTCAGGTCTATTCTATTTGGTCGTGGAAGTATACAGAATAAATAAAAAAATTTCGAAAATGACAAAGTTGTTACGATTATTTTCCAAGTTACAATTCCTCGAACGTTCAAGAACATTTCGACGAGTGTAATCTAAATTTTACGTTTAGACGTCTTCTTAAAGTATAATTCCTTCTCATTTGTTGGAATATAAATTATCGTACAAAGACTGTAACAATTGACTGTAAAAGTCCGTTAATTGAAATTCAAAGATACCCAAATGCTCGAGGATCAAACGAGATCAAACGAGATCAAACGAGATCAAACATTCCACTCCTTTTTTTCGACCTACTTTTTTTCGCGTACAGTCATCCTCCACTTTTTGATCGAGTCGTGTGTATAGAACAGAGATGAAAAGAGAGAGAGAGAGAGAGAGAGAAAAGGAAGAAAGGAACGAAAGGTAAAAGTGTCAATCTACTCACGTATATCGAGTGCTCGAACATCGATGCCGGGCCGGAACAGCGTCAGCAGCGCGCAGAACTTGGCAATTATTGGCAGGCAATCAGTCTTCATGGTCGTCGTGGTGCGGTGTCTTCATGGAAGCTCGTGGCAATCGCCTGAAAACACATCGAAGCAAAAAATTTACTCCCAAGTTTATATACTTTCGAGCGCGCAGGCTGGTGAAAATTACTTTCTTAAGTTTCTCGCTACTTTCTCGAACGCTGCCCCGCTTCCCGCCCCTCCGCTCCGCCCTCCGTCATTTTTAGAACGCGAAACTTCGCGGCGAACGCGTGTCCGCGAGTGTAAATTTAAATCACGTCAAATTCAATAAGAAACCGAGAATTCTGTAAATTCCTTAACTCGGCCAATTATCATTATGCGTCGAGACCTCGGAAAACCAGAAGTTGCACGTTTGTCAAACTTCGTCAAACTCGCGCATTTGTCATACTGTTTCAGTTTGTGCAGAGCGTGCGATACTTATCTGTACGTTACGCAACGATATTCGGATATTGTGCTACTTGAAAATAGCAACGACTGTATTGTGATAAGATTCATACTAATACGTTATTCGTTACATTTTTTAGTAAATTCATCATCACTTCGTTTAATTGTGTTTCAGCTGGATTTCACTTTTCATAAGTGTTAATACGCGTTTAACCGACTGTATTGCACACGGATATTACGCTTTCGATAGCTTCCGTGAACGACTGAGAAACATAAACATTCGAAATTGTTCAATCTTGTCTACTTTGCAGCTGTGGCCAACATTTACGTTCTCGTTTTTGTATTTTTAAGAAATTGCGTGTCTCGATAATAACACTCTACGTACTAAACAATAGCAATAACATTCTACACAATAGCATAACATTCTACATATTTCAGCTTCGTGGATACTGATGTTACCATCTACGAGTAATAATTCCTTCTATATTAGTTACATTTTAAGAGTATTTTGATATAAATTAGTTTTTAATAGGAAGTGACTCCCATTAATTGGCTTTTGAACATCTTTAACATCAACATAATTAATAGCCACAAAAAGTACTTGTAAATGAATTGTAAATTGTGTGATTGTAAAAAATTTCATGCTACAAAAACGAAATGTAAACCCTGATAAAAGATTTAGAAATGAAGATGCGTGCAAATGCTTTTTGTAGACATTGCACAATGAAATATTATCAAACGAGCAAATAAAGAGTAGAATTATTACAAAATTATAACAAAATCTACAACTGTAGATTTATGATTACAAAGTCTCAAATACAATTTTTTCTATTAATAATAAAATTTACTTTCCGATAATGATATAATAATAACAAATGCACACTTTCATGCATCTAAAAAAAAAAAAATATATATATATATAATAATAGATATAAAAAAAAAATTTCTACTCAGGTTCCATTTTTTTTTTTAAGTTAATTTCATCGCACAATCCTCAACCAAACATCGATTCATATCGTTGATAAAAAATTTTACATCATTAATTAAAAATTTCTTTAAAAAGAAGAATTAGAATATTATTAAATGAAAAATGCAAGGGAAATTACCATCAAACATTCGACGCGATACTGAAACTGAACGTCGAGCTTCTAACCAGCGGAACCATAATAAATCATGTCGTCGAAGCTCGAAGATAGCCCGATCATTCGGAAATAAATAGCTCAATATACATTACAATACAAAATACCAACGTTCATCTAGACGACGTCGATCGCACCAGTCATCAATCTCTCCCAAGATATATCTCGCCTCCTCTTTTCGTTCCTCGCGACACGCACGCCGTCCGTTCGCGTTCCCGAATTATCATTCCATTCCAATTTCGTTCCACTATTGTCCTTGGATCCGATAAAACCATCGATCGTTACACGGTCACGTACCGAAAGCAGAAACCGCCAAAAAATCGTCCACTGTGCGAAGTGTAATAACAAACTAGATGGCGAGTATTTACATAAATTTATATTTCTATCTATATTTTTATCGAAGCATAGACGCTGGATCAAAATTTGTTTTGCCTGCTAAATATTACAATAGGTGCTCCAACTATCACTACCGGAGAATTTGTTCATTTTGACATCGGAGTACTACTATAATAATCGGTAGATTTATGTAAATTTATACATCTATAAAGATAAAGATAAGCAGCAATTTGTTCCATTTGTTAAATCTACTAATTTTTCTATGAATTACACAGTTCTTTACGCGGGAAATGAACGTGTAAAAATCTTCGTACTTGATGAGACTCACGTGATCATTCGTAGCAGAAATAAAAATAAAAATGTTAGCTCGAAACGATCAATACTGAGATACAAACTGTGCTTACATTTTCTACAATTTCCGTACAGTACCAGGTTTTGCTAAATGTATTAAAATTCGCAGTCTGTTATGTAACTGTTCAGAAACTAAACCATTATCCTTTGCAAAGTTCATTAATTTGACTTCCATATGGGACGTAATACGAATGTGATGGAACTTTGTTTGTACGAATTCCACTTATTTGAGTGAAATTTTAATTAACGTCCGATTAAGTGAACCTACTTTTACTCGAACGTGGGCTGCCGTTACGGAAACGAAAAAAAAAAAAAAATCAACGGAATGCAATCGTGCAAACTTCAATCACATTTATCCGCCGACGAGTGCGTATGGTTGAAATTTTACTGCGACGTAAAATCCTCGAAACCTCAATATCAATCTTAAGCTGTGTTTCAAATGACTTCTCCGAGTCCAACAGGCTAAATCCTCTCATCAATTGTCCTACTGCGAGGGAGCGGCATTTGGCCCAATTGCAACAGAAAAGAATCCTTCAACGTTTACATTTACAACTTGACCAGCGCACAATCCACAACAACGTCAAACGACGGGAGAACGAGAAAAATCCAAGGAGAAGGAATCGATTCGCGAGCGAAACCACGATATTGCTCTCGCTTGGCAAGACGTCGGAGGACCAGCTCCACGGGTGGTCCCTGCGGTACGTGCGTCGCCTCGGAAAAACAGAGGAGGGCTGATGATCGAGTCCCTGCCCAATTAGCACTGCCTTGCATTTTTACCACCCCGTGAAGTTTCGCGTCAAAGGCGGAATTCCGCCTCTTAGACGGGAAGAAAGAGAGATCTAAAAATCCAGCGTCTAGAGATCTAAGAATCCAGAATCGAGATTCTTAAACAAGCTTTCAATCTAATTGCTGTACGTTCGGAATCGAGAGAGAGAGATATTACCACTATATTTTAGTAGATGGCATTTCATTTAATTTCATTGTATTTATGCATTATGTACGATGATTATGTATTTTGAACAGCAAAATATTTGTAGATACATCGATAACCATGTACGTGTATTACAAAATTTCACGACCCACGACAAATACTGATTGAGTGTCCCAAGAGTTTTCAGCGGAAACGTATAACGCACTTCGATAGTTGCAAAGCATACGATTAATTTCAAATGTTAACAGAGAGAGAGAGAGAGTATTTCATTGAACAAGGTTCAGACGAATGCAGTAATACATTTCTTTAATGATGTCTATCCATTTATAGACCCTCTCTTAAACGACCGTTTAATTACTTTAAGTGGAATGCTCCGCGTATATAGTCAGACATGCAGCCTGCGACACAAGTCCGCATACATCTACCAAACTTTAAATGCTTGAAAGAGGGAGGAAAAGATTTCCGACATTTTACGGATCTTAATTAATTGCTCGTGTTTGAAATATTGGCCATTTCTGTCACATTTGTTTGAAAAGATAACAAATCGAAATTAACGAAACACGATTTTACACGTGCGCGTGTAAAATATGACGATAACAAAGATACATTTTGCACATTTCAACGTACCTTTTTCAGCAAACAAATACAAAACGTTCAGAAAATATTCGTTTCTCTTGAACCAGTTCGCAGACTTTCGTATCTTTGACTCGCGCAAATTTCGTCACGCGCTAAATCCACAGCTGCGAGCAGATTGCTACACTTTTGTCGTACTTGATAAAATTACCTCGATCCGTAAAACCTATCAACGGCGAGATCTTCGACCACCCGTCTCGAGAATTTCGAGGGTTTGCGGTCGTTGCGAAGGGTTCCGAGGATTTCCGGTATCGAGGGTTTCGGGGATCCCGCGATGTTTCGCAGGTCTCAACGAGTTTAGAAGTTTCAGGCGGCCCCGCGAATATCGAAGATCTCGCTGGTTCCGAGGAGATTCAAAACATCTCGGGGGATTTCTAAATTCCCCGTATAAACGAATGTTCCGGTATATAGAGTATAAGGGATCCTGGGATGTTCTGGAGTTCTAAGCAAGTTCCGAGGGTTCCTCCAAATAATGTACGAATATTCCTCCAACATGCAAGAAAGTCCAACAACGGTACCTTTAAACTGTGTCTTTGTACTTTTACACAGTCTTTTGGCAACGACAGTTGGAGTAATTTCAGAAATTGATTCAAATTTTTAAGAAAGATTCACGGGAATTGAGACACATGTTTTGGAGGTGTTGGATGGTTCAAAAGTTCTGTAAAGTTCAAAGGAGTTTTGGGGAATATATCACGATCTACGATGTATGTACGTAGATCGTCAAGACTTTGAAGATTTTGAGACCAGAAGCTGCGACACCATCGATATTTCCAGAAATCTTGGTCATCCACAGTAGCTCACTTCGATAACTCTGGGAATAACCTTGCGGAATCACCGCAAACCATCCAGGATCCTGAATACCTCCGGAAACCCTGAAGACCGCTGATATCCACCCAAAATCCTCGAAACTCTCGAAAGGTCATTTGTAATTGTTTCTGAGAATATACACGGTGTTTCAGAAATCGTGGCACAAACGTGGCATTTCTTCAGTCGAGACTTTTCTCTGGGGGACCAAGCTTGAAAATTAATCAAAATCGGTTAATTCGTGGAACATATTTTTCAACAACAAAAATCGGTTCGAAAATATTTTTAATATTTGAGTGTAAAGTTACAATTCGAATATATATATATATATATATAAAATTTTAATTTTCAAACTTGGTTTTTACAACATCTTAATTGAAGAAACGTCATTCCTTTCGATTTAATTTTGCACGTGTAATTGCATCACGATTCCAGAGATACTCCTTCTATTCTTAGATATAACTGTAGTGTATAATATTTACGGGACGACGTTTGTGAAGTGATCCAACACAGCCGGTAGTTTATTCGCTCTACGATCTGCTAACAAAATTCCGCGCAACGTGTAACTTTTAACGACATCAATGGAACAATTTTTATCGCGCATCCGCCGAGAACGGATACAACCCCATGATTGTTTTAATTCCTTCGATGCTCGCACGTTCAAAATTCCGTCGGTTCGATTCCAGAAACTCCGTTCCGTTTATTTTAATCAATGCCTCCAGCATCGTGCAAAAATCGATCGACGAAATGATTCTCTCGATTTTCCCGCAACGCGCGATGCGCACCGACGCGACCCGACGTGCCGCATTATAACCGTCAGACGCTCGTAACAATATAATCACAAAGTCGATCGATTTCAGATAATATCTGCGTCGAATAGTTTCAAGGATACCGACACGCGATCGCGCGGGCTCGAGCGTTCCGCATCTGACAGTGTTTTTGTCATGTTAGGATTATACCGCGCGTCGCACTACCCAAACGGGATTATTATTGCGCGCTGCTTTTACAGAGTACGTCTAATCCGTCATATCCGAAATACGTCGATATAGCCCTGGTATTTGCAGTGATTTACGATCGCGGCGGGGACGATTTTTATTACATTTTTATTGCATTTTCGTTGGCGAATTCGACGTATTAGATTACCTATTAATTAAACAATGCTAGTCGCTGGTAACTCGACCTCCCCCCCCCCCGCCCCTTTTCCATACGTGCAACGCTCGTGTCCGATATTCCAACTAATGAGTGCGCTAATTGCAATTATTGCGAAACGCAGATATTGTAATTTCGTCGTCGTGTAACCGGCGCCGGTGGAAACTCATCGCGCGCGGGCATCGTTCTCCCTTTTTTCTCCGTTGCGAACAATTAACCGCACTCGACATTCATCGATTGCCTTTTCACGGGTTTGATGGCCGATATACATCTCTCGTATTTCGATGGCCGCGTTTAAAGAAGCCCAGGCCATTGCGGCATCGATCGCTGCGATATGACTGCGATAGCTCGTTATCCATTGTCGAGGCTCGCGGGTACCAAGCGCGTGCACTTCATCCAAGACACACTTTCAGCGTTAACGTTTTAATTTCCTCCGACGATCGGTGAACCGTGTCGGGTCTCTTTCCTTTCGATTAATTTTCTTCTGTCTTTTTTCTTTTCTCTTTCAGCTGGATTTATGAGATTAGGATCTTTGTGCATTTACGGACACAAAAATACGGAATGAATTAAATATGTGTCAACGACTCGTTAAAAGTCACTTTATAGTTTAGCTGCATTTCTTTAGGTTGCGTTCGAACGAATCAGGGCAATGTACATCGTAATTATATTTATTACATTTATAGCGTGCAAAATAATTATTCAAAAGTTATCGAAAGTGTCGGTCGTTGCGTCGGTAGGATTTTGCTCTTTTAAAAAAATATTGTTAGTGACGTTCACTTTCGATTCTCGTGTCATCGTGTAATGAAATATCCAAAGTAAGGATATCGATAGAAGAAATCAATTTCCACTTACGCTCGTACGAAAGTATAAAAATATCCTTCCCCTCCTCTCTCTCTCTCTCTCGAATGATCGTCGTTGTTGCGCGGCCCAGAATTTTTGCGCCGGCTGCTACACCGCGGAGGGAAGAAAGAAGGAGTATAAAAGATACAGGGGACTGCGAACAGAGAACTGGTTAAGACAGTTACTCAGGGGGCATAAACGAGGGCCGTATCGCCGGCAAGTTTCGCCGTTAAAAGGCAAGGCAAGAACGGTTTCGGTGAAATTTTTCGAGAAGCCGGAAGTAGTTCCCAAGGACTTGCAGCGTAATGACGAGGACCGGCGCGGGGTCAATTCCTTTCTGCTGCCGTTGCGAAATACATTCGAGATTTTATGGACCACGAGAAGACAGGAGGGGGGGGGTGAAGTCAGTGAAACTTGCGGATTCCAGCCAACTGAACGCTCGAAATCCCGAAAGACAGATCCCGGATGATATCCGCGTCGAACCTTGCGCGCCTCGCCGCTGCCATCCGGATAACCGTGCCCCCGAAATTTACCCTCGCCGAAATCGCCGAAAAGCGGCCACGTCTCATTGAACGTTTCCCCATCGACGATTTTTACGAGCGGCGAGATTTGAATCGGATACAAGAATACGCCGTCACGTGGAACGTCAAGGGAAACGGTTACGCCAATTTACTGTTGGTTAATTTGGAAGCGGAGCTGACGTAAGAGGTATCGAGTGTGTTTAAACGAGATTCTCGAAATTAAAACTTTAGACAGCGAAATTCTAAATTTATTGCCTTCTCGTGGTAGTTGGTCTCCCTTGGTTATTTAGGATTGTTCCGGATCATTAACCTCTGATTAATCGTTGAAAAGCTACGAGTCTACGTCTCGTTGAAAGGTTACAAGAAACGAGGCGAGAGGGTTGTGCTGATTTATTACTGCTTAATTTGGGAATTTAGGGGATTTAGGGGATTTCTGACGGTGCTAGTAGAGATTACGCGAGAGATGATGATTTTCTAATCTTAACTTTCATCGATACATATTCATAGCGAATCTTTATAATATTGTAATATATTAATATCAACGAAATCTGATTAATTTTAATGTCTCATACAGCACACACATTGACTTGATCTTAGTTTTTAAAAACTATATTAATCGTAAGTTGAAAACGTAAATCGTAAGTAGAACCTGATTTTATTTCATAATTTTCGTCTGAATTTCGTTTTATTTGTTCTTCTTCCCTTTATCACTCTCTGTTTATTATCCCACTATTTTATATTTTATATTTTATATTCATCGTAGAGTTTACGAATACTTGATAATTTTCTTCCGACAAACATGACCTTATTTCCTGAAAATTGAACGTTAATTCGAATCTAAGTAAATGTAAAACAGATTAACGCACTATTGAATGTCAGTTAGTCACGTAATTGAAACAAGAAATTTGCGAAAAGTAAAACTGATCGATTCAGCGTTTAAGAGGCTCGTTTGTTTCCATAAGAACCCTATTTACGCCATTAACGCCCGTAACGTTGTAGCGTTATAATCCGGTGTGTATCTATAAGCTGCGAAAGCTATCACGAAGAGGCAACAGCCTCGTCCTGTATTTTCAGCACTTACGTACGTGTTGCCGCCCGATGGAAATTTTCGCTCGGCGCGTGGAAAACTCGTTAATGAAAATCGGCGAACACCGGAGGCCTGGCCGGAGGGGAGGGGGGGGGAGAGAGAAGAGGAGGGAAGGAACCACTTGAAAAACAACACAAACGCCCGTTTCTCGATCCTTTGCAATTGGGTTAATTAAAACGCGCCGTTTGCTGATTCGAACTTTATCTCTCTTTGTAATTTTGGACACCAATTCCATTATACCGTCGGTTGGCCCAGCCCCTTTTTTAACCCCTTTTTTAACCCTGTTGCTGCATTACACGCTGTTGCTGTGGACACGCGCGGAGGAAATTAAGCAGCCGTGGAATTTGCGCTACTTTGTAAATTATTTGTATTAGAATCGGTGGCGTGAGTTTCGAATTGTCGTTCGATATCGTGATTGTTTCGCGATTGTTTCGCGATTGTTGCATGTTCGACGTGCAATGTTACGGGCACGATTAAAAGGATCAATTTTAAATAAAAATTTGAGTATATATATATATATATATATTTTTATTTTGTAACGATGCATAAATATCCATAGGATAACGAACTGAAATCATGATCATTTGTACGAAATGTGCACACTCTATTTTTATTCCACTACCGTGCAAATCGTTTGTCACGCTTTAAATGGAAACAAAAACGTTGACGTGAAATTAATATTAACAGAATCAAGTTGTAATCGAAAGTTATATTTTAATGCAACGAGCGCCACGAGTCGAGCAAAAATTTAACGATATTTTTATAAATTTAAATGGAACAAAATAGGGGACAAGAAATTGCGTTGTAACAAACGTGCGCGTTATATCGGCGGAAAATAAATTCATAAATGTTTCATAAATGCATGAATGTTAACTAAGAGTATTTAATTGACACATTCCGCGGCGTATTAATTTTATGTGATTTGTCATTCAGAACGTTCATTATATTTGTTAAATAAATTATGTTCCAATGATTACAAAATTACAAAAGTTATTAAATCATAATTACGTATCGGCAAATGATACGTGAAAATATTCCAAGATATCCGCGCTTGGAGAACCAAAATATTAATTGATTCGATCGATTGATCACTTGGTTCGAACAGTTTAATTAATTCTTATTAATAATTGAGTTTTATGTTACGATGTATTCTTCCCTCGATTCACTCGTTTCAGTGATTCCTCTTTTTCTTCTAGGATATTCACTAGATATTCATCTCGAATCGAAAAATCAAAAATAATCCAAAGTAAATGATCCAAACGATGTACAGTTAAACAAAAATTTCTGCCTCATTGAGGAAGCAGAATTGAAACGTAAGAAACAAGTAGTTTACTAGTAGTGAAATTCGTCTGAACAATAAAACAAAAACAATGAAAAGTATTTCGTAAATCGAAGTCAAAAGAACGTCAAGTGTCAAAGAAAAAAGAAGTACCACAAACGCGCGACAATAAATAATATTCCCTCCTTATCGCTCCTCTATCTTGCACCGAGGTAGCTCGCCCGAAGAACAGTTAAATTCCAGACTTCGCAAGACCAGACCATCCGGGCAAATTACCCTCGGCAAAGTCTAATACATTCTCGGGGGGCAATATTGTTCTCGACAATTGAGAAATCGGGATCGCGGGTATATCTGTGTATCCCGCTGTGCCGCGGCCGCTTGTCCGCGTGCAAGACGTGCCCCCGAAGGAGTTCTCGTCGCTGAATAGCCCGACGGAACACCGTCTACCCTTGGGTGGACCTATCGTTGCCTATTATCGCGTACCCTGCGGTTTTCGGCTATCGCGATACGTAAGAGTCGCCGGCCGAGGACCTCGCCCCTTCCGTTTTACGCGAATCCGGCAGAACAACCCTTCGCGGCATCTCCTTTCGCAATGTCCCGCGGCTCTCTCTCTCCCCGGTCTATCGTTCCGAGATAACGGACCATGTGTTTGGGAAACCTATTCGGCGCTCACCCTTCTCCCCTGGTAATGTACGTTGCAATATTTTTGAAACAACTATACGCTTCTGAATTTACTGGCTGTTTCACGGTTGCGCGAATTATTTGGTTATTGGTCGATGGAGATAAGGCAGCGTATTATCACTGAAAGTGATTTTGACGGGGGTAACCCAGAAAATCGGGCCTCTTCAGGTGCAACGCTGATGCAGCGAAAATTAGCGATTGGTCAAGTTGGGTCACGTGATTCGCGAGGGGGCGTAGACCTCGAGTAGGCGTTGTCTGGTACTGAGCGATCGCTCCTGTAATTTGTTTCGCATCGATTCAAATGTAGCGACATGTTCAATTGATCAAAGTTTATATTTAAAGGTAATGTTTAATATACAACGCTTAACATCGCCACTTGTTAGAATTATCATTGTGCAATGACGTGTATTAGTTTTAAAATTATTTTCTATCGCGAACTAAAGATCATCCCACTTTCCGCAATCTCTATTTCAATTCGCCATAATATACATCGATACAGTAAAAACGTTTCGAGTAAAAGTGAAAAAGGTTAACGCGTACCAAGGTAAACACATTAAAGAATTAAATTCACCTTGCAGCGAAAGAATTAATTATTCGTACCGTTGTAATGATAAATTACGACGCGTATAATTATGTAATGCGTATAAAGTACGGAAAAAATGACTTTTCAACAGCTGTGTATAATTAAACACGCGAAATAACAGAGGCACCACGTGTAAAACATCGACCGTACGCAATCGAGCACGCCATTCGCGCCACTTTCAAAGCCATACAGTACTTGTCGTAGAGGAGGGCACAGTAATCTGAAAAATTACCCTCGGTCTTTGCGCCTCGGTCGCGTATATCGTTCCGCGAGATTAACAGAACGGGCGGCAAACTTTCGCGTGTTATCGATATATATATATATATATCTCATCGGAGCTGTTCGCCGCATCAACTGCGTCCGCGCTACTCATTTTTTCCCTTTCCCATTATCTTCTCTCCTCTCTCTCTCTCTCTCTCTCTGTACATTGTATATCTTTTTTTCACGCCGGTTTACAGATCCGCCAGCGCGTCGGTGCATTTCTGTAATTCTTCCTGGCCCGCGCTTTTGAAGATTTGCATACCGTGCCCACGGTGCACTCCCCTTCGCATGTCACACACATGGTTCCACGCTCCGTGCACTCTGCGTCCTCTCTGTCGATTTGCGATCGTATCGTTTCGGTATCGTTAAACGATATCTGCCCCGTCGTACGTCTACTCGTGTACACGTCTGTGGATCTCGCGCGCGCTTTGCACTCGTTCGCGACAAGCCCCCAAAAGCCCCCGGTACACACCGACACCAGAACACACGCGCCGGAGAGACACGCCGAACATTTTCCGCGCAATTTTTTCCCCTCTCCTTTCCTTGTTCCTCCTTCCTTTCCTTCGTGTTTATTCGTTCGCGCGAGTAAAAAGCGAACGCCAGCGATAGAAACAAAAAGCAGAGCACGGAGGGCGGCACCGCGCCCTCCGCGAAATGAACGCCGCTGTTTGCTCGCTTGATAATAAAACAGGAGTAATCGCTCGGAGAGGAATCCCATTTAAATGTGAATTCTTCGCGAAACGAAACTTACACGTGTCGGTATGTAGAAGGACGTCGTACGTATCCGTTTATTGTCAGTTTATTCGGCGAAGAATGAGATTCGATGCAGAATTTGTTTCTAAATCTGTTTGTTATCCGCGGATAAGTCTAAACTCGTTCAGAGTTCCCCTCAAAATTACAACAGTATATTATTTATAAAACTTCTGTAGAGATAATTCCAAATGAATAATGTTTCTTATTCTATTCTGTCGTTTCAAATATCCTTTCCCGCTGGGAAAGTGTCAAAAGTTAAAGAGAAATTAAAAATTGAGAGGCCACACGTTACCACCTCTTCCTCTCGGAATAACGGAATAATAATACAATCTATACGCGCATCCTAATGGTACACGTTTGTCTGTAAACCGTGCGTCAGAATGGTGTTGTTCCAGTGTGCGAGCCTCCGTGTCTCTTCCTTCGGACGATTAACAGAGCCAGGCGGAGCGAAGCGATCGTTCTTCTAAGCCTGGCATCGTTCGTCGATCGCTCCGATCGTTATATCGCGTCTCTGCAGTACACCGTCGCGTTCGCGGCTTTATATATAAAAAAAAAAAAAAAACGACATATCGATAAGCGATAGCGTCGAGATAAGTCGTACGCGCGTCTCTTCAACCTCGTCGTTGAGCGCGACGCATTATTTTATTTATTCCTACCACCGGTGTGCATCCAAACGATCGACGTTCTTTGTCCCTGGTTGAAAAAGAAAGAAACGAAGAAGATAGTTCCATCCATCTCGAATCATTGTCTCGCGCACAATTAATTAATCGTCGTGGGATTCCCGTGTTTCTCATTATGTTTCGAGGGCTCTCCGCGCGAGCTCACCACTTCCCGATCCTTTTCATCCCGGATTGCGCGTCGTAAAAGACGGCCGGCTCGTTACTCGCAGCCGCGTAGCACACGCGCTTTTTATCGCGCGAAATAATGCACAACCGCCGCTCGTCGATTGTTTTTACGATCGACGACGACGACGTTCAATGCCGGGACAGGAAACATTCATCCGCTCCCTCCGGCCCTCGTGAATTTTTCCGCCGTTTTTCACAAGTCACAAACAACGTGCACGCGTGCTCCATTAAGTTTCGTTCAGATTCCCACCGCTTTCGCAAAAGTCGTTGAATATTCTACCGCTGTGATGCATCGACCAATAACGAACGCGCGCTCGAGATCTTTGCTATTTCTTTTGTTTTCTTCTCTCTTTTTCCTTTTCGATTCTATTCTAGCGCGCGAGTCGCTTGGAAGTTCGTCGCGAACGGGGATTGCTCTATCGCGTCCATCGTTCCGTTTTGTCGTTCGTGAAATTGCACGGTGTGTGGGTTTGTATTAGGTTCGTTATCTGTCAAATTGCGAGAAGCATCGCGTCTGTCTGTCGACAAGGCGTTCAAATTGAAATTCTACGAATCATTCTCCGGTAATTTTTCAAATCAATTGCATCGAAGCGAGTATCTAGATTGTTGTCAAAATGAAGTTGCTGATTCTCTACCTGAACCGGCGTAAGTAATAAATTCATACTGAAAGAAACTTTAATTTAAACATCTCATCAACATAACGCTTGGCTGAATATTGTTCGTAGACCTCGATGTTATTCTCATCAACAAGGATACTGTTTAATTAAAAAAACTGCACGACTTGTACCCCAGTACGATTCGTCTCACTGTTCCGACTAGGAAATGAAGACAACATTTTTGCCATAAAATTTTATTGATATGCAAACGTTTGAATCGATACCCCACGCGAATCACGTGACCCGAATCAACCAATCGCTAATTTTCGTTGCACCTGAAGAGGCCCGATTTTCTGGATTACTCCCGCTAAAATCACTCTTAGTGATAAAACAAGACGAGATTATCGAAAAACTTTCATATCAGTCTTTAATATGCTAAAACGTAATCAAAGATATTAAAAAAAAAGTACCATACTTCAATCTTCGACAAATGACAAATCGTCATTTGGAACAAAATATGAAAAAGGGAAGAGTACTATTGGACAGATACTACCCTCTCGGATATTTACAACCCTCCCCTCTTTGAAATGCAACCATTATCCTCAAAACAGAATTAATCCCAAACGAAAAAATCCCAGAGCCTGCAAATCAAAAAGGCGAGGACCCTCTCGAAAGGCAACTAGCTTCAAAAAGTCCCACTATGAAACGTCTACCAATTAGAGTTGCTGAAAGAACGTCGGAGAGTCGAAAGGATTTTCTCCAGTAACGAATTTGTCAATCCTGTTCCCCAATCATCGTTCGCTTTCGACGAATATAGACGAGTTGATACCGACCGTGGATGGTCGATCGGTCGAAACAATGTCGGAGGGTTCCTCGCGAGGGTTTCTCGAGAGCGCGTTGTGGATTAAAGATCGAACCCCCCCCCGCCGGTTGCCGGCGTACAATGCGTCGTCGGTTCAAGCTCGTTAGGCGACGAACGCGCGGTTGGCACGCGATACACAGCGTCGTAGCGGCGAACGCGGCTAATGAAATCCCTGGCAGCTAGCAGGCGCGCGCGTTTCACGCTGTCGGCATTGTCGGCAACGTACAGGGGAATAGAAACAGAGACTCGTTACATTGTTCGGTTAACCTGGAGCCGTTTTGCGTGTACGTGTACAATTTTCCAACCCCCCCCGTTCTTCGTCTCTCTATCGTCTAACTCGCCCACTTGCAGCGCGCGCGTGTCGTCTCTTACACCGATAAACTACACCGCCGCGATAAAAGCGTGTAACGCGTTCCGTTCGCCGCGCGGTACCTCCACGCCTCTCAAACTACCCGCTGATATATATACGGGACCTCTTTACGGTCCGCAAATCTTGCCAGCGCTTCTCGCGCCGCGCCGTTGTAAGCATCGCGTTATCCTACCGCCGTCGACGAATCATCTCGGCCGGAAGGTATCTAATAAATCTTCGTTGGAGACGAGAGGCTGATCGTTAGACGCGGAAAGCTTCTTTCCTGGATTTTAAAATTCGCACGCGTACAAACTGCCGCGAAGATCGTGTTTACGAGCTTCCCGCGGTCGAGATTTTCCTTTTCTTCTCTTTCCCTTTGGATTGTAAATTTCAACTTTTATTCGTTTGGCGAGAAAGATTCGTCGTTGGGACGTTGGGAGAAAATTTTTCTCAATCGTGCTAATTATTCTTACGTGCACGATGGGGGAGAGTTATCGTTCCTCTTGGATATTTGGCCGAGTTTGAATTCAGTGGGTCGAACGTTTAAGAAGGTTGTCTTTTAGTAGAAGTTAATCGAACGCTTCTCGATCGCTTGTACAGTAGTTAACGTCCGACGGATTCAGTTCAGGCCATCCAACCGGCGAGATCCGGCACTTATCGAGCTTCTGCTACCTATAAATTGGTAATAGGGGTCGTCGACCTTAGCTTGCACTCGGGATTATGGGATTTTAATCGTCACTTTCACGCTTTTCGCGTCGACGAGCTAGGCTAATAAGTCGGTAATAAACTCGAAGAGAGATTAGGAACTTGCGGACCAACGTCAACGACCAACTTCCAAACTCGGAGTTGATAACATAAATATAGACGAATTTACTAATTAACATCGCTTGTATCTTGCGCGAAAGTGTGTTAGAATCATGGGACGAAGCTCTTTTGGTGTTTCAAAGATAATTACACATTTACATATTTTACATATGTGTACGTATCTATTTAACCAGCCAGACCCCGATGTTGATTTTGGCAAATGTTATTTCAACCGTTTCGGTGAAACGAAGCACCGAATTTTAACAAACAAATATTATTTCTCCGTCGATAGAAAATACGACCAAACACTTTGTGCGTTTCAAAATCTCTTTCACGATGCACAATTACAATTTTCTCCCTTTCATCCTCTTCTTTTTTCGCAAACACTGCGCGCGATATTTCAAAATCTCCTTTCTTCAATTTTCCGTCTTCTTTTCCCTTAAAATAAATTAAATCATGCTACCATCTCTCTCTCTCTCTCTCTCTCTTGTTCACAAAATCCTTAATCTTGTGCAAGTCAGCGAATAGACAAGTTTGTGACAGGTGAGAATAAAGAGAATTCGGTCATCTGAGTGACGTATGTAGATAGTACGTGCTTGGTTTCACTTTTCAAGATTAGTCTCAATTCTCTTCCAATAGTCTCAATAGCGTTACCCTTCGACTTTCCTCGATCTCACGTACGATGTGACGGGCATCCACTGACGGGGATCCTCAGCGTCAACGGGAAAAATCCCACGGACGAACAGAACTTAGGGCATCTTTGGAGAAACGCAAAAGGAGAGTTGGAACGGTCAGTCGCTCAAAAAAAATCAGAATCCTAGAGTCAACTTCCAACAGTCAATCAGAGTCAGAGTCTCGCAGTCAGCTCGAGAGTTGGAGTTTCCTAAAAATGATCAATCCCTTCATTTGAGCACTAACTCCGAGTATTACAGAGTTAGAGTCACTCGTTCACTCAGATCGATCGCACCGTATCGCGTCACACACTCACACAAGCACCGGTAAAGTTCGTTCAGCAGTCAAAATCCTTACTTTTTTATCTGTTCCAAGTAGCCGTACTCGGGTGGCTCCTCGTAGACACTTGCAGACTCTTGTGCAATAGCCAACGAGGATCAACGAGGCGACCTCCGCACCTCTCGACTTCATTTTCACACCCTATCGCTTAGACAGAGAGAAAGGCATCGAGGGACCGCGTGCACTCGTAAAATCGTCGACTTTATCGCCGATCCCCGGTGTTTCCGTTTCAATGACGCGAGCGACGCGGTGTAGAAAAGAAATCCGGTACGCGAGCGCTCTTATCGTCTTTGCCGATACGCTCGTTTGCCTGCACGCAGCAGCGGAACGATAACGCGGAAGCGACGTGCATACGTTACCGTTCGACCGTGCCGGCAGCGAACTGGCGACGCCTCGAACCAACCCTCAGATCCGAAGTTACGATAACACGTAGTGAGAAACGCGTGCGACATGTTTCACCGTCGCGTTTGGTTCGCCTCCTCCAGGTCGCGGCGTCGACCGCGTGTTTCATCGTCGCCGGTGACCCCCCACGCTGACCCCAGACGTAGCGTACACACGCTCCCGCGATCGTTAATGGACACCGTCTCTAAATTCCGCTCGTAAATCTTCGCCGATCCGTCGACGACTTTCCCGCTTTGTTTCCGCTCTTTCTCTTTTGCCCGCCCGCGAATGCGCGCACCCCGACGCTCTCGCGACATTGTTTCGCGTTTCAGTCTGTGGATTTCGACGTGCGATCGCGAGCACCGGGCAGCGTTGAAGAGTGATTTGTTTTTGGATAGGATCTACGTGTAGGTACGTGTATCACAGTGCCGAGCGTTGATTGATGGAACGGTTGATTTTTATTGTTTTCGTCGGTGAGCGAGAGATAACCCACTGCAGCGGAATGAAGAGGCAGTTTCGCTTTCCAATAATTTGAGTAAACCAATAAGAAAGCAATTAAAAATCGTTGTAATCCTTGGCGAGTGATTTGCGGCAAAACCGCAGGCACTCGTTACTTGGAGTTAACGCCACTTTACGCCAACGTCATATTTCCTTACTGAAATGGAACAAAATATGACAAAAAAGTTACTCCCTTCCAAACTCTTCGACTATTCTGTCGGTTGACAGATCGTTGTATACGACGTGATCGAATTTTTATCACTGAAAGTGATTTTAGCGGGGGTAACCTAGAAAATCGGACTTGTTCAGGTGCAACGAAAATTAGCGATTGGTTGATTTGGGTCACGTGATTCGCGAGGAGGCGTGGGGTAGACCTCGAGTAGGAGTGGCGTTGTCTGGTACTGCAATTTGCTTTGTATCGATTCAAACGTTTGCATATCGATAAAATTTTATGGCAAAAATGTTGTCTTCGTTTCCTAGTCGGAACTAGTACTGTCGTACTAGGAATCGTACTGGAGTACAAGTCGTGCATTTTATATTAGTGTTTTCGAATGACTGAGATGACTGTGCGTTTCTAACCGCATTTTAAAGGTTCTTATAATCTTCGTCAATAACCAAGTATTCGTTACAGGTAAATATATTTTACATTACGAATTTATTCTTAAACGTATTACAATTTATTTATCTCACTCGTAAGATTATTTTAATTGATACGAGTATTTCAAATTCATTTCTTGCTTCAATTTCAATTTCAAGCAAGAACGTTCGAGTCATCTGAATTAAGAAACATTCGTCCATTACAAAAATTAAAAATTTAACAAGAGTATTAACGTTTCAATTGAATCGCACTGCTGCGAGTACCTGCGAACGATAATAAAAGCGTTTATGAAGTGAAAAAGAGGCATACATTCCGTACGAAAGAAAGGAAAACAACCTGTCTTTGGAACATTGAAACATTCCGCGCTTCGCCGCATTTACGTTTCGTTGGAAATGTTTGTCGATCGCTTGAAATTCTCGGAAACTTGTGTCGTACATATGGCGGAACATGTAGCGAAATAATAATAGGTGGTTCAGTGGGCAAACCGAATGATCAATCGAGGACCATTTGCTCAACCAAATCCCCTTAAGACCTCTTTAATTTCCCATATCACAATGCACGCTGAAAATAATGATAATTCGAAGCGGAACGCATCTCCATTTGTCCATCGACGCACGTTGTAATCAGAGCGCATCGTCGCTGGTAATTATCGGTAATTAGCGGTCAAAGTTACCTCTCTCTCACACACACACACACACACACACATGGTCCCTTCGCTACAATAGTTTTCAGAGCCGTAATCAGACGCGAACACGATTTCACGTGGGGAACGAACAAAAAATTCACGGGACCGTGTTCCCGTTTCACCGATTTTTTCCCTTTCCGCTGGGTTTGCCGGGTTCGCGCTTCGTGCATTTACGTTTCGTGCCGGCCCGCTGTTAGAGAACCGCCGCCTACCGGAAGCGACGTGTAATTTACTGGAATTACATTTAATCATTAATGCCGTGTCCACGTTCAAGATGTACGGAGCCGATACCGCGCCGCTGGTAATGACCGATGAATATATTTTTATCACCGATTCGTTATTTCCTTATTCTACCGGCCGCGCCGTGTCGTGTAAAATACCCACGCGTGCGTGCAACCTCTCGAGCTGACTTTACACTCGGGTGCGTTACGTCGAGCGAAATGTAGAAAGAATGTCTCAAGTTAAACAGGGATGTTTCGTTTGTTTGCCGAGTTCAAGATTTGTCACGGAATGTTGGAGATTCGATTATTTCATTGATTGGCGTGAGTAGAAGATGGATCTTTGCACATTTGGAAAATTTGAAGACACAAATATATTATATATATATATATATCACTTAATACTACGATACTATAACTTTATAATATTATTATACTATATATAATACTTGAGCATACTACGCAAAAGTATATAAAATATCTAGAAAATAGATCTATTCTACGTGTATAAAACATCCAATGGTTCAGCTCTACGTCTAGACGGAACGATTTTTTATTCTAGATTTTTTATTCCATTTCTTTAATTTAAACGTTCGTGAATATTTAAATACCCGCGGTCTAATTACATTAAAAATATCCGCGCAGCGCGACATTTCTCGCGAGAGAAACGTCTGAAATTGATAAAAAAGGAAGGATCGAACTACTTCATTAGCAAAGAATTACGAGCGTCCGTTTCCTACGTTCTTCGGAACCGTCAAACTCTTTCGAAGATTTGCCGAGCCATCCGCGATACGTAGATTCGCCAAGACACGGTACGCGTCGCAGCTAATCTTCCTCTCCATTGCCGATCGAGCAGGAACGTCCCTTATCCTTCGCAACGACGCGTTATCGCCGAACGATAACGATTCGCGCGCCGTGGTTCCGGGAAACCGAACCGAAATCGTTTCGTTTTATCTCGTCGGCGTCGCGTAGTCGCGAATTCTTGAGAAATCACGAGGGTTCACGGACAGCAGTAACGGTAACTTTTTACGAACAAGAGAAATCTTGCAGCAGAGAGAACGCAGGAAGATACAGACGACAGAGGAGTTGAAAAGGGTGATAGGAGAGTGAAGCGAAGAACGTTTTCGCGCGGCGTGTGAAAAAGGGATCGTTTAAAGAGGCCCGGCGTGCGCGTGTAGGTGTATGCAGCGGTATACAGCGGGACGGGGGTAGTCAGATCGAAAAGGGGGATGCGCAACAATGGTGGGAAAATGTGCCGAGCATATTTCTCATATCTTATCGCAATGGCCGTTCCTGCAGAGAACGGGAGGGAATTCTCTCCTCTTTTTCGAGATGACGCGAACGCGCCGCGTTCCTTGAACTACTTGTCTGAATAGTAACTTATGCATACCACTTCTGCCGGTGGTGGAACGATAATGACACGGTGGCTACGCCGATACGGCGCCACCCGGCGTTCCACCGCGCCGCTGAAAAACGTTCCAACTTGGCCGAACAAATTGAATCTCGTTCCCTATTCAGCGAACGGTGAATTCGAACGACTCGCGTGGAGAATCGAGGATCGTAGGATCGTAGGAGATCGTCGCACATCGTGTGCTTCGAAGTTGCAACGGTACTATACAAAATTAAGCGAAACGCAAAGGGTTAATTTATTAGCTCCAACAACTTGTGACTCGTTGATAATATTCAAGAGATCGAGATTTCCATTGATAAGGAAAGGGTTTGCCTCGCACGAAATTCATAATCAGAGCTTACGCGGATATTTTTGGAAACGCAACATCGTGCATTTTTCCACGGTTCTTTTGTGTTTATTTTCCCCTTTTTCGCATGAAAGAGATTTAACAATTCTAACTGTTGACTATTTCGACTACCAGTTTGATTGCAGTTTTACCACGTGTGCGCTTTGTCACGTATCGAGGTAGAACGTTTGTTTGTTTTCGGAGACGGGCGTTTCGAGTAATCGAGCGTTCTGTTCAATGGCATTCGAATATTGGATTCCCCCAATGCTCGATCATCAATGCACCCCCAAACTCTACGAGACTTGTTGCACTTAATGCCGTTGAAATTACCTCCTCTTGATTCTCCAGTCTGTCTAAAAGTATCGTTCCAAAATTCCCCGGAGCGGTTCGTTAAATGTGGTTTCTCAATTATTAATTTAGCAAAGGACCTCAGCAAAATTCTATTTTCCTTCTATGCTGGGAAATCTCTCCTATGACACGTCCCACTTGTCAGTAATTCCCTTCTAAATATCCCTCGCTTCTCTTTTGCAAATGAATTAATGCACGTTATTAGTGAAAGTTTCCAAGTCACGAGTTACAAATTATCAATATTAACAATATTAATAAACGAATAGATTTTTTTACGTATACGATCAGTTAAATATTGCTTCAAATTATTGCAAAATCCCAAATGACGTTCCAATAGAAAACTTTTGTTTCCTTTTATCACTGAAAGTGATCCATCAGATGCAACGCTAATGCAACGAAAATTAGCGATTGGTTGATTTGGGTCACGTGATTCGCGAGCGGGCGTGGGATACACCTCGAGTAGCGTTGTCTAGTACTGAGCGATCTCGCCTGTAATTTGTTTCGTATCGATTCAAATGTTTGCGTATCGATAAAATTTTATGGTAGAAACAGTCGTGCAGTTTTCTTTAAACTTAATTGTTAACTGTTATCATCGATACATTGTACGTGGTATAAATCTCTGGATGACACGTTTTTTTTTGCCACAAACTCCTCTCTAAGCGTAAACGAATTACATAATACGCGATATTACTGAAACTTTGTAAAAAAAACGAGTTAGAAATTAAATAAATATTCTCACACGTGTGATACATTACTATGTATTATACTTCCTAATTTACTGTAAAACATTCAAATTCTCTCTTTCTTTCCATCGCTGTATCTTCTTCTTTTCCTAATCCTAGTGCAAATGACAAAGTTTTGAGGAGAATGAAATAACAATAAAAATCCACGATTCGCAACCGCTGAAGCGTCAATCCCGTTGTCGTCGATAAATTACCAGTACACGAGGGTCCAGCCAAATTCTATTTCAATGATTCCATTTTCCCTCGATGCTCGGGAATCTCTCGCATGATACATTCCACCCGCCAGAAATCCCCCTCTAAGCGCGCCCCGCGGTGTAGTAAAGCGGCTCCGTGAAAGTTATTCCATAAAATCTCTGGAATATCGCAATATCGGAGTCTGGGAGCTTCTCATCTGCATGGTCGAGAAATAGAAGAGAGAAAGAGAGAGAGAGAGAGAGATTCTTAATTTTATTTAATACGGCCAGCGATCAACCCTCTTAATTCGACTGTCGTCAGCTCGTTTAACGGTATCGTTATGGCTGGCAAAATAGACGCTGCATCACGATAAGATTGCCATGCTGCTCGCGCGAGCTCGTCCGTTGATTGGATACAGGATCTAGATACACGGGCGCAGAAGGAAGAAGATTACCGTCAAGGTGGCTACGGAGCTGTTTTCGGGGATCGATATTAATTGAAGCATGGCGGGTTAGGCGGATGGCAGGTTGCTTAAGCGGAACGTTTGATAGCCGCCAACTCTCTCTCTCTCTCTCTCTCTCTCTTCCGCGGATGAACCGTGCATCGCCACCTTCCACCCCTTCTGTAGCTCGATGTTACTAATTTTCAGACCCTATACGTTGCTACATATATCCTGTATAAACATACAAATCGCGTACACGTACAGTGTATAAACGTGCAAATGGGAGACGGATGGATCAACCTCGATGGGTTCGATTCGAAGGAAAATGAATCTTCCATTTGCACAGCACGTTAGAGGCACAGATCTCAGAGTTCGTTGAATTCGTCGAACTCTCGCGAGTGAGTTCGCACAGCGTTTCCTTCGATTGTAATGGAACGTTGCAAGTTCTTTTCGTTCTTCCGTTCGTTTTCTGCTTTTCTCGTTAAATTTTCTCGTAAATTTAAGCTAACGATAAACAGCGAAAGCAACATTGGAAAACAATCGACGGTATATCTTTCAGTTCGGAGAATCCCCGACTTTTTTTTTATACGCAACTCTGCAAATATTGCATTCGCGTCAGCGAGCAAGTCTCGCTTTAAATGATACAAGTGATGTCGCTTTTGTGTTTTGGATCAAGGGACCCTGTGAATTTCCCATTTCCAGGATTCCAGTACGTTATTTGCAAAAGATTGCAAATTTTACGAGCATCGAATTATTTATGAATGTGTCCTTAAAATCTCTATACAGGTTTATGACATCTGTATACTTGTTTTAAGGATCATATATAAGGATCATATGTTGCACGTGTGCTCATTGAGGTATTTTCATCTTTAAATAATCTAAACCTAATCTAAACCTACGAAACGAAATTTAATCCTTTGCACCATGAGCGTGGCAAAACTTTTCTTAAACCTTAAAACTTTATGAAAACTCTAGATAAACATCTATGTACTCGTTCCAAGAGTTGTATAAAATAAACGTGTTGTGAGTGTGCTCATTGAAATATTTCTATCTTTATACGTGACTCTGACGTGACTCGTTTCGTACAGTCAATCAAATTAATTTCAAAATCAGAGTTAATTAAGAACAAACTAGGAAAGTAATTACAGTGCAATATATACTTAAACACTATATCGAACTCGACTCGGATTCGTAAGTATAACGTCCCATTCCCAGCGAGCACAGTACTCGTACAAACGCGTTCTCGGGAAACTGCCGGATCCTGCGGTCGCCGTAGGATACGCGCTGATTTGTGACCAAGAATTAATTTTATCACTGTCACTGGCACGCTACCGTAAGCGACGTCTTGAAACGGAGAAACAGCACTGTCGCGATAACATCTGTACTTCTCGAGTGCAATACAAAGGGGAGAGCGCTCGATCCTGACGCTGATTCATTCCGACTTTTGGTTTCGAGTATATCGTAATTTTCATTTGTTTTACTTTAGCGTAATAACTGATAGATTTTGAAGCCTAATTCATTATTAGTTTCACGCAATTTCGTCTCTCGTCTTGTCTCATTCGGTGTCTTGATTCTTGAAATTGGAAGGAATTGATCCGCGTCGCAGTTAGGGGGCCGATATTCGTTCTTCGCATCCTTCGACTTTACAAGTTTCACACGCAAGTTGCTCGACTCGTTGCGCATACGTTTTAATTACTTTAGTTACTGGTTTCTCAATTACTCGTAAATTTCTTCGGCGATTAAACGGTTAATGCCCGTTTCTTTATAGCCTCGCGCCCTCGTGAAAAGTCAAACGATGGCTGGAGATCTTAAACCGTCCGCGAGCCGTCGTTCGTTTCTCTTTCGCGAAAGAGGTAAAAAGGGCGCGAGGTAGCGGAGGACCCTAAGGGAAGTTTGAAGTGCGCTCGCGTCAAAGGGGGATAAACACGGGTGCAACGTCGAGCAAAGAAACCGTTTCTCTTTCCTTTCTCCTTTTTCCTTTTCTCTTCCCTTCTTTCAAAAACAACGCCACAGTTCACCGCCTCGACGATCGTTCTTCCGACGGATGCCCAAACACGCGATATCCCGACACACGCGCAGAAACCGCCCAATTCCGTCCATTAACCGAAAACCATTCCGTTTCACCCCCCCCCTTTTGCATATCCGCGAGCGTCGAACAATGCTGCGCGCGTGTGTGTTGCGAGCTTTGACGAGTACGAAAAATCTAAAAAAAAAGAAAAAAAAGAGAAAGACAAAAGAAAAGAGAGAGAAAGAGGAGAAGGATAGTGGGAACAATACTCAGTGACTGGTTTAGACCGCGCGACCGGTACCGAAGAAAGAGAAACGTTACTACGAGACGGAGAGAGCGAGAAGAGGGTGGGAGGAGAGGGTGGAGTTGTAGGTGGGTGGGGAAGAAAAAAAGAAACGGGAACACGGCTTGCCGCAATGCATTTGCAGTCCAGAAGCGGCTTTTGAAATTCTGACGCTTCGTCAGTTCCCTTTGGATGCATTCGCGGAGTGGCATTATCGTCGCTGTGGTTACGAGTGCATCGTGCGCTGGCGCGCGCCTGCGCCCGGCTCGCTTTTACCACCACCCACCCACCCACCCACGTTCACCCCAGTTTCCCGTGTAGTTTCGGCTTCTGACGTTTCATCCGCGGCAAGTGGCCATCGCGCACCACACCGCCAGCCTCGTGCCTCTTTTTTTCAGAACCACTCGCCGCGAAAAGTCCATCGTTTCCCTTTCCCCCCCCCCCTTCTTTTTGCTCCCTTCCGTGCTCCCTTTCGTTCTTCTTGCGGGCCGAGCCAACTCTTTTTTTTCTTCTCTGCTCCACGGCGCGACGTCCAGAGGAGAAAACCACCTTCGTCTCTCTCTCTTCTTCTTTTTCTTTCTTTCTTTATTTCTCTGAGCAGTCGCTTTTCGCGTAACACTTCATAGCACGCAAGAGCCGATAGCTCGGCTCGGGATCCTTTCCGAACCTTAAGCGGTCGCCAGCGTTCACGGTAAATGGCGAAAGTGGCCGGCAAGCGAGCCGGAAAAGCGGGAAATGAGGAGGGAAATATGGGAAACAGAGTTTTAACCGCCGCAAAATGACTCGCTGGCGAGTTTGCTCGAATTTCAGACTCGCTGTTAGTATTTAACGGTTCGAAGAGGATCCTTCGCTGGAATTTACGATTCCTTTCGAGATTACCGCTTCTCTCTCTTTCTCTGTCGGTCTTTCTACTGCTCGAATGGAGATACGCGTTGGTAATTAATACGTTCGGACGGGCAATTGCAGTCCCAGAAATGGGCGGGGCTATAGCTACGGTTGAAAGTAGATCAACCCGAATGTTTGACGAGTTATCCGTAAATTTTCTTGTAAATTTATTACACGAAGCTGCTTCATCTGGCGAGTTCGAAGTTTACACTTCCCTTTCGCATGACGTAGAGACAAAATTACGAATACTAATTTTTCTTGAGGATTTTTCTTTTTGCAAAATAGGAGACGCGTTTTGCTGCTCGTGACGTTCGTGACGATCTTTTCTCAGTTGAAGGATGTGAAAACAGTGTGGAAATAACGTCCTATATTCTTTTACTATAAAATATCAATAAAACGTTCCTTTTAAGCGTCGATTGGTTAAGATAACTTGATCTTGTAATTCTAGCTTGTCACTAGCAAATGTCTTGTTAGTGTGTCCCATCCTGACCAAGGATAAGCGAAACGATATTTGTGACAAATGTTTCGTTGCAAAGTATCACGAATGTGTAGCGGCCTAAGATTCCTCAACTACGAGTTTCGAATACTGACTAGCACAAGCCGCAAGTGCCTAGCGCCGAGGTTCTGCCGATCTCCGACGTTAAGCAGTGTGCGGAACCCCGCTAGGATGGGTGATATCGGACCAACCTAGCGCGGGTAGTTACAACAACAAGCGTCTGGGGTAAGGAGTCGTTGCCATCAGCCTTACTGACGAGTCTAGGCAGTGACTCCGAGACAAAACGCATCAACCAATTTTCTTCTCCCACTCAGTACTCCAATTCCATCCGTCCTTCCTTCGTGCATCCCGAACCTTAAGCCCTATATAATATATTATCTCTAATATACAAAAGAAGTAATATAATATATTATAATATAATATCCTGTACATGCGTTACGTGTGTATGTGTAAAGGCCGCTCGGATAAAAACACACGTAAATACATCACGTAAAAGCGCGAACTGTGGAAAGGGCTCTTTCCCTAATCGGCGGCTGCGACAATTTCACGTATTAAATGAAAAAAAAAAAAGAAAAAGGAAAGAAAGAAGAGGAAAATGGCGACTCGTTAGACAGAGGACAGAGATTAGCTAGGGATTGAATATTTATACACGGCGTTTAAGAACGTTGACCGTGCCGGCGACCTTTCTTCCCTTCTTTTATTCATATTCTTCAACAGAGGCGGATAATAGAACGAGGCACGGCAGGTGCGAGCCGATGCATTTACGCGCGGACGATGTGCGTGGAGGCGAGAAACGAGAGGCAACGCCGTGGCAGTCTGCTCGATCGAACGTAAATAATGTCTGATCGACACGAGAACGTGGGTTGCTCTTTCTCTCTCTCTCTCTCTCTCTCTCTCGTATCACGTTGTCGTTGATCCTCTCGTTGCTCGTCGACGGCCACCGCTCGGTTCCTTTTCCTCCCTTCCGTGTAATTCGCGCGTGAAACGTCTCGCGAAGGAAACGAGGTTGATCGCCCGTTCCTCCCCCGTGAAAAATAAAACGACTCGTCTGCGACCGTGACGCGACACGAATTAATGCCTCTGTATTCTGTTTCACGAACACGCTTATTGAGAAATAATATTATTTATAAATATTATATTTGTATTATAGGTAACTGATAACGTGATGATATTATATTTACGAATAGTATATTGGGTCAATTTCATTTGACTACTGTAATTGATATTCGGATGAATATTTATTTGTTCACTTTTGACGTAATATATATTTAATTCTTCTTCGTTACGATCATCGACTAAATACATACATACGGACGTATCATAATTGAGTCAATGATATAATTCTTAATCATTTGATTAAACTTTGAAAACTATTTTTTTTTTAATATATCAAAAGCATATCCATAACACAGTGTTACGCGAAAGTATCTCGCGTTTCACTTGCTCTTTGTGACTGAACGAGTTGAACGTAATAGTAAGTGAATCCAACGACAATTATAAGCTGTAAAAGTATAGAAAATTCGCAATTTACACTTCGAAGAGATTTGAAAATAATCAAGGTAGAGTCACATAAAGACAAGATTAAGGAATTCTAGGTTGATGGGTAGTACAGATCTTAGATGCGTGTAGAATTCTTCTCCGCGGAGTTCTCTCATCGAGTAAAAACGAAATTGAAAACGGAATTTCGGACGAATTCATTCGCCGGCTCTCAATCGGAATAATCAACGGGGGGATTGAATCAATTTTCGAAACAGACCCGAAACGCCAAACTTTCACCGCTTTCATTACGGGAATTTCCAACTCGCCAACTATCCGAATTACAATTACTGCAATCCTGCAATACTTGCCGCACGCGTTACAGCTGCTCGCTCGGCTTGAAACTCGAAATCTTTGCTCTCGCCAAGTAAGATAGATGTTCTCTTCTGTTACGTTAGTAACGTACGCTCCATATTCTTTCGAGACATCTAATCAACGCGGAGATCATTCGCGAACATTCCCCATCGCGAGTCCAAGTCCGAGCTGAAGTATCTTTCGATTAGATTTTTTAGATTATTTAGATTTCGTTCAGAGTATTCTAACATGTTGTATATAACTGTCGAGTTAGGAGGGTAGGGATGTTGGATGGAGGCGAAGAAAGGCGAATGCGTTTCGTCTCGAAGTCACTGCCTACTGACTCTCATCAGTGGCTGGCCCGATCACCCATCCTAGCGGGGTTCTGCACACTCGCTTAACGTCGGAGATTGGTAGGATCTCACTTGCGACTGTTCGAAACTCGTAGTTGAGGAATCCTAGGCCGCTACGTAACAAATGAATATGCAAATAACACGCAGAAGCGACACGTACAGCGAGATATTGATCCTCGAGTAGTATCGTCGGCTGACTCGTGTTAGATTGCTAAAAATTTAGAACGCTTGGCTTTATTTCGTATTTTGTACGAACAACAGGTTATCGAGTATTAACAACAAGATTAGAATTTTCATTTTACCGAATCTATCACCTTCTCCACTCCATATTTTAATACTAATTTCCACTACGTTCGAATTAACAGATCGACAAACAACCCCGAAGTGAAATTAAAAGTCTCGCAACGGAATTTTAACTCGATCCCCAAATTATTGCCCCACATCTCGCGAATTATAATCGCAATAAACTTCAAGCACCAACGATCGTTACTCGAGGCTTAAGTCACTGTTGTAAAATACAAATGCAACCTATCCAAAATTCGTCCGAGCAAGGAGCGAGCAAGCACGAGCACTAACGAGAGAGCAAGCAAGCAGACACGAGCAGGCCATCGATACGAAAAGTTATGGGGAAACGGGAAACGGGAAACGGGAGTTTCGCGATAATCGCCGCCAGTGGGCCAACCATGTATCCATGCACGCGACCACCCTTGTATCTCGATGCGACGCGGGTCGCGCTCGTAACGCGATTCATCACTGGCTACGACTATAATTAGTTGCGAGGTATCTCATAATGCGTTTAGTTGTATTTATACCGTTTACGAGACGGAACCGCAGGAAAGCGAAACGCGCGGCTCTATTAATTCCATATCTCGGTGCGAGCGAGGAGCGCAGCTGCGGTTTCGATAGTCCATAACGCCATTCATTCTGCGGCCTCGGGAAGCTGAAATGTTTACGTACGATCGAACTACCATTTGTTACGCGATAAAGTATCGGGGCGGTGCGCGTCGAATCGCGAGGAAACTTGGCGCAGACCGTCTCTCTCTCTCTCTCCAATCGGTATCTCTCTGTTGCGTTTCTCTGCGCGAGTTTCTCTCTGTGTATTTTCGTTGTTCGATCGCTGTTCCGTTCCGTCCAGAGAGGGTAACTTTCTCGGCGATCAGTTTATAGATGAAACGGTCGTGGCTCGTGGATTTTCATTGACCCTTTCATCTTTTCATAAAATGTACAAAATCTCAAATCAATTCAAATAGAAACTAACAATAAAGTTGTCTCTTGCGGTCGATTTTCTACTGCTCAATTACTCGTTACGTATGACGATTCCACATTTTTCGCAACTCAGTCAAGATGTCACACGCAGTAATATATATAATGTATAAATTATCAATACGCGTGACACTTTGACAATTAAACAAAACGTAAATTAAACGTACTCTTCTAAATTTCACACGTTAAAGTTTCCAGGACGACGTGGAAATATTCGACGACATCTTTCGTCAAATGGAACTCAATGGTATAATGTCGAAGGTACAAATTATCGTTGACATTGAGGTTAGAAAATAGAAATTATTGTTGAGCGCGAGTGTACGTCTGGGAAAGACGGTTCGAAGAAAAGCCTCGAACGCGACCGCGAATTAGCGATAAACGCCAGTTGGTATTTACGCCAGGCCAGCACCGCTGGAAACTCGAACGTTAACGATGTTTGTCACTTTTTTATGGCGCAATATTAGAGCGTTTGGGACGATTAGCGCTTATCACGGAAGCACCGAGCCCGCGCACGAGAGATATAAATTTCGCGGCGAGCTGCGAGGCGAACGTTCTCCACCTTGCGACTACCGGCTGGATGACAAATTCCAACGTTAGAGAACTTATAATTAATTCCCCCTTTGTTAGGAGAGAGAGAGGGAAACTTTGGGTTTGAAAATATATTCCCTCGGAACTTTAACGATATTTTCACTTCTTTCTCCCTCTCTCCCTCTCCTCTCTCTCTCTCTCTCTCCTGCGTTTTAATGAAGGAGAAAGTTGGAAGAGTTACGACGTATACTCGAAAGTATCGCCAGTTTTAGTTGAACGTTTCCAGGAGGAGGAGGAGGAGGAGGTGTATTACAAAATTTCGGATTCGATGTCTCGAGTCTACGTTTTTAATTGAAAAATTGTCAAAGAAAGTCTTTACGACTCCTGACTAATGAAAATACAGTCGATATTAAAAAATTCACACCACAAACGTATTAGAAACTTTCAATACACTTTGTTCGATTTACATTTCGTCTTATTCTGGAACCCTCGTTCCAGAGATTAAACAACTTGCACAACTGAACTGCTGTTGTTATATTTTTTAATTAACAGTGTAGTCTAGTAGCTAAAATCAGGATTCACTTAGCTACAACGTAATTCTCTATTGTCGAGGATCTCAGAGATTCTTCAAACGTAAGGTTACACTCTATTCTGTCATGCCTTGGAAAGGTAAAAGTAAAAATGTTCTACAAACTAACTACGTTTCGTACGTACAGGACTGAAATCTGACGACCAACAATTGTCACGGTTAAGTCGTACGATACAAATTAATAGTGATAATAGTGAAAATGTGAACACTATCAAGTTGCGAGTAACGAAACGTTGCAGAGAGTTGTTGGAAAAGATCGAGGTAAACATCAAACGAAAATTAGAGACGCCAGGCTTCTCGGGAAAAGGTGACGAACAACGACAAGAATTGGCTCTCATTGGCGTAAAACGAGAAAGAAACAAAAAAGAGAGAGAGAGAGAGAGAGAGAACGCCTTTCGGAGTGACTTTAAATCAACCCTCGTAAAGCTATCGGAGAAACCACGAGGAGAAGTCGTGCAGAAACGAGGCGTCAGGTTCGTCCGGAGCGATTAGAAGCATTCAACTGGGGATTAGGGTGTTCGGGGGGGGGGGGGTTGGCGGACGGGCCTTTTTCCGGTGGCCCACTTTTTACGGCAATACAAACACCCAAGCGGCGGCGGCAGTTCGTGGGGATCGCAGGATCAAAGGGTCCTTCAGCACCCTCGTTCCCCTATAACCACCAGCCTAGGAGGTTAACTCGAAGAGGTAGGGGTGGCGGTGGTCTGCCGCTGCCGACGTTGCCGTAACCACCGCCATCGTGCCACCGGTAAATTATGTAGCATAATGGCGCGAGAAAGAGCGAGGCTATCCTAGTTTCGAACGAAAGAAAGAAACGGATGATAGAAAGAGGCAGTGAGAAAGGGAAAGAGAGAAACGTAAAATGGGAATAGGGGAGAGACGTAGTGGCTCGGAACGCTCGAGAAAAGAGGAGGGAGAGGAGGAGGGGGGGGGGGGGTAAGGGATACGTTACTCTGCTTCATTCGTCAACGTCACGACCTATCTGGCCCCGTCCCTTTCGCGAACCACCGCCTTGGTAGTTTAATCGAGCTCACTAATTTGCCTCTATTTATTTTTTCCCTCCGACTTTTGTTTCTGCAAATGTACCGTGAATTAAAATGTAGCGACAGGACGCCGGTGATTCGTCGTCGCGTCGCGATAGCAACCGAAATAGAACCCGCGGGTCGCACGTTTGTCAAGTAATAAATAGGCATCTCGCTCGTGAGCGCGGGGGCAACGAGAAATTCTTTCGAAGAATTGCGAAAACCGAGAGTCGAATTCGAGGAATTTGTCAACTTTCCGTTTATTGTATCGTTTCAGATTTCAAAGATTGATTCCTCCAAATTAACCCCGATTAATTTAATCAACCAATTAATTAACATCTTTTGTAATATTTCGAACGCACATACAGCAGTAATTGTCATTATATTTATTTGTAGTAGTTATCTGAGTAGGAAACTAGGAAATATCAAATGTAATATCGATGTAAAACTAACGAAACATTACCCTACTAGTTCTTGGATTTCAAGTTGCTGCAATTTTCATATTTGTATCTTGTAAAACAAAGACTATAAAAATTATTTCAATTCATTCGTTCAATCAAATAACGTGCTCAACGATTGCCAGTGACAAAAAATTGTTTGTACGTAACGCACTGTGCTTCGAATTATTTTATACACTAAAAAAAAACAAAGTCGACACATTTTCTTCGCATGACAACGTCATCGATCCTTTACATATTCACAAACACGATTGATTCGTGAATGTGAATTATTAGTGACAGACCTTCACCCCTCTCGTTGGACGAGTTTCAATTTTTCAAAAAAAAAGCACGCGAGAAAAAGAGGAAGACGGGGATAACATCGTTTCGCGCAATGAGACAAATGAATACGAAAGTCAAGCGAATGAAATTGCAGAGGGGTCGAAAGAAACGAAGAAACATATCGGGGAACACTTTGCAAACCCTAATCCGACTTCCGTCAAATTCCAACGCTCCCCCCGTTGGACCGACCGGCCGTTTTCGATATTTCGGTTCTCCGGGAGTTAATTAACCCCCCGCACCGCGTTAGCCCATCGGTATACCGGTGCACGCGCGGATTGATTTATGGTCACGGTCCGCGCGCGACGTATAAATCGAGCGCGATGATAGGGCCGCGAAAAATACGGCCTCCTTTCGAGCGTGAAAAGTCAATAAATATTAGCCGAGGGCCACCGTCGCCACCGGGCTGTAGTTAATTCCGCGGTGGATAGAAAATGCGACCGGGCTCGGTGCCGAGCGCGAAGAAAGCGGAGAGAAGCTGCAAAAGGGCGACAGGGGTAGGTACCAACCCCCTCGCTGCTTCATTCGTCAACGTCAAGTCCGCTGCCGAGCTCGAAAGAGAGTTCCTGCTTTCGTCGTGCGTCGTACGAGAGAGCCGCTAATACGAATCTGTTTACTTTTATCCAACCGCGTTTTTCCGCTCGACTTTCTATATTCCCTCGCCCCTCTATCAACTCCTCTCGCTCCTTCTTCTCGAAGGGTGGCGCGGTATCGATTGCCCCGTTTCGCCTCGCCCCCGCCAACACCCTGTCCGTTATTTTTCTCGTGACCTTCCCCCCCCCCCCCTCCCGATGATTTATGCCGTCCGGTTACCGTTTGACGAGGCAACACACGCGAACAGGCCCGACCTTGCCTCGTCGTTTCATCGGAAACGTAAAAACACGAGTTTTGTCGTCCGTGACTCTTCAATCGGTGATTCGGGGAACTCGATGGATACCGATAGTTGCCTGGTTCCTTTCAGGAAAAACTGAGTCGAAATTTTCGGGTTATTTTCGAATGTCACTTTCACCCAGAAACGTTAGTAGTCCATTCGCAAGAGTCGTCTTCCAATCAGATTTTCTTCTCTTTCAACATGAAAAACTGAAGCGTATTCTTTTCGTTGTAGTATCGAGGGGTTGGATCGATTTTCTTTATTTTCTTTACAAAATGACCGAACTGGAACAATAAAACACGAAAAATTTTAATTAACTTCTTATACACCTGGCGAGGGTGTATTCTTTGCTGATTATTACAACCCCTAAAAATCGCACGACGTTACGCCAGTAATGTCACGAGTCGTTATATCGTTGATAAGTCGGTCAACGTGGTGACGTTATTGGAAAAATGTAGCTTGTAAAGAGGTTTGCGCATGATACAGCAATATCGTAGCTGGAAGATAAGGAAATCGGCGATACTGAAATTGTTTAACGTTAATGGACAAAGTCGCGAGTTTATCGCGGAAATGCAAGTTTGACGTATAAAATAGACGTACGATCCAGCAGCGAGACGTACATCTTTCACGAGATGTACTTTTCTCCTTTCACGAGAGCTGTTTCAACTTGTAAATTTAACACCGGGGACTTTAGATTTCCCATTTAAGAAAGAAGAATTTCGTCCGAACGAAATTCTGTAAATCGTGAACGATTTAAAATTATATCAGCGCATCTGATCCTGTTGTCAGATAGGTAACAAAAACAGTTTAAAACAGAGGAATATTGTTCGAGTGAAGTTACGATCTTTTCATCGCGCTAACTTTGTGCGAACTTTGGACTTTCAGTTCAAAATGGAAGAATGTCGTTCAAACGAAATTACGTCGTATGCATTATTTGTATCTGTGATGACATATGTTAATGTATCTAGGGTATATGTGTAGCTGTCTCGTAAACTTTAGACGTTGAATTTAACATCGCCGAGAAGTGTCGTTTCGAACGAAGCCACGCAAGACGATTCAATGTTACTCTTATTATTTTCTATTATGTGTACCGTGTGCATTGCGCGCCGCTTGACGGCCCGATACACACGGGCTATTCCGAGAAGCTGGCGTTGTTTTTATAATTCACGTCTCCCCGGCACATATGGAAATATCGTTCTCCGAGTTCGTCGCGGCACTCGCGCGGAATTGCGGGACAAAGTCGATGGTCTCGAGAGCGACGAGGAACGTCTCGAGGAATAAAACGCCTCGGCTGCCACTCCGGCTGCACAGAGAAAGTTTCTCGCGTCGGATGGGTGAATTTCACGTGGAATATCGTTCGACCTCTCACGCACGGTAGCATCGTCGAGAATACAATTCCTCCTTGAATATTTCAGGTGCTTCTCCTTCATCTCGGAAGATCAACGTGCAATAAACGCGTTAAACATTTATGCACGATGGACCTACTTGTCACTCGTCCACCCACCCACCCGCTTACGCGGACCTACGTGTGGACGACGCGACAGCTTCTTGCAACTTTACTTTCCAGATCATCCTTGACGTCTGTTAAGTGACTGTCTTTCAGAATTATTATTACATTCTCGTCTTTTGCAACACCGTACGCACGTGTATACGATCTTTCACTCGGTTTAAAATTGGACATTCCAAGTAAAAAATGAAGGATTTTATTGACATTTTTAATTAATTCGTTGATTTAATTAATTTCGTCGAAGTGTACTAGAGATTTACACACATGATTATAAGAATAATTGTGAGAATATAAATAATTATAACAATACCTACGATAATTTAGTAGATCTAGTTTTTTCTTTTAGTTTGCAGATTTTTAGTTTACATCTTTGTAAAGATTCCGCGATCTTTCGCTTCCATTACACAGATACAAGAGACGTCGTCATTTCCTCAAACTGTGTATAATTGTTCTTCTTCAAACATTTGAAATTTGATAAATGTACGTAGACCTCGGTGACTGGCTGTGCATTTGCGGCGAATATAAATGCGACGATGTATAATGATATTGTAATTACAACAAGTAGTAATTTAATAATATTTATGAATTATCCAAAGTAATATATTTATTGGAACACGTATCGAATAGAACTCCAAGCTCAGTTTCTTTCCTTTAGGGAAACAAAATACCCTCATGCAAATAATGTAACAGCGTCACAATCGCAAAATTATAATAAAAATTCCCCCAGTTTCTCCTTCTGTTAGCTGGATTATCGTCGATCGTTTGCTGCAAACCAGATCTGTTTGAAATTCTACCGTTTTTCTTCGGACGGAAGGCGAGTGTGTTCGAAATGGAATCGCGTGCGTAAACGCGCGCGATCGCTATCGCGGTCGAAATTCGTGCTCGAGCGCGGGAGATTCGTGTTCCCCCGTTTCCCCAATTTGATCGGCACGAGGAGATAAACCCGGCTGGTCCATGCCTAAAAATATTCGGCGTTGGCGTGAATATAAAGTGTCAAGGGGACGTTCGCGATTCGTAGCCGGCCGCTAATAACGTGTCCTCCCCCCCCCTTCCCCCGAAATGTTCCCGCACCACTCGAAAATCGCCCCTTCGATTTCGCTCCGAACAAACGGAAAACAAAGGGAAATGGAATCGTCGTTTGCCGTTTCGGTCGAAAAGCAATTCGCGGTACGTGCCTTTGCAACCATCGCTCGTGTGAAAGAGAGAGAGAGAGCTGTTGGCAAGAATGCAAAGTGTCGTTTCAACTAATGTTACTAAACAATTTTAGCTCTGTAATAGACACAGAAATTATTCTAGATAATTTAATTCTGACTTGACACACCGGTAATTTTCATTCAAGTTGTGTAGCTTGCGTATAATTTCAATTTCCAGTGACGAGTACAATCTTTTTATCACTGAAAGTGATTTTAGGGATAACCCAGAAAATCGGGCCTCTTCAGGTGCAACGCTGATGCAACGAAAATTAGCGATTGGTTGATTTGGGTCGCGTGATTCGCGAGGGGGCGTGGACTAGACCTCGCGTAGGAGTGGCGTTGTCTGGCACTGAGTGATCGCGCCTGTAATTTGTTTTCTATCGATTCAAATGTTTGTAGATCAATAAAATTTTATGACAAAAATGTCGTCTTCGTTTCCTAGCACGGAATCGTACTGGGCTACAAGTCGTGCAGTTTTTTATTATAAGGCTGTTGGAGATCTCAGAATTCTAACGAAGAAGATCGTCACTTTTGAGATACTCAAGAAACGAACAGGCATCTGACACAGGTGAAAAACACTCGTTAGGATAGGAACGTTGTGACTATTTAACAAAATTGTGTTTCATATTGTACATTCAATGCATTAATTTTAAAAAATCTGTACAACCAAATAAAGTTTCAAATTTTCATTTCAATCATTAAATTGAAGTTTGTTAAACGACACTATCGCGATTCAACTCTTTTCTCTCTGACGAGTGAGCAATACGGATAAGCAATGTTTCACTACAGACTTTAAAAATCTAAATCATTCGTTGCCAAAGCAATTGCTGTTTCTAGTTATGTAAATCGTACAGTTAGTCGACGACGCTTCCATTTCACCGTACCAGTTAAGGACAAGACAGGGGAACTTACGTAAATTCAATACACTTCCACACAGACTCAAACAATCCAAGACGTTACACGACGACTTGATACGAATGCTACAAAGTTAATATCAGCAATTGAGCGCGGCATGAATAGGACGAACGAACTTGAGTCGCTAATGGAACGTAACTGAAGACCACAATGAACGCAAATGGAACGTTCACCCATCCTCTGTCCTCTGTATATCACAGAATTGACCTCTAAAGATGATTCAATGACGGTGGAAATCATTCAGCCTCCTCTCACGTCTTGCACGTCTCTTTTCAATCGCGCAAACGTTCTGAAACATCTGTCAGGTGATTTGTCTTCAGCGAGCGCAACGGTATTCTCCATTCTATCGTTGCCGTATCCCTCGATTTATATAAAGAAACGAGTATTTATTTCGAAAAAATAATAAATTGTATGTTAAAAATTAATGTTTTTTTCATTTGAACCTCGATTTCGTTTCAGCCTGGGAAAAAGACACGTTAGTGTCTTAGCAGAAAATCTTTCGTGTAGAATTGAGATAAGAAATCATTCTCTTTTTCGTCTATTATCAACTTTATTGATAGCAGCGTTATTTCGAACAAGAAATCACGCATTCCTCTCGAGGCTGAGAAATTGTTTGACGATTCGAACGAATCGGAAATTCAATCAACACCTACGAACTTGTACGAAATTTATACGAACGATAGTTTTCGACAAAAAATATTTGATACATGTACTTTTTCTTATTGATCATCGTCCAATCCTGAAAATAAGAAAATATTAAAAATTGAGATTTCCCTTAAAAACATCAATTCCCTTCGAAACACCTGAATTTGCGTAACGTGAAAACTGCGACGACAGTCAAGATAACGAGAGCGATGAAAAGAGCACGGGCAAATTGAAAGCCATCAGCTGTAAATCAAGTTTCATCAAAATCGAGGCGCGCAAATTCCCTCGCCGACCATTTAACCGTGAATATTTGAAGCAATAACATAATATTCAACCCCGGAGAGTACGAAATACCAAAAAATTCTACAGCGCACGAACACCATCGATCCAACCGTCTTGCGTTCTCTCCGTTTCGCCGACGGACGTTCGTTTTTTTCTCCCCCGACGGGCAATACGCGCCCGTGTCTTCCGTCCGGCAGATTTATCGCCAACACGTGCGCGCGCGGTTTAATCATTGATCAATTAAAATTTCTCATAAAGCATCGCTCGGCGATAAAGCTCTAATTAATAATTCGCCCGGTTCCGAAAGGGTTCATTTAGTTTAAAATCACCGCGGCGATCTCTCGAAATGCTTTTTCTCCGCGCGATCCATTAATTATGACTGTACAACAGCCGTGGATACTCCGCTCGCGGCCGGCCGGCCGGCCGTTCTTCCCTGTTGCCGTTTTTAATTACACGCGAAAATTTCGGCGGTGGGCACCGCGCGCCCGCGCGCGGACGCATTCGGCGCGAATGACGTGATTAATTCCCGCGAATGAAATTTTCACGCGCCGCGAGATACCAGGCGTGCTCCGCTCCAACCGTAGGTTCACGCCCGTATCGTAACGCCTATACCGAGGGACAGTAACTAACCGAACTAACCAACAACGACGGCGAAAAACGATGATCGATGTTTCAAACTGTTACGACGTTGTAAAGCAAAAGCAAAATCGTACGATGATCCACTACCAAAGTGGTCCAGAATGACCAATTTATAATTTTTGTGTAGAAATTTTATACATTTTATACGTTTTATATATTTGTAACAGTATAATTTTATATACTTTATATATTTGCAACAGTGTGTTATTGGATACTCGAGTAATTTTTACCAGATTATACCGAAGATGGAAGCTTGTGTTCTTTACTGTATTATTAACTCGTACCTTTTTATTTTCTTTCCTACAAATGCACATATTATACTTTAGTTCTCTTTAGTATTAAAGTGTAAATCATTTACTCTTACAGTTAAGCGATGTGCATGTAAATTATTTTTCAAAACAATACGTAGTACCAGGCAACGCCACTCCTACTCGAAGTCTACCCCACGCCCCCTCGCGAATCACGTGACCCGAATCGACCAATCGCTAATTTTCGTTGCATCAGCGTTGCACCCGAAGAGGCCCGATTTTCAGGATTACCCCTCGCCAAAATCACTTTCAGTGATAAAACAATTGTTTCTTCCTCGAACCTAACAAACTGTCCGAGGAGGTTAATTTATCGTTGACAAAAATTCGTCGTCCGTAATGTATTCTCGAAATTCATCGACATTACCCTCACCGATTACGCCTTCGCGAGGTCGTTCGTCGTTCCGTTCACGTTCGCTTTTTTCACTTCCGACCATCCTGCCTGTCCTCCCTCATTTCTTTGGCCCTTTCTCTCCTCGTAATTAATTAAGAGAGTAATATCAGTAAGTAGGAGGGAGCCACGCGATTTATTCCGTGCGTTCGCACGAACGTAATCAACAAAGATCCATAGAACCGAGCTAAACGGCGAGTTTCTTCTACACTGCGTGCAACACGGTCGTATACAGAGAGCGAGTTATAACTCACGTTACGACTCAAAATAAATCCAAATGATGTAACAGCTCTTTATTAAGACGGATAAAGATTTGTCCGGGGAAAAAGATACAAGGGGGGAAAAATCATTAATATCCGTACCAATAACGTAACGTACTAACCTAGTAACTTTAGTTGCGAATTTTTGTTACAACGTAATAACTAACTTTGCACGTAACTTGTTCTTTGTGACTACAATTGTAATTGCCGTTATTGCGCAATAATCGTTTTAAATAATAAAGTACTTTTTATACGTCTACAGGAATTTGAAATCCTGTGAAATAGAAAACTTGGAAACGATTATGTGCAAATACAACGTGTAAAATGTTTAAAATGTACGAGTATTCTGGATCGACAATGTTCGTTCATTTCTACTACCCTTTCTGCATTATTTCACGTTTTTAATTTATATTTTTCAATGGTGGTTCCGTCGCGCTTCAAATCTTTTACCCTCTGAAAATTTGCACGTGCGTGAACTAGCCTGTGGACTTTTATACAAATTCATATTTTTGGGAATACAATTAAAAAAAAAAAAAAATAGAAAAAAACATTATTTCACGTGATTAATATCAACAGAAAGCACTGTTCCTTGTACGTTTCACGTCGCGCTGTGAAATTTCACAATTTCAAAGTTTCCAGTAAAAATCTAATCTCATGAGAATTTTTAACTTGAATTTTCGTGTAATTTTCAACGTTTGCAGTACTCGATTGGAATCGCCGAGGATCGAATCTAAATCTTTCTTCGTCGAATGACACTGTGTCGAACGCAAAAGCTACAGTCACAGTCTTTGGTAAAACTCTGTTCGCAATGGGACAACGTTATTCAAAGTTATTCCTCTAAAAAACCAAACAAAACAAAAACTTATTCTTTAATTTAACCTTGTTTCGAGCTACGGGATCTCGCGAGCCGCATTTGTACTGCGAATTACGGCCCACCTAGTATAATACGTGTACGTATCTACGTACATACGCAGCATGTACATCCGTGGTTACGTGCAGCGCGAGAGATAAACAAATAGCGGAGGTTAGCTGCGAGAGTGGAAAATAAATTTTCCAATATTATTTTCGCGTTCGTTTGCGTTTTTTTCGGAATTATTGCATCCCCCGCTGCCCCCCTTTTCCCCCTTCTGTTCCGTTTCTATTTTCCTTTCAAAGATATTTGCATCTCCCAGAGAACTGCGCTCGCCGTTAAAAAGCTCGGTTAGCGACGTATACCCACGGATTCTTAACTGATCGTTAAGAGCTAACGACGCAAAGGAGATTTTACTTCCGTTTGCCATTTTCGTAGTACGAAATAAACTAGAGTTAAACTGGAGAGTTTATTTAAGGACTTGGAAGGACGTGTGGGATTCTGAAATGCCCGAAAAGTAAAAAGACACAGGTGCAAGTTGGCTCTGAAACGTGCTTCGGATTCTAGAAATTCTTGGAAATTCGGACGTTCGTTTCGTGTCTTGAAATACTCTCGAAACCTAATTGTAAACGTGGGTAATAACTCTTAAAATACAAGTAAACTGAAAATATAAATATCCTTGATCCAGTAATGAACGAGAAATTAAATATCTGAATGTATTACGGAAGTGCTGTTCCGATTCTATCTGATTTGTTTGAAGTGAATCAGAAGATGCATGTGTGCAATTGGTTGTGGCTTGTCAACTAGTATAATTGTACATAGAATTAGATACGAATTTCCCTTGATATTAATTAAATGACTATAAAGTGATTAAAAGTTAAATTTGGAAATTTTTTTATTCACAAGTTATAGCAAGTTTCTATTCAATTGCAAGTGAGAGTCGTACATTATACAATAATGTTTTATAGTATCGCCTAACGTTACAATCACTTGTCGCATGAATTTTCACTTATTAGAGTTATATTTCAAAATTGTAAATCCCTCTAAGCTTCTTTGAAATTATGTATCGAATACATAATTGTTGTACAATAGTTAGAAATCAGACTAATCTGCTGTATGTTAGAAAAATAGATATTACAGATGTTCGTCTCCATAACTGTACTCACGTGTTACAGAATAATATAATATACATGCGTGTTAAATTGACGAGGATCGATGTGTTAATTTACAGTTCCATCATCGTAAAAAAACAGCTAACCAGTATAACTCCCACGATACGTTTTATAAGTGACAAAAAAACCAGTGGCGCGATAAAGTTGCAAACGAAGACGTACTATTAATTACGATGCAAGACAGAAGAGCAGATTCGCTGATAAAAAAGAAAGAAAGAAAGAAAGAAAGAAAGAAAAAGAAAAAAAAAAAGAAGAAGGAAAAGAAAAAAAAACTAGGGCAGTTCCGCCAGGTTTCAGAATTTTTGTTCACAGAAAAGTTACTCGTCCAACTTGTTGGCTTTTTTCTTCCGCGAGAGTGATTGCTATTGGGCTTCTTACCGGGAAATATTCCGCCACTCTGCTGCCTGTGACGGATGGAAATTGAGGTTTCATGTTCGACGAACTCACGAAAAATATTAATCGTTCTTCCGGCAACGTTCGAGCAACGTGGACGCGTGCGTGCAAAGGGAAAAAGTAAATAGTCATAACCAGACATTTGGTGCAGTTTTCGACGTAGACTAATGGTTCTAGCGATCATTGAACTACCAAACGAATACCACCCCTGTGTGTGTTTCACCCCTCACAATATAATGGGTATTGTTCGAAGAATATTTTCTGTTGATCGTTGTTACATGCCGTCCCGAACAGAGCTTTGATTCTAACAATTTACATGAATAAATGTGAGAATGTGTTTCGATAAATAAACACAGAAATAAACACGAGTATCGATAATTTCAACGAGAAATTCGAATTTCGTTACTAGACTGTGAAATTTTATCCGTTAATGAGAAATTTTGAAACGAAAAAAATTCATGGAATCACGCAGATGTTATAGGTATTTGCTTTATGTATGAAATGTATATATTGGTTGTAATTTTTAGCAAATGAATAACGCATATTTCTGCGTAGATCTCACGTCTTTGGATTTGTTTGAATGGCAAAAATATGAAACTGTGTAGAACCGTCCAGAATTTGAAATCGTCTTGCCTTCGAATTATATAACTCGTTTGGGGACGATGCAACAAACGATCTTTAGAAAAATTGTTCGAAACAATCGTGAGACGTAGTTCAAGTCATTTCTGGCGTTATCAACCGCTGTGCGAAAGTACGAAAAGCATGGGATTTTTTCAGGAGAAAGATCTCAAACATGAGCTGCCTACAATGCGAGAATTTACTTTGTATTTATTTTACAACGGGGATATTCCATCCTCTGGCCACAGTCACCGGACTCGAATCCCATTGAGAATAAAACCACGATTCTAAGGACGACGTCGTTTTCCACGAGAGAAATAAATAAACGAAAGAGACACGTAATGTCAAACGTAACAATGTAATAATTTTAATGAAATATTAGATTTCTGTAAATATACCGTAATGTGCGAATATTGAAAAGTGAAATTCGACTCGAACATTCTTGTATTTGACAAATAAAATTTAAAATTAACGACGTAAAGATATGGTTATTTATCGCGATGAGAAAATACAGTGATGTCGCGAATATTACGTAATATTGTATAACATATTACATTATACAACGAGTATAATTTATACGATATTCTAGAGACGATGCGATCGGGAAACAATCGATCGCGCGACGAACGAAAGATTCTCGGATCTCAATTCTGGCGGGGACGGAAAGCGGAAGACAAATTCCATTGGAAGCGGAATGAGAAGAGGGAAGGGAAGGGAAGAAACCAGGCATGGCAACGAATTCCGCGACGAATGACTAGGCGACCGAATCGAGTTTAAAGTTTCGACGAGTCCTCCCCCACGAATGTTAAGTGCGTCTAACTAGCGTTTAACTCCCGGAAGGCGCGATGGCTCTTCCTTCCGCCAGATTAGAGCTGTCACGAAGCATTGAATTAGCGCCCCGTCAGTTTCCGCGTTACATGTTTCGCGACTGGTAAATACCACGGTTAACGTCCCGTTGTCGCGAGTTACCGCCTCTACCGCCGCCACCTCCCCACCGGGTTATTTAACGGGCCTTGCGAAATGTCTGCACGTCTCCCGCAGTCAACTACCTTTTAATTGAGACGCACCTGCGCGAAACTTCTGATTACAGCTGATGTAAACTCGTCGCCGACTCCTTACTTGTTACGCGCGTATTCAATTACGCCAGCCGGGTTTCACTCGTTCAAACGTTCACATTCGAAATCAAAAGGTCCAAAGACCGTCCTCCCCTGTCTAATTAGAGGGACCTGACACCGAACCGTTGAATTACGAACGTGCCTGGCTAATCTTGGAGGTAGCCAGCTCGAACGAACCAAAGTTATTGGACAACTTTGAAACTATACTTCGAGGCACCATACATCGTTTCCGAAGAAGTAAATTTTTTCTTCCTTTTTTCTTAGATTCGTTTTATCACTGAAGGTGATAAAAGAAAATCGGGCCTCTTCAGGTGCAGCGAAAATTAGCGATTGGTTGATTTGGGTCACGTGGTTCGCGAGGGGGAGTGGCGTCGTGTATCGATTCAAATGTTTGCATATCGATAAAATTTTATGGCAAAAAGATCGTCTTCAGTTGTTTCTGGGCCTTTCAGTGAGAGTCGCGCAGTTTTTTCATATCTATATACATGTGTGTATTCATCTGTGTGCCCTTACTTACATAACCTATTAAATCTGTGAATATTCATTTATATTATACAAATTTATCATTTTTTATTTATATCCATTGCCTAAAATATTCCAACGCGCGTATAAAACGCTTTTGTTGAATTCTTTTATGATTCGTTCATTCGTTAATTTAAAATAAAAATTCTTTGCTAGAAATAATCGCGCGCAACCGGTGCAACGACAGCGAATGGAAATGCCGAATAAACGTGCCGTTGTGTAATGTCACTGATTGCTGAAAGCATGCATTTTTTTTTTTATACGCACTAAGAGCGCATCTTATTATCGTTAAATTGCCACGCCTTTGCCACGACGAACGATAAACGTCCAAATATGCACGGTAGGACAGAACCGCTGCGGATATTATTAATTGCTCGTATCCCTCAATGTACACTTCCTTCCGACAATTCGAAAAACACGACGCTTGAAAATATCGATGCTCGATAAAATGTTTGTTGCTTTTCGCGACGTGGATAGATAGCGACGAAACATACGTACAACTCGGGTCAACATTGTGCGCAAACGCGTGTGACGTTCGAGCGTATTTCGCGCATATTTCGAAAGTAGAAAGCTCCGGGGACATTTAAAACCCATCTCTCGGGTAATTGCTCCAGACTCTAGGCTCTCTCGGCCGTTGCCGATTTTTCGTTTTTTTTTCTTTTCTTTTTTTCGAGCGCCAAAGCTTCAAGCGTGCGAATATCGAATTTAAAGTTGCGACGGATCGCCTATCCGCCGTCCCGTGCAAGTTGCAAGTTTCAGCTAGACACCGCTTAATTCGACGTTGTTCCGTTGCCTCGACGCCTATCGCAGTCTCAGTCAGTTTTCCAGTCGCGTCGCGCCTTGGATCAACTCCAATTATCGACTTTTATTTCGTGCCTTAAAATAACAATTGTTCGTCGTTCCTCGTTCGAGCGGGACGACGCTCTCTTCTTTCTCTTCGCCCATTCCCCGAGAATTCTATTAAATTTTACAAAACACACGCTGGCCTGGTACCGAGCATAAATCTTCCCCTTTCTTCGTCTTCTTCCTCTTTTTTTCTTTCTTTATATTTTCCTCGGAAACGGTGACGTTAACGAGAAACCGGTCGGCAAAATAATTTAACCATCTAAAACTAATTTCACACCGGCGACCTAGTTCCATCGCTTCCAACCATTTTGCCCGCCGAGCATCTTCAATGCGTCGAATAAGAATGAACTTTACGACGCGGCAAGAGTAACGTTGCCGCGCCATTTTTGAAAACACCCTAACGACATCAGCGACGCGAGTTATTGTAGTTTGCCGGTAGAGAACCGTTCTCAGATTTAATAAGGCTCTTCGCGGCTCCTCGAGGCCGACGACCATTGACCTGCGACCTCGAACGTGAAACGAAGCGGATGGGAGGATCGTGCGTGCGTGCGCAAGTTTTCTGTTACTTTCAACAAACAGACAAAGTTACGAAATTCAAAGTTTCGTGCGTTTCGGGTAAATTCGAATTTGAAACGGGGATGTCGACGTTGATTTTACGCGAACCGCGTCGTGTCGTATTTTATGCAAAGTCTCGCGATTTGATACCGTGTTTAACTTGCATCTAATTTCGCGTAACTTTCTATCCAGCTGTGAAAATAGATAAATTCGAAAATTCGATGCTTTGCGTATTTTAGTAAGTAAATTCGAAGCTGACGGAGTGTCGCGATTCGATGCTACGTGTAACTCGTCTATGCAAATTGTATCTAATTTTGTGCAACTATGAGAGTAAATGAATTAAAAAATCCGAGGCTCATATTTTGAGAGAGATACGCTCGAAACTGGCAGGGTAACGATTGAAATTTTCCGATTCTTATACGTGTATGAATTGTACTTATCAAGTATATAATAATAAATACCTGTACGTATTATAATTTCTACGTAACTCTGTGCAAATAGGCAAAAGAGACTAATTTCTCAAAAACTGCATCACGTCGAATTAAAGTAAAAAAAAAAACGGCCATCTACTTTCGACTAAAAAAAATCCTCGACACAAAACTTTTGAGCACCGTATCTGTTTGACGTCAGAACGTCATTTCCGCGTTATTATCGTTCACAAACCCAAATATACGTTCAGACGACACGTAACACACGCACGTGCACGTGCTAGCTGCGAACTAGAAACGGTGTGTCCAACCGCACGTCACGATCGTGCAACGCGTTCACGTACCGAGATTTTACAGGCAATTAGGTTGTCGTATCTTTCGCGAGCAAAACCGGTGACGTCTGTTTCACGTGTTCGACCTTTTTTTCCCCCGCCCCTCCCCCCCCCTCCCATCGCTGTTTCTCTCTTCCTCCCCTTTTTTTGTTTTTTATTTCCGGCCCTCCCCGTTGCCAAACGCCCCCGCACCGGTTTAACAATTTATCGAGAGCCGTAAACCGTGAAATAGATTGTCGGTCTTCTAGAAAATTGCTACTACGGTGTATTCGATTGAAAGTTTTGTTTATACGCGTATCGCGAAATCTGTTTGTTCGAGAAACATGTTTCGCCGCACAATGCCGGCCGTTTGACACGCGCGGAAACCTCGCCGAGGAAATTGAACAAATCTCGACGGTGTGTGGCGGCGAGGGGGGAGTGAAAAACGGAAAAAAAGGAGAAAAAGAGGAAAAAAAGAATTGAAATCTACGGCCCAACTACGGTGGACCTCGGCGAGGTATTCGGCGCGTACGTGTCATCATTTTTTAAAAATTGTTTTCATTTGTACGCGCCTATCTGTGCATCCTTTTTTTTTTTTTTGTGAAGGAACACGGTAGAAACGTATTTATTAAACTCGCAAATTGGCGGCAATTGTACTTTTCACGCGTATCGATCGATTCGACACACGCGCCCGCTGCTGATCGGCTTTCTATTAAATTACATACTTCGCAGTACGTACGTGTAACGGGAATCCTAAGTTTCGTGAGGAAAATTCGTTACTTTTGATGAAAATGAGCTCGAAACTGGTATTTGCCCACGTGATATTGATAACCAGGGTATTCGAATTAAAACGTAGAATCCGAAGTAGAGCACGAAGCGGAATCACCGAAATAAATTTCTACTTCGATTTCACCTTTTTCAGTTACGTTCGTAAAAAAAAAAAAAAAAAACACGAAATTGCATAAACACGTACAATCTATTAATATAATTCTAGGAATTATATCATATCTGTCCATTAAACATAATTTTCTCTCATAAAGTTGTGGATGATCGTCTCGAAAAGAGAGACTATTTCTGAGTACATAACGTGTATTTTATAGAAACAGGAAAATAGATCACAAGTAAGTTTTGCACGCACATACGTTATTTGTCATTTTTCATAATTCGACCAATTTGACCAGCGTCGTCAAAGAATATTACGAAATTCCAATTTAAATTCCAGGCACCGCGTTGATGAGATATTATTAACGTTTATTAACGATATTTTTACATCGTTCCCGAGTTTGAACAAATTTTAATTAAATCACGCTTCAAATGTTAACATATTCAAAATTAAACGAAGTTGAATTTGTATTCTTTCGTTCGCTAGAATATATGTTTCAACGTATGCGTGAATTTAAGATCACAGAACAATAATGATCGAAATACCGCGTTATTCGAACATTAATAAGCAGATTGCAGATTTTTTTTGTGTTTTCTGCCGTTTTCATATCTTTGAAATAAAACGATATGTTGAAACATATAAAGCATGAGAGAGTTCTTATTTCAATATTCATGATACTTTGATGAAATTTTACATTAGACGTTTCCTTCGAATGTTACGAACTACGAGCGAAATTTACTTCGTCTACTAAATATTGCAATGAGTAGTGTATATACAACTATGCACAAATATATAAAAATCCACAATCTATCAAGAAGGATCACTTTCCCTTGAATACGAACGTATTCAAACATATTCATCGAAATGATACGTCAGAGATTTCTTCCAACTGTTTCTTACACGAAGGAACAAACGAAAACTAACGAAACGTTTCGTTTCATACCTGGAAAGGAGTAAAGGAGTAAAGGATTGGGATGCAACTCCTGTTTCGAAAATCCTGTCCGTCAACATATATATATCGGAGAAGATCCATCTTGTTTAAGTCTTCCAAATCCCCGATTCGCCGAATAAAATCAGGCATTTCGCTGTCATCGCACGGTAACCTCGTTCGGTTCATCTCCACTTCTTTTTTCCTTTTTTCCTTTTTTTTTTCCCTCCCCCCATCAAATTCATTCGGAACAATGGTCCCCTCTTTAATCCGATGAAGCTAACTGACTGTCGTACGCGAAACAGTTGGAATAAACTGGACGTGGAGCTTGATTTTACGAGCAATCGTATAAATGTACACAGCTGAAACGCGAAACCGATTAAGAGTAACACGCCTGAATCCGAGTACACTTTGATCGCAATTCGAGTTTGCTGCTCGTGTAATTTTTTTCTCCTTCGATGTTGTTACGTTGGTCCTCGGCGGAGAAGAATAAAACGACACGTTGTATTGCGTTTTTTACACGTTTGCTACGAAATATTATGTATAGTACTGCAGTAGTCGTCGTTATTACAAATATGAAGCACTGTTATATATAGTATATTATACTATGTAGTATATTAATATATATGCAGTATATGTGGTATATATAGTTATATTATTAAATGTAAATGCAGAGAATTCTTGATCGTACATTATTCATACGGCATGGAAGGTTCAAGAACGACGCGCGGAATATGCAAGCACGATTTCTTTCTGCTCTTACGTGGCGCCAAAAAATAGAAAATAGATAAATAATCGATCGGTAAAGAATTTGCACGAGAGCGAAAAGAAGAAAAAAGATTGTACAGAAGCCGACAAATGAGGGCAAGAAATGTACGAAAGCCACGATCTATTCTATTTTTCACCTGGATCAGATCGAGATTCAATCGAGCCACTCTAAAGTTAGACCGATCGATTTCATTCTGCAAAAATTTTAAATTCAATTTTAGCGATCGAAGCGACGTAAAAATATTTTCGTAAGAAAGGAACTCGGAACTATGAAAATAGACTTTAAAGTAAGTTCGCGCTATGAAGTTTACGAACTGAGGATTGGTCTCACAGAGTTGTAACAGTTCTTCATCGATCGTGTGAATGCTTCTCTACAGCCATTATATATATATATATATATATATTATTTTATCACCGCTCTCATTGAGAAGCTTCAAAATTGGGTTCGCGAGGCGGAGGTTCGGCTCGAGAGCGACAAAGATGGACCCGATTTCGAGAATATTCCGAGCGATCTCGAGGAGCACGAGGTTCGTGCATCGTCGGACAAGTTGATCGAGGCTTGAAAATTTAATAGCAAGGTCGTCAAAGTTCTGCGAATTTTGAAAATTTCAAACGTTTTGAAAGTTATTTAAGAAGTTTCGAAAGTCTTGAAGATTTTACGCGCAGATCTTGGAACTCGTGATTCGAGATTCGTCAAAATTAACAAAATAGAATCTTCACTGACAACGCTTAAATAAATGAAACTAATATCGAACTGTATTCAACGTGATTTTAATTTTGTCCCAGAATAATTCTAAAGCGTAACAATAAAATAATGTATATATATATATATAATATAATGGCTGTAGGAAAGCATTCACACGAAGCATGCACAGAAATTCGTAATTCATTAATTGCAACGGAATATATAACGGAACGGAAATGGAACTCGCAAACTGCCAGGACCGTTGTGTGGAACGTGCGAGAGACCGATCTCTTTATGAACGGGGGCGTTACAAGTCCGTGGTCGATCGCGATTCGCCTTGAATCCGAGCTTTCACCCCGTTCTTATCGCTTTATTCCCGATAGTGGAGAGAGTCCACGGTGGGGAAGGGATCGATTCGACCGGACGATTGTGATTCTTTTCGCGGTTCAAGTTAGATATCAGAGAGTCGAGGGAACAGCTGCCTGACTTCGTGCTGTGAGGCTGATTGCACGCCAAAGATATCGGATCTATCTTCTTCCTGCTGCTCCGTGGATGGCGGAGAATAGCGGAGGAAGCGAGAGAATCGAAGGAGACGATCGGCAATCGGAGGTGTTTCTCCGTACGTGGCTCATTTCGGTGTTGTTCGTTCGGGCGTTCGTTTACGCAACGATTCAAACCCTTTCGTTCGCCAGGTTATTTCGGATTTATCTCTGCCAGCGAGACGATAAGTGGCAAGTATTTAGACGCTGATTATTCAGGATGTGTTGTTCATTGATACCGGAATTATCGATGATCAAAGTGTGAAATTTGTGCTACGAAATTAATTTCATTCGTACATTTTACAAAGAATTAGTCAAATCTGCAAAATTTCCACGAAAAATTACGAATTAATTGTTTTGGCGGTTCCGTGCGAAAAATAGGAAGAGAAACAAAAGTTTTTATTCCACGTTTAAATTTCAAAAAAACTCGCCGCTCTAAATCCATGAAATGATATCCTGCAAGATACGAAATATTTTTGGTGAAAGGAAACGAATCTTTTTCGAAGTGTCCGAGAATTGTCCCATTTCGATAAAACGTCGTATTTTTTATCGCGTCATAAACTTCTTCCAACGTTCACCGGAGCTTGAAGTTCCATTAATTCGAGGAAACAACAATTGAAATAGGTCGAACATAATTAACATTCCCTCATTGAGTCAAACATTGCCCCGCGATTCTTTCAATTTGCTGAAAATTACGACCAAGCATTCCGAAATATCCGTAATATCGAGTACAATTCGGCTTCAACCTCCTCAAAGTCCCAGTATCAGCCCCGCTAACCCGAACGAGTTTAAAGTTTAGAATCCATTGCGTCCAGCTGGAATAACGTCTTAGAAACGCAGAAATATTTCTACCCCCTCCCCGCCGCGCTGCTGGCAAGTGGGCGCGCATTGAAATTTTCAAAAACACACAGCAACGAGTTTCAACGAAATCGCGTTTCTATGAAGCGCGCGCGACTCGCCGGGCTGTCGGGGGCCGCAATCTTAAAAGTAGTTTCCACGTCGAGCGAGCGAGCGAGCGAGCGAGCGAGAGAGAGAGAGAGAGAGAGAGGAAACGCAACGTCGTTTCCTTCCGCATCCTTCACCCAGCCCTTTCAAACTCGCTCTGAAAAGAAATCTCTCAGGTGCCGTGGATACAACCCTTTCCCCCCCCCCGTCATCGGCCGCGTCGCTCGGCCCGCTCGTCTCTCGCGATTAAAGGCAAACGATTCCTAATGCGTTTACGACCCTTTAAAATTTGCATTGAAACATTTCATCCGTCCGCGGATAAACCTGCGAGGCTCGAGGCCCGCCCGGGCACCGAGGACGAGATACGCGGGGATCTGAATTCCTCGAACAGTCGGCTCCTCGCTCAAAGGGCCCTCGGGTCAGAGAAAGAAAACGGAAAGCTCTTTTCACCGGAGCCGGAGTAATCCACTAACGGCTGATACCGTTTCAACAGCCACAGAACCGCCACGCGCGTACGCGTGCATGCCTGCACGCGACGTGGACGTCGCTGTTGAAATTCAACGAGGATCGGCCTAGACGGGCCGAATGTTCGATCATGTCCCGTCGACCCTTCGCGATCCCTTTCGTCGACGTTGGAGAGATTCGGGAGTGTTAAATTGGAATAATTTCGATTGTAGTTTCCGCCAATGCTCCGGTTTAGTTTGATTTTGCTTTGTAATTTCAGTTTGCGCGGAACGTAGAACACAAAGTATCACGATCTGGGGTAAATTGTACAAGTGTCGTTTGTAACCGCGAATTTCAAAGAGACGTCGACGTTTCTTATGTTTCTTACGTTCGAAATTATAAATAAACCGTGGATTTTCATGCATTTTAAGATTTTTACGAACACAACTAGAAAAATGAAGTACATACTGTGCTTTCAATTTCCCATAGATGCATAAAAATCCGCAGTTCACTTTATTCACCAGAAAAAAAATTTCACTCGTTTAGAAATTTTGTAACGAATGTAAGAAACATCGCCAGTATTTTAGAAATTGTCCAATTTTAATCAACAATATTTTAGAAATTGTGCAATTCTAACCAACAAACTAACAAAAATCCACGAAACGTCAAAAACAAAAACGTCTTCTCTCTCTCTCTCTGCTCGAAATACTTGCAATGACTTTCGTTGCATCGTCTTCGACCACCGCTTTGCGCGTGTGAAAACAATTATCTCCTGAAAGTCAGTTTCCTTCGGGGAGGGAAATTTCCTATCCCCGTGCAAATGGTTGGCGAGTCGTTTCGTCTGAAATCTGTTTCAATAGAAATATGCCGACTGTGGTAGAACACGTTATTTTACGTTCGAAAATATATGAAACACGAATATAGAACAAAACTTGCTCGTTTCCAAGAAAATTGAATTCGAATATTCATCGAATGTGCAACGTGCGAGACCCAGCTCCCGACTAAATGTGCTTCGATCTCGATTTTCTCGAAAACGAGACCTCAAACGAAAAATGTCTCGTTCTAGACTTGTTTAACACGTAACGGAAGTTACTTGCCGCAATTGACGTACAATTCTTCAAGTAACAGCGTGGAGCTTAGTTTAAAATCAAGCGCGAACGGAGTGAAAATGTAAAGAAGCGGCTGGATAAGATTGTTTAAACAAGTTTGCTTTAAGCTCGAAATTACCTCTCGACTTTGATTCGAGAAAATTACCCGCCGCAATTTTTCCGTTCGCTTTTCCTCCCTTTCTTTTTCTTTTTCTTTTTCTCTTTTTTTTTTTTTTTTTTTGGTCCACGAGTTAATTCGAGAAAAACTCGAAACCGCGAAACTTGTGAGCGAAAACAAACACTTGGCGCTCGGTTTCGACGAAAAATATTGTTCAAATAATGGAACATGTTTCATTTACAGCCGTGCTTCTTCTTTTTTTTTTTTTTTTTTGTCCTTTATTTATAACGATTCTATGAATCGCGCAGCGTTACCCGATGCGCCGCCTGATAAAACGTAAACAACATTTCTGGCCCCGTATTTATTACATTTATGCGTCGTCTGACGTATTTATATTATCATTTACATACGCTCGCCCTCCCTGCTTGTTTTCCCGTTTCCTCCGCACCGTCCCGAAATACAGCAGCTCAGCTACGTTTTATTCATAATTTCGTCCCCCGCTCGAAAAAGGAAAAAAAGAGAAAAAAGGAAAAATCGATGGAAAACTCGGATTACACACGCGCGTGTACCTCCATTTTTCCATCCTTTTCTCCTTCTGTTCTCCCTCTTTCCTCGCCAATTCGCTTCGCGTTTAGTCCATTAAAATTTTAAAAAAACTTTTCATCGTACAACTGACAAGATTGAAATCCTAAAAAATTCATGGCGCGGAATATATTAATCTCGGCAAATTTTCATAATTCATCGTGCAGTGGGACGTATTTTATGCAGAAGTTACTTTTCGCGTAATATCAAATGGAAAGGATTACTCCACTTTTAATAATCTTCATTGTTACGCGCTTTGGTTAACCTCACTTACTTCCTTCCTGACGTGACGTCACCAAGTGAGGTTAACCAAGTAATGCGAAAAAGTGATAACCGTTCTTTTTCTTGTTTTCTTTTTTTAAACGAAAGTCATTTCAAAAATGTAACAACGTTATACCAAGAACGTGAAAAAAGCCAGATCAGAGAAAACAAAATTGCGATCTCTTACGAATCGCTGCTACGTGACGCAGTAACAGATAAAAACAGATGAAATCGTATTTCGCGAGAATAGTAAATCAATTTTGATGAAAAACATGTGTTGATATAAATGTACTAACGTACAATTTAAAATTTTCTTCTGCCCTTCTTCGTAAATGTATGTATTAAAGTTTGATTACGAGCGACAACAGGGTCCCGTTGTAATTCAAAATGAAATTTCAGAATGTCCCGCATGATGCGTACGATATCTTGCTAAAAAGATTCTATAAATATACACCTAAATTATCTAAAAACAATTGTTAGTTTCTCGATTTGAACTTGGAGGGAGCAGCTACAGTTAGCTAGAGTGAGCGATCTACGAATCGCAAAAAGAATTCTGCATCGATACAGATACCTTTCTGCGCATCGTTTAAGTTGATCCTTCCTTGGAGATTAATTCGATCTTTCTGTAGTAATTGTTCACAGATCAAAGCGTGCTCAAACGATTCACTAAATCCGTACGTGTATCTATTTCGGTACTTTCTTCGCTGGAGCAGCGAAATTGCAAGGAGAGCGGCGGTATCGCAACGGGCCAGGCCAGCGTCACATCAATAACGCCGGCAATTAGTTAATACAAATTCGCGGCCGTGCGGCCGGACCAATTTCTGCGGGTGCTCGCGAGCCTGATTCCCGCTGCCGCAGCGAATTCTAGATTGCTAACAAAATTAAGTCCCTCGGCGAGCCAATAGTTTCGCGTCAGCCTCGCGGTGTGAAATATCTCCCTGCTTCTCGCGCGTAATGTCTGGCTCTTCCGCAGAACCGACCGGGAAGAAAAAGGAAAAAGAAGCGGGAAAGAGGCAGAGGAAGAGGCAAAGGCTGAAAATAACGAAGATAAAAAAGCAAGTAACGAAACGGATATAACAGAGGGAAAGAAAGAAAAGAAAAGAAAAGAATTAAAAAAAAAGAGAGAGAGAGAGAGAGAGAGAGAGAGAGAGAGAAGAAAGGAAATGGCGAGGCATTAGCGAGAGGCGTGATTCCGTCACGGTATTCAGCATTTTTCAGCGCGATGGATATCGAGTTAAATTTAATGCAATTTCATGTTACATTATTCCGATAATCTTATCGCGCGTCATTGCCTATTGGACTTATGGAAGGGCTTTTATCTTCCGTCCGCTTGTACCCGCCTCCGTTGGTTCAGTTATCGCATTATTTCGCGCCCGATAGTTATTAATCGAATACCGATACAGCCCGAATAAATAGAAACTTCCGTTGAAATTGGAATTATCGAGCCGATCCGCGGGGTCTCGCGCGCTTTTTTTTTTTTTTTTCGCGAGCGACGAAGAATTGCGTTACTCTGATGGCCGATGCCTGTCGGCTGTCTCTCTTTTTCCCCCTTTCTCTCTCTCTCTCTCTTTTTTTATTTTCAATAGCAACCAGTTATTCCTGCGAATGACGAAGGTTTATCGAATCGAATTATTGTCGGAGCGGTTGTCGATCGATTTCGGAATTTATTTTTAAATATTTCATTATCAAACGCGGACAAACGCAGCGTTCTCTTTTTATTAGAATACCGAGCGTATTTGGGTGGGAAAGCATTCCGCGACAGAAAAACTCTGCTTATCTCCGATATTTATACAGACGCCAAGAGAGAGAGAGAGTCTGGCAGAATAATCTGTTGGTTTTAGAAACCGAATGGAAAAGGCAGCGCTATCCGGCATTTTATTATAAAACGAAAATTGATTTAAACGAGCTACCAGGTTTAATTTCGCAAAAATTTAAACCATGGAAGCTGTGAAACGTTACTTGTACAATCGTCCGAGATCGGAATACAATATTTTTGATATATTGTCAATTATAAAATAATAATTTCCTAGAAACTGAACGCGAGACGGCTTTGATAGTGCGCGTAATTGGATTGCGGATATTTATGCATTTTTAGGGAATTGAAGGACGTAAAAGTTTACGGAACGCGTGTACTAATATGTAAAAATATGTAAAGTGCCTAAAGTGGAGCAATTATTAAAATTATTAATATATGTATATCGTTGAAGTAGGGTAATTAGCAAAATTAAATATTTAATACGCGAGTTAAATTTCTGTCCGATGTTAGAACCAGCAGAGTGGTCGAGATGAAATCAACTCGAAACTTTTTTGGACGAACGACGATGTATTTTTAGAAAATTCAACATATGTAAATTCGTTGCGTTACGTTTTTATTGTACATTTCCTTTTGCACAAAGTTTTCAATTAGAAAAATTTCTTTACCCCTTACAAGTTTCAACGTCGAATTTCTCAATCGCGTTCGTAAAAACGTAAAGCTACGAAGTATACAATATAATTTCTTCTTCAAACGATAAAAATTGTTTGTTATGCTTTCGAGAATAAGAAAAATAATACAAGAGGGTAATAAAAATATTCTCTTTTCGAACTGCTATATACGGCGAAACTTTCCATTTCTTTCTTTACTTATTTCTCCAAAATCAATAATCTGTTACGACTTTCGCAACAAGAATACAAAATGTCCGATCTCTCTTGCACGTCTCGCTTCAATCTTCGTTCAAACGATGGATCATCGTACGCCTCAGCCATTCATGTGGCGGTGGCCACTACGACCTTGGACAGAGACGGTATGATATAACGTTGCCATTTCAAGACTTTATGCCACCCCGGTGGATGCAGCTTGGATCCGATCGTAAGGAAGCTCTCTCGCATCCCTCATCATAAATCCTGACTCCGTGTATTGATGTATGGACACGAGACGCGAGTCCGTTAAATCAAAGCGAGATGCATCACGTCCAGGGGCAACCAAGTAATATTTGTCTTATTCCTCGCTATCTTTCATCTATCCTGCGGCGGTGAATGTTGCAGAAGATCACTGACAGAGCACTGTTCTCGCGCTGCTACCGGTAAGCAGAGGGGTAACCCAGAAAATCGGGTCTCTTTGGGTGCAACGCTGATGCAACGAAAATTAGCGATTGGTTGACTTGAGTCACGTGATTCGCGAGGGGGCGTGGGCTAGACCTCGAGTAGGAGTGGCGTTGTCTGGTACCGAGCGATCGCGCCTGTAATTTGTTTTCTATCGATTCAAATGTTTGCGTATCGATAAAATTTTATGGAAAAACAGTCGTCTTCGTTTCCTAGTCGGAACAGTTGCTTTCAGTGAGAATCGTACAATACCTGGGGTTGAAAGCAATTCACCGATTTTAGCTGCAGTCCGTGTTTTCAGCCAAGGTTCCAGGCAGCTTTTTGTAACGCGTACGATAAAATTTGTAGGAGTAAATCAGAGATCTTTAATCCTTCATGGACGTCGGTGATTTAAACCGTTTGATGTTTTTCACAAATGACGGCACGTATATTGATTATGTACGTATAATCATAAAATTTGACATGTGGAGTATTACAGAATTCGTTTCTGAAGGGTTGATTGCACGTAAGCTATTCAATGTTTAAATAAACGAATGCTACTTGTTAAACAAATGAATTTTAAAATTTGTATAAAAATAAATTACAAATAACTAACAGTGGACACTTGTGTTTACATTTGTCGCAAATGAATCGATATTACAGTTTCGAATGCTCAAACATATTTGGTACACTGTAAAACAGGAAAACTACGAATATCGGAGATGAACGAGACTAAAATTCTCTCACGTTTCGGAATATGTTGCTTTGCATTTCGGTGGATAATTTTGACTGAAGAATTAAAAATTCTCTACAATTGCCGAAGACTAAATTTACCTAAAGGGAAAGACTGAAATTATCTCACGTTCCACAACAAGTTGCTCGACATCTCGCTTGCCTAACAGCTGCTGAATAATATTGATCGTTCACGTATCAGAATCAACGTAAAAACTCTCAATGCTCGTGAAAATTCTCTGCAATTGCCGAGGAAAAATTGCTTTCACGAAACAATGCGTTTGCGACGAGGAACTCTCGTTCCCCAAAAATTCTCCCCAACGTCTGACGCTCTCTCTCTCTCTCTCTCGCGTGGTCGGAGCTTCGGCAGACAATCGGTGATGATGACTGTGCCGTGGAATTAAGCTCGATCCCGTCCGTCAGGAGGGCGTCTCGACGTCCGTGACCATGCCCGCCAGACAGCTCTAGAAATTGGCGCGAGGCACGGCCGCGAGTATGTCCGGAAATGACGAAAGTCCTCGAGCGGCGGCTACGTTTAATCAGAATGGCCGGGCTCCGTATCGGGCGGCACGGTTCGCATTAGTTCTGACACCGGGAATCGCCAACGGGTACCGGTTTTCGTACCGAGCGAGAAGCGCCACGGGGGCGTTGGCCGCCGGCCAGATTGAGCTGACGAGCTTGGCTCTGGTGCGCGCGTATCGCGCGCCCACGTCTCCGCCAGGCGATCCTTTATGTCCTCACGGCGTCGCGGCCTGGAAACAGTCAGGTGGATGCGAATAATCCCGAAAGCAATTTGGCGGCAGCGTCGTTCAATCTACTCAGCTCTTCCTCTCTCTCTCTCTCTCTCTCTCTCTCTCTCTCTCTCTGTTGCTCGGTGTCTACTCTTCCAAGAGTGTAAGCGCGCGCCGTCCATAACCCCCTATCTCGCTTCAGCTCCGCGTAGCTTTCCTTTCCATATTCGCTGTGCTCGTGTCCGCGGCCCGGCGAATATATCGCGGAACGAGGCGGCGCTCTAAACGAGGCAGACGAGCTTCAGCCAGAAGGAGGCAACTTCGACATTCTCGAGTGAGACTCGAAAGTTGGTTTTAAGCCATTATTAACGGATAGCGGCTTTGATAGCCTGACCGCTCGAGAGTCGCTTCGACTCTTCTGTTCTTTTTTCGCCTGCGAGCACCCTTCGAGGCTGGCGAAATATATCTCCGGCCAGGCGGTCGTTCCATCTTATTGCGGAACGTGATTCGTTCTCCGATGGAAACGTACCACCTTCTTTTTCCTTTTTATCGCTGAACGTGATTTTAGCGGAGGTAAAATCACCCGAAAGAAAATCGGGCCCCTCTTTTTAGGTGCAACGCTGATGCAACGAAAATTAGCGATTGGTTGACTTGGGTCACGTGATTCGCGAGGGGGCGTAGGGTAGACCTCCTCTGGGTAGTACTTTTTATGGGAAAAAAGTCGACTTCATTTCCTAGTGAGAACAGTTGCTTCTGGGCCTTTCAGTGAGACGAATCATACTGAAATGGGGTACACGTCGTGCAGAGTCGCTTGTCTTTAAAGATGCAATCGTAACGATCGGATTTGTTAGGCCGGCTCCGTTGTCTTTGACGAAATTGTTGCGACGATTGTTTGGATAGCTGTTTGACAGCAGGAGGAGGATGGTGTCGATTAAGCGTGACGATTGACGTGGGTCTCGTGCTTGGTCTCTTGGCTGCGTTTAATGGAACACGTCTGAGAGGACGAGTTTCGTGGTTCGAGGGGAAGATTCCTCTCGTCTGCGCAACGTCCAGTCAACATTTAATTATTAGGAGAGCAAAGTTATCGAAGGACGAGCTATTTTCACACGTTACATCGCAGAATCTCATTTTTCGATTTTTACTACTTTGTTTAACGCCGACTATTTTCTCTCAATAGTCGAGACGCGGAGAAATGTCAAAAGTGCAAAATGCGCAAACTATTTTCACAGTATCGCATCGTAGATTCTCGTCTAAAGTTAGCCATTTTTTCTCTCAAAGTAGTTAACTTGTGAAAAACATTGAAAACGCATCCTCCGTTATATCGCAGATTCTTATTTTTAGATCTATAAACTTTATTTGACATTAGCTATTTCATCGCAACATAGATTCTTATTTTATCAATCTTTGTTCACGTTACACGTGTCACAGATTCCTCTCTAAAATTAGTTTGTGTTGTCTCGCTGATCGACTTACAAAAAAAAAAAAAAAAAACGTTAAAAGTGTATTACATCATCCTTGCCTTTACACCCACAAACTTTGCTCGGCGTGCAAAAATTAGCCACACTCCAAGGGATATTTACACACGCGGAAATCACGCGGAAGGCTGGAAACACTGTCGCGAGTCTCCTCGAACGAATCCTCTACGAAATAGGAAATCGCGGGCTGTTAAACGGCCAGAGTATTAATTACGCTCGATCTAACAATCGCGTTAGCATGCACGAGCAATCACCGCTCGTATTGTAGTTATAATATCGGAGCCAGACTCGAGCCTAAGTGGAACTTAACGTATCATTGAACGATCTTAACGAGGCAGACGAGCGGTTCCTGCTCGCCGGGAGGGAGGAAACTTCGGTATCCTCGAGTGCACTCCAAGTCCATCTTAGGCAGTCATTAACGGATCCACGGTGTAATGATACGTGCTTCAGCGGTCTGATCCCCACGAATGACGTCTCCACGCTTCTCAACGTTGTCCAATAACAATTAACAAGCAACCGCGGTCTCAATGGTTCATATGGGCACTCGAGTGGTAAACACGGTTTCAAAGGCAACGAACGACAGTCTTGATGGGCTGGAATATTCTACCGGCCAGACCGCCAGGCAATTGAACGGGACAGAACGGGACGGATTGCTATAATTGCGTTGGAATCTTTCTCAAAGGCCAGAATCAAGGAACGCTTGGTCGCAATCAGACGCCAGTTGGTTTTTCCAAGTTTGCACCAGATGTCGTCTGGGCTCGATTTCTGTATAGATTTCATTCAAAGTGAACGGATTGCGCAAGTTTTTGACGAAAGTGAAAAGCTAGTGACTCAGAGCACAGAGTCACTAGTTTGTAGAGTAGAATATCTGCAGGGAAATTTGGTCAATTGAATTTTCAGATACAACAGCCGCTCTTCGATGGCTGTTTAATTATGCGCGCTTGAATTGAAATCAAGAGGACCGTCATTTTGAGAACGTTGCAGTTTCTTTGGTGAATCTCGTACGTTCCGTCAGTATCGTTTGTCGTTTTCGGATAATCGTTGTTCGTAGCGATAAGGAAACTCGAAACAATGTTAGTGCGCGGGATATAATGGCTCGTATGTAATATCCACGAACAATATACACCGACAATCCGCATATACGTTACGCGTCCGTATCTTCAGAAAGCTGTCGACTATTCCTAGGTTATCTGCAGATAACCGGCAACCTCGTACGCGGACGCATAGTTGCATATAATTACCATAAATCCGTGCAGTTCCCCTCTGAATACACGCTTATCAAAAATCGTAAAAGTCGTTGTACATCGTGAAGATGCTTGAACAGACTACTCGAGTAGAAGAATTTGCAATTTGACCAAACGTGTCTGAAACATTTTGAAGTTCCACTACTGCGACGAGGTGTGGCTGTGACGACCGTGCGTATTTGTTCGAAATGATTGTTATCGTGGCAGTATTCGTCAAAGTTAAAGTTTATCAGCGCAACGGATAACATTTTTGTGACGTTCACTCTACGAAACGCATATGTTATTGGAACATATTCGTTTCAAATTTCGCGAAATCGAGTCTCTTAACAGTACAAGCACCGGTGAGATTTTCAACTTTAATAACCTATGAGAACTCTGTTGCGAGTTCCTAACAGAATTTACTGACTCCTAATAAAAGTTACTTGCCAAAGTAGTCTTACTTATTACATACAACGGATAATTTACGTGCTTTTGCGATTTCTGCGCAACACGCATTTATCAAGCACAGCTGTAATATTTTAACAGCTGTATATTATTCGATCCCTTCAATTTTCCCCACAAAAATCCACGGTCCAGTCGCAACACTGCCGATGAAATTTCAAAATGAATTCAAATACAAACCCGCGGTCGCTTGAAATAGTGGCAACCAAGTTTCATATATTGGCGAAAGGTGAGTTTAAAACTGTTCGAATCTAAAGCATTTACGCGTTCGATCACGGAAGACATCGATTTGCCAGACGTCGGATGGTTCGTTAAATATTTACGGTAATCCGGCGAAAAATGGGGGTTAAATAACGGGAATTTAAGAACGAGGAACGGAAAGTAATGGCCGTGATCGTTTCGCGTTTAACGATTCCATCGCGGCCTCAATATTTCATCCGAATCTATCGTGCTCGAACGGAGCATCGCGGAATAACTTTAACGAGCCAATCAGGCGCCATCAGTTCGCAGGAAGTTTAGCATTCCCGGGCGAGCCCGAAGGGGATCTTGAAAGCCTTATTACCGCTAGGGTCAGCCCCGTTAAGGCGGCTTTTGAAAATCTGATCGTGCTCGAACAAAGCGTCTCTCCCGGTTTCTCTTCTCTCTTCGTCTCCCACCTCACACCATTCTCCTTCTTCCCATATCGAGAAGCTCCGGCGCGGTTTCTGTCCAACGACACTATCGAATTCCGCGAGAATCCATTTTACTCGGCCTCGGGATCCCTCGCGACATCCGACTTTAATTTACCGTCGCGCCGTTTCTACATTATTAAGGATATTGGTTTCCCTGGCCGTCGCCACACTTGCGCAAGCATCGCGCAATATCCTGCCGTTAACGTACACTGGCCCCTTGCACCAGTGTCTCAGCCAGCTACACAGATATTAGCCGTGCTTAAACGTAAACAGAGACTATTACCGCGCGAAAGTGCTTGACTATTGGTCGACTCGTATCACTTTGTACCTTTGCGGGGGCGGCGGGCAACTCCCCATTGTCGGCGATATAGGTTATTGCTTCACTTTGAGCAAAATTGTTAGTTCTCGTGCAGATACTCGGCTCGAGGATTCGAACAGCGGGCTTTTAAAGCGACGCTGTCTCGCGTTTGTTGTTTATGGAAATTTGGAGAAATGAGGAGATTTCATCGCGGTAGTCTGAGGTCCAATAGCAAGACCGAGTAGAATGAAGTTATAATTTGGACTATTAATTTTTTATATAGTTTTGCATCTAGTTGCACAATCATCGAATGTATAAAATGTCGAAACTATAGTGAAACTCAGCTGCAGTCGCAGCTGTTGTTGTTCGTAATGAACATTTCGCAATTCCCACGTATATTTTCAAATTGGTCGATAAATTGACATTTCTCGCTACGGTGTCAGTGAAATTTCAACACAACGTTTCAACGAAAGTTCTTCCACGGCGAACGTCCAAATTTATTTCCTCTAATTATACTTTTAAACTTTCGGATGACGTGCCATCATAATTTCCAACTCGACAATTACTCACAATTTCGAACTCGATGATTGCTCGGGCGTGTTGAATTAAAGTTCCATCGATTGTCCTCTGGTTGGTGTAACGCGAGAATTTTTGCGGCGCGTCGCAACGCGGTTCAAGATTTTAGCGGCGCTATCACGTACGTTTCTGCTTTCACTGCGAATCTAATTAGCGTTCTATTACATGTATTACAATTTTCAGGCGAAACTCTATTATTTAGCGGCAGCCGCGAGCGGCTCACTCCCCTCGTTTATACATTAACGTAAAATTGCCTTGGAATACATTAATAAGTCTAACAATGGTATCGCATCCCACTAATGAAATTTTCCGTATTCCGGCCAACGTGCGGCAGCGACCTTCCTTATCGCATTCTCATCGCCGAGGAACATGCTTCAGAACAAATTCGCGCAACGCGTGTAATACTAATTGCAATACGGTTTAAGAGCCGTAAACTCTCCGCGACTTTTGACAAATTTTCGCGATAAAATGAAAAAAAATTTCGAATATCAATTCGAAAAGAGAAAATCACTTTTTAACTGCGATCATTTTTTCCCTCTGTTATTGAATCCTTTGATTAGTTATTAGATTTCAAAAATGTTATCACCTCAAACCAGATCTAAAAATATACGGAAACTGATCTAAGATACTGCTAAATTACTCACGAAAAAAAAAAAAGAAAAAAAAAAGACAGATTACCAACGAAACGCAATTGAGGCAAAAGAAAGAAGAACGCAAACAAAGTATTTGGCAAACAAAAGTATCCACCCGTTCCATTCGACGACGTCTCTCGTCGTTAACGGGCGCGATCGCACGCAGACGTTCCGAGGAAATTCGTGCCAATTCGCCGACGAAACTTCCCGCCGCGAAATCGGTCCAAGAGTTTTGCATCGTGTGTAACCATCCGGGGACCATAGACGGCGCCAAGGAGAGTAACGTAATCGGGGAGGCGAGCGTTACTCTGCAGCCCGGCTCGTAATCCTTTCGTACTCAATTCCGTGTAACATCGATGCAAACGGGCGAAGACAGAGACAGAGACAGAGGAGAGAGAGAGAGACAGAAAGGGAACCGGTCCGTCGCCGAAGAGCGACGTCAACGTCGGCCGAGGGAATCGGATCGTCGTGACGTCGGATTATTCTCTGTACGCGATGCGTGAAACCCTCGGGTCGGACGAACGCGCGAGTAATTCCGCGAGCCTCGGAGTATCAGAATGTCGAGGTTCGATCTGTATCGCCGTGTCACGTGGTGCACGCCGGTGTCATCCTCTCTGTTGCCTCTCGGTTTCGGGTTTAAGGTCCTTCTTAATGAGACGCAGCCGCAGCAGCAGCAATTTCCGGCTGGTAAAAATTGCGCGACACGCCGCGCGCCGCTTTCGCTCGTCGCCGGCAACTCCATCGAGGCGAAGGCAGGAAATTCAACGACACGCTCGAAATGTCTGCGGGTATTTTCATTCGGGTTTTGCGTTTTATCCTATCTATACTTTTTTTTACTTTTTCCTTTTCCTTCTCTTTTTTTTTTTTTTTTTGTAATTTTACGGTCGGGTTATTTCAGAGATTTTAATGCCTTTCAACATTTGTCTCTCGGCTTGTTTTCCCGCTATAATTGTCGCTATACTTGCGTGCGTATTATTGTTTTTTCACATTGTACGGCTGGAAATTAGTCGGATGGATTTGAAATTGAAGTTTTAATCGCGAGCGTTAAATATGGACGAGCGGGTGAGATGGGTTATTATTATTTTTTTTTTTCATTTTCATTTTCGTTGAAGCGTCACGATCGAAAAGAGAGTTATAATGAAATACCGCGTTTTGCGAAAGCGTCTGGTTGTTCGGATCGAAGCACGGAAAGGCTTTTATAATATTCGCCGGCCGTTTACGCTCATGCGGAAATTTCCCCGCGAATTTATCCGCGTGCCGGCACAATACGCCCAGGAAATATAATTAATTCGAAATGTAAATACCTAAACGCGGTTACTGTTCTATTTTACAACTGATGCGAGAGTCGTTAACGCTGAACGAGAATACGCCCCGGCCCCCGTGCGCGGCGTAATGCACCCGGCTCGATGCAACTAAAAATCCACTCTCGTTCGTCTATTTCGAGAAATAAAGTATTCCGCGCGTGCATGCGTGAGAATCGTTCATTGGCACAATAACCAAGGATGAATATTTGAAGCGGAGTAACGCGATGGATCGTCTGACGCGATCGTCCAATTCGCAAAGTGCATTTCCCGCTCGATATGCGCGAAACATTTCGATAACGATCGTTAATAACGTTGATCGCTGCTAATCTACCAAGATTATGTCCGGCAAGCATCGTTTGTTTCGTCGAAAAATTAACGCCAAAAATTACAGGTCACAGGTCTTGAAAAAATTCACCCGACGAGACACTTTTTTCAACAAAATCAGAGTACAAGAACGAGTATGCTGATAAAAATATTATCGTCCAAAAACGAGACGAAACGAGAGTAATGTATAATCAACGATTACACGGCAAAGAGAAACAGTTTAATTTAATTTGAATTTACACTGTTTCGAGAGATATCACGTTATTATTAATCGTTGTTGTGCAGATTAATTTTTTAATTACAAGTAAATTATTGTCCATTAATATCGTTTATTATTAAGACACACTTACGAATATTTCGCTTTTTTTTTTAGCTTACGCAACTTAAAATTTGAGCTACAGTAACAAACAAAGAGAGCGGAAAGTATAAAAATATTCCTAGAAAGACAGAATTACATTTGACAAGCGTGAAATATCCGTCGAAACAAAATGTGATATTCAATTGGAATATTATTGTCACAAATGGCATCTTCAGCGCGTCAATTTCTGTTTCATTTGCACGTTACGAAGTTAAATGCCAAGTCAATTGTTCGAATCGTTCCTCGCGGTTGCCTCGAGAGTAGCAGCTAGATAGAACAGAGAGGAAAAGAGAGAGAGAGAGAGGAAATAAAAACTGAACTAATCGCGAGGCTACGTGTCGAGAATAATGAAAAAGTCCGTCGACTTATTGCTTCGCGGCGGTTCTAATGAGCCGGAGAGCCGAACTAATCATCGTCGACCTCATTGATCAATGGTTCGTCGTTGAAACTGGCTGGGAAACAAATTTAGAACGACCCTGGTTAATTAACGGGAGTATTCGTAACCGTTGCTACGGCACTTTTCTTTCTTTTTCCCCTTTTCTCTGCCCCCACGAAGTGATAGCATCGCCGTTCGCGGGGACAAAACGCGGGAGGAAAGAAATTCGCGATGTTAAAAATCGTCGGAGGGAAACGTACCGGCGACTCGACGATAACGAATGAGTAATACTAAGATAGTTTGTTCCATCGTGACGTTTATATTACCGATGATAAAAGCCGGAATGTGAAATACATTGTTCGAGCCCGGCCCGGTGGGAAGGGAGTCGCAGTGGTTAAGGTTCAGCCGTGATCGGACAAAGGAGAAATGTATATACTTTGTAATACTTAAAGAGCATTACGGAACGGAGATTCCCGGGGAAACGAGACAAATTTCAAGGGGGGGATACTTTTATCGAGTCCCTCTTCATTCATCATCCCTCTATTGTTTATCAATGCGATCCACGTACGAATCGATCATCCCTCCCCCGTGTCGTTACGTTTTCACCGGAACGCTTCGGCAGACCGTGGAACGCTCGCTACCTCGCTACCTCGAGAGAGCAATAATACGTTATTCCAGGGAAACGAGTCTACTTCGTTATTCCGATTATCCGCCATTATATAGAATAATATACACGTACTTTTAACGTTAACAATAGCGGAACCAAGTTGCCGCCAATCATCGAAATTATCCGCGTTGTAAAAAGTCCAATCAAACTGAATACGAAATTGAATCCGGGCCGGTCAAAGGAATGGCCCTTCAAACAAAAATCGAGCTCGAAGGTGCTTTCACAACTCGATTCGAGAGATCGAGTCGAACCGAGAGAACGTGCCGGATGAAAAACAAACGATCGAAGCGAGCCGCGAGAAGCGGTGACGTCAATTTGCCGAATACCGCAAATTCGTCCGAACATCGTTTCGCCAGTGTATCGATCGCAACTTTATTTACGATGGATTCGCCGATTCAACGATGATCGCCGGGCCATTGTAAATCATTGGGCGCAACAGACGCGTTCCTTCGTGGAAACTTGCTCCGCAATAAATGAACGTGTGTATATATACTGATGTACCGTCGAAAGGAAGTATAAATTTCTTAATGGACAATAAATCGGTATTGTTTCCGATAATGAAACGCACCGAGTTCAAATCGCTTTATCGAGTTTATCAGCGGGTTCGTCGGTACGTGTGAATAAAATGAAGCTTCTGCATTCCCTTTAACCTCGATATCAACAAGTTTCACAAAATCGAGTTGACGAAAAAGAAATGCAAATAGCGTTGCAAAATGCCGACCATTTCGAACCATTTTACACGTAGTTACGCGCCATCATACATCTGACTATAAACGAGGTGATCGAATAGCTGTTGGACGATAAACTATCACCTCGACCCGAATTACTTAACGTTGCACCGTTTGTCACGAAGACGGCGAAAATATCACCTAATCTGGCGTCGCTTCTCGATCGATTCAAAGAGTAGTTGGATAAAAAAATCACGCTCTACCGCAACGATTCCTCCTATAACACGGTTTAAAGGTCGCGATGATACGCCGTAACCCGATCGATTCGGTTTTACTGCGCGCGTTCTCCAAGAATCCCGAGTTTTCTCTCACCGCGTTACAGGCTAGAGCAGGTTTAGAGATCTTCGAGAGGGACTTGACGGGGGTTTAATCAGTCGAAAGGAAAGCAACGGCGAAAGCACAGATTAAAATCACACGGAAGAATATCGATGTCCAACGCGCGTATCTGCGACAAAATATTCCACCAGACTTTGACGAAAAATCGAAATCGTTTACATCGTTGCCGCTTAATCTTTCGATTATGTTCTGTATCCATCTATCATTTTTGGGTTTGTCTGTATTTTTTAAATGTTCCGCACTTTCGATTATATTCTATACCCATCAATTTTTTTTTTAGTTTTTAACATGTCGTGTCATTATTATTACTGTACTTTACTTGCCTATTTGTGACAACAATTATTAGTTCTTAATTTCTCCGGAAGAATAAGAAATGATTATTGTTTGAAATTTTCTCCTCAAAAAAAGTTCTGTCACGGAGGAAATTTAGGAAATGAAACTTTCAAACTTCTTACGAGTTAAGGGTTCCCGATGAATCACAAACGAATTTCAATTTTCATAGAATCATTCTTTAAGAATTCGTGATTAATCGCTACCGATCAAGAGTTTTCTCTGGATATTCCACGTATGAAATAGATCTTTCAGGAGTATTTTGGACTCGTGCGATTGACAATGTAGACAAAAAATATTCAGCAATTAACGCGTTCGTAATCAAATACGCAGCAAAATTGTATTTACACTGCACATTGACGTTATACAACATCAATAACACCGCGATGTCATCTAACGAACTTTAATTAAATCGAAGAAGACATCGAAGAAGAGTTGGCGCCTTCGTTGTCGACTTTTTCAAATAATTAATTACGCATGGGAGTTGTATTAATTACTCGCGATGCTCGACACACTGTGTCGCCGCAAATAACACGTGAAGCGAAAACACAGTTCTCGTCGGACAACGTTGCGATAGAAAGTTCAACCCTTTCACGGTACATTGCGCGCAATGCGCCCAAGTAAAAAACTATGATTAATCGTGTGCATTTACGGGCACGAAACAAAAAAAAGAAAAGCCAAAAAGAAGAGAAAATGAAAGGGGGGGGGGAAGAAAGAAAGAAGCGAGCGCGAACGAAATGTACCGAAGAACAGAAACAAACAGCGCAAAGTGAACGAAACAAAAGGAGGAATAAAGCCAAACGAAACAAAGAAATATCACGTATCGTGGGTTTTATTTTTTATCAGTTTCCCAACACCAGACGTAGCTCCCCGTGAAATTGGCCGGAAAACTTTTACGCGCCGGCCGCGTAATATTGACCTCGGTCTGTTCGTACGTAAATAAACGCGATTAATAGTAACATCGCGCGAGACTTTTTTTTTCGTCGTCGCTTTCGTTCTTCTCGCGCGAAACATGGCGGGCTTTTATAAATCATCGGCCAGCCCGGCCGGGTTTTGATCGCATGATTTATGGATCAATTGTTTCGCACTCCATTGAAACGCGGGTATCATTCGAGCGGCGACGACCTCGAGCGGAAGGAGAGCGCGAAATTCGATGAATTTCATCGAGCTGCCTTTGCTGCGGCGCGTCGATAATTATCGATTGGTTCGCAAAAAGATCCCGAGTCAAAGGGTCATTAAGCTTTGCGTTGAAATATAAAGCTGGCTCTCTCGACAAATGGTCGATGTTTGTCTAAAATTTGTTCGTTTCCAGCGCGTTTCCTCTTTTATCGGAAATTTGTTACGCTCTTCGTTTTTTGCGACTTCATCTTCTTTCCACAGCGAGAGACTAAAACATTTTCCGTCGGTTACACTTGTTAGAAATTTTACTTTTACGCGATAAAACATTCTCAAAACGTTAACGCGTTCGTCTCCATCGATTACATTTTTTTGACTCGACTACGATCTTATTTTCCTTTCGCGAGTATTAAAAAAAAAGAAGAAAAAAACTCAACGTTGCGAAATTGAATTGTCTTTTTACTTTTACGCCATGAAAATTTTGGACGGACATTTCATACCTGGCACTTCTAAATCGCGTACAATCTACCAAAATGTCAACAAGATCCCTTCGCTCGGAACCCTCCACCAAAAAGTTGAACTCGAAAGTTTTATTCGGCTGGCGAATGCTGGGGACACGAGTGCCATTGCAAATTACAATCGTAATTTTTTATATCGTAGAATGTCCCCCCTGTTGTTGCGAACGAAATATCAAAAGAATATATATCGAACAAACACAAAGTTAGATACAAAACGGTGAAGCTTCAGATTCCTCGCACTCTCGATCACTCGCTCTCTTCACCAGTCACGATTCCTTCTCGACGAACGACTCTTCCCGGCAAGTCCAGAAACAAAACACGACACATCAGACACGCATATATCCACACCATCGCATTCTATATTTATCAACAACATTACATTTACCACTACTTATATGTGAAAGGTATCATCCGCAAGAAGAAAAAAAGAAACATCAAGTTTTAGTATTTATAGAAAGAACTCAAAATTTGTTCCTTCTTCCGTACGCAACTACGAGAAATTAAATCTCGCCAACATCTCGATCGACATCTGTCGAAACTCGAAAGACACTCAACCCCGTGAACGGCGTTCGCGAAACATCGCGCATACTTCCCTCGTAATCTGCAACGATTTCGTGCATCGTTCGAACGTGATTCGCCGTTCACGCACCGCGAGTCAAACGATATTTGCCAGCGCGCCGACTCTTGAGTAAAAGGTTGCTTTAAAGTCGCGCTCGCGAAGCGGCCAAAGTAAATTTCGCGGCTTTGAAAAGCGGCGCCGATTCCGAGCGGATGTGCGGCAATGAGTAAGCGACGCGTGAACCCGAGCCGCGCAGCCGTCGCGGCCGGAAACAGGCCCTATTTGTATTGCCGTACCGCAACGATAGTACATACCGCGCGCTAATGTTAGGCGTACGCAGCGCTTCTGACTCGTGATTTTATCGCGGCGGTTTCGCGGGCTGCGCGGTCGCGATTTTTTCCACCGCGTTCCCGACGTTCGACAGATTTCCAGCGCACGGGGCGATCTTCCGATTGCAAGCTGCAATTTTGGTTGCAGATTTCGACGACGAGGAGAGCGGATGGCAAGCGCCATTACGGAACGTTCGTCGTTGAACGAGCACGCTTTTTGTTAGAGTAACAAAATTTACCTGTATTACGGACAAAAGTAACTTATTAATTAAAAGCAAATGTTACTTGACTTTGAACGCGATGTAAAATATTTGACGATAAAAACGACGTGAAACGATAAAGACGACTGACGGGGAATTTAATTTTGACTTGCTCGACCATTTTACGATAAAAATTCTCTCGCTGTGTGTTTTCACAGCTTTCACGTATGTACATAGGTACAGTGGCTATAGAGTTTGCACTCTTTTTTTTTTTTTTTACAATGAAATATTTTTATTAAATCGGTGACAAATTCTGCGAGTCGTACATTTTCCTCTCTCGTTCCTTTTGTATTTCGTTTTTTCTTTCGAGAAGAGATTTTTAACGAAATTTCCACAGTTTAATAGATAATTTAGTGTTAAAAGATCTTTATTTCACTAATAAAATGATTACAGGCCAACAAAGTAGTAACAATAAAAGTAAATCGATAATCACGATGATACCGCGATCGCTTGGAATATACAAGTATACTACAGTAATTGTAACTCTTGACTTGAGTTATGTGGGAAACGCAATCAACTGCACACCGACCGACGTGGACTATTTAACGCACTAGACCTTCAGGGAACTGAGAGCTTAACCAGTCAAAGTCAGTTCTTTTATACTATGGGTCTATGCATGTCCTTTTTCCTCAAGAGATTGGAAAGCGGACATTGTCTATAGTCAGGCCCATGTGAGGCTATTTGACAATTACCACATGGCCCTGCCGATACTACGAACTTGGGTCCACGTCGTGGGATGCTTCTTGCAGTCTGGACTGTGTCCCCTACAGATAACAAAAATAACAATATTATAAATATTTGTTAATAATAGTCGATAAAATTTAATTTATTTAACAAGTTAATATTAGATATACCTAAGTTGTACCTAAGTTGTACCTAATTTATCTAAAAATCCTGACGCTACTGTAGCGGCCCTACGATTCCTCGACTACGAGTTTCGAACACTCGACTTGCACAAGCCGCAAGTGGCTGCGCGCCTAGCGTCGAGGTCCTACCGATCTCCGATGTTAAAGCAAGCAGCATGCGGAATCCCGCTAGGAGGGTGATCCGGGCCCAGCCCTAGCGGGGGTAGTTATATAACAACAAGCGTCTGGGGTAAGGAGTCGCTGCCATCAGCCCCACTGATGTGTCTAGGCAGTGACTCCGAGACGAAACGCAAGCAATCGCCTTTCTTCTCACTTCTCTCTCTCACTCCTTCAGTCCTTCCAGCAGCATCCTGGGTCCTTAAAATATTCTTTACAGATCCCTAAACTACTTTCGATTCTACTGTATTTGCAAATTCTGCTGATATTCTTGCGCCTGCATTATTTCGCACAGTGATATTAACATTGCGAGTATCTCGATTATCGATCGGTAACGTCGAAATTTGCTGGAAACTACCGAGAAGTAGAGTTCATGATTTTTGAATTACAGCTCGATAAATACCGCGGCGGCAACTTTGTTGCGCGCATATCGATTCGCAAGTTCGTTTGAACAAGCTCGGACTCGACGACGCGCGCGGAAATTTCCAAAAGTTCCACGACGAAGTAATATCTGCAATAACTCGTCCAAGGTAGTAAACTTTAGTGTTTCGAGCGGTGGAAAGAGTCGTATTCTAGTCGTTCGCTGGTGCCAAAAAAAAAAAAAAAAAAAAAAAAAAAGAGAAAGAGAAGCATCCTCGACGTCGACGTCGATTCGAAGTATCGAACGAAGCGTACGATCAATCGTTTGTACATGTAACGTCGAATCGTACGTAACCGTTCCGCAAACTGCGAGCGCGCGTTAACGTGTTCCGCCTCGCGTTGCGTTATTGCTTCTGACGCGGTATAACCACGGAATTTATACGCAGCTTCCTACATGCAAATGGATAGCGCGGCCGATGCTTCGAGCTTTTAATCGCGAACCATCCAGCTCGTCGGTGCACACGACATCGAAACTGGAATATTTTCGTGTAATTATCTTCTGCCGATCCTGATCACTTTTGATCGCTTCTGATTTGAACTAAGATACTTTAATCATTTCTACCGTGAAATTTTCACTGCACGAGAGGATTTGTGATTCTGACCTCTTTATTAATAACGTTATTCTCAAGTATAAATCGGTATAAGGAACACGATGCATCTTGCGACGTTATTACATCTCACTAAACTTTGGAGATATACGTTACATACTATTTTTTACAAAATGATGGCTTAAATTATTTTGACAAAATTTATACACTTTTGCACGTTTTCACCAGAGACGTGGAAATTATTCATCTTTTTTATGCGTGAGTCACAGACAGAATAATTAATTAATTTCCATTCGACAACGTATCGGTGATGATATATTTTTTATGATACACTGCCCGTCGCGCTCCAAGTTTGGTATATTTATTAAAATACGTTATTACCTATTAAAATATCGAAAAATCCGTCCTGCTGCGAGCTACTAACTTTTCTCTCTCCCTTTGTACCTTCTATTTCATCCGTTTCTCAATATTTTCCGCCTTTCTCGTTCGCTGAACATAGCCGCGTCGAATTCAATCCCCGACGCTAATTATATGCGCGTTTTAATTCATCGATGGTATATAGATTGATCGTCGAGTTTAATTAAATTTTAATTCAATTAAATTCGTTGTAATCACTTATATCGCCAAGAGTCGGCGAGCTCCGCGCTTTTCGCCAAGAACGGCGTCGCTCATTTCGGAGCGAGACGAATATTTCGTTGGTCTGTCTCTCGAGGAAGGAGATTCGAAAGTCGAGTTTGTTGATCGCGCTCGAGCATTATGCGTACGAACTCGTTTCGATGTAACTGTTTATACGTGAAATCCAGCGAGACGTACGATTCTCAGAATGTCAGGGAAGGGGAACATCAGCGGATTTCTCGATGCCAGACCGTAAACGTGCGTCTGTTCGAGCAGAAAGGAAATCTTTATTGCTCCTTCGAACGTTCCTGTTTTAAGGAAGAATATTCCGACGAGTTCACCTATCCTGAAATTCTTACTTTCGTGAGTACATTTGAAATTCGAAAACATCCAGCGCGGGAGGAAGGGAATCGTCTGAATACGAGGAACAGCGGTATCAAGGATGAATCTGACTGCGTGATAAATAATAGAATTTCCATCGTTTGGAATACAAAATATGTTCATTGAAAATGCTAAGTTTGAATATTCAGAAGAATTGTTTTTACGAGTACGACAAATATCGTCAGAGTTTTACCAACTACCGTAGCGAGATCCGACTGTCACGATTATATTTGTAAGATTTGTTTAACTTGATTCCGAAAGACGCGATAAAATATTTTGCACATTTGACGGAAACCAATTATCTGTTATTTGAAGAAACTTTAATATTCAGTGGAACCTTTAAACTAATTCACGCTGACTAAATATCTTGCAACTTCTATTCACATTTTCAGATTGGTTTCAAATTTTAGTAATCGCAGTAGTCATTTACGTTACGTACATAATACATATTACGCTACTCTCGCGAGTTTTATATTCTTCTCTCCAAAATCCTAACTAAAAATTTTAATAACACAGAAAATACTGCCCTTTCCAACTCCAAATGCGCAAAAACACCTTTGTCTGTCTGTCGCTGTTCTGAAATTTCTGTCGTTTCCGCGATCGAAAATATCGTCGGTGTAAATTACACCTGCCGGTACATCGGCAGAATGTACGTGTGCTTCGATCGAAAACGGGGAACCAACCCTTTAGCGCCTATCTCTCTCTCGCCAGAACTAGCACGTTGAAACGTACTCGCCACGCAAAGTCCCGGTGGATCCCTGGTTTACTAGATTCTTACGTGCAAAATCGTTGGTAGCGATCAATGGGTGGCACGCCGTCGAGGAGATTGGAGCTGATGGGCAGAATAGGCGGCGAAGCTTGGCCACGGCATTCAACGAGGCTAACTCTATCCCGGCAAATTACATTTCCATCCCCGTACGTGATAGCTGCAGCAAACATGCCCGTCAACGTCCGACCGAGTTTCTCCCTGATTAGTTACACTCGACGCTCAGATTATATTTCCAAAGGCAATTAATTAACCAACTTCCTACGTTATACGGGGTACCGCGTATGATCGCGTCGCGGTACGTGTCGCGATATCGCAGACAGGTGGACATTGAAGGACATCGAAGGCGTCAGATAAAACGCGAAATTCGCCGCGGAAAGGGAGGAAAGAGAGGGGGAAAATGAAATTTCTTGCGAAATGAACATCGACTGAGACGTCCACGGGAGCTACCTTAATGGGAAACTGTCGCCGAAAACGTCAGGATAAAGCCGTACTGGCTGATCAATCGTACGGTTGGTCTACTTTCGATCAACTCGTGTATCGTCCACCTGCATCTTTCTCACTCTGATCGTCGTTTCCACGCTTTTATTTCCGTTTCCTTTTTGCACGTCGTATTTTCCCAAGTGTCGCCGAATGTCCGAAATTGTGCATTCCAGTGGAAATGTTTCTGGTTGGAATATTTCGAGAAGAGTGACAGGGCGAAAGTGCGAAATGGTTTCGGTTAGACGTTAATATAAAGCTACGGTTTTCAAGTAATTTATCGAAGATAATTTCAAGACGTGGAATGGAATGCGAAATAATTGAAATTTCAATGATTTTATATCAATAAAATTTAACGGATTGTCTGTACTATCTGTTTATTTGTTATTATCAAATCGTATATAAGATTCCTTTTTTACTATCGTATCAATTATTTCGCCCACTTTAGATTTTTTTTTGGATATAATTAATACTCATACACCTAATCGAAACTTTTGACGATCGTCTGTTCTTTTATCTCTAACCCAAAATACTTCATTCCCTCGCTCATTCTCAAACCCTAACCTGACTTTTATAAATTTTTCATAAAAAGCCTCCGACAAACATAAGTATCATACTAAGTCAGATTTCCCGAGCTAATGTTCCGAAATTTCAAATTTCACCATGTCAAAAGAAACTTTACGGGAATTCCCGTCACGAGGAGAAATTAAAATATGTGGTTAGATCGGAACACGAAATTCGCGGAATTTTCCCGCGTTTCAAGGCTGTTAGCGTTGTCGGGCTTCCTGCGGCGGAAATATCGAAGTTTCTAGTTCGGTGTCGCTCCGCGAAACGAACGGAAATACGTATGCAATGCAACGTCCGCGTAATTCTGGCCGATGAATTTGCAGGACAAATGGCCACGGTTGACATAATACGACGGGAAATTTATTTCGATCGAGACTTCGGATTTCAGAAACTTCGTTATCCTGCGTGCGGTAAGTTTACACCGGGGATTTCGAACGGAGAACGGCGACCGTTCGAACGAGAGAGAGGCCGCGATATATTTCACGGTGTCGAGTGAATAATCGAAAAACGAATGTCGGCCAGTGATAAACTTGGCTCGACCGACCAACGACTCCTCCACTAGTTGCCAGCATATACACGGGCTATCAGCTCACGTTACGTATCTACATGGACGTATCTGCATTACGTTCATCCCGCTGGAAATATTTCACGATAACCCGGTGGATAGGGTTAAACGGGATATCATTTAATTTCCCGTGAGCCGCGCGAGAACGAACGTTTCGTTCAGCTCGCAACGTTTCGTTCGTTACGAGCGTGTTGGAAGTTGCTTCGATATTTACAACTTTTTCGTCGCCGATGTTTTTACTCAAACGGATTAAACCTCGTCTCAGTTACACGAGACTTCCACGAATTACGAGACGACAACGTTAATACAGTTCCGAGAAAAGGTAAACACGCTCTCCTCTGTTGTGAAAGTATTTTCTGGAAAATATGACGCTACAGTATTCACTCACCCAATCGAGTGTTCTTCGCGCACAGGGGGACAGCTGTAGAGCCGTTTGTTATCCTTCGATGGTAGCGCCTCGTCGCACATCCGATCGCCTCAGGGTCGTTTACCGAGTTGCTCGCGTTGAATCATCGTCGATTGATACATCTTCCCCTTTGTGTCACTGAGTCCTTCCTCATTCCGTACCATTCGCGAAAAACGAATCCCTCTTTCCCTTTCTGATTTCGAGGTTATACACCGTTCGGCGCGACGTCACACGTGATCAACACCGATCGCGGACCATAACGAACGACGACACGCGATCGCGCGACGAAGACACGGAACGTTCGCGGTTTGTTCGGCGTGCATCGGATGTTTAATCTACGAACGAGAGAGGAACGCCTCGGGGTCGAGTGCCTCCCGAGGCGAAAAAAAAAAAAAAAGCGAAACAGAGGGAACGACGTTACACACGCGGTGGCCAGTCGCAGACTGAACTCGCGATCCGCGAGTAGCATCGATTTCGATGGAGGGGGAAAGGACTACAGGCCGTGAGTGGTAGGGAGGGGTGGGGAGGGTTGAGAAGGCGACGCGCACGGGGCGGAAGGGACGCGGCGGACGAGGCACAACGAGAGGAGCAGTCAACCTGTACGCGTATCTAACAGCCGTGTTAGACGAAAGCTTATTTTGTTTGTGTGCTTGTGTGCGTGTGCGTGCGTGTGTGTGTGTACGAGAGAGAGAGAGAGAGAGCGAGAGAGTTGTTCCAGAAACGCGAGTTTACCTTTGCTCATCATCAATTCTTATCATAAAGCATTAGCCGTTTCTTTAAGAGAAAGGTAAAGTACAATGTCTACGACTATTTTATGAGATTTGTAAATTGACAAAGATTGTCTCGTTTTATCATCACGAGGAGGGATTTTATAGGATTTTAGACGTTTAGGAAACATTGTTACGAACCATTAAATGCTCTTCAAGGGAAATTAAAAGTTTGGGAGTAACGAGAGTTGGCAAGGGTTACGGAGGCAAGAGTCAAGTTTTTAGGTTAGGTTTGGGTTTTTGAGAGACGACGCGGACGTAGCGAGTGGCAATAAAGTTGAGAATTTATTCTTTTTAGACGAGGGTTAATACGCTCCAAGGGCTGTTTGAACAGCTCGAACGATTCTTGTCCCTCCTGTCTTTTGTTCAATCTTAATTCGATATCTCGAATTTGTTCTCCGATCCCCGCCAATATTGGCTCCCTCGGTGGCGATTGTATTATCCGCGCGGGGATTTCGTACGAATCTCGTTTGACGGAGGGTCGCGAATCGGGTAAACCATTGCATTGTTGTTCTCTGGTGATCGGCACGAGCTGGTTTTGCAGTTGATGGCGCGATTATTTTGTTTTACGCCTGGACGTTTTCGGGACGTTTGATTGGCACGCTGTACAGGTTAATGGGAGCGGTTGAATTACGATGATGATTGTGAAATAAACGAGAGAAGGGAGTGGTTTTATTATTGATATGATAAAAAAAATGGAACGGATACGCGAAATGCCAGATTACGGTCGTTGAACTTTGATGGGTTAAGAAGATATTTTCCGAGAAAATTGAATGGCAAATCGAGGAGCTTGCGACGACGCTGTGAGACATTAAGTGTTGCGATAGAATTTTTGTAATTAACCCTCGAATCATATTTCACTCGACAGTTTCTTTCTTTTTCTACGCGGTGGGAAACAAATTGAAGGATTAAGATTGAATCCCTCAATTATCACGGTTGTTTGCGTAATACTGTTTTACGCGATGTGTCTTCGAACACGAATTTATGTGTGTATTTAATGTACACTGGCAACCTGGCAAATAGAACCGTTATTCAATCATCTAAGTACACCATCAAACACAAAGCAGTTGTTATTAGTCTAGAACAAATTGACGGATACCGCGATGCATATATTTCATTGTTATTTGTAAATCGAGAAATTTTAGAATTTACCGTTTCCGTGATAGATACACGTTTGTTCGTTATCAGGTCATATTTAAAATATTATTAACTTGGGCAGAATAATTGAACAGTCGCGTCGTAGTTTGTATCGAAAAGCGCTTTCTTTGTTGCGCGACGATTGTTACGACGCGTTATCGACGATTTTCGAATTGCTGCCGAGAGGCTAAAATCCCAGAAGCCGTTGCCGTGCGTGCTAGACCGGAAACTGTAGACTGGACGAACGTACGGCTGATCTAGAGGTTTCTTTTTTCCAATCTTTTTCACCCCGTCGTCGGTTGCGCTGCGTGTTTAATTAAACAAACACAGTTTTTCCAAGCGATCCACATACTTTCTCCGGTTTAGCAGTCTCTCTCGAATTCTCGAATTTTTACGTATCACTGCAAATTCATACTATTAAAGTATTAATTCAAAAATGCGCTCAGAGATTCTGTTAATTGGACTGCGAATTTTTATGCGCTTGCAAGGGCATTTTTAAAGTGCAAAATCGTGCAGAATGCAGATGATATGAAAAAAAAACAAAAAAAAAAAAAAAAAAATATAAAAAAGTATCCAGAGTGAAATTCTTTTTACGACATTTTGTTACGTAACGCAATATTCTGCCGGGACTTTATTTGTTCAGTCATATTCTGGAAAATATGAATTTGCATAAAAATGTGCTAATAATGTCGTCCGAAATACTTTACGATTTCCAGCATCGATGGAAAGAATTTAGCCTTTTCCTTCTCCCTGCGTTTTTATTTAGCAAGCTTGACGTAGAAATCGTTGACCGATCAAGAACCTGGCGTTGAATGGCGTACTAATGCTAGGGTTTGTCGGTAGCGATTGTAGATCGACGCACGTCGCCGATGATAATCGTCGATCAACGACGGATTCAACGTCACGCGTGGTCGACAAAAGCAAACAGCGGTTGTCCGTGATTCGTCAGTCCGTTTGCCAACGTTATTACGCGATCAGTGAAATCACAACGATCGCCAAATGAATTTCCTTCCGTGATTTCACCCGTCGAATTATCTTCTCCCTCGCGTGGCTTCTTGCTCCATCTCGCGATCGAAAAATTGGATTTTTCTAAAATTTCACTCTTCGCGTATCCTTTCGAGACTCCGTTTATGCGAATTGTTAGGAGACAACAGGATGAACAGACAGTCTCTCGTTCATAGGAGTTCAGGTTCAACCAGCAACAGTTCATTCAGTCGGGTATTGACTACAATTTGGCTCAGACAAATGGGGTTCGTGCAAACAGAGTTCTGTCGTAATTTATTTGCGTCACTTCGTAAAAATCGTTCCATCGATCGTACTTTTCTTCTATCAGATAAATGAAAACGCAGATTGACAGATTGTTTGCAATACGATTTCGTTCAATTGTAACGCAGATGTAATTTAGATATAGAATAGATGGATTGATATAGAATAGGAAATGTCGGGGCGATTTTGGAAATTCTCATCAAATTGTCGTTCGTTTGTTTGACGAGAAATTGTTGTAGTGAAGAACAGTGTATAAATAGGTGAAATTGAATTGATATTTCATGTATAGATCGTGTTGTAGTTTCTTTTAACCAAACTTTATTAATATCTTTTGTTGGTCTGTTCTCATCGCGTTGTATTTCTTCATATCTTTCTTTTTCTTTTGTAACACTTTTAATTTAATTTAAGAGAAGAATGGAAATTTTTATAATATCGATGAAATAATAATATGCGTTTCGTGTCATGTAGAAGAAAACATTTTCATCTTGTATTTCTACGTTATAAGATATGAATTAAATTTATTACGAGTAAAATTAGAAGGAAAGTAGGTAGGAAATTAAATTTATTAAATTTTGTTCTATCCTAATGAATCAGTCATCTATTTTTCAAATGTTTAATTTACCACATGCGTACAACACACTCCACCGGGAGGAAGCCAGAACGTTCTGTGCAATTGCAACGTTCGCCGCCAAATTTCATCCCATCTTTCTACCAGCATCTAGTCAAGCAACGAAGATCGATCGATCTCGAGTTGAAATTCTTTTGCTCGGCAAAAAGGTAAATCCACTCGAATCAAAGAAGAGTCAATACGGTTCGCTTAAATTCCACTTAACGGGAGATACACTTAACTAACGATACCCGGGAGCGGGCTCTTATTCCCGAATATTAAGCTTCGGGGAACGGCGGATTCATCGACGAGCCGAATAGCCCAATTAGACCGACCGTCCGTAAAACGGGGGATCCCCTATTCGAAACTCGACCCTCAACGCGATCGGCCGATTTCAACTTTCTCTCGCCAACTTACCAACGACCGGCAACGATTTTCCCGCCACTCCCTGTACTGTTTCTCTTCACACGTACGTACGTTCCGCTTGTTCCGTGTAATTTTCCGACAATGCAGCGTCGCGTCAGCGTGCCCCGAATAAATAGACAGCAACGCGCGGCGATTCCCGGAAGTGTTTTCATTAAGTCGTTTAAACAACCGTAGCCTCGTCGAGCTACTGTGACAACTTGGTGATTTTACTGGTAGTTTTTGACTTTGTGTGTACTGTAATACGGAGGCGGTGTGTGTGTCTGGTCATGCGCGAGCCACCGTTGTTACGAACGTGTACGTAAATTCGTTAAAAGGACCCGTAGGAATATGATATACGATATCGCGGCGTATGGTTTGGGATTTTGATGGAAAAAGGGGGGAAAAAAATGTGGACACACGGTTCCAATTAAGCTTACAGGTTTGTTCGCTTCTAGACAAATATTGGACGGTGTCCGAGCGTCCCGACGCGCTCCCTTCTGTCGTTCCTAACGTCGCGTGCTATTAAATATTCGCTGTAACGTTTACGTGTATAATCTGACGGATGGCACAGGTATTGAAGTCGGTATTGTTAATTTCGCGGTGAGGTGCTTGCAGCGTTTCGATTCAAACGTTTGCTTGCCGAGTTCTTAACAGATATCGTGCCTCAAAAAATGTTCGTACATTTTTAGTAAAATTTGACCGATTGATTTGATTCTATTTTTTATTTATACGTGGGAAATGGATAATTAAAACAGATAGGATAATCGATTGGTAAGGTAATTGAATTGTTTCTGTGAAACAAAGCAAAGAGTCTGTTATCTCGACTCGTTTAGCCGATATTTCGTCGTTTAATCATTAATGGGTTAGTCGAAGCACGATTTCAATCCCTTTCTCGGCAAACATCTCCTCGAAAGACTTCGCACAACCGAAGAATTCGAGACAAAGATCTCGCAGTGGCAAAGGTTTTAGAATCCGGAAATTCTCGGATCAAAGAATCGCTTACAGCTATACGAATTTAATAACGTTTAATAACGTCTCAAGACAGCCTGATCGATTAATAGACGTCTTGCCCGATCGATCCCTACGAACAAAGGCGAAAGATGCTCGAGGATGCAAACGTCTTACGTTTCGCGATATATAATTAGCTAGCAGGAGGGAACAAAGGAATATCGCAAATGAGAAGCGCTTCGGGATTGATTATCATTTCAAGATCGTCGTCTCCCAAGGCACGAGCGTTCGTGGATTAAAAGCTAAACACCATCCATTATTTCAAGTGAGAGTTGTCCTCCCCCAACCTCGCCGGCTTTATACTTCCGCGATGTTTCTTCGCGCTTTTGTCCGGAGCTCGCGTCGATGGCCCACGAACACAAAGAGACTCCTTTGGAAAGTTCCTCCTAGCCGAACGCGACCGTCAACTTCATCGTCTCGGGATTATCGCGTCGACGATAGCCTCGTTATCCTTCGTCTCTTGGTCGAGGATGCGCGGACACGGCCGCGCCTTAATTATTCCTCCAGAAAGCGAATTAGAATGTCGGCTATGTTTTCTCCCTTTCTCTCTTGAGAGATTCGTAGGCACGACGAATCTCTCGTTGATAAGCACGCGAGACTCGTCGATCGATTGCGGGCAACTTGACGCCTCCAAATAATCTTGCTTTGAACGAGAAAAACGTTCCAACTTTGTGTTAACTCGATGTTATCACTGCAACGACGTGTTCAGTCAACATTTATAGATTAATATTTATTTTAAGTTAAATGTTAATTTTTCGGTCTTTGAAAATTTGTATGACCCTACAGTGTTATTGTACGTTATTATACGTTCTGTATAACATTTTTCTCGAAATGCAAAGTTCAATTTAATTAAACATTAAGCTGAAAGTCACACTACATGCAACATGTTACAGTTGATATAAAATTAACAATAATAATATTTCGCATTTTGTTCTTAAACCAAAAAAAAAGATAAAATTGAATAAAAATTTGAAAAATTTGAGATCTTTGTTATACAAGTCTTGAAGAGAATTTGTCTTTTCTTTGTACGAAATGACTGCGAGGTGATGTAAATTACGAGCACAGCTCAAGAATAGAATCACACTCGGTGGAAAAGTACGCAGGATTGTTTAAAAAATACCGATTTTCGTGGGAATTGTGCGCCTTTGAGTGAAAAAGCGTAATTTTTCCGCGAGAGAATGCTGTATAAAAATGTCCGTAGCAAATAAAACTCTACGTAGTTTCTCACTAAATCTCGCTCGAGAGACTAAAAATTTCCAGTCCTTCCCTTTGGCTCGAGATGCAAGAAACGAGGATCGCTCAAAGTGGCGCTTCAATTTTGCAAAAAGTGAAAGACAAATTTATTTCTCAAGATGATTCATGTAACAAAGCTCTTATTACAAATTGCTCCTTTAATTTCGCGCTCGAGATGGCTTAATGCCAGAATTATTCCAAACACGCTTCTTCCTTCCTCTCCCAAATCAATTACCATCAAAGACCACAGATGAGGAGCGGAGAATAAAACGTGCTTTCGAAACCGAGCTCGTCGGCGGTTTCGAAACAACGATTCCCCCGCGTGTTCGTTCCGTACGTCGATCCGTACGAGCACGTGCATTCATAATAGGGAAAATGGAAAATCGTGTGCGGAAAGCGCGCAAATATCGCCGCTTGCTTTTATATCGTTGCACAGGTTTCACGAAGATTCATTACGCAGTTGACTACAATTGTGCTGGATTAAATGGCTTTTCGAATTGAAATTGTATCAGAGTTGATCGTTGCTGCGAACTCGACCGGTGCGTTCGTATGGTTCGTGAATTTTTATTTAGCTGCTCTCTTTTTCCTTCTTCTTCTTTGTTTCTTTTTTGTTTTTGTTTTTTTTGTTCGAGTAACTAGAAGTCGATCGGAGTAGCTCGAACCATCGGCATATTGGCGTTCGCGGTGAAACTGAGCGACGCGAGTTCGATCCGAGCGGAATGAAATGTTTTTCATTAAACCTGTAATTAGGATACCGCGTAAAACGAAAGGGGGCACGAGGCGCACGAATAAATCATGCACAATATGGGCGAACCGTGTAATCAGCGCATAATTCGAAGATTGATAGACGGTGGAAAGAGACGGTGGGCTAGCGCTGGCATCAGACGGTCAATTAGACGTAATGCGAAGAAAATTGTGTGTAATGTCAGTGGGTCGTTCGAAACACGAGGTAAATGCTTTACGACGCAATTGGGCTTTTGCTTTCGCGTCGCGATTTACCGGCGTCCTGGGTGCATTAAAACTTGGATGGCACTTTCGTGTTTGTCCACGTTCGCGCGTTACGGGAAAAAATTATCAGAGTCGAACGTAGCGTTCGGAAATGTTGCAATTTTTCGCTATTCGTTGCATTTGTATTAAATTTCGTCTCTTGAGAACGTTTTTCTATCAAAGATTCGAAATTGGAATATTGTTTAATATTATTTAAGAAATAATTGAAGGCCTCAAAAAACAATCGTAAGCGTAAGTGTGTCACACGAATACTTGTGTTTTATTGCCAAAATCTTCAATTTAGTTGTTGTAATTAAACCGTCCCATTTTTTAATGGGAAATTAAAAATCTAGCCCGCCAATTACAGGTACATGAACTGTTTTACATTTTAAAAATTATTCGTTGTACGAACTTTATAAAGCGTCAAGTGTTCATTGTAGATAAACGATAAACTCGAATAATACAAATGCATTTCTCGTTTCAGTTTCAATTTCGATGGATTTCGTTTGTATCCAGTTATTATATATAGAAAGTAAAAGATTAACAACGTAATAGAAAAATAGTTACGATTATAATATCTGGAGAAAATATTAATCTCTCAGCCGAACTGCACTCACTGTCCAAATGTATTTCAAACAAATTTATCACACGTACGAGTAACGTGCGAAAAAAATATAACACCGTTTCCATACAGCCGTGCATATTTATTTCGTTTGGCCGGTTTGCCGCGGGTATAAACTATATACTGCTGACGAGCGTCGCAATTTATGGAAATGCAATCGTAATTTTCAAAGTCTTTCCAACGACTTTTCATCGTTGGCATTAACAATTTTTCAACGTATGGATTCTGACGCGAAAATTCGCGCTCGTCGTCACTTTTCTCTTTCTCGCAACAATTCCGCAGCTCTTTGGACCTTCGAAATATTGACGGAACAATATTTCTCAATAATAGACAAATAACAATTTTTAATTTTCCCTCTGTTCGTGAGAAAGTTAAAGTTGCCTTGGAGACAAGTGCTTGGAAATTGTAAGTCTCGTAAGAAATTGCAGGGGAGAGCGAAGCGCCTCGCCGCGTTCTGTTCCGCCATAAAGCTCGCGTAGCTGTATGATATTTTAATTACTCTTCGTTACGTCTCTCGTTTCTCGCTCTTTCTTCTCCCTTATTCCTTTTCGATGCTTAAATCGATGCCTGTGTTGGAATAATTATGCGTTCCCGCTTATATTGAAATATAATTACGCTGCAGCAATAATACGCGGAGCATCATTAAATTTAATCAGCATGAAACCGTCTGGTTGCGCAATGACGATACTTAAAACTGGCAAATTAATGAACCCCGAAGTTGTCTGAGCGTTTCAAGAGAAGGGGGAATCAATCCTCGCAGACTTGCAGATCCATAAATCTTGCTGACATGCGAGTCACTGCGGAAGCTAATTTCCTCGATTCGTTAATAATTTCAACCTCCGTTCTCCTTCGAAAATACGTACGTATGTTCAGCTCGGGCGTTATATATTTTCCAATTTTGAATCGATAAAAACGTCGCAAATTCAGGAATTCGTGAAACGAGGCGTTGTGAAAATTGTTTGATTGGGTTGAAAAATCGTGTCTAAATAAAAGCTCTTCTATCTCTTAAAATTCTTCGATTTCGATCGAAGCGACGTTCACATCTGTAAACGTGCAAATTGCAATTGGCATTGAAGTTCAGGAACGATTTCGCGATTAGCGGCGTGCGCATGTCCACGGACAGGTTCTCGGCTGGCCGTGACAGAGACAGGAAGACGGGATGACCATGGGAGAAGGAAGATCAACCGGCGGCTAAGGACTGTGCTTAAGTGTTGGTGCACGAACGATGGACCGCCGGCCGCACCATGTGCTAACTTAACTGAAGGGATTACGAGCTTAGTTAATGGATGCCCCTCGTACGATTCACGGGTAACCACTGTGTTACCCTCGTTCTGCTGCTACGACGCCCCTGAGCGCTCGATGGATTTCCAAAATCTTTCGTAATAAATGCCGGGTTATATGACCGAAGGGGTCACCAAGGTAGCTCCGTAGCTCTTAGACCATTTGCGGCCTTTGGGATTACGCCGCTTAGTTAACACCGGATCTCTATTAACTCTCAGGGTTAGCCCGACCCCTCTTCCTTCACGCCGTCTTTTCTCCATCTGACGATCTGCCTCGCGACAATCGTAGCCTCGATCTGTGAAATGACAGACGTGGAGAGACATCTTGTTTTTCCAAGTCATTTTATACACCTCACGCAGGCACACGGAGGCCTGATTCTGTTTAAAGGATTTTATTGCGTGACTGAGAATTTAACAACAGTGTGGTAACAACCAAATTTCACGGTAATTTTCGATATCAAGATCTTTTCATAAATGAGGACCAATGGTGCTTTTTGCATTTGATGTGTCCTATCATCTTGCAGGATATTACTTTGATTTCGCGTCGGGGATCCCAGTAATTATGTAAAATTCTATCGTAATTCATCTCGTGCATCATATAAGAACCAATAGTATTTTCGTGTCAATGACTTTTGTAACATATTGTACGAAAACATAGCAATTAAGATTTAATTAACGATACTATCTTCAAGCGTGTACCATCTTACGATTATAATCGGATTTGGTACGGCATGACTATTTTGAATATGTTCGACCACGTGTTCCAACAGCCGCGTAAAACGTAATAAAACTTTCTTCCAAGCATATTTCTCTTTCAATGAATTTCGACGCGTTTTATCAACGCCGTGACGAGAGTCAACTGCGATCACATCGATCAGGGATTTTTCGATGCCAGACTTTCGTTAATTTTAGAAGTGACTTTGGATTTTCCGATGGCGACCAAAGTTAAGCGGTTGAAAGAAACTCGTAGTTAAACTCAAAGTGTTTCTGAGAGAGAGAGAGAGAGAGAGAGAGAGAGCGAGCGGTGGCGACCATGACCAATGACCGCGCTCAGCTTTGAATAATGAAGAGACGCTCGTCTACCTCCCTAGATCCCGTCTTCCGAGCGATGGCACGTTGGCTGCTCCACCTGCTCCGTTCTACGGAAAGCGTTTGGAATCCGGAATAAACGAGTATTTGTTTGGACTTTAGAATCTACTACCGTGCCACACGACGCACGTAACAAATTTGGTTCGTTAAAGCGTAATATGTGTGGAGCTGGTAGCGCAGGCAGAGTGTCTAATAGAAAGGCTAAATACATGGGAGCGTATTAATACTTTAACTAACGGTATGCCACTGTCTCGTCTCGTATTTGATCATACAGCAACGTATAAATATCTCGAGTATTGTGATATCCAATTTGAACAGGAATTCCATTAGCAATTCAAAGTTGAATTTAGGTAATCTTTATCACGTAGAATGTAAAACAGAGTAAAATCAAATACTTGAGATTCCAGTAATTGAGATTTAGATAAATGATGTAGGAATAATAACAATAGTCAAAGTCTCTTGCCCCTTAATTTTCATATATCAAATATTTTGATTGATTTACAAGATATTTAGAATTTGGACAGAATCATTGTAAAATTGACAAAACGTTGAAATAATTCTATAAAACGAAACACGAGACGCAAAAGAAAGACAAGAAGCACGAAAATCATGGATAATAACAGAGTTAGACTGGAACAGTTTAAAGTTTAAAGTTCATTCCACGCACATAAGACAGATTAGAGATATAATAGCGGGCCGGTTAGCGTATCACGGATGCACACGAATGTGGTTAATAATAAATACGCCATTAACTTGCAAGTTGTCAGACACGGTGCAGACAGTTTATAAGTTACGAGAATTTAATTTCCATCACTTCGTCTGCAGAACGTTTCAAGCATTGGGGAAACTCGATTTAAAATCGACGTGAAATGCAATGCACCTCACAAATAGATCGTGCGAACCTTGATAATCGCAATTATGAGAAACAATTGTACGACTCAATATGTGGCCAGATCTGATGCGAAGTTAAAATCCTCGATGAAAGGAACACGTGTAATCCAAGCTAAACTACTTTTGAAGTAGTTTCAACGCCTGTGCGTGACTGGATTGTTCATTTCGGAAACGCGAAACGTCCAATTTTGCAATTTTGGGGATGCAGAATTTCATTCGAATCATTCAGAAATGAGGAAGATAGTGAACGCCGCAAATATTATTTTTTAATTTGCTATTGTCACTTGATTCTCGCATAATGCGACGAGTGTTATTGTTACATTATACTGTTAATTAATTCTTCTGCGTCGCAGTTAAACGAACAGATGGAAGTTAGACTCGCAGCGGATTCTGCTCGGATTCTTGACACTTGCGGCAATTCTCCGATCTAGTCCATCTTGAATCCTACGATTCCAAAGTCACGAATGTCAAGATCCTGCAACTCCGAGGTCCAGTTCGTGTTTCGCGACCAAGTGAATCGTCTCGGGTCTCACAATCGCATTGACATAAGAGTTAAGACCTCGCAGTTTCAAATTGGAATTCGTAGTACTATGGACACACCTAATGTTATTGGTAGTGTTTCCTCAAGTGTTCCGAAATTTGGCGTGTAATTCTAGGGATTTTAGCGAACTTTGGTCACTTCTGTGGAATTCAATATCGCTTACAGTGGCTCGTGAAAGTGTTTAAACATTTATCATAGAAACGTGCATGTTACACGTTGTAAAATATTTTGAAATTTCATCATCGCCGCAACGAAGAACGATGGTTACGATTGTCGCGGTGAAACTTGAAGATAATATCTGAAAATATACGTGGATGTTATAAAAATCGGGATTTAAAATCGTCATTCGCTCATCCATTTGATGTTAAATTTTCACTAAGTATATATACTTATTTACAGTTAGTAAATTATTAATTCCTAACGCAATTCATTTCAAATATTAATATTTCGGATTACACCACGTCAGCTATTGTGAATCCAAAGTTACGTTTCACGAACCCAAAATGGCCTGCAGCCCATTCACAGATCGGTCTCATTATACTCGTCTCTCGCCAATCATGTATTGTGTTCGTATTTTTTCTTTCTAAAAAATATACTTCGCGTTACAGTTACGTTTACGTTGTGCTTATTAACGTTGTATCTTCTGTATTAGGTCCATTGCCTCGGATCGTCTGTAAATCTGATTGCGCAATTGGATCGTGTTGGATCATGTCCAACATACCTGTGGTTTACCAATTTCGGTTTCTGCTGGCCCGCAGTCTTTGATATCACGTTCTACGTTTCAAATCCAATTTTTCCGTTTCTCCGTGACTTTGTGCTTTATTAGACCCCGGTTTATTGTACCACGTAGCCTTTATTCCCTTTCTTTCTTTCTTTCTCTCCATCGAGTTGAGTCAATATTGCTCCCAGGAGTAATTTTTATATGTTAAAGCGTCCTACGCTCTATTATTACTCCCTGTTGTCATCGTTGCGAAATTACGTCACAGTTATAAATATATATATCGCCGGTGCACGCCGACTGATACGAGAGTATAACTTAATGACGCGTGGTCTCCTTAATGACACAGCGTTGTATTCTCTGCTAATGCAGCGAAGACGGCGGAGGCTACAGCCATTGTGCCACAGGAGTAATTGATCACAGAAGCATGCTTGTTATGAGACACGTACGATCGTATCGGCCTGATCGATAAACCTACGCGGAACGCGTACGTACGAACGCGTGAAAATTTGTCTCGTCGAAAATATATATATTTTATATATATCCCTTCGTTCCGTTAATAACGTTTCATTCGCGTTATTTCGCCGAAAATATTTTGCAACGTACGAAGCAACATTCTGTCGCGAGAACAATCTGGGGCTGCGTAATAAATTTTTTTTTCTTTTACACCGGGAAAGCGTTTCCTTTTTCGTCCGTTCGTTGATAAAACAGCAGATAAACTGTCACCGAAGGATTACACGACTCTGCATCGTTTTGATGAACGTTTCGTCAAACCTTCGATAATTCGTTGCCATTCAGAGGTGGGATCAGTGTCCTCGTGCGCACACGAACAGAATAAGCACACTTTCAGTCGAGATCCCAGACGTGATTGATACGTGGTGCAGTTGCGCGATCTCCGTAACGTAACGTTTTATTACTCGAAAGAGCGAAAATACGGCAGAAACGTAGATAAGAAGGAAAGTAGTATCTTTACAGACGAGGAATCGAGGTCCTGTACGATCCCTCGAATTTAATTACTCAAAGTTACTTGTATCGTCGTAATTTGTATCGATACGTGTCAAATTCACGTGACACAACTCTCTAATGGCGAAGGAATTATTCGATGGTTCAGATTGACATTGTTACGTTTATTCTTTTTGACACTTAATCATTTTTTTGCGAAGAACCCTATATATAACGTTCCGTATAATGGATAGCCATTCGTAATTTCGTTTTAGCAGTTTAGAAATTCAATTTGTCTGTCAAACTATTTTATTTTATCATTAGTTAACAATAAATAGATAAAAATTATCTTCTATAATTTTATCGGTTACAATAATGGCACAGTAGTTTGATATAATAAAGAACAAGAACATTCGAAAAATGTTTTGCATCCCATTGTGTCTCGCCAACATTTTCATTGATTGATCCTGTTAATGTTCTTCCGATCATTTATAATCAAGTAATATATTTTCTTGCTAAGAAAAAGTAGCATCTGTTCTAAGGAAGTTTCATTTATTTATAATCCTTGAAACTGTTTCTTTATTTGCTAAAAACAAGAGCAAGATTGGAACATGTACATACAGTGGCAAAATTCAATATTGCAATATTTAGCCAATTTAACGCCATTTGACGTTAGCATTCGCTTCGTCTAATCGTTTCGAATGGAAGGGGAAACGAACGTAAGGGAACGGCAACGTCTTAAATGGCAACAAAGTTTAAAAGACCATCGATCACGGTAGAGCGTCGAACGAAACTCGACAATTTGCGCCGTTTCCCAAACAACGTACACGCTCCTGTTTCCGAACCGCGCGCACGCAGAGAAACAATTTTCACCCGAATTTGCCGCGTATTCATCGTTACCGGCTCTGTTGCGTGTTGCGATTTTTTTGTCCCTGCTCGTTTGGAATTTTGATAAATCCCGCGCTGCTTGGAAGCCGCTTCGAGTGTCAACGAAAACAGAAACAGTGAGCATAACGAGAAACTACTTGAGAAACGATCGAGTGGACCCACGAAATATACGCGACCGATAATAATAGTAATAAATACGAAAAAATTTACTTTAAGAAGAAAGTAATCACGGGGTAATCGCGTCCCATTTGCTTCAATTACTTGCTGGCTGGACTTTCCCCGCGAAAGACGGAACGTCAGAACGATGAGAATCGAGAGCGAGTCGCGATCGATCATCTTAAAAAAATACCGGCCCGCGATCCCATCATGGTGAATCATTAATTCCAATTGGACGCGGCCCTTCCGGCACTTTCACTCTCGCGTGAAACACGGTTTTTCCCCGGATGCTCCGGACCTCGTCACGATTTTCATCCGTGGCCCCCGAGCAAATAACTCGACAGAAACTGACCGTGGCAGCGGTAGGTAGCGCGCGCCAATGAAATCCCGCGGGTTCAATTTTTTTCCACCCCCGTTACACCTCCCCCACCGCCCGACCTCGTTTCTCCTCGATCCACCTTTCCCAACGAGCGATTCTTCCGCATTTTACATCCTCTCCTCCTGGTTGCCCGTGACACAATACACACGCACGACCGACCACGAAATTGCACATAGCCGCGAGACCTTTCCCTCTTCCGCCGCTGTTTTATATTTCTTCCTCCCCTTTTTTTTTCTTCCCCTTCCTCGTTTTTTTTTTCCACCGTTTCGACCATTCGAAACCCTCCGCCGCATCGGTCGCCACGTTTCTCGTTTCGCTCTTCCTCCTGCTCGCCTCTCTCTTTACGCGCGAAATCATCAAACTTTTCAAACGACGTGCAACCGATCGCACTGACAGCCGAAAACCGAACTGCCCTGGATCGCGATTTTCCCTGTTCTCCTTCGAGCTTTCGACTGATCGTTGACGGATGGATTTGTTACGGGTTGGTAGACGCCGATGACAGGCCCGTCCCTGTGCGTGCCGACTAAGATTTTAGATCAGTGCGGGGATGTGGGTGATGATTTGCGGTTGGGTATGTTTGTTGCGTTGCAACAACAATTGTTGCATCACACACTGCAGCGACAACGTATCGCAGTTACGATTGTTGGAGAGTTGTTTCTTCCTTCTGATCTTGACTTTCTATCCCTTCGAACGATTTGGTCTTTCCGGTCGCGAAGAAACGCAACAACACGCTTTTTCTCTGAAGTTTTAGGACACGCGCCGTATTTCTTTCAACATTGTATTAATCGGACAATACTTTACGAAGATGTTCATCATCTACAATACTTGCGTATGCTAAAAACAAGAAATTGTCTTGAAGCGTTTGAGCGTGTTTGCAAGTGATTGAGCTAGTAGGAACGGACATTCAAAACTCATGCAGAACCACGCAGAATGGCATTATTGTTTCTAGGGTATTTCTAGCGAAGGATCCTACTGGTTCCTCGAAACAGAAGGAAATTTATTTAGAAGCCGCAATATTGTGACTACTGTCCCATTCACTGAAGATTTTTTTTCATGGACTCGGCAACTGGAAAATGAGAAATTAATGCCTGCTTGTATTTTTCACGGCCACTCGCGATTGATTTCTCTTCGAGATGCGTTTTGCGGGTTCGTTAAACAGTAATTTAATTCCAACAGATCTAGTTGACGCACATTCCGTTGTACGTCATGGAAATGTTTATTTTGTTATTTTTTTTTCATAGGAAAGTTGGGTTTCGCAGATTTAAGTAACAGTTTCCATATAACGAGCCGCCGGACGATCGTCATTAATAATATAACAGACCGGTGTAATCGAGAGCCACGATAAATTAATTCCATCGATCGCTTATTAATTATAGACAATTACGGTAACATTTATTTGCGGCGTTCAGATAAGCAGGTCTGCATTTAGCTATAGCCAAGCGAATATCAACGTGCAAACGTCGAAATTGGTTAGAAAACAAAGACGAATAATCGATGCAATCATGTGCGCTGGTAATTTCTTAATTGCCCTCGAGGAAATTAACGCGCCAATTGAACTTTTTCTTCGCGGGAAGGAAACGAATGAACGTGGAAAATTTCATACGAATTTTTTTTTTAAGATACGCTAAAAAGTCAGAAGAAAATTTCGAAAAATATTTCTTTTTATTTTCTAAACAAATTTCACTAATTAATTCAATTTTACAAATATCTTTGATTGCGAATTATCTGGCCTCAAACGTTTGCAGACATTTCTCGATCTACTAAACAAATCTCGTTGGATCGAATTGATCTAATTTTATAAATATTCTGGATCACCAGACTTATCCATATTAGTCACAATGATATTCATTCATTTATAGCAAACTTAAAATTTCACGTAATATAAAAAAAGAATTTTTGCCTCTCGCTTTCCTGTTTCTTCAATTTTTTCATTCTTCAAATACGACTATTGTGGAAATAGCCATTGGAATTCAAATATTTCAGAATTTGGCAACAGATTGTCGAGAGCCGGCAGACCAAGTAACTAAGTAGTCGCAACAACTTTTACGCACGATATTTGCTCCTCCTATTTTATTGTACCCTCCCCAGTGTTTCGTCTCCGTCGCGTACGCGCGCAGGAACAATTTCGTCGCTCTATAAATACAGGCGTCATCGTCGGAGAACACACAGGGATTGAAAGTTTCTTCGCTTCTCGTTGTGACTGCGCGCCGTGTTAGTCGTCGCGCGAATTAACCGTTTCGGCGGTGAATATGCTTCTTATATCCGGATTGAATTCGTCGCGAGGACTCGACGAATGAAATTACGCAAGTTTCTGGATGAAAACTTTCCCGCCTTTAACGTTTGGCCGACTTCTCGAATGAAATTTATGGAAGAGAACGGCAATGACGAACAGTCAATTTCCCTGCTCTATTTCGCCGCGTAAACTGATCGTGACGTTTAACAGCATTCTACAGAGCGGCGACGAATAAACTTATAAATAATTCGATTGCACCTCGAGAAAAACACTCCTTTGATTTCAGTAGTGGTGCGAATCGATGTTTTCACGGTTGTTTTCTTTTCATTCGACTCAACGAAGCCAATAAATTTAGTTGTCTCTAATTTAGGGCCGACGAAATCTTTGAATGACAATGTCGAATGTATTTTTTTGTCATACATTGTTCGTCAAAGCGAGCGTGGTTGAAAGAGCTGATAAATTTGACTGTAAGAACTTCAATCACACTGTGAAATGATTCCATTAAATTCTGAAAATGTAATTCAACAGTATGACTAATTTGAAATGAAATATAAATCCAAACATTCTCGATTAGGATGCGAAATCTTTGAATAAAAGCGTTGAAGATACACGTTCTTTGTTAAGTTTCAGCAGTACGAATCAATATTTTAATCGTTGAATAAAGTTAAACTGCAACATGGCATTTTTGAACGATAATATCGGAGATTTTATAGATTTCAATAGCAATAGTCGATATTTTCGTTAATTATTTCTTTTCACATCATCGTATCTACCAACGTCTTCAAAAACTTCTCACCGCAATGTAACGTTTGAGTTCGAGTTCGAGAGTTCAAACTTTCCCACAAGCACATTACAGTGTAAAATCTTCGAGTGGTAGCGCTCTTTGACAGATTTCAGTAGTGCGAGTCAATATTTTCGTCGTTGCTTCTTCTACAAGGTGCAATAAATGTACATTTGAAATTATTCCTTTGACAATGAGCGATCTCTCTCGAGGATCAACGGCACAGAGTGTCACTGCACGAATTATCGAATAGAACATGCGTGCGAATATGCAAAAGTTACAATTGAGGCGAGAAGCGAAGAAAACGAATTTTGCAGGCTGTGGGTTTCCGTAATCAGGCAGAAACGTAACCGGTAGGCGAGGGGGCGAGCGAAAAGCTGTCATGGGGGTGTTTCCGCGTAAAATGGACGATTGCATGCCTCGCGGTGGTTGCATGCGAAGAATTTGCGGCCATGCTAACCGTGCGCTGCATCGATGATGCGCTAAAAGTACGTTTGACACACGCTGTCGGCGACGGTCTATCGATCGAGTTGTTACTTGGCCGCATGTACGCCGTACACCGCGAAAAATTCCACGTTTACGTTAATCTTATACGCGTATAAAAGTTACGTTTAATCTACCCGTTCGATCTTGATCGATCGTCCGTTGCAACGCAATGTGCAATGCACGAACGTTGCACAGAAGCATCGTTGTTCGTCCACTCGAAAAAATATTTAAAAAATACCCATTTTAACCATTACTTGTTGTTACAAATATCACACCACCACTCGTATTATAAATATTTACGACAGGTAAATATATCAAAGCGAGTCGTTCGTTTTCGGAAAATTTTCGCCGCAGTAACGATAAAAAGACAGAGAAGCATCACCGTCGTTACGTCGAGCGAGTAAATTTACAATTACCATTTTGTTCTCCTCCGCCTTGCGAGTACGCGCTACGTTCGCCGACACGTTCGCTGTGCGTGTGCCTCTGATTTATATTTTAAATAAACAATCACAAGCGCGAGGAGAGCGGGATTTATTAGATGGCGTTGCATTTCGCGTGGAGCCCGTAGCGAGCGTTGCGGGTTGCAACGAAGGAAATTAAACACAGCCAACGTGTTTTGTGTTTCAGCGTTGTTTTCAAACAGACACGGGGAAGGTCCGGCCGCGTGCTCTTTGCTGCACGATCCGGCTGGAAACAACGGATATTGAATCATGATTTAGTCAATGTGAAAGCCGATCTCCGTATCGCCGGACGCAAATGGACAAGTGCAGTTCGGTGAATCTTCGAGCCAGAGGCAACGGAAAACTCAACCGGAGAAAATCACCCGCTGGTGGATCTGTCGTTACACGTGAGTTCTCAAATGTCTCCTCTAAATTGTTATTAGACTCCGGATAAATTCAAATTCTTTGTGTCTTTCTGCTTATCCGCTTTTGAAATTTTTGCTTTAGAAACATACCTGTATTTCACCTGCGTTTGTAGTTTTCCACTATGCGTTAGTCTGCACTTTTCAATTTCTCTTGGTTGCACAAAAATCCGCAGTCTAATTATTATTCAGTCATTGATATATTAACATTGCGACGACTCTAGTGATCGAGATAAACGATTTGTGATTGTGGAACGACGAATGAGGAATTCGTAAGGATATTATTATTTATAGCTAGTTTCATTTGATAAATTGATTCAAATTGACTGTAGATACAGTCTTACTTTTTTACTCTCTCTCTAAAGAAGAAAAACTCCATTCTCTTCCATTACCAATTCCAAAATTCGCAAGTACCGAAACTTGTAACAAGCAATTAAATTATTTACAAATTGAATTAAAATCCACGAGCAATTGCATTATCCGCGAAACAACTTTCGAAGTGATCGGACATTTGGGGAGGATTAACGAAAACTTCTCGGTGTCCGCGAAACTGACAATGAAAAACTCTCTAAATGGAAAACGATACTCGGGCGCGTGGGTGAGAAAAGGGGGGAAAAAGAAAAAGACACGTGGATCGATACGCAAATGAACCGGTGCGTGCTCCATCGTGAGGAAAACTGGACGTGGCGCGTCGTTTGAACTGGCGTCACGTTGTTCGATGAACGCTAAACATCAAAGGAGGTTCCTTAAATAAATAACAAACGTCGATAACTACGACTAGCAGCGCCGTTCTGCGAACGACGATCGCGACGATACGAACACTCTCAATGGAAAATGTACGCTGCGGCGAGTTATTTGGATTTTCAACGCGTGGATCACGCCTTTGTTCTGTTGACGCGTTCTCGCGTTGATCGACTCTCGAGGCAACTGTTGCATCGTTTGCCATCAAAGACGTTAACGTAAAAGAACATCATTGCGATACAATAAGATACGCAACTACAATCTTTTGTTTATATATATTTCACGAAAAATATTCAAATGGTCATTCTGACTATTTTGGTAATTTCGGTGTTAATGTCTCTTCAGATCGGATCACAATCGAAAAAGTTGTTCTCTTAGTCGAGTACAAAGCAAGATTTTTAAAATACCGTGTAACGATTGTTTCTGACATTGCGCGATGCATAAATTAAAATTTAGCATCGCACGGTACGTCAGTGTGATGTAAAAATGATTTCATATAATCGACAGCTGGCATATGCACTGCGCAAGTATAAAAATGTCGCCGGCCACGATTGGAGATGACAGTCTTTCTGACATTCGTCAGTTTGAAACGTGTCAACGCGACGAGTCTTGAAACTTTGGTTGATAGCACGGGATCGCGGAATTTCGCTGAATAGCCAGGTACTGGATGAAAGCTCGCGTGCTTCGACGCAGCTGCAACCATTCGAACGTGATGCTTGCCTTTTCTTTCTGCCGGCCTCGTTTGTATCTGCCTTTTTATTCGGAAATTGGCCGGATACTCTGCTTTGCGGGCTGCGCGAGCGTGATCGCGTTCCTTCAACAAGCTTTTAAACATGCTCGTTTAAACTTGCGCGTGTACTTGCTGAAAGTTTGTCGCAACGAGATTCCGTTCTTAATTAGAAGCATGTAAAAAACTGCACGACTCGTACCGCAGTACGATTCGTCTCACTGAAAGGCCCAGAAGCAACTGTTCCGACTAGGAAACGAGACAACACCACGCCTACTCGAGGTCTACCCCACGCCCCTTTGCGAATCACGTGACCCAAATCAACCAATCGCTAAATTTCGTTGCACCAGCGTTGCACCTGAAACGCGCAACTGAAACTGAGCTGCACAGATGACGAGAGGGAAGAATTTCGCGAAACAAACGTTCGAAGATTTCGAGCTGTTAACAATAGAGATTAATTCGATTATAAATGTTTGAATACTTTGGCGTGCAGCCGTACAGGCGATTTAATTGCCGATTCGGATTAGAACGGACGAATTGGCGTATATGTAAATTGCCGATAAATCTAGCTAGTTTCTGGCCGAACGGTACAAACGTTAAACAATAACCGAGCCAAACGTTAATTTAACGTCGGTACGATCGATTTTAAACGATTTCTGCGCCGGCTAATAATTCACTTCGCCTCTAACAGCGGTATAAATTATACCGCGCGTTCGCGCTAGCGCACTCGTTCCTCGTTCCTCGTTCCGACGTTCACCTTGCGCTAATTGCGACGCACGGAAGAAGAACGGAGATCGTTCACGCAAGAGTAACGTCACAATTTCGAGAGGGCGTTCGACGTTGCACGAAGTGAAAGAGAGAAAGAGAATTAGAAGAAAAAAAAAAAGAAAGAACGGGAGGGAAAGTACGCGGAGCACGGTGCGTCGGGTCTCTCCTTAAATCTTCATTTCTATAAATCCGTTTCCTCGTTCCGCGGCTCGAACACAATGGCCACGGCCGGTCGTCGAGGCAAGCCGGGATTCGTATTAATGATCCTTTCATTTTGAAACCGGTGCCGGGTTTCATCGAGCCGGAGCCCGGGAACGTACCGCCTGGGAACGAGAGAATTAATATCGTGAAAAATTCGTCAGCGGTGGGCGGCACTATCGGCGAAACAGCTTCCCAAGTGGCCTCTGCTCGTGATTTTGTAATGGGCCAGCGCATTTTCCTTGCCGACAGATCGATTAATTTCAGCTTATCGCGCCCGCGTTTCTAATTGGGGGAATATCCGCGAGCAAAACGCGAAGCACACACACACACACACACACTCTCTCTCTCTTTCTGTCTAGATTATTCTAACTGATGGGTTCGACGCTACGAAATGTTGAAAAATTTCATCAGACTTTCATCGAATCTGGCGTCTCTTAAGCTGCATATGTTAGCACTAGAACTACCAGAATGGCAGTTGTATTAACTTGCAATAGCAACGATACATTTTCAAAGATTTGAATGATCCTTCAGTAGGAAAGCCTGGTGTGGAATAATTGAACGAAATAGAATTTTCAACTCTTCTCTCGCGAGTCAAAGTCGTTTGAACGAAGAGGAAGATAATAAAAACAGAATTTCTAGAAAGTGGAACAGTTTAAAAAATTAAAGTGTAAAAGGAATCGAATAAAACGAGAAAAAAGTAAAATCTGACGTAATAGAAGAAGGAACAAAAAGAAATCTTTCTCGGTACTTGAAAAGGAACGTTGATACCATTAGATTAAATGCGATTAGCATATCGACTATCCGCTAAAATTAATCACAAATATTAAAATATTATATTCTCAGAACCACAGAAAATAGAAAAAAGTTTCTAGTACAATGATCAATACAAGTCTATCCTTACTTCACGATGTATTTATATTTAAATATTACTATTTCTTATAGATATATGTTTAAAAAAAATTATTCAAATCTTTAAAAATATATCGTTGCTATTATATAAATGCAAGAAGCAGCTGCATCATAACAACAGTGTTGCGAAACGCTGGCACAACCATCAGCTCCTAATCGTATCATTAAGATTGCTATTAAAAATTATTACGAATTGGTCGTTTCGACCATTCTGATAATTCTAGTGCTGACATTTCACAACGCTGTTACAGTGGTAGAGCTGCTTCTTGCACTGGATATTCAAACATTAATTGACGTACGATGAAAGCAGCGTTACTAGGTGTATTATTGAATAGAAAGTGATGGACAGATAGATGAATGGCGCAGTTTCAGTTCCGGGAAGCTGCCAGGTGGATTTCTAAAGGGACGAAGATTTAAATAGGAATGTTGACAAAAACTTGGTATGAAACGTCGCGAGAGAATGAAATTTAAATGATCAAGATGCGCGTTTGGACGTTGACAGGATATTTTAGACGAAGGTAGACATTTTGAACGGAATTTTAGATTACCAAGGTTCAAATTTAACTCTTCGTTGGTGTCATTGGCTCGGTAGAAACTGCAGTTGTTAGCAGGATATTAGATTACTTAATTTTGAAATTTTTCAGTTCGATCGAGGCTGAGTCGAATGAATTTCGTTACCGTTAGACTCGTCCACGAAGAATAGAAAATAGAGCCAATTGTTTCAATCCAGTTGATCTGATCATCCGTCCGCGATCTAAAACTTTCAGCGATTCAATCAGTTGCACGTTACATGGGTTAGAGCTTGGTTTTGGAAAAAGTTTCAAAATTCAAAATTCAACTTTGTTATTGCAATTTAGATTTTCTGCCGTGCTTTCAGCTGCTTTCTGACGAGTTGGAAAGAAAAAGGAATAGCCCTGTCAGTCAGACAGTCAGTGAAATCCCCGTGGCAGTCGCGTTAGCTCGTGCAACTCGCGCTCGTCCATCAAACGTCCATAGCCCGCGCGTCCTGTTTACTTTCCTCTCGCGAGGAAGATCTTAAAGATTCACGGTGGCAGGCTCCGCTAGGTGAAACCGATAGGTGTAAACCCACAAGCGGGACCTCGCCGATCTTAGCTTTCGCTTAAGATTTACGAGGCTTTCCATTCCGAATCACTCCGCGAGTTCTCCTCTTGCTGTTGCCGTTCCTCTCCCACTTTTTTCTCTTCTCCTCTCTCTCTGTCTTTTTTCCGTGACGCAAATTTATGTTGCAAATAGCAATCCCTCGCTATCGTCCGGAATAAATCTGTCCAGCCAGGATGACGTGCAAAGGGCGTAAACCCTTTCTCAATTTTCCGTACACGTGAGCAGACTTGAAACATCGCGTCGCCGAGGAATCAGCACGCGTCATTTCTGTCTCGTTCCACCGTTGTTTTCCTATCTTCGATTTTCTCGTCGTTTCTCACTCCGTTGCACGGTCCCTTTCGTTCCTCCGTTCGTTTTTCTCGTCTGCTTGAAGTCTCGAGTCGACGACACCACCGATCGAGTCAGTGGCCCAAACGGTGTTTTAGAGTGACGGAAGTTGGAACTTTGCTCGATGATTCTCGTTAATTCGCGGTCCGAACTGAATTGCAGCCTTCTTTTACTACGTTATGGAATTTGAGCACAGATAAATACTCCGAATGTTCTCTATATAGTTTCTATTTCCGTGCAGTTCAGATTATTTTAAATTGTGCTTTTTAAAATTATATCCTTACATTTCGTAAATTCTTACGATTCTTGTAAAAATATTATAATCTCTTTAGCAGGTTTATTTCTCTGTTCGCTATTAAATGTTTCTTCCGAAACAATTTAAATTCAAGTCTCAAGGAAATTGTATTGCTTATGGGACGATCGGACGATCAGAGGCTGAAAGATTCACGCATTTTGGGAACACGTTCTAAGCGTGTAAGTTGATCAGAGTGTGGACGAATTGTCAACGAGAGAGGAATCGAATTTTATTTTTACAGTCGTCTTTTCACTCACTCGGTATTTTGGCGATGAACCAAATGAATTTTGAGAGACTGGTAGGTTTACCGAGCAATTAAATGCCTCTGTTTTCGATCTCTCGTGAAGCTGCAGTCTGGAAATTGTTTACCCAAAATCGCACCGCGACGTATTTTTGTATATATTTTTCCTCCTTCATCTATTTTTATTGTCTGTCGAACGTTACAAATTCCGGTAAACTCTTTCACCGGGGCAATCTTTACCATGCGCAGCGAGTTATCCTATGACAAACAATTTTTCTCACTGAATCAAAACACGGCGAGATACAGTCGGTCGTTGCGCTCTCTCCTTTCCCTCTTTCTCTTTATAATTTTTCTTTTTCGCTCGAATTTAACTGGAGTAAATTCATCTCTCGCGGTTGATCCTTGCAGCATTGCGTATAATTTTATACAACTGTAGCGTAGTGGAAAAGTAGGGTAATGAAATAAAAAAAAAAAAAAAAAAACTGTTTCCTTCTTAGTCAAATTCAGCCAGTTCAATCATTAAGAGGTGTATTTGACTGTTGTTACAATTTTTTATTCTATTATTTTATTTTATAATAACTCGATACTTTATACTGCAAATACACGTAGCATTCTTAAATACACAAATTCGTTGCAGAATATCTTCCCGGTAGTATTCCATAATACGTGGTGTGTGTGTGTGTGTGTAAAAACCAAGGGAACTGGTTCTGCAAAAATGTTAATTACTGACTCTGTTATAAATCAACATTATTCTCTTGAAGATAGTCCTCTTGGGAAGCCGTATATACATACCGCTCGAGATATTCGTTTCAAACTATCGCTGAAAGTAGAGTCGACGCGTTGCAGTCTTACGTTAGATTAATTACTCATACGGAGATGTTTCATTTTTCCGGAATAAAGGAATAACGCTTTTTCATTTGTCGAGGAAATGGAGTAACGTTAAATTAATTAAAAAATGACTTGGCGACTCGGTAACAGTAAGTTTTCACATTTTCACATTATTTACAACTTGGTGTGATCTTTCATCGATCATTCGCTCTGATCTGCTAATAATTCTGAGAAAAACTCGAGGATTTGAACGCGTTTACACCGTTACACGCGAATCAAATCTACCAACGATCGAATCGTTTAATTTCGTTGCTCTAGTTTCACATTTTTGAATTTCATAATTCAGATATTCGATTAATCTGATAGTGAAACGGGTGCAAGATTAGCGCCCTGCTCTTTGGAAATCGATCGGCTTGAATGGAAGTGATTGATGCGACTTCAATGTGATTCAACTCTCTCGAAAGTTCTCGTCTCATCGTTCCTTTCGTACAAATATATCCCCCGATCTGGCTTCCGCCAGTAATAGTAACGGCGTCCACGCAAACTCCTTTTATTAGACGTACATTTTAGTCGATGCTCTCGATTGAATGTACTCTCGCTAAGTGAACTATCAATTTAATACAAACTCCTATTACACAAACGTTTTTTGTTCGTCAACGTTTCGAAACATTTTCTTCAACTCTACTTGAGATTTATAGACGGATAGGGCGAATTCTTTAACTCATAATTAGTCTGCTTCGAATTTTAGAAAATCTTCTCTGTTAGTTTTTAGTAAAATTGGAGGGTCAGAGTCTGTTTGACGTAGACCACTTTTCGAGTATTCTTTCATTGTTAGAAACTTTAGTCGACAGAGCAGTTTAGTTATTGTAATAATTATGTGACAGTTGTACAAGTAAACTTGTTTTGTTGACAAGTTTTTCCAGCAGAAAAATACTTACATATCATCGGTCATTTTTAACGAGAAATTAAATCAATTGATTTCTAAACATTTTGCATTTTGAATCAATCACGGATAATAATTTGTATTGTTTTAGTATTGTTCGTCCTCAGAGCTACTGTAAGCTGATGTATTTAAAAGAGATTAATTTCAAATATTACAGAATTACTGACGCTAAATTTTAGAAAACACTCAAAATCTCGAAAGTACTGTAATTAATTGTTATGCCACGAACAATCGTCAAACGAAGAGACCTTTAATTACCAAAAAGATGAAGCTCATCCAGGCAAAACAAACGCGCGTCCCAAAGGAATTCACGGTTAATATAGAATATTGGATACAGGAACGACCAAAAAAAAAAGAACGATCTCCTTATAAAACGCAGGTGCGTGTAAATACAATTTTATTTATCCTCGCAGCGGTTCGCCTGCGGATTTCGGCGAACAGAAGAAACAGCTGCACTCTATGGCGCCCACTCACTCTGTGCGCGTGATTTTTTTTTCATACACACACACACACACACACACACGTAGATGTACATTCGTCGGTTAAATATATCTATCACGAAAAACTGGCGGGAAAATTTCCGCCAGTTTCCGCGGAAATAATTAAATCCGATCGTTGAATAAATTTTCATTGTAATGCGCCGCCGCCACCGCTGCGGCAACGTATCGAATTTAAATCACTTTCGCCCGGCGTAAAATTCATACGCGATGATATACGTAAATTCGTTAAATGGCCATTTTCAAATCGAAAAAAAGGGGGGGGGGTGGAAGAGAGAAGGCGTGCGACACGGAAAAGGAAAAACCGAGCGAATGCGATTGAGAAGGGAGAACCCTTTTTTTCAAACTATCCGACGGATCATTAATTTAGCTGGATAAAAATCACATTAGTGACCATTGCGAGGTCTTTGAATTTTTAACGTTTAAGGTTATTGAACAAGGACTCCGTTATTCTATTAATTTCGTAGTGCCAAATAATTTTGCTTGTTTGAAGTTGATTGCTCTCGATATTGTTTGATGAGAGCTCTAATTTATAGAAATCTGCGTTAGTCGCGAGAATATATTCTTGATTTTAATTTGGATATCTTTGTGTAGTAGAACAATATTTCGTTATTTTCTAATATAAATATTCTTTAGTAGTAATTTTGTAGGATATTTCAATTTTATACAAAGTTGGTATTACTCTCTTACTTTCTTACATCATTGTATCGAGCGATTCAGTTTCTGCGTTATTCGCTACTTTATGATAAGTTAAAAATCGCGCAAAGGCTGTTTAATTAACGAACGCATTAATCAAACGTAAAAAAATGATCGCACCGCGTCGTCGACGGTTTAATCGAAATTTTCTCGTTCGTCAAAATGGCGTTTTATGCTTTGAATCTCGATTAAATTTTCCTCCTTCGTTCTCTCTCTCTCTCTCTTTTTTGTTTTGCCCCGTTTTAAATCTCAAGAGGAGATTTCCAACCGTGAACGCGACGTCCTATCTCGCGTGCAATGACCGTCGACGCTAATGGGGCAGTTTGTCGGCATCAATGACCCGTAATTATAATTAAACGTTAATCACGTAGAACCAGATTCCGCGTGCGCGTCAGGTTGCGTCCGATCGTTTCGTATTACGCTTGAAAATAGAATGGTAAAAAGATCGATAACTACTCGCGAAGGGTGGGAAAGAGAAGGACGAGACGGGAGAGTGGGAGCGAAAGAGAGGAGAACGTGCCGGTCGTTGAAAGTACGGAAAACGTGTTGGCTCTGGTCAACATCCGCGTGTTTTGCAATCGTTTTGCGACGGTCCTTGTAAAATCGCCTCTGCGACGGGAATCGAACGCTTTGCGTGGGAATAATAACCCGATGTGTCCCGATGGGACCAGTGTTTTTTTTCCTGCGAAAGGAACGCGCGAAGAGAACTTGGCGAGAGAAGAGTCGAACACTCGCGGGTGAGTATTGTATTTTATTGAGAGGAGAGCAGCTGACACTGAAATTGTCAAACCGACGACTGTTAATCGCGATTTCTTTCGTTCGAATCGAATTTTCCTCGTTCCTCTTCTATGAAATATTTCAATCTCTTCAGTTTTCTTCTATCTTGCGTTTGGAGTTTTCATTCTGGTATTAATAACTATTGATAATTCAGTCAATGATTATCAGTTGTTAGTTGTTAGTGGTATATCATTCACTGCACAAACATATAAAACTACCAATATTGTTAGAAAAAATATTTTTTCCACTCGTATGTATGTATATGTATATATATATATATGTGATCGAATAACAGTAGGAAGAACTCATTATCGTGTTTATTTCGTTGCAAAAAGTAATTGGCACCGGAGGTCAAAGTTGATTTACGAACGTTCCATCTTTGACGTGAAGCCATCTGTAAGGAGGGTTTATTTTCTCATGCAGCTGTTTGTCAGATACAGGTATTTTCTCCGTTGCTCGTTAATATTTTACTCATTCACCGGCTAGATTTATGAACAGTCGCTTTAAGGGGGCTCGTATTTAGTTGTTTGCAATTACACGGCTCTCTCCGGTAGATAGGCAGAGCGATGTTTTTGAAAATACTGACCCAGAAAGACCGGGCACTCGGCACGAGCAGAAAAATTTATGGATACAAACGAAATTTGCAGCCAAAGCTTAATTTAACTCGTGCCGGCACAGATATTGCAGACGGCCGTTTATAACAGGCAACGAAATCACAATATGATTAAATGACGTAAATTAAATACAAATAAACTAGATGAACGACGATGAATATATATTGTATAGGATACAAATTGTATCATACGTATCATATAGCTATTGCACGATACGAATTAATAATATCCAATATAAAAGTACAAGTGCAAAATAATATCGCAAATGACAATTGAAATTTGTTGCGAGTTAAAGTTTAAAGAGACAAAAGCAGGAAAATTTTGGAAATAAAGTGAAATAAAATTGCACGCGATACATGCTAATTTTATAACAAGGTAGAAACGTTTGAAGATCTCCTCGGAGAGTTCAAAGAGATTTCCTCGTTTCCTCGAAGGTGTTCAAAGATTTCTTTGAAAACGTGCGAAATAGTTCCTCCAAGATGCGCCCGAAGATTTTCTCCGAGGAGGTTTTCGAAAGGCGCTCCAGCTTTCCAGCCAGCCGCGCTCTTATCTGTATTCGGGGGCTGCTCAAAATTTCGCCCGGGCGAAGAGGCAACTTTGCGTCACGTTTTCTCGAAACTTTCTGTTATTTCCCAGTGACTTCGTTCTGCAAACAAATAACGGACTCCTGTCATTCGTTGAATAAAGCGGCAACAAAATTTTAATTGAAATCTTAATTAAACGTCAAACGTTGTTATCGCAGAAAAGACTTCACGTATGATGTTTCAAATAATTGACATGGAAAATAATCTCCCTTTTTTTTTTTTTTTTTTGTAACAATGTTACTCTCGATCGATACTATTTAAATATCCTTCAACTCTCATTTCTCTGACTTGATTTGCCTCTTGGCGTACTGCTAAATTGACACGAGAAGACGAACAATTGAATGAAAAACGACAGACTTCATTTCTATTTAATGTTCGATTCCTTGTCGTGATTTTATCTTGTCTGGAAAATTGTTCCATCCGACATTGTTTCAAATTTTAAATGTTCCAACTATATTCAAGACTATAAATGAAAATCGTAATACAATATTTGGAAGACAATGCATTGCCTGTGTAAGGCACTTATTTACAATTCTGGTGATATATTTTGTTATCAAAAACAGGCCAAAATATACAATATATGATATATTAGGAAGATACATACATGTTACAGACTCTTATTTATACTTATAATAAATAATATACATGTTATATACTTGCTAATAACATACGTGTTATAGACTCCTGGTTATACTTGCTAAATAATGTACATGTTGTATACTTGGTAATAACATACATGTTATAGTCTCTTGGTTATACTTGCTAAATAATGTACATGTTATATACTTGCCAATAACATACGTGTTATAGACTCTTGGTTATACTTGCTAAATAATATAGTATTTTGGAAGAAATGTAAATCAAATTGATACAAAGAACAGATAAAATTCTTGAGAAGCAATATTCTTATCGCAGAACATTCTCAATTAAACATTAACAATTTCAATGATACTGTTACAGAAAAAGACTTTCTTTTTCCATTCGTTTAACAATTTTACTTTCACTCCGGATGCTATTTATACGTCCCTCAAGAAGCTATTTCCATAGAGTTCTCTGCAGCGCGAATGTTACATAACGTTGGAAAATTTTATTTAAAATTAACTATGGAGAGAGAAAAAAAACATTTCAGCATCGCTGTGTCTTTGATCGTCGAGCTCGAATTATAAATGAACTCTTTGAGAGCCAAAGAAAATAGAACATCGATTTCCCGCCTCCTCATCCGGCGTCTGGTTTTAAATTTTAAAACAGTAGCAAACAGTAAATAACCCCTTTGAACTTAGCGCAGAGGGGGGGGGGGGGCGGAGGCGCGAGCATAAATTCGAAACTCCGCATGAGAACGGGGCGGGGAAATTAAATATTACTTTGTATAAATAATCTTGTTTGGTTTTTGCCGCGACAGTGTTACGTATTACCTTGGCAACTTTTCGGAATGGCAGCGGCAAGCTCGCAGAGGCATTGTTCGTTGCACGTTGCGCGCAAACCCTCCTCCGCTCCGCGGTTGAATGCCGGTAGAAACTTTCGTAAACGCGGCGAGCTGCGCGACAATTTGGTTTTTTTCCAAAATTGCCCACCACGCGGGAAAATTTCACGCAAACTGTCGTTGCGCTGGATCCACCCCACTCGTCCCGGAATCGCGAACCGCGCGCTGCAGCTTTCGTCGTTTTCGATGACAATTCGCGAATTTGATTCTTGCGAACCTGCGTGGAACTAACATTTTTATGGTGACGTCCGTGTCTTGTTTGTTCGTTGCGCGGCAGAATGTTTTTCGACGTTTTTGCCTCTTGTCGTCGAGACTGCTGCAGTCAATAAAATGTGCAGCGATCGAATGTAATGACGATCAGTTGCGAAATAACTGTAGCGCGTTTCGAGAGAACTTGCAAGTACGGCGCATTCGTTAAAACTTTCATTTCATACTCCTTTTTTTTTTTTTTTTTTTTTGCGAAAATTTATTTCTTCGGAAGCAGAGGAGGAAACCTGGTCGAACATTTATTCCTCTGTAAAAAAGTAAAAGTTGTGGCGAGCAGATTTTTCTGCAAAATGTTCGGACGGTTCGAAACTGAAATGTGAAACTTTTGTACAGAGAGGGGAGATGGGGAAAATTTGCAAAATAATACTTTCGTTGAAATCTGATAAATTATTAATGAAATGATGCAACTGATAAAACTGATAAATTATTAGTAAAGTAAGTATATGTTTTCTCTTTCCTGCTCTCAATATTAATCAAAAAAGTATTTCCATCTATTTTGTTCTAAAATATTCGTTCAGATATATACATAATTCAAGATTATATTTAATTTTGATAATCCAATGTAATACAATACAATTGTTGAAACAATATCGTCGCAATATAGTTAAAGTATAAACGTACGAAGCGTTCTCTTGGAAACAGAGAAGAAACGAGTTACGTTAAAAGTTCAAAGTTCAGAAATTTTCATTTATGAAAGTCATCAGCTTCGTTTGATCTCCGGATATACGTGATTTTACGTAATTCCAAAGATTTGCAAAATATATTTCTTTTTCCAACATTGACATTTGTTGGCTTTATATTCGCTTAATTCAAGTTGCAGAGAATTGTTAATGGGTATCGACGTTTTTATTAGACACGTGCTTATCGGGGAACCAATAAAATGTTCACCTTTAACGCATTAACGTCAAATTTCTCACGAAACTCTGGGAAAGTAGATCGGAGATTATCGATACGACGAACGTCAAGTTGCACCGTGGTTCGTAAATGATTATGACAATTTACATCATAATTTACATCACCTGTAATGTAGATGAAAATCAAGCTTGTTCTTCTATCTACAAATACAGTCCTGTTGCCTGAACTATGACTGACCGAAACTACTTGTCTGAGCTACTATTAACGAAAAATAACGAGCGAATAAGTGAGTTTCTGTTTTATGAATTCTACTCGTGCGAACTTTATCCCGTAACAAGTTTAGACGAATGAAATTTCATTGCAGAGAGATATACTCGTTCTATACAGGGACATTCAAAACTATTTGTCCCTTGATGATTTCGGACAAATGGAATTGTTGCACGGGTAAATATTGTTTCGTATAGAAACATTCGATATTGTTCGTCCCTTGATGATTTCATCTACACGGAATTCCACTACGAACAAATACGCATGTTAAATATTTTCCAAGAAACACTAAATTTCTTCGTTCACGTTCAGACACGGAAACATAAAATTCAGCCTGATAAGTGCAATTTGTGGTGAATAAAGTTATATAATAAAAGTAATAAAAGTAATAAATAAATAGATATAGTAAAAGATCTAAACTATTAACAAGTCTTCGATTTAACAAGTTTTCAAATTTTTATTTTCTCGGAGGAAGCGAGAGCTAAAATTTGTGACAAAAATTTTATTTCTCGCGTCCATTAACCTTCCGTTGATTGAATTTGAATATACATATATATTGAGAAACGAGATCAGTCTCCTCGAAAATTTGTTGTTCCTCCCTTCAGACTCGTCGTTTTTCTTCGTCGATCAGCGCGACTTAATTCCCAGTGAATTTTCTCTTTTCGAAGATCCGAAATTCCGGTGAAAGGAAGATCACTTGGCAATTGCCCGATCGCCTCGTTTACATTCGAAAGAAACGGAACGTCGAGGAAGGAAACTCTGTACACCGCTGTAGACCTATTAGTTCGATATCTGCAGCGACGATTTAATTGCATCCCGTTGACCAGAGCCACGGCACACTCGTTACAGAAGTGGACTGTCCACGCGTTCACGCGCGAACATCCGTCGAGAGGATTCGCCTGACGCAATAATCCCGAGTGATGCACTTCCGTGGCGAGTACCTCCGAGTAAACCGATTACCAGTGGACTTGGCTGGAATAGGGTGACGGCGAGCTCGAGTGGATACGTGGCGGTCGAATCGCGTGAGGTTGTTCGCGCGAACGGTCGAGAATGTCGGCCAAGGAACTGTCAGACGCTGTTCGCTTTATTTTCAACGATTCGGATCGGTAGAAAGATGGGAGGCGCGCGACGAGTGGAACGACGACACGACTGCGTATCGTGGATGTGCTCGCGCAAATTTGCAAGTAAACTCGCAGGAGCCGTGCGTTGTTCGATAAACGTGAAATGTGTGTAACTTTGTGGCCTGAGCACGGATCGACGAGCTTGCAACAAGGAGCGCGAGGAAGTTTAATATTGGAATTATTGGCAATTAAAGCGTGAAACTTGTACCGAAGGAATGAAAGGAAGTTTATGGTGTACGATAAAGAGTACAAACTTTTACTCGCATACAATATTTCGTGGCAAGTTATTCGGATCTCCAAGAATGTTCTTTAATCTTTGAGAAATTGTCAGACCACTCCGGTGGTTCTGGTGTCGAAAAGTAAATGAAACACAAATGCAGATGAAAGGCATCGATGTAATAAAATATAATACGATAGATATAGTAACAAACGTGTCAATTATGATGGTCAGGTTTCACATTCTCATATTGGAGTCGAAGGTGTGGTCGTAAAGGAAAATTCAGTACACGAAACGGTTGTGTTTGCTTCTCTGTCACTCAAAGGAAAATGCTATCGCGCGATAGTGTATTTTTATCAGCACAGTTAGAGAAAAATTTGTTTCGTGTACTGCGATAATATCACATAGACGTAAATAGTAATAGTAATAACGATATTAAAAGTATGAGTGATTAGATTTGCCATTGCCAAATGGCGACCTGCCATTTTTTACTTCTTCGAGGCAAGTCTTACATTTCAATCATCGGCAGTTCAAGTATCAAAAAACATCGTGACTGCATACTTTGCGCACTTAAACGCATTTTACTTTCATTTCGTGGATTTCTGTACTCCTCAACTTCTCATAAACGTACCGAACACTCGCAGTTTAATAATAAAGCCTCTCCCGTCACAGTGATACGCATTTTGCGCATTTCTGCAACTTAAAACTTCTCGTAAATACGTGAGCACTCCGAATCTAATAATGAAGTTCTTTTCTCGCTACAATATGAATCTACGATATGAATTCCTGGCGCAAATGGAATTTTCGCAACAACGAAATTAAATATTTCAAAGTCAGAAATGTTGTCGACGTGTGTATGTATTGTTAAGATTTGTTGAAAGTATTTGTGCGAGTTTCGCCGCGACGAATGTTTATTTGGGAAATAACAATGAACGAGAGTTTCACGAAACACTGCAAAACGCATTTTCGTTTGAGGTACATGGATTTACATATGTTAGAATAGTCGCGACGAAATTAATGCTTTCAGCAAAAAAAAAAAAAAAAAAAAAAAAAGAAAAAAGAAATGTAGAGAGGACGAGTTTTTGTTGCCTCGTTAAACCTTTCCCCTGTTGGAAACAATTTTAAAGTTCCTTGGCATTTTCAAGCGACTTCTCGCTTCAAACTTTAAATTGTATATTTGGACCGCACGTTTCATTGACGCCATATACGCTAGGACTTTTAAAAATTCTGCCGAAACTTCATTTAAACGACGCGTTTGTTCAAATTCACCATTTATATTTTCGTTTCTTTCTTTCTTTTGTTTACTCGCGTTCCTAACACATTTGTCGCCATCAGGACAACTCGTATTACTCGAAGACTATGACAAATGAAACTTCGTACCATCTGAATTTTGTTTTAATACTTTCGAAAATATATTACTGCAAACAATCAATCATTTTTAGTAGTACCGAAATGTTTAATTTGTAACGTGTAAAAATATACAAAGTATACAAAATGGAGCATTTATTCTAATGTTTAGTGTAATGAAATAATTACGTTCGGAGGAAATGGATTATGAATTCTCGAGAATTCTCTTTGTTCGATAAACCGAGTGTGAGATCGAAGGACAAAAATTTGAGAATCGTAGTTTTTCATTTTAATTCAATTAAAATGCACAAACAACGAGGCAGATTTGGGCATCGATGGAGCAATATATTATAGAAGTGACGTATCGAACAATTATTTAACTAGAGAGACTATTTGAAATAAGTACGAAATGAATATTTTAGTCGAACAGAGAACGACTTTCCTCTAGGTTATTCTGTCATTTAAAACGAAATAAGACATTCTTGAGTGAATTTTTCCTAAAATATTCATCAACTGGCAATCTCATCCCTGGTCAGTCGTTAATCAAGTAAAAGATCCTTCAAGACCAATAATTCACTCGACGAGGTTACTTTTTCTACGTTATTTTCAAAATGACACAAATTGCAATTAACGAAAAATGCAATTTCTAATTTATAATTAAAAACTAAAAATCGTTTAAAAAGAATACAATTTATTATTAACAAAGAAGACAATAAAGTAAAAGAAAATAGAAAATCTTCGGAATATAACAGGATACACGAGCTTTTGTTTATGTATTTTACGAAGAATCGAAAAGAATAGAAAAATATATTTTTCAAGTCTCCAAACAAAAAGAATGTACTACAAACTGTTTTACATTAATGGTCATTCTGACCATTTTGGTAGTTCTGCTGTCAATCGCTCGTTCTTTCAAGCCACGTGTCCCGAAGTAAAATATGTCCCTGGATTGTACAGCTGTATTCCCAACGTGTTCCCGATGGATTCAGGGGGGCATCGCCTCTCGGTTGAGCCACGCATGCAGACAATGTCCCGCGGCGCGCGCGTCCCGAGTGCTCGCACGTCACCCAATTCGGATTCCAAGGTAACAGCCGAAACGAGCCCCGTTTCCTCGCGATACTCGTTTCCAGCTTCCAATAAAATGGAAATGTCTCGGCTGCTGACACGCTGCCGCCACCACCACCACCACCACCACCACCATCTGTGATGGGCCGGATCGGGATATTTGGTTAGAAGGGAGGAGGGGCGGCTCGAGACTACTTCATTGTCCCCGGCGGCGGAGGTAAGCAGAGGCAGCATGCTGGCACGCGTTTACGTACGTATATGGAAATAAACGTGCAGAGCCGTGAAACGAGCATGTCCGCGGATGTGGGACAGCCCCGTTTCTCGATGAAAACGCACATCGAGAGTGCTTTTCACGGGAGAGGCCGACGTGCCCACTCGCTCTCTCCGTAGCTTCCGCATCCGGTGGACAATCGAACTAGGACGTCCGAGAGGAGGTGAAAAATCGGCTACGGGACACGGTCTGGCTCTCTCACGCTGTGTCGTTGGCTAATAAGAATTGTTTCTTCCGTTTGCGAGGTTTCGCGTCAGAAAGACGAAATTTATCGATTTGTTGGTTCTTCGTTCTAGCGAGAATCTTTTTCTGAAAAATTTTGGCGATTTGGTAACTTATATTATATTTTGTATTATATTATATTACATTATTTATTTATCGTACATTATGTAATAAATTAATGATAAAACAAACTTAAAACAACGCAGTTCAAATTAAACGTTTGGTACATCTAACATTATAACGTATTCGATACGATACTGCTCGTCGTGATAGTGAGATTTTGTTTTTGAGTTGGGGGGAACGCGATTCGTAATGACTATTAATAATTGACGATTTTAACAATTGACAATACGCGCTCGCAAGTTATCGTCGAGCGTCAATTGCGAAGATTGAACGATGACGAAAGAAAAAGGGACGATGAAGATTTTCATTATACATATTACGAGGAAGAGACAGGGAGACGGGGCGAGGAGGCAATGATTGAAACGTTTAATTATTTCGAATAGCGATTTTAAGTAACGAGGTATTTCGTTATTTAATATTAGAAACGTGTAATTACGGCTTTTCGCGTATCGTATCGGTACGTGTGCATCAATTTACATAAGAAATTACGAAACGTAGAAACGGAGTGGAAGATACGTCACGAATTCCGGAAATAACGTTGAACACGAAGTTGCGCGAAACGTAATTACAACGCGAATACTTTGCCTCGATTCGTATTAAAATAACAATATCGGTAAATCTCACACGAGTAAATTGCTAAAGCAAATCTTATTAATCCTTATTTTATACAAAGCAAACGGGAGAAAATGTATCGCGTGCACGGTTATTTACTCAGTATCCATAATATTTGCCGATAAAATTCGAGCACCAAAAGTTTTACGTTTTCCGCCTCCTCGGTATCTTGTACGCAGTTCGAGCGACAGCGAGTAAATACGAGTAGAATTTCCCTACGATTAAATAAACTGCCATCTTGATTCTCCAAGACTTTCTGCTTACGATTTGATCACGTGTCAGTCTCGGTTGATACCTGACAATTGCGACTCTCCGTTCTCGATTTACTTCTAACAACGAACGACCGACGATCAACGACAAGTTGTTGCGTTTCGTCCGGCGATTCAGAGCGCCGTTTGCAGCTGTTCAAGCGAGATAAAAAGGATTTCTTGCGTCGGTATGTGACAGTGGATGAAAGCGACCAAAAACTCAAAAGTCAGCTGGCAAGGTTATGGCATCCGTATTTTGGGACGCGCGCTATCTTGAGAAAGATAAAGCTATCAATAGCGAATATTACGTGGCATTGTTGGATCGATTGAGTGTAGAAATCAAGAAAAAAAAAAAAAAATGGCCTCACGTGCGAAAGAAAAAAGTGCTGTTTGCCCCGTGTTGTCACGAGTCGATGAAAACGATGGTTAAATTGAACGAATTACGCTTCGAATTGGCTTTCCGCAGACATCAAAAAGATGCTCGAGGGAAAGAAATTTGGCTCGAGTGAAGAAGTGACTGCCGAAACTGAGGCCTATTTTGAGAGCAAAGACAAAAACTCTTGAACGAGAGAACGTTGACGAACAAAGTCGAATTTCTTATTGAGCGATAATTATTAAAAATTCACGATTCACGATCGGCAGCTTCTTCGCAGCCTTCACGCACGCACCGCCGCCTCAAATACCACGATTTGTCGATATCGCGACATCGACCGAGACACCGCACGTTAAAGTTTTTATTACTCGGGACACTGAGGGAGAGAGTCGTGAATATAAAAGAAACACTTCTCGTTTCTTGCTTGTAGTACTCTTTTTTAAGCGACTCTTAAACTTCCACCGTTATTGAATAATAAATTTCCTTTTAGAAACGAGAAGAAATTTTATCGATTCTTTTTAAAACAAATTCGTAAAAATGATTGTTCATCTTTCGTTTGTTTGTCACAATGTCAAACATTTTTGACAGTTGTGTGCTTCGCTTTTTTCGTGTCCTGAAAATTTTACGAACCTCTTGGTTCTACTTTTAGCTGGCGTTGTATTGTCCACGTTGACACGTTCTGCGACAACAACGGGATCGTTGCTTCGACTTTGCGAACAGAGGCATCGAGTTATCAATAGCGTTTCGTCCCGCCTGTCCAATAAGCATATCAGCGTATTAAACTGCACGAACGCTGGAGAGCGAGGAGAATGTTATCGAGCACGTGTGTCTTCGCGAGAGATGCAAACTCCCCCATTTGTATTGGCCCGCGTTAATGCGTTTCCGATAGCGATCCGTTCCGTTCCCAGCGTGTTTATTTGAATAATTAGTCACGCTGATGACCCTTGAAAAAAAATTTTCCACCCCCGCCGAGCTTCTTGCATCTTGCAAATCGGACGGATCGATTCGCTCGATACACAGGCGGACCGAGTTTTCGTTTCTCTCTGTTTTTTTTTGATTGTCAAAGTGGGAATGGTCGATTTAAAAAAAAAAAAATCGCGAAAGTAAATTTTACGGATAAAAGCGTGAAGAGTAACGTTACGCGGATGTGGATGCTTGTAAACGCTTCGTTAAAAAGTGGATTTGTAAAATTAAATTAAATTGTAAAATCGCGAGATTAATTTTGCGGGGAAGATTAGAGGGAACGTTGCGTAGGTGAATACTCGGCAGGCTTGTGAATACTTGATTACGAAGCGAATCGTACAATTAAATTAAATCGCAGCGTTGCGAGATTAATCGTGCGAAGAAAATTAGAGAAAGTACACTCGATCGAGCTATTTTTACAAAAGCACGGAAATACAGAAACACGCGGAAACGTATCGCTTGTTCAAACGAAGGTGAAAAATTAAATTCGTTTCCACGTTGAATTTCGCGTATTTCATAAATGCATTTGCAAGCGATTTTTGAAAATTACTCTCGCTGCTCTTGTGAAAAATTTAACACTTTCGCTGAATTTCCCGTGTAACTGTACCTTGGCAACATTGCGTTTACGTTCATTTCAATAAATGCTTCCTAGATTCGCATTATACTCTTTCGCTCGTTCAACTTCTCTTCCGATCTTGAAAACTAATTTCCTTCGACTCTGAAATTACAATTGTTTCGCTCGAGTTACAATTTAAACGCTTAAGCGTTTAGGGAGAGGGAGATTAAAGTTACATACTTACTACGAGACACGAAACATTAATTTATTTCGTCTAGTAAATACGACAACTGGACTGCAAATATTTATGCGTTTATGAAAAGAATGTAGAAATGCAGGATGCGTAAAATGTTCGAAATCATCTTCACAAAAATGTCCCTAGTCTAATTACAATAAATACTCCGCCTTGTAGACTTGTGTAATTGTGACATTATCTTCACCTTCGCTATAAAACGATACGCGCGGTATCATCGAACAGTAAGCTGTGCTTAATAAAAATGAAGGCGAGACGATCGTCTGGATCTTCGAACGATTCCGACCAGTCTTCCGCTCGGGCAGTAGTAACTGTTTATGCGTCGGACGCAAGGGACGCGTCAAGTGGTTTTCGCGAGACCGAGGCCACCGGTCTATCCAGTCTACCATAATTATCGTCCTAAACCGCGGCACTCGCGCTCGGTTAATACGCGCACTCGCAATCGTAACGTTTTAATTAACGACGCGAGTTGGCAGACTTTGTAAAAAAAACGGCACGCGCGCGGCTTCTGGCCGTGTTTAACAAACGTTCCTGTGACACCGGCTGAAAGTACAGGTCGTTAAGGGGTGTCGGTGAGGGTGGCGCGTTTCGGCGCCCAGTTTTGTTTTCAAGAACGCTTGCACATCGTCCGCTGAAAGGAGGGGAAGGAGGGGGCATCGGAACGAACGTTGTTAAAAGAGATTCGAAAGGGAACAGCGAAACAGAGGAGGGGAAGGGTCAGAGGAGAGATTTATCAACGGAACGATATAAACAAACGTCAGCCCGGTGAAATCGATATTGTTGGTGGAAGATGCAAGGTTGTTAACCGGAACAGTTTCGCAACTGGGATTTTGTTTCCTCGCAGAAGAGAGCTGAGAATTGTTAGAAATTAGACGTTTGGTGTTTTTGCGATGGCATGTCGATGAAATACGATAGTGGAGCAATAAATATACAGAACGCACAAGTATGCAATGTTCATTTTCGGGTATAAAGGTTCAATGGGCTGTATAAATATATGTAGATTTAATATCAATGAAAGATTAAATTTGTTTTTGTATTGAATTTCAGATATTTCATGACATTTAAATGTACAAACGGGCAGTTATGGTTTGCTGAAAAAAGAAAAAAAAAAAACGAACGGAAAATTGAAAAAACACTGTCAAAAAATATTCAACGAAACAGATTAGTTGACTCTTCCGAGACGGATCTTTTTTCGATTAATTCGCACAATTGTACAATATTTGTCACTGTGATATATTTGCGCGTAAAAAGAATTAGATTTAGGATATTTTTAAAAGCGAGATAAGGAAAACATTTACTTGCTACGTGCTGGAAGCTTAACAAACGCGTGGAAATTTACAATGGGACATGTTTCGTTTCAATAATTTCGGAAGAATTCAAGACAACAGAAGTAATAATAGTCGAGACGGTCGAATCTGAGGAACGAATCGAGGTTTTGCCAAAGCGTAGCCGCGTCTGTCTTTCAAATTCACATTGTTGCAACGCGGTTGCACGATAATGAATGGCATTATTGAGAGTACGACGAATCATAATGGAATTGCGTTCGATAGGGCTGTATCAAGGGCTTTCCGCGAGGCGAAGCCGTCGGTGTTGTCCACTAGTTTTGTCACGAACCCACCGGGTTACCCAAGGGGGTTGCAAAAGGATTAAGGGGTGACGCGATGGACCACACATTCCGCACATGTGCGACGTATCCGATCCTTTCACGTCGCTGTCACTGCTTTGATAAATCGGAATTAAAACAGATCCCGCTACCGTATCCGTGGGTGAGAGTGAGCGGTTTCACCTCGGACGATGCATCCTGCGTGATGACGAAAGGGACGCTTCGTCTGGGACGTTGAAATTCCGATAAAAATATAACAAATTATATCCCACTAATAGCTGAACGGAGATAGATCCGAAACAAATTCTAGAGATTATTCCAAAATACTGGCGACGATTCGATTGTTCCTTCCCGGAGAAATTTATTACAAATTCGATTTTATCATCAACAGCAGCACCTCGCCTGTTCTCAATCTCCCCCGTATATACTCGAATTCTATGCACCAAACCACGGACGTATCTCCTTAATCCGTTTGGTTAACCGAGTACGATCCTCTTCTACTTGTCTGACCACTCACGCTGCGCTACTGCTCATCTGGCCACGTACCGACTTGTACTACTTGCTTCTTCAGCTGGTCCTCTTCGTCCATATCTTTTTGCTCGGGTTGTGATTACAGAGAATGATCTCTAACAAAGTGTCGTTTTGTTAAATAAAATGTCCAACTATGCACGAATCATTATTATCTATATATTATTTAATCGCGAAAGCATTCGAACATGGACGTATACGTATTACGCGGAAGATTTTGAAATTTTCTTGGCATTGTTGCGAAACTCGATTATCGCAATAGCATTAGAGTTTGAAACTGATCTGAAATTGCAAGATGTAGATATAAAAAGAGGTTCAAGACTCATATTTGTTTATACAATTGTTTTCAGGCACGTAACCATTTCATTGTTCTTTCTAGATATAGCTTCGAAAAACTAGGATATTCTCCAAAGCTATGTTTAAAAATTGTCACATATTGAAAACGTGACTATTCGTTAGTCTAAGCATGAGTTTACACTTAAAAAAAAGAAAAGAAAAGGAAGAGAAAAAGTAACCGAAAAGAAATGATCTCGCGATGTCACAGTGTTGACAAAATTCCGAAAATACTTTGTACAACTCGCGTTACTACGATCCGGTGTAAACTCGTCGGACAGTTGTGCGTTCGTTTCAACGAAATTAAGACGTTTCAACGTGCACGTTTGCCGGAGGAAAACGTCAGCATATCTGAAACAGCGATACGTTTCTACAAAGGCGGGGGAGGGGGAGGGTTGAACACCCTATTATCGGTCGGAAAATAGGGCAAGATAGATTCGAGAAACTTAAAAGACGGCGCCTGGAGATACCTTATCGGGGAACGTGAGCCAGTAACGGCACAATATAATAGCGTATCTGGCACATACTCGGCCAAACAGTTCGGGTAGAGCCGAGTCGTCAGCGTCGCGAGTATATACACGCCTGTTTTCCAGCCGCCTAGTCGAGATATGTGTGGCGCCCCGCGCGCCGGTCTCTCTCGCGGCGAAACCGTGTACTCGCATACCAATGAGCGTTTGTGGATGGAACGAAAGCGTCATAGTTGTGACTCAGTTTGTGCTGCACAAGCGGGAAAAAGATTTTACCGGCAGAAAAAGGGTAAATCGAGTAGGCGTACATTTGGCTGTTCGCGATTTCGAAAGTGGAACGCACGCGCGAATGGCAATTTGAATAACGTACGTATTTCGAACGCCGAACGAAGAAAAAAAAAAAAAGACTGATACTCTCTTATCGGTAGCGAATAAACTTCCCGTCGGAGAAATTTCCTCGGATCGTCTTTGCGTGCAGGAAATATCGGACAAACGCGCGAGTAGATAATTTTGTCCGCGGATGTAATTCTTCTCCTTTTTTACACGAGATCTGTTCTTCGACAGATTCGACCGCGAGTCAATTAAATTGCGAATCGACGAAGCTCTTCTCGAAAAAATTTTCACGAAACGTGGTACGAAACGTGGCAAGACTTTGTTTTCAAGAAAATAGACTTGGAATATATTTGGTTGAGTGGCTCGACGCACACGTGCTGAATAAAATTTCAAACGTAATTTCCTCGAAGAGGGAACCTTAAAAGAGAAAAATATTGTCCTTTCTGCATTATTTCTGCGTGTAAAATTGGTACATGCTCCCCCCGCCCCTATTTCTGCTACTACGGTTTTCACCAACTTTGTGTGAAATATCCGGACGAATTGCGCGAACTGTTAAGTCGAATAATACGCGAAGCGGGATTTTAATTAAGCTCTATTACACCAATTAAGCAGCTTTGCAAGCTCACCAGCACACGCTGTTTAAAAAACAGTCGAACCTTTCACAAAGAAGCTGCCCGTTATATTCGGAAAATGAAAACGAAATTCTTCTCCAACTAAAAAATGCTTCAACAACAATTCTATTCGAAAGTACGAAAGTACCTTCATCCTCGAGGATGAGGAAAAGGAAGAGAGAAAAATTTAAGCGTGTACGTTGTTGACCATTGCGCGATGCGCTTCTGCGTGCAATGTACCAGAAGTTTCGATCGTTCCAACGACGATGACGCTTCGATTGAATATTCGAACGAAACTGTATTTCTGCGCTGTACAGCAGCAGAAAAGTAGATATAGATTACAGAGGAAACGTTTAGACGTTTCTGCGCTCTTGGCAACCGGCGCCGGTATGAATACCAGCCAGTTTCTGGCCAGCCTCCAAGAAACATTATAATACATTCCGTGGTTACACCCTCGAAACACGTGTCACACATACCTCCGGCTCATTTATAAAACGTCTCGCATAATCGAGTATTGCGATTTCACTGCGCGCTGCATTCGCATAATCGTTCGAATAATCGATCGACTTATATTAGCCCCGTTTCAACCTGGATGCAGTTGCCAAATACCCCTGCGATATTATTGTTCTTCCGTTTTCCCACTCCGCCGCAGTCGTCGTCGTCGTCGTCGTGAAAATGGACTCCGAGGCAGTCACAGAATTGTTGTGTGCCTCCGTGGAACAATTTATTTGCATTCGTTTATAGAGAAACCATGGTTTCTGTAATTTACTTGGTAGGTGAAGCTGAGCAGATCTTGAAAAAAATGACAATGTAAATAAATCACAAATTTTACTGTACGATCACTGAGGTCGAATAATCAAAATATGATCTTGTTACTACCATTAGACTGCAGATTTTTGCGCGTTTTTATATTTTTGTGAACATAATTGAAGAAGAAGAAATCTGCATTTGTACATGCAGTTATATATTTCGACATCTTTGTCTTTATTTCTAAAACTTTGCTCGTACGAACAGAAAATATTATTGACAATGCTTTTAAGTATATTTTACCAATAATAACTTGGGATAATATTCAAGACGGTGTTTCACACAAAGTACAAATAATTCATTCAAATTCCTTACTTTGTTTTTCGCCCCCTTCTCATCTACACTGACCCACTTTATTCTCAATGGACACGTAAATTTGCAAGCAAATATTTGCCGGGGAGAAAGGGGAGACTGAAATTAACGAAAGAAAAATTTCCACCGACAAAGGTATTCTAATAAAATCTTCAGGCCTCCAAATGTCGAAAGACTGACGGATTGCTCAAACATTCCAAAGCTCGTAAGCTTCGGACTTATCGTTAGGTAGCACGACGAAACTCCGTTTGTCCGTGTCGTTTTAGCGAAAAAGTTTCGATGGTCAGTGTCCACGTGCTTTGCAGGCCATTGTCGATCGAGAGACTGGAGTTATCACGAAGTCTTAGGTCGCCTTTATCTCCAAGAAAAATATTTCGTCCCTGTCGGAGATTTATTTCGGGCTGAGAGCACGCGCTCGAGATGATCGATCGACGTGGCGCAGGATCGGAAGAAAGATTCGTAGAGCGGACGTGCTCCAACGAATTATCGAGCATGTCGAGGGGATATAATTTCCCGGCGAATACGCGGACGCTAGATATCGATAACATCGATATTTCTTTCCACGGGATTTCGTCGAATTTAAAATGCGTCTGGCATCGATGCGCCTACTTATAAATGGAGATATAACGGATTTGTCTGAAACTCAAAGTGCATTTTCGAGGAAGCTTCTTCCGAGTTTAACGATCAAATTCAATTAAGACTCAGATTTTATTAATTTGTAACGAACAATGAAGTCACATTTAACGTCTTCACTGTTCGTTATATGTAACGAATGATTCAATCGCGCAATTTAACATTGAGACTGATACCTGATGCTTAAATTCGACCCAGTATTAAAACAACAGGTATCAATTAGGTTCATTGGTAGGTACGAACTTTTGAATCTTTTGAGGAACGTCTACAATGACTCGTGAAAGTATTCGAACACTTTCTGTAAAAGTATTTATTTTATGTATGTTGTATATAAGAGATTTCGAAATTTAATTAATGCTCTAACGAGAAACGACTATTGTGATTGTAATATTTGAGAACAATTTGAACAATTGCTAAATTAACAGACAGTGTGCAATTAGTAAATATGAAAGATGGTTGAAGTTTATTGAAGTTGTTCTTGTTGTTTCTATATATTTTTAGACTGTTTTTAAACTTAATCAATATGACGACGATACCTAAATTTACCTACAGTGTATGCCTATAGTAACTCTATAACATTGTTTTTCTTTTGAATATTCATCTTGCTTCAATAATCCAAATTTTTAATTAAATGAGGAGAGCTAGCTCGTGGCAAAACATAGGTACGTTTCTGTTTTCGTTCAAAAATCCATTCCATGAATAACAAAGATTCCACGCTAATTAACTAATCTCCAAAGCACAGCAAATTATATCCGAGTATACTTGGTCTCTCCGAAGGCAACTGAATAGGCTTTGTACTTTTCTAATTCCATATATTCCAAACACGTATATTCAACAAAGTTTCTACCTAATCAATCAATCTCAAAAATACAGTAAACAAATAAATGGTACTCACGAAAATCTACGCAAACTTCTAGAACCAATGAATGAAAATAAGTAGAATTCACAAGAATCTACAAATTTCTCCAATACTACATTAATCACATTCTGAAGCAGTTTAGAGTTGTAAGTTACTCCTTTCTTCTGTTCTTCTATATCGTTCCCCGATGAAACTCTGAACAATTGATGGAAAAACATACTATGTAATATTTCGTTCAAACAAGTCATTGTTTTCCCTCTCTATGGCACGACTAATCGCACGAAGCGACCTTTCTCGCGCAACAAATGCAAGCCAAAGAATGACGCGGCGATAACGTTTCGAGACGTTGATGAAAAAAAATAGTCCCTGTATATTTTACAACTCATCTCGCGCTGAAACACTTTTCTGCCTCGTCGCGCGTTTCAATCTTTCCCCCTTTCGGCGGATCTCCATCAACCGGTGTATCTTTTTGAACATTAAAATAGGTCACCGTGTGTACTCGCCGGTGCGACGCTACGTGCACCGTGAAGTCGAAAGCGCGGTGGAACGTGGCCGAATAGGAACGCGCCATCGGGATGAGCATCGATTCCATCTATTCCGGGTAAATACAGAGTGGTTAAACAAGCGAACCGAGGACCGGGGTTTGTAGCTGGTAATCGGGCAGCGCGGCGTTGCCTGCGTAAGTTCTCGTTACCGGCGATTGAAACGACCGGGATTGGCGTCGTCGAGGTGACGAAGAAGAGCGAATCTCATTCTCCGAATCTCTTCTTGGTTTCTTCAGCCTTCGGCGGTCGGACGGACTCGACGAGCTACGAGCAAACGCTCTCATTTCGCATCGAGTTCCCCTTTGCAAGCGATCGGTTTGTGGCTGGCTGTTTAGAATCGACTGGAACGATATGAACGATTGGACGAGTCGACGTATTTGGCGGTGTAATGGAACGCAGGGAAATTGTGTGTGCGAAAGCGGATGACTGTGTACAGTAGGGGCTTGTACAACGCGGTGCGGGTATAACGCGATCGGAAAATTGCTGCCGTGACGTTATATATGACGTGATTAGAAAATTAAAATAACACCGCGCACATGTGTGCGTGTGGGGCGATAAATGTTAGAGGTGCAGAAACAAAACGTTGTTTTGACGTTGTACACGATCTCGATGACGTAACGTTTGCGTCGTTTATCCTACGATTTGATTCTCTAGTTTTGTTCAATTTCGTTTCATATTATCACTGGAAGTGATTTTAGCGGGGGTCTAACTCAGAAAATCGGGCCTCTTCAGGTGCAACGCTGATGCAACGAAAATTAGCGATTGGTTGATTTGGGTCGCGTGATTCGCGAGGGGGCGTGCGGTAGACCTCGAGTAGGAGTGACGTTGTCTGGCACTGAGCGATCGCGCCTGTAATTTGTTTCGTATCGACAAAATTTCATGGCAAAAGAGTCGTCTTCATGTAGTCAAGTACAAGTCGATACATGTACGAGGAAAGAAGGTGGAAAAGAAAATAATTTGCATCGTTTTAATATCAATGTGACACAGAATTATTTATTAATTTAGCAGAACTATCAAGTTCAACATATATTTCTCCGTGTGTACGATAAATATGAAAACAGACTGAAAATTAATTATTCGAATATTTTCGAATTTTCTAACAGAGAAAAAGATCGCTCACGGTCCACTGCCCACAGCAAATCTCCATTTATGCCTCGCTTCAAACTTCCCAGTGTCCAGTGAATAATACCGATTCCAGAGTCTAAACGAAACATCTTGTTTATATTCCAAAACTCCCTTACGTATTCTCCATCGCGATCAAAATGAGAAAAGCCAACGGCCAATCTTTTCCACCAGGCCTATCGCTCCGATTCCGATTCCGATTCCGATTCGGGCTCTGCAAGCTCCAACGAAACAAAGAAACGCAAGCAATTCCCGCGGAAAGAATGCCATCTCGTGTAACGAGCGTTGCTCCGTTATGCGCTATCGAAGGGAAAAGCTCGCGATTCAACGACCCTCTCGGCGTACATTTAACTCGAAACCGAATACGAATTAGCGTGTCTACGATTCGACGAGGGTATCCTTTGGCGAGCACGAGACAATCAACGAGGATTCCAGGAATAATTCTTCTGGGAATACGCGCGGCGGGCTGGTGTCGCGAATGGAATTCGTGTCTGTCCATGCGTGATGCTAAATTCTGATTGGGCAGGCATGTTCTCGTGCGTGTGTCGAGATTCCGGTGTCGAGCCGAGTGGACACACAACGGAACGCCGACTATTACAGACGTGTAGGTACTAGTATTTTCTCCTTACGTCACGCTGGGGTTGGCAATAGACGCCTTTTTTCCTTTTTGAAAGATGATTCTCGAGAATGTTGAGACAATTGTCAAACGAACGAAATCGTTCAGTTGCTTTCTCTAAAACAAGTTTGACCAATTAACACGAAGAACTTGCGACTCGAAATGAAGTCAATTACATTTCAAGATATGTATATTCATCCATTTAAAAAAATTATATTTTTATTGTTACGTTTTATCACTGAAAGTGACTTTAGCGGGGAGTAACTCAGAAAATCGGGCCTCTTCAGGTGCAACGCTGATGCAACGAAAATCAGCGATTGGTTGACTTGGGTCACGTGATCCGCGAGGGGGCGTGGCGTAGACATCGAGTAGGAGTGGCGTTGTGCGAGTGTAATTTGTTTCGTGTCGATTCAAATGTTTGCGTATCGATAAAATTTTATGGCAAAAAGGTTGTCTTCATTTCCTAGTCGAAACAGTTGCTTCTGGGCCTTTTAGTGAGACGAATCGTACTGGGGTACGAGTCGTGCAGTTTTTTGCCTAAATATACATGATATAACTAACGCATTTATGATTATATGCTGCACGATCGATTGTCATCATGTATCATTACATTATATCATCTCGTGAAGAGAAAAATTGACACGGAGGTATCTTTAATTTTGACCAGTTGCTTCGGACAAATGTCGTTTCGAGTACATGAAGCGAAGGAGGGGAGACTTTTATTCGCGAGCCAACGCACGCACGGGAGGAATTCACGCGAAAAGATAGTGAAAATTGAATTTAGCATAGCGGGGTGAGGATCGCCGTTACGCGTAATGCTATTTCAACGGTGTCTGCATGCCGCTCGAGGGTCAGGCGTTTATGTAATGCCAGGCCTCTGGCTCGTAAGCTCGCTCGAACGCGCGCGAAATTTTCGTTGCGCCGGATGATGACTTACAGAGCCAGACACGGGGATCCCTGGCTGACCTTCCGCGGTTGAATAATTGACTACCGCTCAAACGCCACGTCCTGGGGGGATGTTTCTGCAATTCACAGCCTGGATAGTTTCTGTAATTCGCGTACTCGTCGATTCCACGGTAAGGTGGTAGCAACCGGGAGAAGTTGCTTCCGAGGATACTTTGTCCGAAGCGATCATTAAGTTATTTAGCGATGTTTTTGCTCTTCTTCCTCTCTAGATGTTTCTCTTTCTTCACAGTTAAGCTTCACTGTGTATTCGCTATCGTTGAATTTACGTAGAGTGGGGGGTGTAAAATAAATTTTAGTGCACTTAGTTTAAAGTAATTTGAAAGAAAATTGTCGATTGTAGCATCGTTGATTTGACAGAATTTTCAATGAACTTGCAATCGTTAAAGTAATCATCAGTGGAAAAATTGTTCTACTTTTACACTTTAGTTGGCATTATTCACTCACTCTGATCGGTAAAATCATTCGTATCAAAAAATCGATTTGAAATGAAAGATTGCTAGTACGAGACACTGTTCTTCCTTTGCAAGGTTGCAACGCAATCAGATTGTTGTTACATATGTTCGCGTTGCTATCAGATATTTCTCCGAATATTCTTTCTACGAATCCAAACGCGTAGATATGTTTCGAAATTCAACGGCGTTGCAAGGTTGCACCATCGAAGAACCGCGTGCGTTGCCTCGTTACTCGAGTTCTTCCGAGTTCCCTGCCTCGACGTGTTTATTCAGCATACTTTCTCTCGCGAGAACAGTTTTGACAATGCGAAGTAGGTGCTCGCGACTCGAAAGCAAACCAGGGAAACGAAAAGCAAACGTACGCTCCTTGCGTTTTCAAATTTCTGAGAAACGGGCAAAATAATCTCTAAGAAGAGGAAAACTCCCAGCAACGGTAAAGCCTGTTTCACACGTTCGGAGATAAAACGTCTCGTTTATTCTTGCGTCGTCAAATTTTTTTCTTTCTTTTCTCAATGGATGAATCGAAGAGTCACTTGAAAAGGAAAAAAGTGAAACGTTGAATTCATCGTTGTCGAATGTACCGTCCACGTTGAATTTCAACGATACTCGTTTCGTACGAAAAATATCATCGACATTCGTACAAAATGCAGTGCTGTGCGCAATTGCTACAAAATACTCTATCTCGTGTGAATGTACACTACCGTCCACAAGACAAACGACTCCTTTAATTTAATTTTAGCATCTGATCTTATTTCGGACAATCACGCTACTAACTACGTATGTACAATCTCAAACGGAGTGGAGATTAATTTAAATACTTTAGTCGTAAATCCTAAAAGAATATCACGTATTAAAGTAATATATGACATTGATTGGTAAAGGTTGAGATGATGGTGTCGTAGATTGTACACTCAGTAGTTGTCGTATTGTGAAACTGGCTTAAGGGGAAAAGTTTCACAAAGTCCTAATTGACAGGTTAGGACAATCGCGCGTGACACGTGCCTTTGGTTGTCACTCCTGTTCGACTTCGCCACCGACACCCACCCTGGAAATCTTCCTACGTTGACGCTTTTCTTTGCCTGGTTTTCTTGGCCGGATCGACGACAAAGAACCGTCCTGCGATTCACTGGGCATTAATCGAGCAGGACCAGACCGCTGGAACACGTTACACGTGTGGAAAGACGCCGTTTGCGTCTCGTCGGCTTCCTTTTTGCGGCGTTAGGACGTCGATTTTTCCACCGTGAACCTTGAAACGCCGCGCCCCGTTTAATCATTCACCACCGACAGTCGGTTTCGAACGTTTCTTTGGCTACCTGCCGTAGCCAAAGGGACGCGTTCGCTGCAAAGAGGGATAAATAGAAGAAATTGGCGAGAAACAGGGTGACTTTGGAATGAAAATATTCCGATAGATAGAGAAGAGAGAGAGTTTAGCATTGCGCGAAAGTGTAACGATTAGATCGGACATGTGCACACAATTAAAGCTGTTTTCGTCACAGCAACTCAATTTTCCACAGTTTGTAGATTTTTGCACACTGCGTGCACAGTTATTACATGAAAATAGCAATGGGCGAAAGTTCTCACAGTTTATTCGTAATTGTGGAATTATTTGTACTCTGTACTCGAACGATTCTGTCATCGTCATTCATGGGTGAAATGCACGTCCTAAATACCTTGTGACATTTGCGTATGTTTTACATTTATATTATTTCAAACTTTGTCAATTATAAAATTATAAAATTAACTATATTATACAGTAATTATGAAATTCTCAATGAAATTTCTAAAACGTATCTCCGAGTGTTTGAATAATGTATGAGACTGTATGATGTTTCGTTCCAATTACGTGCGAGTGAATCTAGATAGTGCAAATTAATATTAAATTAGATTTCAAGCGCCGATACAATTATGAAATTTCAGAACGTATCGTACGAAATTCATAAAATGTTTCTTCGCGCACGTATATGTTATATTTGTCAAGAGTTTGAACTTGTCTTTGGCACAACCAAAGTCTTGGTTTAAAACCAAGAGTGTGTATTAAATATATATATATATATATATATGTACGGATGTAGCGATTAAATTTTTATTCCATTCAAATCACGTGCAAACAGAAATCCGAGCGAACGTTTTAATCAAACGTCCCGCGTTACTGTAAACAAATTGCGCCACCTTCTCAACACTGAGCAGCCTTTGTACCTCCCTCTTTTTCTACTTTTCTCGACTCACAATACACCGCTAAGTGTGTACTTACGCGGGACTATTAAATTCCTGAGAGTACAACCGGCCACGATGCCACTGCCTTAATTTTAAACTCGCCCTCGCTTTTGCCGAGACTTGAAATTCTAGGCGAACAGACGGCCGTATAAGGCAACGACCCGACCGGGTGTATACGCATCGTTGATTCCCCATAAAAAATACGAAGGGAGAGAACCTTACGGGCCCACGGTACACAGGCTACTACATATTTCAGCTTTCAGCGCCGAGTTGATATCCGTTCGTGTAGTCGATAAAAATTACCGTCACGACGTGCGTCAAAATTCCTATTCCGAGTGGCGGTCCGCGAGCGAGTCGCTTGAAAATCGAACGGTTCCATTTGGGAGCCGTTTTGTGAAACGTGGCGGTGTCTCTCGGCCTTGAAAAGGGCGGATGCGAAAGGGAGAGGTTGCGTGGAATTTTTGCACGGGAGAAGCAAGTGGAAGATGGAGGAATAAAGTAACAGAGGTTTTCAAAGTGACATATAAAATATTTTAACATTTCGGAATGATATTATATTTATGAGAATAATGACACGTGTGTGTGTGTGTGTGTATGACCGTAATACGGAAATATTTGAAACGTACTATAATTGATTAATATTATATATATATTTATACATCATTTATATAATTTGTGTATTTATATATTCAAAGCAAATATTTTAATATTCACATGCTCAATATATAGTAAGAGTCTAGAAATAGACTGAAGATATCTACACAAATTTAGATTTTTTCAAAGCTGTGTGTACTCCACATTTTAAATTTCCTGTATAAACGCAGTCCAGTTATAAATTTGTTGAACGACGTACGAAAATCGGCTCAAGATGCTGAGACGGACAGTTGATTTCCGTGAGATCGTAAATCACGCGAAATTTAGAATTTCTAACAATGTCGAAAATTATTCGCCGCGATAAATCAGTCAAATGCCGATTTATTTGCGCCCCGTTCTCTCGTTCCCTACAGATCTCGTTTTTCTAGATCGCTGCTGGTTTCTAGATCAGCCCCGGATATCGAATTCTCCTCTTGAAAATTTCAATTACCATTCCAAACAATTTTTCTCAGCTTTTTCGAGCTCTTTCTCTCCGTATCGCAGCGCAGATGTGAAGAATTTATGTCACGTCTAAACATACACGTGACGTCACATTCGTCAAAATTTAATAAATAACACGATGTACAATAGTATAGTAATATTTCGATAAATGCTGTCACAGAATTTACATGTATAGATATTTTATTTTATACAGTATCTCACCAATCAGGAAATATATGGAACTTATGTATGTATGATTTGATAAAAAGTTAGTATACATCGTGTGTGCTAATCATCTGAAGTATATATATATATATAGGAAATAAATGTTAAAAATGGCCCCACTGAACGTTCAAGTACTTTTATGATACGTGCGAAATATTTGCACTAAACATCTTGTAATTTCCATGCTATATATTTTCACGTTTGTTTATCAATATAATCTTCATTACGGTGTTTACGAAAAAATTCCAAGACGGATAACACATTCACAAAACGATCTTATAAGTGTTCAGACAATTTCGCGAGCAACCGTGCATTATTATTGTAATAATAATAATAAATGCATGCGACAAAACTTTGTCTGTTTCTGAAAAGCTCAAAATGGCTCTTTTGTCGCAGTCTTTACATTTATTACAAATGTCTACAAATTAACTACAAATATATACCAGAAAGCTTTAAATATAAAATTTATCTGTTTTTCGAAAAGCTCGAAATGGCCTCTTTTGTCGCAGTCTTCAAATTTCGCGTAAATATGTGCAACAAAACTGCTGTTGACGTCCGTTTCTGAGGAATGTATCAGAATGGCCCCCTTCGTCGCACGTCGTGCACGTCTTAATTCATCCAGACAACGCGGGAATATTAATTACAGGGGAACGTTTACACTCGTGGCCAATAATTTTCGAACGATCGCTCGAACGACTTCCACGCACGGCAGCGCGGCCGCAATTTATCTCCGATGATAACGGCGTCCATTCAGCCTCGTGTCATTGCATGCCGAGCGGACTCGCGTTGCGGTCGCTCTTGAATCGCGATATACCCGCGGATCGGCCGCGTGTTCGGAGGAAAGCAGCGGCGCGTGTCGTGCGTGTCGAGCAATTTCGAAATTAAGGCGGTGCCTCGTAAATTCACGCACCAACGTGCGTCGCGTCTCGCGTCGGCTGCATTATCGTGGACGCGTCTCGTATTCCCATGGAACCCTAAAGGGTCGCCGTGTAGAACGTTCTCGCCGTGAACCCGTGATTTAAGGTGCCCGTGCACGGACACGTGTCACGCGAAAACATCGCGACTGATCCACGTGTATCCTTGCGAGAGTAAATGGCACTCGGTTGTAGAGAGATGGAAATGGTAATTGATGGTGTGTAGACGTGCACAGAGAGCTGAAACGATGACGTACAGTGATTGACAAAAGTATTTGATACATTTTGTGTGTGTGTAGTGGTTATACGTATAATATTGTGATTGTGGAATATATGAAACGTGCATATAGTGTGTAAGGTTTTATATATATATATACATATATAATACAATATAATTAATATATTTTAATATATTATGATATATATATTAACAACATAAAGTTTTCTTCTGGGAAAATCTATGTATAGTATTATGAGTGTAAGGTCCTTTGAAAGATAGCACTATGAATATTTTACATTTAGTTTACTTTATATTTACATAAAGTTTTCCTTTAGAAAGAGAAAGTGTCTGTTGTCGGGCGTGTGTGTATCATAAATTAAATCTATCATCGGAAGAACAATTGAAACGTGAAGTGTAAAACAATAATTTAGTAATTGCTTTTATCGGAAATGTACATTGTTGCACGAAATATTTTGAAATTTCATCGGTATCGTAACAGGACATAACTATCGCGATTATGTTGCTAATACTCGAAACAATTCCAAGGTTAGAAAATGTTCACGGTAGAACAGTGAGGAACATATGGAACTCCGTTTATGCGAGCGAAATTTCTTGTTAAACGAAATTTGATAATTGGATCCATAATGTATGAATGTGAATTTCTATTAAATGAACTTTGGTTATACGAAGCACTTGCTCTGTGAGCACTTTGCCTAATTTCAGTTTTGATGCTCCCTGCGAAAGTGTCGAGATAGAAACAGAAATAGCTCACATCGCCACGATGACTTTATGTGTTACGCAAAACATTCAAAAATTTCATTTTCTCGCTTTTAGTCGGAAATTAGGAAAACAAGAATTGCAAAAGTAAAACGATCTTCTTTGCAGAATATAGAATATAGAGTAATAAAGGAATGCAACAAGTCAGACGCGCTACGGCCTACATTTAGTAAAATGAATTCTTACGTAGTCAGACACACTGCAGACTACGCAGATAGTTCGGTAAAATAATAATTGTAACGCAAGCGTTATTCGTAAAATGCATTTTACGAATACCAAAATACAAGATATTTGTCACGTCTACTGAAATTAATTTAAATTGTATTAATTGATCAAACGATCGTTTAATCACTCGATAAAAGTAAATAATCAGATACAATTGTTTGCGCATTCAACAGTAAAACACATACATTTTCAGACACACTGCAAGGATATGATATCTAAAAAAAAAAAAAAAAAAATAAACTGATTTCTAGAATGAAATTTTCTTTAAAATTTCGATCCAAGGACACACGTAATATTTCACGTTCGTCAGAATAGAACGGCACGAGGAAATGCCATTAGAATTCTGCGACTCGTAACGTTGCGACACGAACGAAGCTCCCGTGCCCTTTGAATTTTATCAAAACATTTTGTATCGATATCCTCGCGCGACACGGGGGAATATATCGCACGGCGAACGTTTGACACGCGTCAAGGTAAATTCGTCATTGATCTCGAGCACGTTGCTCGGCTAAGGTTTTCCGATCGCGTCCCGTCTTCATCCCCGAGCACGCGACCAGGGACCTAGAGAGCGAGGCGAGAAGGCATCGCAGGACGTTTTACACCCGGGACCGAGGATCTCCTTCGCCTCTGCTTCGCCTCTGCTCGCCACCTCGTAGAACATTTAAAGGCAAGGTCCGTGCACGTACGCCAAAAACGAAAATTGTGGCCACGCCTTGTGACAGGCGGAAGGAAATGGAATTTTCGCACCTGCAACCCATACCAGGGGGGAGGGGGCGACGCTAATGCCACCGTCTCGTTTCTCACCCTCTACTCTAGGAAGCAAAAAAAAAAAAAAAAAAATAGAGAGAGAAGGTTTTAGTCACGTTCGCTTGAACATCGATCGAATAAGCTGCTTCTTGTATAAGTGATGATTTATGAAACGATAACGAGTCGTCGCAAGGTAGTACCTCGTACATATTTGCGAGTGCAAGCAGAAACACATGTTACAATTGTACGTATCACGCGTATATAATTTATCATTCGTAATGAAAAATTGAAATGAAACTGGTACGTGGAGTAGAATTTTGATCTAAACTGGAAAACAAAAGTCACAGAGGGGGAGATATTTTACGAATTTTGGGCTGTTTTGTCCAATGACTTTGAAACTCTGAAATTTCTTTTTGTACGTTAAAAGTATAATATATTTCAGTGAAATTGTTATTTCGACAGGACTGTGTCGTTAGAGACAATGAAACTGTTGCTATTAGGTCTTACAAATGCTTCAAGCATTTTAAGGAATGGCGCGCTTCTACGATGATTTGGCACGATGAGAATTGAAATTGTCTGACATCTGATATCGGCTGTAGTGAATATTTAAAGATTCAATTGCATGTTTCTAATCCTCGACGCAGGATGATCTTCAAAATCCATCGGCTTTACGATTTTATTGTCCGTGTCATCCGTCAGTTCGCCACTCCTCACTGTCAACCCTTATTTCAATTTCGCTCGCTCCACATTCTGTTCTCTCAGAAATACAAATTCTGATAACTCCACCAATCATAGTGAAAAAGGTCACACGGAACCTTCTCTGGCACAAACTGACACAAACAGCGCAACATCCATCATCATCAGATCCAAATAGATCGTATTTCAGGAATTAAGTTACACTTCACTTCCGTTGTTTGTAATTCAAGTGATGCTACAAATATCGTTATATTCACTTCACTTGGTCGTTTTGTCTGTCAAATAAACGAAACTTGTCACGTTGTAGTTGCCAATTGAAAAATTGCGTCGAGTGAAATTAATATCGTAAGAAGTGAAGTTACCGACAGAATCGTTCTTGTTCGGAGTTGGTCCTTTGTCAAAACATAAAGAGAAATTGTGCCAATGTTGTGCATGACATCTCAGCAATTATAACGAGGAAAGATATAATTCTCCTTGTTTTGTTACGAAAAGAAAAATTCTTTCAAAGTAGTATACAACTTTCTATATCATCCAATTGTTCACATTATTTTCAATCTTTTGTCGATGATATTATTTCGTCACATTATTTCTATTATTCTAAAATGTTTATAGAAATTGATCATTGATATTAGTGATGTGTATTATGCGCAATATAGTTTACTTTGACAATTGATAATTAACGTTACAAAATTTATTGCTAAATTTTACCAATATGTAACAGTAAGACCAACTCCAATTTTCCCAAAATGTAGAAAACTATTAGCAACAACAATATCTGAAACGTGTCGTTTAACACTAGTCGCTTAATCGTTGCAAATTCAAATTCTACCCCAAAGAAATTCTGCTCGACGAAAGAGTAACAACTCGTAACCTCGTTCGTTTGTCTTTCTCTCGCGCACCCCGTTGTTTCCACGATCGAGAGAGGAAGCGGCGAGAAGAAGTAGGAAGCGTTCGGGCGAGTTTCGTGTTTCCTTCCCCAGACCGACACGTTTGTTTTCGCTCCTCTTGTTTCGGCCGGCACCGCGACGGGCCACTTTTCCGATTAAACTTTAACTCGAGAGAAACGAAAGACACAAAGAGAAAGAAAGAGAGAGAGAGAGAGAGAGAGAGAAAGAGTTGGTGCACGCCGCCACAACCGGAACGCGCACTCCTGACCGACAGCTTCTTAAGCAAGACCAAGGATAGAGTACTTGAAATAATTTCCCCGGAGGTCGGCCGTATATAAACGAATGCGGAGCGCCCTTATTGCGGCAAATACGCCCGGTCTCGCGTCCCGCGTTACAAATGCGCGGAATAAATTAAGCGATAAGGCGCCGGTCATTCGGCTGTACGATATTCATTAGCGAAGTTAATAACGCGTCTGACGAAAGTCTCGGAAAGAAAGGAAATCTTTGAGCGATCTTCTCTGCGGGTGGAAAATGTTTGACATGCCCCTACTAGGGCGTTTACAAGGATTTCAAGTATTTCGATTCGTTTGTTAGTTAAAGTCGCGCGAATTCTGAAAAAATTATGTAACATTAAAATATTACGGGTGTGTATTTTTTGAAATAAACAAAATGTGTTTCTGTTGTTGGCACAACTATAAATGGTACAAAAGTTTTATTACATTGTGCATTATGCTGTATGGCGATTGCGTGCATAAATTTTCATAAAACTGTGTTTCGAATGGATGTAGGCACTGCCATTATTTTAGAATTAATACAACTTTAATTGATAAACTGATTAAAGATATTTAACATCCGTGACTGTAAATATCTTTGTTCTCGTCTATTCTCACCCGAAATAAACGTAGAAAATAATATAAACGCAAAAGACAGGATAGAAATAGTGCGTTTAATTTCGAAATTCCGTTCGAGTAATAAATAGCTTCGCCTCTGTTTTCCCTTCAGGCACACTCATATCGATCATCGGACGAATTTGTTGATAAATTTCCTCCGTGTTGTATCAACTATGTGGGTGAAAATAATTGCGGGATTATTTACGCTCGTAAAATCACTCGATCATTAACCGGATATTCAACATTAGGTAAAAGGTATCGTTGAACGCGTGGCATTCATTCACCTCTATTAGGATAATTTCCTAATGAAGCGTGGTTGGAAATGCGTGCAACGAGACGGTCGAATTGTCACAGAGTGACAGGTAACAGCCAAAAGTAACCATTAGCTGTGGACGTCCAGTAAAGGCCTAGTTATACACGCGTCTGCAATTTACTCCCATTAAACGTACAAACTAAGGTGACGTTTGATATTCGCGATATCTAGACGCGATATTTTTCCGGTTCAATCCAAACTATAACTATAATAAACGTCCCTGAACAACAAACCAATTTCATTTTTCAATGTTGTTGTTTCATTTTCAGAAGAGAAGAGATATTCGAACTTTTCATCCGTGTTGCATGGAACATTTTGAAATTTCATGTTGATGTTGATCAAGTTTGAAAGAAATCTAAATATATGTAGAGGAATTACGAGATATTTAATGCAAACAAAAGTAAAAGTATTTAAATAACTGTAATCAATGGGATATGTTTAATATCGCCGTTCATGCTGTGCGCTACACTTTGTACTGTGTTTGCAATAAATATCATCAAAAGTTTTACCAACGTGGTCTCGCCATTTAATATCAATGAAATTTCAAAGTGCTTAAAATGTTTTATATGCAAATACAAGACACATGGTACAGCACGTTTAATTTCATTAGTAATTCATTAATAACGATTCTACGTGATATAATAATCACATAACGTATAATCACGTAACAAAGATATAATAATCGCACAAACGTGTAATTGACAAATGTATATTTCAAAGTATCTTCCAACGTCATCTGTAAACTGCAGATTTTTTATACATTTGCGAAGAACTTGCGAAGGAACGTTGAACTGCCAGGGATACGCGTAATACGCAGAAATAAATAACGCGTGGAAAGTGCAGAGACAGATTTCATCAGACTGGCGAAAGCACGAAATTGCGTGAAAACGCACAGTCTAATTATCCACGTAGGATCGCGCGTAAGCGTACGTGTTTTCAGCAACTTTCTACGCTAGGGAAAAATGTCGAAATTGACGCGACAGCCGGTCGATCGAAAATCGAAAATTTTCAAATTCCGTCGACGAGTTTACGTTTGACGAGTTTCCTTTTTCCCCTCCCACCCCTCCTCCCGGTCGTCCGTGCGGTTTGAATTTCATTTGGCGGACTAATGAAATTCCGCGAACGCCTTTTGCCGACGACCGATCGCGCAGCATTTAACGCGGCCTCTGAAACGTTATACACGCACAAAACGATCGAAGCGGTCTTCGGTAATTTTAATTCGCGCCTCGTAATAATAAAAGGAAATTGAAACGGACGCATTCCGGCGTGCCTCGTAAACGCTCCGCGGTGTCGTAAATTCGATGCGTACGCGAGCCCCGCTCGTCCTCCGTCGGCTTTAAATTTACGATGACCCGCCGTCGGATAAATTACCCCGGGATGAAACAGTCGCGAAGTCGAACCATTCCGAGTCCGAGTCGCGAAGCGTTCTTCACTCGATTTCCTTAACATGCACGTAAAGTCGTGTTCCCCTCGTTCAGATCGCTCCCCGTTGTACATACCAATTGGCAGCGATAGCTAGAGAACTGTAAATTTTTGTAAAACTTTACAGCGTCTCGATAAACATCAATTTTTAGAATTGTATTTTGGCTATTAGATTTCACAACGTGGACGACGAGAGAAATAAACGTCTAATAACATTCTTTACCTTCAGATAACGATCAATTCGCAATAATAAAATCTACATAACGAAAATGATCTTGCCTGTTTAAATATTTTATCATAACCGGTATATCGCGAACTATTCTATGCATATTTTTGCATGTTTCGTATATACTTCCAGGCCGACCATAAGCGTGCAATAGAAATTTTCGTCCCTGCGTTCATTTCTTTTATCGCGAACTCGGCGAATTGGTGCTTGTGCCTGTAGGTCTCGGTCTGACGTCAACGTTTCGCTTATTTATCTTTCGTTTCTTTTCCGTAACGCGCGCGGCCGCGATACGCGAAAGATCGCGAAACGGTTTACTCCACTTTGTTACTCCAGCACGCCTCTTTCGAATCGATGGCTGGAAGAAGAAGAAATTACCCGAGGCCGCGTAACATACGAGAGGTTAAACGCAAAGCAGCACGCGGGACACTTTACTGAATATTTATACGGGATCTGCATAAAAATTTAGGACAGGCGAGCACTCGCGTTAAATTTTATTTACAGTCCCGGCGCATATCTGTCCCTAAATCCCTAGTAAATGCCGCGATATTATCGAGGACGATCGAGACCTAATGCCCACGGATACCGTGAAATTAGTCGCTTTTAGCACGAGCATCGTTCGCGTGAAAATCAAATTTTCTTTCTGACCCAACTACAGATGAGTTATTGATAACGAAACGTTGTAACCTGCAGATTATAAATTACGAACGTTCTAAACGTTGTTGAAAGTGTGGACTACAAACGAAATAAGGAGATTGTGCGATGGATATATTTTTGTAATTTGTCAGTGTGGCAATATCATTATTTTCAAGTGTTGGAGAGAATCTTCAAGAGGAAAGTAAAAAATACATTGGGTTGTCCGGAAAGTTGGTGCCGATTTTGAAGGAAAATTGAAACGCAGAAGATTTAAATTAAATTTCAGTATACATTTATCAAATATTAAATTTAATTTATGTTGACTCGACCCTACTTTCTAAAATAAAATGTTTTAGATGTTACTATATATCAACATACGAAACGCACAACTAATAAATACCTTCGAAGGAAAGTCTCAGATTAGATTTTCAAAAATGGAATCGATCAAAACCGTTTAAGGTTGAACGAGAGTCTCGAGGTTTCCATTTTGGATTAGTATTGTTACCATTTGTGGCTTTTGGACGTAAGCTGTGTCCAAGAGGAATTACAGTCCGACGTTTTGCCAATATTGGAGCTAACTTCTTTGGAAGTTTGAGCACGTTGACACACGTATGTGCAACTCCTTTTCAATACGATTCGCACCTCAAACGAACAAAATTAGCTCGAATAAATAACTGATTTCGAACAATCGTTATTTCTATAGTTTTATTTTGTCGACTTTGACGTTGACGTCATTTCGACGTCAAAACGTATATTTTATTATTAAAATCGGTTTCTTTGTACGTTCAGACTCGTGCAGTGTATAACTACAATTTCCCCTGGACACCGGGATTTACGCGAGGAAGCCTCAAATAATAACAGCTTGAGGCTGGTTTCCTAAAAATTCGCCGCCATATTTTCCTCTATTAATTTTATCTGAAATCCAGCTGAACGTAAGCTCCTCCCCGTTTATTCTCCCGGCGCAATCTATTTTCAGTGCATCAGGTTTCATCAGGCTCAACAACAGGGGTTCCCCGCTTTCAATTATTCTCAACGTTACCGACAACGTAAAGAACGCCGCGTCCTTAGAACGTAATCTCCGACGCATCCATCATGCGAGCGGTAACCTCGCTGCGGGCCCACCACCACCGCCAAGCAAATATTGCGCGCCGCGCGGCGAAATATCTCCTCCGATTCGCCGGGAATAACGGGCGAGCTTTTCGTTTCCTTCGGTTGGTCGTCGAGTCCCGGCGACGCTCGACTCTCTTCGAAATTCACCCGACGTTGTGTTTTTCTTCAATCGTTCGATGGTACCGTTCGATGGTTGCTTCCACCTCGGGCGTGAGACGATTGTCCGATACGATTCTGGCCATACGACTCGGGACATTTCTCTTGATTTATTAGAGACTGTCTGGAAATGAAATTTCGTTTAAACATCGCGGACGTCGAACGGTGTTTGAACGTTGATCGGACCTCGATCAAATGTTTTTAAATTAATTCGCGACAATTTAACACACTTTTCTTGTGCGAAATGTGCATATTCACGTTTGTTGTGTATTTGTATGTATTAATTTCTAAGGAAATTTAATCTATTACCGTTGATGAAAGATTTTGCGAATTTAACTATTTATCTTCTCGCAGATGTTAATCCCTTTACCGCCGCGTCAATTTGACAAATTTAATTGGAGAAAGAAAGGACGGATGGGGATTAAAGGATTTTCTAAAATCAATACGAATAATTGTCAGAGGTGTTCTGAAAATTATTTCAGAATTGTTATTCCGAATTCAACACACACTGTAGTCGTTTCATTTTTAATTTAAATTACCTCAACAAGAATTCAAAGTAGCGGAGAAACATCGAACCGATTAGGATCAATCAACTTGGATTCCACTTTTGCCCAACGAATCCAAAGCGATGAAATGGAACGTCGATGCAACTTCTGCCAGCAACGTCACCGTGTATCGCCGTCAAAGGGAATTGGAGAAACATCCTCGTACAACATCCATTCAACCTTAGCCTAATGCATAACAACGAAGTTAATACGAAGGAACAGCCGGTTTACTGCGATCGCACAGATGTTCGATACGAGCGGGGCGGCCGCGTCTGACTAACGCGGCACGATTCTACTAGTTGCCGGCAAAGTTGAACGAAGGCAGAGAGCGCAAAGACGCGATGGACGATACGTCCTCGCCGCATCGCGTTTGAAAAGGGTTCGAGCGCATGAATTTCTTGCCATCTGTCCCGGCCAACTTGTGGAATTTATGCCTGAATGCGATCAATAATGCACGATACGAGCGGCCAGGGTGTCCAGACGATACCGCAACGGTATCGCTCGAAATGAAAATGAAAAACCCAGTCTGCGGCTTTTCGCTGTGAAAAGAAAAAAAAGGAAAAAAAAAAAAAAAAAAAACAAAAAATGGCCAAACGGCGAACGCAGAACCGTTGGATCGATTAATTTAATTGAGTGCTCGTGAATAATGGGCGGCAACGGTGAAAAATAACTCAGCCGCGAAAGAACATCTCGGAACAACCGAGAGCGTTCCGTCTCTCTCTCTCTCTTCTCGGCTTGCATTCACCGAGAGAATTGCAACACGGATCGTGTAATATTTATCCGTTGATTATGCTTTTAATTGCGATCGAAACGGGATCGCTGGCAATCGTCGCGTTCGACGAGACATTATGAATTTTTCGCCGAGCACTCCTCGGTTTTCGCAATCCATTAACGAGGAGGGCCTCCTTGTTGCGAGCTTCGGATTTTTAATTAACGAAACGAATTCGCGATCGGTTTCGTCGTTTTTTCCGAACGGCCCGCAAGTAATTGGCCCCGGCGATCCTTATTTTATTTGCGATCCGTATTTTGACATCAATTTGGTGTTACCGGAAATCGATGCCCAATCGCTTATAATTAATTTCCAATTGCCCCGGGGGATGCGAATTGTTCTTTCGTTGTGCTCGGTGTTTCGTCGAACCTCCCGTCTCTCGAGATTTCTTGCGAATACTTTAGAAGGGATATTAATTAAACCGACTCTGTAAAATTGGAATTTTGTTCACTTGCGGGAGAGAAAAGTTACGAGTTGATGTTACTGGTCCACTTGATTGAAAGTCGCGACTTTTTTCTTTTTTTTTTCTTTTGTACAGAGTGTTCCAAATTCAAAAGTTCGGGAGAGGAACTCGTTTTGCTCCGTTTTGCGGAAAATCGCAAAGATGTCTATTTCATCTTCAGTGTTCATCTATGTTTATATTATCTGTATATCATTTGTGTCATCGTCTGTCGTCGTTTAACGAAGATATTGTTCAAAACACAAGTATTACGTCGAATATTGAAAATTCTGGCGGTAATTAGACATTATCTGACTGAAAGTGATTTTAGCGGGGGTAACCCAGAAAATCGGGCCTCTTCAGGTGCAACGCTGATGCAACGAAAATTAGCGATTGGTTGATTTGGGTCACTCAGAGTACTAGAGTAGGAGTGGCGTTGTAGTAGAATTTAAAATCTGCAAATTAATAGTAATCTTTTATATTTTTGAGAATATTATTCTTACATTTGTGCGCATTATTTAACGATTTGAAAAAATTTAAATTGAAAAATCGTACTTGTTATAATTGTACGAGTAACTGTAATTTTACCTCATAATTTAAAAATATCTTCGATTAAAATAGAAAGTTGATTAAAATTAATTTCTTGTGTGCACTTCTCTGTGCACAATTTAAAATAAAAATATGCCTTCTCGTTGTAATTATAAGTTTTCGTATCAACAAAATCCAACAACGAAGAAATAGATTTTTAAAACGTTCAACGACCTCGTTCAAAGAATCGAGTAATGTGTGAAATTATTTTACTGGGATTACTACTAAAACAGACTTCAAATACATTATTCTTGTATCTTGCCAATTAAAGGACGAGGCGCGAGGGTCTGGTGGTAAACTGAAATTTAAAAGCGCAAAAGGAATATCGTTTCATTCGAGCCGGCGATCATTTTAACGACAATTCAACGGTCCTTTAAATTGCGAGAAATATAGCTGGCCAGGAACAGCTAGAAGAAAGAGAGAGAGAGAGAGAGAGAACAGACCGCGTCTTTCGTTTATTTCCAACGAAGTCGAAAGTCCGCTCACGTCCACCGCCGTTAAGCTACTTCCTCGACGAGCAAACATCCAATAATTCTGTTCGTGCTTCTTTCCGTACGGAGAGGCGTTACGGTTAAGGCGGATTCGTAGGACTCAATTATACTCGACGACGCGGACTATGCCACCTTCTAACGGGGACGTTGAAGAACGTTTCCGTGAGAAAAGAAAGAACAAGAAAAAAAAGAAAAAAAGAAAGAAAGGAACGGTGTCTGGTTTTTTAATTCTTCATTTCCTTTTTGTTTCGACCGAAACAAACTAAACTGTATTGTTCCTGAGAATTTTTAAAAATTCGTTATTTGCATAATATCGGGGGATGTTTAACCATTGAAAACAAATTTATCGTAGGACTGTTAAATATATTAAATATATTAAATTGCTTTGAAAATACAAATTGCGGATGTCGAGAAAGAGAAGATATTATCTTCTCATTTCACGAATCGTGGAAATGAAGAACACCATTTTTACAAGAAATCTGTGAATTTTCGCTGGTGCCACCATTTAAATTTCAATTCTCCTATGTCCATTTGAAATTTAACGACACTGTTTCGTACCGAGTTTTTAATTATTTCCATTTCTCCCGTGATTTATGAAACGTGAAAATGAAGCGAACTATAGTAATTCGACAACATGTTGATTTTCTAATTTTACAATCTCCCTACTGTGTCCGATTTTCCGATAACTTTCATCCCCCTGATAATTCACGAAATGCAAAAGTGCAATGAACTGTGGTAAAATTTCGCCACTTTTCACCCCTTCCGTTCCTTCGTCAATTTATAAATTCGCCTTTCTACGAAAAAGTTTTTATCGAAATAGTTTTCAATTACTCTCCTCCGATCGCCTCTTCTTAATTCTCCGCTTTTTCAATATTTTTAACCGTTGCAACGATCAAAGCGGGTAGTCTTATACATGGATGAAAAGGAATACAAGTTTCCCATCGCGAAAATGGCGTTGCTTGCTTGCCACGATAAACTAATGACTGACATCCTTGTTCGCAAACTACTTTTATATTACAAGTTTCCAAATTAACTGAACTTCTCCAATATCTTCGTCGGTGCTGCTCCCTGCTGGCTCCAAGACGTATTTTACTTTCGATGCTTTAGAAAGGGGTGAGAAAAACTTGGAAGACAGGAAGATTTGATAGCCAAGATTTTAAGCTGTGATCGTCGGCATTAGAATATTAGACCGTCCAACCAATTTATGTTGTTTGTGACTACTCTCGTCGTAAACTTCTTTCCAATTGTTGCTTTGATCATTCGTACTTCTAGCATTGATGTAATGACAATTTTATATTTTCAGACTCGCTATTTTCAATTAATTTGATCAACATTCTCTTATTTCTTTCTTGCCTCCGAGAAACAAATCTTTTTTTATCACCAGGTATCTCTTTTGTGTTTTTATATTTTTACTCTATACTTTATATTGCTTATTCTACTCTTCAAACGTTTTGAACAACGTTTATTTCACAATTACAGAATCATCGTCGTTTCCTATTCCTTTTACACATTCAGACCCCTCTTCGGCAATTCGAAAGCATTGAAATAATTAATTCCATACGTGGGTATCGACTCGTTGGCCGACGAACGGTGGAAAGTGTATTTCTTCGGATTTCAGCGGCTGCTAAAAGGTCTGCGAAGATCATTTCCGCTGTCGCGTGTGTCCTTTTCAGTTCCGCCGATGCGTTCATTTCCAAACGATGGCCGGATCGCGCGCGGAACAGTTTGGGATTAACGTGTTCCCCCATGCTGAAATTTCCGCTCCCTTTTTTTTCGGCCGGCGAAAAACAATCGTTTAGATTTGTTTGAAATAAAAGTATCGGCGCAGTCGATCCCGCCGATCGGCCGTACCGTCCATTAACCTCCAACGCGTATAAACAATTTACGTACGCCACGGAAACGTAACAATACGCGCTGGTTAATCACGTGAGTGCCCAGGTCTATCCGTAAATTGACTATTGATTGATTAGTTTCTTCTGTTTGACGAACAACAGAAGAGCCATTACGGCCACGCTCTCGATTATTATTTAGACCGTGAGCGTTCATCAGTTCGATCGATAGGCAACTTTTTTTTTTCCTCCTCCTCTTCCCCTCCCAGAGCTACCAATTCTTTTTTCTTTTCCCTCCCTTCCTTTCTCTCCCTTTTTACCATTATTATCTCCCCATCACGCGACCGGGTGAATTTTATTTTTCTTTCCTCTTTCCATCTTCTTCTTCTTCTTCTTCTTCTTCTTCTTCATCTTTTTATTTCTTTCCGATATATCTGTTCCGCATCCGAGGAACGAATTCGTTACTTATTGTCGTAATTTTTCAATAATCCAGCCGATATTATCCCTGGAGACTATTTAAAGGAAAAAAAAGGGAAAAAAAAGGAAAAGGAAACGTAAGCCACCGAGCAATATATAATTTCTTCCCTTTGCTTTTGTTCGAGCCATCCTTCCTCGATGTTTCTCTCCGAGGGAGAGGTTGGTACAAAGCACCAGGTGCGAGCAACAGAACCGGGCGTTGTTACTTTCATATTAAAAGGATTAATGTAGTTAGGGATCTACCGGTTTCCGTCGAAATATGCGTCGTATATATCCGGCGCGAAGACAAAATTACCACGACCGGGGATACGCAAATTTACGTGGGGCCCGCGCCCCGCCGTCACGGCTGTTCGTTCGCGTAATTTATAAACGCTCGAATTCCAGGGGGAGGGGGGGTTCCCGACTATTGGTAATACTTTAAACTACGCTGTAACAAACGGTGAAATTAAACGAAGCGAATGAAGCTGCACGCCGTAGAAAGGATTTCGCGAGATTTGCGTCCTCCTTGCAATATGTCTGATGTAAGCAACAATGTAACGACGTGCTGTCAAAAATTGTCAAAAGGGAACGATCTCCGATGATTTATAATTAATTAAGAAACGTTTGAATCTGAAGATTTTGACGTAGCAGTGTGAGCGAAGAGCATAACAATGATGACGTATAAAAAATTGTCGATCGTTTGGATTACTACAACATGTAATAAGAAAAAAGAAAATTTATCGCAAGCATTTATGAGCAATCCAAGTTCAATATCTGATAGACTTTTAATTAATCATCTAGGAAAAAATACGCGAGAAGAAGCGAGAAAGTTTCACCAGTTGAAGTTGAAAAGGTTATTTTCGTGAGAACAATTATGAATGCTTTGTGAGATTATTTATTTTTTCCAGTAAGAATATTATGAACTTTGAAGATGTTTATATATTAAATATATTTATACAGTAATTGAAGAGAAATGAGCATATTCAAATGTTCGACGACAAAAATATACAAATATACAATAAATAATACACAAAATATACATCTTGTGGGTGAGAAGCTTTAAGTAGAAACTTCTCGCAGTTTAGTGTTGTAGAAGTCTTCCTAAAGTTGTTAAAGTCGCCTTAGTATTGCGAGAGTTGTCTTAGAGACTTTATAGTCTTCTTAAATCTTATTACAGTTGCCCGACAGTCATTGCGTTTGCATTGCGAGTTATTTTCCCGTTGCCTTAAATCGTTGCGGTCACTCGCGTTTTATCCGAATAAAACTCGTTCGATGTTTAACACAAAATAATTACACGTAACATCAATAAATATTCAGACAATGGAGATTAAGATGTGAGACGAAAGAAAGAAGAAAGGAAATTTAAAAAAGATTACTATTCGCAGTTTGGGTTAGATCGTTTTACAAATTCTGTTTACTAAACTAAAAACAACGAGTAAACAAAAAAAACATACTTCGGCTCGTATAGATCACCATTAATATAGCAAAAAAAAAAAAGAAATGATATTCAACTGTATCGTTAACACTCGCAGCATCACTTTACTATCGCATTCCCCCATTCCAAATTCGACAAATATCCGCGTCGAGGAAAAGTTCTAGATACGGTTCTGCAAATACCAGAACCAATGTAGCCGGACAAAACGGTTAGACTCGAGCCATCGTCCTTCGAGGAAGGACGAATTCCGAGTAGGAGCTATGCAGACTACAGCGTCGTACGTTTCTGCGTGCCTGAGCTCGAGCGATGAGATTAGCCGAATTCGACGAACGTTCCGTACTTCCGACTTGTACATCGTGGCCGTATATTCGTCCTACTTCCATCTTTCCGCGGCTGGTGGAAATGAAATTTTTCGACGCGGCAGAGAGTTCGGAGGGAACGCTGCCATAAACGATCGGTTATACTTCGTTGGAACGCGGGCACAATGGAGCGACCTTGCCCGAGTGAAAGAACATTCACCCGGACGAGAAAGTTACTCGCGGTGAAATTTACATGGTAGTTTCAGCGGAAATCCACAGATTTCTCACAAAAGCGTTCTGCAATACTACGCTGTAACGTACTGTAGTTTTTTTTTCTTGTAATTCAACCGTTGTTTTCGTGATATTTCGCGAGTTCAAGCATAAATTTGCAGTTTGTATTTCGAATCAATGGTTCCTAAAGTGGAACGGCAACTTCAGGAGCGTTGAATGAAAATAGGCAGACGGTGAAAGAATGAAGAATGAAACGGAGGTAAGAAAATTTTGAAAAATCGTTCGTACATGTTTGATCGTGTAGCGTAGGAAATCGTAGGTATTTTATTTGCCAAACAAACGCACAAACTGCAAGTTATAACTGATCAGATAATTTTATAATTTCAAACTTCAATGTGTCTCATCTTTTCTAACTTACTAATATTGGAAGATGTAGGTATAGAAGTGTATAATAAAACGATGCAAATTTGTCACTGTTTATTTTTCTGCTTGCCCTGTAAATTTTTACATGAAACAAATTTAGACAGGAAGCCAAATAAGTTTGGAAATCTCCGATGTAGATGCTATGAAGAATTTGTTTTTTAATTACACTGGTTTCAATGAAACATGTGAATAATGAATTTGTAAGAATTCGAATCGATTTTAGTCTTAAGTTTATTTAATCTCTACTCAAAAAATTTCTACTCAAAAGTCATCAAAGAGTCAAGAAAAGATATGTTGTACATTTTCTTTGTGTACAAATACCAACATCTTTCCATGCCATCACCAATTGTCAATAATGGTTTAAAATCTACTTTGGACGAGGTTAACAATTCATACAATATTTGTTTAGCGAATGAAACGAATCCGATTAATTTCAATTCTTTTAATAGGAATTAAGCAGATCGAACGTCAGATCTGAACAGCGAAAAATATTCGATCAAGGTGGAACGGAATTTTTACGACACTCGACACGATGGGAGGCTCGATCACTGTCACAAGGGTGCGTTCTGGAGTTCGACGTCCCCGATGGTGAGCTAACAGGTACATTGGTTCGGGATTAATATCGATCACTTCGTGAAATATGGCCATATTTTATGTTCGTTCGTATTGAAATTGACCGAGCTTTTAAACCATACAATGGAGTTTGGTGTATTTATTTCTAGAAGAGAGTGACGACCTTTCTTTAAAGGTAAAGACTGTTGTAGAGGACGACGAGAAAAATATTTGGATAATAGATTTCTCTGTGATTTACAATATTCAATGTCGACGAATGTGTCCATTAAATAATTTTCTCTGCTTGCTTACATTTTCCATCCATCTTTGTCTTTACAAATATCATCCATAGTTGTTACTGCTGGAACTCTCTTCAGCAGAAAATTTTCATACTTTTCTTCGCGAAATTATCAAATAATCCTATAAATATCCAGTGTAGAAAATTTGTTGGTTGTTCAATCAAAAGAAGGTTAAGATTTTTAGAATTTTAACATAGATTCAACGTTCAATCTTAATTCATCGAGAAAAGGAGAGATTTAAAGTGAAAGTTTAGTCAGAATGTCAGTCCAATGCACCAAAGCTCAGTCTGTGACCATTATTTTTATTTTACTATTAAACATATAATTACTATCATGCAATAATAACATTTCACAAAAAATACACAAGTCGACACTGTACACCGCCATTACGTTATTCAACGTGTCGTGAACAAAACCTGTCTGTATTCCAACATCGACAAACGTCCGACGTCCAACGTCCTGCAACACGGATCGGCATAACTTGTATCTTGATCTTGGGTCGACGTGAATTAACGCGATATTCCACGCAAGGCTGGACGCTAACAGAAAAAAAGCTACGATTCCAGTCGTATTTTAAAATTATCAAGGCGATTATAACGACCGGTTTGTAATTTCTTACAGAAATTTTCCAAACTTGCAACAACGTATTTCTACAGATCTGAATCGTTTTTCGTCAAAAATTTATTTAGTTGAAATCCTTCAAACATTTTCTTACGCTACATGCAATTTCGTTTCTCTGATACAAGCTCTTCGATAGTTTCAGTGTTGATTTGTTTCGAGGAGCTTCGATTCACAAATCGCGAGTTTGCGATATTTTTCATCTTCCATTACAGCTGGCTTTGTTTATTTCAAAAAGTCGCGGGCACTGATCGATCGTCAATAAAATTTCCGCGCTTTCCCAATACGATATCGGTTATCATCGATTAAAAAAACAAAACAAAAAAAAACACACACATTGAAAACGCAACATTACACAAATCGGCAGTGTTTGTTTTCTTTGATACTGGTTTGCGCCAGATCGGCTAGCTGAAATGTTAGTAGGAGCATTGACTAACTGGGACGGACATATTTTGGGTTTCCGTATCGATCGAGATTAACTCTTACCTCTTTGACAGTTAATAATTCGAAACAGATTAAAATTTCATAGAAATGTATTAGCTACTGCTCGATCGTTGCAAATTATTAATTGAAAATTTTAAATAGTATTTGGAAATATCACAGAAGTAAATTTATCGTTTAATTGTTGCAAATGAATGATTAGAAATATATAAATTTAAAAATTTGCTTTTAAAATTTAATCGATTCGCACGCGACGGAAGTTTAATTGATAATGAGCTCTCTCTACCGGTCAAGGTTAATCTGACGTTTCGATTGTCGATCGATAATTTTGTTAACACTTTGGAAAACAGTTTTTCTTTCAAACCCCGAGACGATAAAGTTCCTTTTCCAGTCCAGTCTATCCTATTTTTAGCGAATGGTAGGAGCATATGCGCCGGAAACAAATCCTCCGACGGGAAAACATTAGAACGGTATTCGGTGCCAATTAATATTAATTAGGTTAATCATTTAAGCTGGAATGTATCCGTAATTCTATTATATCAATTATATATTTCACATTCGGAAATTAATTACTGTATAGAATTTACCGATAATTATACAAATCATTATCGGCAGTGCCCGACCCGGCGAACGCGTACTGAAATAGAAACACGTTAAATAAATTAAATCCTTTTTCCTATAGCGCCAACGGTAACGTGAAAATTTATCCGTAATCCAATATCGTCATAATATCTACAGTTATCGAACTCCTGGAATACACGATTCGAAACATTCCAAATCGTATTAAAATATATCCCCTCGTTACAATTACATATACTTGCCTCTATCTTTTCTTCCTTTTTCCTTTTCACTTTGTCGAGGAATTTTTCACATTTTCTACAAAATCCGCGTAATACAGTGAGTGTTGAAAGTATTCGTAAACGGTTCTAGCTAGTCTGCGGATTTTTATGCATTTTTAGATGCTCGAAGATGTAATTAAAGGAACGCAACTTAAATAGAAATTTGTACTTGATATTGATAAATTAATATAAGTAAGTCTGTTGTATAAATATTTTTGCATATTGTATTGTAAGTATTTTTAAACATTCCATAAAATGCATAAAAATTCGCTGTTTACTCGCAACTTTGTGAAAAAAGAATCGGCAGCAGATTTTAAGAAATTATCGCAAAAGGGAGACTTTGATCTTCTTGAGGATCATGATGGATTTAATTTGATGGAATTTTCTTGAATTTCGCAAAATTTTCGTTACTTACCCCGTTTCCAAAATTACGTGGAAATATTTTCCTCTGCTACGGGGGTGATTCAATACTTACCCTTAATGATATTTCTTGTTACACGTACTGCAGTCAGTATTTGTCAATCTTCGTTTACCGCAGTTTTTTCAGTTCATCACGACAGCAACAATGACCGAATCATTTTATATTTGCACCAAGAAAAGAATAACGTGTTCTTATGGTCTGAAGAGATATTAGTAGGCGAAATTTGTAGAAAATTTTCAGAACACTGCAAAGACAGTGTTCTTCCTAAAAAAAAAAAAAAAAAAAGTTTAAAATTAATTTCGAAGAATTGAAGGGAGCGGCGCACGCATGGTTTCCCTCTTAATAAAGAAGGTATGAGAAAAGCTTAGGAACATTAGGAGCGTTGGCATCTGAAAGGATTACATTGAGAAATAATGTTGTTGTTATTTTGTATAACGCTATAAATTTTACAAGTACGTTATAAATAGTCGTTACAACACCCTCCTGCTGCCAGACTGAGAACGTTTATGTTCACCCATTCTGGCTAAATATTACGTTCTCCGTAAATGCACAGACGTCACGAGGTTAGAGAAAGAAAAAATTAGACGTCGTATTTCACCTCCGAAATGCGAATACATATTCTGAGGATACTAATTCCTTTCGATAGAAGGATTAGGTAGGATATCGTAGGTAACGTGTCGCGGAGGATTAAAGTGTTATACCCGTATCCAACCCTCGTCACATTTAACCCTCTGACTTTCTTCGTAGCGGATTCGCAAACGCGTTGACACAGCGTTTAATAACGAAACGCGAAATTACCCGTTAAAAATATAAACGTTTCCAAAGCACCCTCGCGTTTCGTTATTACAATATATAAACTCCTCTTCAAACGTGTTTCGCGAATGTTGCGCTTCTGTTGTAAAAACATTTCGTGCGCCACGCGGAAAGTAAATAAAATGCGAAATGAAACAGATTAAAACGTTGCAAATAATATTAATTCACTCCTACCAGTGCTCCCCCAAATTATTTTATTTCACGTTTCATTAATTTTCTTCTTTCGGGCGAAAATCTCGGAACGAACTGTCGCAAACGAAAGGGAAGGAACGAGCCACTTCGGGGTTGCATGAATTTTTGCCTCAAGTTTGCTATGTTAGTGCAGGGAAAGAGGCTCGTGTAACATTTAAAATTGGGGATCGGGCAAAGGTATTGTAATTTTCAGTCAGTTAAGAAACAAGTTTTTGGATTACCAACTATTTCTGTTTTGTTAGGAAAAATTATAAAATGCAGTGCATTTTCGTTCGAGCTTTCTACGTTTTCTTTTCTTTGCCCGAAATAAGGAACTTTTACCTTCTCGCAAGTTAAACAAGAGTATTTGTTCCGTTGTGAAAAAGTCAAAGTTGTATCAAAGAGATTTTAGAAAAATGTAGGTATTACTCGTAAAACAGAATCGTGAACTTTGAATGTGCGTGTGTGTGTGTGTCGTTTTCCCTTTTCTTTCACAAAACAAAGTAATTGTACAAATTGTAATTTGCTTTCCCTTGTCAAGTCGATGCTAATTAAAAAGAAATTCCCAATATTCATATTTTGTTCTGAAATATGTTATCTTTTAGTTACGATAAAATACATTGATCTCTACGATCAATCACAGAGTAAATAAACTGTTAAAAATAAACTGAGCTGGAACAAAGACAAAGTGTCGTGTCAGCTGTGGAAAGAAAATAATCGAACGAAACCATAATTTATCGCAATATTACGAAATCGCGAAACAATTTCATTCTCGTTTAAATTATTATCCGTCGCTCGCGCATGCCAATTTGACATATCTCTCTTACAAAATCGCGACGTAAAATCGAAAGTAGATTATATTTTCTCGAAGTAGATTATAAGAAATTGAATAAAAATCTTTTGATTTTTGCCACCAGAGGGCAAATCAAGTTTAAAGAACGGGGTTTCAAATAGTTGCAAAATTAAGTATAGAACATTCCCCGCATCCGCGTAGGCCGAAACGTCCATATTCGACGTAAAAAAACAGAGAGAGAGGGAAAATCGACCGTGTCCGATGCAGCTTGATCTACTTCGCGGAGATCGATTCGGTATAAATCATCGGTTTTTGTCGTGCTCGGCGCTGACAGCGGCAACGTTTTGCAAGGCGGTTAATGGAAATGAAATCGCCCGACGATTTCCATCGGCGACAAGCGTCGAGTCACGTTCCCCGAACCGTCGTGGCTTGTTTCTCGATGCGTGTACAGCACGAACAGCCGGCCGCGCGCTCCTTCGGTAACGGTCGTTATCGACGCGCTATCACGATGGATTTGCACGATGTGTTCGCCTATCAGATACAGTCACGGGAGACTCGTGAGCGAGAAAGAAGGGGGGGAGGGATAGAACGGAGAGACGGAAGAGAAGGGAGCTGTATCGCGTGTCCCTCGTGACCCGTGCCGCAAGGGGAAGCCAAAGGGCGAGATGCGGAGGAGAGAGTTAGGGTCACGAGCGCGACGTTAATCCAATGTGAAACACTCTCTCGTCTTTACTGGCTCTCGAATTTTCCACGGGATTACCCGTAACAGCCGGTCATCATCTTTACGTCGCACGTAGCCGTAGGCGTTTGATGCGCGCGTGCCTGTTTGCGGGTTGTCTCCTCGTTAACGTTTTCGGATGCCTCTTTTTTTTTTTCTCTTCGATGGAATACAGTGTCGTTGACTCGCGAAAACGTACGAAGCTCTTAAATCTTCCTGTAACCAACAACAGTTTTAAAAGTCGAGCCAGTACCGAGCCATCCTGCGTTCTTAGTCTCTACATCATCTTTACATCGAATCCTCTGGAACAGCTATGTTCAGCGTATGTTCATTTTGTTCGGATACGAGACTGCACTTTTATAACGTTCAGCGAAAGCATCGCCTCCCGTGGCTCTATCTTTTTAATTGTATTCCCAACGATATAAATTTGCATAAAAATCCGCAGTCTAATCACAGCGCGTACAGTAGCTCGCGAGAATATTCAAACATTTGTAGAGAATTAACTTTGTGCTTCCGCAACGAGTAGACCGCGAATATTTATTCGTATTTTTCATGAATACAATTAAAACCGTAGAATCTAGGCAGAGATTGGTTTCACCCGCTAAATATTATCTGGTATTTTTTTGGACGTTTTATCTTCTTTGCGCGCATGTACTTTTGCGTTTGTACAAACACGCATTCCTGCGTCTTTAAACATCTCATAAACGCGCGTCGTTTGCAACGTCTGCCGCGGAATTGAAAGAACACAGAGAGTCCAGGCAGAGGTTCGTTTTATCTAAATTAAATATTGCTACGCGCGGTCTATGCGTTTTCATATTTTTTAAATTCCTCGTAAATGCACAAACACTCGCAGTCTACTGATAAGACTTGACATAGACGGGCATCGCAGTGCCATGTCACAGCGATGACATTGCGCTGTTCAACAGTTTTTTTTTTTTTTTTTTTTTTTACAGACAAATGGCAACGTCGCGGTGCCTAACGAAATCGCAGTGTGTGCGTCGTGTGTATTTTACCTTAAAAAAAAAAAAAAAAAATATATATATATATAAAGGAAAGAAATTCTGTTACGTCACACACACACACAATTTCACCGACATTGTATCTCTCATCTATGCTTAGTCTGCGGCATCGTTTCAATTCAACAGCAGTAATACTGCGAAATTTAAGGTACAAAGGTAGCGTAGTTACATTATTCTCAATGCGACGCATACGAATGTGAAATTCATTAAAAACGAAGCTGTCCAAATGTCAGTTCTACAAAATTGCAACATCATTGAATCAAACTTTTCGCGTCAAACGTCCGACTGATGTGAAAAGCTCTTTGTACGCTGCGATTTGAATTCGAGAACTATTTTCACATTCGTTTCCCTGCAACTCGATAATTACGAACACATCGAATTCAGGTTTATTATAGATTTATAGATTTCATCCTGTTTTGAACAAATTTAAATAGTTATTTAATTATTTGACATTTGCACAAGGCATAATTCCAAGTATGTGGGATGTATTTATCGATACAAGCACCCGAGGGTTACCTCTAAACGAATGAACGAAACAAAAGTGCAACGAATAAACGACGATAAACGAACGAAAGAAAAAGTAGCATCGATCGAACCTTTGTACGGTGTTCGTTATTACGTCTGACCCGATTAAACATCGTTTTATGTAATAACGACTCTTACGTCGATCACGCATTTCATATTTGATTCGAGTTGTAAGCGGATTTCGGATTACTTGATCTCTATTTGCACGAGCGCGTTTCCAATTAAATCAATCTTCCTCGATTCCAGCGAATTTTGTTTCGCCCCGTTCGCATGACCCGATACGCGATTGACAGTTGTCATCCGCGTAAAAAAAAGAGAGAGGAAAAAATGGAAGAAAAATGTTGAAAATCGAGGTGGAAAATTACGCGAGCAAACTCGACGAGCTCGAGGCGAGGAGAGAGAAATTATTCCCGACGAGAAAGAACGCGGAAACGCGACTCTGTCGCGCGGCGGTGTCGGTGTTATCGCGACGCGTCGGGAAAGATCCAGCGATTAACGATACACCTGAAACTGAGATCGTTGTGCGACGAGCACGCTGTCCGCGTGCTTGGGAAAAGAGTGAACGAGCGGAGAAAGAGCTTGCACCGAGGGAGAAGCAAAGGGAATTCAATAACAACTTACCTCGTAGTCAGTAGCGACTGCGATGCTCCTTTCGACTCCTCCGCGAAACTTTGGCGCTATGAACGAATTCCTGTTGAGTAATCTGACTTGGGGGAGTTTCGCTGTACTTGCAAATAAGGGGGAAACGCGAACTGGAATTAATCGCGAAATTTTTTTCTCGACGAAAAACAAGAGGAGAAATTTTATCGGACCCTTTTGTGATTTTTCTTTTTTTCTTTTCAGTCGAGTCTGTTCGTCGCTGGATCAGTTTGGAAATAATTTTAGGGAGCAATTAGTGGTTTATTAGTTTATCAACGCAAAGTTGCAACTGGATTTTTTTTGGTGTTTTCTAGTGATTCTAAATGTTCCAGAAATTATCGAACAATTATAACGTACGTTTCAATACCACATGCTTTGATTCAGAAGTGATTTTGATTGATTTCGAAAGACCGATTCTTCATTAATTCGATTACACAGCGCAATAAACAACAGCGTAAACAAAAATGAAGCCTATTATTCCAGTTCATTATTTCGCATTCTAAATTCAATAACTCACAAAACAAACCCGTATAAATCTCCCATTCACACGTTTCAATGAAGCAAATGAAAATAAATTTTAATTTTCAGTACTTTCAGCGACTTTCGCATCAGACGGAATAAACGTCAAATTTTAATTTACCTCGGAAATAAATTCTCTGCTAATTTAATCATAAAGCGTGACTAATAATCAATAATGCGAGTAAATAAATTCTTAATCAATATGAATTATTCTAGAATTTTGCGACTTTAATTAAAAATTAATTTCAATTTCCGCCGCTCTACATAAGTTTAATAATTCAAATATAACTTTTCGAGTATCGCGAGAAATTATTGTCGCGTCGAAACAGTACGAGCGTTCGTAGAAAGTGGAGCACTTTTTGAGCATCATCGGAACATACACTGCCGCTCGAAGGTTCAAAGACTTTTCGGTTTTTACATTTAACATTTGAGCCGTTTTTGTTTATCAAGTCGATTAATTTTACTCCATTTTCTTTTAAATTCTTTGTAAAATTTCAACTACGAAGCGTTAACGTACAGTGGACACAGACATAGTATTCGTACATTGCTTAGATTCTATTTTCACAATACCGAGTTCCCTTAAAGTTTATTGCGCGACGATTCCTTCTCGCGATCATACCTTCTGCATCCACTCGACAGATTCTCTCCGTTGCACAGAGTATCGTTCAATTTGTTCCACTTTTGAAGCAAACGCAGTCTTCAATTTTTAACACAAAAACTCACTTCTTCCTAAAATATATATATATATATATACGCTATTATCCGAAAGTTCGTCAAAAATTGAAGCTGAGTCCCGTGACTTTTGAGCGGGGGTGTACGCGAAGGGTTGAAAGCCGGCTCGGGTGACACGGAAAGTCGAGAGTGAACGACCAGAGGAAGGATAAAAGTCAAAGCGCTGAATATTTATTGAAAACGAATCGCTATGTACAAACGTATTAAATACACGTGTGTGTGTGTACGTGTGTGTGTGTGTGTGTGTGATATTTATACACAGGGAAAAGTGGAAGGTATTTCGAGTGTGTTGAACCACGCACAATAGACAATACGCCCGCTGATAAACAATAGATAACTGGCCCTACACCAAACGGCCGCGCGCAGCCGAACGCTTATTTGCAACGCATTCACCCGTTTATATTTGCACGCGGAGATTGGTAGACGCGCTCGTGTGTTCCGCGGAACATCCACGAATTTCGCAACGTTTATTTGTCTAAACGAGGCGCGCTGCCATTTCTCCGCCGTCGTCGCTGAATTTCGGCCAATAGCGAGAAAACCGGAGAGAAATTTCCGAGCCGGTTTCGCTCGTTGCGAAATTTTTTTTATCCCGATTTCTCGTCCCGCAAAGTGGGAAAGTTCACGGTTCGCACACGGTTCGGTGGCGCAGGTTTCCTCTTTTCCTTTCTTTTTATTTGGTCGGTGGGTAACTATTCCGCGCGTTGCGTCGTAATATTTTCAAATTATTTCTCAACTCGCGTTCCCATTTATCGGGCAGCTGTAATTGCTCTTGATCCTTTGCGATATGTTATCGCACCGAGTTGAGAGGTTTCACTCTTCGATCGTGCAAAGAGCGATTCGGAATTTGTCATTAATTAACGACTGATATTTTTTAATTAGCCGCTTGCTCCGGCATTTGTATTTTATTAAAATATTGCTTCAACGTCTCTGCGACTTCTCAACATTGAACCTTCTCACTGTTACAAAGTTTTCGAAATTTTCCTATTTGACACTCGTACAAAATGCAACTGTGACGGTGAGTGTCAAAGTGACGCACTTTGTTTCGGAACATTTGTAAATCAGATTCTCGGTAATAATTGATCTCTTCGGCAATATTACGTCGCACTCTGACGCATAAAATATACAGATGCGTTTCAACTTGCAACTTGCAAAGAACTTTGAATAAAGTTTCGAGATCCGGCGATAAAACTTTTCAGTCAACCAAACTCGTTTGTTGAAGAACGAGTTCTGCGTTACGCAAAATGAGATAGAAATAAAATCGCAAAAGTTCACGTGTGTTAAAATCCAAATACTTGGAACGGAGAATGAAGAAATTCGGATCTTAACTGATCAATCAAGTTAAAATTAATACGTCCTAAAATGTTGACAACACTTCTTGCACTTAGATTTAAGGAAACGCGTGAGCGATCTTAAGAAAATTTATATATTGTTTACAATTACCATATATACGGTACATCGAATGAAACTAATTATAAACAATAATAACACACTTCGTACACTTCAACGTGCTCGTGATGATACTTTATTTAACATTAATAAATAAATCAATACCAACGAGTAATCAAAGTCCTTTTATACACAAAATTCGTGAATCAGACCTCCTGAATTTACGACTGATTGTACTGATTTGTGTGTGATTGTGTGTTGTTTTTTCGCCAGAGTTCGTCGAGCCGAGCAAACGAGTATTTTCCGTGTCTCGAGCGAGAAGTAAAGAGAAAAAAAAACAAAAAGAAAAAGAAAAGGAAACCGAGTAAATATAAGGTTTCCCGCTATTTATCAAAATTCGTCGGGAGACACGTTGCCCAGGTATCGACTCGACGTATCACGGCTGGAAAAAACGAGAGCTCGCGCGCGGCTGGCAGAAGGGTAGAAAAAGCGCGATCGTGTTCCATAACGAAGGCAGCGGATATTAAATTCCATCGGCAAACGCGGAATTCCCGTGCACGCGGGACTTTCGTGTTCCGACTTTTGTTTGCGACCGCCGGGCCGAGCCGACGACGAAAACCAAGAGCGCGCTTCCATTGCGTAAATACGCGCGAAAAACAAAGCTTGTTTGCGAAGGAGGGACGGGGCCATCGGGAACGATCGTTCGAACGCGCGGATCTTGGAAAATATTTCGCGCTCTCAGCGTTTCGAAGAATTCTTCCAATTCCCGACGACGTCGAATTAATTCGATTAATTGAACTCCCGTCGAGCGAAGAGTCGCAGCGTGGAAAATGAATCGGTTCCCGCCGCGACCAGTTCGGATAAATTAAATTTCGCCGTAATGCGCGCGTAAAAATACGTTAGGCAAACGCTTTTAATTGCATTCGCGAGCGTGCCAATGCTCTCATTATCCGAACAAAGAGTCACAGCGTGGAAAATGAATCGTTCGCATTCGCTAAGAGCGTGAGATACTCTAGAATCACTGTCATTAACACTTCAAACGACACGTGCACAATTCCTAAAACGTCAAATTTCAAAATCTGTACGTACTCGCTGACGAAATGATAGTTCCAAACGTTTGGTCCGTGGCACACTTCTTTCCAAAAATCCCGCGCGATCCTCTGGCAGCGAGCGAAACGAACTTTGTAGCGAAACAAAGCGGCAAAGTAGCAGGTCACCGCAGGGGGGGGGGGCTAATAATTTCCACCGATAAACCGTGTGCGGCGAAGGCTGGCACGCGAGCTCCACTTTTTACGCGCGAAGGAGTCGAAACGTGGCGACGATGAAACGTTAAAACTGGTCTGCGACCACGGCCCCGCCGCCCGAATTTCCCTTCTCCCTTCTCTTTCGCGTATCCGAGGTTTTTTCTTTCCTTTGTTATTACAAACTGTACAAAGTGTACGATGGAAACGATTAGTTGAATGAATTCTCTGTTTGTCGCTTCGACCATCAAAAATTTCTTCGATATAATGTTATATTTATATTTATATATTTATATATTTATGTTCATTTATACGTGTATCTCTCTCTCTCTCTCTCTCTCTCTCTCTCTGTCTCTCTGTGTTACATGTATGTTCTCGATCATTCACGCTCTCGCTCGTTTCATCCCCCCCTTTCTTTCTCACGCGACAGGGAGAATGTTGTTCTTCCTACAAACGTCCTAGACTGACAAACATCACGGAGTGATATGTACATTAGGAGAGACCCACGGAGTAATTTGAAATGTTAATATAACGCAATGGGAATTCCTCGATTCAGATTCGATACGGCGTTCAAGTTGATATGCATTTCTTCCCACTGGCCCTCTCGATAGAATAAACATTATCTCGCCGGGGCAGGAACGATATGTCAATGATACGTGATATTCAGTCCTTAATTAATAATATTCGTTCTATCGGACAATCGATAATTTCAATTTCAATAATTAATCGCGCGAAAGGAGACCGGGTTTCCCTCCTCTCCGTTGATCAAACGCGAATCGAATAGAAAGCGTCGCTAAATTCGAATAAATTCGTATAAACGATGAGGAATTAACGACGGAAGAGGATCGAATTGAAACGAAGGGGATAATGATCGCGCGTTGGTAATTGAAAAGGAAAAAAAAAAAGAAAAGAAAAAAAAAAGAAATGCGCAAAATTCGCTGGATCTGGAATTCTTCGTCTCTCCCCCGTTTGATCCACATATTTTTCCCGGAATGTACGACGCGACAGGTCGGAAAACCCTTTGAATTTTCCTCTTTCGATTCGTAGGAAGAACCCGTGCGCACGTGCCGCCGTTCGATCGCACAAAAAGATGGTCCACGAGGCCGAGTTAAAATTCCCCCACCGATAATAATTCGTTAATAATTCGTTAAGCTCATCAAAGTGGATATGTACATCGATTCCTTCCTTGCCGCGCGAATTTTTTCGCCTTCTGTACGACCGATCGCGATCTTCTCCCGTTCTTTTCATTTTTCCGGTATATTTTCTTCGTCGTTCCTTCGTTGTTATTCCCGCCAGATCACTCTCGATCACGCGCTTCAACGAATTCAACGATCGGGCGGGAACTCGCGATGGTTTCGCCGCCGTGTCGAAGGGAAAGGATTCAAGCGAGATTTTCGGATACAGGTTCCCCTAATACAGTGGCAGTATTCACTTAGTGTCGTCGACCTTAATTTAGATTACGTTATAAATTACCAACGTCGTGTCATAGACTTCTCATATATTCAAAAATGAAACGTCTCTCGCTTCAGTTTTTCAGGCAGCGACACTCGCGCGGCTCGCGTAGAAAGACCACATGTCGATGTTCGTGGGAATCGACGCGACGCGAAACGCATAATGACAATTATCGTTTTTTTGTTCAAACCGCGTTCCTTTTTGCATATGAAAGGGTAACAAATAATCGCGTCGGATCGATGGTCTCTTTACCGAACCACTTTCGGCCGCACGCACATTTATCACTTACGTTTCCTACGGCGATTTATGTTTCACAGACCACCAGAGTGACTGTGTTTTTGTTCTTCATTTTTGTGTTATATTTTTTTTACTTTTTTTTTTTTTTTTTTTTTTTTTTTAGGTGAGTAACGTTATAAATTTTCGGAACAACGCGTCGATTTACCGTGCGATCCAGCGTCCCTCGTACGTACGCCACCACTCTTTCGCCAAACTTTCATCCGCCGATTTCTTTATTAGTATCTATACCTCTCTCTATTACCGTCTGCTATTTGTCCTCCTCCGTGTACTCTTGTTTTTTTTCCCTAACAATTATAAATTTCTCACGTTCAAATTGTTCCACGTTCGACGCGGTTCATGCATCCGATTAAACATTTGCTCGTTACACAACAGACGTGTTCCTTTTGTTTTCCTTCGAAACACAACAAATTTCCAATGTCTACAAAACATCAATGAAGATAATTGTAACAATAATTAATTTCTTATTTAAAAGCCTCGCGTATCTTTTTCTTTCCATCAAAAATGGGTCTAATTGATCGCAGTTGATTACAGAAATTTTTTTGATCGACCAGAAATAATAATAATTAAGCCAATCAGTAATAATTAATCTTCAAACGGTATATCATTTTGTAATTTGCATTCTCTCGTGATCAGGGATTAAATTAAAGAGAAAATTCCAAAATTAAGTACCCAATCGAAAATTCTAAATTGTCCGCAATCCTTAAGTGAAATCGCAGACAACTGAAAATTGAAGATTCCAAAATTAAGCTGAACGTTAACGTGATTCTTTTTCTGATAGCCTTCGAGTCTAACTCCTGCGAATTAGTTCTTTAAACAAAAGAAACAGAACAGAGGAGCGCGGGATAAGAAAGGAAAACCCGATCGACGACGAAATGCAAAATCGATGCGCGATTATTCGCGCCAACTATTTTCGATCGTCGATCACCGGGCAAAAATTCGCTCGTAAAAGACGAGCGAAGGTATATCTACCGGGTAAATGGACCGTGTCTATTCCTTCCTATAAACGTAACTTCAGGTCACGCGAGCTTCTCTCTCTCTCTCTCTCTCTCACACACACAAACACACACACACGCACACACAGACATACAGAGTCTTATTCACCCCGTATACGTGGCTGCCTCGCAGAACGACGACACATTCGACTCGTGGTAACGCCAGTTTCGGTCCTCGGGACATCGCGAGATATTCGCGAATCGATAGGTCGAACGATGAACCGAGAGGAATGCAAGCTGCTTGAAGACAACGCTCTCTAATAAATTTTTACGCTATATAAAAGGTTACATCCTTTAACATCTCTTTACACGCTATATTCATTTATATTTATATTTATATTTATATTTATATATATATATATATGAACTTCTTTTTTCTTGTTTCTTTATACTTGCAACCTCTAGTGGTATTGTCAAACATTTATGCACTTCGGCTAAGCGCATCTTAAGCTTATCAATAGTTTCAGGGAACTTAAACGTAAGCCAGCGGCTCGACGAATTCCTTTCACCCCCGTCTCCCAATCTTACGTCGTTCGTCCTCTTTCTTTCTTCAAACAAGTCCAAACGGGGCGCTAGTACGTATCTAGGTATCTCTGCGCGTGTATTCGACTTTATCGATTCGACGATCTCCACGCCAGGATCAGATCTCTCTTCGCTAGATATTCTCTTTCCGTTCCTCGCCGATGTCGAACCAAAGTCTCGCGAAGAATAAACCGCGCGTGCCGTGTTTCATCTCCGATTCGTTTGAATTCGTTTGAATTCGTTTGGAAACGAGCTAGACACCTTTTCCAGCGTCGTCCAGCGATTCGCGACGCGATGGAACGTCGTTCGGTCGTCGTATCCTCCCGAAGACCTCGACGTGGAACTGATCGTATTGCTGATTTATCGAAGTTCTCCAGCGAGCGTTCTGTCCGTTCTTGCATTATTTAGACGCGTGACGGAGCGTTCGCGGGGGTTGGGAGTCGTGTCTCGCGGCCAGTTTGTTGCATCTCCCGCGATTTTCCAAAGTCCACGGGGCCACGTGTGCTCTGAACGTGACGCGAGTGCCGTCGCGGCTGGTGTCACGAGCTTGTTTGCTGACAGTATCAATTTCAGAAACGGCGTGCGCGCGATTTATTGAACGTGCTTTTCCGCCCACCGGCCCGTGCTAGGAACGTTCTGTTTCGCATCGGGCGCCGCGGCGCGCCCGCGGCTGGAGGCCTCGTCCTCCGGATGATCTCCCGCAGATATGTACTCGTTTGTTGTGCTTTATTGTAATTATACTTGCGCGATTACGGTCCCTCACTCTTCGACAGAGAAAGGAGATTGAAACAAAAGAGGAAATGTTAAGAAGTTGGTTCTAACCTCCTCGTGGTGACGACGAAATTTTCTATATATTCTAAACTGAAGGTAATTATTGTCTGACAGAGAAAAATCTGAGAGTAATTGTTATCTCTGAATAATAATAACAGAAATTGTACCATCCCGTGAATGTTAGTGTGGAATTACGAATTATATTAAAGTTGTTTCTAGAGATAGATTCAAGTAGTAGTACGAGTCTCAAACTTTCGTCGTACGAGCGCAGTCTTTGAATCCACTTGACAATTGATAGAAGAACGAAGGATCATTTTCACCGCGAGTCACGCGATCGCGATATCGATTTACCTCTGTTTCTGACTCGATTCGTCATTTTGAAGTGGACGATGTACCGTGACCTTGGTGTACTAACTTGGTCTGACTTGGTGCAGCTTGGTCGTCGAGGGGCTGTTCCACCAGTTCCCGTTCAGCTCGCCGATCATAGAAAGCCGGATTAGGTTCCAGCCTTCTAGTTCTCTGTATCAGGTGTCGTTCGTGTCAGCGTGCTTGTAGCTGAGATTCTTCCGCTGCAAGAACATGTGGATCTCGCGGAAACTCGGCCTGTCCACGTCGTTCCTGTGCCAACACTCGCGCATCAACTCGTAGATGTCTTTCGGGCAGTTCTTTGGCAATGGTAGAATAATCTGCGAAAAAATACGGGTCGTTCGGTCGCGGTTAAATGTCGAATAAAAGTAAGTAAAATCTGTAACAGTTTAAGATCGCGCTACTTGAGTTGAATTCTATTGTCAATACCCGCGACGAAAAATAGAAAATTCAAAAGAAAAGAAAATAATTTTAATGATCCGTTCGTTGAGATTACTAATAAAATTGAGTTAAATTAAAAATTCCAGAATTACACAATTTAAAATCATAAATCATTATTGTCCAGTGACACTAGTTGCGATCGTGATTAAATTTAAATTTAAATTTCTCGTACAGAAAATTAACGGAATATTGTTCGTGGATTTCAGCTCTTTCAACGAAATTGTTCAATTGAGAAGAATTAATCGGGAGGTTGGAAACGAACAGCGCTATTCATTGCAGTGAAAAGTTTAGCACGGATTAATGGCTGGCGTTCGTTGTATTCATCGGCCCACGTACGCGAATACGACGAGAGAGAAAAGCACGGGGGTACTTACCCTTCTATCATCCTCTTGATAAAAATAAGTCGCGTTCTCGACGATGCGATGGTCAGGCAGTTCTTCGAACGGTTGTTCTCTCGCGAACGTTAAGATCTCCCAGAGCGTCACTGCGAAAGACCATACGTCGCTCTTCGACGTGTGTCTCCCCTAAATTCATCACACGTAATTATTAGACCAGAGATTTATATCCATGCAAATTAAACTCGACGAATTTAATGAAATATAATTTTGTGTAAAATACAGCAATCAATGTAGCGATCTTTTAGCGACACAAATATCGTTTCAAGTCGCAAAGAATATCACAAGAATTGCCACACTTTGGGTATTTTTATTTTTACTTTTACACTTTTCATATTTTTCACGTTGCAAAAAGACTCGCACTCTGGACATTTCACATTTCTGCTTTTAAACGGAAAAATATTTTTCTACGCACTCTTCGACTACGACGAAATAATCAAACATCGAAGAATTAGCACGTCGCTCGTACTTTTCGCGAAAAATCAGTAATTCGTATAATCTGTCAATCGTGCTTTTCAAACAATATTTCATGTATCGAGATATTTCATACATCGATTTTATCCTATCACACACGTGGAAAGCTTCGCTTTAAACAACGGCGTAACGACAGTGACCAGGGAGCACAAATGAAATATCCGATTTTCGAAAAGCTAAATTGAACGGACGATTGATTTAATTTTTAATTGTCCGTTGTTCCGTCGGGAGAAAATACAAAACGGGAAAAATATTTAAAAAAAAAAAAAAGAAAAAGGGTATTTCGCAGCGGTCGCGCCGGGGAGGGGAATTTTCTCGGTTTCGTCCCGTAAACGCCCCGTTCGAAGTGGAAATCTATTTGCCAGGCGGTGAGCACAGCAGGTGGTATCGTTGCTTGACGAGAGAAATTACTGCAACTTAAGTGCTTCGGTTACGTAATTTCATGGTACCACTCTATCTTCGCCGTAGTGCCTGTAGTACGCCACAAGCAAAGTGTTTAGGAAACACACATGCGGCAGAAACCCACCCGCGCGACTCGTATGCCGGCGTGCGTGCACGTTGCGAGGCCGCGATAAATTCAACGCGATCGTTAAAGTAATCGTCACGCTGATTAATTCGACGTCGTAATTAGCCGCCGACGCGTAATTACCCGTCGTAATTAAAAGTTTCGGTGAAAATCGAATTGTCGGACAACTCGGTGTCCGAGTGCTTAATTTTTCATCGAGGCTTTCGTCGTCGTTTCGACGGTTCGCGTGCATTAAAATTTTCCCAGTGCGAAATTACGAACGTAATTTCGCACTGGATCAACAATGTCGATTAATTCCACTATTTTTAATATCTTTAATATATAAAAAAAAAAAAAAAACTGGTAAAATGCAAGAGACACTTTCGTACAATCCAAAAGAACATTCTCTCTATCCTGAAAAGTTAAAGAATCGTGAAACGATCTGAAACTGTGCGAGCTTCTCTCGTGGGTCATCGACTCGTTCTTTTTATTCCAGGTGAAACGTTAAACTCTTAGCGCGAATGAAGGAACATTTTCCCCGTTAATGCGGTTACGCATTAACTTTAGTATCTGCAGTTCGAGAGAGAAGCAAAGAGAAAGGGAGGGAGAGGGAATCGAGGTTGAACGTCGTAAAGTTTACGGGAGAGCGAATCGCGGGACATTAGTTCGCGCCGGCGTTCGACTTGTTAATAAAGTCAAACGTTAAATCATTAAATCGACGCTAATTCCGTATAATTCTTGGGTAGGCGTTCGGCACGCACGCGTGCTCGCGCGCGCACGGCCACGGAACCGTGGGCTCGTTTCATTAACACGGGCACAATGGCACAGGACGGATAAACGATGGCAATAATGAAACATTAACGACGCAGTCAATTCGAAATGACTACGTGAACGACCGACAAAATACTATATCGCCCGCTCGTTTCCCATTTAGTCGAATTACCATTTAGCTATCAATTTGCCTCTGCACGGATTTCATTCATACGCGATTTCCGATGCTAATGGCTCCGAGCGTTGATGGGTCGATCGAAGCTTCGATCTCAGCCGCATCAGCGGAATAAAATAAGCGAAGGACGAGTGTTCTTACCGTTGGAATTATTGGAATTTTCGAATATATATTATATATTTTCGTTACTCGATAATTGGATGAAACGTTCGTGCAACGTTAATAACATTAACGATGCACAGAGTGGTAAAATGTGAAAATATCTAAAATATATCGTTAGAATGCGGAATTTTTGTAAATATAATTGAATCTAAATCGAAATTTATCCTGCTATCCCTGAGCGGGAGGTTTTCGATCAAACACAAATACTTGAATGCATTTAAATTCAAAACAATATTTTATGCCTAAAGTTTTCAATAAATTTCATATTAATTTAATAATTAATAATTACACTTGACACCAAACGACTAAATAAAATTTCTTTGGCGTTATAGTAATAGTCATTTTCGAAAACCAATGTGACCATTTTGAGACAAAGATGTACAATGTTCGTTTAAACCCACATTTCAAAAACGCACGTGTATTCTACTTTATAATTTCTCCGTCCTTCTTTTCGGCGAAGTTAATCAACTTGGCAGAGTTGAGCGGCTCGAAAGTAGCGAGAATTTTTTGATCGCTGGCAGTTTTGTTCCCGTGCTGGAACGACAAGTGAAACAAGCCTGTTCGTGATCAGACAAACGACGAACCGCTCGGTCTCTGTCTTACGGTGGTAATTGGGATCGCGGCGAATATTTGGCGAGGCGCGAGTTTCGCGTTAATTGGATGCATTACAGCTGCAACTGTTAACGCTAGTTTCTCTTTAACGACAAGCCTCCGTGCTTTAATTAAATGATAGCGGGTAATGTTGAACTTAATGTCCCGTTTTACGTAATCTTTTCCTTGCCTTCCTTGTTTCGTTATTTTCGGCACGATAACATCAGTTTGAACCGTTGCAAGAAATATCAATATTAAATTGTTCAACCATTGTACAACTTTTTACAAACATAGTTTTGTCAAAAGTTAATTGTAAGTTAAATAATCGCGTTTAAATATACACTGTTGCGTGTATTCCTCTGATTTCAAACAGCTTAAACTCGACATTCTATCATGTATGCTAGACTTGGAAATTCGAAAACCAAAAATACACTTTCAGATGGAAAAAAGATTAAAATTCGTATTCCTATACTTCATATCGGCGTTTTCTAAAAGTTATTATTACACAAAAGCTATTATTAGTTATAAGTGTACGATAAATTTAGCAAAAGAATTTCCTTCACCTATATTCTCACCTCAGTGCATGTCGCTCGTGTTCTCTTTGACGATTAAAATATGCATTTCAACCTACAAATGTCAGTTTCTAGCGCAACACAGGTAACAAAAATAAATGCGTAAATAAAATCTTAACCTTCATAAATCTACCGTGAAACAACGCGTATAAATAAATTCACGAGTGACAGCGTACCTCGAGCCGAAAGTTCCATCGTCAGAAATCCTCCGATGTATAAATATCGACATCCCCTCTGTTTTTTGATCCCTCCACCGTCAATCGTGAAGGCCGATCGTGAAATCGTTCGCGAAACGACGGCGACTAGGGAGAGGAGGGGCGGGGGGAGGGCCAGCCGGGACGAGACGATCGTCGGTTAAGCAGCAGATACATATTCGTCGGACATCGAAAACGAATTCGCGAATAGCGTTTTCTGTCCGGGACTTTTACGATGGTTTTCGCGATGACACGAGGGAAACAGCGAATAAGCCCGATTCGTTAATGCCACGCGACCGCAGACAGCTCTATCGAGCTGATGCTTCGCGGTTTCGCGGATCGACGGTTCGATATCGACGGCTATGGACGAGAAATTAAAAACAGGATACACGGGAATAAAACACGTCGGGGCCTGGGAGGGAGAGCGCCACCGTTCGTTACAGTGATATATACCGGCATACCGTTCGCTGCCAATAAATTCACCGGTAACCGCGCCACGCTCTACGTGGAATAACGTATTTTCGCGACTTCATTCCCGGCGTGGCACCGACCAGCCAATGCTAACCGCCTTATATTACTTTTCAACAACGATAACCATCGCCACGTCCGGCTAATAGTACGAACAAATTAACAAACGGGGGAAGAAGAGAGCGCGAGCGTCTCTCGTTCGAATGGAATTATCGCGTCGTGTCGGTTTATGACCTGGAACTGGTTCACCTGTTCAACGAGGGTAATCGTTTCTCGACTGGTTTTTATGAATTAATCTCAGTGACACGTTCGCGTAACTTTGTAAAGTGCATTCGTTCGTGAAACGTGTCTTTCGCCAGATGAACTTCCTTTCTTAAGATTTTTTATTTCGAATCATTTCGATTCTGCTACGGAGTTCGAGTCTTTTTTGTCGAATGGTGCTCTTCGTTCCTTTCAAATGTCACATTTCCCAAAGAATGTATCGTGTATCAAAATTACGCTTGTCTAGAGGTTGGAATTGTTCTTAATAATTTTTTTAGAAAATATTGCATAAAGTTTTAAAAAGCACGAAGATTGTAGCAGGGTTAAAAGTATAAAGTACAAAATATTCAACAATCGCTTCCCTAATTCTCGTCTGTCCACTTTTTCGTCCAGAAGATTTTGGTCTGTTGCAAGTTTTTTACATTCTCAAGTATAACGAATGTCTACAATAACCTATAATGGTTCGATAATTTCTCAAAGCGGACTTTCAAACATCGTGCTTTCTTTCAAATGCAACGTTGATTTTTTTATATTCGTCTCGAATGTAAATTCTACCCTCTGATTCAAATTGTCATTTGAATGAGAAATTGTTCTCATTGAAATCTCTCGTGCCTCGAGAACAACATTTATCGCGAAACGACCTAATAATCGTTTATTTTCCGGTTAAAGTAGCAAAAGGGGCAAAAAAGGAATATCGGTGTAGCGGCCGGGGAAAAAATTCGCAGACCGTTGTTACGCCGCGGTCAGAAATTAAGTCAAAAAGCTTGTCTCGAGCACCGCAAACTAGACGTTGATGTTTACCTGGCTACTTTTATCGAGCGTGCTAACCGCAAACTGTACACCGCGCCAGTTTAGGTACTACGCTTCAGAAATATCGCGCATACTTTCAACGCCGGGGAAACTTTTCCCTTCGACGAAATATTTAAAACGCACGGCAATGTACAAATATTTGTTATTGCTGACAATAGAAAGGAAAAAAAACGGAAAGAGAAGAGAAGGGGCGCTCGCAGGAAAATATAATGCAAACACGTAAATGCGTATAACGCAAATAAAACACAAGACACTATTTTCTTTCGCAATCACGCGATTTTTTATTTGTTTGGTTCTCTTTAAATTCTCGAGAGAATTGAAAAACAAAGTATAAATAAATAAAACAAGGGGCTAACGATTGCACGATCCTCTGATACTTTAATTCTTCAATTTTTCTTTTTAAGATAAAAATACAAGCTCGCAGAAGTATAACAAAACTTTTTTTTTTTTTTTTGCTGCAATCAAGTCTTCAATATTTTAACTTTTCAATTGAAATAAAAGTAGAGATACAAGGAGCTTCTGTATTCCCTTCTATCTAAATCCCTTCTATCTTTGATACCACGAAAACGAAACGTAGAATCTGAAATTAAAACGATCCATTTCGTACGAAAGTTTTCCGCAAGTACTTGACTGTAGCCACTGTATATTATTAAATAATAAAACAGTTAAAGTGCCATTGAAACGCGAGCATTACAGGTTATTAGCTCTCCGTAGTGTGACCTAACCTAGCAGTTAGGAAGCCCGCCTCGACTGCTCGGATCCACTTCAAGTTTCTCCGATCCGCGTGGATCAGGCCGGATAGGTTTCCGAACAAGAAGGAGGGCTGAAATAGATCCCGCCGGATCGAGGCGGACTCGAAGTCGAAATGGGTCGAAGCACGTACAGAAAGCCGTCTCATTAAACGGTAATCACTGTTGTTTCAACTCGCCGCAACACCGATCGCGTCGAATCTTCGAGCCAAACATTGACCGAACAAAATTGCAAAAAACAAAGAGAGAGAAAAAGAGAGGGAAAGGGCTGGAAAAATAGAGAGAACTGGAAAAAGGAGGGAGGGGAGGGGGTGAGGGAGAAAAAAGAAGGAAAAAGAAAAAAAAAATCTTCATCGGTCGAAGCGCGAAACGCGGACGCTTTGATTTCGATGCAGAAAAGAGGGTGAAAACAACGGGGGCAGAGTGTATATTCGCGAAAGCTAAACCGAGTTTCATCGCGCGGATGCGTAGCTATGGTCCATTTAAATATCACTGACCGAAGCGGCGCGAAATAAAACCACTCTCGATCGCGCACGCTTTATTTTTCCTCCCTCCGCTCCAGCGACAAAAATCGTTTACAATTTGTTCTGTGGCGATCAAACTTGATTCGCCCCCCTTCCCTCCTCGAATCGTGAGCTATCGAAGGAACGTTGCAGAATCAGAAATGGGAGAAAAGAATCTGCAGAAGACACGGGATTTGTCACGAGTACATCGAGGAACAGTTGAAACAATCGATCGAATTGTCCACGATTCATAAATAAATCTCTGACTTTGAATACGAGACGGAAGGAAAGAAGGAGGAGGATTCGATTGGCTAACAGGATCAAACCGTTGGAACTACCGAATCGCGGATGAATTTCTTCGCGATAAATCCGATATTATAAATCCGATACAGATCAACTGCTCCGTCAATGACTTACCATCAGCATAGATTCCCAGGCCATCCATCGGATCGGCAGCGGTGGTCGACCATCGACCCGGAAATAATCGGCTGCGTAGACGTTTCTCCCGGATCCCAAGTCGGACAGTTTCACCGTGTAACCACGGCTCACCAAACAGTTTCTGTAACAAATTCATGGAACAAGTCCATCGTATGTGCCACTCTTCTTTTTTTTTTTTTTTTTTTTTTTTCAGCTTTCACAGCTGGCACGCCATAGTGGCTGTACGGTCGCTGATGGTTTTCAGCTGACCCACATTAGCGTCGCTAACTTTTTCAATATTCAGGATCTGGAATCCACCGGCCGGGCGGAGAAAACCGTCCCGTTTTTCGTTCTTTTGTTTTCCGGATCATCGTCGAGAGTGGAGCACAGAGAGCGTAGAGAGTTTCGACTCGCGTTCGAGGCAACGGTACCTTTATTCGCGTTACGAGGGGGATGCAGTAGACTCTCGGAGAAATAATCCGTCTTGGGAGCCGAGTGGATTATTCCAGTCTCCCCTATCCCGATACTCGAACACGTAGACGAATGTATTGCTACGAATCGTGCCCGGTGGTTTATTTACGGTCTTCGGGCTGGATCAACGCGATTCGAACGAAGGTTTTTGGGTAATCCATGTGCGTTTGACGAGCGCTTTCATCGATCTCAACTTTATTCCTTCTTTTTTCCTTTTTTTTCGGGAATCGTATTTTTGTCCAACGATCGAGAAGCTTTTTCGAAAAAAAGGTAAACGCGCAAGTGTAAATCGTACGTCGAAATTTTGTTGAAATATGTAGTTTTGAAGCATCTCACGTACTGCGAATAATAACGTAACGCACGATAATAATAAATAATATAATTTGCAATTGTAAGAAATATCTCGATTGTTTCAAGCTCAGCTCCTTTCTTCGTCGCACGCTGTGTGTCACTCTCGATAAAATGATTCGTCGAGAGGCGAAGTTACACGCGGGACGTTGCTCTACGAGTATTTTGCAACACCTCTTTGGAATACAAACCACGATGTAAATAAACGAAGAGCACACGTAGCTTCCGGCGGCCATTAAATTTAACAAGAAACCGCTAATGAGAACGTCTTCCCTCGTGACACGCGCTGAATCGACGATGCGAAACGAACTTTCCACCGTGTTGTCATTATCCGCTAATTACCAACCATAATTCATTGTTACACGCTAAACAATCCCTTCCAGTCCGACACCCCCAGCGACAGTCGCTCGTCGTTCGCCTATCTCCGCGTTTCTTCGTCGCTTCCTCTCCTTTTTCGCCGTGCCAACTAATTAGCGTTTCCGATGGCAGGGAACCGGGAAGAAAGGGAGATTAAAGCGGACGGAAAGCGGCTGAACGATACCTCGAGGCTCGAGACGCGCGAAACCATTTTCGCGGGGAAACGGAAAGCCAAGACGGCCTTTCGCCGAGAACTGCTGCTTCCAAACCGACGCGCTCTGGAGGGCCCGTTCTCGCTTTTAAACGGCTCGCTCTGCCGAGAGCGACGATCGTTTCGCTGTTTCGCGCCGATTTCCACGCGAAACCGGGGCCCGACGGGGAACGAGTTCAGTAGCGAGGCATTCATCTCTTCGCTGGTAATGCGAAATAGCCGCAGATCTCGAGCATTCCCGAGCCGTGTCTTTTCACATCGCGCGTTTCAACATCGTAACGACCGTTTTCAACAACCGTCTGGCCGCGGGCCTTCGCGATTTAATTTAACGAGATATTCTCCGCTTTCAATCGGTCTGCAAACGAAACGAGCGAATACAAATACTCGACAAATAGGCGGCCTTTTTTTTAAATGCTGCGCTGATCGCACGCGATATGAAGAAATATAGAAAATGTATATTCATATCGGAGCTGAATAATTGTGCCGTTTAATGGATGGAGTGAATGAATTCTTTTATCGCGTTATTAAACATCCGACTGCCATTTCAAAAGAAAAGGTTCATTGAATCTATTGAAGTAAAATTGTCCATAATACCGATCGTAATGGATATAAAATCGCAAAGGATGGGATACTGATTTTGAACTGGCCATTTCGTACGCAATACTCTACTAACAACGAGAAACAACGATTAGCAATGATTACAACGTTATTCACGGGCGAATTTATCAGAGATAATTAATCTTCAAAAGATTAATTTAAACAACTTACACGATCGTCGAGCATTAGAATCAATTATTCTCGAAAAGTTTTTCTTTCACGCGGCGGGATATTTATTCACGGTGATTTCCTCCGTCGCGCGTATCTTTCCGAATAATTATTTAATTTGAAATTAAAGAGAAATTAAATGTACACACGTGCGTGCGTGCGTACCGCGTACGACTGCAATTTTGTAGCCGGAATTAAAAGAAAATTTCAAACACACGCGTGACATTTATATCAAAGCAGGTGTCGTCTCGTTTCGTTATTCCGATTAAAAAGAAAAAGAAAAAGAAAAACTGAGATAACGAGAAAAATAATTGACGAAATACCGGAAAAGAATATACTTCCTCATCTGTACAGAAATCATCGTTTCGTTTATTGGTTGGTATTTTATCAGAGCGTTTGGCTTTTGGCCGTTCAAAACTCGTTTCTATAAATCAACGGGCAATTAATTTCATCCGCCACAGGCCGCGCGCGCGTTTCGCGTTTATGCGACGCCCGCGCCTCGGGCCATTGTAATTAAAGTTTATGATTAGAGTTAATAATTCGAACACGTGACCTAGCTATCCGCCGGTCCACTTGTTCCCTTTTAACGGCCCTGCCACGCAGAACGTCCCGTAGATTATGCCAGTGGTGTTGGTAACCGCTACGATTTCCACGTCGACGAAGCTCAAGGACCTCGGCTAGGGATTGCCCAAGTCGTAACCGAGAAACTTTGTTCCGAATACGTCGGCCGGAAGTGACGACGTGACGCTGCGAACGATTTAAGGTTCGACAGCATAGAAAGAGAGTCGAGCGTGTTAATTAATTAAACAATGATTGACTCATGTTTTTGTTACTCTTTTCATACTTTACCATCACATATATTATTTTATGTGATTATATTTCATTTCATTCATAATTGAAAATTTTCGATATTTTCGAAAGGATTGGCATTTTCAACGATGCATTTTCTCCCCTGAAACGTACAGCGAGACGAAAAAATATTAGTGAATACAATGAACCAGCCCTTCCGATCCCTTTCCGACGGGAAAGGACACAGTAAGAGTCGGGGTATGAAAGGGCTGACTCCAATTGCGTCAGGGCGCCAGTTACCCCAAGTTTACTATCAGGTGGTCCACATATAGTAAAAGTAATTAATCGTACAGATCCTAGCATCTCTGTATATATTTTGTTAGTGTAAATAAGAGGCCTTTGAAAACACTAAGATCGTCACCATTCGCGAGACACGTGACAGAATTACACCCACAGTTTCGCTAGAAATGCATACCGACGCGGTGCTACAGTTACAGTTTTCGAACGGTACACGTTGTCCCTCGATCGACCGTACGGACGCGTTAACTTCCGGTTAACGGGGGTGGTAACCGCGTTTGCGTTCGAACGGCGGGATGACTGATCGGCAAAGTTCGACTTAAAGTAATCTATGAGAAACAGTCTGTCGTTACCTTGTAGCGAGATCCCGGTGCACGAAGTCCATTTCCTCGAGGTGTTTCATGCCGGATGCTATTTGCGTGGCCATGTAAACCAACGTGCCGAAACTGCAACACGAAGAACGAGGCGGTTCCGTTTCAGAAGTTTCGCGCGGTGAAACTCGCGTCTTCGTGTACGTGGCCGCGTGCTACGCGTTCGAACGTACGTACGTAAGGCCCGTACACAAAGGCGAATCGTTCGTATCGGCTGGCAATACCGCAAATGACGACACTTTCGAGACACGGACGAACGCGCCTCGACCAATGTGCGCCAAACGACAAAAGCTGGTCCCCCTTCTGCTCCACTAGCGCTCTTTCCTCCCTCTGTCCGTTTTCACGCTTGACGTTTGTTTCATTTTTTCCTCTCCTTCTTCAGAAGCATAGCGTGACCTCGTTAGTTGAGATATCTTATTCGTCATTTCGAAATTGAAGCTTCACTTTTCACTGATTACTTTGTCTTGACAGTACTGTAATACACTCTGAGTGTGCAAGATGGTGATTCAGAGTTCATATTAAGCTAATGAAATTCGCACTTGGTATTAACCAAAAACTTTTGATTGAAATATCATTGTGACGTCATGTGATTTTCGATGGTTCGCCGAAGAATGTATTATAACCAGTCCAAATATGCGTCTTTCACTCACCTACCTACAGAACTTGAAATATATTTTGACACATCTTGAAAAATGTAAATCCACTGTACCACAAATGCTACGAAAAACTGAAATTTAAACGGATCGTATACTGCTAGAAATACGTAATAGGATGTATACGTACAAAAAGAATACACGGTCATTCAAGAGTTTGGCAAAACAAGTGACTGAAATGACTAAAGAAACACAGGAATAGTGGAAGATTTGTATCTGATTGGTCGTGAAATACTATAACAGTTGTTTGCTATTGTTTCGATTGTCTTATCTGCCTTGCCTACTTTGTAGTGTTCCCTCTGTCTTCTCATATCACCGTTCTGAAAAAGATAATCCAACAAAAATTTCCAAAATCATCGATCGCCGACAGCGTCGTTATTCCCAGTTATCGCGGCGACGAACGTGGAAAGCGCGCGAATCCTGCCCCCTCCGGTCCACTTTTAAACGCGCGCGGATTACGCCGGTCGGAGCAGATTTACGTTTTCCCTTTTCATCGTGCCCGCCGCGTAAATGGAAGCGACGACTCGCCGTACCATCGCGTGCCTTTCATCCGACCTTTGCCGATTTCCCAGAAACGTTTGTCCCGTTAGGAATCGCGCAACTCCCCCTCGCCAGACGCGGCCAACGAGTTGTTGTTACGTCCCATCGGCGGGGAAATATTTGTCAGCGAGTCGTTCGGTACGCAACATTTCCAGCCGGCCTTTGTAGATCGATACGGTTCGCCAGCTCGCACGAAGACAAAGAGCGAAACGAGCTCTGCAGGTCGTTTTCGAAAATAAACGTACGGGAAAAACACGGTCCGCCGACAGCTGTCACCGGCACCGATCATCTCCTCTGCCGTTCGCCTCTCCCGTTTTCAGCCGATTTCTCGTATTTCGAGCGCGTTTCGCGCGATCCGCGGATACGCAGTTCCCTAACGCCACTCCAACCGACGATAAGGTCGAAAGATTGCGCCTCATTGCGCGCCATTGAGCGCCTGGTTCGCGTCGCGTTCGAAATGAAACCCCGGAGGAAACGATTGTTGGAACGTTGCATGCTTTTCTTGCTTAATTTTATCACATTTATGTATCACGGATAATTTTGACATTAGTCTCGGTATCAAATGCTACGAAATATATAACGACCAACAGATGGAATCAATTTCTATGTGATAGATATGACGTTTCAACTAAGGAGGTACAGTCTGTTCCATGTTACATTGGAAAATAATAAATTTGTTCATACGTTGCATTGCAAAATTACGTTTAGCGAGTAAATACTAAACTCCTCGAGCAATTATATCGTACGTGTACTTACGTACTTACTAGTCACGACCAGACCACTGATTTTTGTTCCGTTTAGACATCGGAGACTGAAAGATGCAACCAATGCGCACAATGCGCGTAACAAGTGGAACAACGGACAACGTAAATTTTACATTTAGCTTTCATGAAAATAAAAAGATACAAAAGAATTCGGAGTCCACTCGATTGACAACAGTGGAGATAACGAATATAATTGGAATAAACACACACAGGCGAAATATTCACGTCACTGCGAAATGCCTTTTCAGAGACAGACTATAACGCTCGAGGAGTTAAATACAGAATGGCAAATCGAAAATGAAAAAAGGAGATACAAAAAGGAAATCGTACGCAATAAAAATGAAACAAAATATCAGATACATCACTAATGTGTAATGTTGAAAAGTGCATCGAGTGCCTTAGTTTCTACATTTTGTGTTTACGTTAAAAATAAAAAAATAAAACGATATAACAGAGAGTTAAAAATGAAACAAACGCTTGATAAAATCTTGATAATCCCACGATGTTCGCCGTATCGATATTTCATAATCCCTCGACACGCGTTAGCGGCGCATAAATGTAAAGGAACGATATTCGCGAGGATTCATTCGCGACGGGTTTATCCTTACCAAGTACCATTTGGTTGGCGATTATACGTGGTAATTAACCGTACCTGAGTGTCTTGGCAGTGTGCACGGTGGACGTTTCAGCGATGTGGCTCTGCAGATATTGATTCAAATCGCCGTACTCGCCGTTTTCCAATACGATGCACATGGGGTCGTCTTCGAGGCTGGCGCCGAGTAGCCGTGCGACATTCCGATCGGCCAGCCGTGCCAGCCTTTTTGCCTCCTGTTGAAATTCTATCCTGGAAAATACACGGGACACTCGGAAGTAATATCTTTATAGTCGGCTGCTCTACCAACCGGGCGGCTATCGAACACGGACGGATATACTGGAAATAACGCGAGCTTTGCGCTGCTGTATCGGTCAAACTCCTCTCCCCTCTCTCTCTCTCTCTCTCTCTCTCTTGTGCTCGTATCTTTCAAGCAAAGCGGAAGAGGAATCGCATCCGTAACTTCGGGTCCAAGGATAATGACCACTGTCGAGATTATCGTTTCGAGAAACGCTGGACGAGTTCCACGTTTAACAGAGGTTGTCTAATATTTCGGTAGCCGATAAAGGCCGTGTTCCTGAACGTGTTCCAACGTCCACGAGCGTGCAGATTGATTTTGCGGATTCGTACGGTGAAGTTTCACTGTTCTGTTTCCGATGCGGCTGTTAATCGGTTCCACCGGCCTATCCAACTGATAAATTTCTGCATTTCGGTGAATTTCAAGCGACGAAGAAGTTAACAAACGCGAACAACTCTTCCCGAAACTTTCTCGTCGACGCACGCGTTGAATCGTAATTTTTTTGCGAGAATCCCGCGCGCAGCGGAAAGGATTCTTGATTAGAGCTCGAAACGGGCGGCGAGAGTTTCACGTCGACGGAAGATTTCCCCGAATCGTTTCGAGGAAGGAAACTTGGCAGTTTCAATCAAACGGACGTTCGGCGCTGACGTTTTTTCGCGGTGAAGAATAAAATTGCCTGATCTTTTAAAGAGAGACGGGGCAAATCCAATAGAAGCTACCAAGCGATGGGAAACGTCGCGGCGTTCTCTTTCTTGTCGCCTTTCTTGGCTGGATTCTAGACGTTTCTTGCGATATCGGGGAGCGGTGTATCACGCGAAAAAAGGAATAAACGAGCACGATTGTACTTCCGGTATCCCGTTAAGAGGCCTCTCCCTCTCTCTCTCTCTCTCTCCCTCTCTCTTTTTCCTCCTCGACGACAATACACGTTCCGCGTACGTTTCGTCGCCAAGCCCTGTAATCCCCGATCCTGTCGACCCGGATCATCCTTTCGCTGTGCCAGCGATAACGCAGCGCGTGTTCTTCGTCGGGACACGCTTTATCGTGTACTTCCGGTTCTGCTTCCTTGCCTCCTCTAACGTCTACAGATCGATCGATTGCTACCGATGCACAGCGTGTATGTATATATATATATATATATATACACGCGTGTAAAAAATATACATTTAGTTTTAGGAATTTTTTTCTTCCGTGAGTAATTTCGGTTTACGTTTAAACATACTATAAATAGTATTTTACGTTTTATTAATTTTTGAAGTACGTTTTAGTTGAAAGAAATCGACGCTCGCGCCGTGCTTTACACTGGAATTTTTAATTTCGAATCTCTGCCAGAGATGATGTAAAATTAAATTTCTTGCATTTTTATAACATGGTACAAATTCTTACAGTCATCTAAGCTCTACGATGTCACTTAAAAGTCAGAAATATCTATCTGATGATATCAGGAGAATGACTGATTATTTCGTAATCGAAAGATTCTTCCCGAAAATCAGTCTCAAAGTAATTAAACCTTTTGAAAGCAAGATACAAATAATTCCATCTATTGACTGTTTCTTGGAAATAAGAAATAACCATCGAATCTGGCGAATGGTTAATTTATTTTCAACTTTCCATTTTTTTTTAAATTTTTTCTGTTCTACCTTTCGTGCTTGACCCGAATAATTTCACGTTGGGAAATAAGTGAGAAAGATTAAAATGTTCAGTTAGCTCGATATACACGTGTACTTAAACTTTCAAATTTAATATTAATTACAAAATTCCCATCTTGATAAGCACCTGTTAGATTTAACTTTTGCAAATGTCCGGAAATCTGATATGAATTAGCTAGAATACACTTGGTAAAATGAATAAAAATTGAAACGCGTTAAATCGTTGTGATTAAACATTAGTGCATACAGACTAAAATTATATATAAAATTAAATGTCTCGCTATACATAAAATGTGTCTTAATATATAAGATTAATATATTTAATATATAATATTAAATTAATATATAAAATTAAATGAGCATATATTCATATATATGTTATCACGCAGTGCACGAAATCATACAAAAGCAGAGCAACGCGCAGAATTATTTCATAATAAACCTCGCGATTTAACTCCGAGTCACCGGCTGCTGTATACGCGTTCAAAAACGCTCAAACTCGATTACTATATTAAAACGACGAGGACAAGGACCGGGTTGGATTTAAACAATTTCCCCGGTGGTTTCGAGCGGCGTCGTCGGCGAGATCCGGGTCAAAGGGAAACTTCTGCACGGTAAATTGCCAGGCTATTGTCAATCGCGAGCAACGAGCCGGACAGTTTTAGGAGTCGTTAAAGGCCGAACCGTCGCGAAAAGTAGCAACGGCACGAGCGGGCGAGTTATTCGATTATGCGCCAGTCATTGACCGTTTAAACACCTTCTCTGCATTATCGCGTCGCGGCAACTTAATACACGGACCACGTCATTACGTACGAAATCACTTTGCGCCAGGTTTATCGAATTATCGCGTTAACGCGCTCCCTCCCCCCCCCCCGTACCTTCCCGCCCCCTTTGAATAATAATCGATTGGGATAATTTTCTATCGATGCCCGCCCTACATTTCACCGAGTCCCAGCCGTCACTGATGCTCCTACAGTCGCCAGAACGAGCGAGAACACGCTCGCTATCAATAACAAACGAATGAGAATAAAGGTCGAGCGAGATAATTCTCTGTCGATCGCGTATCCTATACTTTCCATATTTTCGGCCGCGCGTGAAATATCGAACGCTTAATGGTTCTCAGCGAATTGAAGCCAATGTAACAACGCGTTCGATTCGGCAAATTTAATTATGAACGTAGATAGCTGCCGATTTTCCCTCCTTATTTTTTAAAATTTCTTTTTATCTTTTTTCCCGCCTTTTTTTTTTTATTTGAGAGGAAAGTAAACGCGCGCAGAGGGTAGGATCGTTCGCTTGTTTGTCGATAACAGCCTCCGACACGCTGTTTTCATTCACGCGATGTAACAACCGTCCTACGCGTGCCACACGCGACAAACTATTACTCAATTATTACTCTGCTATTGACACGGCGGCAATTTATTGTGCTGCAGCTGGATGCATTTTGAAACCAGTGCCTCTGCGCCAGCTGTCATACCAAAATTTCCTGTCAATTTTCGCGCGTACAGTCAATTTATGTCGGCGGGAGCCTTCGTCCCGTGAAAAATAACTACAATTTCCACCGTTTATTTTCGAATAATCGGTCTCCGACCCGAGTATTCAGCCCGCTCGCCACGAGTCGTGAAATCTTTATCGTCAATTTCCTTCGAAGAAATTTAATAAACATTTCTTTCGTCACATTGTGAAATTTCCTACGCGAAATTATCGCGTCAGAGATATTTCTTTCATTGAAATGTTTTTAATTTTTAATTGAGGTAACTCATTAACGTAATGTTACTGACCTCACGTTTTTTACGCAGAAAATGTAAACAAGCACTTACATATGTAACAATTCCTCTTCAAGCCCGATATTAATAACTGTTTCACTGTATGCTCCATCCACCAAAATAAATAATAAATATACAATCGTTGAATAAGTCTTGCCGAAGCGACGAACCATTTCTCAATCGTATTCGTCAGACGCATCGCACATAAAATTTAGATACCATCGGGAAATTATTTCCAAATTATTCGCTTAGTGTCGTGAAATTTCCGGGTGACGGGCGGTTCGACGACGGCCGCTCGATAATACAAGACCCTTACCTAAGCGCATCCGAGGATCCAGGTCTCAGGGACTTAACGATCACCAGGTCGCTGCTGGTGTTCCGGAAAACTTCGTCGTATCCAGGAAACCTGTCGACCTCGCAAATGTGAACGTCGCCGAAGTATCCGCAGCCGAGGTTTTCAACGATGTTGAGCTTCTCCCGGGGGAAGTCTAAGATGCACTCGGGCACCTCGTCTTCCTCCTCCGTAAGCATATCCTCGGGACTGTAGCTTGTCATGCTGCTGGAGGCTTTCGCGCTCATTGGCGGCGGTGTGCTCGGTGTCGGCGACGGTGGTAACGGTGGCAGCGAATTCTGTAATAAAAACCGAGACACGGTAACACCACGGACAGAAGCATCCGGGTTACTTTGGAACAGGTATCTCTTCTCTCTCAGGAGAAAATTCAGTGTTTCGCTCGATATTAGTGGGACGTGTATATTCTCGATCGTCTCGATCGCATTACGATTTTACACGTGAACCTACTCTATCTGTAGCTTAATTTTAACACGCTGTGTTTATTTAAATTAAACAAATAACACGTAACATTGTATATGTATATCTACAGTATCCTTTGGATCGTACTATTATCGCAAGATTCTATTGATCTGTATTTTTAGCTTCGATTAATTATTCCATCGAAGTGAAATTGAGGTGTAAACAAGTAAACAAGATTCTCGTTGGACAAGTCTTTTCGAACTAGAGGAGATTTAATCAGTTTTCATTGTCAAAAGATGAAAGAAAAACAACACTGCGGCGTTCTAAAACCGAGGTTGAAACAACGTGAAAAATGTGGAGTTCGAAAACGAGGATACACTGGGAGGAAATTAAACTACGCGTGAATTAGAGTCAGCTGGTGCGATCAATAATCACCGTACCCTATCGGCCGGTGATCAGTGTATGCTTTCGTAAGACGTTTCCTCGCCGAGGTCTCGCATTAGTCATGATTGATAGTCCTTTCTGGTTCCCTTGTTTTTCATCCATTAAGCTTCATTATTCTCCGCGCGGAGCGTGTTTTAACACGCGCCGTTGGACGCTGCACGGTGAACTTTAAACGCTCTAATTAAAAAAAAAAAAAAAAAAAAAAAAAGGAAAGGGGAAGTGAGAGAAGAAGGAGAAGAAGAACGGGGGAAAAATGAACGCAATAATGGAATACAAGAAATGAATCACGACGCTAATTGCCTCGTCTACCACGAAAAAGAAAACGTAACACATAAACTGACCACGTGTGTGTATTAGGGAAAGTTATTAGCATTTCATTTGAATGAGAAATAAATATAGCAATTTTATTCTCTGTAACACATTTCGCAGCCATATTGTTTCTGCATCGTTCTGAGCGCCAGTGAAGTCAATGTTATTTTTTTTTAAATCTAATTTTTCGTTTTCAAATCAGATGATTTTGTTCTATTATCTATGTACGTTAGTTTTAGTTTGTACATGAGTATAATAAAAAAACCTCAGTTCTGTTTTTTAAATGACATAAACATAAAAAGTTTAATCCGTTGTTGTGTACAAATTGTGACTTCGATCTGCAAAAAAGAAGCAAATTGCAAACTTACGAAATTCCAATTGGAATTTTCAACTTAATTTTTTGAAATGGCCACACACATTGACAGATGAAAATTATGTGCAACTTCGGTACCTTAAATAGTTTCTCGATTAATGTTACAATTTCGACTTCAGAAATTAAAAAGAGAGTCGCGAGGCAAGGGGTTAAGAGGATTGATTGGACAAGGCTCGCGGAAGGGAAACAATTCGAGTAGCCTGCCACGATCGCGACGTAAGATGCCGGAGTCACGAACCGGTGTTTGACACAGTTTCAAGCGCAAGTGACCCGCATTAATGCCCACCCACCACCCCTCGTCCGGCGAAACTGCCCTCTTGCGACCAGAACTAATCGTCACGGATCGCATGTCTGTCGTACATTTTTGATACTCACCTTACAGATCTCCGTGCTGGCGTAATACTTTTCCGGTGGCGGCGGTATGGGTGGCGGATTAGATGGATATTCTTGAACCGGCGGAATTGGCCTGGCAAGATTGATCGCCGTGTTCAGCAACAGCGGAATAACCGGCTGCACCTCCGTGATCCCTGTCCGACGATACCGCCGAGCGGAAAGGAAAAAAGAATTTTTTGACAAAGTTAGAGAGACACGATGGCCGCCGTGCACGGAAAGAAATTACACCCGGGCGCGTTTCAACCTTCTCCCCCTTCGCTTTATATTTCTTCTTTTTCGTTCCCTTTTTTTTTCCCCTTCTTTTTTTCGACGGAGTTTTCTCCCATTTTCTTTTGCCGTGCATTGTCGCAGTCTTTTCACCGTGATACAAGAACGTTCTACCCTTCGTGGATTTTTTATTTTCTTTTAACGATGGTTTCCAATGCGAGGAAGACGATTCTGTTAAATTCAACCCTCTATGATCTTATGTAACTCGAAGGTTACGTATTTGATGTTTTATGTTTTATTTCTACATTGTTATTACGAAAGTGACAGACTTGAAATTGAAGTAAATTAACAATTAATTAAAAATCGTTATCAACCAATGATCATTTTCTCTCGTAGCCAAACAAAATGCTTCGCACGGAGGGTTAAATTGTCAGACGACGTTTAATCCCGCCAAGTTTGAAAACTACTTGAGAATAATTGTTGTTACACGTGGTTTCTTCGATGAAGTTTCACGTCAAACCGACAACGAACGTATATATGGCATTGGAATATAAAAATTTAAGGACCGTAGTAGAATCTATCTTTAAATCTATCTCGAATACAGTCAGGCGTGCGGTTTGCGCGGTTAATCGATCGCGAACTATGTTCCCGCTGCGCTGCCGGTCGCACTTAATTGAACGAAATTTATTTTTAATTTCACTGGGGGGAATTTTATAGCGTTTCGAGGAACAGTTCCGTCGCCAGAATGGGAAGAAACGAAATAATTGATCAACTATTCGAACGATGCTGCGAAACAACGTTCGTTCGGTTGAATTCCTTTTCCATAGCCTCGCGAAACCTTGCACGAGTGTTAATCATCGGGGAAATTTCACTCGACTCCGCAAATTTTTGAAGGGAGTAAGGAAAAAGTGTGCGTGAAAATGGCGAGGCTCGTGTGTGATTCGCGCTCGTGCAAGCCTCGAACTTTGAGTTTAACATGAGCTTTATAATAATCCGTCGGTCATTAAGCCGCAATTTAATTCGAATGCCGCATGCTCGCATATCACGGGTAGGTGTTGCGTTTATCGTTGCGACCAATGGCCATAGTCGGCCGCCAGATTTTATGTAATTTTAGTCAAACGCAAACTCGATAATGCACAGTAACGCGGAGCCACTCGTTTCAAGTTTTCCCGCTATTGAATTACACTGTGCACTAACAGACATCGAAGGGATGAAACGTTACCAAGACCACCGCGAAATTTCCATAAAATCGTCTACTTTCAACGATACAAAGAGCTTCGAACTCGTTATGCATTAAGTTCCGAGCAGCATCGCGTCCATTGATCACTGCTTACGTAAGTCGATAATGACCGAATTAAAATTAACAATAGAAAAAATTTTAACCGTTTAATTACTGTATTTGTTCGAAAAGCCCATCATTTTTCCAATGAATTTCTCATGCATTTATATCAGTAATAGAATAACAAGAAATAACAAGAAACTGAAATTGTCAAACAATGCTACTTTCTACAATAATGCTTTGGAGATTGCATTCAGCAACAAACACTTCAATTATTCGTCGAGGATTATTCATGTACTTGAAATTCATTAACTTCACTCGATAAACTGATACGCGTGAAATGTGCTATGCTCTTGATACAGTGAATTAAAGAGATGCACTTTTTAAGAGATTACATCTACCACCGAGCACTTTCATTATTCATTGACTATTCCAAATTCATCGATACTATCCGACAAGATGAATTAATTTTTCAAAGTGTATCGAAATAATATCTGTCATCCATCCGTCGAAACATTTGCAACGAATTACTGTCGATATCAAAAATTCGCAATCGAAAGGATGTTTCGACACAGAATCGACCACTCTTCTTCGTAAACGTTTCATACCAGCCTCCCGCAACTGAATTAATTTCGATCCCATCTCGTGCACCTGTACGTCCGTCGGAGCTCGCGGGGGCAAAGGCATCGGCACCCCTCGTAAACATATTTCATCGGCCCGATCAAGGGGTTGAACTCGCGTTCGCTGGAAATCGCTACACCGTGCGAATATTACGAAAATGTCGAGTCCCGCCGTACGAATGGAGGGCGCGATCCTCCGCGTTAGCGGTTAACAATTCCGGGCAACGGGCCCGTTGATAATCGTCAAACTGAAGTGGCTGGCTCTCTGTTCCGAATTAATTTAAATCGGCCCGGCCGAGCATGCACGCGCAGAATTCGAAAGGCTTAAGCGCCGCACTTAACGTCGCTACCAACCGCTGTAATCCGTGATAGTTTTGTGTAGTTGCGGTGTCGTCGTGGTGTAGGTGGCCGGGTGGTACTGCGCCGGAAGCGGAGGGCAAATTGGTCCCTTGTCCTCGCCCTCCTCCTGCACGGAGACCTGCGGCCGAATATTGAGCGTTCCCGTTAATGCACCTGACATTTATGCACACACATCGCGCGCGTGTACGCCGCGCGCGGTTAAAAGCGATACGCCACCGGAAACTTTCCGTCACTTGGCGCCGCCACCCCGGGCCCCACCCCTCCCCCCTTGGCCGGCATTTCGAATATTCATGGCCCATCGGGACGTGCTTTTTGTTTCGTGGACACGCGACGGGGAAAGGGATCGACCGATCGCTTCCGCGACCCGTGATAATTACCAAAGTCCCGTTGCCGATTCTTATTTGTTGCAACGTTCTTACGTGGGTTTCGTTTGTTGGCAGTTGTCGGTTACTTGACACAGCGATCGAAATGATCGACCAATTTCGGCGGAATTTTTTTGATCGTTTGACGTTCTTTTGTGATAAAATCCTTCGAAAGGATTGCAAATATGTTGACTTAAAAGCTACGTGTTTTAATCAATACAGTAAAGTTCCTCGTTCCGGTATTAAACTTTCAAACTTTTGATAATTTCAAACACTCAAAGGGTTGGAAAATATTAAATTACACTAAAGATGTGCTATGTGAAAAGAATATACGATACAATGATTGTAATTTACTTTCTGCGTACATTTCTCCCACTGAATGTCTCTTCGACTTTCATACACACGTATGATCGCAATAATCGTAAATTATCTTTACAGTAATTTATATATAATCTAGAATACGGAGTATTTTATATTTACGACAAAGTATTAATGTCTAGTTTACAATAGAGATATGTAATATGTGATATGTACAAGTAGTAAAAGTCAACGATTACGCGGACCAACGTGATTCTGATTAAAACGTAAAAGTGACATAAATTAACCACTGTGATTCCTCGTACCTACATGTATAATTTATGAATGAGAGCAAAGTAGTAAGAGTCGACGATTACACGAGTCAAAGTTATTCATAAGTGGCTGAATGAGATCATCGAAAACAAAGTCGTTCGAGGTACAAGCGAAATTTGCATGAATTTTTTCACCACCATTTTTACATTCTCATTGCATATTTACACACCAAACTGATACTCCCGTGTTATAATATAACCGATGCATAATTCATTCGAAGCGGCAGTGCTCCTTCATTCGTTTTTTCTCACGCTTTTTACGTTCTCTAACCCACATCATCTTTTTAGCAACATCTGTCTACTCCTTCAATGAATATTCGATTGCAGATTACGCGATATGTTTAAGTCAAGATGAATAATCACTTTTCGCGGGATTAAGATGCGGATTTCACGTCAATATATCATTATAAAAACATCAAACAAGTTGTGTGATGAACCAGAGATCTCTTTTTCTTGAAAAAGTTCAAGTTCAACTCCGAAATTTCGCTGTCACGAGCGAAAGAACCACAAAACCACGACGTTGCTAATAATTTCATACGACGTAATTATCGACACAATGCATCGATACGTATTCACCGGGCCACGTAATTCCGCTGAATAAAATTTAACCGTATCATCGGGTAATTATCAGTCACGATCCTCCCTGATGACCGAGAAAATTGGATCAGGGGGGATCGCTCGGGTCGTTTCATTCGTTCGTAATCAATCATTCGTCCGAGTCAATAATTTATTAAAACAACGAATTTCCAAAAACAAACGACGCGCGAAAGGTAAAGAGATTCGGTTCGAGTCCGCTCTTTCTCAGCCACTGAGCCAGTTCGATCACCGGAACCCATTATCCGTATTTCGATTTCCCATTTCCTCTTGCACGACTTATCAGAGACAAACTGTTTCCTAAATTTATCATCCTTACGTTTAATCAACCTCCGTGCTAATTTCAATTTCAAACCATGTCCACGCGTCTCACTACTAGACAAACTGAAAATAATATCGTACAGTTGGCGTAAATCTCGAAATCTCCATCACACGTCATAAAGAGAAAGAAATACAAAAAAGGTATTGGTCAAATGATAAAGTCTAATCAATTCCTAGTATTTCTGGTAGTCAATTTTTCTATTGATAAACCTCTCTGGGACAAGGTATGCGACCTTCGCGAAGAAGCAAATGTCCCTTTTCCTTAACAATCATCGTTGTACTGTCGTTGGGTGTTGTAGCAAGGAACTCGTCAACGCGTGGTTAGATCAACGTCGCCATCTCAGGAAATTACGCTCTCTATTGTACAACAAACAATCCTTCGCGCCGTGTACTCGCACGCCTCATCTTCCGTTGCCGATAAGGAAGGGAGATCGTGTCGAGCAGTGTCGGTTCTCCGAAGAATCGCGATATAATATCCATTGATTTTTGCTTCCCTTGCCCCCCGTCTGAACGTCACCGAGACGAGACGACTCGGCGAGGAGGGCACTGCGACCTATCAGCGTCGCGGAGGGGGTGTTAATTTCCGTTTAGGAAGCGTTAGGGTGCCAGACTCGGCGAGATGCTCCGCGCCACCGCCGTTAAGATAAGATAACCACTTAGCCATCGAGATTCTACTCGAATCTCTTTGCTCCGATTCTCTTCCACTTCTCTCCCCCTCTTTCTTCCTTCGTCCTTCGTCGTTACTTTCGCCCTCTCTGCCTCCGATCGTGGCCCCCCTTCTGGCACGTTGCTCGCCTTCCTGTCATCTAGATCTTCTTAACGCCTCTCTTTGGCTCGCTAGGGCTATCCAAAGTCTTGTCGCCACTTCCTTTCGTCCCTACGGCCCGACGTTCGAAAGGTTATTGCTAGACATTCGAGGCGATGTCGATCGGTAATCGTACTTACGGAATCGTAAGATTCACTTCTCTTTGCGCACACGTTCTGCTTCTAAAGTATCATTGATGTTAAGAAAATGGCGCAAAGTTAAACAATTTTTGGTCCAACGATCGAACGATTTGAATTGTTTGATTTCAAGCAACTCCGTGTTTTTGTGAACGTTTCTTTCGTTCATTTTCTATTTACTTGCGTTTCTCCAAAGTTGAGAAGGTACGTACGTCAAGTTTGGAAACGAAATACGAAAAAGTTCTCAATCTGTTTGTCAAAGATTGTTGGAAATAGACAACTATTTCGATTACGGTTGCCTCGTGTAAACGCCGTTCCACCGAACGAATCGTTGCAGAGAGGTTTCGCCGTTAATTTCGTGACAGTGGCCGCTTGTTTGCTCGACCGATACTGGTATATTCATCGTTGAAAACGACCAGGGGTACACGCGGATAATTGGCAACGCGGGGATCTTTGGGGGCGTGCGAACGAGCCCCTCGATGATCGACGGTTGCCAATGATTTGATACAACGTCGGAAAAATTAATTACGAGCAAACCAATCAGCGCGCGGCATTTTCGACTGATCTTCGTTTAAGCGAAAAATAATCGAACCCGGCCGTCGTTCGTTAATTGAAAATAGTAATTACACGATAAACACCGCCGCGCTGGCGAAAAGGTCTCTCCTCTGGCGGAGAGTTTCACGCCTCCGATTCGATTCAGGGACTCTATCGGTGACTTATTTCAAGAGCGTTGAATCGACAAATCGCCAAGTTGATTATTTTATTCTTTCTCTTCTTTTTTCTTTTCGAACGCAAAAAGTTGGTAGACATCCCACCCCCCCACCCCCCTCTACTTCTTTCCGAATAGAAACGCTTTTGTCGGTGAAATATTTAATTCGTCAAGAGTTTGCGATTTCCCGTTACGGATGTAATTGGGATGGAATTATTAAAACGCGCGCGTTCGATCGAAGTGTTGAAAGTGCGACTGGAAAAGAGAAGAGGTCTCGAAAAGTGAAACGGCGATGGAAAAAGGAAACGATTTCAGCTCGCGCAAAACAACGGCCGTAATTCCAAATGTTTACGCGAAACGATTCGAATAACATTACTGAAAGCTCTTTTCATCGTTTTAAATCCACTTATAACACTGAATAATGTAATTCCCCGATGCACAATGCTGAAAATTAACAACACGCGCCGAACATTAAAAACGGCGTGTCGTTCTTATCCTGCGTTATTCACGCGGAACGCTGTTACAAACCCGGGTGTACTTCATTAACGGAAGCGTGCAGATTGATACGCGCGAAAAGCTGGAAACGCGGACGTGCCGCGCGTCGAAATAAAATCGCGTGGCGTTAAAAAGAAGGCGGCTGCCCGACGCGACAGCACCTACGCCCGCGCGTTAAACGACACATTTGCATCCTGCTTATATCAAACGTTATTGTGCTTTTGAAATTTTCAGCTTGATATTTTTAATTATTCAACAGGCAAGCAGCTTAATGTTTAAACGATTTAAAATTGGAACGATTCAATTCTTTCCTCCTCGTGTTCTCTCTTTCCCTGTCAAACGGTGCGAATTATTTTCCTGCGAATTTTGTATTTCGCGGAATATAATTAAAAACGTAGAAACATGGTGAAAAATTGATTTGCACGCTAAATATTGCAAAAAGCAGAGAACTGTGAATATTTTATCATACTTTTTCATACGGCGCGTATTTCGTGCTTGAAAATTTCCTGTAAATACGCGAAGATCCCGTAGTCTGGTAATTGTTTATGGTGATTTACGACGGTCGTCGCCGTAAAGATTTTTCGAGTGAAAACTTTCGAACTGAAAGTATTTTAGTTGATATTGATGTACAATTATGTAACGTTAAATTAATATAATTATTAATTAATTTAATAATAAATAGTCTAATAAAATTGATAAATTAATTTAATAATAAATAATAATTTAAATATAATAATCAATTGATTTGTTGTTAATTAAATTAATATGATTATTAATTTAATGTTATCACATTATACACGTTATAATATAATAAATTATTGTGCTATTAATTAGAAATCCGCTATTTAAAGTTCGATAGGAAGGCTCGATCGAATCGAAAAATGGCGATTTTGAAAAAGGGCGATGATGACGATTAATCGAAATTAATATATACGACCGTTATCGTCACGTTGCTGTCTTCCGAAACGTCGACTACTTCCCCTAAATCAGGCTGTGCGTCGTGGACAGAACGATGATACGACGCTCCCTTCCGATCGGACAGTGTTTGCGGTGGTCGCGAGTATATCAATCGATCGCACAAAAGGACCCTTCCGATTGATACATCCCTGACCCTTTTCGTGAACGTGGATACGTTCGATTGACCCGAAGACGCTTTTATTGGAAAATGTCGTGGTCGCGGCGCGGCGCTGAAACGTCTTCCGTTACGGATCCGCCCTCAGCCTTTCGCGATACAGCTTTGCGAAATATAATAACGACGATCGACGCTCGTCTTGCAATCAGCTTCTGGTTATAACCATCTCAGCAAACTTATTACTCGTTCGTACACCGAGAGAACGTCACCAACAATCGTACTGAGTTTATTACTGAGTAGATAAATCTAACAGAATAATCCAGCGTTAAATAATTCGCGACTTTTCGAGCAAAATTGAACGAATTGGAAAAATGATCAGAAGCAGACGTAAGATTTCTTTCGTTAGTACACGGTGAATATTGAATTAACTTTAGACGAAAAGTGAAATCTAGACAGACGTTTCCAAAATATTCGGCTTTTTTCGAAAGTTTCCGCGACTTTGATTAAATAACACATTCGAAAGTTCCAATCTCGTTAGCGTTCGCTCGTGGCCAGAAACAGACGAGAGGAACGTCCAATATCCTTTGATGCAAAACTATGGAATATTTGCTCCCCTTTTTCCATCCGCTTTTTACCACCATCGGGCAGCAATATCGCGTCGTAAAATAATTACGCTGGATCAACAGCGATCTCGTGTTGGCAAACACGACAGATTCGACGCGGTATAATTAGCTCGGAATAAACATAAAAAGAGGGAATCGAAATGCTGAGATACCGCTGGCGCTACTTGATGAAATCCCAAGCGCGCGAAAGGGGTTGGATTTCACGAACAAAACGATCTTCCATTAATTAGCGACAGAGTGCTTTTTGCCATTTTCATTACCATGGACTATACTTTCGCCCCGCTTCCCCTTCCCCCCTCTCACCCCCGCCCCGCCCCGCCCCGGTTCCGGCGAAAGCTGTTCGACCTGTCGGATATCTGCGCATTTTCCGCCACCATTCGACATCCGCCTCCTCCGAGACTCTGTCGTTTATCACTTTATTTCTCTTTCTTTTTCTAGAAACTCACCCAACAAAACTCAATTATAGAAATTGGATCCTACCGTTCTTCGGTTTCGATTTTTACGAACTTCAATTGAGAGAATCATCGTAGATTCTCGAACGATCAAGTGAATGGGGATTTATGTAACAAGTTGCATTAATTCAAACGATGTCAATAATTTTCAAATAATTGGAATAAATATAAATTCAAATAGTTCTGCGAGTGTCGCCATTTTTTGGCTCTTTTTATACACGTGCACGTATCTACGTTCAATTTCAAGAAGATTTTATTATTGGATAAATTACATTTCCTATATTTTTCAACAGAACGATTTTAAAGTTTAAAACGGTGTACATTAATTCTATCTTCTCGCTTGATTTCGGGGTGAAATATTTTTGCCACTCATCTCGTGTGCACATTTCGTGAAATTTTGATCGTGAGAAGATCAGTTACGTAGATGACGTACTTTTAAAATTTAAAACTAACGTGACGAGTTTCATTTTCGAACAATCAATTTTCAACTTTTCTTCGGGGAAGCGGCATCAAAATTTAACGCACTGCCTGTTAATTCTGCTAATTTGGTTATAATATTTTCGCCGTTCCCTTGCCGCGTGCATTTCAAAAATTTGGACTCTGACAAGATTAGTCATGTCGTTGGTCTTCTATTTTAAAAGTATAAATAACAAATTACACGATTACAGTCGTGACGTGAAGTTTAAAATTTGGCACAACGTGTATTATTTCCACGTGCAAATTCTTCCTATTTAATTTCGGTGTTAAATCTTTTACGAAGTTTAAAACGTATGAATTTATGTCTGTATGAATTTGTATTTAATTTGTATTTCTTTTAAATCTGACTGATTCTTTTCTCTTTCAGTGAAAATATTAAAACGCTCTGTTTTAATTTATTATTTCAATGTCGGAATAAGAAAATCAGAATTGACGGAAAAGAACTTGTGATTTATCGACTTATCTTCGTTCTTCTACATTCGATTTTCATTTTAAAAGTCAGCGATTGGATTCCTCGCTGGAAAATTTAAAATTTATGCCTCGTGTGAAGAAATTGAAAAGAAGAAACGGACAGGCGAAACGAATTTTTCGAGACGACTTTATGCTCGCGTTATTCGGCGTTATTCGAATCGACGATCTTATTTGTGACAAGGAAGAGACCAACGTGCAAGGACGAAAGAAGGGGAACGAAGACAACATCAACACGAAGAGAAAATCTGTTTGATTTTCATCAAAGAAGACGGTCGTCTCCGGCGCCGGTTGTCTCCTAATGCTTAATCCGGAAACTACCGGCCGCGACAATCGGGGTACACGCGTACGTCAAATTTGCGGCCTGGATTACAGTGTACGGGAATCAGGGGAGTTTGTTGCTTTAAATTAAAATAATCTGTTTTCGCTCGGCCGCCCCTCGTATCGCGACCAACCTCCCCCGCGCGCCCAGCTAAAGTCGGTAATCGCATTACCTCACTTTTGAACGCCTCCCGCCCGACCCAGCGACTCGCCCACCCTCCTCTCGCTCTCGTTCCGCGACCCCAGCGCCTGCCACCGTCGCTACCACGCCTCCGAAATACCCTGCGCACACCGAATCGGAATAAAAGCGCGTTTACGGGCCCGCGTCACGGATCGGCCGCGCGATAATAAATTCCATGAAATTTAATGAAATCACGCGTGCCTTTCGCGGGTGGTTTCCTAGGGCCTCGCCCTCGTTTCCTTCCCCCCCCCCTCCCCGCCGGAAATTCCACGACAACGAAGAAAATAAAACGAAACTCGTTTTTTGCTCGTTGTTGTTACACGGTTCCATCGAGGAGGGATTCGCCGTTGCGTCGATTCCTCGAAGGGGATGGAATTAACTTAACTTCGAGGGGATGATTGATGGAGATGTCGTGCGGCGTCGACGACAGCGGTGATTGGATTATTAAGTCGTTAAGGGCCGAGCAATAATTTATCACGAGTATTGTAAACACTTCGATTTCTTGGAATTTCATAAATAAATCGTAGAATCTCGGTGAAAGACGCGACACGACGCAGGGGAATATTAAGCGAATTCCTGGAATTTCCCTTCGCGGTTCCGATATTGATCCCGTCCTTTCGGTCGTTCCTGTTTTGAAACGGCAATAAGTATCTTCTGTTTGAAAAAAGAAGATACGCATGAACGAGGTGTTGTCGGTATTTATGTTGGAATTATATTTTTTGAAAATTTCCTTTTTGTTTGGTGAAAAGAGAACGATTGAAGTATTCAAACGCTTGTCACAGAGGAATTTCGTGCAACCTAAAATTTTTATGAACGATATTAAAGAGACGTGGCTCGAGCAGAAATTACAAATTCTCAACTTTCGATATTTTATATTTAAACGCAATGTGTGCGTTTTTTGCATCTTCAGTGTTCCTACAAATTCAGCTATCAATCTTCTCTTATTATCACGAATCATGATGAATTTGTTATTTTTCGGAGAATTCCCTGAATATTCTACCAGCCTTGCTCCGTATAATTTTTACACGTATAAATTTTTCTGAAATTTTTTTTTTAAATTGCATAAATATTCCTCCAGCGATGGAACGAAATATGATACACGCGAAACGAAATGAATTTAATTTTGCTCCATATCGTGTACGAACGAATGTCGACGTGTGTGTGTATGCTTCAACGCGAGTGTTTCAGTTTAAGTTTGGAACACGAAAGAAACCAAGTATTTAGGTAGTTGTCCTCCAGTCCTTTCTTAAAGTGTCTGCGAAGTTTATCTGAATTAATGGAGAGAAAATGTGCAAATGCAAGAATAAACGTCACGGCAGACATTTATGACTTTTATGAGCTAAACTTTAATGACTTTTGTGAGACTTCAGAGAGTCTCAAAGAACGAATTTGCAACAACTTGTTATACTGTTGTACATATTTTATAAGAAGATCCGCGCATCTTCACACTTCTTTCCGTTTCGTATTTCCCAATATTTAATCCCAAAATTATCTGCAATAATCGTGACAGCGACTTTCGTTTCGCAGAACAGGGAGGAGAATTTCGTGAAATGGTCACGGTATCAGGGAATAATTCGTTTCGCCAGTGTCATTATTTCGCGATAGGGCAGGGAACTGACTCTTGTTAAGCATCGTTGTCCATTCGCGAAACGCATAATTTTCACGTTACGTTAAAAAGTAACGAACTGTGAAACAGCGCTGCGTTAATACGGCTGTGAACACGTGAAAAATTCAAACAAGTCGGTATTGTTCCGATCGGTTACGCGAAACGGTTTCAAGCTTGAGCTTACCATTGCGCTGGGACCAAGAGAGGCGAAGTTGTCAAAGAAACAAACAAAGGAACAAAAAATCTCTTGCACGTCACGCGTCGTCGATGATTTTTAAAATTAATACTAGTCGAAGATCGACCGACGAAAATTTGCTTCCTGTCGATAGTTTCTGTGAGTGGAGCGAATCAATGATATCTCTGAAGGAACGACAGGAATTTGTTTGAAATATTCGTTCGAGGCTCACTCGTATAGCTATATATATATATATATATATATTCATTTTTGCGTATAGGTATTTCAATGCCAAGTTTTGTTATCGATTATAGCTTGACATCGTCTAGGCATACTTTCAACTAGTTTTTCTGCATATGTGACAGGCAAGGCCCTCCACATTTCTCGCACACGCCGAACAAGAGCTTTCAGGCTTAAAATACGTTTTTCTCGAAGTTTACACTTCATGATGGACCATAATTTTCGATTGTTTTACAAACTTCTTTCGTATAATTTAATCATTTTCTGGGCATTTAAAGTGTCTGTAAATATGCATAATGTTCCAAAACCTCGGACATTGAAACAGCCCCAAACTGTTCTTTCGATGATGGGTTTTCCATAAGCAGATCACGTTCGCTTTGTAGGAATTAAAGCCCCAAAAGAAGATTCGTCAGTGAGTACAATATCACTCTAATCACGATCAATATTTTCGTGTGTCCACGCAAAACGATTTTCAACGTGGTTCACTAAAAGCAGCGGTTTTGACACTGTGCTACGCCATGCGACATTATTCTCCTTCAAACGACGTTTCAGTCTATTCCCCCTTTCGCCAAAAGAGCTTGCCCTTTACGCAAGGGGAGGTTTAGATTTTTCGAACCTCAATCGGGAAGTTCATCCACACATTTTGTCTCTTTGTAACGTTGCACCCACTTGTCAACGAATTGAGGGGACTTGCGCAAATATTTTTGCTGCAGTTCTTGCAGTCATTTTAGGAGCTTTCGGATGATAGCACGAGAACACCGCTTAGAAGCGTTTAGCGCATTTTGCACTTACCACAAGGAGGACTATGTTGCTCGACAGAACCGAGGATACCAAGATCCTGAAAGCTAATGCGCGTTACAGACTGATTCATATTTTTATAGTACCACGATCTCCGGCTCATTAGATACCAAGTTTTAACGATATCGCGTCCACGCTCTTGTGAAACATACTGTATTATCGGATCTCGTTATAACAACATGCGCGCGTATATCATCGCGCTGGTGTTTCACTCATTATTTTAAAACTGATACGGCCGTCATAACGAGACGTATAAATATTTCATCGTTCCTCCATCAAGTAAATTCCGCGAGCACAGGTACGAAATACCGCTCGCTAATTTTTCATGGATTAACAAGCAACAAGGGAAAAAATCAGACGTATTTACTGGAACAATGAAGCCGTAATGTTTCATCGACGAAAATGCCAGGTTTTTAAACATATTTCTACAGGTGTTTTGATACGAGAAAAGTACCACGCCGTTCTACCGCCGTTATCCGAACATTTTATTACTCGAAGAGAATATTTATTAGCAACAGAAGCTTTTTGTCGCATCAAACTATGCTAAATTATATTTTATACGTATTACTGCGTATCTCGCGTATTTTTTGCTTCAAGTTTTATTTATTATTATTACGAAATTACGATGTAATTTATAATTTCAAAGGGATCTTGGACCCCGCTGAAATATGAGATATGCAAGATTTTACTGAAAAAGCAATGTGGAATATATCAGAGATTGCGTATATTATGTTTAATTTCGCGGCGAAGATGTGATATTCTCCACAAACTGAAATAGCAAATAAAAGTGAGGAGGACGTGTTTTTCTTACGCTGAGATGTTGGAGCAATTTAGAAAAAATGCAAAACAAATGTTGACACGACTATATTCTTTCTCTTTCGCTTATTGAAGTTTCATTTCAATGATTCTGGTTAAACATTTGACAACTAAAACTACTAAATATAAACGAATTGGAACTGTGAAAAATAAATATTATCAGTACAAAAAAAAGTTCGTTAAAATTTCATCCAATAATTACTCCAATTTAAATTTCAGTCTCAGAGAATAAATTTTGAGGAACTGTAATTATGATAATAAGTAAAATTCGCAAGTTAGAGTTTTTCTGTCAAAGTTTTTCACTGCGAATGAAGGTTAGAATTTTATGTTTAAAAAAATTGCTATTGCAGAAAATGAATAACATTCGTCATAAAGCATAACTCAAAGGTTTATTAAAATTTTACTTCTACGAAATTAATTTCAGAGAACTACAGTTGTGAAAATAAGCAAATTTCGCGACGCATAGCTCTGTTATCACAATGATTTTAGACAAATTTTTGTGTCAGAAGGCAAAATTTTGAAAAGTTCCCAAATATTCCATTACGTTCTACGTCGAAATTCTAGATATAAAAACTTGTTCCTTGGTACATTGTAGTTACGAAAAATAAACAATACAGCCAATTCAAAATCCTATTAATGCTTCGTTGCAATGGTTTTCAGCAAAAATTCTGTAGCTAGAAACGAAATTCCTGAGATTGAAAACTATTTCCAATTTCAGAATTTCAAAACTCAACAATTTTACAAATGTGGCCAACAAAAGAGTGAAGAAGAAACAAAAGCGACTGATATTAATTTGAACATTAGAAATTCGCCTCGGTTATTAAATTCTCAAATTAGTATTTACAACGAGTCGTGGAAATATTCTACAAATACTTCGGATGATTGATACTGTTCTATAATATAAATTTTCCATCGAAAAGTTATAAATAAAATTATAAATTATTGTTTAAACTTCGTATCTTGAAACATACGAGATAAGATTAATTAACGAATCCCCTCGTTGACAAGAATTTCGAAAACTTGTACTGCAAAAAGACACGAATCGTTGAATATTCGCAAATAACGATACGAGCGCCTTCCGTCGCTGTGAAATTTTTCGAAATTCCGAACGAAAAAAATAAAAAAAAGAAATCCATTTCTCAATTTGCGGACGTTTCCATCGAACGCAGAGAGAAATTTCCACGATAACTGAAAACAAAAAAAAAAAAACTAAAAGAAACAAAAACGGCTGATTAATCTTGACGCCGCGAGATCGCTGCAGCAGCGCTGGTCTCCTTCAAACTAATCCAAGCAAACAAACCTGACCAAACCGAACGTCTCCGCTTCCTCTCGAAACTTCGACGCGTGTTCGCGCGATCTTTCTTTCGCAGCGAAAAAGCTCGTAGTCTGCTGGATGCGCAACGGGGTCGGTCCAGCATAAAAAAGGAAAAGGAGAAAAGAGACACAGAGAAAGGGAGAAGAAGAGAAAAAAGGGAAATCGCGAAACCGGAGTGCTTCGTAACGTCGAGGCGAGACAAGTAGCAGGTGGCTAATGTCGAGAGTGGTATCGTGGAACGAGGCGAAAGACCACGAACGTGTGTACACAGGCTTGCTTACGGACGAGCGAGAACGAGCTAGATAACGCACGTCTCTCGCGCCGACAATACGCTCATACGACTAGCTCCTTTAATTAAGTGCAGTCAGCTCGGCCGGCTGCCACCGCCGGTTTTATATCCGTGGACGAAGGGTGAGGGGGAGGGCAGGGGAAGAATTTATTCAGCGAGAATTATATAGGTTCGTCGTGCTCGAACGACGCGAGAAGAAGACAGGGTGCCTAGACTCTTGGCAGAGGAACCTCTTTCAATCGGAGTGCCTCTTCTCAACAAGTGCGAAGCAACCTCAACGGAACCGCTTTTGTCTCTTTCCGTAATGATCCGATGAGAAGATTAGCCGGGTTCCCGTGAATCGCGCCATTCTGGTTTCACGTGTACAGAAGCATTTCGGAGACATGCAAGCTTACTCGAAGAAAATTTGGGTATCGTTACGTATGAAACAGCCGATTTTCACGATCATACAAAATTATCTACGACTCGTTGAATGTTCAATGACGTTCATTAGACACTGATTTAAAGCACGAAAATTTATCTCGAGCTAGAAATAATTATCCAAAGAACATTGCAATCCTGCGTTTTTCCTCAGGGTGTTCCTCTTTGAAATTCCGACCATTGTATCCGGAGCAAATGACTATCAAGGAGGTGGCACGACTAGTTCCCGCGCAAAACGGTTCTCCTGATACAGCGGTATCAGGTAGTTTATACAGCTGTTTTTCGAGAAAACTTCAAACGGGAATATCTCGTGAGCCAGACGGTGTATCTCTCTGTATTTTCGGCCATTGTATTTTAGCGGCCTATAATTCCTCAACTCCTAGTTCCGAACCCTGACTAGCAGAAGGTGCAAGTGGCCGCGCGCCTAATGTCGAGGTCCTTTCGATCTCCGACGTTAAGTGAAGGCCTGTATTGGGAGCCCGCTAGGATCGGTGACCGGGTTAGTCGTTAGAGCAATAACCGTCTTCGGTAAGGGGTCGTTGCCATCAGTTCCATTGATGAGTCTAGACAGTGACTCCAAGACGAAACGCAACTTTCTCTTTCTCATTTACCTCAAATCCATTCATCCTTCCATCATGCATCCAGAAACTCTGCAGTATGAAGAGCTTATGACCACGGAAGTGGTGGTAGTAGAAGACTCTCCGTCGAGCGATCCTTCTGATACAAAAGTGTATAATTTTAATTTGATTAATAAATATTATTTTCAATAGCGGTATACATTGAATAGAAGAAGTTTACCGAAAATTTCGGTTTCACACGGTAAAAGTCGAAATTTTTGTAAAATGGAAACGTTGATGTTTCACGCGTTTAAATGAAAATTTATCCCTAGATTTGCGTTCGAATGTTCTTTCTGTTTTTCAGTGGTACATTTTACCATAGCACGACGAAGAGTAAATTTGAATTTTCGATGTTGCACGCTCCGCAATGTTGGAAAAATTTGAAACAAGAATATTTTTTTTCTAATAGAATTTTTGTACAGTAGCATTGTATACCGTGCTATTTATCAAAAACATATTGTGCAACTCCTTTGTCTGACGTCTATTGTGCCCCGCTGTAGCGCACAATGCAGAACGATAACTCGAGCTTCCTGAAACAATAAATCGCGCATTCGACACGTCTGGCGTGAAACGCGGAGATTTAATTAATGTTTATTACCGGTTTTAATATAACCCTGACGTCAGGTCTCGAATTGTAAACGTCAGAGCGTTCTATCTCAGTTCTGCGCTGAAAACAGAACAGAACTCGCTTCTGGAAAACAGATTCGACGAAGAGCGTCAAGGGAGAATCGAGCGCCACTGTCTGGCTCCTATTATTTCTCAGCGTTCAGCAATCTGTTAATTACTGTCTCGTGTACACTTCGGAGAAAGGGTCCAAGAGAAGGGTCGCGACTACCCGTTAACGCGGACCAAGCTTAGCTTGTTATTAATCCTGCGATGTTCACCACGGGTCACTAAATACTTCTCCGTCCTTTATAATCGAAAGCTAGGAATACGGACGATTATTAATTTAGCAATTTCACACTTGTTGGGAATAATTTTTAACATCGAAACTACCGGTGAAGTCAGAACGACCGATTAATAATTTTAAAATTTATATCGTAAATTAATTTTAAATACTGGCGGAATAAATAAGGTGACCAACAAACAGCGGAATGATTAAAACGACCAATCAATAATCCTTCGTGGAAATTTTGTAGATTTACGAAGGCACATTTTTCGAAACTTTGAAATATAGTGAGTTGTAGCGTGTGTTCTTTATTTGTATCATTAGAACTAGCAAAATGGATAGATATCAACTGTTCAAAATTAATTGAATAATAAAAGATTTGATTGTTTAAAAATTATGAGTAACGTTCTCACTTACTCAATCTACCTTCATTTGCAGCAATTCATTCAGTTTTACATTATTCTCGTTGCTACCACGAATTAAAAAAGTTTTTCACAAACTGGATTTCTTAGCCGCCACCAAGACTGATTTATTCTTTGGAGGAGCGCGAGTCTGTGCCAGTAATACGTGTATTATGTTGAAGCTAGTGTCAGCTAGTGATTCTGTACTTTAGTAAATAGAGACAGAGAGTGAAGGGAACTGTTTAAGCTCCGCAGCTTAACTTGGACAGCACCGATGTAGGTCATCGGCTTGAGATAGGTCACGAGTGATCCTTCTCTTATAATCCTGCTACGTGCTCCAAGTACTTTGAAATATTTCTAAGAACATGTACACACACACACACACACACACACACACATATATCCAACGATATCCAATGAGAATTATTAGTTATTCCACAATCAAAAAATTATTTCCAACGCGAATTAAAAATGACATATCATTCTATCTTTTTGATATCAGTCTCTTTCTCTTTTGCATTTCCTTTTTACATCTGTCTTCCCTTGCTTTTTACTCCTTTTTTGTTCCACCCTCAAATAATCCCGATCATACTGTTCAAATATTCTTCTTTCATATCTTTGAACACTCTGGATTGAAAGTAAGTACCTTTTATTTACATACCACTCCATTTCAAATACTTATCACTCGTTCGTTTAAAGATTGTATCGTTTCCACAATACATAGAACAGTGACTACGTTTTTAGTGCATTTTTATTTCGCTGTACGTTCATTGCTGTACGTTTTTTGGCCAATTGCAATAACAGACACGCGTTCATTTTCTTTACACAATGTGTAACACTGAAATATTCTAAGCAAGGAACTCATTACTGACATTAGAAGTGTCTATATACTGGTATTAAAAGATCAATCAGAATAAAATAAACATTTGTTTTATCAAATTGAAAAATGTTTCTTTTTACACATTTCAAAATATCTAATCATGTCCATTTTATGTTATAATTTTTAAACTCATATATAATATATAATATATAATATATAATATGATTCTTAATTATAGATTCATATAATATAGTATATAATGTGTAATATAATTCTATAATTCTTAAGCAAGGAACTTGTTAAATTTTGAGTGATCCAAGTTCCATTTTGTTCTTAAATTTTCTCCAGTAGATTTCTTCTATCCGAGCATTATGAAAAACTAAATCTGCCACTGCGGATGTTTATTAAGTAAAAATCTAACATTCAAGCATACAAGCATTTCCTTTTTTTCTTTTCTTGAAAACAATACATCAGTGTATCAATGCATGTGATGTTCATTTCATTCTAACATCACATTTTATATATTTTCACGTACAAAACGTACATTTGAATTATTGACTTATAATATGAACCCAAAACAAAGACAATGAAATTTTGAAAAATTTCTCAAACCTTTGTGTAACAAACGCACAAATGAAAACTCGACACGTACTAACATCAATAAACGTAACCAACAACCGCCATACAATTAAAACACTCGGCTGTAAAAAATATTCGGGCTTGTTACATGCTGCAGGCTATTTATCGAAGGGACCCGCTTTGATCTCTCGTTTCGACCATCGATGCGCAATCCCACTTGCTCTTTCGCCTGCTGCTAGGAAAATATTTGACCAGACCGAGCCCCTCCTTGATTCTCCTCCTCTCTTTTTCACTCGTACGCCTCGTATCCGGCTTCAACGCGTCCGACACGACGAAGACGTTTTTCCATGATTGCTCAAAAGCCTTTTCGTCGAACGCACCGTGAAAACGGAGAGCAAATAACCGCGCCGCCACCGTTCACTTTATTAAGCCTGATTCACACTAGCCGTGAGGAACACAGTCAAATTATGCTTCAATCAGAATCTACAATTTTAACCTAACGCTCAACGAACATTTTATTAGAAACGATCAATTTTCCAAATGATAATATTATCGAAAGGACAATAATCGCGTTATTGAGTAATGCGAATGAAGAGTCTGTAAAAATGAAGCGAAATTGCGAAATTCACAGGACAGGTTACAGTTTAAGCGTTCGTCTAATTGTTCGTCCATTGCAATTGCGTCTAATCCGGTGAAATTGTGGATTGAAATAGGAGAAGAAATTTCAAACTCCTTCCTCCTCGCGATCTTAATAATAATCGTAGCATTCAAAATCTTTTCGTCTTTTTTCTCTCGGCAATGCAGTATCCTCTTCGCTCGAAATTAAAACGATTTCTCACGAACGTTTCCCCTGAAGAACGATGTTGCTTCCTTTCTCGAACGAACGGGCAGAAATTGAAGGAGATCGCGACGAGAATCGAACGCGAATACCTCGGCGTGGATCGCGATCTGATCGTACCTTTGACCGTCAGCGTGAATCGAGTTTTAAAGAACTCAGAGAACAGATCCGCGGTAGCGGAGGAAAAATCACGATAACGCGGAAACGGCGAAACAAGATCGGCCACGGTCGTTTGGCAAATTGCTGACTTCGAATTAAAGCATTAGTTAGTTGATCGTTAACGAGGTTGCGTTCGAACGCTTCGTTTCCTTCGCCGCGCGACGATCTCGCGTTTCTAACGATTTCGCTTTTGTCCGCGCGATGAATCGAGGCAAAAGTGGGTTTTAGAAACGGCAAAAGGCAAAATAAATGGCGGCCGGTCCGGGGGGCAGGATTTTAAATGAGACTCGGTCAATGTAAACTTCGGAACGATGGTAATTCGAAAGTTTTAAACGATGGATTCGCAAGCCTGATTGAATTCGCCCGGAACATTCTGCGATCCTCTTGTTTGCTCGGGGCCACCTCTCTCCCCTATTTTGCGCTTCCTATGTTTGTATTGCAATTCCGCTCGGGCGGAGCGAAATACGCGCGATTTACGGTGGAAATTAGAATCGAAACATCTAGCTGTTAATGACTAATTTTCTATACTGATTTATACCCGCGATCTGTTTGAAACGTGATTCGTACACTCCGTCAAATTTACGTTAAAATAATGAAATAAATTACGTTCTTTACCTTCAAGTCGCCATGTTGATCGTAGAACGTCGAAGGCGCGAGGGCAGCTTTCAGCCTTCGGTTTCTGTAAAAGATGAACATGATGGCCGCCAGGAGCATCACGATCACTGTGGTCAATATGCCGATAACCAGACCGACGAACTGCCTCGATTCTGGCTCCTTGCTTTTATCTGGAACTAATAATAATATGTATAATTAATAAATACATTGATATACATATTAATTGAATATAATAATAATAATCAGTTGTTAATAATAAATTTATTTGTGAGTTAATATATCTCTCTTAACGTGTCACTTAAAACAGAACATCGAAACTACAACACCCCCTTTATTTCTAATGCTACGAAAGATGCTTCAAATTATTCCGAAAGTAATAATACCGTGGCATGGAACATTTTTATGACCATTGAAGTTCATTTCACATTTTTCTACATTTCATTTGCACGTATTTAGCGTTGAGAGAGACTAGGAAGCGTGGATAAGGAGGTAATAGGACAGAAGAACCGTAAATGCACGCCGATTGAGAAAACCCAACACGTAGTCAAGTCTAGCGACACGCTAACGGGCCCGACGGAGAAAAAGGGATGCATTTGGTCATGGGGATGAATACTAAGAGTGTTTGGAGTGGTAAATCACGCGAATAGAAAAGAGGGTATTTTGCGAGGGATGTGAGAGTTATTGAAACGAGGCGTGCATTTGTGAACGAGTTGTGCTGCATTAGTAATGCAAACTCACTGCCGTCCGTAATCATCCGTGATAATTTTACTTCGTACTTTTAATTACTTTCTGCACGACATATATCATTAATACGTGATTTACATAATTATATTACATTACATATGTTTATATATATTGTACAGAAAATTATATCATGTGATATAATTAAATTATAATCATACATGTGATTTACTAGTATGCGCAAAGGTGTCTTTTAAATATGGCGTGATCGTGAAGCGAGGAAACTAAAAAAAACTATCAAACATGCGCGACGAATGTCAAGAGATAACGATTCCCCGAGATAATCAAATTTACTTAATCAATGCTGCATTACGTACGTAGCTATCTTTATGATACTCCGTTAAAGTGTGAAATACTACTCGCGCGAAGACGGAAACTTTTTACTTTCAGATTGGCCAACGCTTTTCGCGGGTTTCCAGCGAACGTGATACTATCGCGAACGAAATGATCATCTAACCATTTGCAGCATTGGATTCGCCATTATCTTCCCCGTTCCCCCGCCACGCAGATAAGATCTGATTCTCCAGTAACTGGCTGGCAATCGAGCAATCGATGCGAACTAACAAAGAGCAAAACGTCGTTTGCGTGCGTTCGATTTTGACGCATTTGCCGAGCCACGGTCGCAAACGTTTGTACGCGATACGTGAAACGAGCACGCACACTTACACGACTCTCTCTCTCTCTCTCTCTCTCTCTCTCTCTTTCTCTCTTTGTCCGTGTTACAGGTTGGCCACCTAATATGCCAAAGTACACGACCTATCATGCTGGATATTATCGTGAAGGCAACCTCGCATAACGCACGATGGCTCGATAATGATGATTGCGTTCATCATGCTCGTCGTAATTGGATGACGATCGATCAGCGCCGTATCGATCCATTGCTTTTATTGCCGGATCGAATGTCCATCGTCTGTCATTTTACTGTCGTTCAACGCGCCTCGACGCCGATGGTGGAAATCGAAACGAAACGAAAAAAAACAGAGAAAAATTTTCTGTGATAAGTGAGAAGTATTTTCTTAAATGGCACTGATGAGCCTATCACGGTCAAATATGGCGGTAAATCTTCAAATTCGAATTGGAACTCCAACGATTCTGAGAAATGACACGACGAGAAGCGACGGTACGAAGTTTGCGAGAGAAAAGAAAAATTTACCAACTACGCTGGTATGAATTTTAATTCTTTCGAACTAATCTTCAACCCGCGTTATCTGTAATTCGCGTCTTTCCAAAGAAAAAGAAAGTTTTGCAAACTAATCGCGAGCAATTCTAATCAAACGGGAATTGCCTTTCTCGTTAGAACGCCAATTGCTTTTTTTTTCAACTGGGGAACGTTCGAGAGAACGTTGTTTCATTATTCCTCGTTGTTTCCTGATATTCGAAAGAAATTTTCAAACAGTTTCGTGCTTCACTTGAGAACGCTATGAAACACCCGCCTCGTTTCTTCCTTTTTTTTTTTTTTTTTTTTTTTTGTTTCTCGTACGCTGCTTCATGCGAATGCACGAAGAGAAAAGCGAACGTTACGCTTCGTAACGCTTCCCATCGGCTTCTTCTACTACCCTTTGCAAGCTGAGAATCGTTATGCAAGAAACAGAATATTGGTTTCATCGCGTGGAAAGCTGAACGTGCGGGGGCGCAGTTCTTGCATGCTCATCGATTGAATGCAAAGGCTTTTAATTTTCTTCCAGTAACGCGGCAGAGAGGTTCCGCGAGCTTGTAATTACTACGGTCTATTGTATTATTAATTACAGAGGAAGTCGACTCCTCTCTGGTCAATAGCGTTAAGACTAATAACGAAATAATGGAAATATATAAGTATATGTTTCTATACATTTGTATTTTCATAGAGTAATTGTCCGTGTTAATAATGATTGTGCAAAATTGTATAAAAATACTTGAAACTTAGAAAATAAATACTTTTTTTTATGCTTGTACAATTTATTTTAACATTAGAGAAACGTGAAAACAGAGACAAAATTCTGCAAGTTGATTTGTATAATTTGTTTTAACAGTAGCACACACGCATGGAACAATTGCCCTGTTTCTCCACGTTCTTACATTTTTACATTTCTATGTTTCTGTTACATATCTCTGCATTGCTCCTGTCCCAAAATATTTTACACTTTATCCCATTTAATGTACACCTATTTGAAATAAGTGACATAGAAAATTCTTCCAAGCGTTCTCCGGCGGTGCATGCACTTGCAAAAACCTCCATTCGATATTCGTCACGTAGGTTCTAAAAGCAAATCAACTGGCCGATTAATCGGATCTTAGACACGCGAAAAGTCCAATATAATTCGATTGGTTCCCTTTATGGAAAGTCGATCGAACAGGAGGGACTGTAACGATCAATTAAACTTAATGCGCGGGGCATGGATCACGTGGAAGGGCAGCGAAAAGGGGAGGGAGAAAAAAAAAAGAAGAACAAGAAGAAGAAGAAGAAACTCCGAAGAAGACAACCGGACGATTCACCGAAGGAAACGAGTGGTGGAAGAATGGCGGTCGGTACTCCGGAGTTACTTCTTTTAACACTTCAATTCAAAGCGAAGTGCTCCGGCGACGGGGGAGCCGGTAAATAGGAGTAAAAAGAAATTAATTAGATTTTGCTTTCTACCCCGGGGGGATAGTAAAACCAAAGGCATGGCTACATTATCGGTTTACGGAGGTCGCCGGTGAGTATCGCCGAGTCTTTTCCGCTTCGTTTCTTTGATCGCGGACCGAGAATTTTTTGAGAACACCTGGGAGACGTTACGGCGCATTAAAAAGGAACGAGAAAAGAAAGGAGTCCAAGAGTCGTGCAACCTGCGTGTAAACACTTTATCCGGCTTTTATGGCATCGCGCGCAATTTAACTGCTTTCTCGTACTTATCGCGATCGCGCAGTTTGCACGGAACGCGTCCAGGAAATAACAGGATTGTCGATTTGTTGCCACAGCGATCTTTTCCCCGCACTCATTGTGCGTTATGATCCGTGATTCTTGTTCGATCGATCAATTTTGTCTTATGAATCATCTATGTATTTTAAAAGTATAAAAGTATTATGTATTATAAGAGTGTAAAAGAAAATGCGATATGACGAATGAATGACAGTAATAATTTCTATAAATACTAAATAATGTTCAGCTTTTGCATTTAATGTTTTATTACATTAAATGTAAAAGCTAATTAAAACAAGAATTTTGAAATCAAATAATACCTACAAAATAGATGAAGAAAGTTCTAACGCACACCAACAGAAACATCAATTAAAATCAAAATTGAAAAGAATTTCTCGTTTCGATTAAAGCAAGTGATTTATTGTCTCGGAGAGTCATTGAAACTATAGTTGCATATATATTTCAATGTTTTTCAAAATATGTAAGTGCGTCTGGTGAATATTAAATAGAACTGAATATGAAATAGACTATATTCAAAATATTCACTTTCCAGACCACATAAGTTTTTGCGAGTAAAATCTTAATTCAAAATTCTCGTAGAAATTAAATGCGACAAATACCTGTCGTGTCTCGATGATATCTTGCGTGCAGTACAATTAACGCAAGAATAAAAATTCTCAATTTTTTGCAAGCTCCGACTAACTCTGTTTCGCAGATCGATCGCAGCAATCAAATCGTTCTTTTCCCTTCTTGTTTCTGCGACTTTGTACGGAAGCATCGCGAAACAAGGTCTCGAACGTCGCGACACAAGCGGAAGAAACATGGACTAAAGAGGGGGACGGAGGAAAAATGGAAAGAAAATCGAACAACGGGAAAGAGAGGCGTCGCGGCTTCGTGATCGGCATTCAATTCGAAGGGGCGAAAAGGCGAGCAACCTTGGAAAGGAGAAGAGGAAAAAAGGGTACGGTCGTGAGGAGAAGAGGGGAGAGGGGGGTCGGTAGAGTAAAGAAAGGTGGAAATCGTGCGGAAAATTACGAGGGGTACGGCCTCGATGCAACAATAGCAGAAACCGACGGGCGGACTTACGGGCATTATCGTTGTTTTCCTCCTTATTAAAAGTGGCCTTCACTTCGTCTCTCTGCAGTGGACCCTCGTTATTCTGATAGGGGCTGCCGGTCGCCAGTACAATGGCACTCTTGTTCCTCGGCTCTTCGTCGTCGGTGTTGTTCCATTCGGAGATCACTGCGCATCAGAGATGAAGGCTAATGAAATTTGCGGCCATCAAAGGAATTGAATGTTAAACGAAATGGGGGGCCGGTCGCGTTCAAGGTCGCAATAAGAGATTAACTGCAACTTGACGTCAATGCGATTATCGCTGTAATTTTAGGAGGGGGAGATCTTTTAGATACTTGCCGTTTTAAAACGACAAACTCGTTCGTTGCTGTTATTCCGTGGATAATCTTTCGAAAAATTGAAGAATTTTTGTGACAATGAACTGTGTTTACTGAGAAAGAGATATAGGTGTAAGTTTCGCGTTTCAAAGGTGCCAAAGCTTGCGACATGATCATGAATTTACAGTACGTTCGATAAAGTAGAATCATAAATATATATATATATATATATATATTATTATTATATTTATTACTATTATAGTATATATTTACTGTATACACTACCAACCAAAGTTCTGTGTACATAAAAATATCAAGTATAACAAGTATACGAACTATAAATACGCTATAATTACCGACGAATATATTAAGAAAAGAAAAACTGTAACTGTACAATGAAAACTTTCTTTCAAAACTTTCATTTGGAACTTCGGTGAAATCGATCGAGCCGAAATTACAGAAAAGATCAAAGACGACAGGGGGCGAAAAATGAAATAGGACGATTCGCGCCACGTTCGCGTGGAACAGGAACGAAAACGGGTCGCGTGGGACAGGAGGATGCGCAGGAATTCCAACCACTTTGAGGATAAGCAATCAAAGTTATCTTTCGCGGAAACGGGTAGCAGAACACCAAGAGAATGATTAACGACGGTTTCGCTGTTCGCCACGGAAACGAAAGTTCTCGAGGGCGTGCGCTTCGCTCCGCAAGCATCCAAGTTTCGCCCTCTGTTTCGCGACCACGTGCTCTGATTCGCGCAACGTGCCGCGGATATTTCCGCCTTTCTTTTTTCCCTCGGTCGCTGATGCTTCCGAGACGACCGAGCAACATCGCCGGAATAACCGGAGTAGACCGCCTTTGAATGTTTTATAAGCCGCGGCAATATTTTCGAATTAACGTGCGCTTTCCCTCTTTCTCTCTCCTCGCTCGAAACGACCGCGCAATTCCGAATGTTTAGAATGGAGTGTCGTTGAGAGGATGAATGCGGACTCGCCTCTGACATAAATTTGAGATGTTTATCATCCAGTTTTCGTTGTTTAATGCGTTGCTGCTGCTTGTATTATTATGCTAACCCAAGTACGTTCTTTTTGGAAGCTACATTCTCGTTTCCATAGATAAATGATCAGACGTTTAACGAAATGAAAATGTGATTACAATCGAAAGCTAGTTATTTGAAAACTAAAAGTATCTTGCATCGTGAAACAAAATTGTAGGTAATCATACAGATGAGGGTTTGCCTTGCTGATTTCCATGATTTTCGAATGTATTGTAAAAATTAATATTTTGAGTTATTAATATTTTAATTATATCATATTATTAATATTATGTATTATATGCTATATCATAATGTATTATATATTAATAATATTTCATATTTTAATTTTAATAATATCAATAAATTAATATTTTCCTATATGAATAATCTCCACTCGGCTTTCTCGGAAGCTAAAATCAAGCAGGCGTTGTACATATAGAAAAAAAGTTTAAAACGATGGTTTTAACAATATGATCAAAAATCATCGAAATCAGCGAAATGGTAATTCCTCGTTTGTAATATATTTTTGTACAATGTATTTTATAATGTGAAGATTGCCTAATGTAAAGAATCTTAATTTTAAAAAACAATTATATTTTTATATTTTCTTTTCATCGGTACATCAGCCTCGTGCGGATCAATGACAGATTGACTTATCGAGCTTTTGAATAATTTCTGCAGCTTTTCGAACTATTATTGTCTTGAACAAATATTAAGTTCTGTCCTACTTCACTAACTCGCGAGATCGATCAATATAACATGAAATATAATATAAAATATGTCATGCAACTGGCACAACACAATCGGATATTAATTTTTCAGTTGGTTTTCTCTGCACACGAGTCGAATTTCAATCAGCCCGTGACATTTGTTGATATCATTAATCTCTCGATAAGACTGTGAATTAGATGAAACAAAATTAGACGAGAAAATTGTATCAATTTTGTTTAAATTGAGCAAATGCCCATTGGTGACTCACGGACAAGAAGTCGTTTCTTGTCTTTCGAATCATTCTGTTGGAACGTACAGTTGCGTGAGCAAAGTAGAATCGATGAAACGTATAGTGTTAAATTTTAATAAACAGACTCGCGTCTCTTAGTTACTTGGTACGAATTACGAAACGTAGCATTTCGTACATAACGTATTGAAATTTATTTTTGGAGTCTATTCAATTTAGATCAACTACCAATTTAATCCTTTGCGGTTGGCATATTCCTCCGGTAAGGCTACAAACAGCATAATAATCATTTGTAATTCTCTTTGATCGCAACACTCGGTATTGGAAACGGATTCACAAATATAATCATGTTCGACCGCGAGAAGCTAATTGTAGAATACGCTTGATATTTGTGAATTTTCACGTCGTCGTTACGAACCTTCAATTTCTTCGACGTATAACATGCAAACTTACATAAAATATGAAATTTCTATCTAGGTTTCGTCTCTTTGACTCAATTCAAGATACAAAAACGCGCGAACGTTCGAAGACAAACCAGAAAATAAATCAGACAATTCGCAACACGACGCTCATGCAGAGAGACTCCACCGAATAACGAACACGAATAAGAATTCCATCGGCGACTCGTCCTCTGTCAGCCGCGTTCAGGAATTCATCGTTCCATCAAGGAACGAACGTTCTGACGTATCGTCGTTTGCACCCAGCTGCCTGATTATCTCTCATCTTTTCCAACGATTCTATCGTCACGGCGCGCGAACGTGTCGCCCAAGATTGGAAATCGAATCGACCGAGCTGGTGTCGCTCCGCGACTTCCGAACTCATCCGTTTCTTGATCCAAAAGTTCGCGAACGACGGCCCTGGAAACGTGCACCGGATGCGGTTTCCACTCGCGGAGAAGTTTCCTTGGCAGCCTTGAAATCCGCGTGAAGTTATTTCGTTCCCGATATCTCGGTATCCCGATTCGCGCGGTGTCCTTTTCTCTCTCCCGCCCTATTTTCCTAGAGACACCGACGTATTTTTTCCTCTCATCCCTTTTCATCTTCGTTTCTTTTTTCCCGCGCCAAAGTACACACACACACACACACACACACACGCACGCACGCGTCTCGAATTCACGAATCGAAGGGACGAAGAATAGATTTTTATCGAGTGATCTGTTTGTGTTTCCCTTACCTGATTCGAAGATTACTTCGCTGAGCATGATCCAGCGCGCCGCGAAATAAAGCTGAAGCTTGAGGAAACGGCCGGCGCGCGAGTGAAGCTTTATGGTAACGTCACGTGCCTGCTCCAACACCAGGTCCGGTATGTACGAGAAATGGACAGGCTCGCCGTTGAATTGGTTTCCACCGGCGCCAAGGTAAACCTTCGCGTAGGAAAAGACCTGTGGAGGAATCGTGTGTGCGTATTTGTGTGCGTAGAGATAACACGGTCGAAGATGAAGCGATCGGCGGACGAATAAACAACGAGGAAATCGTCGAACGTGATGGAAATGCATCGTTTCCTTTTCTCTTCTGTTTCTCTCTTTTTTAATATCACACTTTTGTCCTTGCGCGGGTGCAAATTGAACGAGAAAGAATCACAACGTGTAAATAAAATAATAATTTTGCGCGATCTCTATGCTGTACCATTCAGACTATTACCGTTTAAAATGCGTTGAAACGGATGATTCCTTTTTTTGTTTTCTTTAGAATTAAGGAAACAAGGAGAAAAAGTTCTAGATAAATATTCTTGAAATCGTTAAAGTTAGCTTAACGATTGAACAGTGGTAAGATGCTGCCCACATGAAAAATGCAATACGACGTAAATGCCAAAAGGTACGATTGTACGACCGTTTCTCTAAGCAACGTCCATTACCCTTTTTCTACCGCGGGAGACTTACGGAAAACTTATCGTTTAATGGAAATGCTTCTTCTTCTTTTCATTCCTCCTTCGTCTTCTCCTTTCCTTTCTTTATCTTCCACTTTCGACATCACTCGTTACGCGCATATCGCGTGAGTGCACGGAACGAAATAACATTTGACCGAGAAGGCAATATCGTTCTCTCGCGTACAAAAAAAAAAAAAAAAAAAACGACCTCGTCCTCGGTAACCGGCCCGATCGGACGAGAAATTTCATTCGCCATCCGTCGACTCGCGGAGAAGCCGGGCGACTCGTCTCTCGCGGTAAATAAAATGCCTTTTTTACAGATCGGTGAATTTATCGTAGAAACGCGACGAACCGAACCGCGTTTCTACCGCGCAGATTTCGAGAGAACGAATAATCGAGATGGGATCTCGCGAGTTTAACAACGAGCGACGTCGCTCCAAGTTCCGCTCGCGTTTTAAGCGAACGTACCGGGAAATTCTTCGACGAAGCTTGCCGCGGTTCGTTAAGATAACGCGCGCTCGTTCGGAAAAGGGGAACGCTCCGAAGGCGATTTCCACATCTTTCTCGCTCATTAGCCAGTCATCCGCGAACTTTAATGAATCATAACGAATTCATGGATTCTCGGTTGCGAGTTTGTACAGATTGAGCAAACATCGATCACAGCGCGGAAGGGAATATTAATATTGGAATATTAATCGGAATAATCTGAGGAAGCGCGATTGAATATCGTCTGCCTCGCGCGCGATCCTCGAACTGAATTCCCAGGTACAACGCGTGCAAGAAAACATACGTAGATATGTATATATCTGCCCGAGAAAACATTTCCCCGTACGTACGTTCGAGATACGTTCGAAATGGTGTTGGAATGTTCAACGTACCTGCACGTCTTTGGTGAAGTAATTGTTCATGTGCAGGTGTATGGCAGTGAAATTCCTCGAATAGTCGAATTCGAAGGTTATTTCAACGGGACGGCCGAGCATGCTTGGCGTGTCGTTTCTCCAGCCTACCCATTCGTATCCTTGAACAGAAAGTCAAAGAAAAATTCGTTACTGCGGGAATACCGCGCGACATTGCGCATTTTACACTGACGGAACAAGTACAGTAAAATCGTGTTCATTAAACGAACCAATTAATGTTGAATATTATTATCTTGTAGCGGCCTAGGATTCCGCAACTACGAGTTTCGAACACTGACTAGCACAAGCCGCAAGTGGCTAGCGTCGAGATCCTGCCGATCTCCGACGTTAAGCAATCTGCGGAATCCCGTTAGGATGGGTGGATCGGGCCAACCTAGCGAGTAGTTACAACAAGCGTCTGGGATAAGGAGACTCCGAGACGAAACGCATCCTATAAACGCATTAAACGCAATCTTCCTTCTCTCTCTCTCCCCTCTCTCTCTCAACTACCTCAATACCTTAAATCCTTCCAGCATGCATCCCGAATACCTTAAACCCTTCAATCTCTTGTCCTCCGACGTGTTCGGACACACGACGTTCTACTGCAGTCCCGAGCAAAATTAATACAATGTGAATAATTCGATATGGAGTATACAGTAGTCTTCCTCTTTCATTTAAGCTTTCGTCGCTATCTCTATCAATTCTTGGAATTGATATCTCGCACAATACAATTACTGTAAAATATCACCTGATACGAATATCATTCGGTACTAACGTTTCGCAGAATGTTAACTTAAGCGGGGACCGATGTAATTACAAAGTTTAAAGACCGTATTTCAAAAGACAAATAAATAATAATTCGACAATGCACAGCATCGTCTCGTTTTCACTTTGTCATTTTCGTCGTTCGGAACACCGAAAGAGTTGAAACATTCGAGTACAGAGGATGAAAAAAAGAGGAAAAGGAAAAACGTGAACATCGGTCTGTCACGTTTTAATCCAGCCTCGTTACACTTCCGCCGCTACAACGTATCGTAACAAAAACGTTGCACGAAATGTCTTTTCATCGATCCTTCAACAATCACAGCGAATCAGCGCATCAAGAAGCGCGCATCGTTCGACAACCGAGGACAGCGGCGTCCGATAAAAATCGAAACCGGCCGACTAATTCGAGTTTAACAACGTCCGCGATCGGCTGCAGCACAATCGAACGGTCCACTGTTTTTTCAGTCCCAGTTCGTCGATACAAATGTACCGATTTCCTCCCAGTGTTCTTCCTCTTTCTCTCTTTCCTCTCTCCCTTTTTTTTCTATATTTTCTAACAACATGAGCGCGAGCACGACGAGAATATTTCCACCGGCGAGTCCGAAAAATGACACGTTACGTCGTTTGGATCCGATTACCCCATCGACACCGCGTACCGATAAACGAGACAATAAAATCTGTAACATAAATAATCCGCGAGTCGCGCGTGACGCGAAATTTGTCGGCCCCCGCGCGCCCGGCCCCTATCAAACGAACAAATTGTTTCAACGTGAACGCATTTGTTGCAAATCGCGCGATGTCCTCTCCGCCCCCTCCCCAGCTGAAAACCTATTTTCAACCGAACGACAGCTGGTCTTTGAATGTTGCCTTAATTAATCGCCAGTTGAATGCGAAACAGTAGGCGTTTCGTGCAATCTGCGACTGCATTGAATCCTGCGGTCTTCGCCGGCGAATTTTAACGCGAAACGTCGCAGCTGCTCCCCGTAAGAATTTGTCGCTTTGCTTCATATCTTTTTCTCTTTTTCCTCCCTTTCCATTTTCCATGTACAGTATTTTTCTAGAAACTTTTACATCGGTGTGTTCTTCGAAATTTGGGCGATTCTTCCTAAAACTGAATGCTCTTTGTTGCGTTGTAAAATTCATCGCGCACGCATCGCAATGCAAAGAGCATTTCAGGTGATCTTTCCTAAAATGCGCGAATAAAATCTCGCACTCTTTATCGCACTGCAAACTTTTCTCATTCGTTGCATTTTGATTAGCTGTTAAGTAAATACGAGACGCTTTGACGGTGTAAACGTTCGGCGTTTAAATCGTCGTAAATATCACTGGTAACGAGAGTAAACGAGAAAATGGAGGCAAATAAAATTTGATTTTTTTCCGATAGCCGAGCGAGCAAAGGATCGGATTATTCGAAGGGGACGGCGGTGGATCCGTGATTCAAAATGTAAATTCAAAAAAATTTTTTTTAGATTGGCAGCAGGGTGTTCGTCGACAGAGGAGATAGCACAATTGCAAGTGCAATCGGTCTACAAATGAAAAATCTCGATTCGAATCCTCGGTCCGGCAATCCGATCAACCCATTCTTTCCCGTCCCTATATGTTACTGACAAGTCCATTAACGGATTCAGGACGAAACGAACTCCACCCTCCCGTCCCACCCTTTCTCGACCGCTTCTAATTGCTAAACATCGTTCCGTGTTTCACTCTGTCTAAGAACATTTTACTGCATACATCAATTTCATCGATACAGTCCCGTGAATCTATCACATCTGGCAAACAAGTCTTTTGTATTGCATCGTGTTTTTAGAGAAACGTTGATAGCAAATTTACACAAATAAATTTTTTCCATCGTTTCTAACTACAGCATCGAATAAAATATTTAAAAACACGGTGATTGAACCGTGGATGTTTATACATTTTTATATTTTTATCATGCGTGTTATAATTAGACTGCCGATTCTTTTAATGCAAACTTAAATTTTTTTGAGAGTGTAATTTGAAGAATAGAATCTTGGTAGAAAATTGTCGAAAGCATTGTACTTTTGATATTTTATATATCTTTGCACATTACGTGCATCATATAAATATATCTTTTTCTCCTTTCAAATAAAATGCATCTCACCATCAAATAATGATATCGACGTGATTATAGAAATAGCTGAATCAAAGAAAGTATGTTCTAAGTAAAACTGTAAAATATTCCGTATCTTGCACGAACGAATAAAAGGAGAAACTAGAAAGACCTATAAAACACGTCTCTAAAGTATTATAAAGTCCGTCTAACCTTTACTAACGAGTCCACTAGAACGCCTCGCACGAAAGCCTCGTTCTTGTCTTCATCGCTTTTCCAATTTTTCTCCTCTCTTTCTCCCGACCCCGTTACCACGACTAGCTTCTGACCACCGATTAACAATCAACCTTTGTGACTCGTCGAAAAACCGACTAGCCGGTTCTCGAGTTTCAGAAACAGGCAACGTAACTGGCCAACGATCCCGCTAATTCATATTCCCTGGTTTACCATTGCTGCTAATTTCCAGGAATTATCTTTGTTAGTCGAACCAATATCGACGAACCCAGTCGAACCCGTTGAAAGCGCCGACGAAATATTATCTCAAATATCCTCATCATCCTTTTAAAAGGATTACAATGTAATTACGATGTAAATCTATTACCTTTGCATTAGTATACGAGTCACTATACAAGTCACAAGTGACTGTGAGTTTAGATTTATCACGATGAATTTCGAAAGACGAAATATCATCTCGGACATTTATATGAAAAGAAGAATTGCTCGAATAGTTATTGCCCGTGACACGCGGAGAGATTATTTGACACTAGTTTCAAAAACAGCGTAAAAAGGATTGAAGCATACTCGTGTTTTAATTACGATTCGAGTGAACTTTCGGTGTCCTGGTTCCCGGTTGAGAAGGACGTATTTTTCAGATTTATACGTACAGATCCGGCGGTTTTATTTTAAAAATATGTGTCGGTGGATACACGCGCCGCAAGTGTAACGAAATACAGTTTCGGGAAATGGAAGAGTTTCGCGGCACGGAGCCGCAGCGGCAGTTATTGCACGGATTCTCGACGCTCAGACACCACGATTTTCGAGTATTCGCGCACGAACACACACCGCGGTCCTTCTATGGGGGCGGAGGGAGGCGCGCGCAGATTGAAAATGGACTGCAATAACCCTAAAGCCAGCCGCGACCGCGAGTTACGCGTTTTTCCGAACCCGGTTTCTCTCTTACTTTTCGCGGTTCGTTTCGAATTTCTGGCCTTTAACCGGACGCTGGCCGCGGTTTCCCCGCCGAACTTTCGTCAGCGCGCGATTTTACGAATTCCCTGTGAATTTGCCGGAATGAAAACTGCTCGAGAAGTTTATTACGAACAACAGAAAAGGGGGGAGGGAAAGGCAAGTTTCCTGCAAGTCATGTCGTAATTAGAAGCACCATGGATCTTTTCTCTATTTTAACTATATATACGTATGGATTCAATATGATGTGACGATTCAAGAATTTACGACACAAATGCTAACGAAGCTTATCGTTTACGCAACAACTTGTAAATTTCATCAAAATTAATCGTAAAATACCATAGTTTTTTAATAACTCTTGCAACATGGCGTATACTATTTTGACATATCCTTGCATCTTATTATTTTACAAAATTCAAAAGAGATTCTGAATCTCTGTCCCGCGGAATAACAGAACCTAAAACCTCGTGAAATTAAAAATTACCAAGATTCTCTCCCATAATTGTTCCTCTTATTTACGTTTTAATTTTTCCCTGGTGAAATTAAAAATTCCCAATTACAATGCACGAAACGTAACGCTACATTAGCAGATATATCGTTACACACTTAAACGAGGTATCAAGATTCTCTCCAAATTGTTTCTCTTACTTACGTTTCAATTTTTCCCTCGTGAAATTAAAAATTCTTAGTTACAGCACACGAAACACTACGTTTTAACAAAAATATCGTTGCACACTTAATTTTCCAAGTTTTACTTGCGAAATTAAAATTTGTCAATCCCAAAGTAAGAAACACTATAACACAAATATCGTTACGGAGACTTCGAAACTTGCAGTATTGTACGATTTTGTCGACGTTCAAAGATTAGAATTAAATGGTTAGGATTTCTTTTAGGATTTTTGTCGTTCTCTGAATGTTCAAGGTTCAATAAAATGGCGAAAGAAAATCGTACTGCAAGTTTTAAAGAGTCATTGTGAAGGGGAGACTTCGATCTTCAAAATCGTCGAAAGATCTAGTCTTTAAATTTCTACAGTTCTCGACAACGAAGATATCCCCTCCCTGCTTCTCCATCTGCTGCACGATGCAACAAAACACCTTTGGAAACATCTTTGGAAAAAAGAACTGCAGGTTGGTAAAACAAGGCCAACTAGATTGTTGTATGATTTTGTTTCACAAAGTTTGAACAGCTTAAAATGTCGTTAATTTTACGAATATGTACTCTTGCGCGTATGAATTTTTTTCGTTTTCTATGCGAATGTATTACGCCGTGATGAAATTTTGGCATCGTAAACCCTGTGCTGTTTTATCTCCTGTGAAACGTAACATCACGAGCGTATCTGGAGACGAAGCAGCTCCATTTCGGGCTCGAACAATCGAGCTGTTCCACCAGCCGTCCTATTTCGATCCGTGGAAGCTTATCAAAAGTTAAAAAATTTCGCTCGTTCCGTCTCGATCCAAACCAATTCGTATCAATCGAACATTCTATGCACTCGAATTTTTTGTTTGCTGTCTGCTTTCCCCTCTCGATCGACAATGTTCACGACCGACGCGCTTATATCGCGATGATCTATCCACCGTCGTATAAACCCCATCCTTAATATCGTCCCTCGGGTAAATAGTTTCCAGTTTCCTGTCGTCGTTTTCGACCGCTATCTACCATCAATTCTGAACATTCAGAAGGGTCGCAAGATAACCACGAATGCACACCACGCAGCGAACTCTGCTTGATGATTTTCTCGCTTAAACCACCGCAGGAAACTGTGCACGAGTCGAGCGTCTAGCGATTTCCAAAGAGAAATTTTGTAAACGAGATAAACGAGGAACAGCCGAAGGCGTTGCCGCCACAGGGGAAGAACGCGACAAGTCGCGCCTCACCTTCAATACTGTTGATCGACCTTCTATTACTGAGATTTTCCCATTCGGCTTTGGAATAAAATTCTCGAATATTTAAAAATTATCGATTCTCGCGAAATATTGGACGATTGGACAGTGTAATTTCGTAGATTGGAATTGTCTTCCATTTTGAGTATTCCTTTCAAGTATTTCGTCCACAGATTTCTGTTCGTAAATGCGTGAATTTTAATTTAATTCAATTACAATAATACGTATAAGATTCCACGACTTTTTAATTCTAAAATTGACTGAAAAAAATTCTTACAAGGAATATCGAAATGAAACAATCTTTAGAAAATAGTCTGATAAAGTCTGAGACGTTTTGAAGAAACACGCGACTCAAATTTGAATCACTGTACGAAACAACGTGATATGCACGAATTTGATATTTACCAGGCCACGGAGTAACAGTCGCCATTTAACAAATACGGCTCGCGGAGGGAATAATTTAGGAAGGAAATTTATTAACAAGGCAGCGCGACCAAAGTGACGCCGAAGCAAAGGGGGAAACTTGGCGAAACACCACCAGACTCCGATCCCGGCGATATTGGAATCGGCAACGGTGCCTGTCCCCGCCTTGGCGCTCGCTAAACTGCAATCTGAAAGTTATTACCTAATGACCTAATTACTCACTCCAGCGACGACATTCTGATCGCGTCGTGCCCTCATCTGGCCTCCCGTCGGTGCCATTCTTCCGCACGAACCGAGGAAACTTATTAACGAGGATGCGAGAGTAAGAGTTTCACGGGACGACGAACCGAAACAACGACGCGGCTCCCCCAGTTAGATGCCTAATCCACGACCGGATTAGAGCAGAGGCGAACGGGCCGAAGAAATATTTCCACGGAAGGTCCTTTCTTTTTCCCCGGAAAATAGAATCCGCAGGATGCAGCTGCAGCTGCCGTGGGATGAAACGAGCCGAGAGAGGCTCCGAGTGCGACGAACGTTCAAACGGAGGGAAGGGAGATGGGAGAAGCTGCGCCACGCAGTCTCGACGGGTTTAAAAGTTTAAGAAGCTGAAAGTACGTGGCCACGGCGTAAATGGAAAGACACAAATGTATCCTGGGAGCCGGTAAACAGCCGTGTGGCTCGCAGTCTAGCCCGCGGTTCAATATAAATGTAAATTGGAACAGATTCGAGTACGGCGTGGAACACCGGTTCCAGCGGCCTTTCTCAAACTCTCTTATCGCTGTCTGGACCGGTCCACACGGTCCTGAAATCGGCGCGTGGAAAAGTTTTTTCACATCGAGACGAATTAGACTGTGCGAATTATGTGGCATAGTTGCATGTTAGAAAAGATAATATGCAGTTTCTTAGAAAAATATGCAAACGTTTTATGGGTGTATTGGCTGAGTGGTGTATTCGAAATATTTTGGAATTGTATCGAAATTTGGTTGTCATTTGCATCAATTGAATTTTTCTCACAGCAACGAGGAAAGCAATTCGCTTCTCTGTGTAGTTGCTTCGTCATCGATGCGTTCCACCGCAGTTGAAGAAACACCCCGCTGTTGTAATATGTATGCAGTTCGATAACACCCGGGCAAATTTAATTCCACCGTCGAAACGAAACAGCGAATTTACAATTGAGATTTAATAACACTCGAGAAAACAGCCCGGGGTGGAATTGTTAATACCCGAGGAGAGAGCCAAATAACACCAGCCCAAGCTAGTTAACTTAAACGATCCTGTTTTCTTTCCACCGCGCGCACCGTTTCCCCATTTCCTTCTTAGCTCCTTATTAGCTCCAAACCCCCTGAATCCAAACCCCCATATCTCAGCAACGATCCTTCCGCGCCAAAGAAACCAGAAGGAAGGAAATAAGAAAAGAGAAAGCGAGGAGGAAAGAGTTGGCGAATGATAGAAGGAAGAAACGACGTAACAGACGAGCCGGTAGCTCGCGAGCGCACGAAACGCGGCAAGACGGTTCTCTATCAGGCTAATCTGGACACGATCAAGCGTTAATCTCGTTGCAACACGAGACAGCTCACCTTTCCCGTTACCACTGACGTCCAATCTGAAGTTGTCAGGACCCTTTTGCCCGTCGACAAGTTGACCGAGTCCCCCGGAGAGGTAGCCCGCTTCTTCCCGGCCGTCGTACGTCCTGTCGGATAGGTCAACCTCCGAGCCCCGCTTGATTCCTTGGGGCATGGAATACGACACCAGACCCTCTGCAACCAAACGGAAGAAAAGGGATACAGGATGCACAGCAGAGCAACAGTGGTATACACGCTCGTGAACTATGCATCATCGCGGCGATGAGACAGACATTTTATTCCGGTATGATACGTGATAAGATTGCGCGCGGTTGTTGGATAAAGCGCACGTCCACGAGAGACGGGCCGCCACCGCGGAAACTTTTAAAACCGCCGTGCAAGCGCGCTACGGTTGCTTGTAACGTTTCGACGTGATTCTCTCGTGAATAATTGAAGAACGAAGGTTTCTTGCTGGATGTTTCAGAAACAGAGGGCAAACTTTGCGGGGTTTTCTCTTTCGATTCTTAATTTTAACGCAGAATACAGAATCTTTTCAGAGTCCGACGGTAATTTCTACAGCCTCGTTATAACAAATTATGTGATTCAGTTATGTAAAATCACGTTTCAAAATATGTGACGTTAATTGGAATCACGAATCACTTTACTATTTTATTTTTACAGTTGCCAACAACGCGGATACTTGATAGAATTAATTTTCACTTTAACCAAAGTAGAAATAAAATTACATACTTTAGAGTTCACGTGTTTCCCAGTTAGAAATTGAAGTGACAAGTAAACTCGATCAATCGTAGTTGACATCGTCAATTTGCCTCGCAACGTGTCAATCACAGTCAGAAATGTAGAAGCAAGTAAAGACAAATAAAATATAATTTTGGTTTGATAAATCGCGGCGGGAAATAGATCGATCTACTTCGGTCGAAGTCGGTCTCGAGCGCACGTCCGATTGAAAGAAATAGACGTCAAAATAAATTTAGAACTTTCCACTTGACTCTGGGCTGAAGCTTCGAAATGTCTCACTGCTTAAACTCCTGGATTTAAATTTAAAGCCGTTTCGCCGAGCCATCGTTCAGTTAAAAAGCTTTTATTTAAGAGTTTACGCGAGGAGTCGCGCAATTTAATCCGCGCACGTCCTTATCAACGTGTTCGGGATTGACGTTTGGAGAGGAACGGGCGGCGTTCGAAATACAGAGAAATGATTTTTATTCGCGAGCTTTCACCTTCGACGCGGCGGAAACTGACAAACACGAGCGAGGGAAGAAAGCGGTACAAGTTTCCACTCTTTCGCTCGTGAAATAACCAAATGCAATTTTAATGCACACCGTCGCGCCATAACGACGAATACCGAATTTATTCCTCGTAAGAAGAAGTAGGATAAAAAGCTTGACAGTATTGACCTCTCGGTATTTTCTTGTATAATGTTCTTGAAAATGTAGCTTAAATTCAATTAAATTAAATTTAATTAAGCGTAATCTTTTCTCAAACCGCACATGATCCGATTAATATATAACAGTAATTAAATATTAACTCCGTAGGGTCTTTTTTTCGGTCAATTTAACTTTACCTTCTACGTACATGCTGCGCAATATAGTTATATCATTTCATTTACGAAACGTCGCCAAATTTGTAAAATAAAGTATTGGTAATATATATATATATATATATATACTCTATATAGTACAGTTAATACGAACTAATCTTAAAATCTTTAGTGCAAATTTGTACGAATTTATATCTAACTTGTATCTAGGCCGAACATGCTGTAGTACAAATGACAGAACACGTTCATAAATAACAATATTTAAAAAGTAAATGTAAAATTAATTCCAATGGACCGCTCCAAAATTTTCTAGAACGAGAGCGTACATGCATATGCACACGCGGAGAATAATATAGGGGGGCCGTACGCGTCGCGATTGCAGTAATTTCGACTACAATCACCGTCCGGCGTATGGAGAAATATTTTCGTTCTTGCCGTACAGTAATTGCACAGCCACCAGAGCCAGCAACCGAAATTCAATACGCGCAAGTACTCGTTTACGGCCAGGCTGTTTTTCACCGGTAACGACGCCCCAATGAAAATATCGTTCGCTTGATAATTCGCGCAACCTTTTTTTAAACGGACGCCATCCCATAGTTCAACCGCGCGAATGCGCTTCTCTCCCCGATACGAGCGTAGCTTCGGAGAACGAGCAATTCGATAATGGAGAATAAACCGTCGCCGATGTAAATATTTCTTACAGTGTCGGGCAATTACGAGCAATATCGATACGACGCGACGATACGCGGAATGGTCATAATGATTAAAATTGGAAAAGTTTTGCGAATCACTTCCAAGTCTGATCTAACCTGTGTTTTTCGATCGAGATCGTGAATTTTGGTTAATACAAAAGTCTTTTGGACATGAGACTTGTACGTGCAAATTTATGTTTTTCCTTTATTTTAGTAATTTTCGTAATTTTTAATATTAGCAATTTTTAGTAATTTTTTAACATTTAATTATAGCTTTCACTTGTAATTTTTTCTTTGATTTTATTAAAACTTTGAGTTTTGTTAGATTACATCTCTTCAACCGAGATCGTAAATTTTAATACAGTCCTCTAAATTTGAAATGAAACTGGAGTTTCGTGGAAATTTATGTTCCATTCGTGAACATCGCCGAAGAAATGAAATCTGGAGGAAAATTCAATTATCCTTCTATTAAATTCTATAGAGAGCAGTTTTGGGTTACACGGAGATGGTTTTAGTTAATGTAATCTATGGTTTTGAACGAGATTCGAGACTTGTAGATAAAAGTGGAATCGGGAGGAAAAATTTGATTTCAATTTCAAAAAGTGTGCTGCATTTATATTTGCATATTGTGGAATCATTGACATTTTCCCTCATCCAAATTTCTATCCGTTTGCATACGATTTCAATGTTTTAACATTTCACGTGCACGCAAACATTTGTTTTAAAATTCGAATTTTTTTGACGAACCCTTATTACCATCTGTAGCACGTTTTTACGTGTAACGCGTATCTCGTACGTTCATACACTTTTGGCGTAAACATCCGTAAAATTTACTTACAGGTATCGGCTTTACGCTAATCCAACCGAATACGAGAGAGGAAGTGTATTTCATTTCTATCGCGACCGTTGAAAGTAGTTTTATAGGTAAAAATCGGGTAACCCACTTCTCCGTTCAAAGCGAGTTTTTCATGCGACTATTTATTGCGTTTACCACAATGGAAAAGGGAACCGGAATTATGGTAAGCCGGAAACGACGGCCAGAGAATAGTATTAGATTTTTGAGGCATGAAAATCGACGGTGGCAGGACGCAGGAAATACGGTCGTGCGAGCACGTTTCCAACCACTAAGAAGTTCCTTTCGTCGAACCGATAAAATGGAAAGTCTGATAAAAATGCTCGACGTCGAGTGAACCGTCGCGTCGTTCTTTTCAACATTTCGCCGTGCGTGCATACGTCGTCGCGAATTAAGCAACCAGAGGCGAAAGTAATTGTGATGGATTTCACTCACCGGTCCATGGACAACCGTAGAGCTCCACTCGTATGCACACCATCCTCATGTGCGAGGTGTAAGGGATGAAACGTATTTTCGTGGCGACGATCGCTGGGTCGAAGACCTGCTCCTTCTCGGAGTACGGATTATTGTTGCCGGCTAGAAGCTGAAAAAGAAAATAACAAAAGTTCGTTCATCGTCTCTTATCGTTGAGTGCTTCTTTTCTATGTCGTTTGTTACTATACTTTAGTGTCATTTTTTTTAAATTGAAGTTATCGCTAGATTCTTTGAAACAGAAAGTAACACATGTGAATTCGAGAAATAGCATTCCGTGTGAATTTGTGAACGTTTTATGTAGAATAATAAAGTAGAAATCTAACACGGGTTCTTAAAATTCAGTGAGCCCCTGATCGACTGAAAAGAAATCTGTCGAAGTAATTATTAAATTACAAATTCGATCATCCTTGATTTATATCGATCCTAAATTTTCGTATTTATGAATTCTTTGAATAAAAAATTAGGATTCTACGTGTCTTGGATATTTAAGAAATTTTCAAAATGAAAGTAACCGAACCGTGTCATACGGCATTATCGCCGTGATGAATTTGATAGATTTATACACTTTCTAGCCAATGTATGCGCATATTAATTTGATAAGTAAATTTATTCACAAGTAATGAAATTTAAAGTGGAAGTTTGGTTATAATAAACGTACACACTATTAAATGGATGAATACATTTACAAGAACTTACTATATACTTATACAGTAAACAATATTATTTTTTGGAAGAAATAAGAATATATTTTTTCCTACGTCATTTTTTTTTTTTTTTTTTTTTTTTTGAAAAACAAGAATGTTATTATTATAATTTTGATTCATAAATATAACAGATAATTAATAACTGTGTTGTATATGTAATTGTCTGATTATACATAATTAATGCAATCAACTTTGATATTTAAGTACAATTACTTTGATCTTAACGTGCACTAAATTTTTGACCGATCGACCAAATTTCACTGTAAAATACCAACAACTAGTGAATTTTCAAAACAGAAAGTTTCCGAGAATGTTAACAGAACGGTTAAAATTGACAATAAGGGTACGACAAAGGGATTCGAATCACTGCTCCTTTCAAAGCCACTCACTGCAGCTACACTCGTACCTCAGACCACCGAACAGTCCATCGAACACCATGGCAAACAAATCGCGTGGAAAGGAAAGAAAAATTCCGTTCCTCTATCGACCGTTTCCTCCAACAGCTTCTGTCCCTTTATCGCGATCGCTTTGAGCCAACCAGACCGAACAGTCTCGCGACTCCGATCCCCGTTCCCGTGAATATCGAACGAAAAAAGAAAAGGAGGGAAATCAGGGGACTTTTAACGAACCCTCCGAGGGAACGAGGGCATGGCCAATCTCTGAAATGTTTCTCCATTATTCGAACGAAAAAGGACGAACAACGGAGCTGCTCGGAGCGAGAAACCGGGAGACGGTCTAGCCGGGTGGCAGACGGTGTGGTTTTGTTAAGCTCGCCGAAAGGACGGAGCATCGAGCTGCCGTTCGAACGTGTTCGCACAATGTCAATTCACGAATCTAACGGCTTAAGATCTTTCTCCGGTTTGGATTAGCAAACGACACAGCGTTGGATATTTCCAACTGCAGATATGTTGCACCCCAAAATTTATTCCTCGACTTTTGGTTTTATTTCGCAATTTGCGACGAATAAATGTAACTTTTCAAACTATAGGTACCAGTTCTGTCTCTGTTGAATGAAATTCATTCAATATTGGCATTAAAAAACTAACTAACCAACACTGCGTTGAATAACTTTTCCAATAATTTTCTAAAGAATAAGTTGGTTTCGTATTTTCAAATTTTTCAAGAATGAAAACATCAACTGATCTCATGTACGCGACTATTTAAAAATATTTCTCAGTATTTTTTTTTAGTCATAATATACTAAATTTTGTTCGTTGCTTACATTTTTTAATTTTATTTTCATAAATTTTTCTCTCATCTTACGCGCATAGTCTGACAAGTCATTGAAGAACACGATTGGAAGGGAAGGGAATTTATTAGCAAGACGGGGACCTCGAAATGATCTCGAAGCGGATGGAACTTGGGAAAGAGGTCTAGCCGGGTGGCAGACGGTGGTTTTGTTAAGCTCGACGACGGACGGAGCATCGAGCTGCCGATCGGACGTATTTACAACGTTCAGAACGAATCTTACGGCTAGCGAGCACCATTTTCCGGATTCGATTAGCAAACAACACCTCGACAAGCTCCTCTAAATGTAAATGCCGGCGTTAAATCTCGATGAAGGCGGTGGACGTTGCTTCGTTTTCTCTCGCCCTTTCATTCTGTCTGAGCCCTCTCCTCTTCGCTCCCTATGTACGCTCACCCTTTCCGATCGATTCCCCGGGGGTACAAGCTGCCACAACGTTGCTCCTCCAAGGATAACCGCGACCACGAGCCGAGGAATATGAACTCGTTCAGGCCGGGAATCAAAACGCCAATCGGACCGATACGATTGGTTTGCGTACTCACTACTTGATGAGAAAGTATGTGGGCATTTGCCTAATGAGACATAATTTATCAGAACGTTCGTAACTCGCGTAGTTTTTCAACTAAAAGTAACGAAATATGTTGTCCTGGCAATTCTATAAAATTGCAACGGAGAATGTATTAGAAATAAGTGGAAAATATCTCTGTTTGATTAATTGAGACAGATTTTAGGTGATTCTTTTGTTTTCATAGATCAGAAGAAATTGCGTTGTTTAACCAAACATTTTATCACAAATGTGAAACTCACAAGTTCACTCTTTGTTAGATCTACTAACGTGTACGTCGTGTACCAAAGTACACATTAATTTCGCGCTGTAAGACGTGATCCAGATAAATGCAACGAAACAAGATCAAGCGATCTTTATCCAGGCGACCGTTACACGTCGTCGTAATAATCATTTTATTCAAAATGAACAAGTGACGTATGGATAAGGGTGCACGTGTGTGTTACACGCGACTCGGATCGCGTGCAAAGAGCAAACGTGCACCCGGGTTTCGTTTGCCTTTCCGTTCGGATTAGAATATCCAGCGGGAGCCGATTTGTTATTCCATCCGAAAAATATGAACGGCTGCAATCTGACGTTCCCTGCTTGCGAAAACCAAGACTGGATTTGGATGATTGTATGTTATTTTGGAGAGATACGTATGTGCACGTGTGTGCGTATATATATGAATATTTTAATCTTATTCCACTACCATGTTCACCGCAGTGTTGATTTAGCGAGATCCCACTGGTTTCGTGTTGTTTTAAGAAGCTGAAATCGGATATTTCGGAGAGGTTCGTTTAAGTTTTCGTTTGGATATCGACGAGTCGAGTGCGGTTGCGATATTCACTGTTGTTGGAGAACGGTTGATGGTGTTTTGTCGTTGCTATAAAGCACGTAAGAAGTGGACAGAATGGTAAAAGAATGGAAGTTTCAATGAAGAGGAAAGGAAACGAGAGTGGATTTAGCGAAGGAATGTTTCGTCTTCATAAAAGCAATTGTGATGAATTGTTTTAATAAGTAAATTTGCACGAAATACTTCTTTGATAATTTCGATGGTTCTTCGAAATTAGAAACTGACTATTTATCTGTTTTTAATGGTACAGATATTACTAGATGAGGAAGAAGCTTCTGGAGAAATCGAAAAATATTGCGACTGTCGAAGAAATCGAATAAATAGAATTGGTCTTGATGTATGTTGTCGAGATCACCGTTCACGAATAACTTTTCTTATGCATTTATAAGAATATTAGCGACTTTAATGATGATCATAAATCCATTGTTCGTTATCTCTAAAGCAACTGTACATATACATACATGAAATTGTAACATATTTGTGAAGACCGAGATATTTTTGTTTGTGGGAAATGAATGATGAGAAGAAGGATGCATGGAAAGGATTTGAGGTAGTTGCGAAAGAGAGAGAAAGCGAAGGTTGCGGTTCGTCTCGGAGTCACTGCCTAGACTCATCATCAGTGGGGCTGATAGCGGTGGTGACTCCTTTACCCCAGACGCTTGTTGTTGTAATTATCCGCTAGGCTGGACTGGTCACCCATCCTAGCGGGGTTCCACACACTGCTTTACTTAACGAAGATCGGCAGGACCTCGACGCTAGGCGTGCAGCCACTTGCGGCTTGTGCTAGTCAGAGTTCGAAACTCGCAGTTGAGGAATCCTAGGCCGCTACATGTTCAACGTACTCGGAAGTTTGAAAAAAATGAACAGATACACATAAATCCTGTGTCATTTTAATCGTAAATGTAATTTATAGGTCTTACGCATCATCATCTATACAACATTATTTACCGAAAAAACGTAATGTACATGTATAAAAAATGATATAATCCAAAACTGACAGAGTATCCTTAAAGTTTTGTTACCAAACAGACGAGCATTGGAAGAGAAAACGAAATGAAACAAAAAAAAGGACAGGAATTTCGTGCAGAGACATCTATAAATTTATAAATCCTAATACTCAAGTTGCACGAACATCGATAACAGTTTTGGTTTTCGTTAAACTTGAAACGAAAAACAGTCGCGGGGTATTAAAAGCGTGTTTTTAAACGTTCGAAATAACATGCAGTCGGAACTCCGCAAACTGTGAAAACGCACGGCCAGATTTCACTTGGTTCCACTTGTTTCACCGACCACTGCACACGCTCGCGCGATATCAATGAATATTTCAAATGATGCTGCTTTCGAAAAAATTCGCCTCCGCTGGAAACTTCCTCGCCGCGCGTATATCAATAACTCGCGCCGGTATCGTGAAAAGTCGCTCGCGCGTTACACCGGATGATACGATGTCTGTCGAAAGCCGATTTTCGCCAAGATTTCTCACCGCGGATCGAACGATTCCCGAGCGACGTGTGGTGCCGGCGTCTTGGCTGATATATTAAATGGATTCGCGCCGTTTCCATGAAATGCGACGTCCCCGATTTCTCCAGTCGTCGCCGAGCGACGGGCCGAAAAATAGGCGACACACTTTCGCGTCCTTTTCGTCCGTGTAACGTTGCGCATCACGTCTGACCATGGCGTGATAAAACTACTGGCTGAATGTAGCGCTGGACGAAAGTTGCGGGAGGGGTAATAAATCAATTTTAAACTTGCTGAGGCGAGGTTGCTGCTGTCCTTGACAGTGTACGTGAATCAAAATTTGAAGAATAATTCTAGGGAGTGACATTGTTATTGAATTGTACCTTTCCAATCGCATCGTACGTATTGTATTGTATAGGGCAGCTGCTTGTCACATTTGTGGAAAGTTTCATTACTTTTAATATTTGTTGCATTATATTTAACGCTTTACTTTAAAATTTATTATACTGTTATGTATATTATTTATTGTATAATAATTATAAGAAGATAATGTGAAAGATCATTTAAAATAATATTACATTGTATGAAACAATAGATTTATACTTAGAACGTAACTATAATTAGAACATGTACTATTATTACATCGTATTGGCAGATAAATCTTATTATTAGTGCTTGTAGTGAAAGAATTGTATCTAAATAAATTTCAGCGTTGAACTTTCCAGAAATTAAATAGTTCTTTCAGTTAGAATTTTCAGTTAACGTTCTAAGAAAAATAATCAACACGAAGGTGTTCCTCCCGCTGCTACGAAACGCAACGAATGAATATTTAAGACGCTTAGGGAAGTGAAACTGAATGTCGATAACTGCAGGTTCACCGGACACGAAGTCCACGACACGAGGTCAGGATCCAATATCGAGCCACTTGGGTCGTGGAAGCCGATACCGGCGAACCCAGGGTCACGGGGATCTAATAACGACAATTCCCGTTTGAAAATAGATTCTAACGATTCCGAGATCGGTTGCGCGTGATTCTCATAGAAAATCACGCGCAAAAAGAAAATGGAACTTTATAATTTCTAACCTTTTATTAATAAAACTGAATATTTCGCTTCATTTCAAGAAGGAAATGAATTTCGATTGAAACAAATTGTTGTATTCCGTCCCTTTAAAAATCTTTGCAAAGACACGACTAATTATTATTTCCTACATCTTCAAACACATTTAAGAAATACAATACTTCTCGAGATAAGAGAATCGAATGTTTGTGTTCAAGACAATTTTTAACAATTTGCTACTACTAGTAACAATAAGAAAAGAATAAAGATTGGAACAAATTATTCCCTGAAAGGCACAGCAACTGTTAATTGCTAATTGACATTTTTAATTTATCTTTCTCGAAACCAAAGGATCGATTATTCGTGTAACAAAACTAGATCAAAATGTAATTTTGATCGTTTAATTCACGATTCTTTTCTAAGAACGATTGAACGGTAATTAACATACATTCCTGAAGATAAGAGGACAGAATGTTCGTGCAAGACGATTATGAACGCCCGAACAGTGTCCCCCACAAAAAGGGGGTTTTAATCACGATTAAAACGCGTTATCATTTTCGTACCTCTTCAAAAGACGCCCGAAAGAGAGCACTTGAATTTTTCGTTGCTAATTAGCGCGCATCTTGGCTGCGTGAAGATCAGGGGATCAGCGTGCCGGCTCTTGTGAGCCAATCGGCCATTGAATTGGCAGCGTACGTAGCAACGTAGCCGGCTCTGACGCGGACTTAATACAGCAAAGGGGTATAGAGAGTAGGCAGCTGTAAGCGGGCTAGCGAGTTGTAAACGGCACGCAAATGGAACGCGCCCCCTTAAATCGTTGCGCGTAGACAGAAAGAGAGAGGGAGAGAGGGAGGGGGAGAGAGAGAGAGAGAGAGAGAGGCGAACGAGTGGTTATATCGGCCAGCTCGGAACGACCACGGATGCATTACAACTGCAACTGCAGCAGCGTGCGGGAATAGAAGCGAGCGTAGCTCGGCGTATACGCGATAGGAATAATTAATACAGCCATAAACAAGCGGGAAGGATAGGGTGGAAGCGAGCGAGGCCGATATCGTCCTACCGACACATAAAATTGATATCCGTGCTCGAAGGAGGGAGGATCATTCTGAAGGCAACCCATATATCCGGCGACTCAGATGGATCGCTCGCCCCCCCCCCCCTCCTCTTTCTCTCTCTCGTCATTCGAATAGGGTGGCAATTGCACCAGAGATCTCTGTATATTATACCGGTTATTTATGTGTTCGTACGCTGCGATTATGTGCGTCGCGTCGTCGCGATTCAAGGCGTCGCACTCCTGGTTCGGATTAGACGGCGTGAGCTTCAGAGACTATACTCGATAGATTTGTGTATGTCTATGGTAGAAGGAATCGTAGTGAAAATATGTACATACATAGTTGTCGATATTACATTTCATTTTTTAAAAGATAAAATTTCATTTGTAATTCCTCTCAGAAGAATTCACATTCACAGTCAGCGTTGAAAACATTGTATGATAAATTCAAATTCGTGACATTTGAATTTTACCGTGGATCTTTCGATCGTAGCAGGTTAACGACTTCACCTTTAGTCTCTAATAAAATGTTTCCTTCTTATCCTGGGATCGCATTTCTTCGTTACCGTGAAGAAATATCCCCCATGGGGAGGATTCCACGGGGAAGGTTACCCGATCGATAGAACACGCGCGTTTTCTATCAGCTCGTAACACAAGGAAACCAGGATCAGAAAAGTTTCGGCGATACGTTTACAATTTTATTAGCTACGTGTTCCTACGTAAGACAACACACAACACGCGGGCAACCTGGTATTTCCTTATTTACAGTAACTCAACCTATATACCCACCCCCCCCCTCTCTCTTCTTTACCTAATAAAATGCCTGCTACGAAACAGCCGCTACTCGGCAACTCTTTTATCCAAAATTGCTCGAGATCGAATGAAATTCCTAGACCTGGAGCCGAGATTCTGTCGCGAAGTACGTTCTTGCGGTGTTCCAAGCCAAATGTTCAAGAAACTTGATCGAGGTGCCAAGTGTTTAAATACTCTTGTCATATTTGCAAGACATATATATTGACATTAAGCATCATATAATTTGTATGATATATTCATACATTTGTCGATTAATTCAATTTTGTTTGGCTAGAGACACTTATTTCAGTCGCTCTAAGAATCCAACGTTTAAAAGCAAACTTTTTACAGTTTCAGTCATTACACAGTTTAGTTTTCATTTGGAATAATATCTTGCTGTTGTCTCGGACAATATCAGAGAATTTGAAATAGGTGTGCCTTATATATTTACAATAATATCTCTTTATTTCCTGCTATCATTTTCTCTTTCACTTCATAGTAGTTAGCTACGTGTAAAGAACTACTGACCAAACAGTCTCATTTAAAACATATTTTATGCATTAGCAGTAATTTAAAAGCGTCCAAACAGAGAGAGAAAGGTGATTCTTGTTTCTTTGTATTTCTCCCGTCTCACTTCGTACGGAGGATAAAGCACGAAGAACTTAAACGTCATATGGCGCAGCTCGAGAGAGCAAACGCTGGATTTGCCATCGGGAAAACCGACAGCCGTCTCTCCGAAACAAAGGACACCGTGGGTCCTCGTATTTTTCGGATTTCCTACCTCCGTGTTCCAGCCGAGGTACACGCAACTTGGCGAATTTTACAAATGTCCTTTATGAAGCGCGAAGCGACGTCGAAAAACGGGACTTTCTCTACCCCTCCCCTCATAATTCAAACTCCGCGGCGCTATTAATTCCGCGAAGCGGAGAAAACGGCCCGCGTTATTGCGTTTCGCGCTCGACAGTCAAAAGATCCTCTCGCCAACCGGCGATATTTCGATGTTCGCGTTCGAAATTAAACGATTCTTCGTTAGCAGATAGCCGCGGCAAACAGATCAGAAGCTTTCCCTTCGAGAAAGTAATTGCCTACACGAGGCCGGAAACGGGACGCGCCGCGTAAGCTCGTTCCGGTTTTTCGGCTCTGCGAGACGAGGCGCCAGTTATCACCTGCTCGGGTTACCTGGCTTCGACCTCCTAACCTCGTCGAGATAATGAAACCCTGCGGAAGACGTTGCTCCCGGTGGCTTTAATTCCATCGGTACACCGCCTTCCCGGCGCAATTCCAATTTGTTCCCCTCCGAACGGCTTAAACATCCTTCCCCGCCCTCCTGCGCGATAGAACGTCTCGTTCTGTAGCTGCCGAAGTGAGAGAGAAAAATAGGAGAGGGAGAAAGAGGTAAAAGGAGAAAAGAAAAAAATGTTCACAGGCTGCGAGGATATAGATTTATGGAGCTACGATGGATAATAAATTGGGTTGTACCGTTGGCTAGAAAGAGCGATACTTCCTAGGAAAGTAAACTTCTCGGGGATGTCGGTCGGAAACTGAAAGTTCGAAGAGAAATGTTATTAATTATCTTTGCCCGTTTAGAATTAATTGATGTAAATTGTATTCGTGGGTCTTATATATTAGCACGAGAAGTATGAGAAAATTGTTATTACAAATGGCTGTATAATATTCTTTGGCTTTTCAGTCTTTGGTAAAATATCGTATCAATTGTTATCTTCAATGATGACATATATTAAGAAATTCATCCATAATAAATGAGAGAGGAAATTGGAATTTTATACTATTGCCCAAAAGTATTCCGACAATTTCAAGTTACTGCAAATGATTAACAAATAATTTCAAACGAAAATGTTTAGTGGAACATTTAATCACTGATACTGTCCAAGATAATTACACATGGTTACTGCGACAAAAGACGTGACATTTTTGTGGAATAAACGCTCGCGCACGTTAATACACATTTTTATACTCAGCGCGGAAAAACTGGTTAATTTGACAATTTTCATTGCAATTTCGCGTTTAAGCGAATAATTAAATAACCAGGTGCGACGTTTAACTAGCAAAATGGCATTTCTCGGCACCTACGAAAAAGGAACGAAGCCAGTCCGGTCGGTTTCTTTAATTTCGCTCGTTCTGAAGGAAGCGTTCCGCTCTTCCTCCCCTCGGTTAATGTTCATTAACGAGCACGGTCGTTAGACTGTTGCTCAATCTAAGAGGAAAATATTCCGGAACTGCGCATTATCGTTAGCGAGATCTCGATCCCGAGGTTACCGGTGAGAAGCTTGCCTCTAATCCGCTTGCGGCTGAAATCTTTCCCCTGTTAAGGTAACGAAGAACCCGTATAATTCGAATTTGTCTTCTCCCAACGAACTCGAACCCTCTTTCTCAATGTACGTTCCTCTCCGTCTTTCCTCGGCCAACAAGTTTCGCGGACAAACAGAAGCAAAGTAAAAGAAAGGAGAAACGAATCGGCTTCTTTGCAAATTGTCCCCAATAGAGACTCTTTGTATTCTTTGTTGCACTTTGACCTTGATTCTTTGTTGCAACGTTGGAAAAATTGTCCTCTCCCTTTTAAAAAAGAAACATGTCCACTTTCTAGAGGAATAGAAATATATTTTACCCGTTAAAAAAAAAAAAAAAAAAAAAAAAAAATTCAAACTGGTACTCTACTTTGAAAATTTTAATAACTTTTTAATACATATTCTTTGCATTTCTACCTTTATAAATTTCGCACGAGTGAATATCCGCAGCCTGATGAACAGTCAAACGGAATTTTTCCCTTTTCTTCCTTCTTTTTTTTGCTTTCGTCGAGTACAGTAGTATAACCACAATATATATCCGACTCGGGAAACTATTACTCTCCACGCGACTGACACACGCTTTTGCCCCGTGTTCAATGCTAACGTACTAACAATCAATTCCCAGCCGGGGGAAGGGAGGTTAGAAAGCAAAGAGAAATTCTTTTGAGTCGCGCGGACAAAGCAGCGCCGATTTCGGGAAACCGGGAAGCCGATCGTTCGCACGAGCACCGAGGATCGCTAGTAACCAGTTGTAACTATTCGTTTACGGTGAAACGAATTTGGCCGATGCCGGCGATATTCCGAAAATCGTGCGAAACGAACCGACCCACGCGGAGGACGGCCCAAAAAGAAACAAAATCCGGTCCTATCTCTTTCCGCGCCTCGGGGCGAGAGCTCTCGTCTGGATGGAAGCACTCACCGATCGGGCCAACGCTCTGATGGAGCCGCGTGCAGAGCGAGCAGAGCCGACAGAGAGACGAAAGGAGACAGAGAAAAAGAGAGGGGACGAAGGACCAAAAAAGAAAAAAGACAGAGAAAAAAAAATGAAATGCAGGCAGAGCTGGTCGTCGGGAAAAAGCTGGTGGACAGAAGGGAAAGGGATAGAGCAAGGAAGAGAGAGAGGAAGTGTGGCCGTAGAAAATTGTTTCCAGGTCGCGCGGTAATCTGCTAATAGGGTGTCCACGTTCGGGCCGGTAATCCGTAATCCATCGATACTCGACTCGATACTCGATAGATGCACGTACCACCATCCACCGGCTTTCACCACGCGCGCGCGATAAATTATACACGCGATGTCGCGCGTTCTACCAAATAATACGTTCCTTGGGACGTTTCCTTGCGTAATTCGCGATACCAATTATACGATTCTAGTTTCGTGAACGTGTTAACGAAGAAGAAGAAGAAGAAGAAGAAACGTAATTTTGGTAATTGATTCTGATTCGCGATTCGAGGAGGCGATTCGAAAAGTGTCTGCGAATATTCTTTCACACTGCAGCGTGTAAACACTGTACGTTGACTGATATGTGTATTGAATGACAAAAATAATAATTAGAGTCTCCGTGGTGTATTTGGAAATTTTCATTAATTTACATAATACGAGTCGAACAGAGATTATTGGCACTCTTCCACCACCAACGGTTAATTCCATTTATCTCTATGAACGATCGATTTGATACGTTCGCAATTCGGCAAAGTATCAAGAGACTGTGAACATTGAGTTTTCAATAAAATACAAGGATTATATCGAGCCGTGTTAATTGATGTTTTATATACATGGAAATAATTATAATAATGCAATGTAAATAGACGTAATTTTGAACGATATCTAATCTGAATGATATTATACTAAAGAGACCTGTCGATAAAGTGTCAATCTCACTCTCACTTGCTTCAACGAAAATTAATAGTTGAAAAGACTTTGTCGTTTTTCAGTTGTACTTTAACGATGAGATAACGCGTTAAAAAAGTTAAATTGCAAAGAAAAGTGTATACAGTACAATAAGGAAGAAACACAAGTTTTTATTTGTTACATCCGCCTGTCCAAAAAGCATCTAAATCTCAAAGATTACAAATTGATCATTTTTACCACTCTGGTAATTTTAAACCTTTTACGTTACGAACGAACGGCTCTTTTTTCGGTCAAGGACCTTCGTCCCGGGAACAGGTAGGGAATTTTCACGGAACACTCGGTGCATTTGCATGTTCGAGCAGCCAGAGAGAAATTTTCTAGTTTCCCCTTGTCGCGCATTGAATTTTCTAGGGAGAGGGAGGGCGGGACGGAGCCGGGAAAGGACAGGAGAAATATCTGTCGGCTCAGTCGCCTGTAACTTTATTTTTCTCCTTAATTCCTGCGCGAAATGAAACACAGACGTGCAAGCTTTCCAACAGGATTTCCGTCCATCCATCGTCTTTGTGGACGCTCGGTTGATTTTTCAAAAATACCGCAAATTCTGTCGATGAGCACGAGTGTCGAACGTATCGAATAGCTGATTGTGAGTTAAATAGTGTCTGACCACGCACGGTCCTTAACTACTGGCCAAAGTAAAGTGGCTGCTCTGTTATTCGAAACCATTGAATTTTTCACTCGCTGCGATACGTTAAAGGATATATTAGGTATTGCGACCATTGATTTTTATATATTATATTTTATGCAATATTATTATATTACTTCATACACTATATTCATAAAAAAAAAAAACAAATTATTCGCTGGTGTCGAATTTCCCTCATATATTTCGTACAATATATTTCATATTTCATTGTTTTACTTAATTTCATGAAAGTTCCGTAGTAATTTATAATAATTTCGATTATTTTAAAGATAACGTTCAGGAAAATTTACAGGGCGAATAAAAAATGAAATAATTTATAAATTCACGTAATCGCGAATGGACGAACAGGAAATTACTACGATGTCTTTTGTAGTCTTTTACACTTCATTACTTTAACAAACGTAGTAGCAATCTTTCAATCTTTTAAAAAAAAAAACCACACACTTTTATATTGCGTAACCAGGATACGATGATTCTCTCTGATGAAAAGAGCAGAAAGGAAGGTTCATTTGTAATTAGAAAGGGCGCATAATTGCGACCAGCAGACCGCCAAGAGCTCGAGAGGGAACCCCCTTTTTGTTCCCTTCGGGTTTGTTTCAATTATATCGATCAGTTTTAACAACGCGATACTAGAAAAATTCATCCCGTCGAGAGCAAGCGTAATCAACCTCGATAACAGAGAGCGTGTTTCTTTGATTTTCTCTCATTCCCACCTTTTTTAATGCTGTCGCACTCGCGGCAATATTATCGCAAACGAACTCGCTCGGTAATGACTGCCGCGTCGTAATGACTGGTGCTCGGCCCCGGCGCCGGTAATGGCGCTCGCCGTATTGCAATTTGAATTTCGCTGAAATCAGTAGAAAAAGCAGACACGCGGAATGAATATGTTAATTGGCTTTGGGATTGGCTGTCCCTGTCGGTGATTGATTAAAATTCGATACGTGCTGCCAATCCCTCGCGACGATCGCCCGAGGGATGAAACAGCGCGGCCGGGGGAGGGTGAGGAACGACTGCGAGGGACCGGTGCTTCCGTGGGAAGTTACTTTGCGGATATAAACGAGATTGAAATTTCGATGGAAATTACCGCCCGGTATCTTGTGGACTTAAGCGGCGCGCGGTCGCCAAGTCAAACAGAAGTCGGGGACTCGTCATCCCTCACACGCCGGACGCGTGTTTTGCCGCTTTAATAAATTCTTAAAGCCATTTTCAGTTCGTGTTACACCCCCGGTTATTTGTTCTCGCTTTCTGCCGACTTGGCCCTACGGAACACTCTTTTCTTTTTTCCCCGTCAAACTCTGGAAATTTTTGAAACTCGAGAAGACCGGCAGAGAATACTTCGTTTCAAAAAATGTGGCAGAATTCACTGACTATCGGGGAGCTTCAGTACGGTCGAATAATTCGAATGGAAAATGGAAACGTTTAGAAATTTCGATATAAAAATTGAAGCTCATCAGTCTCCGGTGAAAGAGCCGAATCTTGAAAAATTGAAATTGAAATTTAAAGGGAGACGAATTAAAGAACTCGGATTCAAAGTTTTTAATTCGTCGCGAAATAAATAGGTTGGCTACAGATGAAAACAAAAATCGTAATGTGTCATCAAACATCTGACTGGCGCGTTTAAATTGAAAATCTGAAAGGACAATTAGTCGCTCAAAGACGTGCGAAAACTACAAAGAGACAACTCTGCTGCGAGTAACGTGCGAAACGTTGAATGCACGTCGCTGAGAATAGTGGTACATGTTGACTTTCACCTGCGGATTTATCGCGACACACCTCGGGGAATGTTATCATTGGGGAGCAACCGTGTCTTGTTTCACGCGCGTGGCGTTCTCCTTTTCTTCTCGAATCTCGGCTGCACGCGCGATAAATTCCGCGTATGAAAACTGCTACGCCGTGAGCGTGTTTATTCGACAGCTCTGTGTGTTCAAAATTTAAATTTCGGAATAACAATGAACGTGCAATCTTTCCGCGCTCGATTAACTTTCACTCTGCCGTTTTAAAATTCGCTGGATATTTTAACTCTTGGGGAATGGATTCATATACACGTAAATATATGGAAACACTCGTGACGGGACTTTAAATAATTTATTCTCCGCCTGTATTTAATTTACTTTGGCAGATTTAGTTTATTTCAATTTGAGTTTGCTTTAATTAATTTATATTTACAACGAATTTTTATTTTTCAGAAAATTTGCAAAGGAAATGAAACGCAAACAGAAAAATTACATCACTCGAGGAAACTTGTGTAGCGGATAACTGTACTTTAAACGGTTCAAATGCAATTTTTGCTCATCAAAGTATAAAAGCATAAAATTCCGCAGTTTATTGACAACACTTGGAAAAAATATATCGACACCTTTCCCCGGCATATTATTTTAGCACAATCTCGTTGATGTAATTGGAAAATTTTCATATTGCCAAGAGGAAGCAAATTTCTTCACGTTATCGTAATTTCCATCGGCAATTTACACGCAATACTGTGACATTTATAAGTAGATTGCGGATTTTCATGCAAAATTTCGAAAAAATATTCTATTAACTGTAAGAACACAGTGTTTCATAAAAAAAAAAAAGAGGAAACGCTGCAGTCTACTGATAAAAATTTACATCGACTGGGTGAAAAATATTTGAAACAGATAAAAAATAAAAAACAGAGATGCGAGTGACAAATATTTGATCTGGAGTATATATGTACAAGGAATATATATATATATATATATATGGAAGACGACGTTATTATTGAATGAACGAAAGGTGCACGACCATCCGAGATTTTAGGTGGACGTGCTCGAGTGTCTTTTAAGAACGACTGCTTCCACGAATAAAAAAAAAAGAAGTGAAGAGGCAGAAAGTAATCGTGAACAAACTCAAATGGTTCTTGAAAACAGTTCGGCCAATGAAAAGTCAATAAAAATTAGACTGAAAGTAAGAAGCGAAAGTCGAGAACTGATGTTCAAGAGCTTCAAGTTTCTGCATAATCGTAATTGCAATTTTATTATTAAACCTAGTTTCCGTCGTTTCGCTTAACCCTCTACTCTCGAGCCGGAGACTCGAAGACGTCGCTGATCTTCTACGTATTCCCTTTAACGATAAGGCTGCAAGTTTCGTTGATGCAAATTTGAATCGAATTAACGTAACGGATCACTCCATTTTGTTACGTTTAGCAGGAAAGCGTACGATGGATGTATTGCTCGCGAAAATATATTATGCGTGTATTTTAATAATATTTTAAAATTTTTACCAAATATGTGTAAATATCTTCCATATACATTTACAACAACTGCATACAATATATAAAAAACTGCACGACTCGTACCCCAGTACGATTCGTCTCACTGAAAGGCCCAGAAGCAACTGTTCTGACTAGGAAACGAAGACGACTCTTTTGCCATAAAATTTTATCGATATGCAAACGTTTGAATCGATACAAAACAAATTACAGACGCGATCGCTTGATACCAGACAAGGTCTACGCCACGCGCCTTCACCAATCACGTGACCTAAATCAACCAATCGCTAATTTTCGTTGCATTAGCGTTGCACTTGAAGAGGCCCGACTTTCTGTTATTATACCTATTATAATTATACTTATCTTTACAATGTTAGTAAAATTCCAATATATACATAAAAATTTCAGTAAATGAACAACTATAAATCAATAAAAAAAAAAATTGCCACGTTTTTATAGTTACACTAAAATTAACAAAAGTCTCACACGGTACAGCACGTATAAAATTTCTTCCACGTAGACGAACAGTTTCGCGAGTCATCGTGAATCAGTGAGAAGGATTCTCGAAAATGTTCCACATTTATATAAATATGTGTAAATTATATAAATTAACAAGGGCCTAGCAGACTCCACTCCGAGTCGAGGGTTCAAGCCAGCACATATTAAAATCTTATCCGCAACTCTCAACGTTCCCACAATATTTTCCAGCAGAGTTATTTAATTTTGCCGATGCTTGCCACATAATGAATGTAAGTAGAAGAACATCGCAAATGAGGCTGGTGGAGGTAGTTCCTGTTGGCGCCGGTGCGCCGACGTTAATGAAACACGTCCACAGTTGGCAATTGTCCCGCCGCAGCCGCGACAAACCAGCACCCACAACGCGAAAGAAAGAGACGCGCCATCCAGTCTGCCGTCGCGTCTCCACGTTTCGTTTCGTTTCGTTTCGTTTCCATCAGGATGCGTCTATACACCGTCTGCTCTTTCACCGACCCAGCCGTGAATTCAAATGAGAGAGCCTTCTCTTTTCGGCTTAATTCCCCAGCCTGCAGGGGTCGCCTGCAGTCATGTGTCCGCAGGTGTTCTCTCGTGCCTCTGTTTCACGGTGCACGCGCGCGAAAGGGAAAATTTCAAGGGACTTTTACAACGCGAGGAATCTCGGTCAAGACACGGGTTACGCGAACCAACTTAACAAACAGGCACGCAACGTTTGCTCGTTCCCTGAACCCTCCATTACACGCTAGTAGTTCCTCTACAGTAGGCTTACATTTTCAATCTCTATCTCTGGATGAATTTCTATTAATTTTATATTCCTGTATTGTAGTTGACGCTAGAACTACCAAGATGGTCAAAATGACCAGATATTTTATAGACGTAAAACAGGATATTTTTAATTTTTTGTAAAATATACAAATAAAAGTGTGAGAGATGCATTCCTCTGTCCTTGGTCCCAATGGCTAGGAGTATTATAAATATAATGTGTATACCCGGGACACAGCCAACATTATTTTATGGATCTGGCTCTGTCAATAATCATAAAACGGCTTACATTCCCGATGACGTGATTTAGAAGAACAGAAAGAGAAACCTGCAATGTTTAACACTCACACTCGAGTGACAAACACTCGCGTATCATAAAGTTTTTCTATTTTTTCCGACTTCAGTGTCTCCGGCGGAAACTTTATGCTTTGATCGTCGGTGGTTCTAGCTGAGAACAGTTTAGAGTTTCAAGTTGCTCGGTTTTGAAATTTTTAATTCGATTCGACGCGTCGCGAACGTCATTTGAATTTACAAAGTAAAATCAAATACCCAAAGTTTTAGTTTACCAACGTAAATTGCAATAGTCTTCTTGAAGCCCAACGGTTTGAAAGCATGCTCGAGGATTATTTAAACGCCAGTTTCGTTCGCTATGACAAGTAATTCTATTACCAATTTACTCTACGATGCGTGTAAGTAATGACAAGTAATTTCGCATTCACGCACATTCATCGCGAGACTTGTTTCAGAAACAATCTCCCGACTGGCGTCCCAACTAGCTCGCAGCTTTACGCTGTCTTTGATCTCTCCTTTCGCGTTTTCTTAATACACTCCGCGAAGACGAGGGAAATTGCGTCCGCGGTAAACCGATACACGCTGTATCTTCTTCTTTTCTTCTTTTTCTTTTTCTTTTCTTTTTTTTTTAAGGAAAAATAACGCTCGTTCGTTCAGCGGGGGTAGAAGTGAATTCGCCTCTGGCTTCCAGCACCGGTTTCTCCAAACCCTCCCCGATACCAGTTGCGACCCCGATGCTCGCGCGTGCAGGAACGCCCATTTCGAAAGGAACCACTTCGAGATATTCTCTTACCCCCTGTCTCTCTCCCATTTAATGCACATATTTCACTCAGCCGAGGTAAAAGGAAATCACACGACGCGCGGAGTTTTCTCTCGACCCTGAAGCGGAGAACCGGTTCCCTCGCTCGCGTCCGCGTTCCTCCTTGCTTCTCGCGAGAGAGCGGCGACCGCGTCAGCCGTAGAGAAATGTCTGCCGAGGGCACGGGTCACGTACAATCGGGCGATAACACTCGTCGTTTTGCTTTTTCCTCTTTCGCTTTCCGCGTCTCGTTCCTTCCCCACCGGCAAACCAGGAGCGCTCTTTCGTTCTTCCTGCTCGTATTCAAAGTACACAGGGGCAACAGGAGGCGAGGGGAGAAGGGGCGCGCGTGCACAAAGATCACATGCCGGCCAGATTGAAGCTGCAGGGTAAACGTTCGTGTTTCTCGCTTATCCTCCTCTGACTTTCGTTCCCTCTTGAACCACCACCCTCCAACCCACTTCTGTCTCTGTCCGCCTCACTGGCACGTCCCCATCTTCGCCGCTCCTTTCCCAAGCAGCCAGAGTCTATCGTCAGCGCTCCCTCCTCGTGCTTTGAGCGAATCTGCGTGAAAATAGGGAAGAAGCCCGGATGAGGGACACACGACTCGGCGTGTGTTGTGTGTACTCAAACGGGCTCGTGCGTATCGGTGTACGACGTACGTGCGCGTTCGAAGGAGACAACAAAGTGGAAGAGAAGGGGGCGAAGGAGGAGATGGAGGAGGGAGTCAACCGAGCCACGAGGAGAGAATATCAGGCAGCCTTCAGACGACACAGAGACCCGTCGAATAACGAGACACACACACGCCCGTGTGACGGTGGCTCAAGCCCCGGAGTTTCGCAAGTATTTTCGCAACGCGGTGTGCCGCTTTCCCTCTGTGCCGGCGGGTATCGAAATATCAGGCTAAATTATGGCTCTCTTTGTCGTGCATAAATAGCCCCGCTTTGCCGCGGTTGCTATCTTCGCAGCGGAGAAATTGAGGATCTGCTTATCGCGATTTCGCCCCGGTCTATTAAAACGCGGGAATTTAAGATTGCTTGTTGACGATCTGCCTCCCCCCCCCGCCGCGTTCCACTCCCGGGCATAGAGCAGTTGTTTATCGCGATTTTCCTGATCCGTTGAAAGAGGTGAATTTAAAATCGCTTACACAACGGCTCGAGCTTCTTAAACTAGAGGGACTGAGGATTTCCTCGACCCGCTAAAATATACGAAACTTTGAAATATTTCGCCGTGTCTTGTTTATTCTCTTGAAGCAGGCGAGTTGGAGATCTGTTTACTCGCGATTTGTTCGGTTGTTATTAAAATACGGAAGTTTACGGAAGCTTGTAATAATCCGTTTCTTTTCGCTAAACGGAGGAATCTGTTTATCGCGATGTGCTCGGAGAATTTCAACTTGCTTGCAATCGTCTGCTTGTTTTCTTTTCACAGAGAGAGAGAGGGGGGGGGAACGTTAAGGATCTGTTTGTTAAACGATTCAATCGATGCATTAACCAAATCGCACATTACAAAGCGATTCGTTTTATCGCGATAAAACTCCATTTATCGTTTTAATTAATCCACGATCAAGCGAACTCTTGAATCCACTTATTCAATCGCGAGCTTTTATTTTGCGAACGAAAAAAACAGCAGAAAAAGGTGGAGAAAATTGATGAACCCTTATTACGTGAACCTCAATTATACAAATTATCCGATTACAAGCTCCGTTTAATGGAGTTCCACCGCGTTGGAAATGAAAAATGAATAAAGACAAATTACTCCGTGCCAAGGAGAGCTTCGTTCTTAATTCAACGTTCGGCTTTAGCTTTACTCTCTTCCGGAGACGCAAGGCCCTCGAGAACAAAGAATAATAACACATCGAACATTTCCAGCCGCGCCAACTTCGCCGAGTACATGGTTATCAAAATTTGGTATTAAAATATCGATGAAAGGGATAGATGGAGGTTCGACGCGTATTAAATGCAATTTTTCCCCGATATTCCAGGGCGAAGTTTAACGCGTCAAACGCTGGAGAGCGTAGCGCGTTCATTTGTCGATCGGAAGGGAAACGAAACTATCGAGAAATATGAAGCGTTCCGTCCACTCATGGTCGGCAATTCGTACTCGAGCCAACGATGGTTTAATCGACACGTCCGCGCGATAAAGGAAGGCGCGGGACAAATCGAAAAAAAATGGACGCTGCCTCGTTACGATTGATTATGAGCTGGCCGCTTCAACCAACGGAATAAATGTGCTCGATTCATCGCCGTTCATCCATTAAAACTCCATTTGCCGGCACCCTGGACCGCGAACAAAAGCGATTCTTGCTCTCAGCGGTGGATTTCTTCGATTATATTGTTCCAAAGATGCTGCGTTGTACCTTTTAGTTAACTAAAATGTCGCCGATTTTTGTCATTATTTTCAATTCGTACGTATAGATAAATTTTCGCGTTAGGTTTTCTTCTTTTATTAAATAATTTAGTTTTCTAAAGTATTCTAGTGTACAGCGATTGAAGAGTAAAAATTAAAAATGGTAACAAAAATTTCATTTGTTTCATTCAAACCAATGACTGCAGACATTTAAACAAATTCATATTTCTGCGAACAAAATTCAGGTAAAGAATAGTTTTGTCTATTAATTCCAAATATTAGACGTGCTATATTTTGGATACATACTTTATGTATTTTTGCACGTGTTCAAATTCTTCACAAATACATAAAAATATACAAGTAAGATGTTTTGCAACGATACGAAAAGAATCGTGAAAATTCCCAATTTTTAGTTGAATAATTCTTTTCGAAGAAAAACTTTTTTTTTTCGCTGGCACAAACGACTGGCACAAACTCGTTGCATCTTTGAATGAAATTTTACTCGCAGCTACTAAAAAATCGCAGAGAGTGTAACGTAAGGTTCTTTTTTTTGTTTCTATTAGGCAAACCAGAGAAACGTTGAATTCTGAAGCGTTGTTTTGTAAGAACAAGCTCATTTCGCAGTATCTTTCAGTCTGAAGCGCTCGTGGCTTTCTTTAGTTTCCGGCGAATTCGTTTAGTCTTAAGGGAGCGTGTGTGTTTCTCGTGTAACACGGGCAGGGCCGAGTGAAATTTTAGTGAAAATCTAGAGAGAACGTTGAAGGAATTAACCCACGAGGTATGGTCGCGGGACTAACGAGAGAACTTGAATAATATTCTCTATAAGAAATTTCTCCGTCCGCGGAAGGAAAGCGTCGACGGTGTGATGCCGAGATGGAAATTTCGCGTGAATGTTTATTCCGAGTGACAGAGTTTCGAACGTGAACGAAGAATGTATGTAAAGAGCAGTTGAAACTAGGGTGCAGAGGAGGAGTTAGTGAAGCAAGGTTTTGGTTGAATGACCGAACGCTCCGAAACAGAATGTCTACAGAATGTCTGAGTTCAGCGAGAGAGAGAGAGAGAAAACCTGTGTTAACTTTAAGATTAAAGCTGAAAAATGCAGACGTGACTGAGAAAAGAAAAAAAATACACAGAATGTGAAATATACAAAATATTCGACTTTATTACAACGTTTGGAAGGTGAAAGTATTTTCTACGTAGATGATTGTTGCATTTAACATTGTTAAAATTATTACAGATGAATATAGAATATAGAATATATTATATAGAAAAATAGCTATGAAAATGAAAATAATTATTACAAACATTTGACGAGTTGCTGTATATTACACAGTGAGAACTTACACTCTTTTATATACGTTATGTGACCCTAGTCCTTTCATCCCACCAAATAATCGCCTGCAGATAAATCCCACGACAAATCAAACGCGTAGGTACAAGCGTCCATTCCGAAATTTCGTCACGAATTCACCGTTCGCTAATCCATAAGACACACAATTCCGAACACGTTGCGTAGCGGAAGCGGGCCGTCGTAATCGCGACTGACCACCCCGACGTACGGGCGCTCGCCAGCCGTCTCATCCATACACATACCGTCGTTATTGGTGCGTGCACACGCGCGTAATAGTAATTTAAGGCGACTGGCACGAGAAGGCGCCTGTTCCTCGTAATTTCATCGACGCCGGTAAATCGCTTTACCGGGCATGATGTATTTTGACGAGCTAATGGATATCACGCGCAGATTATCATGCTAAAGAGACGTTAATTAACACGTCGCCCCGTTGTAACGGCCGCTTACAACAGCTGACCTGGGTGCTTGTTGGGTCGGCTCGGGCTGCGGATACACGTTCGCGACAACGACGGCGACGACAAGAAAAACGGCACTCAGACCCAGGGAATCAGAGGCGATCGTTTGGACGTTTGGCAATCCGAATGGTGGACGGCCTGGGGGCCTATCGGTGGTGGGAGGAGGTTTCAGCATGGTACGAGGAGATTCTCCCCTGTTCAAAAGAATGAAATTACACGATGGTGGTGCCAACCCCTTTGTTTTCAACCCCTTCTCTCTGTCCTTTCTACAATCGGTCCTGCCTCCTCCCCTTCTTCCTCTCTTTTTTCTCCTTTTCCTTTCGTTTTTCTTCTTTTTTCAGTGGAGCCAGGCTAAAACTGTAATCCGATTTTCTTGACGAGAGCAATTATAAAGAGTGGCACTGCATTAATTCTGTCGGTACGGCTGCCTCTCGCCGCAAAATTGCTTTATAATTGGTCGTTCGTATAAAAATTTGTCGGACGCGATCCTCGTCCGCGGTGAATGAGAAAAGAGATCCAGTTTGATAGTAACGAGCTTTGACTGACAATGGTTGACAAATGTCCACGTAGAGAAGGGGTAATTCGGCTCGAGAGTTCAACAGCACTGGTATTAGAAGTTAGTCTTCGATATTAATTCTCGAGAAAGTTACAAAAGCAAAAATAACGTTGTATTGTAGATACGTCTCTAATCTACATCGGTTTCGTATTCTATTTCTTGAAACTGCATCTACAAGTATTATTATTATTCCACAAGTTATGTCTCAATTCGGTAAAATACATATTGCAAAAATGTCGATACGTATTAAACATTTCAAACAAGACTGCTTGACTACGTTACAAGTTCCTGACACACTTACGATTAACGTAATTTCTTGGTAAAGATTGTGAAAAATCAGCGCTCGTTTGGTAATATCTTTAATCACACCTAAAAAAGTTAGTCAAGGAGCATTAAACAAATTTTAAGTAATAGCGCTTATAAAGTTTCAGCGTAGTTTCAAAGTTGACCTGAATAATTTTTTTCGCAGAATAACTTCCAGATGATGCACGTATTAAAAGTTTCTGGAAGATGTCCGCGTCTGCGTGAGCGGCCGAGAAGCGCCTGACTATAGACGGTTCGTTACTACTTGCGCGCCTTTTTTACTCTTCTATTCAATGCAAACGCGTGCTTGTTTCTTTTTATATCAGGTTGATGCGCGTGAAACGTTGCTTCTTCGAATTTTAAATTCACGAATTGTCAATTGTCAATTACATTAAAAGAAAAAGAAATATGGTGATATTTACGGGAGAAATCAAACCGAAGAAATTAAAAATTAATTCTAAGTCACGGTGTTTGGCCAATAGTTTAAAAATCGTTCAAAACCGTTGTATTCAAAATCAACATACCAGTGAAATTGCACGTCGAGAAATTTCAAATGGATTCCGCGCGTTTTCTCTAACGACGGTAAAAGAGACAGTCGAGTGGTCGCGAGTTCGAGGTAGGAAGAAAATGTAGAAAAAGAAAAAAACAGAGAGAGAGAAAAGAAACGTAAAAAAGAGAGCACGGACATTTTCGAATCGATCGGCAGGCCAGCAGCCAGAAGGTGGTGTGTACGTACCTCCATGCCACGTCGATTTCTCCATCGCACCCACTTGTTGAACCCCGGTCGCCAATATTCGACGAAGTACTCTTCGGTGTACTCGACCCCGTGGCCGTTCCCGAACCTGCCCTGAGTCCTGGTCGACGTCAGTATACGCGGACTGTGCAGATTCACCTCGAGGTACTCCTTGCCCTCCTTCGTGACCATATTTTTCGGGCACCAGGCGCCGCCACCTTTGTCTTGTCTCAACCTGGACAAAAACCACGAGAATTATTACAACGTGTTTCTGTCACGGGGATATTCTTCGCTCGCGAAGAACGTGATTCAAAAAACCATATTTTTGGCGATGGATTATTTTTGAATAGAATTGGAGAATTATTTCGTTGATCTTTTCTTTGTTCGAATCACTGTTTTCGAATAACTCATTCGTCTAATATGTTTGTATTTGAAAAAAATTAATTTCGATTTACCCCTTTTCGTATTCTCGAACGAAGAGCGAGGTTCGCCGACAATCTTAAAAATGCTGTATTTTTTCACGAATCCTTCGGTAAACAGAGACACTATTGTACCTTGTTTCGTATGAATAAGCAACGAAGGTTGTATTTAACGCGCGGGAGTGTACAGCAAATTTTTCTTCCCAACAGTCAAGGGGGAGAAACATATTTCTGCAACCCCTCGGCGTTTCGATACGCGTAGAAGAATAATTAATGGCTGCTCCTGCCTCTGTCTTTCTCTATATATACATATATATTTCTTTTTTTTGGCGAACGCGATTCCCCACAGCGATCGACCGGTGTACCCGTATAAATTAATGACTCGCGGATTGATTTACGAGCGACCGTTTAACCGGAGATCCTTTTTTCTCACTATCGGTTTCAAGTTATTTATAATCGTTTATGTGTGCTGATCTGCATTTCGAGACGCGACAGCGTCAGGAGAGAGAAAAACAGTATGAAAGCGAGAAAATTGTATAACCTATTATATACAGTGTGACGTAATTATGTGGGAGTGAAAAAAAAAAAAAATTATTTATACGCGGTACAAATGTTTGGACAGTAATACAGATATTTATAATTATTTATGCGTGTCGGTGCGCATTTCGAGATAATGGCTTTCAACGGAGCGGTGTCAAGAGAGGCGGAGGACAACAGCGAGAGGGTGAGAAGGTAGACAGTGGTACAAGGTGGGAAAGCAATCGGCGTTTAATCATCGCGTACCGTTCTGACCCATTTATGTACAACGTCGACGCGGCGAACAACGACAAAGCAGCTTCGATTCCAGGCCACTTCATCGACGATGGAACGCCGTTATTATCGACGCTCAACCTTTACAGCTGCGCAGCTTCAACGGAATTAATGTGCTCGAGAAATTCTTTCTCAAGAAATACCCGGAGGAACGCGCGATTTGAACGAGTTGCGATTTCGCACTGAAACATCGGGGCATTGCGTGGCTTCTTCAAGGGTCGTGTGCCGATTTTGTAGAAGCGACGAGGTTTCGTCGAGATAGGCATTTGTCAATGATGAATACTTGACCTGAAAAGTTGAACCCGTAGAAGAGAAGAAAAGTGTTTGGATCTTACGTTGGAAGTCATCGCGCGAACAAACTGAAACTTCTACGCGAATTATGAGAGATTGAATGAATTTAAAATTATTTCAGTTATTTTTATCTTAGTTTATCTGGTTTACACGTGTGTTTCGTAAGGTACAGAATAAAAAGTAAAGGTACTTTTACAAACTGAAGTATCACACCAAGTATCACAAGCTACTACCTAGTCAGGACGCATGTCAGAGTGTATAATTATACGCAACATCGTCGTTTCATTTATCACTTTAATGAAAAACTTATCTGTAACCCGACACTCCTACAAAGTCTCATACATCATATCCAACGTCCGAAGAAACTAACTGGCAAAACATCGGGAGTATAATTCCCGATTGAACGCGACTGTTATCGGGATTTCTGGTAGCGTAACGTGAAAGCCTGTCTTCGCGCTCGAGGCAACGATTCGAAACAATTTATCTCGTTCACGTCCGAACCCGAGCCCGCTCGTAATTTCAGCGATCCGCAAGGAAGAGCATCTCCTTGCCCAACAAACAAACCCTCTCGCACGCCAAACTTCCACCGCAGAGATACCTCCTAACGTATTCCTCTTGAGAACCGCGCGGAACGTTTCCTAGACCATACAGGAATCGCAGACATTCCGTGTGAACGAGACCCATAATTTCCAGCACGAAACGAGTTTTTAATTCAGCAAAGACCCTGGAAGAAGGTGGCCCCGATCCACGAGCAGACAGCACGCGGCCGACTTTCCACGCGTGCCCCATCCTCCCGCCCCCGGGGGGCTAAAAATATCGCCACGGCCGATAACAAGATCGCCGATTGTATACGGGCGGGAGATTCTTCGCGTGATAAGAAAGTTAGCCGACGAAGTTTAATTTTAAGCTGTATTTACCCCCGCGCAACGAGTTTTCGGAATTAAGGATATTGGACGAGCGAACCACCGCATAAGCCGAGTGGCTTATTATCGCTCGCGAGGAAGTGGCGGCGGTCCGCTGTTAAACAGCCAGACCGTCGGACCTCGCCGACCGAACTTCCCGGGCCACGATACAATTTCCTTGATTTTCAAAGCTCGTTAGCGGTAATCGTCTCGAAATGAAACTCTACCCTTCTCGCCAGAGGGTGGGGGAGGGGGCAGGAGGGGGGTTGGCCAGTGCGGCCAACAACTTTTTTTTCTTCGCTTGTTTCTTTTTTTTTTTGCTTCTCCTCCTCCCGATATTGCGCAGGTTCCCTTCGTCAATTAAAATTAATGAAAGCTGACCCACCGGCTCGCCGCGGGCAGATCCTGCCTCTGACAGGCCGCGATACTTTGTTCCGATCCCGAGGCTCGACCCCGCGCTGGTAATTAATCTATTATTTCGTTGCGATCCACTGTTCTGACGAGTGGATAGTTTAGCAGCTGGCCGCTCAACCAGCGCGCTGAGTATTTCGGATTATTTCGATGATAAGGCGATTCGCGTTAGTTATCGGATGATGCGAGCGAGAATTCACGAGTCGAAGATTTTGGCAAGCGACGTGTATCCGTTCGAGTCAGAGAATTTGGATCGTTTCATTTCTTTTTCTGCAACGTTGGAAATTTCGTTAAAGTCTGCCACAGGAATACATATCAATTCAAGTCAATTCAGGCAATTTTTATTGTATCAATTATTTGATTATTTAACTTCAACGACGATTTGTAATTTCTTGACGACTGGATATTTGTAATGCGTCTTATTTAACTCTGTGCATCACATTGAAGATTTCGTTAAAATATGTTGCGTAAAATAACGGGACATACTTTGGCAAGTAGCACACGTCAGTTTAAATCAGACAATTCGAATTACTTCGAATAACGAACCAATTTGTGGATGACGGATTATTTCACTCTCTATCACGTCGAGGATTTTCTTGAAAATCTGTTGCACGAGCAGAAAGCACTCCGACAAGTAGTACGTACCAAACGAGTCAGACGATGCGACAACAATATGTAGCTTACAGTGAATATCATTTTACTAAAAATCCTAAAGAAGTTGTACTACTTTACAATACGTGTCAATATGTAAAAAGTGCAATTTGAAAATGCAAATATTCGTAAAACGTAAATTATTCAACGCACACGCTTGAACGGCGATCGATTATTTCTTCATCCCATCGACGACAAGCATCAAACTTCCATTAAACGCTTAGCCCAATTATTGTTACATCGTGTACAATCTCCACGTCTCATTTCGAAAGAAGATCATCGACACCTGATAACCATCTGATAACCATTAACAAACACCCGATACACTCGCTTATTCCCCGATTTACCATCGTCTCCTCAAACAACGAACCTTTCGGCTCATCCGGCGAAAGCGGATGGAAACTTCAAAGCAAAGAAGACCTCCATCGGCGAAAGATAACGCCGTGAGGGGAACCGAGCGGCACGCCGGCGTCCATCCGTGAGATCCGGGGCTCGATTTCCACGGCAGAAGCGCGGAATTCCCCACGAGTGGACGTTACACTTCCGGTGTATCCTATACGATCCACGTTCCGATCCAGATAGACGCTCGTGTTCATGCGCCGCACAAAGCGGCACGAGAGAGAATCTCTCCATGGAAATATTTCAGCTGGTTCGGTCGTCGAGCACTATCATACAGGCGGCATGCCCGCATGTAAACAATAGACCGGGCGAAACCCACTGAAAGCGTTTGCGGTTAATTAGGCAGCAATGCTGTTAACAATGTCCTGGCTTCGTCCCTCTCCCCCCCCCCTCCTCGCCCTCTCTCCCTCTCATCTCTTCTCAGCCCGTTTTCGTCTATCCTGTCCCACGGACCTTCAGCCAGCGAAATTCACCCCGCCGGCCAGGATTTCGTCCGAATAAAGTTATCCCACTTACACGCGCATACGACCTCTCCTTCAAACCGACCGATTCCACGATCGCCTCGAGGTCGCTAATTATCTGTCGTCGCTACGGGCTAATTACGCCAGCAAGAAAGATAATCGCGGATCGTTGCAAAATTTCGACGAGGACAGCTTCGTCTGGCCGCCGAATTTCTATTCTTCTTTCTCGACGAATTCTTTCATTTTCAATCTTTTGAAACGCGACAAGGTAGCACAGTGTCGCGCGAGTAAAGGTCGAGTAGGTTAAGGCGCTTGAGGACTAGGTTCGTAAAAGTTGGACGACGTTTTGTAAGTTTCGAGCAATGTTGTAACGATCAATTAGTGGTGTGTTCGCAAGTCACGACGAAATGATTTGCGACATTCTGCAAATTTTTGGTTGAAACGCGTTATAAAACACGATGTCCATCACAAACGGAAGCAGTCGGGAGAAATTTGATCTTGTGACGAAGAAAATGCCGAACTCGTCGCATTTTAGAAACGTGAAACACGCGAAAGAAGTTCGAAACGTACCGGTTAGAGATACGTAAGGGAATTGCCGCCTTTAATCATAAACTTTTACGGGATATCATAAGCAGCGCGCGCAAGAGCTTCATCAGACTCGAAATCTTCTCTTTGACGTTCCGAGGGCGAATGAAATTCTTTTGAGCGAAACGCTGAAGCTCCGTATGTAAAAAAAAAAAATGTGGGCCAAATTGTTCACCGTGGTACGATAGGTGAGGTGTATCTTCTTTGAAAAAGTTGTAAAGACAGCGCGTGCAATTTTTAACAATTTCTCCTTTCTCTATTTTCAATAAATTTTTACGTTGCATCAACCACCGTGGCTAGGAAAAGCATCTGCACTATCATTTAGTGGCACTTTTGTGTGACTATAAAAATTTGATAGCACGAAAATGAAATGCGAAAATTGATACGAAAATTCTTCAGGAGACTGCTTTTACATGGTTTTGCAGTTATTAGCGACGATAGTAATTTGATGTAATATCAGTATTTGATTAAAATCGTAATTCAAATTAGCGTGAATGAATTACTCAAAGGAGAATGAAAATGAAACTGCGAGTAAAGTTATATTGTAACGTATTCAGTCGAATCTATCTCGAGTAGTCAATTCCCTCCATACTTTTATGTCCCGACAGTTAATATTTTTTCGTCCGACAGTTCGTAGAATGGAAATTTCATTACGAATTTCTAGTGTCGTATATATTCCGACAAAAATTTGTTAATATCACGATTTAACCAAAGTTCTCACGTAACACTGAATGAAGGAAGATATTCAAAGTGTAACATACAAGTATCATTAATAACAATTTCGACATCTCTCCTGTAACTACGTCCTGTAACTAAGGAGTTAACGAATGTAAAAGATAAAATCAAAAATCAAACATTTCCCTGCAAATGTAATATATCGTATAATAAACATACCTAAATCGCTAAGAATTTGCCTCTCTCTTTCTCTTTGTCATGCTCAAAGTTCACCGAGTCGAGACGAGACAATTCAAAGCCTGGCAATTCAAAGTCTAACTCGCTGCTGTCTCGCCCGACGGTGTTGCGCTGTCGAGGAATCCTAATTTCTTGGAAAATAGTTATGGAGTTCGATCGTAATAGGAAGCCAATAGTCTCGAGGAAATTTACGGATAGGAGAGCAGCCCGGGCAGCCAACCGACCGAGGGAACCGGCCTTACGGCCTTACGGCGCGGCCACTCCAAAGTAGCCTGGTTGAGAAATGCGCCCGAGTGGAAGCCCAGCAGACCAGAGAGGCATTAGGCTGCCTCATCAGTCGAAAGGTGCATTAGCATTGCTAATGACCTGCGATCGTTACCGTCGCCGTCACACGCCACACCAAATACCATCATCGTCTTGCCCACCTCGAGCATCCCAGGCGCGTTTGTTATTCGAGAATGAGCTATCGCGATCGTGTCCGTAGAACTGACACCTCGGACAGTCTCCCTTTTTCTCTCTCTCGTCTTCTCCTCCTTTTTATTTAGCCAGGCGTCTACGTTGGCACGTTGGCACGTTGACGGGCCAAGGAAAGTATTTACCCATTTACCTTCAGACTTTCCACGCTAATTTCTACGAAACAGAGAGAAAGAGAATAGTGGGGTGTAATATTTGATCTAGTTGGTAGTCGTACGAATCGCGGAAAGACGGGGGTGGGTTCCATTTTCACCCGAGACACACGTGAACGTACCGTGAAAAATTAGCTTCCATTATTCAGTGTATTCCCGGACTCGAGCCACGTCCCTGATGAATCTCTCCCGCCCGGATAAAAGAATTAAACCCTTCGCGCTGTCAATTCGAAGACGACATATGCCGCATAACGAACGAGCGAATGTGCGTATAATACGTACATACGCTAATCGAGTTATAAAGTTGCCTCAATCGAGGACCGGTATCGCCTCCATAAATCAATACGATTCGGCCGGCGTGTAAGTGAAAAGAATTTACGACGCGGTCACTTTCGACGACTTAGCCACTCCCTCCTTCCCCCGTGAACACTGGGATATTCGAGCCACGTTCCCGGACCGTTCGATTTCTTTTATTATCTGCTCGCGTACGTGCGCTCCCATCGCTCGTCGCCGACGACCGGCTCTCGTTTCCGCGATTCCGCCGGAACGTTCGACCCACGTCGGAGCTAATTAAATTTTCCCGATAATACGGCAATCTCGATGACGGCAGTCAATGCCGCCCGATCCACGAGCGAACTCGTGGAACCCAATTCCAGGAGACTCGAGCGTGTGTGCGAGCGAAACCGGAAACGTTGCGCCAGACGAGAACCAACAGTCTTGCTAATTAGACGCGAAACGAGCGACTATTACACGGAAGACTAACAGCCGACCGTGTAACGCCGCGAAGTATGCGTTTTCGGCTAACAAGCTCGAAAATATCCGGAACATACGCGCAGGATTGTACAATGGTTCGTGAAAGTATTTTTTTTTTTTTTTTTTTTTTTTGGACACTTGTAAGAATCTTTTGTCTCACAGTGCGTTCGTTCTGCGACTGAAGAACCTTTTGTTTAATGTACTGTCGATGTTCCGCAATTGAAGAATCGTTTGTTAACACAAATGATTTGCGGGCGAATTGAAATCACTGCGCGCGTAATTGAGGAAATTTTCCTTCGCAAAGAAAGAGCACCTTTTCCATCGAGTCTCGCTTTCAAACTATGAAACACTCATTGTTTACTTTTGCAATTGAAAAATATCTCGCGAGTTGTAGAAGAATGGCTCGTTTTAATTGAAATCCTTCCTCCCCTCGCATTGCATCGCAAAAAAATTATACACGATGTATGTACGATTAACTATGATACAACAATTTATGCCACATTATGCAAAATCGAACATAACTGCACGATGTGATGCATTGGTGTTACATTGATATTTTCACATTTCTACGCAAAAAAAGGAAGAAAAGATAAAAAAGAATGTTCGAATGAAAAATCGTGATACCGACGATTGATAAATCTCGATGCTGTTAAACTAATTAATATCAAACGAACATCTCACAACTTTTTATGTACACTTTTCAGATTTGTTTCAAATTTTACCAACGTACATCATTATTGCAGTACTAATAAAATTTAAAAATGTTTCACACCCGCACGATAACTACACTTGTAAAAATATTTTTATACTAAAGGTACGAATACTTTCCCAGTGAGCCAAAGCAGATGAAACCGTTTCAAGAAGTAAATAACCGCCGGTAGAAAAGGAGAAAGAAGGAAGACAAGGACGAGGAAAGGAGATCGGAGCAGATTGGAGATGAAGGAGATTGGGAACGAGCGATTCGATATTGTAGAAATTTTCGAGGCAGAGAGAGAGAGGTAATTTAATCCTTTAATGGCCGTTTCCTCGATGGAAATTATAAATATCGCTTCTCTCGGATTTTCAGCTTAACAATCGGCGAATGCTAATTCGCTCTTTGTACTTCGCCGTTCGAGCAAACGTGAGGGTTAGCTTCTTGCGATTTTTATCGAACGTTTAATATCCAAACTCCCGGATATTAAATTTCCGTAATTAATTGCGATCGTGTCGGTAGGAATTTTAACAGGTATTACAACGGATTAAGAATTGCATGTGGTTAACGCTTCTGAATGTCATTGCGTAATGTAATCCTGTGATTCTGGTAATTCCTTCAGGTAATATAAACAAGAATATATTGATACAAATCCGCGGATAAAGTTCCGCGCATACATTGCAAATATAAATGTTATTTACGATCGTCGTAGTACTCTTTCATTAACCGACTCGCTAAAATTTCTGCCAATTCGTTTCGTCAGATCACACAGCCTCGTTTGTAAGCGTTAAGCCGCTTGCGGGAAAACGAGGTGATTTTGAATAATGATTGCAACATTTTTAAGAAGCATTAGCTCAAATATTAAATTAGAAAAGAAAACTTCATATCATTCGATCCTCTTCAAATCCCTCAAACAACCCTCGACTAAACATCCACCCTAAGTCGAACATCTGAACAAATCAGAAACACCCAGAACCACGATCTATTTATTTTCTACCTACGACGCCGTAATAATACCAAGCAAGTAGTTGTTCAATCCACCAGCTGATTTATCGCGTACACAACGACGCACGATCTTTAGCGAACACAGCCGAAGAAGCGCACTACCCACGTGTTGCTTCTTCCTTTCGTCTTCGCCGAGTGAACAAATAATTCGTTCCCCGAGCCAGCCCGGTGTCGAGTCCCTCTCGCGTCGAACGTTCGCTTCCGTGCAATCCCTATTGCATTATCAGCCCCCACGTCCAAGACGCATCCCCCTCCAACTTCTCCAATCTCGGCCGCGCGCACTTGTTTCGCAGGTCAACGAGTCTTCGCAGTTTGCTCGCTCGATCGGATATTTTTTCGACGGACTATCGCGAAACAAGGAGAGGGTGGGAAGGGTTGGGGACACGGATTTATAGGGGGAAGCAGGGCTATGGCGTGCCAATTGCGAAGCGAGGGAACAGGCGCGTATACAAGCGGGAGGAGGCCGCGCGTTCTTTCACGCTCGCGCGCACACCTGTCCCTCGTTGGTTGCCGGCTGCTGCTGGGCTTGCGAGGCTTGCGGGAACGGTTATCGAATATGCCGGGAATGCCGCCGCCGAATATGCCATCAGCCAAATGATCCGTGAAAATTCCGGTTGCCCCGGCGCGATTTTACGCGAGCTCGATCGAGCCTCTCTCTCTCTCTCTCTCTTTTTTCTCATTTTTTTTTATCCGCACACATGGTCACACGCGCGCGCGCGCGCGTGCATGCACGAGGGGACGAGGTATAGCGTACAGATAATCGCAGAGAGACGTACACGCAGCGAGATGGAGATGGAAAAGCAGCGGCTGCTGCCTGAGCTGGAAGAACTGGCGGGGGAGGGAGGGGAGGAAAAAGCTGCAGCTATACCAGAACCGTCGATATTAAAGCTTATAGTGAATGACAGTGATGCTCGATGGAACGGCACGGATTGATTCTGCCTCCATTTCGAAGCGATCCGTGGATCTCGATACGGAGCACTTGTCAATAAATAGAACCGTTTCTTCTCATACCTCTGCTCTTCCTGCTCTTCCTCTCGTCCCTCTCTCTTTCTACCTTGCTCTTTTTGCCTTTTCTTTTTTTCGTTCCGTGCTCTTTTAGCAAATCGTCTTAAAATTTCGCTAGGCGTCAATCACCGGGAATCCGTGACATCCGGCCAGACTTACCGAAGCTTTGAGCTATCGGGGAAACGAAACTCGTGGAACAACGTCGTTGTTTCTACCTCGCGAACAGATTCTTGAATTTTACATTACTTGTTAATTTAATTTATTTGCCAAGTTCCACGGCTTGTCCAACTAGGATTTCAGATACGAACAAATTCCAGAATTTCAACACAATTCCTTATGCAGGTCGCTTTCATCGGATTACTCAGAATTTTATGCATTTGGATGTTTCGCTGAATGCAACTAAACGACTAATGGAAACTAATGGAAAAACTTTTACTCGCTAAATATTGGATATTTCGTGTAATTTCTATGGAATCTACACGCACGCGCTCTCTACCTTTCAATTCAATTCCCCACGAAACATTCGCGGGGGTCGCTCCGATTTACGCCGGGCTTATCTTACACGAGAACTCGTTTCGGAATTAGACCCTGCTCCAGAATCTATTAGGGGGAAATGGCGCGATTTTTCTGCCAGTCACGACCCTCCCCCCCTGGTCTTTCAAGCTTCCAGGCGACGTCAGCCTGCGAGGATCGCTCAGACGGCGGAGCATCAGCCGCCAACCACGACGGTCCAAGTCGGTTCGAGTCGGTTCTTTTTCAAAGTCCACGGTTAAACGCGATAAACCGGATGAAAAAGCGACGACTTATACATTTATAATGCCGTATCGGCTTATCGCGCGCATACTTGGCGCCGGTTGCTGATGGGTGGACGGGGGAGAAGCCGGGAACACATCCGGCTCGATCCCCCACCGAGACAGCCTCCACAAGTCAAACTCAATCTGCGAATGAGACCATCCGATTTTCGTCGCCCCGACGCCGCGATTTCGACCCGGCGACCCCACCGCAGTCCTCGATGCGGGCCACGTACACCAACTTTCGTACACGGATGGACGCGACGTCTCGCGTATTTCGAGATGGACATGTTCGTTTGACGAGGAAATTTGTCGGACGCTCGGACGGACCCGGAACGTGCAATGTACATAGAGGCAAATTGAACGTAATCAGGAAGTAGGCTATAGGAGGGCCTTTGAATTTAAGTTATCAAGTTATTCTGCGTTATCTACCGGCACGTAGACGCATCAAGCGAACGTCTGGGAAATCGAAGTTGGCTTGATTTACAAATCAATTGATAACTTTGTTGGTGATTATTTTTTTTTTTATTGTTCCGTCAGAATGTTGGAACTGTGATATTTGAAGTCTAACAATGTGACATTTTAATTGTATAATGATTTCGTAATAGCTGAATTTCTCATCTTTCCTAGGAAAGCGCAAAGCAATAATTTCATAAAAATATCGTTGTACTTTATGAAATTTGAAGTCTTCCGCTGTCGTTGATAACATTTTAATTATGTGATAAATTCTCATCTAATATTTGAATTTCTCATCTTAGAAAAGGTACGATAGATATTTCGCAGTACACCTGTCCTTTGTCGAAGCTCCTGAAGATTTTGATGAACTGAAAACATTCAGAAATGAGAGAACGGAGTAATCGTCGCGCAATATGCGGAATACACGCATTGCACGTTGAATTTAATTTCAATATGTACGATATATATCCGATTTAGTCATTTGCACAAACGCTAAACGCGGTCAAGTTTCATCGCGGTAGTGACAAGCTTGAATTGTGCACAGCAAACAATCGTTAGCATAAGATCAACTAATCTTCCGTGGAAGAGGAAATAGCACGCAGCGCTGAGCAAACAGCGTCAAGAAACAAAATCACGTCCGGAGCAACAATTTCTCTGCGTCTGTTGCATCGCGTTTAACCCATTCCATGAAACATTCAACCTCCGCTCGATGTGATGTTATTTTGCGTAGCTTATTAACCTCGATTCCTATTCAAATAACAGCAGGTTTATTCTTCGTTAATTATTCTTTAGTTGACACAAGTCGGGATGAAGAAATTCCGGTAATGTTGAATAATTAAAACTGTGTTCACTTTGAATCTGTCGTGGGAAAAACGGATGTTTATGTAAAAGGATTTCTCGTTCAAATAACTGAATTCAGTTAGTAAGAGGTTCTGCTCGTTCCAATAAATTGAATTTGCACAAAATCATTCTAATATATCAAGGAGGTAAATCATTCCGAGTTGTTTAAAAATTAATTACATATAAATCTAAATTATTCGTGTTTCACATAACTTATGCACAGAATATTTTATTGCATAAAAATTCAAGAAAACTGAAGAAACGATCAAGTTTAACAATAATTTGGAAATACATAGGAACTCCTATAAGTCAAACTACTCGATTTTACAATAAATTGTAATCAAGTCGATTGAAAAATAGTAAAAAATCATGTGACGATGTTATAGCTTCGAAACGTAGCTTGAGGTTTCACCATTTTAACAAACGAGGTTTTGCAATTCCCTGCCATCCAAAGGGCTATATTTCACAACTGCGAGAATTACTTTTACTGGGATCTAACCCAAATCCGTTACAGCGACAACTTGATATTTCAAATCCCCGAATCTACGAGCAGCAATTACGAGAATAAAGCGTACACGCGACGACAATCCAGCGCGATAATGAAAACGTCCATACGAATAGGAACAATGAGAGACGAGACGGTTGACCGCGGCCAGGACGTTGGTAATTTATCGCCGGCCGATTTAAATAAATTTTAAGGGAACTTTTCACACCTGCTACGCCGCTGAATAATCGCTGTTTAATCGATGCTTCGAGTGCTCCAGTTCTCGAATGGCGATAGGGGGTGGGAGAGGTGGAAGGGGTGGAGCGGCAAAACAAAGGGGACCGACGTATCCGCGGAAATGCGAAAACTTTTCGGCAAAAGCTCTGCGCGAAATCGCCGCGGAACGATGAAAACTGCGTGGCCGAGCATGTTTCAACGTCGGACAGTCGGGGAAATATGCCGTCAACTTTATCCGACGGCTATCCTCCGCGAATATATCTCTCGTCGGCCTCGTTAAACGCGTTCTCTTCCTTCTCTTCCATTTTTTTTTTTTTTTGCTTCTTTTTGCTTTTTTCCACAGTCTGTTTCGGCACGAAATACACTGAAATTCGTCGTTAGAGACTTATGCTTCTGAATCGGACGCGATTCGACCGATATCGATTATGAAACGTCCAGCTGGCGTTCGTTGTCGAGGATTTCGTTTTCCCAGGATTTTTTTTTTTTTTTTTTTTTTTTTTTTTTTTTACGAATGAAGGTAAAGGATACGTGAAACATCGATACGTTAAAAAAAAACAGAGACAGAGGAATTAAAAAAAAAAACGAAAGAAAAATCGCAACGTTGACAATGGGCGGATTTCACGTAGAGAAAAATAAAAGACAAATTGTGTTTTTCGGCAGGCGGGATTCGTCGAAATAAAACGTTCTACGTCCATGGAGCGCCTTTATGCGTTTAAATTTGTTGGGACGAAAATCGCGACGGTCTTTGTGCTAGTTACGCGGGATCACGTGTATGCCTGTTCGACGAAACGTCCCGCCGGGACGAAAAGAAAAATCCGGTGGACGTTTGATGGGCTTAATATCGTGACTAGGTGCTCGCATTATACAACACGTTGGAAGCATTCAATAATCCGGGAAACGATGAAAGTTACGAGGTCATCTTTCGAGCATCAAGCTCAAAGTTTTCGATAACTTTGATGTCTAGTCCAGACGCGATCGATAAGTCCAAGTCGATACTTTCGTGGACGAAGGCGAAGAGTTAACGAAGAATACTGTTAATTTCATAAATATCCGGATGCTTTTGTTAATTATGATAACAATAGTAAATTGTTTCGAAACGTACAAATTAATAACTAGAAACATTTGCTACTTTTATTTAACGATATATTATAATAATTATTAGTATACAACTATACATAATTATTTAACAATGACATGTTTTTAGTTGGCTTGTTACACAGATACTAGTGCTATTCATCAGTACCAAAGTATCACTGTCCGCGTTCATATTAAAAATATTTCGATCAATTTCGAAGAACCTTGATTCATTGAGAACCAACAAAATATACATTTAATCGTCGTAATTAACGAATAGCCAATTTTTTTTTGAAATTTCACACAATTACAAAATCCGAGCAGAGGATATGACGATGAACAGTATTAAGCGAATCCTTGGAACTTTCGTTTATCGCTCCAACATCAGGAAATAGAATTTTACGAAAAGAATCGCAAGCGAAATTTTCACATTGCAGAAACAGAAGAGAAGTTAAACTTTGTTATTGCACATTGGCTCTCGAACGTCGATTCAATTGCCTCGTGATGTACCCAAGGCTAATATTACGAAGAATGAAATTGTCGCAGTGCAATTTATTCGCGATTTTTTAATGAAAGTGCATCAGGTCCGACGATAAACAACCGTTCAACCACTCTCCTTAAATCGCAGAGTATATACTCCTCGACGATAATAAATTTTCGGAAGACAATCGAGAATTTCTGACAACAAACCCTTATCGATACCGCCTTTAAGCATGCAAATACCGGCGGTACAGTGACAGCGTGCCACGGTATAGCGAACTCCATTAAGGAAAAATGAAATTCAGCCGTCTAGGGCGCATCGAATATTCCATTCGAGATTTACCAGTGTTTGCGAAGTGAAATTGCCGCGGCACAGAGCACCCTCTCTCTCCGCCGGCGCACATGCATAATGAAAGCTTCTGTAAACCAAAGCGTGGCGGGGAGGCGAGGGACAAAGTTTCGGGCTCGTCATATATCAGAAACGACAATCCGCAAAAGTCATCCCTCCCCTGTAACTCGACCGGAAACTCTTTCGTCGTACGACGCTCGTACGTCGCCGCCGCCGTCGAGATTCACGTTTCACGCGAAGGCGACAACTTGCTGCAACCACTTTAGGCAGCCACGTTGTACCGATTTCAACTTCCCGCTATCGTGCAGAGCCTAGATTCAATCCCGATGGGCAAAGTTTTCCGCGGGTGGAAAGAAGCAAGACCATGCCAGGTCGATCGACAACGACATCATACGAGGGATTCTTTGCTCTGGCGACGTCACTCTACCACCGTTCCCGAATATGGCAATGATCGCGTGAAATGAACGTCTATAACGTCGGAGGGAGAAGAAAATGTTATCAGGCACTGTGGGGAAAGTTTGCGTGGCTTGTTGTTTATGTAACGACCGACTTCGGCTGTTAAATCGGTAATTGGCAAGTTTGTTCGGCGGAAAGCTTCGTCCGTGTAGTTGATCGTTTCGATACTTTGTTACGTGCTGTTGCTTTGCGAAAATATTCGAATGCTCGGAGGAATTATTTATGTACGCGTTACATGTATTAACATTTCGACATTTTTCTAACATCGCACTGAGGTTTTTTATCGACTATTGTGTTTAAAATAACATGGAGATGTTAACAATCAGTATCCATTACATTGGTAAGTCTTAACATTCAGTAGGAATGTAGGACAGTAGTTGCATGTTCAACATGTAACTAATTCACTATTCATTTTTTATTTAATACATATTTCTAACAAATAACTTGTTAGATTTTCAGAATTAGTTTCAAATTTTACCAATCATAGTTATCGTCTGTTACGACAGTGTTAATGAAATTTGCTTCATCTATGAAAAACTGCAAAGAGTACTCCACTTTAAATATTTGATTGTATTTCTGTGTATTATATACCATACCGTATATTATATTCTATACATTCCATACAGTTTTGCATTTTTAAATTTCCCACAAATATCCTCAAGATCTCATTTCTACGTTTGACAGAAGGGAGAACCGCGTGTATCACTTTGTCTCGGAAACTTTGCGAATCCTTCGGGAACTTAATAGTAAGGGCGTAACGACAACGCTTTTACCAGCTTACGTTCGCCGGCCGTGAACGTTGACTTCGATCCAACGTTCAACAGACGTTCCAACTTCCGGAACGGGGCGAGACGAAAATCCCAATAGAATCCGGTTCGCTTTAAATCCGATTTCGCGAATCTACGATCGACGAAGGGCCCCTGGCTGAGAGAAACGCACCTCCTCCTCGCGGCGAAACACGCACGAACGAAAGACGGACGTTGGAGTCGAAGAACTCGCTGAAGCGAGGCTCGCCGTTGCGACTCGACAAGGCGAGACGCGCCACCGTCGATCGTGATTGCAAATGGAATTTCGCGTTATCGTTAACGAGAATTTCGTCTCACGGTTTCTCGCGCGGAAGCGGAATAAAGAGACGAGAGGAATGCTCGATGGTTTTCTCCTCGGTCCCGGTGAATCGGCGCCGAAGATCGAGGCGGCACGTGTACAACACGCGAGATACGCGCGAACACGAGGACGCCACATATAGTCGAGGCGATGTTCACACGCGCTGCACACACCCGGGAACACAGGAAGAGGCCAAATAGATTTTCGTTATCGGCGTCTTCGTCCGCGTCTTTCTACGCTTCGCGGCGCCGCGGAATAATGCCGAGGCTCGCAGGCAGGCGAAGGCTTCTTCATGGAAATTCGATACTTTGATATGGTTTTCTGCTCGTTACTTTTAAATCAGAAAATATCACCGGCTCGCACAAAGCGACTGTGTCATTTTTCCCTCTTCCATTTCCGCGCGCTAGTCGTCGCCGAGACTGCTCCCGCGAATCACGTTTCACGTTTGACGCGCGCGATCCTTCTGTTTCGCCTCGTTTTCCCTGTGAAAATAAAGTCACCCTCTTTCACCCTTTCTGGAATCCTGGAGAGAGAGAGAGAGTTCATCTTTTTTTTTACTTAACTCTGTGGACTTTTTCTAATAACGATGTGGCGCTAGCAGATACGCGAAGCAGATGATTTGTGGTTTGATTTACGAGACGTAGTGAGTGAAATTATTAATTAAAAAGAGAGATGGATAATTGGACGTAGAAGGAAGAGCTTGGGGGAAAAACGAAGTAGAAATTAATAGAGGTATGCGAAATTGGAGAGAAAAAGGAAATAACTTGATCCTTGTAAGTGATATTACAAATGAATTTATAAATGATCATTCTACAACTGAACCATCATCCGAGAAAAATGACTATTACATTTATTAATGTGATAGTATTAAAATATGTAGAATCCTCCCCCTTGAAATATAATATAAAAACTGCACGATTTGTACCCCGGTACGATTCGTCTGACTGAAAGGCCCAGAAGCAACTGTTTTGACTAGGAAACGAAGACGACCTTTTTGCCATAGGATTTTATTGATATGCAAACATTTGAATCGATACACGACGCCACACCTACTCGAGATCTACCCCACGAATCGTGTAATCCAAATCAACCAATCGCTAATTTTCGTTGCATTAGCGTTGCACCTGAAGAGGCCCGAGTTTCTGGATTACCATCGCTAAAATCACTTTCAGTGATAAAATAAAGAATTAAAGTGTGAATGAATACCAAATTCGTTCATTACAACTCTTTAACTCAAAATGTTGAATTAACTCGTCATTAAAAAAACTGGACAATCTTCAACTTCTGCACAGTCCGTACTAGAGTGTAATCAACGATAAGATAATTAGTACACTTATTACATCGAAAGATATGCGTTTAAAGATGAATGAATTTTTTATTTATTATACAAGACAAGTTTTACGCGTTCCAATTTAACGAAGGTTAACATTCGAAATAAATTAAAGATCAATTTATTACGATAAATAATTTCGATTTTTTTTTTTTCTTACAAAATTCCAATTTTAACCATCTTACAAATTCGTAATAGTTTATTCTGTTATTTGGTTCTAGCGTGTAACACAGTTGCAAACCACGGCTTGATGTCCAGAAATGATTTTCTCGTCGAACGCGCAAACCGAAAGTGCACAAGTTCGAGACGTGAAATTAAAACACACGTAATCGAACGTCAAACAGCAGCGCACGCCCGTTAACGAGAAAGTAATCTCAATATCCACGTCGCGTTCAATTTCATAACACGCGAAATTGTTATGGCTGCAGAACGAATGAACCGCGATTTAAAATCGGGCAAAACAGCGTGATCTCGCGTGCGTGTCTGAACCGATCGTGAAACGCGTAACAACGCGCGAAATCAATTTCTCGATTGCATTTAGCGGACGTTACATACGTTTGTAATCTTGTAACGTCCGCACGCGTTCCATATCGTTTGTACGAAAAACGAAAACCATTCATCTCATTACGATCGCTACCTTAATACGCTGATTTATATTCCGCTGGTTGTCGCGATATTTTATCTCATTATATACAATGTGATTTGTTCGATGCCGGCGTGTCGCGACATAATCTTTTGCGAACGACAGAGCAACGCGACCGATCGTGTTCGATCGTTCGAGTATTTTACAACTGGTCGGGAAAATAAATGGCCTCGCGATACTTTCCGCGTCGTGTAACGATAAAAGCAAAAAGTATAAATTTCCATCGGAAAGTTCATAATTTAAATGCTTTTCTTTAACATCGTTTAAAATAAGTGTCAACATTTCACCCACGCTTCTTTTACATTTTTCAAAATATATAATCTGTCCCATTCTTAACACTGGAACTACCAAAATGGTCAAAATGACCAATTTATAATTTTTAAAATAATCTACTGTTAAAAATTTAAACGATTTTCCCAAAATATGTAAATAAAAGCTGGTGTAAATTGTCAATTTTCAACTAATGAGGTGTCTGTGCGATCGTGCGATTTTCAGTGGTTGTAAATAGAAATTACTCCCGACAGAATTATTAATCAATAGTTGACAACTAAAACACTCAAATTTAAAATATTTCTTCGCATAATCTTGCAGTGTGCAATCAAACAAATTTTAGACAACATTGAACTCTGACGTCGTTACTAAAAATTTCGGTCCGCGAGATTCGAACGATTTTTAAAAGCGATCCGCGGTTCATTATACTTGCAAAATTTGTCCCGTGAACGTTGAATGGCCGACTTCCGTCTTTCAATCGCGCGGCGGAATTTCGGGGGAGGGAAAAAGAACGTGCGATAAAGTACCGATATTCAATAACCTGGCCAGTCGTCGTCTGCTACGTACGACAGTGACCTTAAATAAAACTAAAAGCACGTGGGCGTGCTAACGCGGTCTTTGTACGAAGTTTATGCACGGGCTGATCATAAAGTTGGTAAACCTAGGGCGGCACGTGATCGCATTTCTTCCGGCACAAACGTGAAACCCCAACCTCCTTCTTTCCCGGTCTGATTTTCAATTCTAATCCGCCGGCTGAACGAACGGACGTTCACGCGCCGACGATAAAGTTGCTCCCCCTCCCCCCGCGATGCGAATCCGGACTCGGAATCGTTAAAAATATGTAACGAAATCCAATCGTTTTTCGTTTCGTCAAAGCTCGGTTTTATATGTGTGTGTGTGTGTGTGTGTGTGTGTATCGACCGGTAGAATTTTCTATAAAGTTTCGCGCCGCGAAATCGAACTTCGTGCCGACGGTACAGCCTGTTGTCTAGCTGTACGTCAATATTTGAGGCCCGTGAAACTGGATAGGAATGTGGGCAAAGATTGTCGCATGAATATGGATCGCGTGTAGTGTCGTTCGTCTGCCTTCGCGGATTCGGACAATTTTTTATCGTACAGCGACGGTGCGAAATTCTCGGAAAAATATATTTTTTAAAAATCACGTCTCAATGTTATCTTTCTTCTAATGGAGAATGATTGATGGACAGTTGTAACTGATTGCAAGTATTACTGTAGAATATAATAAACATATTAAATAATATAATTGAATATAAATATAATCAATATATTTTACAGTAAAGTTATGGTTGCAGAGGGTGTGAATTCACTAATGATAATCACGTTCGTAAGAAAGTATAATATTTGAACAGAAGAACTTTTATGTATATATTATGCGTTTCATTTTATTAATTCTGTAACGGGAGGCAAGTAAAAATCAATCTAAAAATGTAGATACAAGTTACAAGATTTTTACTGCCAACAGTTATCTTTAGCATACAACGAGTAATTGATGACGACTGATTAAATATCAATATTAAATATTATTCGACAAACATTTTCCACGTGTTAAAGTGTTTCATACAACACACGTGACATATTTATAAAAACTTTTCATAAATTCGAATACTTTGGATGGAGATAACCAGAGAGATAAGAATTAAATCCGTAGCTTAAACACAACTTTCCCGAAACACGCAAGGAATTCCAAAGCACTTTCAATTCGTGCTCATGTTTTCCACCTCTCTACACGGACAAATAAGAAAAGAAAATTCCCCGGAAACTTTCCGCTATCGTACGTCGCGGTTAAACAGGAACACGTGGAAAATCGCAAGGCGTTCCACACGAGCCGCGGAAAAAGCGCAAACCGACTTATCGCGACCTCGCGATACCCCCGTGACCCAGTTACATCTTAACGACTGGTATGTTAATTCAACGAACGCGAAATGTCGCTGTTAAAAACGAGGCTGGATGTTATCTTAACGGTAGCTCTTTACCGCCTCTTCGGGACGAAACATTCCGACTGTCGAGTGGTTTTGTACGATTTAAAAAACGGAGAAGTGGGTCGATCAGTCAGATCGCGCAGTAGAGAGAAAAGAAAAAATCGAGAGTCAAATGGATAAAGGCTTCCCCCTTCGACAGGACGATCGAGTCAAGTGCAATTAGCCCTCGAACGAGGAGAAAATAATTATTCGCAATTATTTGCAAACAATTCCACTTGTTTTACAACCGTTGCGAGCGTCGTCGAAGGTATAACCTCGATTCCACGATTGAGGATCGTGCAATTACGATAAGAATTTCAGCGAGTTTTCGGAACGAATCAGGGATATCCGCGGATAAAGGGAAGCTGGCTCTCGTTGCGATGAAACCGATCGGCTTGGACGCAGAGAGCTAAAGAGGTTTCGCCGGGATAAACGGGCCGGTATGGCGGATGATGGCTTCCGCGGATAAAGCACTTTTAAAGATCGCCTGGTTTAATGATAACCGATTGATATCGGCCAGGTACGAAGCTTCCAACGGTTTATTTTTATGGAATATTAAGAAGGGTGACTTGGATCGTACAGATTCTGTTACGTATTAATCGCGAGCTTTTATTCTTTGCCCGGATCTCTGGATTTTGTTGGAAAAGATGCGAAAATGTACATGAGAATACATATTTATTATGGATGATTCGAGAGATGAAGTCAAGCTTTAGTTATGTTCGTGAAAATTTTAAAATCCACAAAAGCCCGCGGTTTATTCATCCGTACTGTCGGACAGCTCCATTCTAGATTCAAGTAGAATTTCTCAAAACGAGCATGAAACTGGAATTCCTCCTGGAAAGTATTCCATGCTTTGGGAATCACCTGACTCTCGCACCATTTTCGCGTCACATTAAATCACATCGATTTAAATAATAATTTGTTAGACTTAATAATCAATAGACTTGAGCAACGTATTTAAGACAAACGACGTGAATCATTGAACGAAATAATTGATTTAATTGCTTAATCATAATGGAAAGACTGTGAAAATTATATTAAAGAATGTTTAGAAATAAAATTACTTGAATTATCCAAACTATTAATTTCTACGATACTTTTGTATACTATTTCAATTACTTTATTTTATTTTTAAATGGTTAAATTATTTTATCTTTTAATAATTTCAACTATTTACTTCTAACAACTGAATCAGTGATTGAATATCCTTATATTTAGTTTTAATATTAAGTTGCGCGCGTCTTTAATTAATCTTTGTAAATTCACTGTGAGCACATTCTACAAAATGATAGCTTATCATCGTTGTCATATATGTGAAACAATATGATTATACGTCTTTAATCATCTTTTGTGAATGACGAAACTACAGAGTTGACTTCGCCGTTTACGGAAATCACCGTGCACGCTACGCTGGCAGTCGATAAATTGTCCCCCTTTCGTTCGAAAACCTCCTATTATCGTATACCATCGCAAGAAGCTCTTACAGTATAGCCATTTGGGAACGACGATAACCATACACCTCCAAAATCTCTTTTCCAAATAGCGCACACTCCGGCGGCCGACGCCGACGGTCCCCTAAATCGCGGTTCAACGACCGCGAATGGACCGGCGTTTCGAGCGGGCGAGCCGCGTTTCACACATCCTGCGCGTAAATTTCGTTTATCGAAACAATTGGCCGATCTTGGCGCTCCGAAAATCCCTGCATACGCCCCGGCCAGCCGCTCGAGACTCCCGTCCCAACTCCAACTCCTCGTGGAAAAGCCCGACCCCGGTGGTTTCACGTCGATACACGGCCGCAGTTCGCGCGCGGCTGGCCAAGATTTATGCGACCGAGCAACGTCGTCACGCGACCACCACGACGACGTTGGGGGTGGTAAGAGACCGTCGGCGAGACTGTCAGGTTCTTCCAGGCATAATATGACGTATCGAGACTTTGTCGTGCCACGCGGGACCATGCGGTACTTCCACTCGTACCTGGCGATACGAGATGTGGAAAGAAAAAAAAGAAAGAAAGAAAGAAAGAAAGAAAGAATAAAACGACACACGAGAGGAGATGAAGGGCGAAGGACGGAGGAGGGTGTAGTTGTCGGTTCATAAATCACTGAAACGAGAGAGGGACCAGCGCCAGCAGGGTTTTCGAATCGTAACAAAGTGGAAGATAGCCCCGGTTGGAAGGTCGGGAGAATATGGCCACCATTTTTCGTTGGCTTCGACCGCTGAAAGCGCACGTAACGCCGTAGGACGTTTTATGTCTGCGTGATTCCGCCTTTCCGCCCCCACCCTTCCCCCCTTTTCCCCCCGTGTCGAAGATTTTGGCCTGTCATGCTCGGCTTCCACCTCCCTTTTTCCCTTTCTGCTTCCGCTTCTCAAAGATCTCTTTCTTCCCATTCTTTCTTCCTTTTTCTATTTCCTTCAATCTCCACCTCGTCGTCCCGCTCCTCCTCTCTTTCATTGCCGTTTTTGCCGTATCTTTCTCCCACTTGGCTTCGACTCGCCTTCCGAGACTCACCCTCCGCCTTCCACCGGTGCCAGCTCTAAAACGATACGAACGGCCGGTAGCTCCGCCACGAAAACGAAGACTTTTTCCCCCCGCCGGTAGCACGTACAGATGCTCATCCACTCCCGCGAGCCATTATCGATCCTCGCTTTTTGCCAATGAAACGAGTGTCTCCGCGATGTAACACTCTTGGCTTTCTCGCGTGTCATTTAACGAGTCTGTCTGCCGTGAATTTACTCGAACGACTCGCACGTTTTTTCTCTGGAATCTGGCGCGTGGAGGACATTTCGAGGGATCTCTTTAGTTCATCTGTTTAGTGTGCGTAGATTGTCGATAATTATTTTTTACCACGCAACGAGCGTGTATCACAGATTATTCATTTTACAACGATTTAATGAAACGTAGAACCAAGAATTTTTGGACAAATAGAATAAGCGACCAGCTTAAAATAAAGATAATTTAGATTATCTCCAAGTATCAGTTTAAATTTTCTATCGATGCCCGCGAGTCGACAAAAGATCGAAAATTAAAAAAAAAAAAAAAAGAAAGAAAGAGAGAGAGAAAGCACAATGGTGGAATTAATTCCGGAGGACGACGTTTTGTCTTCGTTGACAGAGGAATTCCACTTGACGCGTTGTCGGCGAGCACGCGGGAGCCGAGTGGCCGCGATAGAACACTATAAAACGATTTACACGGTGAGTGGACGACAAATACGTTTCTTTCTCGCGCTTCCTTTCGATAAACATTTTTTTAGCCGATTACAAAACCGTCGCTTCCACGCCACCACGGACCTTTGTGCGGCAACAATACGATGGAAATGCAGTGCATATTTCACGCTGGAAAATCGAGAACGCCCGGCACAAAGCCGGATATAGGTCAGAGTTGTAACGCTCGAACGAAAACGCGACATTGTTTGTTGCGGAAGACAAAAGCCAGGTTCCCCCGCCGTGGCAGAGCGGGCTGCTGCTTAAAGTTTCACAGCCGAACCTCTCGCAAAAATTGCGCCGCTCCTTCGAGAAATTGAGCAGATTGCGTTTCGTTTATTCGCGGAATTTCTGACAAACGATCGCGCTCGCTGAATTTCCTTGTTTACGCTGGCGAACAATCCGGAGCGACGCTTTTGAACGTAAATCGCGCGCTTAAGGCGGAAACGTCGGCTGGAATTCTTTGCGAAATTCATAAACGTTTCCCTTAATTCCCGGCTGACGTTTCCTTCATTTTCCACCCAGATCCTGCCTTTGTCGTCCCATTAATTCTCAAATTGCAGCCTGCAGCCATTTGCATAACGCATCGTTGGGCTTTATTTCGACTTGTCCGAGAGGAACCGAAATTTCTGACCAATAACGTTGTCACTCTGTTAATTTTCCCCAACTTTTATCTCAAGCGTCGACTCTACATTCTTTGATTAAGTTTCATTAGTTCCGACTACTTGTATTTTTCTTAAATTTCGTCCCTTAACAACCGCGAGAACGCGAAATCCAGCACTCGTCGACAGATCTGTGCGATCAGATTGGAGCAATCATTTCTCGCGACAAAGTAACAGAACAAGAAGAGAAAGGAACAGCGCCTCGCCTATCTACTACCCATCATCGACGTAACGAAGCTACACTCTCGAAAGGGAGTTTGGTAAATTACAGAGTAATAAACCAAGGCATTCGTCTGGCAGGCGAAATCAGACGAACTCGTTCGCCATCGAAAACCCGGTTGTACCGATAAATTAACCCGGTGAATCAAAGGTGTCCCGGTTGCGGCGCGGTCTTAATACACGTACGTACATGGCTGAACCTCCTAATGAAAACGTATCTTCCATCTGTAATTATAATCGTACGTTAGCGTGGCACGTCTCGGCTTATCGCCGATCTCCGCCGAGAGATAGCACACGCGTGTATCGCGATAGACATAAACAGGGCCCGAGAGTCATCACCGAGCGTCCTCACTCACCGCGGTCGATATCTTGTCGTCTTGAATTTCAAGGGATTCTCCCGATCGCGAGATCTCGCAGCCTGGCTACGCCATTGTTCTTCTCTCTTTGGCGGCCAACGAGTACGGAAACTCAAATTGAATCTTGATTCCGGGAATTCCACGGGAAGATTAACGGGACGCCGGCGTACAATCAGAAGCGAATTAGAGCGCCGCGATTGCGGTCTAATTAGCGGCCACTGCTCGGCTAATTCGTCGTCGCACGGAATCACAGCCGTGAGAGAAGGGAAGGGGGAAGGGGGGGATGAGAATCGAAACGGGGACAAGGTGCCGAGAGAACGTCTCTTTCTCTTTCCACTTGCTTCGATTTCTATTTCTATTTCTATTTCTATTTCTTTTCTATTTCTATTCTATGTAGGGCGAGATCTTGGTAGACGGAGCGAGCAGAGTGGCAGACGAGACACGGTGGTGAAAAATTAGCCAGGCCCACGGGGCGTTGCACCCCTTTTGCTAAGAGGAGCAACGCCTCGCCCTAATACAGATTTATTGCCGCCTAAGAGCCCGAGCTGGCCGTCCTAATACAGGTATTATGCTGACGTAGGAACGAGGAATTTACACGAAATTGGAGGTAATTTGTAGGGGTCGAGTTCACCCCGCCCGGCTCCTCCTCGTCCGCCCCTGCAACACCCACACTCGTTCCCCCGATTCCATCCTCCGTTACACCGAGCCGGACTCGTGCCTGCCTCCGTGCACACTCGCAAACTCCCTCGAAACAACCGAACTATGTATCGCCGCTTTCTGCCCGTGCCCGGCTACCGAACAAGTTCACGGAGTTTATAAATTGTTTTCTGTCTTAGCTCCGCGCGATCGTGTCGAGCGGAGTTTTGCTTGACAAAGCCAAGAAGCAAGGAATACGAAACGGGTGCGAAAGATTCTGACTTGTTTCATCATTGATCACCGATTACGGAACTGTGAATAACGTATCCTATTCTGAACCACTGGAAAATATTTATAATTTATTTGTTCCTCCTTAATTTTCTTGTGTGACATTCTCTCTAGGAAGAGAGCCGATAAATGTATCATTTTGTAAAAGTAAGTCGCCATTACGACAATTGAACGTCTGTTTTATTAATTTTGTTTGCGTCTTTTAATAAAATGAAATACCTTCTAACTAGATCAATAAAAATCCCACCGTTTCTTAAAAACATTAATAATAATAGATTAATAATATCTCAGTCGATTATCAGATTAGAGATAACGTACAATATTTTCTACATTTAATAATTTGAATATTTGAAAAGAACCACCGACGTTTAAGTGTTTGAGAGTTCGATTCGATATTGGGTCATGATAGGCGCAAGTAGAGCTCGTCGCCCCTCGGCCAACGTTATTTTTAACTTCACGAAACGCATTATTAATAGACATCGATCGACGATTCTCGCGATGCGTTTCCAGCGACCCTCATAAATTGCCTCGGTTCGTAAGCGTGCCGAATCGATTTGGCTGTCAGCTGTCCGACGCCGTCGGACGAATCAAGATCGTAATATCGCTGGTAAAAACGTCAGGAAGACGATCCCTCTTTTTGACAAACGATAGACACTCGGCTTCCGAGTGTATCAAGGTTAATCTGGCCTCGCGATTTTTCTTCGAACGAGGTTACTCGCGACTTCCACAACCTGGAGAAGAATCGATTCGGAGCTACCCTTTCCTTCCTCAAACTTCCCCTCGTTTTCTTCCTGTCTCTTGCTCGTTACTTGCTTTCACACTGGCTAACGTGAAACTTTGAAAATTATTACGTTACATCGCGCGCGAACGTTATACGAAACGTTCCTTTCGACACGATTTACGTGCATTAGAAAAATTTGGATGATAGTAGAATAAAGTAAAATTTAAGATAAACTGAACAGCGACGCTGAATGTTTGAGATTTATGACTATCGACTGTTTGAAGATTTTGCTGCAACTTCTATGTACATTTTCAAAAATCGCGCCAATATAATGACAATAAATTGGAACAGCGGTACAGTAAAATAAAAATGAAATTATGGAAGTATAAGAAGTATAAATCGATCGCTTTCGTGAAAGTTCACACGCGAGCATCTTTACGCGAGCCACTGTCAGATGTAAATTGTCGAAACGTTACGCATAATCTGCATCCATTAATCTTCAATGAAGTTCAAATTCACGCCGAGGTGTTCTCTCTTTTAAATCGAAGCCGCGATTACCAACCGCGAGCGTGACTCGACATTACAATTGGCAACATTAACAATTTACGTGCCACGCTCTCGCATCCCTCGGGCTCGATATCTGATACGCGTCTCTCGATAACGGAATTTCGCAAGCCTGGTTTTCCAGGACGGTGCGCGACGTTTGAAATTTTAAATGCCGAGGCACGACAGCGGGGCGCCTCCGGCTGCCCCCGGCGATTTTCGAATCTCGCCGTTGCGTAATAAGAAACAAACGGAACAGTCGCCTCTAGTGGACTCGTTAAATACCCGGGGCCAACGAAGCCCCGCGTTGTTGAAACGTTCGCGCGCGTCACGCGATCCAGAATGCGAAGCAGAAAGAATCCCGACGCAATTACCGGCGGCTTAGCGAGCCGCGGACGTCGAATTATCGAGCTTAATCCTTCTAACGCCCGAGATTTATTTCCACCGAGTCGGAAACGAGCTGTTGCGTTCGACGTACATACTTGGCCGAGTTAAACGCTCGCGGCGACGTTGTACGCTCCAACGAGCGTATTGTTAGATATTGCGAGACCATTCCGTAAGGAACCTAACCTCTCTCTACCGCCGAGTAGTCCCCAGCGTATTTTCGATTACCACGGACTTATTGAATTATTTTTTGTATACGGCGAACCATATTTTATTTCGATGTTATACGCGAATTCACATTGTTATTTCTTGTTTTTTTTTTTTTTTTTCTAAACAAAATGCATCCAAGCACTTTACGAGCACGAGGGTTGAGAAAGGAGAAGAAAGGATGGAGGAGGAAGAGGGACAAGGGTCGAGTAAACCGATTTTTAATGTTGGTCAATGTTCCACCTGACTGCTTACTTGCTGCTCTAACTTTTGAGCAAACTCTTTCAAGTGTCTCTTTAACAGTGGAGGATTAAGAGCCGCGATACAATCGTACAACTTTCTTGGACTCGTATCTTCAACTTTTGCAACTTTCCTCGGCTTCCTTTTTCTTTGCAAATTATCAAGACCAACGAGAATCTACTTGTTTTCTTGACGAGAAAGAAAGAAGTTGAAAGATCATTTGGAAGGACTGACTAAGCTAAGATCGGAATTATTTTATTACCGTACAACTGCATTTATCCAAATACCAGTTATTAAAAAGGGAAAATCCTCGAATCCGAAAAATTGTTAGCAGAGCTCCAATTCTAATACACGAATTCTAATTATATAAATATAAATTCGTTTCGTAACGAGTATAAATGGAGTTTTATCGTAAACGTTGGTTAATTCTCGTTAAATCTCCAGCGGATAATTTTGCGTCCGCTGGCGCGAAACGGTGGCCGGATCAGATTTAATTCGATAATATACTTCTTTCCTCGCGTAGGCAAAATTTTCGTTTTATGGGATTATTTCAGCTTTCTAAGTTACTCGAGCGTATATTAATCGAGAAAAGAAACGTATTTACAAATGTTGTATTTAATTCAACGTGTACGATTTTACCCGAAAGCTCGCGGATTTATATCCCCTTCCCAACAAACTGTTAGAAACTAGAGATAAATTTTTACATTGAATACTTTGGCTTCTCAAGTTGTTGCTATGCGATCGTTTTCCTTCCACGCTGACCCAGTCACGGCCGTCAATCAGAGGATTAAAACGATCGATGAAAGTAAGTCAACCGGTACATCACCGTTTTAATAAGGAATTTGAATTTCCAACGAGAGATCCTTCGTACCAATTAATGGCGATCAAGCGGCGGCAGTTGCGCGCGTTCAACAAAGCCCGAAACTATAGCGCTAAATCAAAATGGCCGACTTAACCGTACTGCAGTCGAGCATTTCGCGATATCATTGTTCACTTACCTGGCATGTTTCGGGCCAAGACTGGGATCGTACATAGAACTGGCCGATATATCTTCATCGGGGATTTCGCCATTCTCCATGCCCAGTGCCGCGGTACATTGTCCTGAAAGGATTGGAAACGCCGTTACAGTCAGAACTCTGATCTCTGTGTATGTGAGTGTGCGTGTGTGTGTTTTGTCAGATAAATATCAGCCGCTTTAAATCGCTTCGAATCGATTGCCAAGCTGGATCGGTTCGTGCGAAAATGAAACGTGTGCAATGAACGACTAACAGGCGGCAATTTTTTAGGTAAAAAACTAGACTTGGACGAATAATCAGTCGGAAATACTCAACTCGCGTTCAATCAGTGCGTCTCGCCGGCTAATTAAAGCTTGACTGACGACAAACAAACCGTTTTCAATCGTCGTGTTGATTCTAATAGATATCGCCCGTATAATTTCACTTTGACATTTATACCGGGGGAACTTTCAATTCGTTCCGGAGACTGCCACCTTACCGCAAAACATACAGGCGGGACCCGCGTGAAAATTCCCCGGCGAAACACCTCGGGAACGAAAGTCGTCGCCCAATCGACGTATGCCGGTCAACTGCAATCGAACTTCCATTCTCGTTCTCTTGCCCGTCGTAAAAGTTTGCTCGTTGGCCGTGGTAAACAAGAAAAAGGGCGAAACAACGACGATAAAACACGACCGTAACCTGCCACAAATGTGTCGCACCATCCTAATTCTAGGTTTTACTGCTTCGTGTTGTCCTTTCCTTAATCCTCGGATACTTTCTGTGACTTTCACTCGGAGCTAGCTCGCTGTCAAAACCAGGAAACAACGAAGCAATGATGGAAAATAATCACAACGAAATTTATCGTGAAATCTACTGCTCGATATCGAGTAATTCTCACATGGCTCGTGCCGCAACTTTTATTTTTTCGGATGAGATATTATAGAATGAGGATGTAGCGGTTTCCTAAGATTCCTCAATTACGAGTTTCAAACACTGACTAGCACAAGCCGCAAGTGGCTGCGCGCCTAGCGTCGAGGTCCTGCCGATCTCCGACGTTAAGTGAAGCAATGTGCGGAACCCCGCTAGGATGGGTGATCGGCCTAGCGGGTAGTTACAACAACAAGCGTCTGGGGTAAGGAGTCGCTGCCATCAGCCCCACTGATGAGTCTAGGCAGTGACTCCGAGACGAAACGCATTCGCCAAACCTTCTTTCTCCCACTCAGTACCTCAAGGTCCATTCGTCCTTCCAACATCCATCATCACCTTAAACTCTTCAATGACAATCAAATTTATCACGAGATCTTTGTCACTGTGGATGACGTTGTTCAGACAATCGGAATTATTCAATGGTCGACGAAAAGATAAATCCTTCTTTTGCTTCCTGTTCGAATAAAAATTACGCGACATCAGCCAACAGCTGATTAGAATAAAATGGCAGTGCGCAGGAGAGACAAAGTACAACCAATTGCAGTAAATTGACGTAGCACGAGATAGCCTATGACGCACCACGTATACTCAAGCCACGACGCGGCAGTTACGTTGGAAAGTTTCAAAGCTGCAAAATGCAGCGGACCAGCGGTATTAGCTGGTATTCCGAGAGATCCACCACGCCCAACGTGATGATTTTCGCCGAGCAACGTTCGCATCGGGCTTTCATTCGTAACTGCTCCTTCAATTTCAGCGATAAAAAATAAAAGTGTTTCGTCTGCTTCCGCTGGCATCCAAACGATACGGAGTTTTTGGAATTTTTAGCTGAGTTTGTTGGTTCTTCAAATCGGAAGAACTAAAATCGGCCGAATTGATGGGAAATATTTACGTAGAAATTGTTGTTGTTCGAGAGGATGATTTAACGTTAAAAACGTTGAAGTTGCAAAATAATACAAGACGCTGGCAAGTCGCAGTTGCGCAACTCGAGTTGATATTCCACCGACTGCGATTGTCATGTGTATACACTTAGTTTCTGTACATGTTGGCGACTCGGTGTTGCTGCGTTGAAACTTCGCGCTGGCTTCTTACTTCCGCCAAATTCTACAAACTCGCTCGCATCACCGTTCTATTTTGTATGTATATTGTCTTATATATGTACAAAGTGAGAGAGAGGGAACAGACTTGGTTTTCCGACTTTGCGCGCGAATCACGGTTCCGCGTGACACTGCCGGGCGTAGTTGTTTTTACTAAAAACGTGGCGCGAGTTCTCGCTTGTTGCGTTAATGCGCTTCTGCTTCCGTGCCAAGAGAAAACTTTGGTTTTACGGCTAAAATGATCGAGTGAGAATCGATCTGAATAGTTACGAATCGTTCAGAATGCTGATCACAGTTTAAGAAACTTCTCTTGGAATTTGTAATCTCTCAATAATGAATAAATTTATGGAAATCAAATTTCGTTCGTTGACACGTGCCTTGTTATTGCGAAGTCGATCAATTTTACTTCCGAGAGGTCTCGTATATTAATGTATCATACATTTCTAAAGAATTCGAACATACATTGCACGTAATATGCAAAAATGTATGAAATATCCAAAAAAAAGGCTATTAATTATAACTCTACGTGCAAGAAATGATTTTTTATTTGGGTTCCATTTTTTAATCATGTTCATGAAAATTTAACGAAAAATGACGATTGCAATCATTCATGGATTCACTCACAGGCACGCTATGAAATCAAGAATGAAAATTCTAGATTTTGGATTTTTTGAAAAAATGCGAAAAGAATACGAAAACTCGGCGTTTTATAAAACAATCTTGAAAAAAGGAAATTATCTGACACGGCGAAAGATTGGATAGTTTGAAAAATTTGTTGAAACTTACGTATTCGTGATAGTTCCTTCTCAATTTTCAGTTTCGTTTACCATTAAAAAATTTCAATCTCGATGATCGTACGATATTGGTTCGCGAAAATCTGAAATTTCCGTACCACGGTCGGTATTTATGCATCGTGCGAATTTACTTTCAATATTCGAACACTACCGTTTCGTTCAACGTCAATAGCGTTCGATAACGATTTTCAGAAAGTAGGCGGCGCATTATACACCGGAAAATGAATAAAACAAAAAGGAGGGAATAGTAAAATCGAGAACGTTCTGCGAACAGAGCGATTAAACAGCGCCTAAGCGGGAACGCAAGTCGATATCGCAAGGCAGTTAACAGGAGTACGTGACTCATTCACCGAGCTCTGTTTAGGACAATTTCGTGGGAGATTGTTTGCAGTTCCTCACGTTCAACAATCATTCCCAAAACACAATCAGAAGGAACTCCTTTCGATGAACGCTTAACATCGGCCAGGAACAATAAACCAACAGTTCTCGCTAACGTACCCTGTTAACTTAAAATGCCCCCTCTCTGCCCCCCCCTCCCTCTCCGAACTAATAATTGCTTTTACGTTAATTTGAATTCACCTCTCTCGTCGGACCTAGTTCGTAGCCAGCTACGTAGACAAGTGCACTGACATATCGACGATTCCGTTTAAATCCCGAAACTTTTCACAAAACTTTCGACCCGGAACCACGGAATAATAACGAGTATCGTCTGATCGCGTGGTTTTTTCAAAGGGAAAACTAACTGTGCTACTCTTCGGAAAGAGAAACATGATGAAACGCTAGGTGGTTTTAGTCTAGAGTGACCCGTTCGATGAATGAACACTTAAGCTGTCGATTTGTTAAAATCACTGTTCGTAAATTGTTATTTAATCGTCTGAATGCAAACTGCTTCGTTCACTGAGGACGCAATTTTAACAATGTTTTTCACGCAGGCAAGAACAAATCTTACTCGTTAGACAGGGATCTTTAAATTGATCTGGAAGTTTGGGATCGCCTACTTTCTCTCCCCTTGCTACTCGCACGATAGAAATTGTAACTGTCGTTGTTACCCATAGTAAGACAAGTCACGCTTAAAAACTGTTAAGACGGGACAATTTTAATCGTCAAAGTCTAATAAACGATGACAACAAGACACTTGCGCGGTGAATTAACTTCTCGCGATTGTGCGACACCGTATGTCGACAGAGGGATGAAACTGCCGGCGGCGCGCACACAGACGTTGGAAACTCTAAGCACATTGGCATAATTGCTCGCTGGAATAAAACATTCGCCGTGCGCGACACGCTGGTCCATTGTTCCACCGGTTGCCGATATGCACGCCCGTCTACGCCGCGCGAGCTGCACTTTGTCGGATAGGCATGGCCTAGTTCTCTTTGCAATTCAATCCTTGGAACTGTCGCCATCCTGGGTGTCGGCGTAACTTCGATCGCGCTTCCCGGAATACCGACTACGCCTCTTTATGCAGCGTCTATTACTGAGGCAAACTGCGGCCCCCGAGATGAGCCGTGCCTTAATTATCGAACTCGCGGTAGAAAGGATCGACGAGTGCCGTGTAGCTCGCTGGATCCAACCGTAGCTCGCGCAGGTGTTCTCCCTCGGCCAAAAATTACGGCGGGAACTTTCGGCGCCTCGTGGATTCGTCGCGAGGCTCCTCGAGATTGCGGGGGGGAGGGGGGAAGAGACGGAATATATCACTCTCTGATCTGTCAGTAACACGAACTTGGAAGAAAGGGACATTTGTATTACACACGTACTTACAAACTATGTTCGTTGTTCCTACGATCAGAATTTCCTGCGAAGGTTTGCTCGGAGGAGCGTCTTGCTACGAATATTAGATGATGTACGTGCTATTCTAAGCAACTGTCATTTGCAACCGACGTGCGTCTCTGTTCGTTCTTCTAACAAGAAGAGTTGCGGGAAATAGCTCTTTGCTCTGCTGCGCTATTTTAGATGGAACAATTAGACTTTGTTGTACGGTTAGTGGACTCCATTTGCTTGGGCCTTCATTGACGTGAATATAGACACAATTCTGATTGTGAAAATATCGGGGACGGAAGTATCGATTGACGCAATAAGATTGTTACTAAGATTATTTATATATATATATATATATATAATTTATATTATACATAATATTTATCTACATGATATATTATATATTTTTCTTATCAACATTCTATTATTGTTAAAAAGATTAAAATACGCACAAAGTTTACATCAAAAACATAAATAAATATACAAATCCCGTGTGACTTACATAATGAAACGCAACTGCATCATTCATAAAAATATTTTCTATTTCTTTCTATTTCTATTTCCAGAAAATATATTCCTCTGCTTCTCTTTCTCTCACTTTCTCTCTCGATAACAATATGAAGCTTGTTTAATGATTGTTTAATGAATCTTCTTCAGTTAGAAAATCCAGCATAAAAAGATCGCTTCCATTCGGAAACAGGTAAAGATCACCGAGCACCGAAACATTCCTTCACAATTAGAATTTTGTTCGAATTGTAGAATCGAGATCTGTTAACTCGGCCAATTGTTAACCAGTGCTCGTTGCTTTTCGTTGTTCAAGCAGATTAATTAAACAAGCGGACGAAAAAATGAGCGTGTCGCAGTGAAATAAAATAAAACGATAAAAATAAATAAAATAAAATAATAAAAATAAATCGGCAACCGGTTCTGGCGTGCTATGGGAAAACGCGAATTAGTTTACAATTCGGAAGATTGCTCTTTGACGCCATTTTTCTTCGCGAGCCGCTATTGATTCGTGAATACCGAAAAATCGATTGGCGGCCAGTCTCGATTTCATTCCGTGTGAAAGGCTGTGGAATTTTATTTTTCGTCGTCTTCGATGCACATAATCCGGGTGATTCAAATAGAATGAACCGAAAAATGAAACAAAGGACTAATCGTGCGAGGACGCGTGGAATGCAATAAAAATGAGAGAAGATATACACGAAGAAGAAAACAGTTTCATCGTGAATCACGGGCGACCAAAAATTTGAATAAACATACTTCTAGTTCATCTTCAGGTACTAGAGTACATATTCCTGATATTTATAAAACATTTCAGTGCATTGTGCATAGAAAGTGGAAACATACTGGAAAACTCACAATTTTCAACGTATCTTAATTAAATTACAAAGTTTTATTAACCACCGAGACATTAAACGCAAGAATATTCTAAAATATCCGCTGTTGATGCGTTCTCTTCAGTTCATTAAAAATCTTGTTTCTGCATCTGCAGAATACGCGGAGGTAGTTTGACTATTTCGCAAAAACGTCAAGAATAAAAATGAACTAATGTAAAATTTTCAAGTAAAATCGCGCGAGTGGTTCTAATTTAATGGTCCGAAAGTTAGTTAAATGGTAATGCACGAAACGGTATAAAATACAATAGTGCGATAGAATTGTATCCAAGCTTTCGATTGGTGCTGGTGTTGTACTCTTTCCATTCGCGATAATGTTCGTGACATAAAAAACATCATTGGCAAACGATAAGCAATAAGAGACAGTAGACAGAGAGTAACGCGAGAGAATGAATCGGCACAATGCCGTCTGCGTCTGAGCAGCCATTAGATAGTATTGTTAATTCATCGTGCCGTTGACATTTCATTCGCGGCCGTACAATAGAAACCGAGCGTGTGGCCCCGTTGCGGCCCTTCCCCGTGGGGAAAACGATGAATATTAATTTTTCTGCATAATGACAGAGTTCTTCACAAATGGTCGCAGACGTAACGTGCACGTAATTCGAAGCTAGAAATTTTTGCCTGGAGTTTCGTTCCGATTTTTCGTTATTTGCTTTCACGCGTTACACCTCGTCGTCCCTCTTTCTCGTGGTTTAAAACGCAACGCGAATTAATATCAGAATTGATATCAGACGCGTCTCGCATTCGACGTTCCGAAAAAACTGCACGACTTGTGCCCCAGGCGCGATCACTCAGTAGCATGCCTACTCGAGGTCTACGCCACACCCCCTCATGAATCACGTGACCCAAATCAACCAATCGCTAATTTTCGTTGCATTAGCATTGCACTTAAAGAAGCCCCGATTTTCTGTGTTACCATCGCTAAAATCACTTTCAGTGATAAACAAACAAACAAACAAAAAAAAAAAAACAAGCTGTAACAAGCGAAAATAAGAAATGACACGAGGATTAGCAGTTAGCGAATAAACGTTGCCGGGCGTGAAAAAAACGTTGCTCGTTCCTCTTTGCAAATTCATCCCGCGAGCTCCGTAACGCGCCGGTTACACACACACACACACATACCTGTATGTTTCCCTTCAATTTGCAGGCTGAATGCCGAGAAAATATGCTAAATCAATGAAGTTTTCGCTCAGGTCGCGTCGCGTTCCAAGGATCGCATTCGGTTTACGTGTCTCGTGCACCACGCCGTGGTAATTGTATATTACTCTGGCGAGAGTGGCACCCGGTACCAGTGTGCTTGCATCCCGCCGCTCCCGATATACGCGCAGTAGAAAAATTTAAATTTTACAGCCCGACTTTCGGGAAATTCTCTCTCTCTCTCTCTCTCTCTCGTGTTTCTTCTCGTAGTTCCACCTCTCTCCCGTATCGTATCAAGGGAAAAGAAATCCGTGCAGAATCCCCGGAGGCATTGCACGTCGTGTAGCTTACCGCCCTCCCCGCTTTAACCTCGCCAAGTAGTGTGTTCCCCCCTATGTGTGTGTGTGTGTATACACGCGAGAACAAAGGGGGAGAAAAAAAATATCAGAATAATTTTTCTCTGCTTTAGCATCCGGCGATATTACTGCTGGGAAGACAACGAGAAAGACACGGAAACCAAGGTAAATTCATTTCCGTGGAATAGTCGCCGCACAAATGGAACAATATTTTTCCTTCGTTTCGTCTTTCTCTCCCTTCATCTGGCGAAATGACCCCCCATGAACCATAAGTTACACGACACCGGGTATACGTTTTCCACGACGGACCACAGGTACCCACAGAGCTGGGTGTTGACCGGGCTTCTTCTCTTCGACGACGGTCACCACATTTACTGTTGAACGATGACCGCTGAATTACAGAATCTTTTAATCTGCGCGCGATAGCAACTCTTGGTGATAGCGGCAGGAAGATAAATGAACGTTTGCATTGTGAAGAATTGCCTAGGAACCGACAATCTTAACAATTTGAATAACTTTAGAACGACAGATTTGCAGCAACTGATAATTTTAATCGGCAAACCTAGTTTTTCAAATCACGCTCGTATTATCGAGCAACTGAGAAGACGGAGATTATTATGAAAAATTTTCAAAAATATTTTTCATTTTCAAAATTCGAAAAATTTTTTAAATAAAATTTTCTTCTATGCGATACTAATTTTTATTGAAAGAACTTTTATTCAAATATCATCTTTCTGATTACCATTTCCCATGTCTCTAGTTTGAATTTATTAACGCGTACAATCCTGTTGCAACAATCACAAACACACTTAAGAAAACCGGTCTCCGTCTCGAGAATAATCAGATAATTAGACAGTCGAGGTCAAGATTCAACCAAACAACGCGATTAACGTCAATCAAAATCGTTGCAGCAAGGGGCCGGCCCATAGTATCAGAAGCAGTTTCTCAACTCATCTCGACGGAGATACCCTTTTAAAGGGAACGCGACGTCTGCCACAAGGGAACGTTTAACTCACCCAAGTCGAAGCAGCGACACCGTGGCAGGGACAGTAGGAGGAGAACGCCGATCAGAAGTCCTCGCGAAGGACCCGGATCTCGCCTGGGTTCGAGAACTGGCATACTGCTGGTGACCTGAGCCATCGGCGAGCCGGCAACCTGCTCCTCCTCATCACTAACTGTCGACGATTCTGACCGCATCGGTCATCGAGCACGTTCCTGGCATCGTGACGGCCGAAAGGTGGTGAGTGTCCTCGCCGATAACCTGCGCACAGTATAATCCCTGTTAATCCGCCAGTAAACGGAAACGTTGCTGACAGACGGTTCGACGGCCGGTACGTGGCAACGCGAGTCGACGTATCGACACCAACACGCTTCGATTTATAATCTCGAAAAAGTGCTTCGAACTCGGATTACCATAATCGCCGGACGCTTGAAGCGAAAGGCAAAGTGACGAGTGACCATCGTGAGAATTAATAGATTAACGTATCCGCTCGGCGAAACTGGCGGCTGAATTCGTCATAAGGTGGCTGCGAGCCACTGGCGGATGGAACGATGGAATTCGATCGGGTGTCGGTCCGACGTTACACAGAGGACAATGGAAACTCTTTGAAACGGGTATAATTCGACCTGACATTCGGTCTTCCAGAACTTGATCGCTTCTCTTTGAAATCGGTAGAACTGTCGAGCCACGACTCGTATTGCTTACCTGCCACCACTGTAACCACCTGCACACTCGACGCAAACGAAACACGACTCTACTCCGTCGGACTTATCGAGACTTAAATGCAATTAAATTCGAAAGAAACTGCGTGCTATCGGGTTTCCTGTGATTCGCAGTGATACATACGGCATACGTGTAATCACAGTAGAACGCTACCGCGTTGGGTCAGACGAGCCAACGTCAGCCTCCGGATTGCAACGGCAACGCATTTTAATTTTCCCCACGCTCGCGGCCGCTCGTTCGTAAATTCTTGAAATATTTATCGTCACGGTTCGACTCGTCGAGGAAGGTTCGTTTTGTGACGTTAAACGTGGTCCAATCGGGTCTTACTCGTATCAGACGAGATTCAATCGGAATCGTATCGGGAACTGAATAAAATCCAATCGGCTCCGTGTCGAATGAGATCCAATCGTGTTCTATTCGTATCAAATCAGGGCCTGTGAGCTACCACCGCGTCGAACAAGGCTCAATAGGTCCCCAATCTGCTCTGGCGAACCTCGAACGGGTCATTGCGTGCCGCGCATAAAGTCCGATCAACTTCTACATCATCGGGTTCGATTAAATGTCAGCGTTAAACAGCGTTAATGGCGTTCGTTTGTGCTTGGTCAGATCACACACGCTTTGCGATTATTGTTAATTGTATGAGCACAACGATAGCTGGCTTTACCGATGATTAAGCCACCTAATAACAAGCGAACGAACAATACCGATATTTAGACGGGAATATAACGTTTCTCGCAAAAATCACAAAACGTATCAACCGACGATTAATCCATTTAGTAACGGTCGAACGAACGATATTGTTACTTGAATAATTAGAAATATTTTTAATAATTAGATGGAAATTATCGTCGATAAAATTTCTCGCGAGAACGTACTTGTTATTTATTCGGCGTGTTCTGTTCCCCGAGTGTTCGTTAAAAGAAAAGAATCAGTGGACGTTATTCACGCTTCGAGATTACTTTTATTCCAAGGATATTGAACTTTTCACGCCGATGTGGGTCAGAGCCAGCTTTAAAATCGCGGCGCAAGAAATCTTACAAAGTAACGTACGTTACAGACACAAAACCCACGCGTGTTCCGCATGAATAATTCATTGATGTAACCCCGCCGACGTATAAAATTTTAATTGCGTCTTCGTTATTAATGAACACGAGCGTTCCTGGAGAAAACGTTAAGAGACCGTGTAATGGCAATCGCTTTACACGATACACGTCGGCTCGCAGCTTGTTGTAACGCGCGCGCGAAGACGATGATGGACGACAACCGACGCTGCAAACGCGCTTCGCGTTTCTACATTAACGTCTGACATATCTCGCGGACGTTCTAACATCGCGTCGCTTTGCTTGTACAACGTGCAAACAAAAATTTCGCTCCGCGAGCGTACACACGTTTTCGTTCGCCTAATTCGTCAGATGTGCACGGAAGGGTTGTACGAAGAGGCATTCCAATTCAATTTATCGAATATACGTAGGAATTTCATTCAAACGCGTACCAAAATTCGTTCGTACAGTTTCAGAGTATGAAAGATTAACCATGCATTTAGACGTATCGTACATGCTTTCGTAAATTCTTCGAAGAATTCTGTTCCGTTTCCTTTTCTATATTTTTCTATATTCAATGACAACATTTCTAGGGAAATTAGACGATCGACTGTAATAATAATAATAAATTTTTTTACTTGCTCGTGTTTATTTCTCCGCCTAAAAAGAGCATGAATCATATAACAATACTTATTATATCACGCGACAGACAATGCAAAGTAAAAATAACGATTTTGTTGAAATTGCAGAAAAATTCGTGTACTCGAGAAACAGTATTTTTTCAACGGGAAAACAATACCAGCTTTGTGGATGTTAATGAAAATCTGTTTTCATTATATTCGGAATTGTTGTACCGTTGGTGGAATATATTGTGTATTCTGTGAATCGTTGCAGATACCCGCAGGTCAAAAAGAAAGAGGATTGTTCTCAAATTTATCATTCCGTTTATAGCCTTTTATTTGTAGATTACTGTTAAATTTAGTTTCATTTGTTTTGTTTCATATTTAACGAGCGAGCACAATATTCTGTTGCAAAGCATCATCAGATTGAGACAAAACAAAAAGATTCTACCGGACATTGAATCAATTACTCTGAAAGTTATTATTATATTTTTATTTGCACGTTACTGTTAAATGTAGTTCTATTCTGTTCATTTCATATTTGACTATATTCAATATTTCACTAAAAATCAGTAGAAAAATTAAAAGAAAGAAGTCTGTTATTTATCTACTGAATACGATTATTCCAAGTAACAAAGTAAAATACACGACAAAATATACGATGCAGTTGATTTAAAAATTATTCAAAAAATTATTCTCTCATTTACTAACTACGATACTTCAGTAAACTATGATCTTTACTTAAAATATAATACAAATGTTGAATACAGTTTTATCTGTTTTGTTTTACATTTAGTAATTACAAGAATCAATAATTTCTAACATTTTCTAACGTTAGCAAAGCGTTATGGAAAATGTAGAATAAATCACGTCGAAGAATCAGAATCGTAGAATCTATATCAGGAAATACGTACAATGTAACGTGTAAAACATATATAATGCAATATACAATTGATTAAAAAATTGCTCCCCGCCAAAGTAAACGAAAAGTTCTGTGCCATTTATTGAATCCGATTGCCATTAGCATCCGTTAAGCGTGCACTTCTATCGTTTAACTTCTCGTTCGTACCCCCGACCTTTTTCCCCTGCTCTATAGATAGATTTGTGCACCGAACGTCCCCAGGATTCGTTCGAAACTCCTAGTTATTCCGACCGCGTCCGCTTCATGTAGGAAGTTCCCGGTAGGAAGTTCGTGTACAACTATGTACGTATGTACATACGGTCCGAGCAGCGAGAACGCTTTGTACGAGCGAAAGAGGGAGGCCACGTTCTAAACAATCCGGCTACGGTCTAGCTAAGGGCTAGAAATAATTAGCGTCGGTGAAACTTTAATCTGGCGACGTTATAACCGCATTAAAAGCCGGCATGTGACGTATTAAGTCTGCATTCACGCGGATTCGCCAATTTGCCTGGCGTTAATTGAACGCGACTTGACTTTCGAATGCTCGCGCCGTAAGTAGAAACGGTGCGTGTCGGTCGCCAGACGCGTGAGCAAATCCCTTACGGTTTTCGCGACAGCGAGAACGATAATAACTGCGAGACAGTAATTAAATTTTAGTCGTTGCTGTTACGTGAGCGTTTCATTCCTGGCTTAGTCATTAGCATTGCGAACATGTCGCGAATGTGTTGTTTTGTTTTGTGAGTAACGCGTCTTGTTCGAAGATTTAATTTCATGGAAGAGGAAATAGAGGCGGATGAACAGAAAATGAGAAATTTAGATTGTAGAAATTTAGGGAAGTACATCGTTGATTCATATGTGTATATTTAGAATATGCGAATTTCTGTGAAAATTAAAAATGTGGAATCTAGATAGACGACTTTATTTATGAAATACTATAACGAGTAGTATGTTTTGCGTGCGTTTACTTTAAATTTCCTATAAATGCATAAAAAACTTTGGACAATAAAAACATAACATTGTTATTGTTATAAATTACTCTCATACACATATTTAATGAATAATCCATCTTACGACGATATCATTACAAAGTAAAAACTACGAGGCTACTAAAATTTGAAAAAACACACAATGATGGAGAAATTATTCGAAAGTAGACTTCTAAAGTTACAAAAAAATGTTATCTGAGCGTTCCATTACTTAGTCTCTCTTCGATTATCCCGATCTGCCCCGATCGATCACTGAAAGTTTTTCATCTGTTCTAAAAACACCACCAGAGAAATTTCCGCTGCTTTTCGCATTGGTGCAACGACCGTTTTATCCCGGTGCTAATTTCGAGACCAGCGCTCGAAAGAAAAACGGGTCCAAATTCCTGCGTTCGTACGATCGCCGCGTGCAAGCGTAACGAGAACCCGGCGGCGGAATTTATATCGTATAAATATATGAAGGCGAAGTTCGGTATCACCGGAGCGGGAAGAACACGTCTCTGTTTTCCGTGTAACGTTTCAAGGATGCGAGGCGAGCCCCGTGTATTATCTGATATATGGCCGTAGAATACGAAGCGGCTCGTAAAGCCGTCAGAAACAAGTGTTACGTCCTGTATTGAGGTTGTAAGATATAGCGGTATGCATGTAGCTGAAACCTATAATGGAACTTTGAGATCGGGCGCTTTGAATAGCCGATCACGTGGTCACGCGTCGAGGATTAGGTCGTGTGCACGTTCCCCGCTTCCCGTGAAACTGCTTTGTCGGTTAGCTGGAAATCAGGCGAAACCGACGCGAGAAATGTAGAGCTTGTCGGGTTTGCGGCACGAAACGAAAAAAGGAGAAAAGTTATGGGGAGGAGGTCGATTCAGTCGATATTCTTCGCCTCCCTTTACTCTCACTCTAATTGTTCGCAACTATCGATCGTTAGCCAATAACGAGCGTGGAAGAGATCGGATTACACGCACCCGTAGGCTGGTGCGTTGTTAGAGTGACACAACATCGTCATAGTTCGTTGAACTGTGACACCGTTCTTGTCGAACGACACACCGTGGAAAATTCTTTTTTCTTTTTTTCCTCTTTTGTTAAGAACGAGCGAATCCTTTCGAATTTTAATAATAAATTTACAAACGCCCGAAGCCCGAGAGTCTGCGACCAGTTGCAACAAATTCCCTTCGGTTTCCAGTCATTTGTCATCTTCTGCATTTCATAACGTTTTAATCGGATTCAAAAAGCGCGACGTCCAAGCGCTCGCGATCCAAGATAAATTCGCTTTCGTCGTTTCTCGTTCCCAGCGATTGTATATTTGAATTTTAATAACGCTGAAACCTTATCCTGCTACAACTCGTAACAACATCCTGTCCCAAGCTCGCTTTCTCTTTTTTTCAAAGACAATCCCTCCGTTTAAACTCCAAACTTCTTAAATCAGAAATCCTTACTACCTAACTACCAGTTTCTTCTTCCTATTTGCATCTCGAGTAAACTGACGCGAATCACAGAAACTGGACTTGGCGACGATTAAACTAGTCACGGCGATTTATCGCAGGGGAGAGGGGAGCACGAAGGGGAAGAAAATGAAAAAAGAGAGGTGAAATAAATCTTCCGTTAATAGATAGCCGTCTGAATAAATTTTAAACAAACAAACGTCGGTCTTTGAACGGCCCACGTTTTGTACCATTGTACGGCGCGACAAAATGGAGACACAGCAATCACGGACGAAAGCTAAAGAACCGGCGAAACGCCGCGCCCCGCCGGTGTAAAGTGAAATTGGGTCAACAATTCGTTGCCCGGCGAGGAATCGAATTCACTGGACGTCCCATCGTAATAAAAACGTTAAAAACAAACGTCGTTTCCGGTCACTCAAGGCGCCCTCGAATTACAATCTCGCCGGAAGTCTGAAAAACACGGCCCAGTCTCTCCGCTTCCCGGCACAACATGGCCGCCAGAGTTCGTCGAACTGTGAGCAATTCACCCAACAAGTACCCTTCGCGAGCGAGGCCGTTCGCGAATACCGAAAAACTTCCCTCGCCGACCGGAACCTCGCTAAGTTTTACCTAAATGCAAAGAGCCTGTTTAATTTTTATTTAATGCCGCGCGCAAAACTCATCGTTCCCAACTCGACGTGGGTCCGCGATTTCGCTCGCGGGAAACGAGTTTTTCAGCATTTCGGAAAGGGGACCAGGGTCGTTAAGTACTTGAATCGCCCGTTCAAACGCGAGAACGGTATTTGCGAAAGAAAGAAACTCAGTCGTGGAAATTGCCTACACCCCATTTTCAACGAGCTTCGCCTCGTGTCGGGAATTTTATCCTCGATCTTTGCAAACATTAGCTGTCTACAATTGTAAATACCCATTGTCAAATCAAATCGTGGATTTCTTTCACGCGCAAATTCAGACTTTTGATAGTGCAATTTAAAAAGTGAATAGACTGCTACAATTTCGTATTTTTATGAAGATAATTAGAAAGAATGAAGCTTATTTATCGACTGATATCACAGTTTAAATATCTCATATGTGTACGTTACGTCTCCAATACTCAGCAAATGTTCAAGAAGAAGAAGAAGAAGAAAAGAGAAATAAAGCCGCAAAACGAGACGATTAATTCGGAACTCGTCGATCCAATTCCAAGCGGTCCGTCGCCGAGTCCACCTGTTATAAGCTCGTACTGAAAACAACGTGGTCAAACACGATAAAGAAACGAAAGGAGGATAGAAGCGATATCGGTGAATGGGATCCACAGGGTGGACCCAAACCGGCAGCGCCCGTTGTAGCTTTTGTGTCGGTTCGATAGCCCGTGCAAGGCAAACTAGCCTACGGGACACGAAACAGGCTCTACGATGCGGAAGCGAAGTCCGGCTTCCGTCCAATGGATTTTCCTCCTTCCGTTCACGGGACGTCGAGCACCGTCATTACGTCGTATGCAGACGAGTCCGACGTTCCTGACCCCTGCCGCGGGACCAAGACAGACTGAGAAACGGGCCAGGAATACGCGAGGGGATCCAGCCAAACGAAAGGATTTTCCAATGCAAATTTTATTCCGTTTCCTTCCCTGCCTTTCGCAAACCACTCTCATTCTTCCACCCTCCCCTGATTCGTTCGAGTAGTCAGCCTTTTCTTTCTCGACTTGTCTGCTTTCTTTCAGTCCGACTTCTGTTTTGACGATCCCGCGGGATCCTTCACGCGTCGTCGGCCAATCAGACGACGCGATTATCGCAGACAGTTTTTCGCGGCGCCAAAGTCTCGCAACGTATCGCGCGTTTCCCCGTGGCGAGGGAAAAACACGACAAGGGGCGAGCGAGTTAATGAATTCCGACGGGTTGCCAGCTACCGTTCGACCTCCTGGGACGACCGAACCCCGCCGACGCCTTCGGCGCAGTACGGGTGACGTACAACCGGCGAATAAATGAAATTCGAAGCGGAATTGTTAATTAAATCATTCCGTGTCCTTTTCTCTCGCCGAGGACAGCGAGATTCGACGTATTCTTACTAAAATAGAACAAGACACAATTGTTTTATTAGAGCGGCCGTGAGTTGTCACGATCCGTTGCAAGAAAGTAAAAGGTAAAGTATGAAAGTTTAACAGTAATACTGACTATTAAAAACTGCACGATCTGTACCCCAGTACGATTTGTTTCACTGAAAGACCCAGAAGCAACTGTTCTGCACTAGAAAACGAAGACGTCCTTTTTGCCATAAAATTTTATTGATACGTCAACATTTGAATCGATAGAAAACAAATTACAGGTGCGATCGCTTGATACCAGACAACGCCACTCCTACTCGAGGTCTACGCCACGCCCCCTCACGAATCACGTGACCCAAATCAACCAATCGCTAATTTTCGTTGCATCAGCGTTGCACCTGAAGAGGCCCAATTTTCTGGATTACCTCCGCCAAAATCACTTTCAGTGATAAAATACGAGAGTGCTCCACTAGAGTACATATCTTCTAACAGAGTGTTACCTCGAAGTTTCACAGAAGGGACAGACAAATTTAGTCGTGACGCTGGAAACGTAAAATACCTTTTTCGATTCTTTCGACTAAGGAGAGGAGAAAAAGTGGAACGGTAAGCAAGCAACCCCCCCCCCGGGAAGCACGGAAGAGAACGTGTTACACGAGGAAAAGTGCCGGAAACTATAAAGTCCGCCAAGTCGTTCGTCGTTAAGCAAGGATTTACCGATTCTTCGGGGAGGATAACATCTATGTAGGTTGTCCCCGGGCATTGTTGGATACACCTTCAATCGAACCGTTCCTTTTTTCAAGACGAAGACGATCCAGAGCATGCCTCCGAGAGATCAATCGATAACGCATACCCCGTCTCGATTACCCATTCTTTACCTCCCGCTGCCCTCCTTCCGAAGTATTCGAGTTTCACGATTCAGTTCAAACTTGCTACCAATTCCAGCCCCGAGACTCGAGAGATCGTTTCCCCTCCTCCCGCTCTACCTGCTGCTCCACATTCGAATAATCGCGTCTCTTATCCTTCGAATCGGTCGGGGGATTCGAGAAAACACGGTTATCCGATCGAGGGAACATCGGCGGCACTTTGTTGCCCGGGAAAAATCTTCGTCGGATCTGAAACTTGACGTTTGCGTCCGTTCACGTGAAATTTTCATGGGACAAGGACGTTCACGTTCGCGTTTCGTCGATCCCGGATTCGTTTAAGACGATTACCCGCTTTCATCGCGGCCAGGAAGCTACTTTTTACTCGATCGGTGAATTGCGACGCTGAAAGGTATTCGCGTCGGTGAAGAAAATGATCTTGCCAATTTCGTTTCTCTCCGCGCGGTGCTGAACAAATGCCACTGTAACAATTCGAGTGGACGTAGTTCGGGAAATTTAAAGATGCGAAACTGCAAAAGATGCGTATGCTGTGCGAAAATAAATAAATTCTCCAAAATGGGACACTCGTTACGACACTTGATAAATTAAATTGATTTCTGTAGAAATTATAGTCTGGATGTGAGATATATCTCAGAGTCGATAAAAATGTAGTAGAAAAATTTAAACTTTCTTCCGTCCAGCACTTATACAAATGTACAGAAATGTAATTTATATAATCTGTCGTTTGTCCAATAATTACTTATTCAGATTGTTGCAGGTCGAATCGAATGACAAAATGTTCGTATTTATACAGAAATTTCTACAAACCCGTAAAACACCGAGTATGAAAGAAGAATTGAAAAATATAGAAGTATTCCGTACAAGGTTTTTTTAAATGATGACTGTCTACTATCGATTGTTTTCATAAAAAGTGCACAATGCAAGAAGAAAAGAGAAAAAGAAAAAACATTAGTTACCAGTGTTAAAATATCGATGGACATTTACCTCTGATTCCCTATTTCGTGCATTTCTGTCGTTCGATATTCGACGGGAACGCTCTCGTCGCGGTGTACGTCCATTTTCGATTTATTTCAGCTTAGCGAATCGAGGAACCGATAAAGCAACATGCACTCGACGGAAAATATATACGGAACGTTGACCAAAGTGCAACGTTTATCGTCTGCTTCACGTCGGGAAATTGCAAAGTTTCCCGACGTTGCGTCCGATTTCAATACAGAGTGGCGCGTCTCTCGCCCTTTCGAAAAGTCGAAGTCGATCTCGCGGAAAATTTCTACGTTACGTTTCAACTTCGCGCTGTAAGCGGACAAGGACGAGTCCCTTCGAGAGCCTCTTCAAAAGAGTAGAATTTTTATAAAATCGAGTGATCGCCAACGAATGCAAGCGCCGAAACGTGGAATCTCGATGAGGTCTGACCAACGCCAGACCTCTTTCACTGAAATTCTGGTAAAACCTCTTTTTGTCGATGTCTTCTCGAGGAATCTACAATTCCTCCTCTATCCTCCGGCGAGTTTTAATTTCCCTCGTTCCCGTTGGCGTTCTAATTGAATGAATCAAAGATCGCATCGTAAACGCGAGTTGTGGCAAAACGAGATTCTCTTTTCTCACTGTGCTCGTATTATGTATCTCTTCGATACGAGGTTCGTCGGCTGTGCAGTGTTTCCTCGCGACCGAGAAGCAAAGCGCGAGACACTTTCGTATTACACGTTTCTGATATGTACATAAAAGATATAATTTTCAATTTTCAAATATCCACAGTACCACACTTGAAAGTCTTGTACAGTAAGTATGCGAATTTTTTTAGGGAACCATTCTACGTTGTCGTAATTGAACTCTTAAGAGGATTAACAGTTATATTATTAATTCAAGAAAATGAAAAGATATTGTGGATGTTATATAAAACATTTTGAAATTTAATTATCGCTGCGACATGCGATTGCTATGTTTGTAATATATAAGAAGAATTGAGATTTAATACAAACACATGTGTAAAAGTACAACAACGTACGTTTGCATCTTAAGCAAAATAAGTATCAGAAATAGAGAAACTCATTAATCTGAAGGATAATTCTCTATTCTATAGTACATTTATGTGCACTCGTGCCAAATACTTTGATACTACCACGTATATTTCCGTATGACAAAGAAACCGATGTTTTGAAGAAAAAAAATGGGCGATGAAAAAGAAAAAAAAAGAAACGAGAGATCAAATAACGAGCTCTATCTCCGACAGAGTGAAATTTTAACTACACCTCGCGGAAAGTATTTGCCGAAATTTCGAATTTCCGCGCGCGGTTTACGACGATCGCCGCCAGACATTTTGAGAATCCCGGCTGACGTCCCGGAAGACGAGTAGTATCAGTGGAACTCGAACATTTCGAGGACTTTTAAACGCGTTAATGACCAGCATTCACTCTGTACGGCTGGACACGTTGGATTTCCGCCAATCAGCGCCAGCAATTAGCGGAATTCACAGAACGTGCTTGCTCGGCAATCAGGTAAAACTATCTGACGGGCAAACGGCAGATTTTCGGACTTAATAAATGCGCCGGTCAAAATAAAAACGCGACACGCGCCATGCTCGACGAGAAACATTTCCAACTCTCGCACAATTTCCGCGTGTGTATTAAATAACGAGGGTATAACGTGCAAGCTCGCTTTTAAATGTCCTTATCGAATTTTTATACGCAGCCATCGGTCGGAGTATTTTCGATATTTTTTAATCCCTTTTTCCTTCTCTCTTTATTCGGTAAAATTGTATGAACCGCACAGCAGCCGAGTTCGCCAAATGTCAAATCGTTGTTCACGCGTGTATTAAGGATAAAATATGGTTTCAAACATTTTCCACGAAACTGAAAGGCAGACGTGATTCTCGATGAAGAACCGATATGTCATTTACGTGTGATCGTCCACGTGTTTAATCCTCCACGCTCGAATGTTGCATGGCAACGTTAATTTTGAAAATGAAACAAATAAATTTGAACGAACAGAATAGAATAGAAGAGCATTGCTTGACCTAAAGAGAAAGAGCAGGATCCGAACTGCGGAAGATAACTCGAACGACCGAGAAACAACTCGTCACTCGCGGTACACACTGTCAAAGGTAAAAAATTAAAAAACTCGCGCACGCGAGTCCCTGTAAACGAACAACGCGCTTCCAAACCCTGTAATTGCACGATGAATGAAAAAAGGGAATTCGATCCGCGAAAATGACGTGTATAAATAGCAAAAAGAAAAAAAGAAAAGAAAACAAAGAACTATCCATACACGAAAACGCTTACACGAAACGAAACAAGCGAGTCAACGAAAAATACGATCGAAACGTCCTCGTCGGCGAGGGCGCGATCGAACGAAGGGTCGCCGCGCGGGTTTACAACGCCGGGCCGGGCGCGTCGAAACGAATTCAATAACTAAATACAATCTCCATAAATCCTGAAATCCGTCGGATCCGCCGTCTCTCGTAAATTCCCCCATCCGCCATCCCCCTCTCTCCCCCTATCGGTTGAACGTGCTCTCGGCTGTATGAAAATCAGGGGATCGCCAGGTGTTTATCATAATCGTGCGAGACGCGTCGCGTAAAACGGACGCGCGCCGCGCCGAAAGAACGAAATCGCGGGAATTCGATACGCCCGAAGAGGGGGGAGGCGAAACGCGGTCGCCGGTGACCGGTTAATTTCCGTTCGATTAACGCAATAAGCGTCGCCGGCCAGGTTTCCGCGATCGACGCGCGACGTCCTGCACGATACACGTGTATCGGCGCCGCCTGCACGCTGGTTTGTGCAAACACGCGGCTGAAGTACGATATATTCGGTCGTTGCGGGCGAAACACGCGCCCGAACCTGTATGGTCGATGACTGACCATACAGACGACTTTGCTGGCTTTTCGATATTACCCGCGACTCGTGTTGTTTGAATTTTCCAGAGGTTGTTGCTGCCACGCTCTTCGATGGTTCTCCGCTCCGAGTGAAAGAAAACTGATCGTGTACGAGACTGGACTAAGGGTTGTTTCAACGTCATTGTAATTAAAAAAATAGGAGATTTGTATTTTTCGTAAGTAGAGGTACGTTTGGCGCGATTTGTTGTCTGATCTGTCACGCGCGATCGGAATTTGAATTTTTTGGAGGTTGTTACATTTGCTTGCGTGTTAGTGTGACGCTTTTCAACGGCTCTCTGCTTTGAGTCAAAAACTGATCGTGCCGTGGTGTGCGAGACTGGACTAAAGGGTTGTTTCAACGTTGTTGTAATTAAAAATAGGAGATTCGTATTTTTCGTAAATAGAGGCAGGTTTGGTAGATGTGGCGCGATTGGTTGACTGATGCTGTCTGATCTGTCACGTGCGATTAGAATGTGACGCTTTTCAATGGCTCTCTGTTTTGAGTGAAAAAAAACTGATCGTGTCGTAGTGTAGTATATTGTGATAATTGAGAACAGAACGTTTGTACATTTCGCAAATAGAAATCTGTTTCATCGATATGAAGGGGAAATATATTTAGATGATGATATTAATTTCTTTCTACGTTCTGTCGAGACTAAACGACAGTCAGTGATTAAATGAGCACACTGCAACCGAGAATAGAAGATCTGTACAGCGATTAATCAATCGTTAGAAAAGAGAAATCGAGCAGAAAAAGCGTGTTATTTATGGAGGAACTTTTCGTCAATATCTTGATTCTCTTCTTTTTGTTGTCAATAAGTTGTCTTTAAGTTGAATCTTGGTTGGTCATTCACGCACTAAGGGCCACGTTTGTGTTCTTCACGTTCTTCGATAGGAAAGAGAGATCATTGAAATCACGAGACCAAGTTTGGACAGATCGCGGCTTGTTTGCAATAAAATCGCACGTTGTTCGGATCGACAAGTTGCAAATTCAACGAACAGCGTAACACACGGGCAATGAAATTTCTACGCGCTATCTGCGCCAGAAATTAATGTTATACAGCCGAATTTGTGTTTCGGATGAGAAGGGAGTAATTCCCATTATCGGATGATGGTCGGATTATTAAATCACGAGTTGCAGTATGGTCAGCGTACTCTTAGTTGGATTTATAGCCTCTGGTTTACACACCGGCCCGATTAAAACCAGCTCATCTATTTACGTTTCCGCGATCCTCACGGCAATTTCGTGAAGATTTCAGCTTCAACGTATATATTGGTCAGCGGCGGTAGTTATATATTAAGACGTGACCGCGTGATTGATCTTGGCGTTACGCGAGCTCCGGGATCAGCGAACAATGAGCAGAGCAGAGTGGTATTCGAGTGGAGGATTAAAGTGGACTTGATATTTTGGTAGGTGATTTATGACCTTATCTGAGTCGTCGCACGCTCAAGGAACCCTTATTAGCGTTAGAGACGCGACACGTACTTCGAAAGCCAACAACCGCTGCAACTTGGTCTAAATCCTGATAGTGCGGTCTAACACGATGGAAAATTTCTTACTTAGACACTTACAGTTTTACGAAACTTGGAGCGTTTGAAATGAAAAGAAGAAGAGGATTTTTCTGGATTTTTTAATTTAATTAAATTCGTTGAAATGAACTCGTACAATGTCGTTCGTCAACAGTCGTTCGTCAGTTAATATCTCGACAGAAAATTAAATTTGAACGCATCGAACGCATTAAGCGGCGGCACGAAATTTTGATAGTCAGCGATAGTTGGGCGTTGCCTGGAACGCTGATAGTTGATACTGCTCTTGAGTGGGCAACGTCGGCTTGCAATATGCCAAGCACGATTGCTATTCTACGTAACGCAAATTTCGACGGGCCGGTTCAACATGCCGGAAACGGGGTTTGAATTTTATCTAGGATCACGCGGAAATTCACTTACGTTTCGCTGTTTGATCGGTCAGCCGGTTAACAGCGTTTCGCGTGTTTCGCGGACTTCCGACAGGGTATCGATAATCCTCGTTCGATCGGCCAGCTGATTGAAAAATCACGATTCAAAACAACGTCTTCCGCGTGGTAACTCGCTCGCTTTAATTAACTTCGACTCCATTTGTACCAGCGCGCTGCCTCTCGCGCAACAAATCGAAGCCCTCTCCTCTGTATTCCACGATCGAGCCATCAAAATCTACTGACCTGCATTGTGTGCGCACGTGCGCAAACTGACGAGAGGCGTGTAAAGCAACAAGCAAATACACGCAGCGTGTAATACAACGCAGGCATTGTAAGACGCGTCTACGCGCGCATTCCGACTTCTATGTATGGGGGCGCGCGCGCGCACACACACGTGACGGCAACGACGATAAAACGAGTAGACGTGATCATTGCGTGATGTTTTACAATGGCGATGCAGTGGTAACTGCAACCTAAATGCGGCAGCGCGAGCCGTGTGAAAGGCAAGGCAGAAAACGTTTCAATGTCCCCCGGACCGGGCCGATATTATTCAATGTATCGCCATTGTCCGCGAGGAAACAGTGGCCTCCGCTGGCAGATGAATCGCGCTCGAAAACTCGAAAACTCGTTGTCTGCTCGGGACGACTCAATGCCGGAGAATTTCGTTGGTTCCCCCTCCCCTCCCCCGTTGCTCCGTTGCTTGATTCCAAGTCTCTAGCTGCTGACAGGGGGAAAAAATGAAAAAAAGGAAAGAGAAAGAAAAATATGCTAGCGCTTCGACGGAACAATGGTCGGACTTTAACTATTTTTCCCCGGGCCAGAGCGAACCTTTGTTCCGCGCAAGATGGAATAATGTTTCACGCGCCAGTGACCAACGGTCGCGAAACTGTTCGCCTAAATCGTGAAACTTTCGAACTTTTCGAAACCTCCCGTTGCCCCGACACGTTCGAAATTTCACGTCGATGCGTGCAGTTTCGGTTTGCAACTGCGGGAATATTTTCGAACGAGATAGTTAAAAACCAAAAAAAAGAAAAAAAGAAAAAAAGGGGAGAGAGAGAGATATGTAAAGAGACAGATAGAGCAGCAACTAGAGTTGAAAAATCATTTTTGCCAGGTATCCAGGTTTCCCGGTTGCGGAAAATTGATGTTTTGTTGACTTATCCTGTTTCCCCGGCATCGTTTCGCATCAGCTGTACACCATCTGATGCCAACGTAAAAGCACACTGACAAGATACACAGAGATTCGGCCGCTATGCATCACGCATATTGATTTACCGTTCCCGTTCATGCTACCAATCATTCTACCCAATCGCTGGTACACTTTCGAAACGACTCTCTTTCTGTATTTTACATTCAAACAGAACGTAACAATCTTTACATTCAATTAATTACTACGAGAGACGAGCAACTGCAGTTTCTCATTAAACTGTAGCCTATCAAACATTTCCAACCTAAAAGCCGTCATTTTTTCTCGTTTAAAAACACCAAAGCTCCTCGAACATCCTCAAACGTCGCGTCAGATTACTCGACTCTTTAGCCCGTTTCCTTTGTTCGCTGTTTGATCTAACGCTCTGCGTTTCGATTATCCTCCGTTCCGTGTTCTGAAAATTACGAATACGAAGTGGCTCGTTTCATTTTTACGACCGTAAGAGAAATTATGGTCGAAACGGTAAATCGTAAATCAGTAACTGCCCGAGAATCGCAGATGCATCAGCCCTTCCTGGGACGAATCGCATAATCTGACGATATTTCGTTCGGAGTCTGGTAGTTTCTCGAGCTTTGATTGGAGCGGCCGTCGTATCGCGTTTGCTCGCCGATTTCTTGGACCGTACTGACAAGAGAGAGAGAGAGAGAGAGAGAGAGAAAGGGGCGTGCGCCTATCACGACGAAATGGCAACAGGGAGAGAACAATAAACGCCGCCAGCCGGAGGAAATATTTTAACAGGCCTGCACCTCGCCCCCGCGTCGACAAAGTGAGCAATTATGATCCACCCTTTAGGAACACGCCGGTCCACGGGTTTACGGCGGGACGCCGTCGCATTTTTTATCGCGGACTCGCGATAAACGCCCGCTATTTTACGACGTCGTTCGTTATCAAAAGCCGGGAACCAGAAGTTAACAGAATTATACCTCGAGCTGAATACGTATCACTTTGGTTCGGTCCGTTTGTTCAATGGAGAGTATATATTGGTGTATTTTCGCGGTATTTTGTGAGGAAAGTGGATGAGAAATTCAATGGCTCTTGATGTTGTTTGTCAGACGAAGAGAAGTATTTATTTATCTGTTTTACGTTGGCAGTCATTATAAATTGTTTAAAATGCTAGGGATCATTGCAATCTATTTTCTATTTCATGAAGAATATTAGGACTTGATAAAGATATTTCCACCTGTGAAAACGGTTGACAGAGTCAGTAGTTGTGGGCGTTATTTGTCAGACGAAGAGAAGTATTTATTTATCTATTTTGTACTGGAATCACTGTAAATTATTTCAAATGCCAGGGATCGATCTATTTTCTATCTGATGAGGAATATTGAGAGTTGATAAAAATATTTTCGTCTGTAATGAAAGTAGCAGAGAAAGTAGGATGCTAAATTGTTCGGACATTTTTGTACCATGGATGATGCTGTTAATGGACAGCTTTCGTGAAATGTTAATCGAAGAAATCTATCGTAGCAACTTATATGGAAATTTTTATAAATTGCCATTACATAAGATGTTTGAAAGATTAATAAATTACTATCGGTGAACATTCGATCGAATTACTTTGTCAGATAAAGTAAGAAAAATAACTGGAAGTTATTTTTAAAAAAAAATCACGCGGAACTTAATACCGACGTCAGCTAAAAATAATCGTCGAGAACAGTGCTTCTTCAAATTTAAAATACAATACTTTCCAAAGAATCTCGTGTAGCGATAAATTCGAGAGCTTAGCACCGAGATTCCAAGATTTTTCTTTAATTAATATCCCAATAATGTCCAAGCGGGATAACAGCCGCTGTATCTACCGGAGTCCTTGTAATTTTTCTTCGAAAGAAATTTCCTGGGCGAGTATATACGTCCCCTCGTGTCGCGCGGACACTTTAAGAAAAATCGCGGCCACTCGAAACTCCATTACTCGAATTTCCCCCGGCAGCAAACTAAATAATAAATGGCACTCTTTGATGAACTCCATCGGTCTGCCGGTTTCTCCCTTTGCTCTGCCACGCTGTGGGCCACGGTTCGATTCACTGGCAAGGAGGTAGAACCCGCAGCTTCTCCCGCCCGATCCTTCGCCGAGCATATTCATCGTTACCGGGCAAGACAAGACGGAGTGCCTCATGGAAGTCAAGGAAGCGTAAGGAGCCAGCCGTAGGATAGAGAATAGGAGGCCCTTCAAGGAATAGACCATGGTTAGCCAAACGGTCCGAAGCGAAGGGTCTCGAAATAATCTCTTTAAGAGCTGGCCGGCTATCCGACAAAGCTGAAAGTCAAGTTACCCACCCACGGGCCAATAGTTACACGTTCAATGAGCGGCCATCTACCTATACGCGATCGACCTCTCGATTTAATGACATACGACCGTTGCTATTACCGACGTCAATCGAGATTGTTCCCTACGTGTTACGTGTTTAGTGAGTACAAATGCAAACTCGTTCTCAGACTTTCGAGACACGTTTGTACGAATTATTTACGAGTTATTACACTCCTGGGAACTTGGAATTCTTCAGTCTAACTAACTTTAACGTCTCTTTTAATTTTAAACATCCACTTTCGCTGTACATATTCTTTGATCACTAGAATTTTTACACGAGCAGATAAGCTCGATCAATCTTCTTTCTACCTAATTTTATCTTGTTCACTTGCACGTGCTCTCTGCATTCTATCATCAAACGTATCTACAGAAGGAATTCCCAAAGAAAAAGAATTACCCAAGAGAGGAAGAGATTACATATTTGTGATCGAACGAATAACCTGTACATTCTTATCCGTTACAAGAGACACCTCGAGTTAATCGCGTGAAAAGTACATAACGAACAAAGAAGAGCACGAGTATCGATGACGAACTTATTAAGAGCCACTTGAAACGTTGCCCCATTTCTTTCCCTGCTTTTTGTCGTAATTGTCAACAAAATTAAACCGTGATACGGAAATAAGCAACAAACGACGTCGCGGATGAACAAAGCGCCGCTGAAAAATAATTAAATGAAGAAACTTTCCGCCGTTCATCGAAGATCGATCGTTCCTCCCGCCGTTCGTTCCCGGTCTTCTCCTCTCGCTCGAGCTCGCGCGCGACGGCGAGCGGGAAAAGGACGGTTTATTCTTTAATCGTAACTTTCCACCGCGGTACGTTGCAATTCTATTAGGCACTTCTGTGCAGTGAGAATGGCGCTTTATGACGACAGTCTGGAAACTTTGGTGGCGTCCTCGAAGCGACACAACTCACCCCGTAAGGCCGATTTTATAAGAGAGCCTGACCCTGTTTCGCCCGGTGTGTTTCCTTTTTCATATGCTGATCTTTCTATAGATTCGAGAAAGCGCTCCGACATCATCTTCAGATAGCTGTCGTTCTCTTCGTATTTATTCGGGAGCGAAACGAGGAATGTTATCAACTTGTGTTGAACTTGATAAATATTTGAATATTTCAATATTTTAATCCGTATCCTTTCAGTGTTTCGTCAAAGAGACAAATGCCTGAACTGAATACGCTTCATCGAGACGTTTCTAGCCTTCTTATTAGCAGAGGCTGGATTTTCCAATGGCAACTGAATATTTTAAACAACGTTTGTTTTAAGCTCCCAAAGTATTTCAAATCGGTATACTTCGTGTACTTTTGACTTTCCTCGGCGAGAGAATCCTCTGTCTATCTCAACAAGTGACGAATACAATTATATTTGACAAGAACATTCGAATAAATATAAAATACACTTTAGAACAGATTACCGTTACTGATATAACAAAGAGGGTCATTATATCTCGTCACTTATTCCAAAAATATTCCTTCATCCGCCATTATATATATATATATATATATATATAAACCAAATTATAAATTAAATATGTAAATATATAATTAAATATATTATATATATACACTGGTACGATGGATCCAAAAAATATTGTACGATATTTATTACAGCACACAAGTGCAACCTGTTTCCAACTTCCTACCCCTATTCTTCAGAAGCCTTGTTCCGGACCTTGTTCCTTTTGCCCGTCACTGTACGTACCAATGCCATCCGAACACGCTTTTATTCACAGATAGAACCAATCACGCCTGCCCGACAAAGGGAACGCCTCTCCTCCCCTTTCCACCCCCTAGCGTCATCCATCTGCATAACCGCTCGGCGGAATTTTCTTCCCGAGACAACAATAACTTCCGCCGATAAAGTCTCCATCCCCGATCACGGCAGCCGAAGCGTCCCCCTCCCATCCCCCTCTCCATTCAATTTGACTTTCGCAAGTTCCGCGGGCCGACATTCCGGGGCTCTTTTACTCGGCAAACTCCTCGAGAGAGAGAGAGCCGTGCACTTTGGATGGGAAAACTAGGTGGCGGCGAGTGGGTGGCGCACAGATGGGACGTTCGCGGCACGATGGGGAGAGACAAACGGCAGGAGGAAAAGAAGGCGGAAGGTAAATAAGGGGGAACGAGTCGGACAAAGAAAGAAGTCGTTCAGACGGAGGGGAGGAAGGGGTTAAGGGCCCGAGTGGCCGGTTAACTAGGCTTCATACACGCGAGAGGTTATCGCGTCTGGTAGGCGCTGATATCAGCTCGCGTCCTGTCTCATCTTCCAACCCTCGTCGTTGCGCCGGGGGTTCGTTACTCGCATGCAAATATTCGTCGTCTTCGCAGCCCTGGAAATTCTTCGACCACGCGCGCCGCCAACACCCTTTCACACCCGCGTCTACGATTCCTTCCATTTTCTCACGGTCTTTCTCCCCTTCTCTTCTTCTCGGCCGCGAAGTTGCAAAAGGCTGGAGAACGGGAAGACGCAGAAGAGGTTTCGATCCGAGCGTACTCGCGATCGTCGGAAGATCGATCGATGTTGTTCCGTTGTTGTTGTTCTGGGACACGTGGAGAGGAGTACGTGGGATCTTTGTTGCGAAAGAAAGGCGAGTCTGTCTTCGAGCTGGATTCCTATCAATCCTTTTCCCATCTTTTCTCTTTCGGAGAACGCTACGTTGTTTTTGATAGTTCAACTATCGAAGACCGAACGCATTGTCGTATCCCAATCGTGTGAAAAACGAGTTATCTCGTCTGGTTCTTAAATAAATAAAGTGCCGGGCAAGCAAAGACGTAAAGCTACGAACTATTTTCTCGATACGTACACGTCTATCTACGCTGTAATTGCAATAGTAACAGTAATTTCGTTAATCTCTCGCAGACGAGTGTCGTCACTTCCTCGCCCATCTCATCGTTCACAGTCATTCAGTCCACATCGGTTTGTGCCGATGAACTTGAAGAATTAATGAAGATGCATTCCTCCATTGTTCATCTCCGAACAAAGAGCGAGCAAGTATTCCGTGGGAGGACGTGCGAGCAGCAAGAAGGTGAACAGAACGACAAAGTTGCACGGTTGTTCGTTGCAAAGGAACAAGGACGAATTCGGCGATGAACGCGACATTGATCGAACTCGGTTTGCTTGCCTCGAGGAAATGGAGGCAAACAAGCGGCGAGGAAAAAAGGCAACTTGTAAACCAATTTGAAATTCCTCTTTATACGGGAGAAAAAAAGACACCGTTCCGCCGACGAGTCTATTGTTCGTGCGCGAGTCCCGAAACCCCATCAGGAAATTTTCTGTGCCGGGATTCGATATATCGTATAACCGTCTCCGTCATATCCGATTCTCTTTCAGCCGCGACTTCCCTCGCCGGCTCAAAGCCGACGGTTGCTCGTCGAAGGAACGAAGGGAGAATGGAGAAGGGAAAGGAGGCGGGGGTTCGAATAAGAAAGAAAGTAGAAGTTGTCGAGAGAGGCGAGAGGCGAGACCACTCGCAGGGCAAGGGAAGTTCAGCCATGTTCAGCCTTCACACGTTGCCACATTAGCCCGGGAAACAGTCGAATGCGAGTCACGTAAGCACCAAGGTGCAATTCGTCGTTTAGCTTTCGTCGACGCAACCCTGTCACCTCGAGTTACCTACACGAGGTAGCTGTCGCTGCGCTCCGGCGCGCCAAGGAGTCGGAGGGCAGACAAAAGGAGGGGGGGCGCGAATGGAAAAATGTGAAAATAAGAAGAAAGAAAGAAAGTGTGGAAAATAAAATTAGAAGCGGATAGAAAGAAGAAGAGAGTAAAAAGATGACTTAGATCAGAGGCCCCGTCACTGGGGGATGAACGAAAAGAGAAATAAAATGTCGCAGGAGCTATTGGAGATTAGAAATCCCCTTTTGGGGGACGAAACGAAGAAGAAAGAGTACAAAAATGTAGAAAAGTGCAAGAGAAGAAGACGGAGAAGAGCAACGACTGAAGGAGAAATGATCGGCCAGAGGCAGGCCACGCGGGACGTCGCGCACAGCTCTGCCCTGCGGGGAGAGATCTCTGTATTCCCGGCAGGAGCTCGAACACTCGATAGTGTGCTTTAGAAAAATTCGTGACGAAACTGCTGAAACGAGCCGCGCACAATTTACGTTATTAAATCGGCGGAACGGCTCGAAGCACCGGACGAGTACCGCCTATCCACGCTATAGCGCGTTTAAGTTCTCCTTTCGACCCACTCCACTCCCCCTTCTATCCGCTCACGCTTCGACGCTTTCCACTTGGTGCGCGAGTGTGTGTTGCTCGATCGGGACCTCCCTTTTTCGTCGGTCCTCCATCCCCCCGAAGCTCAATTCATGGATTTCCACACAGTCCGATAAGATTCTCTACGGAGGTCCGGCCTCGTCATAAGGCGACCTGGATTTCCCTCGGCGGCCTTGTGTGTACACCGGGCGATCACGTCCGCGTTCCAGCAGGAATTCGAAATTACACCTGCCGCCTGGACAACGAGGTCCTGTCTCTCGCGAGGCAAATCAACGTCACCGATTGAGATTTCTCTACTGAGGAGATTTTCTTTGGTCGGTTTAACCCTATTCCGTCTCGCTTGCAATACCCGTGTATTACTTTCGCATAATACTTGAAAAAAAAAAAATACGCGCGAATTGTTACAGAGACGATAGGAAAATGTTTATACGACGCATTGCTGTGTGCGTGACGTTTTATTTTTTCAACTAAACGTATTCATTTTCTGTATACTTGAACATTGTAACAGCAGATTTAATAATATCTAATATCTAATATTTGAGTATTGTAATTGAATGAATTACGAATGATTCAATATCTAACATTCGATTTAATATCTCGGACGTAGAAATGACTTAGTTTCAATTTTAGATCTACTACTACTAATTGTCGGTTACGCTGGCACAAGTATTCCTACTATCTTCTGTTCGTACATTATTCAAGGATAACATTTCTAAACCGCGATAAATATTCTCCTGAATTCGATCGAATAAATCCTATCTACGATTATCGAGTCGTTGACGAGTTGGAAATAGTTCCCCAGCGCGAAGGATTAACGATTCATGCAGATTCGTAAATAAATAAATGCCCGTGTTCCTCAAATCGTTGATTAAACGATAATTTCCAAAGCTGGTTTTAGATCTTCGAAAAGCAAATCTCGTTCGTCAGAAAGTTCCACTTCTGTCCGCTCGCCCGACGTTACTTTTTATGAATCCGCCCGAACTAATAATAAGTTTACGCGACGGAACAATGTCGACGTTTGATGAAATAATCGATACGCCGCCAACGAAATGCCGGTGCGTCTCGTGCAGCCATGTAGCTGTACGCGAGCTATGCATTTCCCCTGATTGCTTCGAACACCAGTTCCACGAGCGTGGAATAATTCCCCGCAGTTTGGCCAACTTGGGACAAAGTTCCCCGGGAAGACACCGCCAGCGGTAAACAATCCTCACCGATGGCCCAAAGTAAAACAGAAACGTCGCGGGACATAACTCGCTCGGCAAACAGCGAGTCCTCGCAGTACTTTCGCCACGCGAAAGCGCGACAAACGCGCGGAGGTGCTGCTTTTCGATGCTGGCGTGTTTCTCGCTTTTTATCCCGTCTCCCGTAGCTCGTCGTCGCGCGAACGAGGCAGACACGAATATATTCGCGGTCTCGTTTCGCCCTGTATCGACGGTCAAGAGAGTTTTCGCCGATGGGAACTTTATCTTCGCTCGCCGACGCAAGGGGCACCTCGTCGTACCGGGGGGGCAGCAACGTTTTAATTATAACAAGGTTCTGCATCGGCCGACCGGCGTAAAGTTTTAATCCGTCGCGAAGTTTCGACTTTGATTAAGCTTTCGGGGCTGAGCAACGTTGTTTCATCCTTTGTTGTGAAACAAGCAGGTTGCTGAAAAGGGAACTTCCGAGCCGCAGGACGCTGGCGTTGCGCGATGAAACAAAATTTCCCGATTAAAGAATTAGTCGCGTTCCCGGTTCTATGTCTGACCAAACCTGTCCCAATCTACTCTGAAACGCGATTTCTTCCAAGGTATTCAATTACTCGTCCTGAAACGCGAACAACGTCCGTCATTGGGCACTCAGACGTATCACGGTGGATCGTGAGTCGTTTCGCCGAGAAATCGCGCGAAGACGCCAAGATTTACGGAAAAATAAACCGTGCTCGTCGACAAAGTAGCCGAGGGTCACGCGTTGCAGTCACGGGACGTAAAGTTCGAGAACGACGTCCGTAAATCAGCCAAGAGAAAAAAAAAGAAGAACGATCAGTGAAATGGATCGAAATGCCGGTGGAACGGTGTGTGCTCAACTTGCACCTTTGCCTCTTTTCTTTACTACGTACCCTAAGCTTGCACCCCCTTCCCCGCCTGAGCCATCCTTTCCTTATTGTCGGTGTAAGGGCGATTTCTCTCCGGAACGACGTTACCCCGTGTCGAGAGAATTTAAAACAAAGTCACGATTCCCTGTATCTAAGATGCCAACGACCTATTCGCGCGATGTATTCGGATATTCGTATACAACGAGAGCTGCGTTTCCTCCGCGCCGAATAAGGGAAAAATTTCTCTATACAGGGAATAGGAATGAGGAAATTGTGTGGTTAGACCCTCACATATTTTATAATTATAATTAAATATGTATAATTATATTACATTATATTATAACATACATAATAACGTTATATTTTATATTATAATTAAATGTATATCGAATAACTTGTGTTTCGCTTCGCTTCTGCCTCTCGTGCATTTGCACCGATTTCCAGCCCCATTCACCTCCTCGTCCTGTCACGTCCGATCGACAAAAGCATCATCGCCGACCGTGGAGGAATTTTTATCTCGCGCAACGCGTGGATAAGAGACAGGCTCGTGGTTCGCGAACCGGAGCGTTCGGATCGTACGAGCGACGACGGAGACGATAGATTCGATTTCAAAGGATAAAGATGTTCCGCGGGTCTTTATATTCGACCAAGTAGTCACGTATGAACGGAGGCGAGCAATTTCTGCCTTCTGTGTCGCTGCGATTTCTGTGCTAATGGCGTTTTTACGGTATCCGGGATTCAGCTTCCGTTTTACTGCCTCGCAGTAAAATATGGACGAGCTATCTCGCGACGCAATATCGTTGGAACGACGCACGATACCAACGAGATATTTCCACGTGCCCGTTCATTTATTAGAACGAAGAATTCGAAGAAAAATCAATGCACAAAACCTCTTGGAGAACGTTGAACGAAATAATCTTTGGAACTCTCAAAGCTCCAACGGAATAACGAGCGCGCTGCGTCAGAATTTCTTCAAAGACAGCTTCACAGAAACTCTGTAACTCATTGTAACGATTCTTCGTTTGGTTTCCTTTTATCTTCTGACGAAAATTAAACGTCTTTCGCTCGAACGTGTCTCTCACTCAACATCCGCCGTCCAAAATTTCGTCTGCTGATTTGTCCACGAGTCGGAGTTCTAATAAATAACATAAATAAACATCGTACAAAGAATATTTTCGCGCGTAGACGCGTGCAATTCTATTTGTCGGAAGAAGAAAAATTGCACGGAAGAAACGTAACATTTCGAATTTCAAATTTAAATATCTATGAGCTGCAGTTTCAAGCAAACGCGGTTCCAACGTCCGTTTAATGCCCTCCCTTTTCCAAGCAAAGTTACCATATCAAAGTTATCGCGAAACTCGGTTGATTCACTTCCCGTCTCGTTCGAAGCCCCGAGTCCGATAACGCGATTAAAAGAAACAGACGAACGTACGCCGCGTGATTTCAGGTGAAAGTTATCCAGCGAGAGAAAGGGCCGTCTTTTCGTTCTCTGCGTTCCCTGCCTTCCCTGGCATCGGTTGCACGCTGTCGTTTCTCGTCGTTAGTTTACGCGAACGACCCATCTTCCGCGCGATTTACGAAGCACGCCGGCCTTTTGATGCGAAACAACGCGCGCAAATTGCTTCACGCGCCGGTACGAGCATTCCGCGCGTTACTCGGACACAACGAGCGACAAAAAATTCTTCGCTCGAGCTACAAATTAATACAATCTGTAATGACTTCGCATCGAGATGTTCAATTCGTCGAAGACTGAATGAAAATTGAAAAGTTACACACGTTGCGGCACAACATTTGCAAACTTCTTCACGAGAGATAAACTCTAACAAAGAGCAACTCTAACGCTGACCTCAAAAATACCAGATAACAAAACAGACGGAGATTTGTTTTCTAATTCCAAACATTCTCGAAGATTTTCCCGATCTTATCGCGAGACTACGCATTCTTTCGCGCATTCGTACATTTCCTTACCGCAACGACTACCACAATATCGGACGACGATATTTTTCGACTCACGGATTGACCCGGTTGCCGGTTTATCCCCCATGTTTTTCTTGCCCCGGAAACGGGGCAGGAGGGCGCGGAGCGGGACGACCGAAAATTCGGCCCGCGTTGAAAAGCACGGTCCGATCGTTCCACCCGGGCGAAATCAGGCTGCGCCGGTAAAAATATTTGCGGCAACTTCATTTTTTTTTTTTATTATTTCCGAGCGCGAAATCTGCCTCCGTGTTTAGTTTTTCCCGCGGGTGGGAACGTCGAGCCGGTTTGTTGTTAACTTTGGAAAATCTCTCGGCGCTTTCGATCGAGAGAGCGAAAATCGTTCCGAGCGAACTTCTTTTCTGGCCAGGACGCTCGCTATTGTACGCGCGACGCAGCGAGCACGGCTGGGAAAAATTCCTCAAATTTCCAGCCCCTCTCGACTCTCGAAATTCAAACACAGTCCCGTTAATATCGGAGTATTTCGCGCGGGGGCGAAGCGACGACTCTACAGCTGGAAGAGGAGCCCCGGTGGGGGTGGTTTAATAAAGCAAGCGGGAGAAATGGCAAACGGACAAAGCGGAACGAAAAATCGTCTTTCTTGCTCGGGCGTTCGCCCGGCGCATATCGCTCTCTCTCTCTCTCTCTCTCTCTCTCTCTCTCTCTCTCTCTCAGAACCGATGATATTTTTCTCCGCGTGACTCGTCCAGGTGACTGTCGGCCGTGCAGGATGCGCCCGACGGTTTTCATCTTCGATCCCGAATCGTTTTCCGATACGTGTACCAGTATGTACGTGTACCAGCCACCGATTTCACGTTCCTCCCCGTTTTATTCCAAATATCCGGCGCGCCGGCATTAAATCGAACCAAAAAAGAGGGACAGTCGATGGCGAGCCGCGAGGGCGGGCAGATGGAACGAAGAAAAATGCCAAACGTCGGTGGAAATCGGCTGAAAAGAGATCGAAATGCTCTCCATTATCGCTTAATCGAGGAATCAGATCGCTCGGCGCTCCCTTTCCCGACGATACGCCCGATCGTTATTTAATCGTTTTGCGATACTGCCGTTCCAATATGAGCAAACCTTTGCCTCGTTACGCGGCAGCGGCGAACGAATCACTTCGAAAGTTACGAAACGGAATTCCACGAAAAAATGAATTACTCCTGCGCAAAAATCTTGACATGAAAATCTTGATAACTGGAAGAAACGAACGATACTTTACGCGAGAAAGGAATCTAGAAAATTTTGGCAATAACCGACGACTCCATTTTTCCTACGAATATTCTAAAATTTGAATTGACATGATGCAAGTCAACAAATAATTAGACGATGCTGTAAAATGGACAATTACGTCAAGTAAATTACGCTCTTACGCATAAATTTCGCATAACGGTCAACACGATATAATATAAAATGTATACTGTAAAATAATATAATTTAATAATATAATGTCGCATTTTATAATAGAATTATAATTTGTATTATTGTATAAATATTATTAATTACAGTGTAAAATAATATAAATTATAATTCTACTATAAAATGCGACATTATAACTACGATAAAAATAAAAAAATATATCCCAAGTTTCTTGAGAGGCGAATGCCTGAAAAATTCCAATCTTGTCCTGGATAATTCTGTCATTGTTGAAGAAAGTAGGAAAAAACAGGGAAATATTAGAAAAGTTGGACATGTACGTACGCTCGGCTATCTGGAAAATTAAGAGACGGTTGTTCGCGAGAGAAGAGATCATTCATTTTCAGTGAATGATCCTCTCGTCGCTTTTCCAGTGGAACGACTCCGGAATTCAATTATCTTACTCTTCGATTGTCCTAATTAAATACTCAATCCCATCACGGATGCGTCCCGATGTTCTGTCGTCCGTGGAATTTAAATCCAGGCCGAGTTTTACGTCAATGGCACGCGGAATGCACGCCTGGCGAAAATTCGCCAACGTTTCGCACGGACTCGCGTCGTTTAAATTCGACTGTATTTCGAAAAAGTTGCTGCAATTCTATTTAACTCACCGCGCCGGATCCCAATTTTCGTGACATTCCGCGCGGTGTTACGCGCTCGCGCGTAATAATTAATCGCCCTCAAACGCCCTTCAATTCCTGGTTAAAGTGCAAATTTAATTCTTCTTTCCATGTATCATTAAATAAATAGGCGCTGAGTAGAAGTGCGAATTTTTTCATACAAACTCGTACTATATTTTCGAAAATAGAATTTCACGTATGAAACATCTTGCGCTCAAATTCCTTGACAAAATTGCTTAGAAGTTGCGTAAAAATTCGCGGTCTAATTATAATTAGAGAACAAAGAGAGCAAAGATGCAGGGAATGCACTCAACGTGTGAGATAAGGTACTTGTCATAATGTTTAAGAGCGGAAAGAAATTTCCGCTCGAGCTTTGTTCCTTGAATTGCGTTCGCAAAGATATGGAACGGCATGAAAGTCTCGCTGTCTAATTATACAACGTGCACCGTGTACTTTTGATGTTTTCCATGTTTCTACATACAATACCGTGCAATCTTGCTGCTACTCCAAAGTTGCAAAGCCAGCGGTTTATTCGCGGGGCGAGAGCAAAATATCTGGAAAAATAACCTCGGAAACGAAGATACGCAGATGCAACATCCGTCAAAACACCGTGAAACTAAATGCAAAATCGAACGCAATAACAAGCATTCGAACGAGCTTCGCTCTTTTTTTCGAATGTTTACGGCAGATTTTCGAGATGCGGCACGAACTTTTCAAGCAGCAATATATATATGTATATATGTGTGTGTGTGTGTGTGTGTGTGTGTGTGTGTAACGAAACAGCGGTTCAAACACGAGAATATCGATCGTTGGCCGTTTCAGCTATAACGATCCTCCACCCTGAGCCAAGACACGGAGAGATATCGTTCCACTACGAAGTCTCGATTCAGATCGGAGCCTCGACATATATCGTTAACACCGCTCGAACGTCTTTTGACGTCAAAGGCGCGAGACGCGATGCGCCGGTTTCAAAAGGTGTGCAAACGGGGGAATAATAACGACGATCGCCAGAGAGAACGTTCCCCACGATCGATTGACGGTCACTTGCCAAACTGGTTTTTTTTTTTATTTGTTCATCACTGTTGGTGAGCAACGAGCATTAGAAATTAAGAGGGAGGGGCAGGGGCGGAAGAAAGAGAGCGTTTTAGACCGAGCAATTCGATCAGGTCGCTGAATTTAAAAAACAAAACTCGGAAGATTGAGATACTTTACAACGTGCACCAACTATTTATTAACCGAAGAAGCGTAGCACGTCGAAGTCAGTGCGATTGCTGACGATTATTAAGCGAAGGAAGAATATATCAGCGAACGCGCAGCTTTCTTCTACTCCGCATTCCAGCGCGTGATTATTCGCGTTGAACCGGGGAAATTGCGATTCGAACGCGAACGAAACGGGATGCAGAAAAATTTGTTGTTTAATTATGCGAATAAGAGCCGAGGCGAGCCGTTAATTTCAGCTCGTTTTCCCGTTTTGCCGGACACCGGCGATCGCGATCCGACGAGCAATTCCGAATGCAAGATTACTAGCCGTTCGAAACCGGAACGATCGGTACTGTTAGCTGCATGCGCGAAGATTGCCCGTGGATTTAATGGCTCTTGCCGTTCGTCCGCCGGGATATTTCATCATCCCGCAGCATATTCCCTCTTATGGCTTTCGTTTTGTTTAATAGCCGACGAGAGCGACCATAATCCGTAATGATAAATAATTCCAGCAGCCGGTAAAATCCTTTCGAGCTTATACCTCGCGTACATGCGCGTCGATTATCGTTTCTATCGAGCACCGGCCGATTGTTTAGCACGGTTTTCGTCCGCGCGTACACGTGTGAGTTTCGACCGGTTATCGCGCACACCTCCTCCGATAATTCGTGAGATATTTTTGTATCCGGCGAGATTTCGTGCCTTCGGGCTATCGTGGGAATTTCAATTGTCGCAATACGTCGCAAAGGTAGAAAAAACAATCACGCATTTAACGATAATCAATGATATCAGATGTTATAGCAGAAATTCGTAAAATTGCGTGAATCTATTGTGTTCCAGATTCCATTTCACCAACTGAAGATGGACATGCAAACAACGTCCCGTTATTCCGACTTTTCTGCGTAAAGTTTCAAACTCCGACACACTGAAGAATTGTTTTCTTGGAAAAAATTTCTAGGCGTATTAGAAATTATTAACATCGAGCCAACTGACATTAAAACGTACCGGATATTTTTCACGATTCTCAATTTCATAATCCAATTGTGATGCCGTTTCCAATATACACAAACTAAACGTTGAACAAACAAAAAACACCTGACTCTGTTACATAAAATAGCCCAACATTCCTGCCGTCCCTGCGTCGTCTAGATTCTCAACGAAATTTGATCGAACCATCAACCTAGAATCCCGGCCTGAAATCCCTCAAATTTGAACTTTCAATATTCCACGCTGAAAGCATTCCATTTTTCCAGGAACTTTGTCGGAACGAAAATTCCCGAATACAACCACGAGCAGATCTAGCGGAAAATTCGTCACGATCGTCGACGAGGAATCGGCGGTGAATTTATCATGCCCGCGTTGATTCACCGATGCATATTGACGAGCTTGCGGACTAGGAAAACACGCGACCACCGCACAGATACCGCGCCATCAACGCCTATCAACGATTCTATATTTTCCGCGGGGGGAGGGGGAGAAGAGAGGTGAGAATTAGCACTCGGTAATCCTGCAACCGAGAGTTTGACGATACGAACTGCTCCTGGTAAACGCGAGTCTCGACGACCTCGCTCGACGCCATCTGAATTTACGCGAATAGAGGTGAATTACAGACACCGTCGTTTCCACATTTTATTTTCTCGGCTCGCCCTGCCCGAAACGAGAAATTTTCGCGTCGAAAGAGAGAGAAGAGGAAGGAAAAATCGAGTGACGCGCGAGTCATTGAAATATTCACGAGAAGCTTATCTCGCGTGGCAGGGGGGAGAGGTTCGACGTGGCTGGCGATAATGGCGATCGAATCTGCGTGCACGCAGGAATCAACGTATTGTTCCCAGCGGGACATCGCTGGCGTTTCAGAATGGCCGCTTTCTAATATTTACAACGCGTTAGCAGCGAACGGCGAGCAATTTCGGCGGCGGTTCGTTAAACCGATCGAGCCTCTACGCGTGTTCTATTTCACTGGGGAAACATAGAGAGCAGCCCTATTTCCGATAGATAAGGAACTGGCAAATGAATTATTCCCAATTGCTCGTTTTCTCTGTTTTTATCTGCGGCTTTTTATCCGGTCATCGTCGAAGCTCACGCTTGGTGACCTGTCCGGTGCTCGTATCTATCACGATCTCTTCGCGTCTTCTGAAATTTATGCGTTGGTTTTGGTGAAAACTCACACTACGTTCCCTTTTCCCAAAAATTATCCTCGTGAGACGAGGACAACTCTTGTTACTCGACGTTTATAATTTGAGATACGCAGTTTGAGATACGTTTAATGATATGAAATTTGATCTTTTTGACGTTCCTTCAACGAAAATTACTGCATGCAGTTGTTATAGATTTCTAAGAATCTGTTAAATCTGTAACAACGTGGTACAGACCAAAAAATTCAGAGTTATCAATTCTTTTTCATACAGATCTAAAGTACACATAATGTTTCCCCAAGTGTAATACTTCGAGTATTTCCTACATAAAGACTCAAGTTGCATTGAGAATTTCATAAAATAGCGCGATATTGTTATTTTTCCTCCACTTTCCACGGAGGAAAGTAAATAAAAGTATTGAGGTACTCCTGCTCACTCGCTGGAGTACCACGTTGCACGTTCACTCGTCGGTCGTTTAATTTATTTCTCGTTCAGTTCCACGCTGAGGTATCTGATGAAAATTCCAACTATCAAACATCGTTGGAACCTATCATTCGTAGTAACGAATCAGCTCGAAACAGCACGCGTGCAATAATAGCGTTCGGGAGATTAAATAACTCGTGAATATTAATTTGGCAAAGGTGCGGCTTGAGCGTTCGTCGGTTGGACAAACCGAGGGAGATGGCGGAAACGGGGTCAAGATCGTTGGTCACAAACGGACGGTTGCCGAATAAATTCCGCCTCTTGACTCGCAAACATTCCCCTCGAATTAATTGGAAATTAATAAGAAAAACCGGGGCGGGGGAGGCAGACGGATCGGGTGCTTGTTGTTCGAGTGGCCCTCGCTGGCCGACGCTCTTCGGAAACTTCGACTCTGGATAAATTCACCTTTATTCGCAGCCAGTCGATCGGGACTGTATCGGAAGTAACGAGGTTAAGAAAAGAAGAAGTTGGAAAGACCGTCCGGGGGAACGGGAAACGGCCCGCTACGACGGCAGCGCGGAAGCACGAACGGAAGAACCCGGGATCCTGACCGCTTTTAATGAGCGGCGAATCTGCCTGTCCTATAATTGAAGCGATGTTGCGAGCGCAAATTGCAGAGACCCGGCGCCGATGAGCAAAGCGGGAAAATCTAGCGAGCGGACGGGCGAGGGGGTTGGAGGGAGTAAGGGCGAAAACCAGCCAGCTGAAAACTTCTCGAGTGGCTCTCGGTGCTCGAAACTTGCCAGAAAGTTCAAGCATTCCAACCTTCTCCAATGGCATTTCCACGTTTTCCTTTTCTCCCCCTCTCCCTCTCCGTTTTTCTTTCCCATTCTCTTTGTCCGTCACACTTCGCGCTTCAAACATACGAACAGAATTTCTTTTACGTCCATTCCGCTCCTTTCTTTCTTCTTTTTTTTTCTTTTTTTTTTTTTTTGCTTCTCTTCTCTCGTTCTTTATCTCGGTAACTACTGATCGACTACCGCGTATCGAGGAATTCTCCGCGTATGCACGTGCGCGTGCGTGAGAGAACCGAACCGTGTTAACTATTCTCGTAAAACGCGTTTCGAACTCGCCGAAACTGTTCCATATCTCTCGAATACTGTTCCACTTGTCGAATATACGGCGCACGAGACCCTTTTTTTCTGCCCCTCCTCTCTCGGAGGGCTCGTCCGCGCGGTGTGGTCCCTGCGCGATTTGTTCGCCGATTCTTTTGAGAATCAGCAGCGGAAAAACGAGAACGAGCCGCGGATAAAGGTGGATGTAACGGTGGAAACAGTCGTTGCGGGGTTACAACTGTTCGTATCGGGACATTACTGTTGAATTGTCGCAGTAAAAGGGATTTATCGCGACGCGCACAGAGTGTCATCTACAGAGCGTTTCGGGATTTGATCGACTAACGTCAGCAACACAATCTGCCGCGATAATTATTCTAAAATCTCTCTGCTCAAAATATCGGCGTGAGGCATTGTGCTGCCACTTTCTACTCTCGTCAATTAATCCAGATTTTCTTTCAGCTGAAGCACGGTAGCACGACGCACGTTTCCGAAGTTTCCTCTCCTTCTTTTTCCTTTTAAACAACCTATTCCACGAACTTCACTGCAGTTAAACAATGTTTTGAAAATGATTTTGAACATTTCCGAAGCACAAGTTTGTATTTTAATAAAGTTTGTAAATGTATTTTTATTACGTTTATATTTCGTTAAATGATTAAAAGATCATTTAAAGCACCCAAACTTTTGATCGACGATACAAACGATCGACAGTATCTTTCAATTGATGGAATTATCCATGTTCGAAAAAATATTCCCGCAAAGGACTCGTGGAATGAATTATCGCAAGATACACCGTCGGCGATATTTCTTGCAAAAACAACAAAGACCCCGCTCGAGCGCGCGCGCGCTGCCATATACGACTGATTAAATTGCTGCTGCTCGTCCCTGAGTGTGTTTGAAATGCGTACACGCTGGCTGATGCGGGGGAAAACGTCCTCGCAACACTGGCTATTCGTCACAATCAATCAACGCGAGAAGCCTGTCAGCTGGAATAAAACAGAATAGCGAAAAAAGAAAAAAAGAGGAAAAAAAAACACAGAAAAAAGGAGAAAGAGGAAAAAGAGCAACAGGAAAAAAAACTACCCTCTCCGATGTACTTTTCGACTTTGCAACAGCAATGACAATGAACGTCACGGTTCATTTCGCGTTTCACGAGATGAGAAAACAAATTTTCGCGCCCGGTCGATGCCATTCGCGAAAAAAGAAAGGAGAGAAATGCGCGTCTTAATCGCATTGTTCGTCAAAGCGGTACGTTCGATTTTCCCCGGCAATATTGAGTTTGAAAAATGCATCTGCGAATTCGACCGGTGACAACGCGTCGAAAGAGAGTTAAAAAAAAAAGGAAAAAAAAAATGTCGACGCACTGATGCAACCGGACAGCTGTTGACGCTCCGTCGAGCCGATAATCTTGAATTTCGCTCGCGATTCCTGCAAATTCGCGCGCGCGTCCCGAGTAATTGAAAATATTCCCGATCGCTCCTCGTCCATCTCTGTAACGATCATCCGTCCGTACGTTGTCGTACGCACCATCTGTTCAAATTCAAATTTGTACTTTCTCGCGTCGGATGAAATGCCTTCGTGAAGAAGAAAAGGGAAAACAGGAAATTGTACGTAAAACGAAACTGTTGACAATTTTGAGAATAAAGCGCGATCGCGAGGCAGTCGTCAAACGCGACGTTTCGATGTATCGAGACGCGGTAACAATGCCGTGGAACGCCGATGAAGCGTGCGCGTAGTCCGTCCGATTGAATCGAAAGGAGGGTTGACAAGCGCGGCGCGCGCGGTCCCGCGGAGCAGCGAAAGATAGCCAGAGAGGTTGGAAACAGGAACGCGTCGAGACGGAGCGGTGGCATGACGTACGGCGCTCGGCGGTCAAAATATCGATCGGGCAATTATTCTCGTGTGAGTTACGGCGGGCAGCGATCGTGAATTAGATTAAGCCGGTGACACATGGTGATATGAGTTACGAGATCGTGTCCAATGTAGACCAAAGCGGTGCGCGGAGATAATATGGGAAACGAGGAGTGCAACCCTCCCATCTCACCCTTTCTCTCTCTTTCGCCCCGTGATTTTCTCTCTCTCTCTCTCTCTCTCTCTCTCTCTCTCTTTGTTCCCCCCGGCCCCTTATTCTCTGTCGCTTTATCCAAGGTTCGAGCAGCGTAGTATAAACGGATACCTCGGTTGGGTCAGCAAGATTAGCCGGATCACCACGGAGGCACGAAACGGCCGCGATATCCGCGATCTGTTTTGAATACGAATTAACGATTGCTTTTGTAAAACGTCACGACGAGTCCGTTTATTATTCACCGCGTCGCGTTTCTACCCGGGCATCCGAGACTTCTTTCAATTTGCGTAACCGGCTTTCTGACCGGGAAACGCAACTGGGTCAATGGAATTGGCAGAATCATCGGTGAAACACGAATCGACACCGAGGCGATTCGATTCGATTCGATTCGATTCGTTTCTTCTTTTTCTACTTCTTCTTCTTCTTCTCCCTCTCGCCGAGCAAGAGATATTCAGACGCGTTTAATAAAACGTTCGTTCCTCGACGATCAACAGAGAGAAAAGGAGAGAGAGAGAGAGAGTTCTTCTTTGTCCCAGAAATTGAAACGACTGGTACTACGAAGAGGGAAGAAAGACGTATGCCTTGTGACAAACGAGAAAAATAGAATTCTATTATGTTACATCTCTCTTTATTATCGAGAGAACCCTCTTTTTGTTTTCTCTGCGTTATTTCTCTCTCTCTCTCTCTCTCTTCTGTGTCTCTCTCCAGATTATCCGAGAATCTCCATATCGAACGTGCTCAAAGATCAAATCTTCTCGAAACGATTCATTGATTGATCCCGCGAACGGGATGCGGAGACCCCCGATTGAAGAATAGCTCGCGGCTCGCCGTATCCGTGACATCTGGTCGGGTAGCAGACTATCGGTAGCAAATTGAGCCACGAGAGGTCGAAAGAGACTCTCCCTCCTCTCTTCGCGAAATGATTTCCATGATACGCATCCACCGCGTAAAAAGAGACTCGGTTGTATTTGCTCGGCAAAGTTCCGTTCGCGTCTTCCTTTAACGATCATCGATGATCCACCGATCGAAGAGTGAAAATATTTCATTCGGATGGATGACCTACAATAATACAGACCTCCTCTTGCGTACTAATTAATAGAATTATTGAGTTAGACACAGTATTGGATCCGATCGATTATTAGACAATCTGACAGCTAATTATCGTCTACCGTCGCTTAATACTTTTCAAAACACTAATTACACAAATAATAGATCAATAGTAACGTAATAACACAAATAACAGATTCCAGAAAATCACAAAATTCACCATTTTCTCGCAAAGCCACGAAAACCAAAGATCGTCTGAAAATCGAAAGAAAACGACGAATCGATACGTCGGACCTTCTCTCGCGCGCGAATCGAGCGATTCGTAGGAGCAATCGGAGAGTCCCGCTAAATCGACGTTGATAATTCGTTCCGATCTATCGATCACAGATGGAAAGCGAAGCAGGCAGGCAGGAGCTCCGTTTCTCCGGTTTTCCGGCGTCATAAATCAGACTCGGCTCACGGTTCGGCTCGGGGGGGAGGTAAACCTTCGGCTGCGACTTGGACGATTAGACTCGTCGGCTGAAAGTTGCCCAACTTACTCTCCTTTGCCACCTTCTTCGCTCAACCATCCGACTGTACGTCGAAGCTTCTCCAACTGGTTCTGGCTTCTTGTTCGAACCGAACATCCGAACAAGAATCCCGAAGGCACGGAAATGAGCGAGATCGAACGGCGAGAGAGATTGATGATGGTCGGAGGTAAGACGGAGCGGAGACTCGAGCAAAACAGAGGAGAAAAAATGAAGTTTCACGTTGCTTTTCTTTTTTCTTCGTTTCCACGAAGAAGGGAGTTTCCATCAAGCGAGATCGAAGAAATGGAAGGCTAAATATCGAACGCCATTTGATAATACACCCAGGGCAAAATGCGAATCGTCGGTAATTGGCCTGGCCTTCCGCCGATACGGAGTCGACGAAGGAACGGCGATGAAACTCGGCCTCCGTCGATCGATCGGCTGCCAGCTCTCTCTCTCCTCCTCCTCCTCCTCCTCCTCCTCCTCGACCACACGCCTTCGATCCTCCTTTTTCGCTCCATCCGGCGCGCCGCTTCTTTTTCCCTTAATACTTCGGGAATGCGGTTCCTGCACTCGTTCCTTTTACAGTCGGGAATTTCGACCGTAAGCTCGCGTAATTTACAAGATTTCGGAGTTTCGGCCGCGATAATGGAACTCCAGGCAGCTGCGTGTTTTCGCGAGTTAATCTTCGAGGGGCCGGCTTCATCCGCGTTCACTTTTAATTAAAGTGACTGATTGAATTGTCAATTTTTCTCCTTCTTTTTTTCTTTTCGTCTTATTAAATAAGTAAACACGATGACGCTGACGAATCCCCAAAGAATCGGTAATTGTTTCAACCCCTCAAACCCCTGTCTGTTATTACAAGAACAAACTATGCTGCAACGAGTAACAATTTAGTTGGATGAATTTTGTTCAGCAATTTCACAAGTAATATCTTTGACGCGTCGAAATGATTGCTTTCGACTCTTTTGTTCCTAAAATATATATATTCATGTATTCTTGACCTAATTAATACTGATTTTCCTTGTTTCAACTTTCAGTTTGTTATCCTACATTTTTGTTACGTTGGTTTTGTCATTTCATTAAATAAACGTTTATATGAGAATATATGTTTATGTGAGAAACACGCGCGTGTACAACCGCCAGAAGTGTACAATAAACGGAAGTGGAAGAATCGCGGAATTAGTTCGTCTTTCTTCGCTCTACGAATACCACTCTGGTAATTCAAGCGAAAAGTTGATTGCGAATATTAAACGTCGTGCTCCCAAATTACCGTGCAGTTTCGCGGAATTTTTGTTCGCCGTGCCCGTTCGGACTAGCGCAACGACTCAACAACAGCTTTTAGAGCAACTTTCAAAGCTCTTTGCTACCCCCAGCTTTTCCTCCTCTCTTTGTCTCGTTCGCATTGTTTGCCGCTTTGTAGCGAATTCTGCGCGCAGAGCGCCGCTGATGTTTGAGAAAAATAGCCGTCGGAAGTACGCGCGAAAGGGTCTGTGCTCGGTATAAAAAAAAAAAAAAAAAAAGAAAAAGAAGAGAGAAAGGAAAAGAAGGAGAGAAAGCAATACGAGGGAATTCGTAGGCGCGCCTTGTTGTTGTTGGCGCGCGCGTTAGAAGGACGGCGATTCAATTAAAATTAGATTAAAACCGAACTGCCCGCGCAACCGGACAACGTTAATCCTGCGCGAATTAATATTCAAAATTAATCGGATTTCGTTTCCATTCGGCGATGATTTTATATTTTCGCCGAGGCCGGCAGATTATTCGATGTAACGATACCGAGCGAACGGCGGACCGAGGATAGCCGGTGTTTGCGAATTAATGTAAACGAAAGCTCGAGGATTAGATACGCATCAGAACCAGAAATAAATACGTCGCGGAAATGGAATGCCCGGAATGGAGAAATCAACATATTGACGTAATGAACAACGGAGGTTGAAATAATTATTCTCGCGAAAGGGATTGTCCCGTCTGTGGCAGAAATATAGAACAATTAAACTTCGGTTCTTCTTAATTAACATAGTTTTGCAACTATTCTCGTGTAATGTACGTTTTAAATTGAATTTGTTTTTACAAGTACTTTTAATGGACTTGAGGTCCATGAACTTTCTTATTATTATTACGTAATAAAATATCACAAGGTGTTGAAGACTATACTAAGAAATTCGACGATTAATACATAATTCCCTTATTACCCTTAAGCGCTATCGACGTTGAAACTTACACAACTGCTACAGAAAGTTTCGCAAACTAATACTGATAGCGTCACTATGTACCTGCTATTCAAGTGCGATAGAGATCAAATTCATCAGTTCATTTGCTTTTGCTTAGCACTGTTAGCAATAAAGGAGTTAACGGTAATTAAACGATAACAAATACATAACATAACACATAAAACATATAAAATATATGAAATATATAAAATAACGCATAATATATAAATATATGAAATATATATAAAATAACACGACAAGAAAATAAAAAAGATATTTCTACAAATTATAACGTAAATGTTATAACTAAAATATTCCAACACTGTAAACGTATGCTAAGTCTCTAATTTTCCTATGTAAATTAGAGAAACTAGAAAATGTGCTGAATACAAAAAAAAAAAAAAAAAAGAGAAATATTAGTCACGAATGAAACGTGTGTACGTAAACGATCAAGATCGCGTATCCGATTTGTCAACGAAAAATCCCTCGTGCGGGATTAGAAATAACCGGGGAAACAAATCGCTTCGCTCGATTAAGGCGAATTGAAACGAGACCGACGTTTGTTCTCTGCGTGGACGACTGCTTTACATTTTAATTGGCCAAACAAATTACGCGGCGAATCGTTCAGCGAGAGAGGAGGATTCACGCGGTCGCGGAATCGCTCGGTTTCGACAGCCGGATTTCCATCGCCGCCGCGAATGCAGACAAAATTGCGTGACTTACGCGCCCGAGCGAGAGCTCCAAGTGCGCGAGACGCTTCATCCACGCTGTCAACGTTATCATCGGCGATGGCCGTTCGATGGCCAAACGGCCGCCCCGAAACCGGGGGAGGCCGAGCTCGTAAAATCGTCGAGAGAGATCCGTCCGATAACCAATGTTTTCCAATTTCCGGCAGCGTCCAACGCCCCAGCGGTGCCGCGGAATCGAGATCGCGACGCGATGCGATGCGTTACTCACCCAGGGTGCGGAATCCGCCGTTCTCTCCATAAAGAAGCTGTTTTGTCCGGCATGCGAGCGTAATCGTTGCTGGTGCGAACGTTTACTTTATTTCGAACGGTGAAAAAGATATCGGCTGGAGTATTGTTGTTTACCTCGCTGGTGAGAAAAATACTGCGTATCTACAAATTGGAAATTGACGACGACCGTTGTTACTTTCTGGGAAGTTGTTACCGTGGTTTGATAAATATGCTGTGTCTGTGTGTGTGTGTGTGTGTGTGTGTTGTACACGTCGCGACGAGATACCTTGAAATTTCATTAATCCTTGTAAACAGACTGTCCATTTCTGCGCACTTATAACACGTGGTTGTAATACGTTCCGAACGAAACTTAGAGAAGTTGTAACTACGCGTTGTGATGATATCAGTCTACTCTAAAAATATATAGAACGTAAAAATAAATGCAAATTCAACATCCATTGTAGCCGCAATTGCTTTTGACAAGAGAAGAAAATCTGTATTTTATCGAAATTTGCATTCACGAGGGTACAAGTTCAGATAAAAATTCGTAGTTTGATCGCAAGACCATTACGATTATAAATTTGGAAAATGTATACGTAGAAGTTACTTGGAAACATTTAATATTTATTTAAGGTGGCTATCTGCATTCGTTGCAGTCGTTATGTCATCATCAATTGGATATTTGCAAAATAAATATTTCAGTTGATTACAACCGTCAATCGATGAAATATTTATCCGTCTCCTTATAATGTTAATGAAGTTTCAAAACCTTTTGTACATTTAATACACGCGAAATTGAACATGAAAACTTTGTAGGAAAAAAATGTAGATTAATTATAGACATATGTCACGCGTAGAAATAGATTCAACTTACGTGTGTCTTACACGAACACGAAATCAATTCGCTGACGAGAGTCGATGTACTTGTACGCGTGTAGAATTTTTCACGACACTTTCGACTTATATTTCATTTTGAGAGAGAGTGTATTATATTGTGTATTTATATTTTACGAAACGCGAGGAGAATAAAAGTAAAAATCGAGTAACGAGAATCTAGAACGTATGATGCAGAATGATATTCGCTCTAAACGTAAACAAGGTGGTGCGCCGTTCCGTGTCGATCGCGTGAGGGTCGAAACACTACACTGCCGATACTTTGTTCCCCTTAAGTAGATATACATACATCGTTGAAACGCAAATGTTCCAGTACAGAATTTTAGATTATATATTCCATTATATTTTATATCATGTTGTACATCATATTTTTTATATTATATTTTTCCCAAGACGACCTTTTGGACAATGTGAGAATAGAAAACGCTTTGCTTTCGTTATAAAAGGGGAATTCTATCGAGAAGAAAATTAATTTTTTTCCTTCGCGCGAGAGAATTTTGTACTTTCAGAAAAGTATTTTTCGCGAAACAATCGTTAACGTAATGGAAACAATAATACCTCGTTCTCGTCGAACGTCGAACAGAAAATTAATATGACGTAAAAATAAAAGATCGATTTCTTCCTTTCGCGTGAGAGTTTTAATTGGAAACAATCTTTTCCAGAACAATCTGCAACACAGTGGAAGTGAAAACGCTTTGCTTTCGCCGGGAGAGGGATTCAGTTCAGTAAAAAATTAAGTTTTCTCTTCTGCGCAAGAATTTCAAACAGAAAAAATTCTTTCCCGAAACAATTTTTACCGCAGTGGAACTAAAGAACATCTCTTTTCCTTCAAAGAACTCTCCATCAAGTAGAAAATTAATTCCTCTTTCCCACGTGAAAATCGCGGTTAGAAAAAATTCCTCGCAAAGCCTTTTCCGACAAAGTGAGAGTAAAAAGTGGTTCGTTTTCGTTAGAGGAGAAATCCTGTCCGCTAAAAGATCAACTTTCTCTTCCCACGGGGGAATTTCGTTTAAAAGAGCGAGGAATTGAAGTGACAAACAATTGGTACGTACGTAAAACGATGAATGTTAATCTTTGTTTCTAACAACAGCACGAGACGTTTGTAACGAGGAGGAGGAAGAGAGGAGAGGTAGAAGGACGAAGGAGAAGGAAAAGGAAAGAGATCAGATTTCGTCCAGAGTCATTAGTAAGGCTTCTTAACAGGCTCTTACTTCAAATGCGAGGCCAGTGGAAGCTGGGTCAAAGGATATAGTCGTACAAACGAGATAGTTGGACGAGGACTTTTGAAAATTCCACGTCGACACGGACATCCTTCTGATGCCGAGAAATCGTCACTGCAACCTATGCGATATTTAGTGAGCTCTTCAATTAAACCGGCGCTAATTGACGCATTGAAACTCAAGAACGCGTGCCACCGTGTTTTACATTTGCTGATAGAAACTGAGCCAAAACTGACTTTTAGTTTCACAGATTTCTATCAATTCGCTCGCGAAGATACCCGCACGTACGAAACTTTGACATCTGACCGTAAAGCTTGCCTCTGCCGCGATGCTCAAATTTTTACTTCTAAATCAATTTCAATTCGGTCTCGATTGAAACGACAAATTCGAAAAAGTTGTTTGACGACAGGAAAGTACTTTGTTGCAATATTATAACATTATGTAAATAGTAAATTAATTCCAAGAATAATCTCTTTTCGTAGTATAAGTAATCTTTCGTAGTTGAAAGGAATTGCAAGTGAAGTATTGCACTGGCGCAACATTGGCTCTTGACGAGTTATTATACTTCCCAGTGGTAGCCCAATGATACAAATAAAATGTCGAGAATGGATGAATTCATTTTTATTTAAAATCCTTTCGTACGGAACGTCACCGGTGATTCGCGGAAATTAATCAAAGCGTGGACGCGGCGAACGTCAGGATGAAAGATAGTTGGCACGCTCCGTAAACACGTCTGTAGAGAGATAACGAGGGTGTACCGGCCGCGATTTAAACGACGAGCGTAAACCTTGAAGCCAAGGGCCGCAAAGAGCGGTGTCGTTTCAACGTCATCGTCGGCCAACAGCCACCCAGCCACGACTAGAAAATTAACAATAACATCTTGCAGACGTGTGGTCTCGTTATCTCGCTCGCCGAGATCGTTTCTCCAACGACGACATCAAACGCTTCTCCACACACGAAGAAAGCTGAAGAAAGCGAACGGATATCGAAATAACGGCGAGCAACGAAGTGGATACACGTTCGATGAAGATCGTTGACTTGGATTTTCAAGGGACCGTGAATTCCAGTCGTATCGCGGCAATCTTATTCTGGAGATACCGTAGATTTCTATTACAAAGGGATCGTACGTCTTTGCAGAAAAAAGTTGAATCGTACTTTACAGTACATACAATACGTACTTTACTTTATTGAATGCGAGTTCTACGAAAAACAGCAAATCCCTCTTCCATGAAAATCACAAGTACGTCTTTAACGCACATTATACGTAACGTACATTTTCAGGGAAATAACACGCTGTGTTGCAGTGTTCTTAGAGATTATCTCTGACGAAAGATTTTCAACTCATATTTCAAATGACAATATCATTAGATGATAAATTCTTTTGTGCTTGTAGAAAATGTTTCTTAAAAGCTTTAGACTACAGAGACATACGTATGTAAAATCTTTCGTGTACTACGAATATGATGTTACATCGTTGCAGATGAAATGGAATTCTTAGTAAAACACTTAGTTTTCAGTCTTAATTTACCCTTTTTTTTTTGAAAATAATAATCAAATTTCGGCGGATTTGGATTTTGTTAATTATAGAATAAAGTTGCAATTAGAATATGTAGTCGATCTAGTTGTTGATATGTTTCTTTACCAATCTAACTTAAAACTTATTTTTTTCCCAAAGTAGATTTTTAAGAATCTATATTAACGTTACGGTCAACTCTTATCGCATTGGATCAAAGTTCGAAGCTTCCCAAAAGATGCGCTTTGACACACAATCTACCATTTTACGACGAAACGAACGACGGAACACCAATTGCGTTACATTTCTTCGGTCTTTAAAATCATTAAATATAAAAATATAATAAATTTAATAAATATATCACTAATATATCACTAAATGATATGTTTACAAATTTATTATCTTCAATATTTAATCTCTTTGTAATTTTTGTGCATTTATAGTAAATTTTAATGTTTCACTTTACAGAAATTTACACTCAAACAAATATGCTTTCGATAATATTCAGCAAGCACAAAAATTTTCCACTTGGATTCTATTTCTTTTATTGTATTTTTCAATGTATCAAACTTTGCAGTATGAGAATCTGTAATCTACCAGTAAATATCTAATCAGCAGTTCCAAATAATTTCACCCTGGTTTGGAAAACTAATCGTTACATGTTACAACCTAATATCTAACGCACTATAGCGGATGTTTCTTAAAAATCAATCTTTCTAACAGCATTCAGAAATGTAACCGCCAGATTAGAACCAAATTCGCGAAAACCAGGCAAAGACTCGCGAAGGCTCGCATAAATCTACGTAATCTCGGACCAGGTCCCGCAATTTCTCCCTTGGTCGTGGACGCGACGCGACGCGACGCGACGTTCTGTACACTTTGGTCTGTCGCCGCAATCAACTTTGACGACAAATGACGCATTCAATGCAACAACGATGATGCACCTCGGCGAGACGCACTTGCTCCGCCGGATGCGCAAATATGCGCCGAGATTGTGTGCACTAGCCGCGCGCGTAAACTCGCAGGAGAACATTAGCGCGACGGCGTAGCGCCAGATCAAACACCGCTGAAATCACGCGGGGAAACCGGCTAAATTATATAACGCCGCCTTCTGTGTGGCCCGCCGTCCGACCGACGATATTATCGGAGCCAGCCGAATCAAAAGTTACATCCTATTGTAACGCGGTACCGTCGAACAAAACGGTGATTGATTTCCGGGGTTGATTCCAAGTACCAGATGATCGGCGGTCTCTGGTTACGGTTTCGAATTGATACGAACTCTCCGTGCAACTATTCTATAACGTGTATACCATTATAATTATGGTCGAGGGCAAAAGTGTGTGCAGTAGCAGACTGATCTATCAGCGATGAGGAACGAATACATGGTTGAAGAGTTTCTTGGACGGAGGTGGATCGAACAAATCTTTGGTTCTTAAAAATCTCTCTTCTTTCTGTGATTATTACACGTATTTATGGTTCAATTACGCCAAGAAATTTCCATTTTTTCGCACGATTTTCTAGAAAATATGAACATTGGTTTCTATAATCAGTATAGTATAATTAATCAGTTTCAGCAGTTTCAACATTAACAGAGACTGACTACTGAATTAATTTAATAAAATCCACTTACACGTGCAATCTCGTACCTACATTTTCCGGAATCCCAACATTCAGAGCTTCAGAAGGAAGACCCCTGAACGGCACCCCTGTATATTCCTATATCTCCTTCGTGAAATTCCTCTGCCACGAAATATCTTTTCACCCTTCGTGCGCATGTCATATGAGAATATCATATGAGAAAGTCGAAATACATTTCCTCCATTTCATACATTTAATTGTATTTCATTTGAAGTCGCGCTCTGCGCGCGACTCCGATTTACGAATAATATCGAGAAAAAGATCCTTTCACAAAATGAACGCGTCCCGGTCGCGACCGGTTTTTCTCTCTTTCGCGAATGTTCAAGCAGCAGTTCGTTTCTTAGAACGCAGCTTAAAAGGTGCAATTAGCCCGTAGGAGGATTAACGCTGGAGGATCTCTCCCGGTCCCGGGATAGAGGCGCGAACGTGGAACACATACACACAAGTTGAGTGGAAAATAACGGTGCCGAGGGTCGGGAGGATGATCATTGGACAATATTGTCCTCGGGTGTTCGCGTCGCAAGACGTAATGCGTCCCGAAGGGGAGCGTATTCGTGATTACAGTGGAAAGCAACTACTTAGTCGGCGACTTCTCGAGGCACGTCGATGGAAATGCCTGCCCTTCGGGGGAAATCAAGACCTCGGAAAACTAGGGCCAGACGTGAAACGCCGAGGCAATAAACGTTGATTAACTGATCAGTTTCATCGGGTCGTGTTCGCGCCGAAGGAACAATAAAGTAACGAAATTAATCATCGTCGTAACCAGCCTCGTTAGAAACAGCGCTCTGAGCATTGTTTCTGTGCCTATAATTTTTTCCGTCGAGCGTTTAAATTTTTAGAAAAAATGATCGTGAAATGTTTCGAAAGGTTGTAAGTATCATTTGTAAATTAATCGTCGTCGTGAAAAGTTGCAAGGACTACATGTGTACATAGGTTAAATTTTAAAATTCATCTCGTTTTAATCATTTTAAAATGATTAATGAGGAAACGTTATTTGACGTATTGATAATGGTCAGGTTGTTAAATCAAAATTGAACACAATCGGAAGAAAAAGATTGTTGATTATAGTTTCTACTCGAATTCTTCAGTACAATTTTGACGCAAAATAGGGCTCATAATTCACTGTAAATACTCAACGTACCTCCGAATTTTACATTTAAAAGTTATTCGCCATTCTCCTAATCAAATATATAGCTACTCATCTTATTTTCAAAATTATGTCAATTCACAGTTTAATACGTGAAAATATGCCGATTTTCATATTTAAGAATAATCCCATCGTGAAACTGTACCATCCCATTCTCAACTCGGACGTTCGTAAAATACGATATCGTTTCAACCAACGTAATCCATAACACCGTTCCGTTCAAACGATTTTCAATCACGGCGAATAAACAGATCTCTTAAAGAAGTTCGTTACCATTGAACCTCCGACGGGCTTCGATTTTAGCAGCTCGTTGTCGATCACTTCGTTAACCCCGGCTGTTTCGACGTAACGCAAAAAACGCTCGCGTGGATCCGTGAGGTTTTTCCCTCTCGAGGTAACGAGGCTGTCACGAAGAATACGCGTCGCGGCAAATTAGCCGGCAACCGTCCGCCGTTAAAATTATCTTTAGCCGGGATTAGATTAACGCGAGCGGCGTCCGCGAACGTTCAAACCACCCTCCCCCGGCGTTCTACCTCGCGGTAACGCGGAATATTTCATTTCCACGGTTGGTCTCGATGCTGGAACAACACGGATTAAGCAATCTCATTTCCCGCTTTCTGAAAGTAGACCGGAGAAATCTACGCCCGCTGCGAAAGCGTATCGTAGAAACTTTCGTGCAAAGTAGAAAGAAGTTCGTGGACGAAAGTAAGTAACTTCTCCTCGCGTCTCGAGATCAACGAAACGAATTCTGGTTTATCGATCATATTCTCTATCGACGCTCTTGCGTGATCGAGGTTTAGGTTAGGTTTAGGTTAGGTTTAGGTTAGGTTTTCTTCTCATTCTTCATTTGTGGGAAGATCTTTAATTTTTACGAGGGATTGAATAGGCAATTTCGGAAATCTACCAAGCGTTATTGTTACCTACTTCCAATTAACAATTAGAAAATGAAGAAAATATTCGACGCGAATGCAACCGATTGTGAAAAAAGTGATAGAAAATTCTTTGATAAATTTGTAAAAGTAGACACCGTTCAAATTGTCACATGCTTTCGAGATTGAACGAAGAATGTCTTACAATTGAATTAGTTATTACCAGATTTTCGAAAAAATTCGAAAGTGATTTTCTAAAGACGCGTATAATTTTATCACACCTGATTGACAGTTGCCAGAGAAGCGTGTATCGGGGATTAGATCGTGTCGATAGGTCAGAATTCTCAATCGATAGCTACGAATCTGGCTTGACTAGCTAAATTCTACAATTTAGACACCAAGTAAATCCCACAAATTCTTGATGACACTAACCGAGTTTGAGATAGTGCCCTAATCGGGGCATGATTCTCCCACGAGAATCCAAGGATTTCAAGTGGCGACAGACGTCTTCTACGACTATTGCGACGTGACGTTTCTTCGCATTCTCACGATTTGCAGGAATCTTACATTATTGTTACAGCAGGGGATAAATGTATGTACGAATTTGTTACCAATTCATTTTTATACAACTGGATATACATGTATAAAATTTAAATACGTAACTTTTTATATACAACATCTATCATGTCTCGCTACGTTTGACTCTCACAAATTGGATAACCGATAACAATCGCTTTAGTTAATTAGCTTTTAGCTGAAGTTATTCGAACGAACACCTGACACAGCGTCACGCATCAAGGCACAACTTGCAGAACTGTCCCGCTGAATCATCCTCGATCCTATTCCAAAACACCATTAAACATTTAAGTATGTAAATTCGGTAGCCTGTTTGCCGAGCACGGACAAGTTAGTCCCATTTCAAACTGTTCTCGTGAACGACGGCAGAAAAATCTTTGCCTCTTAGCCGGACTAGCTGATGCTAAACTTTTCAGGCTGAACAAGTTACGTTCATCTCGTCGCGAAATGACGCGTTCCAACCTACACACTCAACTCGTGATTCATTTCGTGACTGATTGCGAAATATTCTGCTACTCGGTATTGGGCACAATGTAGTCCCATTTATTTACAATTTATTAAAGAATAAATCATCGAATAATCGTCGATAAAAATATCGTGAACTGAACAAGTTGAAACAATCGACGGTACTCGACATCAACGAATTCTCAGATCGCAGTCCTTCGAAAATTCATAAATACTTTGCATTCTTGAAATTTTGAATTTTCGAAGGCAATGATGAAAAATTACAAATTAATCGAATTCTTGGAATGTCCTTCATACCCACAGCCACGGTATTAAAATTTTTATAACAGGAAATTGATTGAGATACATCGCAAGTGATACGCTGGATCCACGCAGCATTGATCCCGGATGAAATTGATCACGAAGGCTTTCGGGCTTTTTAAAAAAGCAACGGTAAAGTCCAAGGCCATTTAAGAGCAATAACATTGGCGAATGAGTTCCTCGATAATAGGTTGCGAGTCTACGCCCGGTAAATGGATCTCGGCCTCCGAGAAGAGGGAACGAGAGAGAGAGAGAGAGAGAGAGAGAGAGAGAGAGAGAGAGAGAACGAGGGTCGAGTGACGCATGCAAATCGACTGGGCGTTGCTTTCGAATCAATGTTCTTGCACGATTATGCTTGTGTACCTCGACTCTTTGCAGAATTTTCGCGAAGGTAGAGAAGAGAAATTTTTAAAAAGTAATAAAAGTAGATTTAAGAATTTATTTTGTTCAAATTTTAACAAATTGTCGTAAGAAACTTGCAATTGCTTTTCGTTCTGTTTGCTCAAATTTACTCGTTTCTTTTTCTTCAAAACTACCGTAGTAATCTGACTATAGAGAATTATAAAGTTACAAAAAGTCACATACCACGTTGCAGGATGTAAAATTTTTACGACAAATATAATTGAAACAAAAAAAAAAAGGAAAAAAAAAAAAAAAGGATTACTCTCACGCCAGCAGGGAGTCCCGCGCGGAATTTTCCGAATAACCATACGCGGGAAAGCCCCTTCTGCATGGACCGTTCCCCGGCCTATTATCCGCGCGAAACGTATCTTGGTGCACGCGAAGCGTCACAACGCGGCTCTCGAATCGAATTTCCAGCCAGCCGAAAGTTATCCGACACCCTCCAGCGGCAGGCTGGAAATTCAGGAGGGAGGAGACGGGTGGTTGATGGGCGTAGAAAGGGTGGGTCGACAGAGAACGTGGGTAAAACGCGTGGAGTGGGGAGTGAGGGGAGGTGGAAAAAAAAAAGAGAGAGAGAGAAAGACCGGGAAAGCGAGAAAAAGGAAGAAAAAGCGAGAAAACGCGGCCGGTGAAAGTCGACAAAGCGTCCGTCGGTACTTTTTGCATGCGACGTACGGCCCCTTCTTTTTTTCCGCCCTGACAGCGCGCGAAATTCAATTTTCGTGTCCGCACGCACTGGACCGGAGGGTACGGGCGCGATTCAACGGCCTACGACGATACAACAATGCGAGACCACGGTCCACCGAACGCCGGTGTACGCTCGGTGCCATCGTCCCAGCGATAAGCGGGCAAAGCCTCCGCCGCCCGGCGCCACTCCGAACGGAACGCGTCGCAGGATGAAACGAGCTTTCGCTGCTGCCGCTGTTCCCGACCCATCCTCGGCCTTGTACCGAGTCCTTTGTACCGAGCTAACCCCGCGCGCCCATCCACGTGTACACGCTTACGCGAACGTCTTCTCGGCAACGCGCGCGTCGCGTGTATTGGCTGACAGCAGCGCGCCGTGTTGCGTGCCGTGTTGCGTGCCGTGAACGCAGCCCGATTCACCGCAACTAATTAGGTGATGTGTTTATCGCGCATCGGTTGGCCGCCGCCGGCGCGGCCGTCACGCTGCTAACTAGTTATAATCGATTATCGCCCCCGAGGATCCGATTCTTCACAGTTCGTCAGTTCGTCATCCTCGCGGTGTCGTTCTACCCTCTTTGTGTATGTTTGTGCGTGTTTGTGTTGTTTGTGTGTCGTCGCGTCGCGTCGCGTCGCGTCGCGTGTGCCACCCGTCTCGACAGGTACGTGCAACGCGTGCGTTCGTGCGTTGTACACTTTGTTGCCATGGTGAGTCGAAAGCTCCCCTCTCCTTCTCCTCCTTCTCCTCCTGCTCCTCTCGCTCCCCCGCAAGCGAAAAAGATCCTTTGTGTCCAGCGGGGTGCTGGTCGCGACATGGTTTACCGGTTCACTGAACGGGTGGTTGATATCTTTAGCTGGAAATTATTCTGCCCACTGCTGGCAATTAGCATCGATTCGCCCGTTTCGGGGGGAGGGGGGCCGTTCGCGGCGGCCACCGGCTCTGCGGTTAATCGGATATCTCGCGTTGTTTGCCGCGCGATCGCGGGAAAAGAGATCGTCAAGCTGAAAATTATTGGACCGGGAGGAAGGCTCAAATTTCGTGTTCGTTCAAATTTCCCTTCTCCCGAACTTAATATTCGTGACTCCACCGACCGTGTAATTGCAAAATCGACGCGCGCATGGTTTTTTTTCGTTCGATTGTCGCGCACCGACGGGACTTTACAAGCAACGACAACGATTATTAAATACAAAAAAGCGTTCGATCGGCAGGGGCAATAAAATTGGAAGGAGCAACCTGAGGGGCCATCGAGTCTCGGATTGGACAATTGGATCGAACGATTCTTCTCCCTCCTACGGAAACGTCGCCTTCCCCCGGCGAAGACTCCATTTCAGCCATGTAGCAATCCGGCTACTTGTTATTTCGATCCTCTCGACCTCTTTGCCAGATTTATTCCTCTCCCCGTGAGACCGCAAATGCTCCCCTCCCCCCTCCGTCGGACTCTCGCTCAAAGATAAATGCGAAAATTCACTTCCAGTCGTTTCGATCGTACTCGCGCGGAAAGCCAATTTATACGTAGCCGCCGCGGCGGGCGTCCACCGTAACGGCGGAGGCGCGATCGATGTCGCCAACTTTTTCACAGTTGCCGCCCCGACACCCGATTTTCACTGTTTGCCGCGTGAAACCACGGAGAAACGGACGTCGACGAGCGGAGTCCAACGATTTCCGACGAGCAAACACTCGGAGAATCGTTCCGCCAGGTGTAACCCTCTGCACGGGCACGGACGATTCGTTCGGGGATCACGATTCGCTCGCTCGCTCGCTCGCTCGCTCAGTCACGTTGATCCACCGAGATAAAGCCACCTCTGGAGGGAAACTTTGCCGGAGAGATCTTTCACCTTTCCCCTTTCTCGCCGCTTAAAAGCCACGGTCGGACTGTTCTCCGAAGAGTAACGCGTATCGTTTAACATGTTCCTCGGCGCGTATCCTTTCCGTTCGAGCCATTTGGAATTTTCGTTGGAGAACGAAGAATCTTTTTTTAAAAATTTGTTACAAAGTTACGTGTTTACATTTTGTTGTTGTATCGTATCGTATCGTATCGGGGGCACGTACGATCATTTCTTGCTACCGATTATCTGACTGAAGGCCAATGGTAACTTTGATTCGATAAGAAGACGCTGTAAAATTTCTTATCGGAATAACGTTAAAAACATTGGTTCACAATCGGCAAAAATTTATGTACAATCTGTGATAGTTGTTCCGATAAACAGCACGTATGTTTCAACAAAGTTCGTCGAAGTATCAATCTTTGTGATTGCAAGCAAATTATCATTATTTAATACAATTTATCAGTATTTATCAGTATTTATCCGTATTTAGTACTATTGCAACGTAAACGAGTTGAAGAAATAAAATGTTTCGTTTTAAATTAATTTTGACGTCGATTAAAACATATTATGTAGAAACGTACTACACTCGCGTGGTAGAGTAAACGTTGAACCATGTGTTTGTTAAAATAATACCTTGAATTTAAATTCATTGCTTCGTTGATAATTATGGTTTCTATTCACCACGCCCCACGGAAAGCAAAAATCGACCCGGCAGGCAGCGTGTTAAAGGGAACGCCGCTGAAAGGAATCGTCGATGACAAGTATCGCGAGATTGAACGAAGAGATAGGCCAGATTTAACGAGCTCCGATACTCGATCCAAAAGTCGGTGCCGAGCAGCAGTTCGTCGATTACCGGAAGGAGGCGCCGCGTTCTCCTTCGCGGGACCTGGCTCGTCTCCTCCTGGCTGGATTTTTCCCCGCGTGCCACGAATTCCGCTTGTCAAATTACGAAGACGAGGCGGAGCGCAAGTTTCTCGTGCCTAACTCCCTCGTCAAAGTGAGTTTCCGCCAGCGGGATTCCGCGGCGCCTCGAAACGTGCGTTCGTCTTTAAGGGGCTGCGAGTCACTGATATGCACCTCACCTGGCGCATTGTTTTGGCCGGGGTGTTACTTCGTAGTATGCGTGCAATCCCCTCCAACTCCGTCTATAGAATCCTTTTGCTCCGAGTTTGGCATGTTAGTAACGTCGAAAACTGTCGAGGTACCACGGGTCGGGTACCATGAAAGGAACATGGCACAAGTTCGCCAGTGTCGGATTAGCAGATCAAGCGAATCTTCTGCGAGGTTCTTTCGAACACTCTGGATCTGGATAACTCGGTCGGTTATTAATTTTCATCGGGAGAGCGTTAGTCGCGCCAGTTTGCCGGGCGCTTTCGAACGGAGCGCGGCCCGATCGTAAAAAATAATCGCAGGCGAGACTCTTCGGGGCGCGGGCGAAGAATCGACGAGATTACACGGAGTTCGGTCTGGGAATTCCGTTGGATCGAAAGTTTATTAAAATTTAGTTACGGCTACGAACACCGAACGCGGCGGCAAGGGTAGTTTCAACCTCTCTCGTATTGTTTAACTAGAAACTTCCGCTTTCACCCTTTCTCTCTCTCTCTCTCTCTCTCTCTCTCTTTTCCTACCGGTACAGCTGGGCGTGATTAAAGAGCTACCTCGACGTTGTTCTCGCAATGTAGCTCGCCGCTTCCAGGAAAGACATTGTTCTGAAACTCGGGGGCTGTTCATAGGACGCGCGTATCGACTGGTAAGAGAGCGTTTTCCTCGGCTTTCTGCGCAGGTGACGTGTATAAACTGGAGAAAAATAACCCGGTTACAAGCTTGGGAAACAGAGGGAGAACCATTTACGCTAATCGTTACGTAGCACTTTTTAACAACTCTCTCTCTCTCTTTCTCTCGTTCTCAACTGTCGTTCTCGTTGCCTCCTTCGTTTCTCCCCCTTCCGCCCCCCGTTTCAATGTTGTCTCGGTTGCGCTCCCTCCCCTGGCGAAAGCATCGCGACGTAATTGATATTTGGCCAGGTGATTCATGAAATTCTCATGGAACAATTTCTCTGGTAAATTGGCCGCATATTTCTTTAACTGAAAACTCGCGCACACGCGTGTTACTCCGCGAAAATAAATACGCGTTCCCGCTTTAAACACGCCGTTCTTCCCCCCCGTACGTTCTCCGACTGTCTATTTCATTCGTTCGTTCGCGCGAAACGAACCGTTTGCATCCCGACTGAATTCTCGTAACTTTCACCTGACTCGCGCGACTCGTGTGAGTTATGTCAAGAAATCGATCAGTCGGAGAAGAATTAAAGAGCAGTTGCTTTCGTTAATTGATATTTCGTCGAGATCAATGGAAATCAATAAAATGAGTGAGAAACGCACCGTCTGACTTGCGAAATTCTACAAATAAAAATTCATCAAAGACGTAACGAAATTTCAACGAAGGATAATAAAATATGCCCACAATTCGTAACCTGTAACTTGCCAATTTTTTCTAGTATCGCTAGTTGAAAAATGATGGTGCAATAAACAAGAAACGAGCGTCTGTCAATAGTACTCTCTGTTGGCAGTTTTTAATTTTTTTGCCAAACAGGAAAGTTCCAACAGCCTTCAACGAGAATCTCGAACTCTCTATAAACTGTTTCCACGATGATTATTAAAATGCACTCGATCGAGAACTTTTCGGTCGCATTTTATGCATACATATTAGCCGAGAGACAAAATTAGCGGGCAGTTTTTGCGCGATACAAAGTCGAGCACGGCGAAGAAACTTGCAAAGGTTTCGGGATGGAAACTTCCTTTCGTCCATCTTTCCAACCTCGGAACCGCCCCCGACACTTGTTAAGTACCTTATTTGAGTTTCAAAGTTGAACGTCGCGCTCCTTCCTTTCTCCCCGACTATTTTTTTTTTTATCATTTTTCTTCCTTCTTTCTGTTGCTGCGCATCTGTCTCCGTCTCTTATACGCCCGCTTTCGACGCGTCTTTAATAAAACGGAGCATCATCTTTCGCGGCGACCTGTTTGGTTCAAAGTACGGCCCTCCTCGAACGTAAATAACCGCGCGTCTCTCGAGAAACCGTTCCACGAGTCGATCGATAAACGAACTGTCACGACAGAGAAAACGATTCAAAATATTTGCTACAACGTTACGGCTAGTTTCATTGCTAGGTTAATTTAATTATCAATGTTGATTCTATGATATTAGATATTAGATAGATATATTAATACAAAAAAACTGCACGACTTGTACCCCAGTAGGATTCGTCTCAGTGAAAGGCCCAGAAGCAATTGTTCTGACTAGGAAACGAAGACGACTATTTTGCCATAAAATTTTATCGATATGCAAACATTTGAATCGATCCAAAACAAATTACAGGCGCGATCGCTCAGTACCAGACAACGCCACGCCTACTCGAGGTCTACCCCACGCCCCCTCACGAATCACGTGACCCAAATCAATCAATCGCTAATTTTCGTTGCATTAGCGTTGCATTTTCTAGGTTACCCCCGCTAAAATCACTTTCACTGATAAAATAATAAATAGAAGAGCAAACAACGATCCGTTTAAGGGTCGAAGGTATAAAAATTAACAAAATATGTATGCAATGTACAAGAATATAGAAAATATCTAGTTAGAATTAATTTCATGTCTCATTCATAAAGATATGAAATTACATAAATCCGCAGTCTTACAAGTTTTCTTACTCCTGAGAAAGTATCTCGATCAGAATCAGAATTTGCAGAATTGCTCAATTCTCTTCCTCGTGAATCGATGCTTACTTACGCTTCGACATTATATTGTGTGAATATACTGTTACGTTTTAATGTACGACGTATTAGAAGAGGACTTTTATTCATAAAGAAATTAAATTAAAATTATGCTACACTTTTATATCTGAATTTTTAGAATTATTTTTTCGATACATCTCAAGTACATTTAACACTTATCCCATGATATTTCGTAAAAATCGATGCCAAGTTCGTTAATAGAAACGAAGTTGTTAAAGCGCGTCTGATTATCCAGACCATTCGTAGTAGCTTTTCAAAATTAACGCAACCATTGTGAATGGATCACCATTATCGAAAATCCACTTCGATCACTTTATTATCGCCCCGTAACAAGCAGTATGCGCTTCTATCTCAACGGCAATCGCGCGATTAAGTTTTCGCAACGACAATTAAAGACAATTAAGGACGATTGTTCATGGGAATGACCGACCGCTCATTTCGTGCTTTGACTTCAGCTGGAAATACTGTTTCGTTCGTTTCATTCGGCTGGAAATTGTTTACTCGAATTGCGGATGAACCGGATTCGACGTTTCGATGTTTGTTTGTCGAGACGGGTTTCTTTATCATCGTGCAAAAACTCGTGGAACACATCGGTTTTTAAAACGCTATTGCGCCGGGGAAACCGATCTGTCAGCCGCAAAATCCATTCGCCGATGTAGTTAACGACTTTTCCCGATGCACGCGAACACGTCGAGACCGCGTACAGGGTGTTTCATTAAATGGAAAAATTTAAAAGAGAAAAAATATTGGTAGTCCAACGTGAAACTTCGTAAAACTTCATAAACGAAATCTTGTTTTCGAAATTTTTATTGGCACTTTTTTGCGCTTGTGGACAAGTAGAAGTTGTATCCTACTTGAAACTGTCGTTTGAATGATCCACCCATGCTCAAAATTATGAGAAACAAAGTTACGATTGCAACTGATTGCGCTAAGAGTAATGTCTGATCACATACTGTCCGTTTTCCCTTACAGCGTCTAGTTCTCGTACTTGCTCGATTTTCAAACTTTAATCGTACTTTCACGAAATCGGTATTCGATAAAAGTAATCACCCAGACTGCTGGGTTGTTGTATAAATTCATGTTTTCAAGGAAATAATGAAAAAAGTGGAATCTCGGCAGAAAATTGTGACCAAAATTAAGTATTACAGAAAGCACTTTGAGTAATTTATACATCTTTTCGCATTACGTGCATTTTCTACATTTTTAAAGTTCCTTCTAAACTACGTAAAAATCCGCTGTCTACTAATTTTTATTCGAATTTCATGAATTGAAATTAAATTTATCTAAATATGACTAATTTAAAAATCCAACGAAAGAATAAAATTAATGTTTTCTGAAATTATTAAGTTTATTTCGAGTCTGTGAGTGAAAGTTGCAGCAACTGATAATCGGTATCTTTGTTTTTAAAAATTCTCACATGATTCCAATTTAACTGACCCACTGTTAGATCTTTATAAATTTGTCGTATTTTGTTCTGTTTAAACTTCAAAGATGTAAAAATTAGGTCCTTGTTCCCATTGTTTCCGACAATAATTACCGAATCACCCTGTACACGCGCACTGTGACAAGCTGCTAGTGGACAGAAAAATGGCGCTGGTCATTGTCGCACCGGCACGACACGTAATTTATGTATACCGTGTCTCGACGTTGCGATAATGAAAGAGCCGCGATGTGGATTAATTAAGCTGCTGCAACGGAAGAAAGAGAGGGGGAATCGTGAAAGCCGATTCGTGTCGGATCGGCTTCAATTATATACCCTTTTCGTTCCTTTTTCCCCGACGTCGCTACCGTAAAAATATCGTTTTTCTTTTTCACCCGATATTTAACTAACTGTTTAACGTTAGACCGGTTTTCTAGTACGTAATCCTCCGCTTAATTTTATTTTCCAATATTTTCATCCGATGCGAAATGCTCTCTCTCAAAGATAACAGTTAAATACGATTGATGTAGCCGATGACGCTTAATTATACATCCCGGCCTGAATTCTCTCTCGTCCGCGCTATTTATACGGCGAACCTCTTCCGTCCGAACGTTTATCGCAAAACTCATTAATCCTCCTCAGTCAGATTTTCTTTTGATTTCTCCATCCATCGTGCACAACATTTTTCCGTCGTTTCAAGACGGTAAATCCTCCCCGTAGAAAATTCAACGAGCCAACACAGCCGCGCAATGAAAATGAATTTTTTACAGGTCGTTCTCCACGATCGATTTCGTCGTGTCAACACTAAATCCTTCCTGCGAGTAAGGAACACGTGTAAAGGCCAGTTTCTGAAGTAGCAGACAAAAGTTCAATACTGTTCTTTTGATGGATTACTGCATTATAGTGCGATGAATAATTCCTTTAAGTTCGATAGTTCCTATGCTAATATCTGAATGAACATGGATTTCTTTTCGAACGTCGACCCTCGCAACCCGAGATCTCTTTGAGGTAAACGTTGGCTGCGGTAGTCCATTTTTTCTGCAATTTTCCATCAAAGTCTATCTTCGGTCTGCTGTAATAGGACTAAGTTTCTTTTTTAAATTTATACAACGTTAGATTTATTCATTTAAATTTAGTTAGAACAGAAGTATATTATATTTATACTATATACTCCTATGTTTGTGAATATTTTATATACTCTAGTGTAGTCTCCTGTAAATCTTTGTATATTTAAATTTCTGCAATCAAATTACACCAATCGAATGATATTATTCGAAACACTAAGCACAAACATTTGAACACTGAACTAATATCCTAATAAGCAAATAATATCATTAAAAACCTGCACTACTTGTACCCCGATGTACGATTCATCTCACTGAGAGGCTCAGAAGCAACTGTTCTGACTAGGAAATAAAGACCTTTTTGCCATAAAATTTTATTGATAAGCAAACATTTGAATCGATACAAAACAAATTACAGTACTAGACAACGCCACGCCTACTCGAGATCACGCCCCCTCACGAATCACGTAACCCAAATCAACCAATCGCTAATTTTCGCTGCATCAGCGTTGCACCTGAAAAGGCCCGATTTTCTGGATTACTTTCAGTAATAAAAAGTGAAAGTTTATTATCGTCATCCCAAGTATCATGTATTGAATATTGTGCGAGTGTATATATATATATATATATATATATACAGGTTCTAAGACATGAATTTTATTCGTCGCTTAACTCATAATTTCACAATAGAGTGCAATCGTCTCCAGTCTCCCTCTCCAAGTTGGAGCGTAACTTCCAACGTAAACCGAAACATAACTTTTGTCAACAATAATTGTGTTTCTCCCAACACGTACATACGGGCTTCCAAAGTCTCTCATTACCACTGATCAGGTCGCGCCGCGCCAGTTTCTGCAAACGCGAACGTATGTACGTACGTACGTACTCTTCGTATAATAGCTGGCGCGCGCATTCGTTTCCACGGACGTGCACGGGCCTTCGGTGTCATTCATTGTCATCAGCCTGAATTCAACGTAACTAACCTAACTCGATTGCCTTCTCCTTCGTTGCGCACTGGGTCATATCAACAAATCCGAGTTTCTCGTGTCTTTCGGGCGTCGCGACGCGTTCTGCAATTAAGCGACTCGCGCCCGTCAACCCTGCCTCTATATTCTGCCACTCGTCTCCCCTTGGATCACGATAGAATCGCAGCGAGTTAGAAATCCTTTGTGACGCGGTGTTCACCTGAGACGCACCCCCTGGCAATAAATATCCAGCATTGCTCCGAGAGCTTTATTGCGTGCACCAACGCCGGCCGCTTGTAATGGTCCAGGCATGTAATTGGAATAAACGCACGGCGGCGCAGTTAGGATGGCGTGTGTAATCGATTACCGACGAGTTACGACTGTACGTGCAAGACGATACTTTTCGATTCAAGTTCGAGGAGCTAGGTACCATTATCTGATGAGACTAGTTGGCATTGTCTCTTTGTTTTTTTTTTTTTTTGGAAGATTGAATAATTCAAAGGGAACGAGCAGCAGTGGTGAAACAAAGCACTGTTGAAGTGAATATTATGTAATGTTGTGATAAATGAAGTACATAGCAGGTGAATTCGATGAATCGAATTTGGATTGACGGAGTGATTTAATTCTGTTGTTGGTAATCACGTGTGTGATGTTGTTGATGGTGTTAATATATGCAAAGAGAATAATTATCAAGAATCAGATCAATTTTTACTTGTAGATTAAATTCAAAATGTCATAAATATTTTGTTTTGCACTCTTCGTGATAGAAAAATTACTGATTGAACTGAAACGTAATCGAGAATCTCGAAGTCAATAGATTTCATCGCGTATCATGGTCCTCAATGTCCAATTAAATATCAGAAAAAAATAACTCTGCATCGTATACTGTCCGCGTGGATACAATGACGCTTTTTACAATGTCTTAAAGTAAGATTGACATATTTTTCCCGTTTACCGCGCTGTAAATCAAATTTCCAATGGCTCATTCTTCCTCGAAATGTCACAGTGCAATATCTGACGTACTTCGACAAACATTATACGCGTCCCACGAAATGAAGCGCGAGAAACGTTAAAGAAGACTGTGCACAGATATAATTCCTGGATGTTGCCGGTGGAAACTCAACGCTTTGCGTTCGGATATTTACGTCGTTGTTCGACGGGAACGCGTATTTTCGTCGTAGACGTCTCTGACGGTTTGCTCGTTCGGCGCAGCGTAGCGTCACCCGGGGAGAATTACAAACGTAATTCCGGAAATCCGCCGCAGCGTTCCGTGAAAATTCTCTTTCAGCCGGGTAGGTGGTTTGTTACTCCGCCGGAAGAAATTCCATCGGCGAAGCAATTAAATTCTAAGACGACGCTTCTAATGAATCGGGCTTTTTTTAATTACAAACGACGAGCGCGGAATAAATTGTAATGAAGCTGGCTGCGAGTGGCACGCAAGGGGGGAGCGGAGGGTGGACCGGTGCACACGCGGCTGACGTCTTACGCGCTCGTACGTCGTCGTATCCCTCTGACTGCAGACGTTTCCACGCCGAGGTGGAACACAGTCGCATTCCAGAACAGTGATTTTAACAGCGTCGTTCCGCCGAAACGTTAGGATTACTAGGAGCGCGCGCACACACACCGTCGCAGTTTAACGACCGTCACGTTCGAAAGTAATTAGGTTAATTCCACTGAAAGCTTGTGTGTGCCCCGGTACGCCCGAAATTATCCGCAATTTCGCCGCCGTAAGACGGCGAAAAAATTGCTCTCTTATCCAGTCGATCGCCACGATGATGAAAGGGGGCAGCAGGCAGCCGGATCGATAGAGTAATTATTTGGAATTAAATAATTTTAATTTACTGCTCCTAATTCTTTTCTCCTTTTGACTAGATAAGATAAACAAATTTTAAAAAGGGTTAAAAAAGAGTTTAAAAAAAGAAGGGCGATCGAAGGGCGATCGAAGGGCGATCGAAGGGAATAGAGAGAGGATTAATTAACGTTTCAATAAGGGGGACACGGTGGAAAATTACAAAATTGAAAACACAGGAGCTCGAACGTTCTGCTAGCAACGGGGCTCGGATTATATGGTTAAATTCCACTTTAAATTTCCATCGTGGTCACTTCACCGTGCCAAGCAATTATTCCGCGACTCCGTTGATACAACGCGATGGAAAAGTATGCCAACACAGAATTCGGAAGGGGGGGATTTCGCTACGTACGTCGGGCTCGTTAGTATCGCCCGATGCGAATGACTTTTACGAATCGTTAAGTACGAAACACCGAGGGAGTCGTTTGATAATAAGAATTCCAAGAATGTGCGTGTTCCGACCGCACGAAGAAATCGAGCAAGGGGAATAAAGGTATTTTCATGGGGTACTTTCAAACGAGAGCGTGCACAGGATCGCGATAACGTGGAAGAACTTTTTAACAATGGATATAAACGACTTGTCACGAGAAACGAGACGACGCGACGCGACGCGACGTTTCATTGAAAAAAACCTCGATTTACGTCTGATGGGAAAATAAAAAACTTCTTGATACTAACCCCTCGAGGACGAGGGTTAATGCGTGATCGTTACAGAGTCCAAATTTCACGTAAGTAACACGTGCGTTTACGTGACGCTTCGATATTAATATATGTAATTATGGATCATGTGTTACCAGCCAATTATATTGCGCAAAAGATTATGGCTTTTGAACGGAATGATTTCGACATCTCTGACACTCACTGATGGGTTCCTCCAGTGACAGGATTTTCGTTGATATATATAGAGTGGCATTTGGCGACAGTACTGGAATAAATAATACTTGATGAAGTACTAGAATGGTACTCGTAGAATTTTCATTGTTCTGTTTCCTCTCTCACTCGCGAGGCTGAGAATCGCGAGTTCAATGGTCTCGTCCAACAAAGTGTGAATGTTTCTCGCAGGACGATTAATTATTCAGAAATTAATCTTCGTACTTGAAATGAACCGTACGGAGAGGAACGGGCAAGTCTGAAGAGGAAAAGGGAAAAGAAAAACCGGAAAAAACCCGGGCTACCAACGTCACGAAAGTAACTCGTGCTTACCGACTACTTCCTGGACGTATTAAGTCCGACCAGCCATACCGCGACCGTAAGTTTTTCAATTTTCAAGCTTCGAAACTCGAAAGCGACCATGTTATCATCGAGAACTGCGTGCCGGCCGTAAAAGGGGACACGGAAAGCACGTCACGCTAATCCGGCAGCTGTACAGTGGCGTGCAACCGTGCGCGGAACGCTGTCTGTAATTAGTTTTGCCATTAAGCGACTTTGAAGTTTACTCCGGCGATAAGCTTTTGCCCACGGCTGCGCCGGCGTCCTTGCGACCGGGTCGCTCGCTCGAATTCTCTCCGTTTTCTTCTTGGCGCGCGATGCACGCGATGCTCATCCGCGACGCGACGCCATGCGACCGACGTCACGGTTCTGTTTTACGTCGGTCGTGAGATGTGTAACGTAATTAATACGCACGCACGGATTTTGGAAATACTGTCTTCGATAACCGACGATATTTCTCCACTCGTAGTTGAAGTAAATAATATGATGTGTAACATTTTCCCACAGTAGAAGCGAGGGAAAATTCATATATATATAGAATATATATAACAAATATATAGCAAATATAATAATATCGTATTGTTTAGGTTGGTACATACGACATGTCGTTTTTCAGATGGAAACTTTGACACATACTAGTTCTTCAGAACATCGTGCATTTAATTTCATCCATTTCTCTATATTTCTCTATTCGTTTATTCTTGAAATGAAATTACTGCGGGTATCTTTCGAATAATTTGAGCGCCAGAAAAACTGACAAACTAGGGTAGAAGATGTGAGCGATAAATTTTTATTTTCAGTTCTTTTCCAAACGAATGATATTTCTATTACAAATCTTTTTGGTGCTGAATGACGTGTTTTATAAATTTCCTAATTCTTAATGTGATTATTAATTGGCGATGGGATAAAATTTAACAGATAGCTGATTCGACAGATTCATTATATTTTATTTCACATGCATCAATAATGATAATAATACTAATATAATAATATAATAACAGTATTGCAATAAGATAAGCACGTTTTAATACGATTTTCGTTATAACGCCATTGATTATCCATACATGTTACTTCTGTACGTTAATCATTTATATTATACTTGTTTTTGTATAATACTCCAAACTTATTCTACAGCTAATTTCAGTAATGAAGTGACAACGCAAGAATTGAGTAATGATGCCACTCTCAGTCAATGGCGCAATCATTACGTCGTCAATTTCGAACGTGTTAATGAAGAATTAACATGCATGTAGCGAATGTAAAAGAGAGAATTGGCGTGAAATGTTCATGTAAATCGATGGTATCGATAGTGAGTAACGATTGATTCGGAGAACACGTACACAGATTAGAACGCTTGGCGCTATGTGGAAGTTTGACCGTGTTTGAACCGAGAAAGCTGTTCAACAGTCATAAACAGTGTTTTGTGTTACACGTTACTGCAACATTTAATAAACTATCAAATCATTCGTATGATTGAACTAATAATTAAACTGGTGAGTTTTCATACATTATATGTATAATGCACAAAAATATATATATATATAAAAACGTCCAGAGTGAAAGTACTCGTTATACTTTTTTTTAAAAATTTTCGCTCAAAATTAAGTATTTCCACCCATTCTTTCGAGGAATATAAATGCTGTAATTACAAGATTATTCCACTTTCATTTCCAATTACGATCAACTGCAACTTCGATATTCAAGGATATTAAAATCGTGAATGAGATATTTACATTGAAGAAAGCCATTATCTCCCTCGAGATCCTGACGCGCAGAAGTATCGGTTCCCATTTCCTCGTACCTATTTAGATTGCATGAAATATACCGTCGAAATACACCGCATGAAATATACCGCTGCCAATAATTTTTCGCATAAACGCAACGACAACGCGGTTAGTCCGTTTAAACAGAAATTCACTTTGTACAAAAACTGCTCTGCGAGCGTGGAGAGCGAACCATAAAGGAGTTATCCCCGGAATCTTTCGATTCGACCTGTTTAATCTGTTGCGAGATTAATTTCAGCGCAGAGGGAACGAGAAATAACGAGAAACGATGAAATAACGTGACCCAGTGCGCGCGCGGCACAGCCAGGCAAGCGCGAGCTTCCACGAGCGAGCGAAATTATTGCGGGTTAATTATGTTTACGCGAAAAGCTAGCGAAATTTACCGAGACAGTGTACACAGCGTGATTCAACGTCGCCAGAAGACGCGGTAGTTCTTCTCGTACGGCCGTACATACAGGAATAAACAAATTTTTCCACCGGGCTGTTTTCACCGGTCGCCAGCTCCCTCCCCCTTTGTGACGGCGACGCGCATTCAGCCCGCCGTCTCCGTGTAAGTTTGCCACCGGCAAATACTATAAAGCACGCTCGAATGAACGCTCGCGCATCCGTTCCTAAGCTGATTACGATATATGGGAATTCATCGAGCACGAGGTGCTACGCCGTGAGAAAAAACTGCCGCCTGCTGCTGGGTGTCGGTATAACTCTACGCTGCTTCGGCCAACAGTAACTTTGAAAACCACGATCGATTTTTCTTTCTTTTCTTTTCTTTTCTTTCTTTTTTTTTTTTTTTGGTCTCCATCTCTGGAATCCGAACAAGGGGTTGGAGTTAATTCTTGTCATGTGTGTTTTGAAACTTGTACATTTTGAAATATTTCCTGGAAACTATTTCTACTATGTTAAGATTTAGAACCTGATGAAGACTTAAGCATTGCGCAGCAATTATTTCCCGAACGTGGAAATAATCCAGACTGAGTGAAGAATGTGATTGTTTGTGGAAGGATGAATGTAAGGAAGGAAAGGAAAGGATTTCAGGTAGATGAGAAAGAGAAGAAAGTTGAGTTTCGTCTCGGAGTCACTGCCTAGACTAATCATAGTGGAGCTGATGGCACCGACTCCTTACCCCAGACATTAATCTGTAGCGGCCTAGGATTTCTCACCTACGAGTTTCGAACTGGCTGCGCATCGAGGTCCTACCGATCTTCGATGTTAAGCAAGCAGAGTGTGCGCCCCGCTAGGATGGGTGGTCGGGCCAGCCTAGCAGATAGTTGCACCAAACAAGCGTCTGAGGTAAGGAGTCACTGCCATCAGCCCCACTGATGAGTCTAGACAGTGACTCCGAGACGAAACGTGTCCCTACTCTTCCTTTTTCTCTCACCTTCCAAAATCATCCTTCCTTCATGCACCTTCAAATCTTTAAGAACTTTGAATCTGCAACTTGTCGAAAGACTTAGGAATCGTAACGCGTGCAGCTGAATCCAATTTTAAGAGATCAAAATCTGTTCGTGGTAGTATTTATTGAAAACGTTCTCTATTTCATATCAAATACAAAACTAAAAGAAAGTAGCAGAAATATCCTGGTCGTTAGTGATAATTATAAAGTTTTAATGTTTTCAGTACGAATCTCTGGATTTGCAGGATTTAATACGGTTCGTGCTCAACCACGCATAAATTCGAACTTTGGCAAAAGAAAGAAAAACAACAATTCCACGTGCACGAACCTAATATACAAAACAGGAAGCGGGAATAAAATACAGCCGACCGTCGAAAATAAACACGCGGTCTGCCAGACGAAATTCAGCAAAACCGAGTAGTCTACACGGCCGCGTAACAAGAGCCCGTCCCGATTAAACTGATTTATTTATCATGAGCCGCAAATAGAATTTCGTGAACCGGCGGAGGGCATTGTAACGAGGAAGTATAATGCATCGGGAGCAGTTTACCCCACCCGCGAAATTGCTTCTTATGAAAACTTGTTCGAAGAAGTCGTTGGACCGCGGTCGGGGGAATTGCTGGTTGCGCAAAGAAGATTGCTCGCGAAGCTCCGCGAGGGTGAGTGAATGAAGAAAAAGAGAGGGACGGTACACGCGGCGAGACGAAAGGGAGACGAACGAGGGTTGGCGAAGGAGGTAGGGAATGGCGGAACGGGCAGGGATCGGCCAAATAATATTGCGGCGGCGGCGAGCGTGTTTACTCGTCGAGAAGTTTTGGAGCAGCCGGTCGGTTGGTTCGTTACGGCCGCAACTCCACTTACAAGTAATTAGACTAACAAGCATAGAGACGAATTTCGTCCGGGGGAATTCAGTCACCGGGTTGTCAGTATTCGCGTCAAGTTCATCGTTCGTTTTCTTCGTTGTCCCCGCCGTTTTTCATCCGGCCGGAGTTTCTGCAGGATTCGGTTCTTTGTAAACAACCGATAATTGAAACGGCGTACTTTCTCCGATTGGCATTTCGCTTCCCGTTCCTGTGATCGTGTTTCCAAACATCTGTCCAGAGTTTTTATTATTAATCGAACTGCATCAGTGGAAACAGCGATGTCTAATCTTGTGTCGCCGAACGTGGAAATAATCCAGACTGAGTGAAGAATGTGATTGTTTGTGGAAGGATGAATGTAAGGAAGGAAAGGAAAGGATTTCAGGTAGATGAGAAAGAGAAGAAAGTTGAGTTTCGTCTCGGAGTCACTGCCTAGACTAATCATAGTGGAGCTGATGGCACCGACTCCTTACCCCAGACATTTGTTGTTGTAACTACCCGCTAGGTTGGCCCCGATCACCCATCCTAGCAGGGTTCCGCACACTGCTTTGCTTAACATCGAAGCCACTTGCGGCTTGTGCTAGTCAGTGTTCAGAACTCGTAGTCGAGGAATCATAGGCCGCTACACTGAGGATGTATGTACGTCACCCTTGTATCCCACTGATATTTCGTTATAATCGATCGATGTTAATCTTGTAATCGGACAAGACGGCAATAATTGCATCGTATACGACTAAAAGAAATTGACATGGTACGTGAGATACACAATATTTTAACTTACGGAATAGATAATTAATCACAATGTTGGATTTGAAAAATAGATTTCGAGAGAGATGCAAATTTCCTTGCAAGATTTTCAATATTGAGAGTGCAATTACATTTGGAGGTGAAACTGGTAATTGGCAGAAGATTGTATGCAAATTATGATTCCTGGTTTAAGATGAAAACTGTTAACTTTTAAGCAGGAATGTACATACAATAGCAATGATCATTGTAATCACAACGTATTCTCATCACCGGAAACTCATCGCTGAAGTAACCAGTGGAATATCCATTCTAAAGAAAATATTCCCCGGGATCTCAACAGACGGTACAAATATTTCAATCGGGACGAATTACGAGTAACCTAATAGGACGATGCATCTGTATAGTAACGGGTCCGTCGCGTATTTTAAGTCGCAAAATCGGGTTAAAGGTCATCGTTCTCATTAACATCGAGGATTATTAAATATCTTCGGAAAAGACGTTTTGCCCGTTGAACGCTAAGAATCGCATTATCCGGTAATCCGTTGCTGAAAAGGTAACTTTAAAATAAACGTGCCAGGGGATCCGGGGAGCAAGACGCGAATGGGAAGGTTCGAATTGGAGCGGAAGATCCTCCGCTCCGTCCGTAAAGGCTGGATTTAATTAATGTCGTGCAAATCCCAGAAGTCCCGTAATAAAATTCATTTGTCAGGAGCGTGTGCGTGCGTATGTGTGCGTGTGTGTGCGCGTGTTTGTGTTACGTTAGAGCCAACCTGGCGGAGGGTATGATATAATAACGCGGTAAAACGCGGGGTCGTGTAACATCGAGCCGCGGGCGATTTGTAAAATTTATCTCGCCACGAAGAGCCAGCGATCCCTGGTGAGATACGAGATATGGGGAATCCAGAGGCTGCATCCTAACCATGGGGTGCGATCGCTTCGCGAGGAAAGTGCGCGCGTTGCCAAAACCGGGCCAATGTAATCTTCCCGGCGTTTATTAACTACGAGGCTTCTACGCTATCGCTTGCTACGTTCTGCGAACACACAACCCGTTTAGATATTGGCGCCTTCTAAGATGCCACTATTGGCTGTATTTCACGCGTTTCTCGTTCATCGACCTACGTTCGACCAGCTATTCAGATGGAATCTTATTTCTTAGGTACTTTATACGCTTCTCGAGTAATATCAGTAATATCAAGCAGCTGTGAACGAGAGAAACGAAGAAAAAAGGGAGATAGTCGTTGATAAAGTTTAACTCTTTTAGTGCCAAGAAGCCCGATATATTGGCTCTGTGGATTTTATCTCCGATATTTCAGCCATTTGGAATGATCAAATTGTGAATTTATGGGAAATTTCAGGACGTACAATGCACGTCGCCTTTATATGTACAAAAATATATAAAATATCGAAAATGGTACACTTGTTACGTGATATTTATCTAGACAATGGCGCCTAATTTTTGTTAAATGTATGTTACACAGTACGTATAAGCAATTTTGTAGTCGTTTCGTTGGAAAAATTGTTAAGTCACTGAAAGGACCAAATAAAAATCAAACGGAGGAAAGAAATTTCGCTGCACAACGAATTAAACAATCCTGCTCGAGTCACTCGCCAAGAGTTTACGAATTGAGGGCAACAGCCTAATAGATTCGTATAAGCGATAGCCTCGATACTCCAAGAATTACAACTCAAAGCGCAAAGCCGCATTAATTGCCATAAACGCCGAGACCAGGCCAGAGGTCGTGTTTGCGCAAACAAGATAATTAGCGAGGAACTTGCAGAACTTGCCCACGCTGCGCCAAACGTAGGCGAATCACGGCGCAGATTTTTAATAAACATTCGAGTGAAATTCTTCGAGAAGAATTCCACTTCCTTCCGACTTTCCATCGGTAATAGCATCGACGTCGAAACACGACACTCAACTTGGAAAGTCCCGTGTCGTTTTCCCCCTTAATCGGTGATCGTGAACCGCTAAAGCTACCGAGCCGATATCCTGTTGTCCGTGCACTCCGCCAGCGAAAGGATTTTCGGCGTTCCCGACAGCACTTTCCGTTCTTCTTCCGAGGCTCCGTGCAAGTTTACGTCGCGATGCATAAAGTCGTTCTAGGGTGTCAAGGCCGGGAGTGAAGCGACGCGCGCGTAGACGATACGCGATGCGTGTATTGAGAAGTTAAAGATTCGTGTACTTGCATCATCTCAGTATTACACGTTTTTTAAATATACAGAGTGTCCCGCATTTTTCCGTACATATTTCAACAGTGTGTTCTACTGAAAACAAATTACAGGCGCGGTCGCTCAGTACCAGACGACAACGCTACTCCTATTCGAGGTCTACGCCACACCCCCTCACGAATCACGTGACCCAAATCAACCAATCGCTAATTTTCGTTGCATTAGCATTGCACCTGAAGAGGCCCGATTTCCTGGGTTACCCCCGCTAAAATCACTTCAAAGTCACGCTCGCCTCTGCTGACACAAATTCGACATCGACGAGTTATTGAATTTGTTGTTGATTCCAGTTGGTTAAAAAAGAATACACGAGTTGAAGTTCGAATTCATTTACTACACCTAAATTAGAAACAAAGTCATATTATTGTTCGTGGACAAAGATACTGTTCCTCCGATCCAAAGTACTCCAGAAAGAATCAGCAGAATCTTTCGACCTAGCGACGACTGCATAGAAACGATCTCAGAGAACTCCATTTCGGAAGATCGTCGACGGAACCCGTGGCCTCGGCTTCCGGTGAAAATCAGATTCGACTTTTTCGTCGCGGTTGTTTCACGATCGACGAAACAAATATTTGTCTGCAGGTCGAGCGAACGATTTCTTTCGCCAAGATCTGCAAGGACGTCCGAAGGAAGAAGAAGACAAATCAGCGTGGAAATAGATTTCGCGACGGAATAGAAGATGAGAGGAAGGTAGCTTTAAACTGATCGCGCGCGGGACGTTGAGCGATCTCGAGACGTCGATCGAGCTTTCTTTTGGTCCCGTAATATTCTCGGCGAATAATTCCTCTGCCCGCGGGAATGTGATCGAACGGCGGGCCGCCTTGATTCTCTCCTCGGCGGAATGCGCTCGAAATTATTTATCGCCGACACTTTTACGAACGAGCGGGAATCGCGACGTCGTAAAGCTCGAAATCGGCTCGGATTTTTATTTCGCGCGGAATTCCACGACACGAGTCGCGTCCCCGTCGGAATTTCTTGACCTTTTCCTTCGTTATTATTCGCCGTAGCTGTCGTCTCGCCAGTCGTCATAAAACACAGAAGAATGTCTATATCTGGTGGAAAGTACGAGCGTACCCGGGATCATAAAGTTCTTGGGAATCTATAAAGAAGTTTGAACGCTAGACTCTCCAGACCACGGAATGCGCCGCGTCAGTTTGATATCCGTCATATCGAATCTGGTTCGAAGTGAAACATTTTTCTTTCCTTTCGTTAAATCGCCAAATCGTACGGTGAATGATTCAGAGTTCATTCAATCTTTAGCATCTACATACTCGTGAAACGTTTTCGAGACACTACACGATGAGATAAAACTCTCGTCTGGACACATTACCAAAATACCAAATAAAATACCAATAAATTTACGTAATTCAATCTTCTCCGTTGGAGAAGACACTCACTGGTGCACAAAATTTGAATAAATCCGAAATTAACCCAAAATATGTATCTGTCGCGGACTGAACGTGTATTTCTCGTTCCGTCGTCCTTTGCAAATTCCAGCGATCCAGCGACGAGTTCCGAGCAATTTTCGTGCTCTCGTCGTTCGCTTTGACGCGAAAAGTATTACCTCTGTCGCAACCGCATACAGCCTGCAATTACGCCAATGGGGATGACTCGGTCTTAAAATCGGCACCGGAAGCGGAAGGAAGGGGGGAGGGGAGGGGCGAGGGAGGCGCGAAGATTTTAGCGTCGAAGGCGTTAAGCTAAGCCGTAATCGTCTTATTCCGTGTTAAATCTCTTCTTCGCCCGGGCCTTCCGTTTCTCGAAAGCGTTTCCGCGCTACAGCACCGAGCGATATGACTCCCGGCGCTATTGTCTCGGGCTTACAGCCACGGGCTACATGCTTATAAGCCGGCGGCTTCGGGAACGCAAGGATTAAAAGCCCGTCTTGCTTTCTTCGAGGGAAAGCCTCCGGACCGCGTGGTTGAAATGCTCCGGTTGTCGCGATGTCACTCTTACCGACGACAAGATAAATTAAGAATTCGCGACCGAACCAACGCCGCGTCTCGCTCTTTCTCTCCTTTTTCTTTCCCCACCCCCTTTCCCTGACTCTCTGTTTTATTCTTGCTGAATTTCATATTCTCCTTTTCAAAGGATTCCGCGGAATTCTGCGGAAACACCGCTCGGATTCAATTAGAGGAATTGTTCTGTCATCGAGTAGAATGCCCTCTTTCTCATTTTTTTTCTTAATTCCGCTGGCTTTCGAACGCGCACGCGCGCGAGAGTAGAATATTCTTTGAGGCTTCTCCGCGTTCGTGGCAGTATTGTGATGTAATTTACTGTGACATGACGAGCAGATTTAAACGTTAATTTGGTCAATTATAACTCGTTAATCGATTTAATTATTTCCTTTACTTTATGAATAGATCAAGCACTCTTTTATCCATGCCAATTTTAAAGCTCTTCTCTTTAACATTTCGACAATTTTAACGTACATTTAATAAGTTCAAGTGTAGTTGCAACAATTTTGGAGAAAGATTTTAATATAAGAGAAAATTCTTTTCCTGCGTTGCTGTCATGAAGTACGCGATTAAAATATACGGCGTGACTAACAGTGTACATGCGATCAGTGTACAATTTATCCACTAGTAAGATTTCTGTAATATTCCTCAAATCACAGTCAACAAGAGGCGAATGAAATTTATTATACAATGCGATGCTGTATATTCAACCACGATGCCAAATTTAAATATCTTTAAAATTCTCATAATTACGATTGTCAACGGAATTCGAAATTGATGAAACATTTGGGTAAAAAAGAGCGAAGGAACGACGATCGGATAACAACGACGTTGCAAAAGTGGCTCAGCCATTTTTTAGACTCATTAAATATTGGCAATGAATGGTAACGGAGAATGGAAACGGATGTGCCGCAGAGTCGCGTATAATCCTCGCGCGGTTAACATTTGTCGATACGTCATTAAATATTTTCCCACAATATGGTATTTATGCTGTGGCCACTGTTGCATATGCATACAAACGCGATATCTGCATATTTCACCCGCACCGAAGCTAACTTTGCCGTTTACCGCATCTCGATTGGTCGCCGCTGCAGTTTTTCTAATTATCGAACAAACATCTCGTAACACGCAATTCGTCGAGGGCTGAAAAGACGACGATCTGTCTGCGAATGACTAAAATTTATTAGATCGACAGATACGCGAGAAACAATTTTACTAAAAATTGTGCGAATAACGTAGAGTGAGGCAAAGCAAAGCGATTGTGAGTATACTTCTTCGTAACCTCAACTTCCGCTTTCAAGTACAAAGTGGATGAAAAGTTGTCGACGTTCGTAAAAACTTCACGTTCCATCGAAAATCAAGTTCATTCGTTCACACTTGAACTCTGTATATTCAACATCTTTATGGACACTGAACGTTCCTCTTCACAACTAAATCCACGTATCATCATTGGTATGACTTGGGAAATTTGTGTTACTATGCAATTTCTCGTACTTACGATGGTAGGAAGTAAAATGAATATAAACATTTGTGATGTTTAAAGAAAAAAAGAAAAAAAGAAAAAAACCGATCCCTTGGAAATTGCACAATTATTTTCACGACACTTTTTTATTCGAGTGTACGAGTCCACTGTACGTGTGTCTCTTTCTTTTTCGGCGAAAATGAAAAGAAGAAGCAGAAAACGAACGAGGTTGCCAGAAATAATGGGGAAAGTCGGTCAAGTGGTGACGCGCTACCCGGTCAGTGAGTGGGCGAATCGTCGTGAAACCACGTCGAACGATCCGATTCTCACGAGAAACGCACCGGTGGCCTTGTTATTTCTGATAACAAACCGTACGTTCGAGGCTTTCGTCGGAGGGGCGAAATGGCAGCGAAATGGCAGCGAAATTTCGCGACGAAGCAACACAGCACACGCGTGGGGAGGAACGAAACAGTTTCCTCGTGACACGCTGTTTAACCGCGACCCACGTTCGGGATCGAGAATGGGAAAGGGACACGAACGATTTAGACGGGCAAGACTGCGTATCACTGCAGCCGCGAGAGATCCTGGGAACTTCGCAGCGGTGCGCGCTGCCCCGATACAAAGAGGCTACTGCCTAGAAAGGTGGTTTGTTCCGAGACGAGCGGAAAGGAGAGAAGTCAATCTCGAGTCTCCATCTTTTTGGAACTGCTCTATCGAGGCACCGAGGAAAATTTCCCAACCTCTAGACCGACCGAAGATCGAACTCCTCGAGCTCATCGAATACGTCGAATACGTCGTTTCTCTCGTTTCGGGAAATTGTTAAAGAAACGATCGTCGATACGTGCGACGCGACAGTTCACCTTTGAAAGAAAACAATCTAGGGAATCTTTTAGATACGTGCGTTCTAATTTTAAATATTCTGATTAAATTACATAATTCAATTTAATTAGAATATTTATATTCTATATCTATAAAATATTTTTTAATACGGCAAACTTTCATTCTCCGTTAACCGTTATTAAATACTCTAATTTATAGAGTCTTGTTGAATCTTTGATCAGTTTCTGTATCTGTCGCTCTCTGTCGATCTGCCTCGCCGTATTTAGCTCGAATGACTTTCCAAGTTGGGACAAGACTGTGCAAAATTGATTTTACGAATGTAGAAACTGTTTCACTCAGTGTGAAAACTTAATACAAAAGGAATTGATACAAAGGAGTCACAAGTCAAGTATCTCAGAGTAAAAAAACATTTCGCCCCCTCCCATTTCATTTCGGAACGCTTCCGAAAATCGTGGAAACTCGCTACAATTCTGTACCGTTCTGAACGAGCAACTTCTTTCTACCTTCGACACTAGACCGGACCAAGTTCCGGGAAGATTCAATCAAAAGGTCGGGAACGCCGGCCGAAGTCGGCGAAACGCGGCTGGAAAGGTAATAGGAGAGACGACTCACCGAGAGTTGCCGGAGCTGCGAAACTGAAACTACGAGGATACATCGCATCGTATTCTATACGAGAAGAAGGAAGGAAACAGAAGCCGATCAAACGCTTTCTCCTCTCCTCCGTGTTCGCCTTTTACATTCGGCCGGAGAAAATTGAGCTGACGCGTTCGCCGGAAGTCCAGACGCGAGTCTCCGGAAGTCCGCGAGAGCAGGGGCAAAGGATAAGTCCATTGCGAATGCGTAAGCGAGTTACTGAAGTTCCCCGATGAAGAGGCTCAAAACCTGAGGTAATATCCTCCGAGCGCTTTCATCAACCCAGAGAAGCTAGACTAATACTCTCGATCTTCGTTACTACTAATGGAAACACATTAACTCGCGATAACACCGACAGCAGCAGAAAGTTCAGGCGTTCAGTGTTTGCGACGTTTAATTGGCTGAGTAGATCGATTCGTTTTTTGAACCTGAGGAAGTTTAAATCTTGATTTGTTACGTAGAAGCGATCCCAAGGAAGAAATATTTGAAATGCATTTTAATCTATTTCTGCTCCTCTTAAATTAAAAAATGCTTCAAGTTTCAATATATGTCAGAAAGTATGCACGAGTCTTCGATTATGTTTGTAACACAAACGTTTCCGTTTGGAAATCCTAAATATAAAAATTCGAAGATTGCAGTAAGATTGAAATGATAGCAAAATGAAGATACATTTCGGATTATTAATAAGACTTCATATTATTCATATTTTGAAAATTTTATTCGCGGTTCATTAATTTAACGTCTGCTTGAGAAGTTACAATTGACCAAACGATCTCTTCGTCTCGTAAGAAAAGAGAGAAACGAGAAGAAAGCGACAGTGGGATACGGGGCGAGCGATGGGACCTTGTTTCGAAGCTTTCTCGCTCCCTGGAAGGCCACTTCTATCCTCTCGAGGGACGCGAAGTTGCCTCGGCTAATGCACGTTAATCGCACGGTAGCTGACGAACACTCCACAGACCCGATCCCCCGTCGACGACATGAATGATTCAGCCGGCGAACACAAGGAACCGGAGGGTCATTATTGTTATAAAGGGGCGAATGAATTTTACACGGTGCACGAGACACACAGAGGCGATGACTGGCCGCTGGTTCATCAAGTTGAGTCGCGTTTGAAATTGGCCTGACAATCTCAACGAAAAGTTCTCAATTCTCGCTACGACAGAAAATTGGTATCGAACAATGCGCTCACCGCGCAGATAGAAACCTTTGAAAATCGATCGAGAGCGTGGTTTGAAGGCTGGCGAACAGAAAAAAGGGGGCATGATTTAGCCAAGGGTGGAAATCGTCTAAATTATCGCGGTCGTTCGTTCGGTCCCTTTCTTCCCCCGTTTTATGAAATTCCTGTCGTAAGTCTCTCAGGTGAGTTGATTGGATTGGCCGGTCGCGGCAGCCGCATCTCGTAACCCCGTTTCCCGGAGAGAGAAGCGACCGAGGATTTATGATACGAGTCGCCGTATATCGCCGCCGCAGCTTAGATTTCGAGTTGGACGGGGGGCTATTGGGCGAGCGTCGAATCGCGCCAATTTTCGCGCCGGTCTCGTTCGAAACTTCCGATGCGCAGAAACGGATGAAACTTTATGAAATTCATGAGGGACGCCCCGAGAATCGGTCGACGTTTGGAAATCGTCGCCGGGAGTCCCTGGAAAGAGGATTTTTCGCGCGAAGCTACGGTTCCCCGAGGCTTGGAAATTTTTAAGCCACCGCCAGTAGACATCGTCGCGCGAACTCGACTGCCATCGAGTTAACCAATCGCTTTCGAACGCGGTGAATTTGCGACGCGAGGGTAATACGAATGAGAGAAGACGATCGGATGAAGAACGGGGGTAGCTACTCACGGACTGCGCCTCGGCTTGTCCGACGTCTCACTGCATCTTCCTCCGCGAAGGAAAACCTGCAAGCACACCGAAAGAAGAACGAAAGTTATATCCAGCAAATTCATAGCTGAGTGTCAAGATTGAAACTTTTTCAGTAAATAAATCATCAGTGACGTTTAATTTGTAGCGGCCTAGGATTCCTCGACTACGAGTTTCGAGCACAAGCCGCAAGTGGCTTCGATGTTAAGCAAAGCAGTGAGCGGAACTCTACTAGGATGGGTGACCGGGGCCAACCTAGTGGGTAGTTACAACAACAAGCGTTTGGGGTAAGTAAGTTTGGGCAGTGATTCCGAGACAAAACGCAACTTTCTTCTCTTTCTCATCTACCTCAAATTCTATTCGTCCTTCCATCATGCCTTAGTCTTAAACCCTTCAAATTGATCATAAAATTGTTCGTAAACACATTGCACGATATATAATGTATACCGTTATTGTTTAACGATGTATCAAATTTGGACAGTCAATGAAACACTAAATGAAAATTGTTAAACGTCAAAGTCTCAACCTGACGAGAGGATTTCTGTTTATTGAGAATGAACGAAGCATACCACCTGGCTATGAAAGCACACGGGTTTTCATTATTATTATTGGTCACATATTTAACGAATTATTGACAAAATATACACATTTATGAAGTGATTAAAATTGACCAGTTTGTAATTTTTCATAAAAACTTTCTAGATCAATATTTTCTATGTTGAACGATTTTTCCTAAAATATATATATATATATATAATTAAAAAGCACGTGTCTTTATCTCTGCTAAATATTTCACGCATCCTCAATTTTCACGTTTCCAGCTGAATACAAAAATTAAGAAAGTGTCCGCGTGCTTTTGAGCAACTGGGGTGCAAGCGCGGAGAAACGATTCTGGCGAGAGAAAGGACGCGGCGTCGCGACGGTGGAAAAGTATTTCAGAACGGGCGGAAGAAGAGGTAGTTTCGCGTTTCCATATGTATTCGTACGTTGAAGTCCGCTCGGCCAGCCGATACCCTTCCTTGTCATTTTTACGGCCGAGCGGGAGGTCGTGGCGGAGGCGTCCGCATATTTACCCGAGCGTGCCGTGGCAATAGAACACAGGCCTGTCCCACGACTGCTTTCCCGCGTCGCATAATATCTCGCTCAGGAATTCGTAGAACGAATTTGCGAGACGCAGCCGTGCCGAACAGCGCCACGAGTCGTACACTTCTGGTTCACGCGCGAAGACAACGCGGGATTGTATCGCGCGGCTGGTTGGAGATTTAACGACGACGTTGTCAAACTACTCCTAACGGATTCATCGACAAACTCGGTGGGAACGCTCCGAACGCCCTTCTCGGTTCTCGTGCTGAGTTATTCGATCTAATAACGAATTCATTCGACGACGCGGCGCAACATTACGGGGGTGGTTTCGCCAACTCGGCGCGAAATGCCACGGACTTCCGTTGAGATATCGTGGCAGAGGGAGAGACGCAATTTTTTGACCCTCGAAACTTTGTCGTGATTATTGTTTTACGTTCTACTTTGGTATTTTTAATTTTTAGAAATTATATTTCGCGAATAATTTAAAGAAGCTTTGCCACTACTTCACCACAGAATGTCTCGGTCTTTCAGAATAATTCAATTTGGTTTTAAATCAAATTTTACTTATATGTAGCGCGAAGAAATATATGAAACGTCAAATGTATAATATGGTAACGTTTCAATAACACTTCAACTGCACTCGTACTTCCTCAGTAGGTATATTTATTCGACCACGTTCCCAAAAATACGAATTTGCTTCAAAAACTGCGTCAGCCGATTCCGAGTTCTCACTTCGTCGTTCAACAAAGTTTGCAACATCGACTTTCAGGAACGCCGCGAACTTCCCCCGGCAGCCCGATAGAACCAAGATAATAACCATAACTTATCTTTAACAATCGTTTCCCATTATTATTGAGAATATCCAACTTCCCGTTGCAAACTTTTGCACCGAATGCCTCGCGCAAAGAGTATGTCGACGAGATCGCGTTTAATTCGCCGAACAGCGCGATCGCTTTCGAGCGTTGCCGCCTCCGCCGGAATAAGAGTTAAACCGGCATCGATCGGATACCGACTTACGCCGCGAATTTAATAATAGAAAAAGTTCCCAACCTTACAAATTTAACAAGAAACTTCGGGCTCCGGGCGCAGCCCCGCTTTCGCGAGTTTCCCATCTTCCGTAGTTCGGTTGCCGGTGCGCTCAACCGGACGATCCAGGCAATCTCGACCAAAGGGATTCTGCAGGGAATCGATATGTGAACGTCGGTTGGAGATTGAAGCGTGCTGAACGACACTCGCGTCTTGCCTCCTCCTGTTTCGAATCGTTCGATTAATCGAACGTTTCATTTCTCTTCCTTTTCCTTTCTCCCCTCCGCCGCTACTGCGTGTTAATTAAACGAAGCGAGCACATTCCATCGAGGCGTGTCACGGATCGGAAACTTACGTCCTGCGTGACTATCAACGTCGAATTAAATTGAACAGTCCTGGAAGATCGCAGGTGGAAACGTAATCTGTCTTTAATCACAGGGTAATCCGACCATCCAGCGTAAGCAATAAGACAGAAATCCCAGTTAAATAAAACACGTATCCGAGCTACGGATACTCGTCTACAAGACGAATTATCTCGTTTTAATCGCGGATAACTCGAAACCCACTCGAGACGCGAACGTCCGTAGAAAGAACGTTTTAATGGAGATGTTTCAACCACAAGCACGCTGATATCGTCACGATCACGTCACGTGGTCGCGAAATAGAAAAATTCCAGATAATGGCGGCTCTCTCCTCGGGAAAGAAAGCATCGCGTGCTTTTGTCTCCTACTTATTATCACTGAAAGTGATTTTACCGAGGTGCAACGGTAATGCAACGAAAATTAGCGATTGGTTGATTTGGGACACGTGATTCGTGAGGGGGCGTGGCGTGGACCTCGAGTAAGTGTGGCGTTGTCTGCTACTGAGCGATCGCGTGTGTAATTTGTTTTCTATCGATTCAAATGTTTGCACATCAATAAAATTTTATGGCAAAAAGGTCGTCTTCGTTTCTTAGTCGGAACAGTTGCTTCTGGGCCTTTCAGTCAGACGAATCGTACTGGGGTACGAGTCGTGCAGTTTTTTGTTTCCTTCGCGCAAACAGAAACGCCGGACGAGAGCGTGGACGCGGAGACAAATAGGCGCGGCAGAGTAGCAAGCTGTCGCCGTGTAGTAATCCGGCGGCGTGTTTTCTGGGTCGGTTGCACCCAGGATTGCGGTTCCCAAGCGGTATTGTCCTCCGCGGAAGAAACGAAAATTACGCGCCCATCTTCCCCTCCGTTCCCTCCGCATTCAGTCGGCTCGCGAGATGCTTTATTTCCTACGCTCGGGTTGCCGCTTCCTTTTTCGCGCGGTCCTCCACCTTTCGACCGTCCCTTTCCGGTCGAAAGAGCGACGACGCGAGCAATGGAACAAGAGACCTCGGCAAACGAAATCACACCGGCCAATGGAGAGACAGAGCCGAGCAGATCTAGGGACGAGAGAGAGCTATCTTTCAGAGAGGGATAAACAAGCGAAAAGGGCAGAAGGTCAACCAACGTTGGAGCAAAAGACGGCGCTGGCGGTGAGCTGACACGCGTCTACTCGTTGCGAAAGAGTTGAGACGTTGAGCGATAGTCGGAGAGCCGAGAGATTCGAGCAACGAGAAAGCACGAGGCGGTCGCGTGCCACGAGTCTCCGGCAAGCACTTTTTGCCTGTCTCAGCACGCGCCTTCCCGTTGTCTTCTTCTTCTCTCCCATTCCTCTGTAATATATTTGACTCGGAAGTTACACGCCGGTATGAACATCCACGGTTTGAAAGTTTGCTAGTGAATCTCGTACGCGTCGTCAATTTGTCAATTGTCAGATTTTAGATCGACGTGTACGAGAAGTGTCGTCTTCCAAATTCGTTTCCACCGTGCATAGCTGTTACTACGTTTAATCAAAAGGAATTGACTCTACTCTTTCGGTTAATAAAGTTGTAAGAATTGCTTCGTACATTGTAATCTCGCTTCAAGTTCCTTTTTCGATCGACTGAAAAATTGTCTGGATGGAACGGATACAGTTTCCAAACGCTGTACGTTACAAATTTACAACGTAAGAGTTCACGTTTCGTGACAAATTTCCTTCCCCTTCGGTGTTGCTCGATAAATTCAAACTTGGAGAAAACGACGCTGATAGTCGCAATTAGTCATTCCTTCCTCTTGCGAGTAAACAAAATTCTAATTACAGGTAGTTGAGTGCCACTCCGGATCCACTTTCGCCTCTCTCTCGCCGAGACGAATTCAACCGGGTTTTTTCCTTCCGTCTTGCCTCGCTCCAATCGGAACTGGGTCCGTTCGTCAACGGTGCTCGACATCGAAAACAGCGGCAGTGTCCAGTGACCGGGAATCGAGTTCGATCGATCGAGTCAATGGAGTTCCCCCCTCCGGTAACCGAATTAGCAGGGAAATTTAAGAATTAAGCGCGATTCCTTTCCCCGTATCGCTGGCTCGCGCTGACGCCCGTCGAGTCGAATTACGAGCGGTAATCCCCCGAGCGGAGGCTGTAACTATTCCCGCCGGAAATCTAATTTTTCCCGCGAGACCCGCTCAAGTATCGAGCGTAATAATTAAAACTGCAAATTCTTGTGCCCCGGGGACCAGAAGCGGCAAGAAACTAACGAGACGAAGGGTCGAAAGAGGAATCGAGAAGGATGCTCTGCGAGCGTCATTGGCGCGATCGAACTTCGTGCCACTCTCTCTCTCTCTCTCTCTCTCTCTCTCCTCTCGTCGAATTTCAATGGAGAATGGAAAGCATCAGCGGTCGGGACGGAATTGCAGGAAGAATAATTCAAACGTGGAGAATCATTTCAACCGGCAACGGTTCGTTAATTATCGCCCATCGGATCGCGCCAAGTTGGACAAACGGCACCGGTGATTAGGAATCTGTAATCCGCGTGAATATCGTGGTCGAAAAGTGATTGCCGATAACGGCGCGAGAATACCTGGCTTACTTGCATAATTAAGCACAAATATCGTCGCATAATTGATCGAATGCTTCGCATTATGCAACATTATGCGTGGCCACGATAACCGTATAATTCAATGTATCCTGATTAGCGCTCCCTAACCCAGTTTCTGGCTTAGCTCGCGCGGCTGATTCTATTTTGCCCATTCCCGTAACGCGTCATTTCCATGAAATAATTCCTCGGTCAAGATGGTCGAACGCGTTTCACCGTCCGAAAGAATCGCGAGAGTCCCGATCGATCGTAATCCCCGTAGCTATTTTCGACGTTAGCCGATTAAAATCCATTTCTGCGACGTTGAGAGGTACCTTGGCACGGTGCAGCGACGATTTCTACCAGAATTTCGTCCCGTTGTTGTTGTTGTTGTTGTTGTTGTTGGCAGAGGCAAGGTTCGGAGTATCAGCGATATGGATTTCAGGATTTGCAGCGAGCTCGACGAACGTTCAACATGTTCCGCTTGATGTATCAAGTGACTGTTTCCCGTTTTAACCGGATTTGTCGACGTCGGATTACAGAGCCGATACGCTGAAAGAAATCTCGACGAAGGACGAGAACGTCGCAGCGGAGAAAAAAATTTTCCGATACAAGTAATAGTAATTTTTATCGTTCGATAAGATCTGCTCGATTTGAATTTAAAAGCTTCTGGCTTCTGTAAGCTGTTGGCTTATTTGCCGAGTGTTGAAGTATTGCATCTCGTAAGTGCGCTATAAATGTCTCGTAAAAATTGCACAAAAGTATTAAATTTATTCGTCACATTGACGAATCAAAACGTCATCCATATAAATTGATCACTTGTTCAAATGAAGTTCTTCTATTACGAAATGTAATTAAAACATTCGTAACAATGCAGTAACTACTCCTCTATAAAACCAACCTTTTGAAACAATTGTAGCGGCCTATGATTCCTCGACTACGAGTTTCGAACACTGACTAGCACAAGTCTGCGCGCCTAGCGTCGAGGTCCTACCGATCTCCGACGTTAAGTAAAACAGTGTGTGGAACCCCGCGAGGATGGGTGGATCGGACCATCGGGTTAATTACAATAACAAGCGTCTGGGGTAAGGAGTCGCTGCCATCAGCCCCACTGGATGAGTCTAGGCAGTGACTCCGAGACGAAACGCATCAACCAACTCTCTCTCTCTCTCTCTCTCTCCCAACTACCTCAATCCTTTCAATGCATCCTCCTCATCTTACATTCCTTTCACAATTACAGTCACACTATTTATTCTTTGAAATTCTTTATAAATTCTGTACAAAATTATCAGCTACGGATGAAAATTCTTTCTATAAATTATACAAAAGTAAAAATCAACGAACCCATTAAAGCTTTCTTCCGTCCGCCACTGTCTAATCAAAACATCGGTAACGATACGTCAAGTCACCCTCTATAAAATCAACCCCTCCAAACAATTAGGTTAACACCCGTCGTATTTATCTTACTAAAAACTCTTTGTCTAATTTCGTTCAACGATGTCATTCACGCCGAGCAAACATTTCTCGTCCCCATCGAATCGGAGACCTATCCTGCACCCTGCCCTGTCTCGATCTACGAGCGTGAAACCCACCCCAAAATACACAGAGCGGCGCAGGCGCGTTCCCGCGATCCTGCCGCTGGCGGCGAAATCTCGAAAAATGGGAATGGGAAAGCGACGATGCCGCTCGCCTCGCGCCGCCGTCGACGAAATAAGATACTTCGTGAAAGTAATTTCCCCGAGAAAAGTAAGTTTTCGTCGAGTAATAGCTTCTGCGCTGGCTGCACGAGGTTCGCGGGTCCACGTACTCGCAAACCAGCGGGGAAGCTTCGACTCGGGGTTGACTATTGCCAGAAGAGATTCCACGCGAACGCGGAGCTGAGGTCGAGGTGTAACCTTAGTCGTTGTTACCTTTACCCTCGGCGCTTGCCGCGTTACACCCTTCCTCTTTCTATTCTTCTTTGAAGTTCCTTCAGTGAAATAGCATGTTCTTGTTCGCAAATTTTTACGGAATTGTTTTGCGTGATTTTGTTTGGAGATTTTGCAACAAGTGACGTGCCTCATGTTATATTCTTCTTGCTAGAAAGAACCGTAGACACGTCGACTTTTAATAAATATTTAAATTGATAATGAATATTAATTTTTAAGTCGTAGAAAATTTTCATATTTCACATCACATCATGATGTGTGTACATTTTGCATTCGATGAATATCCAGTGTCCCTTTCTCATTATTATTCAAATTAATAAGTTTAAATTTTCTAATAAATTCTCGTCGCCGAGAAGGGGTGAAACGATTAGATTCGTTCGTGGATGCACATTGTATTTTGAGCTCGACTGATAGAGCATACGGTGACCAGCCGTTTGGTACTGATGTTTACCTTTGAATTTGATATGACGTTTAGATCCGATCTAAGTGATGTGGCTTCGTACCATTGACCTGATTATGAGTGACCATTGATTATTGATTACTGTTTGACCAGGCCGAACCATTAATTACTGTCTGACCGTACCTGATAATGCTTGATTGTGTGCTAAACCTGACAGGCCGCTACATCAGAATATTCATCCTGTAGCAGACGCAATCTATGGCCAGGCACTGTGTCGTTATTCAGATTCAACCACTGTTGTATCTTGGCCAGCAATCGACAACACGTCACGATCAATAGCATTAACGAAGGTATCGACCGAACATCTCGTTTTTCAGACTATCGTCTCATTTTTTAAACGATACTTTTGCCAATGAATTTTCAATATTCACCTTAGGATATTAAACTTGAAGTAACATTGACAACACGCTAGCTCTGAAACTTTGCCAAAAAATTCTTCTGTAACAAACGATACTCTCGTCGATATTGTTACAGCTATGACGTGGTAGTTCGTTGTAAGTTTGGTAGTTGTCCATTAACATAATATGCAACGTACAAAAACGTAAAAACCTGATCTGTGACAAAGTATCTCACAATAATCCGTATTAAACGTACGTGTAAAATTTTCTAACATAAAAATTTATTAAAATTATTCGTTAACGCAGAGTACATATATATTGTGGGAAATAAAAGAACATATTAAACAGCAAAAATCATGTTGCGTCGTGCATGTTTGCTCCGTTAAGAACAAAGGTATCACTGGTGCTCTTGGTGGCCCTTCGAGTTTTGCAAAGGTGTACGGAAACGATTCTTTCGCGTTACCGAGCAATGTGTCACCCCAGATTGTAGAATGTTGCAAAACGTGTCTGCGACACGTAACTGCATGCAACACACGGGCTGTACAAACCGTTGAGTCATTCTCTGCACATGCCGTATCTACCACTCACGATAACACTCGACCGCACGAAGCGTCTAGACACGGTCGAGGGTGTGCGACATAGCGTGGGTGAACGAAACTATCGGTGACTTTTACACCGTACCTTTTCCAGCTCTTTGTAATTGCTGCCCTGTCCTCCCTTGTCACGTCGCGACTTTACGTATTAAAAACATCAATACTCAGAAATATAAGTGTATATATATATATATATATATATATATATATATATATATATATATATTTTTTGTTCATGACGAAAATCATTTTGATGACTTGCAATACAACGAAATATCGACTACGTATATCTGGTGTATTAAAGTATTAAGTTGAATTCTTTCGTGTTACAAAGTTTCGTGTTTGCCGGGCAATTTAAAATTTCTTACAAATCCAGAAAAGTATTAGAAAGAATTATGTAATTATAAATCATACTATTTAATTTACAAAATTGAATTTTACTTGTATTTAGAATTTACATATAGAGATTCACTCTTGGTATATATGAGTTCCAGAGGCCTTTTTCTTTGGCCTTCGCCAATCCAAGCTCTACCTAAGTCACTCCAGCAACGATCGACGAGTTACATCTCGTGTACATTTGTCATTTCATTTGAACCAGAGTATTTTCATTTTATTTACCATTCCATTTATTCATCACCGTCATTCACTGTCACTGAACACGTATAATAATTATTGTGTATTTCCGCTATTGTTGCTTCTAACAAAGAATCTCCATTTTCCAAACCAACAAATAATTAATTAAATCATCGTAACAAAATCCAACGATGCTGGATAACATTACGGAGCAAGCCGAAACCAATGGAAATTGACTATTCTAGCTATAGCAAGTCAAGGGGGGGGGGGCAGCGGTTTACGTTGCTTGCGAAAGTGTACAGCTTGGTATCGTTCGATCGCGTCGCGTTTGAACTTGTTGTTGAATCATGCATGCTCCCGACACAAACGATCGCGCGAAATTATAAACTCGAGGCATCAGCAGTTTCAGTTTTTTCCAGCGAAAGAAAGAAAACAGGAAAAAGCTGGACGAATGTTCAAGTTTCAATTCGACGCAGCACGAGCCCGACGTTTGCCAACGAGACCAATGTCACGCGGAAAGCGCTGGCACCGGTTCAAATTGGCGGTCTCGTCTCCGAGGCCCTCATAGACTCCTGATTAGATATTCCAATCAGAATACCTGACGAGAATACTCACTTTTAGCGGATTCTCGGTGCACTTACGCGACACCCAGAACACCGTTCGCTCTAATTGGATCCGTCACTGTAATTACGCTGGCTTTGCAAAAATCGATTTTCAAAGTTCGTCCTCTGAGAAACGAGCTCGACGCTACGTCGTCGCCGCGTGAACTGAATCGATGCATTTTCATGACATCGAGAAAAAAAAAAGACAACAAATTTACGAAAAAAGGAAAACGAAGAAAATTAGAATTCCAATCTTGCAAGTTGAATCGAACTTTACAGAAATCGCTTAAAATGCTAATATTTCGCAAGTAATTCCTTGATGACACGAAGAAAATGAAATTTCCCTACGTTCCTCTCGTAGAAACACTCTTTTTTACGTCGTGCACGGACAGAGGAAATTAAATTCCTCTACGCGATACTTGAAACTGCAGAGGTACTTTTATTGTCAAAGAAGTAATAACGCGTATTGCCAGCCTGAATATTTATTCCAATATTTGTGAAATATTGTTGTAATTAAGAAATTATAATTATAACATAACACTGCTAAATTTAAAGGATTGAAATGACATATGTATACACTCTGAAGTGTTTTAACTCTCAACCGATACCATTAAACCTATAATCACAATTACCTTAACTTTAATATCATTTTAATATTATTTAATTATATCAAATAAATATATATTTTATACATATATATATTTTTATATATTTATATATTTTTAAATATATAAAATATATAATAATATATATATATAAATATATAAAAATACAGCAATACAAATAATATTAAATATTTATTTATATATTTATAAATAAATATTTAATATTATTTGTATTGTGTGCGTTTCCGCGTCCCCAAATTTGTCACGAAGGCACGCAAAAATTCGCGATCCATTCGTCAGGGACAAAGCGAAATTATCATTGTTACCGAGTGGTAGACCTGACAATAAGCGGACCATTATCCGGACGATGCACTTTTTGGCAAAAGCTCGTTTCATTATCGGGCCGCGTAATTGGCGCATCCGGAATTTCGGCGCGCGGCGGCTGGCTGTTCTGGTGACTCAGCGAACCAGTGACTCACACCACCTCCTTCGCCTCGTCTGCATCTTAACGAGCAGGATATGCGTTAAGATCAAATAAAGAGCTTCCGGCCGGCGGAAAATCAAGAAACGTTGGACCGGCTAAATTTCCAGAATTTTTATCGCGTTCCCCGTACTATCTCTCCCGCTTAATGAATATTCTTCACGGTGCACCGGCAAATTGCTGGAATCCAACCGAAATCGTCTTCAATGGGAATATGATAATCAAGAGCGATTTCTCAACAGGCATACTAATCGCCAAAGCCAAGGACGACGACGGGGGAAGAAAAAACGAGCAAGAAAATTGGATGAGGTTTCGAAGTTCTTCGAAGACAGGAATTTCGCGCGCATAACCCTTGATATATTGGAACTTGCACAAATGCGACAGGAAGTTTCAAAGACCGCTAATATTTGTGATGTACTTGTGCGAGTGTTAAATAAAGATTAAGATCCACTTCCGAGAATAACTGAGCAATATAGTAAACGCATTTCAGAAATAAAAAAAAATAAAATTTTTTAAGTAGTTCTTTAAACTATTTGTAGGTTTAGGTTAGGTTTAGGTTAGTAGTATAGGTTTTCCTTATAGATTAAAAATTCCTTCTGACATAAGTATAAATAAATATATAGGAATGAACCTCCAAATTTCACGTTTTTACTAATGTAAATATAATTTTTATTGTGTGAACACAACCAGCTACTTTTATATCACGAGACGATTTTATTCATCCCTTGTCCTAATCCTCAAGATGCTGCTATTTAACTTCTGATCATTAAAAATTGTTTATTCAAATCTGTTCGAAACAATTTTTGTCAATTTAATTATACGCATGGAAGTATATTAGACGTATACCAGACGTAAGGAACGAAAAGATAATCACAAATCGTGTCTAAAGAATGAAGGGATCTTTTTATGTCGTGAATGACGTTTTTCACGATAAAAAGAACAGTTGCTACACTGTCATTATTCTAAGTGGTTGATTGCTATTGACAAGTTTTTCTTGCAATGTGATATCGACTGTAAAGTATCGTTCTCTTTAAAGTGAAAGAAAAGACATTTTATAGTTACTAGTAAATTACTAGTAAGTTACTAGTAAGTTACTATTGCGGATATTTATAAATTTATGGCAAATTTCCAAGTATAAAGACGTGCACAGAATGCATTCAACATGCAAAAATACATACAATATCTAAAGTGTAGTATCTACTATATGATATCCCACTGTGACATCTAACCTTAGGTTAGATTAGTTGGATTTAGGTTAGGTTTAGGCTGTGCGTTCAGAAGAATGTGAATTGGAATTGGATTTTTCGAAAGAACCGTCGTATCACAAATTAAACATCCGGTCTTAGCGAAATGTTTAACAATCAATCGAGAGCACCGTGTGTAATTAAGTTCTCGTAGGATAATTGACACCCCGCGTTTTCTTCTTCACCACCGCGAAAGAATGCAACCAGAGTCAATACTCTGGCCTCAATGAACACTGAAGCTTGGAGGAAAGAAGCAAGAAACAAGAAAAGAAAAAGGGAGAAAGAAGAAAAGGAACATGACCGCACGGCTTTCTCAAAGCGTGTGCCGCTACTGGCGTACTTATTAAGACTTATTACGGTTCTCACGCGCAGAGCCAACTACAGCCTCCTTTTCTCAACGAGAAAAGCTCCTTCTCGCTGCCTCGCAGCAGTCGCGGCGGAGCCGCGCACTTAATTGTTATAAATTGCCCCATCGGTTCGCGAAATGATTTACCGGCTCGCCTCGCATAAATTGCAACAAAGACTTTCGTTAAGAGAGTGATTTACGACTTCGTAACATCGTTCCCTAGTTTATGCCCGACGAGGGGCATCTCTTTCTCTCTCTCTCTCTCTCTCTCTCTCTCGATACCTTTAATCTCTTTTCGTCCTTACAACGCCTTTCTTGAATTTTCCGGTAAAATTATCATTCAATTCTCTTCCAGGTGAGCGCCAAGTCTGAATATTCATTTCATATACATATGCAGTTTCGCGTTCGGTGAGTTAAAAATGCCGCTGTGCGATAGAACGAGAATTGGTCGAGAACAGGTTAGATCCGAGAAAAACCTAAAACAAAATCGAGGTGATATAAAAATCATTATAATATTTAAAAATTCCAAAGTTAAATACTCGTTATATTTTTGAAAAGAAAAGTTGGATTTTCGTTCCTTTAATCGAGTCCGTAATCTTGCTTATCTCTTGCTTATTTTCAATCGCTTTTATCAGTGAAAGTGATTTTAGCGAAACTCAGAAAATCGGGCCTCTTCGGGTGCAACGCTGATGCAACGAAAATTAGCGATTGGTTGATTTGGTCACGTGATTCGCGAGGGGGCGTGGCGTAGACCTCGAGTAGGAATAACGTTGTCTGGTACTGAGCGATCGCGTCTGTAATTTGTTTTCTATCGATTCGAATGTTTGCATATCAATAAAATTTTATGGAAAAAGGTCGTCTTCATTTCCTAATACTCCAGTACGAAGCGTACTGGAATACAAGTCGTGCAGTTTTCTCTATAATGTCGTGATATACTTGCGACACATAAATTACATTGTTAGCGTTTAACAAAGCCAGATTTATAACAATGTTTCACCTCTGCTTCAACCTTTCAAAATTAAAGGATTCCTAAATAAAAATTACACGTAACATTTAATAACACGTTATCTCAATATTTTAGACGTGCCAGTGCAATAGTAACCAACTCACGATCGCGTATCAAATAGAAACGTTATATTTCAAAGGGTTAATATCGGATAATATTCGTATCATAGTTAAATGCACGTTTACTCGTGACTTTACACAGTACGTGACGCGCGTAATGACAACGATGTCGTCTAGAAATTACAGCAGAATACGCTATTGTTAATTACTATCCTCGCGTCTTGCAAAAGAAGCAGTGCACGTGTAGATGCCAGCACTCTATATCACTATCCAACACTACTCCACGCAGACCACCTGTGGTTTACGATCCTCGCTATAGTGCTCCTCGAGTAATCCGCAATAAATTTCCGAGGAAATCGAACTACGAGAGATTCAACGTAAAATTACTTCGTCTAACCTAACACAGTAACCTTTCTAAACGAGTCGAGTCTAAAATTCTGGAACAGTTTGCGTTTCTTTAAAGACGAAACTCTCGGAGAAGTGGGTGCAAAAAAAGAAACGATCCGTACAGAGTCGAACGTTTCGAACAGCAGGATGCAGAGGCGAGGGAAACTCGATTTGCATAAAGATTCTCACGGCGAACGCGTCGTAAACCGACGTTAATGAAATTAGGTCCAACCGTTAATGGCCACGTCGCGGACAGACCGGAGTACGCGGTTCGTTCGGGCGCGGCCTGGCGCGTCTACGAGAAAACTGACCAGAGATTTATCGACGCGGGACCGACCGGCCAACCAGCTAATGGAAATGTAAATCGGTCTTAGGCGGCTCGTTTGCATTGTAGGCGATTGGAAAACCGTTCGCGCGTGCCGGAACGGCGAAGGAAGTTCGCCGCGTGTGTGTGTGTGTGTGTGTGTGTGTGTGTGTGCAAACGGAGAGAGGAGAAAATAAACGCGGGGACTGGCGAAAGATCGAAAAGCAAAACGAGAGAATGTGCGTCAGAAGGGGTGAGGAGAGAGGCGAGCGGGAGGGGGGTTGGTTTGTGCACTCGTTACAGAGTCGTCTCACTCGAATGGCTTCTCGAGTGGAGAAACGAATGAAAGAGTCGCGGAGGTTTCTGCGAAATCGCTCAGACTGCGCTTTGAGCCGGCACCAGTCGGCCTGACGCGCGTATAAATACCTCGAGAGCATGGCTCAGAACGCCATTAAAGCACCCGGCGCTCCGCTCAAAAGACACGAGCGTGTACCGAGCAACTGTCACCGATGAAACATCCATGTATATTGCCTCGTCTCGCGACTGCCGGGGCTTCGATCTAATAAACTTTCCGGCAGAGGTGCCACGGGCTGCGGGTACGTTCGTTTCCACGGGGGCGAGCGATCATTGTCAATAGCTGATGAAGATTTTCAAGCTGAATGAAGCTTGTCAGATGAATTCTTTTCAAAATCGTTTCGAAAAGTGTCGATCTTATTCACGCTGACGGAAAGAGACACTGGCTAACTTGGTACGGTTTGTCGTTTGCTTAAGATATTGTTACATCTCAATCTTGGATGTCCTTGGATGTCCTTGGATGTCTTTTGCCATTGGGCGAAGAAGATACGTCGGTATCGATCATCTGCAGATTTTGAGAGATTGAGCTCTGAATATATATGAGGTTAGTTAAGAGAGTTAACTCGCAATTTCCTCGTTTCGCGTAGTTTCCTTCGCTCGAGTTCGCTCGACGGCGAATAAAGCAAAAGGTTCAACGTTGGAGTAATAACATATAGGAAGAAGAAATACGTTGCCCACAGATATCAGAAATATTACAAGCACAGAGACAGAGAGAGAGAGAGCAATGTTAGCGTTTCGAAAGAGCGAAAGACGTTCGACGTTCAGCGAAAATTGACGCATGAATTATTCGATACGCTTCGTGTAATTCCTCGCATAATGAAAAGGAATAAAGTTCCTTGTAATGGAACGAAGTGTTTCATTCCGAATTCCCTTTAGGAGTACGGCCGAGAAGTAGAGCTTCGAGTGCATAGAAAGACACGCGAGCAAGTGTTCCGTATCGATTTTCCCGAATATGTATTCCCCTTCTGCCGTTATCGCCGTCATTACACCGTCTTGCACCCTTCGCCCTCCTTCTTTAATCGTTGCACTCCGCCAAGAAATCCTCCAGCGCGCGGGGGGGGGGGGCGGAGGGTACAGAGAGAATTTTCACGCCGCATTGTTCGCGGAATCTCGCGATTATCGGTTCGATCCTCAAGCTGAATCTTTCTTTCTTTCTCTCTCCCCTTCGCCGCTCCGAACACCCGGAGAGCGAGCGGAGAACGACAGTAACTGCAGAGACTGTCGAGTCTCCGGGACGATCGAGAAGTCTCTCGTTTGCCGAGCGCTCGACTCGCTTAGTGTTATGAAAGGTCTCACGGAGTGCTCGAACGGCGCGCTATCGATTCGCGCCGTCGTCGTCGTTTCCGATAAACGACGCTCCCCGCCCGATCGTTAGAACGAAATTCGTTCGTTGCGATCCTCGAATTCCTTTCTTTCTCAACGAACTTCGCAGGCGATCTATGTTTAGAATACGCAAGTAAAGACGGTAAAAAATCGACGAAACCGGTCGAAAGCCTGGTGGCTCGATGCCAGTTGCACTTAAACGTCAACGAACGCTCGACCCTGTCCAGACTGGGGATGAAACGTCATCGATGCTGGGGACGAACAATTACGGCCGAACGGCCGATATTTCATCCCGGCGACGATTCGAGTTTTCGAATATCGCGTTAACCGTGGAGGGATCTACGTGGAGCGCGGCCGAGGGGTGAGGGACGCTCGGCTGTAAATCAATGGAAAACTATTTCGCCAACTTTTCGCGCATCCGACGATCGAATGGCAACTTTTTCACCTTTCGTTTCTCATCTCGCGCTCAAACGTGAAATTCTACGGTCGTCGAATTAAATAAAAAAAAAAAAAAAAAAAAGAAGAGGCGGGGTAGAGAAAGGAGAGACTTCCCCTGGGGTGGCGGGAGGGGGGATACGCTGGAATAAAACCCGGCAGTTGTTGCGGGAGTCGGCGAATCTGTTTGACTTGGTCGACAACGGTGAAAAATAACGAAGCTCCTCCGTCATTTGCCTTAACGCTATTTGTTTTCCCGGCGAATACTTCAGTCGGGCTTCGCACTCCGCCGGTTTTCGCTCGGAGCCGCAAAATTGGCCGGGTAACGAGCTAGCTCAGCTCCGCGGAAAGTTCCGACGCGTCGAGCCGGAATAAAGCAATAACTGTAATTGATCTGATAACTTAATACGCGAACTGGACAATACTGTGCCCCTTTCGGCTGCCGACCTCGCTGTAAGCCCTTTCTTTATCGCCGATGTGCGGTGCTTAATCTCCTCGAATGGCAACGTTTTATCGCGCCTACGCCATATACCAGGGTATTTGATACTCTGCGAACAAAAGTTACGAATCGATTCGTCGAGAAAGATCTATGATTTAGATTTCTGAAAGCAAAATTTTACAACGTAGGAACATTTGCGTAAAATAAATTTATTAAGCGCGAAGAAATTGAACAATGTTGAAATTAGAAATTATATTAGATATTACATAGACTAATACTTCCAAATTACGACGCATAGCGTCGTATTCCATCTGTTATAACTTCTGTTATATCCTTTTAACGAAGCATTTATAGAGTGCTATTGCACGTGAAATTATTTCTGTACCTGTAGAATACACTGGCAAAGTTTGAGCACTAAATCTCTGGACGCCATTTCCGTACGAGACGAACATTTAAATTTCTACTTACGATTGTAAATATCGTTGAACTGTAACTTGAACGGAGTTTGTAAATTTATACGCTGTACTGCGTGCAATGAAAATTACGTAAACTAATTAAACGCTCGCGCGCGAGGAATTAAACACTTGAAACGCGCAATATGCCCGAACGCATTATCAAGGAACTCCCAGCTCTATCGCCGGAGGGTGAATTTGAAAATTCCGCCGTTGCGTGGAGAAGCCGCCATTAAGTTATTTTCGCCTGCAGCCGTCTCGTCAATAAACACGCATAAATTCCAGGCGCGTAGATTCTGGCCCGACCGATGTTACCTCTTGTTCGATCGAATGTACGGAGATCGTTTGCTCGGCCAAGTTCCTCTTTGTATAATTATACACGTACGCACACGTAAGTGCTTCTAATGTAACAAATTTTTAATGAGCTGATCAATATTAAAGTTAAGAATAATAAATAATTATTGACTGATTCGAAATTAAATAATTTGGATATTTGATTTGAAAGAAGAAATACAATTCGTTCGACGCGGCAGCGCGTTTCGTTGAGTGCAAAAATTAAGAAGTTCCGTAGAAACTTGCGCTGTGACGCAATTAATCCCGCAAGAACGATTCGCAAGGAGAGATTAGCGCGCAGCAAGAAATCTCAATCAAGCAAATTTACTAGGAAAGTTTCTCGGATTGCGACCATTTAACTCGCGATCAACGCAATCCAGAACCTGGTTAGACGAACGGCATGAAACAGAGCCGCGAAACCAAGTGCTTAACGACGAATTTGGTCCCATAAAAAAACGTGTATCTCCGGAATTAACGAGATATTACGAAGGAACAATAGAAATCGAGAAAATGGTCCTGCTTCTCACGAAACGAAGTGAAAGCAGTGATCAATCGCGAAATCAGATATGCAAAAACAGCGAGAGAACACGAAACCGTAAAGGGAACGGAGAGTCGGGAAAAGGGAGGATGGCGAGGGAAGACGAGAGGCGAACAAAGAAGGAACGGCGAACGGAGTCGAGAACTCGTGGCGAAGTTCGTGAAAGCGTCGTTCGTCCCTGGTGATTTTCCAAGGCGCAGCACGGCCACTGGGCTCCTACATACGTACGTAATACACCTACACATAACCTGTCGCGTGTATTTCTGTTTCCATTCAGCTTACGCTCCTTACCTCCCCGATCGTTCTCTTTTTTTCGCTAGTTCTCCCTCTCTATCCTTAGCCTCCACACAGCCAGGCACGGCGGTTCTTGCCTGACAAACTTATGTCTTGCGATAGCCGCTCTATAAATAAGTCGCAAGCTTCCCGGGGGAGAGAACCTCGGGGATACAAGAGCGAGGAAATTGAGAAAAATCGCGGTGTGTATCGTGCCGTATCGATAAAGTAATTACCGCGGGCGGAGCTTTCGTTACTGGGCTGCCGATATCCGTACATTGTACTTAAAGCGAAATGGGGACGTCCGCGTACCCAAAGGCTCGGCCCTGCGAAATAATCGATACCGTTTCAGTAGTTAACGGCGCGATGAACAATGTCCATCCATCGTTCGAACGCTTGCGAATCGTATCGATTCGGCTGTTTGGTTCCGCGAGATGGCGAGACAAAGCCTGCGAGACGAAGTTTCACTCGCGAACCAGGACAAACTTATTAGCCCGGCACTGTAACATTTGAGCGGATGATTTTAGAATACAAGAACGTCGGCCCGCGTGCATGAGTTTTGGCAGCCAAGTTTGAAGCGGCGAACTCACGCTAGGCGCCAGTCGAGAATTATGCAAGTTTCTAACCCCAGATTAGAGATTCGCGATGTATCTAATGGCATTATTAGGGTCGTTGCTAGGAAGTGGCGCGCTTCTCGAGAGTGGTTGATCCCTGGGTAGCACTAAATTTCTGGCTTATAGTGCGAGCTAACTGAGGTACGAGAGAAGGAGAGTACTGTTGCGCTCTTTTATATATTCTTGTTTCTCCATCGATCCACGTTCTCCGTCTTCTTCTTCGTCCGCCTCCAACTTCCTCTCCCTAATTTCCTTTAGCTTTCGGCTTCGGTATTTCGTGGCTCGTCTCTCTCACCTCTCCCGCCTCTCCCGCCTCTCCGCGCTACTATCTCAGCCACGATGCACGTAAATTCTGCGAGAATGACCTCCCATGGCTGGAACAAATGGGATGCCTACACCATGTCACGCTTTGTATGCTGAAGCATTTAACGTCTCTGCGCTGTTCCACTTTACGCGCGTGTATTAATTAGTATATCCCGGCCATTGTGAAATTCACCCGTACAAATGCGCGTACAAAGTATATTTAATTAACCTGTCACGCGATCTCCGAATGTTAAGCAGCCGCGGCCGTGCGCGTTGTCCAAAATTTTACACGTCACCAACAATAACCTATTAATATCGACCCATTGATATTACCCGTAACTAGCCGAACAACAAAGCGCGTTCTTTCGTCTCTGCGCGACAGCAAAGAGAATCGAACGTTCTGTCGTTCGAAATTAACATTTCTCCCCTCCTCTTTTTCTCAATTACTCGCCTTTGTTGCGCGCGTTGCTTACCCTGTATGTGTCTGAATGTGAACGTGTCTCGAGTACGTTCGAGCACTCTCCCTGCTAACGACGCCCCCTCCTCAAGTAAGTTCGACCAACCTAATCGCAATGACCGAGTGTTCGCCGAACCAAGAAATTAACTGGAACAACGACCCCCTTGAGAAACTCGAAACATCGAGCAAGTTCGACCAATAATTGACGAATCTGATCCATGATACCGGCAACGAGGATTCAACGGAGTGTAGACGCCAATACCGTCCGATGTAATCGGTCGGTTGGTAAAGCGAACGGGAAACGAGAGAGAGGTGGGTACCGGGGAACTAGGCGAGGAATCGACCTCGCCGAGAGATGAAAGAGAAAAAACACGGGGGAAACGAGGATAACGGAGAATAACGGCGGGTAAACAGTGAAAACAGGAGCAAAGAGGGAAACAATGAGGGAAGGTTGCACGGTTGTACGGACAAAGACGAGGAAACGTGGATAAAGAACCGCAGACGGGGAACAACGAGGTTATTGTGCTCGCGAGAGAGAGAGAGAGAGAGAGAGAGGGAACGGATAGGCCGGTCGGCAGTCGGGATGACAAGCTACTCTGAAAATCAAGTTACTCGAGTCTCGAGGCCGAGAATCCGGAGCAGGGCGTGTCTGCTAAATCAAAACTTTCCGCACGGGATGTGTCCAAGAAACCGGAAACTGGCTGGCTTTCGCTCTCGCTTCCCGCGAGGTTAGGCTTCGTCGCCCACCTCACTCTTTCCGCCGAGCAGTTGGCCGAGTTCCTTCGACGAATTTCCAGCCACCCAACAAGCCAGCCAGCCAGACGAAAGGGACACGGAAGGCGAAGAACCGGAAGGCAGAGAAGTTTCGACAGTCTGTCAGCTGGTTACCTCTTAACGTCCGCGTGTTTCTCTCGCGGAAGCGGCGGAATAAGCGGCGATAATGCCTAGCTGACTCTATGATCGCGACTGTTACGACGTTTCCGCCGTCTCCTCGCCGACTTCCGCGGCACCGTTCCTTGCGAATTCAGACAATTCAGACGCGAGGTGGGCGAACTTTTTCTCCTGGCGGAGAGTTTCCTCCGGGTGAGAAAAGTTGCCAGGAGCAACGCGACGTTGAGACGCACGCGGCGTTATGATTTATTTATTTATTCTCGGACGTGGAGAAAAAAAACGCCGCGCGTTGGAAGTTTTAGGGAAATCGCGTTTATGCAAATCTGAACAGAAAAAAGCTTTTACTCGAACGGCTGAGCGGCGGCGAGGTGCAACGGTTTGAATGAATTTTCTAGATATCGGAGGGAATCGCACAGAAGGAACAGCACACTCGTATTTTAAGAAATTAAGAAGTAACGTTTAATGAAGAATCATTTGCACTTTGGACAGAGTCAAGAATCAACGATCAACAATCCTCATCTCTAGCGATTCTAAAACGACAGATGCGAATGAACGATGAAAAAGATCATTTATAATCGTTATTTGTGATCAAAAATATTTTATTCTGCGCTAACACGTTGTTCCATCTTGCTTATAAGTCACAGTCGCTGCTCTAAAGTCTAACAATCTGAAAATCTATCACTAGGCCAAATCCAGCAACATCAAAGATATTTCAACGAAGATGCAACTTGTCAAGTCTTATCGAGAAGTTCTGATTGTTGTAACTATTCGATGCGCTGGTAGTAATCTTTTCAAAGTGAACTTTTACGCGAATATATATATATATATATATATATATATAGGGATAACATGGACCTGTGGAACTTATTCCGAATAATGAGAAGCCTTCGTACATTACACGTAGTGGAAATGATACATTAACTGCGCGCCACTCTTTTTAAAACTCTCATTACGCGTACGATCATGAATATTTTTTATCGAACCAAGGACGCATCGTTTCACGGGAATGACTTTTCGTTTTCTTTGATACGCGCCCTAGAAATGATTACGATCGGTTCTTTTCTAACGGTTTCTGCCTTCATTGAGATTCACCGGCCGAGTCCTCTTTCGTTCTAGCTTCGCTCAGCTTATTACTGTTTTCAGTTCATTTGCGACGCTACTTTGCGAAACTTTTCGTTTCCAGTATTACGACTGCTGCGACACTGAGAATGCGGCAGCAGCCGCAGCATCGTGAAATAGATGCATAAATAGATAAGATCAGAGGTACGAAGCTAATGAAAAAATCTGAGCGAACGACTTCTTTTTTTTTTTTTTTTATCACTGAAAGTAACCCAGAAAATCGGGCCACTTCAGGTGCAACGCTAATGCAACGAAAATTGGCGATTGGTTGATTTGGGTCACGTGATTCGCGAGGGGTAAACCTCGAGTAGGAGTGGCTTTGTCTGGTACTGAACGATCGCGCCTGTAATTTATTTTCTATCGATTCAAACGTTTAATTCGATAAAATTTTATGACAAAAAAGTCGTCTTCATTTCCTAATCGTACGAATCGTACTGGAGTACAAGTCGTGCAGTTTTCTTGTTTTTTGTTTTGTACTCTTTTCGCTTCTTTCTTTACAATCGCGTCAATCGATTTTAAGTTGCGCGCCGGTCGTTTATTCGAAATGCACGAAAATTACTAGCTGCGAATTTCAACGAATATCAGTCCCGGGAAAATAACCCTGTTGTACGAGCTGTAACATCAACCTCCCGTTCAATTGTTTTCTATGTTCAGCCTCGCGCTTCGTTCTCCCGTCACGATGTCCTTGTGCGTTTCGATTTGCATGGCTCCGAGACTTTCTCCATTCCACGCTATCGCCGCGCTATTTTCATACGATAAGCTCTCGACAACGCTGGCGGATCGGTATTTGCGCTCTAGGAACAGCATATCGACATTTCATTTAATACCGCGTTATTGAACGAATCTCAACCGCAAGTAAAAACAATTTGACCGAGCTTATTATTCCTAGTTCTTCCAAACTCTCTTTTTTTCTCGCGTGCAATTGAAACCCTTTAGTTGCACGCGTTTCCACTTGCAAGAAATGCACGAGTGTCGACGACTGCGACAATTTGATTCAACTTTGTTGTCGATCACGGAGAAAATAATAAATATTAAATTTTTGCGATTTATATCCTAAAAATAACATCGAGAAGATACGAAGAAATGGAAATTCTTCGATTCTTTGTGGATGGTAACGAGACGGCCGATCATTCGCGGCGTGCAACGAGGCAAAAGTCCGCGCAACGAACGAGAAAACGACACGTTTGCGGACCGTACGTATCGATTGCGGTGTCACTCCTGGGAATCGACGAGGATCAACTCGCGAATAGCCGGTCACAATGCGCGTTGCTCCTGACTCCTTTCTTCGCCGCTTATCCTTCCAACAACCGCAACGCATCCGAACGATTCTCGTTCCCCGGCGGCAATAATTTCTACGTCGACAACACCGTACGACGAGACATCTAATATTCAGGCTCGAGCTTTCGAGTGGAATTTCTTGTTCGCGCCGAGGCTAACCGCTAAACCTCGCGTACTCAATAGCAGCTTTAAGCTCCTCGCTGCGCGACATTGTCACATCCTCGGGTTCATCGGCGGAGCGTGAAATTTAAAGCCGTCGGTGGCCGCGGGCTATCAACGTCGTGAAATCAACGAAGCATCTTCGATATCGCGACTGATCGACGACCAGAACGAAGCACCATCGCGCGTTAATTGTCCATCCGACGAGGTTGAGGATGTTTTCTCCTCGTGACTTGACGAAACTACCAAATAAGAATTTCAAAACTTTGTACTTCGGTTTGTCTTTCGCGAAGTTGAGTTACGCAAACTGCGTTGCCCAAAACGAGCAACTTGTATATACAGTTCTTTTGTAGCGGCCTAGGATTCCTCAACTACGAGTTTCGAACATTGACTAGCACAAGCCGCAAATGGCTGCGCACCTAGCGTCGAGATCTTGCCGACGTTAAGTGAAGCAGTGTGTGGAACCCCGCTAGGATGGGTGGATCGGGAGCCAGCCTAGCGGGTAGTTACAACAACAAGCGTCTGGATTAAGGAGTCGCTGCCATCAGACCCACTGATGAGTCTGGGCAGTGACCTCCGAGACGAAACGCAACCTTCGCTTTCTCTCTCTTTCACACCTACCTCAACTCTATCCATCCTTCCATCATGCATCCTTCGCATCTTTCATTCCCTTCACTTTCAATTTTGGAGATAAAGGAACAAAATTCCATTTAGGTGGGGACACATTTAAGAAAGTCGCCTTTGCCTTTCAACGTATATACATTTGAATGCCTGTGATCGTCAAGATTAGATATCGATGAAATTCAAATTTATCTCGCACGTGAGAGAGTTAATCGATATTTGCAGCAATTACTAGACAGTTGTAGTTGTCCAAGTGAGAAAATTTACAGCATGCTAATAGCCCTCCTCGTCTCCATTTCATCCCCTTTCTTTCCATTTCCCTCGCCCATCTCCCCTTTACAACAACGACCATCAATTTACAATTCATAAACGAACTTATTCAATGCGAGCCGAGCCACAGGTCGCCGACCAGAAGCATCCTCAACGCGAAACAATTACGCAGATAGGCGACTCGCGCTGTTAAAGTCCAAAAAATTCGTCATAATTCGCCGCACTTTCCACCTACCGCGCGCCGTCATTAAATCTCATTAAGCGGAACTCCGTGGCTGAGCTAATTAGGCCCATCCTTCGTCCATCGGTCCACCGGAAACGTCAGAAATTAGCGCGTTTTCGTTCAGCTGAAATTTCCATCGTGCGAAAGGCGACGTTTTTGCCCGGACGCTCTGTCGTTCCACGTACATGCGTACGTAGTTGCATGGAACAGCAACTCGGACCAGTAGCTCATGTTCCTCGTACGCAAGAAAACTCGCACCCCTTCGCCCGTAACGCTTCCTGGAAGCGAAATTTCCGAGCGACTACCGCCGAGATATCTCGGTTACCGTCGCTGAAAGTAGAAACAGAGTTAACTAGTCCGCCGTCCGAAGTTCCACGCTTCTCGGACGTACACGCTCTCCGGCTCGTGGCTTCCGACAGCGCTTTTCACCGCGAAGGATCCTGACACTTGGACGTCTCTCTTCAACGATGATTCCTTGCCGTTCAACATTCTATTGCGACGATGAAGAGATCACCGCCGCGGCGATCGCTTCGAACGATCACGCGAGTATATCGCGAGAATTTGTTCGTCTGTCCGTAGAACGGAGTCGAGGCGCAGCCAATGAGAAAAGTGTATAGTCTCCGTATGAAAGTACGGAAGGTTAAAGTCGACTCTTCCGTTATTGGCGATTCGTGACTATGGTTGGCGATCGTTGAGGGTTCGGCACGCTGCAAACTGGCGCAGATTTTAATCGCCTATCGTTGGACGATCGATATCCACTATCAGTGGAAACTTCTGAAACGGTATCGTTATTTCGAAACTTTTCACAAGCGAAGCTTGATTATCTGCCATGTATTTATTCGTAATTCCGCGTCTCAACTCGCTGCAACTTGGCCAACAACGCATCGACGATGTCTGATGTAATTTTTAGTATTTTGTTTATTTAAACCTTGATACGAAGACACGCGGAACGAAAGTTACGAACAAAAATGAGCAGCGTGAAAGTCAGCAGAAAGTACAAAAGCAGGGAATAGGGAGCAAGTAATTAACACTAAATTACCCTACTTGCAACAAACACCAAATTATACTGGTTTAGTAGTCCAAGCACGCTATTCTCGAAAGAAGTGAGAGAAGCAAAGGAAAAAGTTGGTTAAGTGAATTTGCTTGTGTACAAATTCTGGTAAGCGGGTCGGAGAAGAAAGTCCATTACGCTCAAATGTTACGCTTTGTTCGTTCCCGCGAGGTATCTACGGGAGTCTATAGTCTGACCACATCAAAGTGGAGTTGACGTATTCTGCGACACAAAAATTGAGAAGATAGTTTTCACCGACGTCCAAAATGTTGATTGGCAAGTAAACGATTAAAAGAGCCGATATGTCCAAACGAATCTTGTATCGCATGGAACTTAGTAAACGAATCGTAGCGATGTCAAGGACAAGAAAATTAACTTTGCCTAACTTCATCGATCAAGGAAGAAGAGAGTTTCTTTTCCCAGAAGCGGAAGTTTCGTTCTCTCAATGCATCTCAGATAAATTTAAAGGGTTAAATAATACGACGCGTAGCTGAGCTCATGTTACCGAACCCGTCACAACTCAACTCTCGAGGTAGAAATCCGATTTCGGTCGATGGTAACTCGGGCGTTTCGTGAGCTCGAACAGTTTCGCGAACATTGTGCGCGATATAATGCCAACAATTTATACGAAGTCGTGACAGGAACGTGTTTAATGTTAATTGCGACCTCTTAACCGTTTCAGGGTTAACAGATAGTCGTTCAACGGTTCGATCACGGGTCGTCCCTGCGACGGAGGCGAGGACACCGCGAGAATCGAGGAAATCCCCCCCGAGCCAATCCCTGGCGTCGATATCTCCTTTCCGCTGACGACGTAATACAATAAGCATCGGGCGAACGAGTTTGCGAAAGGTACTAAATTACAAAAGTGTTTTATGAAACGTTGACTCTTTAAAGTGGTTTGTGATCAGCGGACTATGATCAAGCGTGATGCATCAAATACCACTTTGTGGTTCTTTCACCTGTTCCTGGCTCCCATCGATGCCGGGAGGAGCACGATGGAGAAACGAGAGAGAGAGAGGGAGGGAGGGGGTTTCCTCATCCTCGAATTTATTAAATTTTATCCCCGCCAGTCACTGATGGCGTTGCTTTGACAAAAACGAGATGAAAGGAGATCCTCGCGCGGGCACGCGTTGCCCTGGGAAAAAAAAATCTCTTAACCGAATGAATATCGAATTCCATTTGCGTTCTGCAACGCGATGAGAATCGCGGAGCGGGGGAAATTTTTCATCGCATATTTTTCCAAACGGGATCGTTATCTTTCCCGGATAAAATATTTGCGCCAAACGATCGGCCGAAATAAAGTTTCGAAGGTGACGCACAATCAAGTATTGATTTCCCCGAAAGCGTGTCCCGGCGAACACACGCGAACTTTAGATACCAGCCAGGATAACAAGGGAGTTCAAAAATAGGCGGTTCGGATCGATGCAGGTGCCGCTTGGTCCTTGGAACGGAGTTAACCAAACAAAGGCTTATCCTAATGCCGGCGCACGGTTCTTATAACTTCTCGCATTCGTACCGATTTTTCGTTCTATTTTTCGTCCCCCTCCCCGTTTCTTCCCTTTTTCACGACTTTTTTCCACCGTCGTTCCCTGTCGCGCCGCTCCATTCGCTCGCAACTTGGCTTAATCATAAGTACCGTCACGTAATAACCTGTACGTCGCGAGAATACTAATTACAACCGCGAGACCGACACACTCTCTCGAGGAAACTTGCCCCCCCTCCTCGCCACGATGGAACGGAAGTGGCGTCGGTTTACCAATTTCCAGCTCACGTCGCGGCCGCGTTGGTTCTTTAATAAACTTCAAAGAAGTCCGAGAAAAAAGGGAAGGACGAGAAGAAAGGCCGAAAAAAGGAAAAGAGAAAGAAAAAAAGGACGAGAGAAATTCCGTGGAATGACGTTCATTAAACGGGGTGATAGCAGTTAACGGAGTCGGGGGCGGGGAGGGGGCAGCGGCAGCGAGACGAGACGGAGGACCTTCAAACTAAACCACCGCTAGTCCCCGCAACCTAATCCAATATAAATCTCCTGGTATAAAGCTGTTCCGATTAATGGCTCGACAAACCAATGTGGTGGTGGCCAGGTTACGGTTATATAACCGGGACCAGGTCCCCTCGAGCGAAACCCTCCAACCCCTTTCCTATATTCCTTTCCTCCCTCTGCCAGCCACTCCCACCGCCATCACCATCAGCGTCGCCACCGACGCGACCACCACACCGATCCGTAGGAGCCGGATCCTGGAAGCCAGTACGTGTAGCAAGGAAACGAAGAGAAAGTGCAGGAAAAGGATGGCGGTGAGAGAAGCGCGCGGGGGCGGGAGGGGTGAAGGAGTTGGAGAGAGGACGACGACTGAACTAAGACCCACCGCCAACTTTATCCCGAACTTAAGAAATGGCAGAGCTAATGAGCTTTTAAATTATTCCGTGGCGTCGCGAAAGGGAGCGGCGGTGACGGGGGGCGGGCGAAACGAGAGGCAACGAGGGAGAACAGAGAGACGCCTGGGGTAGGCCCGAAATTCTCAAATAGAGAGGTACGAGAGCCGGGAGAGTGAGGAATTGAGGAGAGTCATAAAGAACCGGCGTGTCGGCTGAAAAACAAGCAAACGACGACGAAAACGACGACGCTGAACGTAACGACGCAGCGACGTAACAAAAAGACGCGTGTATACGGTCTTTTTCAAACGTCGCGTCAGTGGTGAGACATGAGCGGCATTCTTCTCCAGTTGGATTGGAAAGAACCAGCGCTCGTCCATCTCGGGAAGATTTTGAGCAAGCTTCCGAGTTCGAAAGAACAACACGGACGTACAAACTCTCTCGCCTGTCTTTAAAATTAAGTCGAGTTAATAGTATTGTTCTCCAAGAGCGGAAGAGTAACAAAAATTCGAAATAATTGGAAAGGTGGGAAGACACCGGCAGAGAATAAAACTAAGGGGGGATGAAAGCGAGACGCGTGCACAGACCGTGTATCGAAATAAAGGGAACTCCCGTAGGTGAAAAATATCATCCTGCCACTTAGACCGGCGTATATGAATCCCGGAGGATCGCGCTCTTCGTATCCCCGAAACTTGGATACAATGGATACGCCCTGGGAGACTCTTTGCACGAGCCAGTAGGCACGGAAGTACTATATGCCGAAGGAGAGACAGTGTGACAAACGCGCGAGAGAAAGCTGGCACGACGGAAATGCTGCAACTTTCAAAATGGAAGCAGCGAGAGGTGGCTGCGAAGCGGTGAAAAACTGTCAAGATTAAAATCTACCGCGGACAAAGAACAATAAAAGAAGAAAGAAAGGAAGAAGGGAAGGAAGAACGGGAGCCAGAGTGGCCAGAGTAGGAGGTCCGAAAGGCGAAGTCAGGGTCAGTGTGAGCGAAATCGGCGGAAACGGCGGACGCGACGAGAAAGACGGAGCTCCGGTGGTAGTTATCCATCTATCTCTGAATATTGGAATAACTCGAATGCCGGTTTCCCCCGACGTTTATATCTCGCGGCGCGTCTATATACACCGAGATATTCGGACGATTGCCAGGAACAAGACATTCTTCGCGACGCTCCCCCTCCCCCCTTTCTCCTCTCTTTAAGCAGCCACAAAGAAGGTAAGACGCGGTAAGACGGTCGAAGCGACTGCGAGGAATTCCTCACCTTTTGTCGGGTATCAAGCCAACAGGAAACCGGTGTCTCCGGTTTCGCTCGGCGCCGAGATTCCGCGCGATCTCCGGCTACTCCTCTACTTTTTTCCATCCACCCCGTTTCGCAGTCGGGGTGCAATCTCGGACCGCACAGCGGCGAGATAGTTCGGGGGACAAAGACGCGAGATAACACGACAGAACGAGGAACTCGTTCGTACCGGAAATATCGCGACCGACGCGAAAGTCCTCGAATTCCTCCACTCGTTTATATTTTCACGTCTGTCCCTCTCGTCGATAGAAAAACTTCGCGCGAACGGATCCGTTGTAAGCGATTTTCACCGACGGACGTCGATCGACTGAGGTTACCTATCGTGGATCCACTTCTCGTGTATGGAAATATGTTATTACGCGTTTCCCGGAGAAAAGGGAAGAACTGTTGCTTCGAGCGAAACCACCTTCGGAAATCGAACCGAGTCGAGTCTAAAATTGACCGAACTGAGTTAGTGAATTGATTTTGCGGCTATGACTGATTCTCCCGAAATTGCGACGCTTCTGCAATTTCGCTTCTCCCTACACGTATCAATTTTTTATCACTGAAAGTAATTTTAGCGGGGGTAACCCAGAAAATCGGGCCTCTTCAGGTGCAACGCTGATGCAACGAAAATTAGCGATTGGTTGATTTGGGTCACGAGGGGGCGTGGCGTTGTCTGGAACTGAACGATCGCGCCTGTTTTGTATCGATTCAAATGTTGGAATATCAATAAAATTTTATGGCAAAAAAGTCGTCTTCGTTTCCTAATCGTACTGGGATACAAGTCGTGTAGTTTTTTTCTCTGATTGTTGCTTCGTTTTCGATCGTCAACTGTGCCTTGTCCTTTGGTTCAACTCCTAAGATGTAGGCTATACGACAAGAGAACTAATAATTTTCAAAATCGTCGGCCGAAGCGCAGGACAGGGAGACACGAGTTATTGTTTAACGAGTACACACGCGTCGCAAATGCAATATATTGCATTTAATGTTAAACAACGACGACAACGAGTGGGGGGAGGGGTTGCAGGGGACGAGCTACGAATACATATTTAACGTTGCCCGATGCAACGGTGGTTTTTCAATCGCGGGGATGCGCTGCGGTGCCCCAACGGGCGGCTGATCGACGTAATTGCGATCGAGCGTTATTGAAACGTAAGATAGTAATATCGTTAAAATAGATAATGCAATTTGTAATTGATACAGGATCAATTCCTCGCGCGCGGCCCAATCGATTGTACGTAATAATCACCCGGTGAACAAAATTTCACAGTGTTAACTCGAATTAGCGGGTCAATCGATACCTATTAAAATTTATCAAGCTTTAATACCATTCGTATATGTGTAAGTTCCACAAAAGCTGGCAAATACAGAGCTGGCATCGATACACTGGCGAAAATAAAAAGAAAAATAAAAAGAAAAAAAAAAAGAAAAAGAAAAAGAAAAAAAACGAGTAACGCGACACGGTCGAGCGAAAATTTATTGAATTTCTCGTTGAAACTTCTAATTGCCGTCGGTGATTTCACAAAATTGCCTATTGACCAGTGACCGATCCCGATCGGCAACTTCTTTCTAGAACAGCTAGAGGCAACGATCAAGCAATTCGACGCGATCGATCGTCCAAGTTCGCGGTTAAGTTGGTCTTCCGTTGAAAGTCTCGGTCGTAATACAGGGACTTGGACGCGATTATTCATAGCCGGGGACAGATAATCGATAATACGTCAGGTCGACGGGTGGCGGTTGCCACGAGGTCTACCGACGACGTTTGGATTCCGCATCGAAACGTTCCGAAAATCGATAATCGTCGAACAGGTGTGGCTAGACATGTCCGCCTACCGCTCAAACTGTTCCCGATAATTCGCGGCCCCGGTGTCTCCCGTTCTTTGGCGACTGGCCATTGTTTGCATGCTGCCCGAGCAAAGTGGAATTAAAAGGCAAAAATCCTTGGTCGGCAGCGTACTGCCGCGAAACTTTTTTAATATCGCGCGAAAGAATCGTATCCCAAGATACTGTTTGCGCGTTAAGAAGTAACAGAACTCCAGATTTGTTAACTTTGAAACCTTGTCCGGTTTAACTCGCGATTGTACGCGAAACGTTCGCGTGTGTGCAGAGACTCGTGAAATATCCACGTCTATAGAAACGAACTTGCATCGTCGTGAGATTTTCTAGGATGAAATCGAAAATTTTATCGACCCTTCTCTCTCTCTCTCTCTCTCTCTTTCTCTGAAGAGACGAGCTCCTCGCCGAAGTGTTTCGCGACGTTCCCTGGGAATTTTGGACGAATCGGCGCAAGGAAGCTGAACAATTCGCGATGAAGTTTCCTTTCTTCGACGATAGGTTCCCCTGTGCCTCCCGGCGTTATTATCCAAGCGGCAAGTTATTCCGCCGGAAGGAGCAATTAAATATTGTCTGGACTGTACACCGTCGTATTTCATTTGAGACCGGCGAACGTACACGAAGCACGAGGAATACCATAGTTCCTTGCATTTGTCAAGATTCCGAACGTTCATTCGTCTTGTTGTTTACCGCGCTAGCTCGTCGCCACGTCGGAAAGTAATATCGGCGAAATATGATTTCCGTGCAGCTCTCGAATTTCGTCGAGCAGCCGCGCGCGTTCATTTTAAACAGGAATTCGTTCGCAAAGGCGAAGTAGGTAAGTACGAACCTCCGAGTCCCGCTGCCTTATTAATACGACTGAAACTAAACGAACGCGCGCGCTTCGTCAAATTGCGAAATTTTCAGGAAATTACGACGAAAATCACCACCAATTATCCAAACGCCGACGCGTTTCTTTTCGTCTCGCGGAGCAACACCCTCCCTCCTTCAAGTGAAATTTTACAGTTTCGCCCGTGCTTCCAACATTGATTTTCCACGTCGAGCGAGCAATTTCCAAAGTTGATAACTCTCGGAGTTTCGAAATCGTACGGCACTCGTCACGCGACGTTTCGCTTCTAAAAAAGAAGCTATTTGCTTGGAGGAGTTAATTGGTGTGTAAAAGTTCGTAAAGACAATAATAGAAAATCAGTGGTTTCTAACAGAAATTTCGTAAAAATTTCTTTCTCCGCATCTTGTTTATAATATTTTCAATCTTAATGGATTCGCTAATTTTAAGATGCATAATTTTAATCAACTTTTTACCAAAATAATTAAAAGAATACCGGCGAGTCCTGCGACAAATTCCATCGTGTAATTAAAAAGGGAATATCTTCCGTGGAACTCGACGAATAAATCCAAACCGATAACTATAATCCGAACGAGCGCGAATTCCGCCAGCTATCGTTAACTAGAAATTACAACCACGAGGGAGAAGGAGGAGGCGTGATCGTCGGTCGATCGTTTTTAACGAAGCTAACGCCAGAGGAGCGGTAATTCGCGGCGGGTGATAACGAGCCGTCCGTACTCGTTCCGAAAATTTCGAACATCGTACATAATGCGACCGTCAGACTGCGAGGACCGATATTCACAGGTGACAATTACATCGGCGCCGACATTGTTCGAGCCTCTGACATTCCGACGCACTCACACGCGCGACCCGCGGAAGCTACTGTCTGCGCCCGTCTGCCGATCGCATAATGCCTCGACGACGCCGCGGGCGCTTTCCAGCTTTTCAGAATTAATCGACGGTGCCACGCTGCCTTACGCCGCGTTGTACAATCCGCGTGTGTACACGTACGATTCCGAGAGGCAGGCACGATTCAACGAGTCGTATCGGCGGAACGAACGCCAGGAGCCGGAAACTATCGTAACGCTCCACGATACCTGTGTGCACCCCTACACTACATATAGTACAGTACGCGCACACAAACAATTCGGTGAAATCGCGTCGCGATCCGCTTCATCGTCGAACAAACGACGCTATCTCGTCGAGGAAGACGGAGCGAGCCGCCGTGCGATCAAAAAAAATTATCAACGAACCTTCACAGTCTCTTTTCCACAGCCTCTGTTCGCTTCTCGTCGCTGTTGTCTCCCATCTTCGAAACGCTATCGATTTCGTGGTGCGTGTTTCTCGCGCGAAATCGACGGTGAAACGAAACGATCGGGAAACGGAGATATTTCGCGGGAACGTTTGCCGACATGCGAAGGAGCAGAAGTACCGCAACAAGAAATAATAACACGCCCGGCGTTGTTTCTACCGAGCGTATAATTCGTTCGAAGAGAACGAACGCGCGCGCGGCAATACCCAGAGCGACGCGAAACGCGAACTATCGGCGACATCTCCGATTCGTATCCGTCGATTGTGGGCGCGCCCGGTGTTCTGAATATGGCGAAAATAATCCCCGAGAGCGAGCCGCGTGATTAAAACGAGTCCCCCCTCGCTTTGAAATTTCACACGCGTCAACGATAACGCGCGGAGAATTGCGGCGTTCGCTTTATTTCGAAACGGCGATCGCTATTAGTCGGTCGCGCGGCCTGGGAATATATCCCGTGCCTCTGTCCCGTCGACGGGAATTCGCGGGAAAGCGGAAACGCCGCTGGACGCGAATATTTTATTTTCTTAAAGCGATGCCGAAAGCGATCCGCCCGAGATTACCGCGGCCGGCCGCCGTTCGATCGAACGTTACAGCCATCGACCATCGGCCAATTTCACCGAAAAGCTCGTGATTCCGGCTTTCGCCAGAAAACGTATAAATAATCCCGGTGGAACGGGCGCTGGTACGAATACGTTACGTTCTGCAGATTATCGGGATGCAAGCTCCCACCGGGCGATCGCGTAATTAAAATTCCAAAGAACGTTTTCCGGCTTTTGGAAACTGTTTTAACCGCGGATGACAAAAATTGCCAATCTCCTGCCGATCTCCTGTGCCCCGCTCGTTGATCCGACAGATGTTTTTCGCTAAAAATTTCAAGGAAAATTCCAAGGAAGGATTCTCCGACCTGACTTCCTCCGAAAGGAAAGGAAATTCAAATTTACAAACAAAGTTTACAGAGCGGGGTATCGTTAGTAATAATTTATTACACACTCAACGTTGATACGATTTACAGCGATATTACAATTACGTGCATATTAGGAACGACGTGTACGGCGAGATAAAAGGCTGAGCTCCGTTTCATTAATCTAAATCAAGGAGAAGTCAGCGCAAAGAGCACCGGGGCGAACGATCAATCATTCGTTCCTTTCAACGCGGAGAATTACCGCCTCGAAGATTTTCCACCATAGCTGTTCCAGGGATATTTCGCTTCGAATGCTGGCGATTTTCATCAACAGGATCTCGCGCGCGGAAAGGGAAGAAAACACAGTGGCTCTTGATCGACTGTTAATGAAGCATGCGCGGATCTGCTCGAGACGTACACATTTCCCGCCGATCGAGAGCGTAATTAGCAGGTTCAACGACTCCGACGGGACAAACACGATTATCTTGTGACCGGAAAAAACAGAGAAACGACGTAATATACGCCGATGTGCCTTCGATTACGGAGCCGCGGGCTTTTTATCCGCGCGGGACAATTCCCGGCAAATGAACCGGCAATACTGAATTTTCGTTTTATGTAATTTTGCACACTGGGCGCATTACAATATTCCGTGTCACAGTTGAATGCCAGCTACGAAATTAATTGACTATTCTACGCGCACTCGATTATTATACCTCGAAATGGCCGGTTCGCTGAAATCTACCAATCATTAGGATAATATTTCACACGCGAAAATATAGCCCCGCTTCATAAACGTAATAATTCAGCGGCTTCATAAAACGGTAACGAGAAATTATTGTTCACCAGAGTGAATCAATATTTCAGTTCCCGCGGCACTCTATATAACGCGCAACGGGAGTATAATCGCGCGCGAATCGGGAAAAGAATGGTCGAATCTTTCATCGTTTACCTTTCCCAATCGCGTCGCTCCGTACGAAATACATATTTAATAAAAATTAAACGGGACGCGACGCCAATATCCCGATGAATTTCCATCGTTTCCTCGAATACCTAATTTCGGGCCCGAGTCACGCCGCGAGACCGCGCGCGAAGTATCGAAAATATCGTGGCCACGCGCAATTTTAGCACCTTCCACGGCCGAGCCAATTTATCGAGCACCTTTTGTGTGAAATTGTACGTACTGTGTGTTTAATGAGAACGTCACGGACGCCATTTCTCCGAGAGAAAATATGAATTTTGTAAAATAAATAAATTTTCCACGGATCGGCGATACGTCTAAAGCAGAAGTGGCTAACTGGCGGCCCTTGCCCTTACTCTTCGCTAGCGGCTATCCCCTCCACTGCTTTTATCTCCCTACTCTGCGTTGAGAGTGCCGCAGTCACGATACTTACACTCGCGACTTACACACTTTTAACCGAGTAATAGTATTTTATTATTATTTTTTTTTTTTTTAGGTGTACTTTCGATCTGTGCAAATTTTTTTACAAAAAGAATTCTCGTTCAGAAAAAATGACGTCCACGTTCTTATTAAACACCATGTGTAAAGCGGGGCACCACCGTCACAGCGATAGCGGCGTGTAATGTCGAATGTTCGAATCTAACTCATCCCCAGAGTCTGGCGGAGTGCGCGCCGGGACAAGAAATATCGTCCAAGATAAATTCGCCGGGGCGAGCACGCTAAAATGATAACAACTGCGGGGAAAGTGGAACGCTGAACGGGCAATGTTCCCCCGTTGTCTCGCGTGGAAACCGCTCGGACCCGGACGGAAAGCGAAGGGCTTCGACCGAGAAACTCCTGTCGCGCGCGGCGTTGAATTTTCGGTCCAGCGGCATACGCGCTGGCAACACGTGCATGCCCGTTACACAACCGTTACGTCCACTAAATGGCACTGTTATAATTATCGTTAAACAACGTGCTTGGCGCGATTGCAACCTGTCAGGTAGTTGCAGCTGTCGCAACGACGTGACGATTCTGCACCTGCGAACACGAGCGAGTCCCACGCGTCAAGACTCCGATGAAGTATTAGCGCGCTGCGCTGGAGGAAACGATCGTCGTTCACGCGTGATTGACGGGTTACGCACCTTCGAAGGAACGTCGAGCCGTCAAAAGTTGCGAGATATCACCTGGAATACTCTGAAAAGTAATCAACGTACAATCAAAGCATTTCTTCTTCGAAACGAAATTTTCGAAATCGGTAACCAGACGTATACCGAGTCGATTTCATCGAAATTTTATCTTCGAGAAATCATTCTTCAAAGCTACGTAACCTCTAATTGCTTTCGAAATTGAAACACACTCGACTAACGACTGGCGAATTTCATCACTGCGATCTCGAATATTTGCGTCACCGATCGTTTCTCTTTTTTCAATCCTCCCGTCAACGCGCGAGCCAAGATCGGAAACAAATTAAAGGAAACAACACCGATCGCGGTTATCGAAACTTCGCCGTTTTCACGGTGCGTGTTTTACTTTTATGACGCGACGGCGACGAGCCTCGCACGTACTCCTCGAACTTTCTCATAAATCTCGAACTCTCTCGGGCGAGCGTCGACGATCGAAATCTCGCGGAATGCTTAAAGCTGGCTTGCGGAGGAAGACGTTTCTGCATAAAATGGATAGCGACGGAGTAAAGCTCGAGTGCCGTTGAATATAAATTCACTTTCCCGCGGCCAGGATTTTTCTCGCGTTGAGAATTCGTTACAGGGCCGGCGCGTGTGTACACACGTACACACGTGCACGCGCACGGGCAAATGATTTTAAACGAGCGTATCGCGGTATACGTTTCGGCAGCCGCGCCCGGAATTTCGTTATTGAAGTTTTATTGACATTAATTTATTGAAACTCTGTTGTTGAATTTTGTTATCGGAACGTTAGAAATATTTGATTGCGTTCGACGTTGCTCGTTATCACTGCTGTTGCGGCCGTTAATGGGTTAAAGTTCAGAAAAAAAATTCCGTTCTCAATAGGAAGGCAAAATTGCGAGTTTTCCATTGGAATGAAAAAAAAAAAAAGAGAGACAGGGGATGAAAATAGAAAGCTTAAACGCGAATTTATATGGAAATGCAACGTCTGATGAATTACCGATTTTCAGAATGAAACGCGCTTCCATCGAGAGGCAACGAAATGATAAATATTCGCCGCGGCGATAGTGAGTAGAAATAGATGTTACAGGTCAAGCGATATTTCAACCCGTTATGGAGGCAAAACACCACGTTAGGAACCTTTCGTTCAGCAAAATGGTGTTCAAATATGCCTGCAATGTTCGTTGCTGTATGGTTCGCAAACACGCCCAAACGTACCTACACACAGCTTTTCTCTATTCTCGGCTCTAAAAATTTTAATTCAATTCAAAAACCTTCGCCGGCCTTGTCCGCCATTTACATTTACTTATTGATAAACTAGAACTGCGAAGCTTCGAGTCTTTCGGAATGATACACTCCGTGATTATACACGTCGAACATTTCCTCGGAAAATAGGGCTGTTTCAAAATCCTAATATATGCGGAAGATAGGAGAGCGAAATTTCCCTTGCAGATGCAGAGAATTACTTTGCCTGAGGAAAGAGAGGGGATTGGGGGTGGGGAAGCTAAGAGAGAAATCATCGACAAATTATCCGAATATTAAGCGGGCCAATAACGCTCCCGTCGACCAGCTGCTAGCCGACCCAGTTACATCAGCGTGGAAAGCCAGCAAGTTCGTCGTTTTGTCGAAGGTTATAGAGAGAAGGGAGGGGAGGGGAGGGGACTCGTTGGATGGGGAAACCATCGAACAATTTCATCTCCTCCTGAAGGATGCATGGTTCGTTGGTATGAGGTTTGAGCGTGCTTTCACTCTGGCACGGGATGGTGATTAACGTGGCAGAGTGAGGAGGGCCTTCCCGTTCCGTAGCGGCACACGGTAGGAAAGAGAGGGACACAACGTGGAGCGGCGGGAAACAGGATTCTGGATCGGTCGTGCTAAGTAGCATTTAATTGAACGCTCTATTCGAGTTCGTTAGTACAACATCGCGGTTATAGCGTCGCGGAGCAGTCGCTGGCGAACTGTTAGTAAGAGTTTAATTATAATTACCGAGCTGGTAATGCGATAGCGGGCCGCTTATCCAGCCACGGCGTAAACGTTCGCGGTTCGATAAAGCGGACGTTGTTTGAATTGATCGGCCGCGAGGCGGAGATACGCGCGGGATAAGTTGATCGCGGAAATACATCGAAAAACTCGTGCGCGTACGCGGCGCGATTTCGGCCTCCTTTGACGGAGGCTCAAACGAGAAAAAACAACGCTCGACACGAACGAGGAGGAGGCGCGGCTCGAGCACCGCGCAGATAATCACGCTGATTGCGGGGCGAGTTTCGCGGTGAATTTGCATCCGTCTGCCGTTTCATCGGCAGTCGAGGGACAGGTTCGCCGGGATGGGTAATCTTTCGATTAAGCTGTCGTCCGTGTGACTCTAATCCGAGCATCGACGTTTTAATTGAACGTTCCGCTGATAAGCGAAAGCAGCTATTTAAAATACCGAAACCCCCTGCCTTCCGTCGCGGCTGCAAGGTCCACAGGAAATTAACGCGAGTTTAATCGATCGAATCGCGATTTTAATTCGAACGTTCCCGTTTGCGGACGGACGTGACGTTCGACGAAAGCACACCGGTGGAACGATATTTTTTTGCTTCTCTCCAAGAAGACGATGATCTTGAGAACGTAGAGGAAGGTTGGAGAGAGAAGATGAAGCGATAGGGAAAGAGAGAGAACAAGAATAGATTTCAGACATCGTGCCGAGAGCTTTTTAGAAAATCGGAAACGGGTCGGAAACGAATGCGAGCGCGTGTATGTACGAGTGTTGCCGGGACGAGAAGAAAAGAACAAAGTGTGCGCGAAACGGGAGACCGACGAGTCACGACGAGTAATAAAGATCGGACAAGGAAACGTAGAGAGAAGAGTTGAAGCGTGTGGCGCGCGGCGGCGGTGGTCGGGGGGCAGCAGCGTGTGCCGAACGAACGAACGAACGGTTGGTCGTTTAAATCACGATTTTTCTAGGTACGCCGTCATTGGCAGAACTTTCCGATATGCCAATCGATGTTTAACAAGGCCACTTGTACGATCGACCGCGCTCCGCGTGACAATTAAGGCTTTATTGACAGCGTTACCGGGGAGCCCTTCTCACCCTTTCCGTCACCCCTTTCCGTTCCCCAACGCCCCCTGCCAGCCGGTTCGGTTTCTTTTTCTCACTTTGCCTTTTAATCCGACGTGCGCGCACGTTTCTTCGCCCGCAAGCAAAATTAGAGGATTACGGAGCTATCGGCGCGGAAATAAGCTGCGTTCGCGAGCGAGCAGATTACGACGAGGTTCCGCGAGTTCCTCGCTTCCCAAGATCAAGGTACTAATGCTTCGTACACATGGGAATAAGAGCATTCTCCAAGTAAGTGCGCGCGCGACTGACACCGGAGAGAAAAATGGCAGCAATGGCCGCGGTTCGAGATCAAACGTTGAACAGACTCAGGCGAGAACGAATTCTCGAAATTCCAGTTTCCTCGACCCTTTCTCTTTCCGTTCCCTTTGTCAGCGGAAACCGTGCAACACGCCGAAGCGATTTTGCGAATTTCACGGGCGCGCGTGTACGCGCGCGAACGACGGCACGGGGAAAGAATATCGACAGGCAACGCGATGCAGGGGAAATTTAAGAGCAACTGTAATAAATTGCGGATCATTCGAGCGAAATAAATTTAATCACCGACATTTCTATTACTACGCGAACCATAAAACACGATATTACAGAGCCGGCTGGAAATAGAGGAGATCACCGCGGCACGTCAGAAGGCTCGATCGATCAATTCGAGATTTTATCGAAAAGAGATTGATACCGGGAGAATTTTGTTCCCTAGATCCATCTACCTATCCATCTTTCCATTCCTTCCTGATAAAACAGACCGTGCATGAAAGACGAACGTATTAATTTAACAGCCATTTCCCTACCGGCGGGCAACTGGTGTCTGGTGATTTACAGTGGCATCGGATATGCTCTCGTTGAGCACATCCGCGATTTATTATTACAGGAAATTGACAAACGAACGCAGTCGTGTATATTTCCCACCCAAGCTTCGCGATACATTTTCGAGTTTATGGAAATTTTCCTCGACACTGTACGGTTCGCTTGTTCTTCCAATTAAAGTGATGATTCTATCTCGTCTCGTAAATAGTCTCGTAAAAGATTTAATAATATTAACGAAGAAAAAAATTGAATAATAATCTTACCGCTGGTCAAGGAAGTACGCGATTGTATTATAAGTTGTAAATATAATACAAGAAAGATTCCTGTTACATACAGAATCCATAAATCCATAATTTTCATTTTCGAATGTTAAGAGAATAGTGAAACGTTAGAATATCAAAAGGAGAGAGACGGTTAAGGATACACGTTCGACTTTACTTTTTCTTATACGAAATTAAACTCCTTCTGTATTCTTCCCTTTTCATCGCGTTAAAAAACGTTACGAGACAAAATCAAATTTTTCCCCCTTTTTTTAAGAAAAATATCAAACTATACGCGTCACTATGGTCCATCTAGCAAATGATTCCAAATGCTACGTTGTTTATCGACATATCGAAAAATTCTGAAGTCGTCTCCCATTAATCTTTCTGGGTTTAATGTACTTCTCTGAAAATACGAAAATGCATCCATCTATAAATTGATATCGATCAGGTTCTGCACGATACAGGTCCACGATTGAAGTCGACAATTTTCCGTATTACTTCGATTCGATGGCTCAGGGTTAACCGTATTGGTCCCGGGATTTTTGACGTTGTTTATTACGTCGAACTGATTCGCCTGTAATTTGAACGGGCAGGCCTGGCCAAGACAACCGTGAATTCGATTTTGTCCCGGGACAGCTTCGCGAAAATTTCATTTCATTTCGCCGGGACTATCCAATACACGTGGAATTTTCTCATCGGCGTAAATTTACTTCGTTGACCTACGACTACGCGCCGGAGTGGCCGTCGTGCCACTCGCCTGCCGTAACTTGCTCGCGAAGAAAAGCGCGAATATAAATTTTTTCGAGGCATCTTTTATCGTGAAAAATTGCTTATTGCAACGTGTAAATCTATAATCAAAGAAATACGCGGGTTCCATCCCGCGGTAACTTTCTATTTTCTGCTTCGAAATAAAAATAAAATGTCAATTCCAGCGGACTGTGAAAAGCAACCGCTGAGAAACGTCGTAAGAAATGAAACGATACAAATCGTTTTTCTTTCTAAATGAGATCGAACGATTAACTGACTGAAAGCAACTTTTTCCGCGTAATTAACGGTATGCATCTACCGCAAATAATAAAAACCTCAGAGAAATGTCTCTTTCGGGGCAGCTGAACCGGACCATTCAGCTTAATTTAACGACGAGGATACGTGGCCGTGCTCCGTTAAAACCTTCGACAATATCTCGCGATATTCTGGAAAACGGGCACACGAAAATTTAGGTTCAACCTAGCTCTCCATTTCCATTTTTCGGTCTACCGTGGCACGAAAAAGCACGAATAAAGTTCAAACGCTCAAATGAGCGTTACGCGGATTCACGTCGAGGTATCGAAACATCCGAACGTTTTTTACATTCGTCATTTCAAAAGATGGATATACCTAATCCTTTTTTTGGTAAATATTTTCGTGTGTAAATTATACAAATATTCTGGAGACTTTTGAATGATTCTTCTCGTCTTAATCAACTTGTACAAAATCTTAAAAAATTTCGAACGATTAATGAGCTACTAATCTCAACTTGATCTTTGGTAACCTGAAGTCAAGTGATTCTGAGCTTTGGATTATTTATAACGGTATCAAGTTCGGAATTATCCGTCAGCTGCAGACGACTATGAGTACGAGTTGCTTGATTTGGACGAGACACTGTTCTTGAATTAATATCAAAATATCAAATTTCATAGCCTGATCTCGTGAAAAGTTCATGCCGCATAACGACATTCTTTTTATTAATTATTTCCGGCCATTCGTTCAAACGTAGATTACATCGGAGGTAAATGCCACTGCGAAAATCCCAGAATTGAAACGAGCAATTTTTTTTGGATGACCCACTAAATCGTTATATTATGGGAGGGAAAAATTCTCGTTTTCTCCGAATACAATGCAGCAAAGTTCGCGCTGCCCTAGATCTCCGAGAGGTGCTTGATAAATAAAATCTACAGAAGCTCGCGTACGAATCCTAATTGAATTAAGGCCGGTCATCCACGATATAAGTCTGTCTTTGTACATCCATTTAACGCTTTGACATTATCATTATCACAACGTGCGTGAATCAAAAGAGTTAGTCTCCGCAACTCTAAAGATAAAACAGTTCTTGAATCTCGATGGAAAGCACACCGAATTAAAACACACTTGTATACGGCGGCATAGCACAAATCTATTTTTCCAATATTGCTGAAATGTTTTACAGGCTTTCACACAAGTTCGCACTCCGAGATAATGTAGTTTGAGAGCAAGCTCTCTCTCTCTCTCTCTATATATATATATATATATGTATTTTTCATCCGCAGTCAACCGTGAAAGAGTGGAAGAATCTCGGCAAAACGTTTTCACGTTATCATTTATAGCGACGGTGCCAGCGCCTGTCCTGTAATATCAGTCGTGTAAAATATTCGCCTGTCCCCAGGTTAGGTCGAAAAAAAAGACGAGATTAAAAGGCAAAAAGAGAGAGAGAGAGAGAGAGAGAGAGATAGCGGAGAAAGGGGACGAACGAGATAGTTGGACGAAGAAAATACAACGCGACACAACGGCAAAGACACGAAAAATATCTAGCCTACCTATGAGCCGCAAACGCTGTAACCTGCTCCACTTTCCACGCTGATACGGCATGTCCGCCGTGTAAAATAAAACGCAGCGACGGAGTGCCTCTGCGAGGCGGCCGAAAACTCTCGGTACGGCCCGCGGCACATTTTTTCAGCCCCCCCTTTTCGCTTCGTCTAGCAAATTGAGCACGACTCGCCGTTTATTATCGCGCTTAATATTGGCCCAACGCGGTGACGTTAAAAAGCGCGATAAAGCTCCGAAACGAAGACCCGGCCGCGTGGGTAATTCCTGCGCCACGCATTGTATCGTTGCAGCTAAAAATGAGAAAGGGGGGAAAAGGGGGCGCACAATTCGCACGGTAATTACGTTCCATCCGCGTTTTCGCGACTTTTTCACGTCGGGCCTCGGACTTTGAACGGGCAACGGCTCCAAAGCTGCAAACGTGCATTTACATCGCACGAGAACCTTTGTGCCGTGTATCTCGACCGTCCTTCGTAACGCGAATTTCAACTGATTCGTTTACGAAGATAATTGACTTGCGCAAATGTTTTAACTGGAAAAGTATGCCGAATGTACGGGATGGTGGAGCGAGACGTAAATGTTTAATTACAACTTTCATTCGCGTATGAAATTAGTCTGCCAACGAAATAATCCGTTTGCAAAGGTATCTTGATACTTAACAAATTGTAACGAATATAATCCACGAAATTTAATTGTACGCCGCTCGACGTTCGAATTATTCATCGTGGAAGCCGCACGAATCAGGCAATGACGTGCTTAATTTCAACAGGTATTGGATGTCGAAATCCTGGAAGGGAAGGGAAGGGGGAGAGACTGCCTTTGCAACCTTGGCAAACAACCGGAACAGGGAAAATGCGAAGATGCGTGGCGAAAAACAAAGGGGGACAGCTGTTTAATCGAGGGGTGGTGATCGCGATCGCGCGCGAGGGATCACCGCAACCACCGCGCCGCCGCCGCAATTTCCAAGTTCCCGCGGCTGAACTCGATCCCTTATTTAGGAGACCTCCACACGTCTTGTCCCGCGGGAATCTCGCAGAAGCATCAATTTCTGAAACAGGCGCGACGTGCTGAGACGTTAACGCAGGAGGATCGAACGCTTCCAACGGCAAAGTTATCCCTTGGATCTCCAAGGAGCGTCCCTAACAGGAATATTGGAGTCGTTCTCGATTATCAGGTTCCGCTCCCCTCACTTTTTTCCCTCCCGCCTATGAATAATTATCATTGGTTTCTTGCTTCTGGTTGGCGAATCTGGCACGGAATCCGACAGTTCTCATTAATTGAATTCCAATAATTGCATTCTGCACGCGATGTAATTGCGTTCCTGATACGCAGGTCGCGCCGATGGCGCAGTAATGCAGAGTTCCTCGTCGATTTTCAACCACGCCGGCAACCGGCTTCCATTTCGCTTCGCGCAAAAACTAAATTGTCCGGGTATGTCGGCTGCATCGAAATTTACGTTGAAATTCCACCGGGGTCAGTGTGCTCTCTGCCGATCTCGTCCACAAGCTGCCCGAGGATTTTCTAAAGATCTCCTCGCACACACTCCTAAGCCAAGAAACGACCGAGGTATCAGCGTTGCTTCTGGGTGATTACAATTTTCCTAGGTCTCAGGATGCACTGCGGATGGCCGACGGCGCCGTTACCGAGAGGCACCTGAAGGGTACGACTAAAATATGCGCGTCCTTGCTCAGAAGTTAAACACACGAGTCGCTGCCACATCGTCGCCCTACTTTGCACGCTACATTCCCAAGCGAATTTTTCAATAAAGTCTCGCCAGAGTCTTCGACGATATTGGCGAGAAACGCGTGCAAAGAGGGAAAACGTGTATGTGTACTTTTGCGTCGAAGTTCCTTTTTTAAGCAGAAACCACACGCGAGCGCTGAATCCTTAATGCTTTGCTTGCTTTCGAAAGACGGACCGGGCGTGTACTCGATGATTTATAAATCAAGGAAAACGTCTATCTCGAGTGGAAAGTAGGATGCCATTGGTAAAAGGGGAATCGGTTCTACTTGCCTCGTGGAATACAAAAGAGACCCGATGTATTATCGTAGATACGAAGTAGACGAACTCTTTCCCCTGCTATCAGCGATTCTCCTTGTAACGAGAATCGATCCGAAGCAACTAGCCGAGCATCGCGGAGTTAGCGTACGTGCCACGAGCGTTTCCAGCCCCCATCGATCCTGAAACACAGCTATCGGCCGATTCTTTGATGCACGTGCGAGTACCAAGCCCGTGATTACCGAGTTTCTGCCAACTTTCCAACACGCGTAGTGTCCACAAGATGTTTCACGAAGAAATATCCTTTCCTAAACGATCAACTTCCTTTCGCGGCGACGCCAAGTGATCCCTCTCTTTCGAGACATTTCTGCACAAGGACCGCACGCATATGCATCCTCAAAGACGCGTATGTGTACATCGCACAGAGAATTGCTGATGCGTCTTCGAAATTACGCTTTTATCCGGTACTTTGTGCTTCTTTTCTTTTCTATTTTTTTTTTTTTTTTTTTTTTTTTTTTTTGCCTGAGCGCTCACACACACGCTCTTTCTCTCTTTCTTTCGTACCTGCGTTTCACGTGAAAATGTGAAGAAGTTGTGTCCCCGGTTGGTATCGTCGCCTTTGAGCACGCTTCTTTCCGCTACCCCGCTCGGTATTTCGGTCAAGTATCGCCATTATGCTTCAAAACATTTTTCGCGTTGAGCGCCGTCTTTTTCCAAGGCTGTGCCAACGCGCGGCGCGGCGACAGAGTAGGATACAGTGACTTCGACGACCGAGAGGGATTTCTACGATCCTCGTCGTCCGTCCACGCAACCCTCTTGAAAACATACCTAAGCGTGCATACACGCCAATACGACCGACTGCGTGCAACGAGTAAATGGAAATTTTAAGTGCTCCCGTCGGCTGAAACGTACGCCGCTTGTCGCTGCATCCTGCACGACCGTCCATAAATGCACCGCGCCGCGCCGTCTTCCTCCACACGCGGGGCATTCGTGTGTGTGTGTGTGTTAATGGCGGCAACCGCGAGCAGTCTTTCCACCCTGTACACCAGGTAACTAAACGCTATCGAATCTCGTCGGGAACTTGCGCTATTACCGTGCGAGGAACGACACTGTCGGAGTTTAGTTCGGCGATAAAGTGGTCTCGGCAGTCGAGCCTGTCTCGGTAGCTAAATATTATTGCCAGCTCGTGAATGGTAGTTCAATTACGTCGAACTGATGACTCGTGTATTTTAACGGCGATAGCGCTGTATAATATCGAAAATTTGTGCGCGCGGCGAGTGGCGGAGACGGGAGACGGGAGACGGGAGGGGGAGACGGACGGGAGGGGAGCTGGAAGAAGCGAAACGACCGCCATTTTCGCGCGATACGATCGCCGCAAGATACGAGATAAGGGCCGATGCAATGAAAATCGGTCTCATTTCGCGTGAAGCCAATTACGTGAGAAAATGGTACGTTCGTTTGCATTTTCGTGGCATTCGCGGAACAAAACGGGCGGGGATAACGCGTGACGGGAGCCCCGAAAACGAAAACGAGAACGTCCCCCGTCGCAATCCCTTTATGCAAATTTCACTACCAACCATCTGACGCCCTCTCGCCCGTCGAGACAAATTTTCGCGACGTCGCTACTTTATGGACCCTTAAATACGCGACGAACATGAAACCGTTCGACTCGACGAATGTTTCTTTCTAATAGAATCTGGGAAGAGGAGTGCAGCTACTCCTTAGTCTTGGTAACGAAGATCCGTGATAAATAAATTTAAGTGAACCAAGCGAAGAGCGTTGAGTATTCTATAACTAAAATTGTGTAATTGGGATTGAGCGAGTGTTCGACAATAGTAAAAATTACAAAAACTGCGAAAGACGTTGCAGACACGTTGAATTTTAATCGGAGGAAAAAATTCATTCGATGTTCGTTTCAGTCGGAATACTTTCAATCCGGAATTCTTACGTTTCGCGCAATAACCTTGCGTCTAATTATCTCTAGCGATATCAAAGTTACGAATCTTCAAAGTACAACTTTTAAATTGCTTGGTATAATCGAATCCAGGAGAGGAATAATCTTGTAAGAGAAATATCAAGGTTTCTTCTTGCAAAAAGATTGCTCGAGTAATTCTACGCTAAATTCTCATACCTTTCGGAAATCAAATAAAATGCAAGACGAGTAAAATACTTTGTTGCCTGAGTCTAAAATGTTTGAAAAATTACAATAATAATATTTTAATTATTTTTAGTCAGTCGTTTTTTCAGCAGTTAAATTGTCTCATTTTATAAAAATAGTTCGTGCTGATCAAGAAAAGCACTATTAAAAGCTTCTGTACAAATATCCAGACAGAAGCTTAATATCGCGAAATACTTTTGTATTTATGTCGTACATTTAAAATACATTTTTCCCTTTGCTTGGAAAAGTTTCTCTAAAACTGACTTCGAGAAACTTCGTAATAAATGTCGTCAATATTCGCAAAATCACACGCAGGTTTCCCGCAGCAAATGTTCCCGCACAGGGAATTGAAAGAAAGCAGCGACTAGATGGTTTTATTACACAAAACCGGGGAAAAACATAAAACAAGTCCCCGCTGATGTACGTGGCTGTGCATTCGTCGCTCAGAAGAGTGTGGAAAATGCAACGTAACGTTTTTATCTGGAATTTTTCAATCTCGCGACTCGTTTGCCGTCTACGTACAACTCGCGATAGCAGAAAATGAATGTCGCAGCGCGTAAGTGTATTCCTATGTAGTAAAGACGATAGTGTAAGTCACTCGACCTCACGTGACTTTGTAGACTCGCGCGTCATTGAAGAACAACTCTAACTTTCCGCTATCTGGAATCTTTCAATCTCTCATATTTTCGCTATTACGAATCCAATGGAGCTGCAGATCTGTGCGCGTATCCTTATGTGTATGTAGATCGTCGATAAAAAGGCTAGGGAGAAAAAAAACAGTTCGCCGACGTTTCCTACATCGTGGCTCCTGTACTCATCCGTAGAAACTATCTCGATTCTTATGTCTCCTCGATTTATTCGCGTACACGTATCGCGAGGGGAAGTTCTTTTGCAGAACGTATCAAATTGACGAAATGGGTTATTAAACACGCGCAATCAGTCTGCCCGGAACAGTACGAAGTGATCGTTTATCATATCACGTGAATTTTCATTCACCGAAATGCGCAAAACGTTGTCAACGTCATTTAACAGTGAAACTTGTGCAGATTGCAATAAAACGCGCAATTTAATTGATAAACTGTGACGCGGATTAAATGGCGTTGAACGGAATTAAACAATGCATTGGCATCGTCCGTGAAATCAGACAGAATGATTTTACACGTTGTAGAAACATTCACGGGCATTTCGGTAAAAACCTATTTCAATAACGACCTCAACACGGGCTCTCGCGAGGCTGAAAGTGTCGTGCCAGAAGAAGGAACTCGCATCCGGTTTTTACTCGTTTAAAGAAAACAGAAAGGATCGGTTCGTGCTCGAGCAGCGAGGGAAACATTTGACCAGCCTTAATCACCGGATCACGTGCCAGGAGGTCGCGAGTCATGAAACGCGATAAGAACGTTGTTGGGAAGTGTTTTCGCGACCTTAACGTGATCGTCCGATCGACGAGAGGTGGTTGACGATTCTGCCTGTTCGTGGAAACAAGTACAGAGAACGCGCGTGACCGAGCAGTAAAACGAAATCGAGGAACAGGCGAGGGAAGAAAAAACCGTGAAATTCCATTGATTTCCATGTACGAGAGCGTCAGGTTGAAGGGAGGACGAAGGAATTCGACAAACAAACAGAAGGCAGTCTACGCGGAATCTAAATGAAGAGAGAAGTGAAATGGGATTGGCGGGATTCAAACTTTACTGGAGGGTACATGAAAATTAAGAGACGGGAGTGAAATTCGGTTCGACGGGACGACACCTCCACTCGGAATATTTCGCGAATACTCGATTAACAAAGGCGCCGACGAAAGCGAAGGACAAAGGGACAATAAAAGAATGAAAAATGTGCACTTTGGCCACTGACTCGTGCGAAGACCAACTATTTTTAATTCTCTTTATCATCCTCGCCGTGAACCCCATAATGATGGGTATTAACCAATTAGCGCCCGCTCTCGTACGTTCTTTCTCTCTCTCTCTCTCTCTCTCTCTCTCTCTTTCTTTCCTCTAGTTGCGGTTCCAGATACTGGAACACCAAATGGGCCCGTGGAAAGATGCAACACCGCCGTTTCGGTGTCCACCTATTTTCAGCACCATGTGCCACCAAGCTCCGGCAGCTAGCCGCGGTTTGGCAAAGCTTTGAACTCGCCAAAGCGAATATTATTTCTGCGGCGAGGCGAGTCTTTGGGACGGAACACGGTAGGAAGAGGGTACGACACGCTTAACGAAACGCGACTCGTGTTATGAATTTTCAGGCGAAATGAAAAAGTCGCGGACGACTCAAGCGCTGCGCGGTCTCCTTGCATTAACGTTATTTATGATTCCATTTAAGAGGCACGTGAAAATCGAGACTGGCTAAATTAATGAATACGTAAACGAATGAAGGATGATGTTAGACTTGAATTTCAACGAGGTTAATTGAATGTGTCACTCAAGACTTGAGATCGAGCAAAGTATTCTTTGTAATACTCCTTTTTGCGTTTATTACCAATTTTATGTTATAATGCTGTTCTAAAATGTTAGTTACAATTTTTATCTGTATTATTATATGTGAGAGTATGACAAGAAACGATTCTTATTGTATATTTTACAAGGCACAATAACTGTAGTAGATGGCTATAAAATGCAAAGATATTGGCATAAAGAAAACTGAAATATATTGGCCGGAAAAATTTTACAATATCGAAAGAACGCTTTCCAATATTGGTAATGGCGAAAATTATTTATGCGCGTAACGTCGTCGTCGTCGACAGAGATATTAGAAGCTTGGAAAATACCGCGACGGGAACGAACGTCTCTTCTATATCCAATTCGAATCAACAATTTTTGACGGAAAGATATTACCACTGAAATTGAAATCCAATTTCGTGTCCTCCATGAAATACCGTGGCAAAAATCCGACGGTTATATCATATTTCCATTAAAAACTATCTTTCAGAGCGAGTAAAGCCCCAAAAAAAGAATACGAGCAAGTCTGCAAAAAAGAATTAAAAAAAAAAAAACATTCGACCATGCGAACATTTCGCGTTTTGAATTCGCTCTGAAACGCGCTCATAAATTTTCCACCGTGCGATATATCGTAAAATATCGAAGTAATGCAAGTTTATCAAAATGGCGTCTCATTTCGTAGGACATGCACTTCCCGTGTCGCGAGGTTTTAAACGAGAAAGCAACGTGGAAAACGCGAGCCGTTTATCGCGCGATTGCAATTAAAACGATACATCGATTCGCGTGTGGTCGTTAGTACTGTGGAGAGAGATTCGTTCGATAAATACCAGAATCGTTTGAAACGATATCGAAGCTCGGCTCGTGCGTGCATAACGCCTATTCATAAGTCGCCGCGGCAGAGTACCACCGATGGATAAATATAGTTATAGTGCAACACTTACCGGCTAAACGCGTGAAGTTTGTCTCGTTGCTGCTGCTCGAGGTGGTCGCGTACACTCCAGAAAAGTAAACACACACACGAAGTGAAAGAGCACCGCGGGGATGGATGACGGAATGGAGTCACCGACCGTTCAGTCCCAAATAAAAATTGTGTTAGGCTAGGTCGTGCCAATGCCAGATTACGCCGAAGACGATCTACCTCCCGCACACCCCGTACTTCTACGAGCGTACGATCGTAGTTCGAGCTACGCGTCGCGTTCCGTCGTCGACAAACACGCGTGCTGTGCTATTCACTGTGTCCGCGCTCCGACTGGGAACAGAACCGAACGTTCAATGGCGTTCGATATTCTTTCAAATGATTGTCGAACTCGGGAGCACGAGGGAAAGGACAAATCTAGTTTACCGGTGGGGATCGAACGTGCGAGCACGACTCTACCGAAAATCGGACCGCTGGCCGGTGATTCAAAATGGAGCACTCGGTGAGTACGTTGACAGTTCGTATCATTAAAGTTGTTGACACCTCGTATGCGACCACACTCCTATATGACCAATTTCATTTGTCCAATTACTTGAAATTTACTGGTCTAAACTACGTTACGCGTGAAACCAGAGAATGTACACCAGCACACACGTACGGCCGAAATTCGCGGTTAGTGTGAAAATTTGAAACGATGACGTTGTAACGGGAAACAGTGGTACCAATGTATAAAACTCAAAACGATGCTCCGTTGTGCACTTACGAACTACCTTTGCTTCGTTACCGACTGGTTAAAAGTAGGTAAATAAGGAACGCGAAAAATTATCTAAAAATTGCGTCGCTTGATACGTGTCGAACTCGAACGATCTCGTATTATTTTTACCTTGAGGGCTCGGTTGTTTGTAATTGTTCGTTATTAACGCGTGTCTCAGTCAGGCACGAATCGAAACGGGAGAAAAGAAAAGAACGTAGGGAAAGGACAACGTGGTACGACTCGCGTGGTACAATCGCTCCCCTAACTACGCACACACGCATACAACGAAAGGAGAAACTGCCGAGAGAGGGCGACACAACACCCTCACCGATGCGCGGTTCGAGTGCGACTGAGCGAGTCAAGGCAAGCTCGCCGAGCCGAAAGCCACAAGCCGCGTCAGCCGACCGGCGGCGACGGACCAATCAGGATTGTCCTCTGCGCAACTACTCGACACCCAAGAATTGACCACATGCTCGCTCGTTCACCCTTTCCTTCGTCTTTTTCGAAATATATTTCCCCTCTCTACCTTTTTTGATAATATATCGAAATCGCCACAATCTCCTTTTGTCCACCGATTCATTTATCGGGTGACGGATTTGCGAAGGACGAACGCATTCGTATTGTTTCTGATACACGACACATTTCCCCTGATACATTTCTATCGTCATTTCTGATTTATTCTAAAAATACGTGAGCGCGTTGTGTTGAGGTTTCAATGAAGGTACGAGCGTAGGAGAAACGTTATTAATAAATATCTGAATTTTTCAAGTTGATACGATCTGCTCCAAAAATTTGAAAATTTCCCCGTGTTGCTCGATTTAATTTAAATGCAAAAATTACATTGCCTCGCCCACCTATTTTTGACGTACACCGAAGCACTTGATCACAAGTCAAAAAAGACAACGTTAGTCGAGTTAATTGCCGCAATCTAACATCTTCCACGTCTGTAATTTAACCATCTGATTTCTTCCACGTTCGTTTTTCACTTTGTATCGCGGTTGGTAAACGCACTGCCGCTATGAGCGGCAGACATTGATGGATTCCTACAATTTTGTTCCGCGAACGATTGGAATCGCGAGATTTTCTCGTTAAGTTCCTCGATGCCTGAACGTCGCACAGAACTGTTCTTATGTTAGTCTTGCAACCGCTTTCTGGTCGAGTTCTTCGAGTCTATTGAACAAAAGAAAGAGAACGTAGTTCAACCGAACGATTCTCCGGAGGATTAAAATTAATGGTTGCCTGACTGTTAGTTTTCGAGCGCGTATTATCACCCTCTGAAGGGATACGCGGGGCAAGAGTGATTAAACGCGTGGAGAAGAGCCAGAGAGAATAGCACAGAGACACGCTATTCTCATTTCACGTGACAATTGTAATTGTCGTGACAGAATCGTTTACGTTTGCACGTTGCATACCTCCGTTTTATTGAGGTTGATCGTTATTAGAGTCGTTTCGATTTCGCGTTTCGCAATCAACAAAATTCAATTACCATTTTTTCCGTTTCTTTGTTCTCCGCTGAGCCAACACAGCCATGCGTTTCATTCTTTCTTTCGCTCCTTTTTTCTCCCTTTCTTTTAGCCGCTCACGTCGAACAGCCAATAATCCATTTGGTGTATCTTCTCTAATAAACGATCGGTTTGATATCTTAAACCGGCACGACGCGTTGTTTATCGCCTTTCGTCCGGCTTTTCCAGAAAATGTTTTACGCGAAAATCTAATATCGTTCTTATCCACACGTGTCGTGGAGAGACCGGAAACGAAATCGTAGCGTCGAGAGAAAATCCTCTCGTTGGCTTGAGCAACACGTGTGCCTGCAGAGTCTATTTTATATTCTGTTTTGATAATGTAATCAGGAAACGCGCGATACCAAACGATCGAACGCTCCACGCGTGGGCCACAATCGTAGTGACACAATCGCACAATCGATACTCGTAATTAATAACGACACTCGATTGCTCGAATCTCAAATGGAATATTTAATATTTGAATATATTTTCATTGTGCAACTTTAAATCTTTAAATTTTTCTCAATTGTACCTCGAATTAGTTATACGAGGTGTCTCGTAACTAACGGTAGGAGGTGATTCTACGTGAAAAAATAAGTGGAAAAGAAATAACAAAATTTTTTCAAACAAGATTTATCAAATATGCAAATTTATAGCATTTAGCTAATTCCAAACGTAATAGAAAAGAATAAATAACAAGATATGTACGAAAATATGTAAAAAATGTAGAATAAAATTTTTTTGTAAGATGCAATTTTTAACGAAAATTTTATTCCACACTTTTTCACTTATCTTTGCACATAAAATATCCTTGCGTCGATTATTCACGCCTGTCCACTACGGAATTAGATAAATTCAAGTATATTTGATAAATTTTCTATTCGTTTTTTCACGTTAGAATTACCTTCTACTCGGTTGTTACAATCTCGATTCTCCTGTGTTACTATGATATAATGAGAAGTCTATTTAATTCTCCTTGGTAAATTGGACGATAATGTGGACTGTCGTGATAGGATATAATCAAAGACCTGAGTTTAATTAATCTTCTATCTCACTGTTCTTGTACCCATTTTGAAATGTTCGCAAGCACGTATAGTAAAAGAGCTATTGAAATATCTTCAATTTCGACACGGATGTACTTCGTATCAATTCGATTCATTTTTTTTTTTTTTTCTTTGCGTATGTGTAACACTATTATCCAGGATTTTTTTTTTTTTTTCAAACAAAGAATACATCGGCGGAGTATTTGTTTTGCGTTTCTTAAATAATCAATAAAAACCGATATTACATAATAATTACATCGACGTGTTTTCTGATTGAACGGCTGTCCGTGTCCGTCAAAAGTCCGTGCACCAGCTTTGTCGGATTCAAAAACAAACTGAAATAAATGGGTCACGTAGACGCGACAGCGGTTACAATCGAGCGAAGTAGCAGACGAGTCGGGAAAACGATAAATGCATTGCAAAGTGTACAAATATCTGAACTGGATATTCGCGATGTGTGTCTACGTAGCGCGAGATACGAAGCTCCATACGAGCAGGAATATCGAGGCTGAGAAGGAATCGACAGTACTGTAAATACGAAGGCAGAGCGGCACGTTGATTAGCTGCTCGGTTGTGCACCGTTTCAGATAGCTCACGCTCGAATTAAATTCAACGTGTGCGGCTGAATCGACAGTCACAATTAAGTGCGATACCTTTGGCCCGATTGTAGAGCGACGCACAGAAATGTCGCGCGCTATATTTCCAAATCACGGTACTTTCCTCCGATAGAATAATTGGCACGAACCACGAAAGAAGTTAGGAAACACGTAAGGATCGTAAGATTCTTCGTGCCAGATTATTTACTTGCGCGCGATCGCGACGTATATCATCAACGAGCGAGACGTAGAAATAAAGCGTGTCGCGGCTTGTATCAAGCTCGGGTATCTCGAAACGAAAAAATCGTAGTTGGAAAGAAGAAGGCGATCGCGTCGATCGCGTCGATCTACATTGAAACGCGATCACCGGCGAACGTAAAGGGAACACGGTGTTAGTTATAGACGACACGGGTCGCGCAGTAAAACAAACTTGGCAATCAGATGGGCGAGAAAGTTAAATGGAGATGCCTCGATTGCCAACGATACGGTTGGCAATATATCGATTGCCTCGTTACTCAATGGCATCTTAATACGTATCGCGTAACATATTCGTTAGTCTAAGCGGTTTAAGCTGAGCGTGAACATTGCGACTTCGATATCACGGGCTGGGCGATGATTGGCCCGATTCGAAGTCGGCGCGAGTTGCAGCTAAATCCCGGCATCAGGTTTAACGGAGTCAAATGCGAGTGCCCTATAATCAAAACGTTATAGGCGTGCGCCGGGTGCTGATCGCGTTATGCAGTCACCCCCAACCAAAGGTACATATACTTCTACGACCTGCGGTTTCTCACACCGGTGTGTATGCACCGAGCGTCACAGCCCCACAGTCCGCGCCGGCGAACGTCGATGCGCTAATGTCCGTTTGCGCCAATGTCCCGATTCGTGACACAGTTCAATTTTCAACGGATAAAAGAGAATTCGTAGAACAGCTGACCGCGACGCCATATTCAAACGGATGGCGCGCGATTGATTGGCATTCCGTGCGTCGTTGCATTAAAATCGATCCATTGAAAAGATCAAAGGAAGTCCGTGCAACTGACACGTGATTCGCATTAATTACGCGCCGAAAGAAGACAATGTCGGAATGCGTTTTGACCGTCAAAGTCAAAATGCGAAAAAGGAGAGGAGGGGAGGGGAGGGGAGGGGAGGAGGATGAGAACGCTTATATCGTACTGCGTTTGGAATTAAATTGATTAACTCGGTGCTATTAATAACTTACGTACGTTCAATTAATGACTTCATTGAATAGAGGGTAGCCCGACGCGATAACGCCAGGGGATAAAACGGGAGAGTAATGAAAGGACTAGAATTCGGACACGCTGGTAAACAGAATATTCGTGGTCACGATCACATACTCGCGAGCGCCGGTGATTCCAGTATTGTTTGGCCATGGGTTTAATCGAGATTCCGGGTGGTGTCGAGTGGGCGTGGGCACGTTTCGCATCAGCAGGGGTATGCGTACAGAATACAGTAATTATGATTCTCGGACTCATCGCATTCAGAGGGAAATGAACTTGGCGTCCCGACACGCGACTTCATTAACGAATGGCCAAGCTGAATAGACCTAAACATTCAAGCTCCTCGACTCGAGATTCTCTTCGAGTTCGCTCGGCCAGGGAAGGAAAGAAGGGGGTTAAGAGGCGCATGATTAATCGCGCGTCGCCTAATTACCAATTAGTCGGACGAGACCGGTAACATTGTATGAAAGCACCGGTCCCGCCATTTTTTCCCATTTTCTCCCCTTGAAGTTACTTCTACCTTGGACAGATAAAAGACACTGCTCGAATCGTTGAACGTTCCTTTACTTTAATTCACCGTGATGTTTTTGCGAGTAGATGTGCTTGCACGTTACCCGGAACTTCACATCGTGGCAATAGCTCGTTGATAAATCTAGAATTGCCGCGCGCATCGACACAGATACTGGTTATTTTTTTATAGAGAAAGCTGTAAGTTCTTATTGTAGTTGCCGAGGCAGAGATCGAATCGAATCGAATACTCGAGCACGTCGTTGCCTTTCACGACCTTAATGCACGGGCACTGCTGATTTCCACGAGTGAGGGTCATCTTCATCGATTGCTACGACCCCTCGGCTATCGGTTGGCGCTATCGGTATCTGTAATCTGGAGGTTGTCACTGTTGCTGAAACTCGGCCTCCGCGGCATGGAAGTTGGCCGTTATCGACACCGACGCGTCGGAGGTCGTTGAAACTTACGGATCCATAATAATCTTTGCCACGATATCGAAATCACGTACCATCCGAGAACCTACGAGCCCCCGATACGAATATTTACTCGAACGTTACATCGGCCGATCCGCAGAAATTCCTTTTGTGACGTGATTAATCGCTTCGTCGCCGTGCTTTTCCAGCCAGTTTGGTCAAAGAACCTGCCTTCGGAATTTCTTCAATCGCGCACCCCTCCTCTGTCAATCTCTTCGATTTTTAGATATTTCCCGTCTATATCCATGAATATCCATAGGAAATTTCCATTTAATTGAATACCGCGGGAAAGGAGATACTTTGCGTTACTTTTCTAGCTTTATATCGGTCGGTATAACAGAATATGTCGGTAATATACGATCAGTTGAAGGAGTGGGATCGATTTCGCGAGCGTCGGGGGTTAAAGGGCTCGCTGTTCCTGAAATATTTATGCGTTTGCCGTCGAAAGCGTAAATATTGTATGGTTTTCGATATCGTGGGGTTGCGGTGGGATATACGTCTTGGCAACAGGGGATCGAGAGTACGTAGGCGTTAGGCATCTCCTTCCGTGCGAATCAATTTTTCTTATTTATTACTGGCAATTGTTTCTCGATATCGCTCCCCGTGGAAAAACACCGCGTATCGGCATCGTCCCGATACACGATTCGTTCGTTCGTGTCAAGGCTATTTTACGAGTGACCTCGATCGTAAATATTAAACAATGAATATAAATACCGAGCGTTTCGAGAGGATGGCACGACCATAAAAATTGTCCACCTATGCCCGGCGAATACATTACTTGTTTAACGATATTTATAACAACTCCGCCTGACAAATAGACGCGTACGCGGAACATCGAGAATAAAGTTGCGACGTCATTATCGTGGATCGTATCAACTTCATTTTATTATTTCTCTCTCTCTCTCTCTCTCTCTCTTTCTCTCTCTCTCTCTCTATCTATCTATCTATCTATCTATGTACCTCTCCTTTCTCCACGGTATAAATCCCTCAAAAGGTTCGTTTAATCTTCATCGGTACGAGTACTACGAGGCACATCGCATACTTTCCCATAAGGCTTTCGTAAATCCCCGCTGAAGGGAGAAGATGGATCTCCCATTAAGCAAAACGCCGAACAAATAAGGATTTTCCCTTGAAACGCGGTACCCTTAGGCTTTATCGAGAACCAGACGAGATTTGAGCAGACGAGGCGGAACACCCCGATGATGTAGCTTATTTTATTCGCATGGAAATGTTACTTATGTAAGAATGTGTCTGGTCGCAATCGGTGATCGCGTATCAGAGTTCCGCTAACAGTTGGGTAGTAAACGCCCCGATGATACGTACGTGTATCGTACAGCGTGACGTGCATCTCACGTACGTTACAATAGCAACGTTCTGAAAATATTTGCTTCCATCTCGCACGCATATTTTTCGATAAATGTCCTTGCTCTCGAAATAAAAGGTACAAATGGAAAGACGGACGACTTGTTAACTTGTCCGTTGTTCATTAAAGTTCGCTCGTCGGGTTCCTCGCGAAAATGATGAAAGCAACTCGAACGATTTTGAAAAAGGATGGCCGCCGTTTAAAAAGGAGCGACATTTTGTTAATTGCGGTTCTTCGTTAGAATAAATTATTCTCCGCTCTCTTTCTGCGCGCCCAGCCTTCGTGCCAGTCGCACTTCCCTTTTGTTCCGCGTTCCCGAGATCCCCTTTGACAAAGATAACGAGGCTGCTCGAAAGGCATTCGAAAGCTAAATGCAGAAACGCCATATTTCAGGGCGGCGGTTGCGCTACCCTTCTTCTTATAGGGCGGTGACCTCTTTCAAAACTCAACTCTCCCTCTCTCTCTCTCTCTCTCTCTCTCTCTCTCTCGCCACCTTCTTTCGCGAATGCTCTGTTCTCGCTTCTCCGGACCAAAGCCTGGAAGAACCAAGCCTGGTCTCGGGGTCTTCGCCTCTAGAAAAGGACGAAATTCAGCGTACACGGGTTTCAGCGTGTACATATTTATGCATAAGCCGCGCTCGATGCTGCGAGGAGCATCTTAAGAAATAGCGTTGATATCGGGATGTACGAGTCGCGAACGAACTACAGCTCACGATCAAACGTGGTTAAGTCGCGAGACCACGATACTCGTTGACCGAATAAGAATACGACATTCCCTCTTAAATTCAGAATCTCGTGCGTTTCTTTTGTCAAGCCGTCGTAACGTTGTACACTCGGCTTCGCCATTCCGTCGGATTAACATTTTTGCTGCTTTGAAACTTTGTAAGATTCACTTCTTCTCTTTTATTAATAATGGCGGAAGACGTTCATTAGGATTATAAGGCGGAGGAGCGTCGCATCAGTTTTACTGCGGATAACCGTTTCGCGCATTAAACTTGCCACTCGCTGTATAAAATGTTAAGCACTTCTCCTCCACGAGCATTTATCTCTTTCCTTCGTCACCCGGTCGTCGTCCTGCCAGCAAGTTGGCTGCAAAGTCGCGTCTAACTTGATTAATGAATTACTTGCCTTGTAGTTACGTAATAACCGAAGCTTCCTCGTCCTTTAAACCATACGCTTCACCCGCCGCTTCTCATGTCAGTGGTAATCGCGTCGAAAGTTTCCGCCTCGCAAATTAGACGACACCGGTACGCGATGACAACGAACTAAACAAGACCTGCAACGCGCTCTCCTGTCCCACGTCCTTAAAATGCTGTTTGAATCGCGCTTTCCGCCCGACTAAATGAAATATCGATAACGATATTCTCGCGATATCGGCAGCAGCGAACTTTGCCAATCGCTGAATGAAAATTTCAGATACCTGAGAGATCGGCATTCCTGTTGCGGCGAAACTCGCAGAATATTTGAAACCGTAGAGCTGTTAATTAGCGACCTTGAGTGGTGCGAGCCTCGCTCAGAGTTTTCAGGCGCGGGCGAAGCAATCGAGGGAGCGATTACCGCCGATTTTCCAACGGCGGCGCCTCGGTATTTCTCGTTAAATTGAATTTCAGATAAATTAAAGGAGGCTGCGCCTCCGTGGAAAAGTAGGATCGGGGCCGGCACGTAGGCGGGTGTATCGAGGCTCTTTCTCCCTTCGCGTCTGCCTCTTCCATTCTTCCCGTCGTTTCCCTTTCGACTCCCTTTTTCCCTTCCCTTCCCTTCCCGTCGAGAGGCGGAACGGGCGAAGCTTAAAATGGCGGGAGTTCAGATACAAGGGAGTATATTTTTAACAGAGTTGGGCCAAGGATTTGCATAGACAATAAGGAAGGCGCGATATATTGCTGGAACTTTTAACGCGTAACCCTCCGTTCCGAGTCTGGCCGGCGGTATGAATAAGTCGTAAATAATTTTCCATTCGACTTTCCCTCTCGTTTCGGCGACGACGCGGTGCGCCGAGAGGATTCCCATCCGGAAAGAACGCTCGACAAAGGCGAGAGCCGTTTTCTCCGGTTCGAGTTTTAGCTCGGTCTTACGTACACAGACTCTGGAAAAGGAGGGGAGGGGAGAGACCGGCTTCCAAAAACATTTCACTTTTCATTAAGAGATATGGCGGGTATTAGCGAGGAATAGGCAACCTTTTCAAAAGTGTTTATCAGTGCTGTTAGGTTCACGCATTAAAGCTTAAACAGTCCGAGTTGTCAATTTTTATTAGTCATCTTTATTGCGACGAAATTATCCTCTCTTGATTATTATTTTAAAAAAAATAATACGTAACATAGTTGGCTCGGTTTACAAATCGCATACTCCCTCTGGTAACAGAAGTGAAACTCGGTGCTGCAGACTCGGAGCAGCCGGTCGGTTCGAATTTAGAAGAACGCCGAAACCAACGGAGGGTTGTTTCGCAGTATCCCCTCGTAGTTGAACGCTTTTCACCGCGGTGGCGCCACGATCCACGAGCTTTCAACCCCGAAAGCTCCGCTCGTCGATAATTCCCTTTCGTAGCTGAGAGTACGACGGACAGGATCGAAGGTATCCCTCGAAAGTACGCTCCAAATTGAAAGTGCGCTGTGTGCACGTACGCCGAGATCGGAGAGAAACAACAAACGCGTAATCTGGTCGCGTTTGATTTATATTCGAGGTCACACGGAAACCACGAAACAAAGCGAGACGAATCCCGCGAGATTTATAACCCTGCTCTTCCATTATCATCCCGATGCATATTCAAATCTCCTTCGGTGCATGCAGATCGGGGGTAAAAATAGGTTTCGGCCGGTCTTTTGCGATTCCGCTGGCAGCGGATAAGTCGGCACGGTGCAATTAATGGAAATTCTTCGTGTGCCAGCGCATTCGATACGGTTCGCTCGTTGAAAATAACCGAGTGCCACGCAGTTGAATTGGAGTATCGCTAATAACGTCTTATTCTCGCTGTTCGGTTACTTTCTACCGACGGTCACATTTCGTTCACTGGAGAGACCATTTGGCTTGGTGTCGTAATTGCAAATATTCGATTATTCCGTTGCTTGAATGCACATTTTCCCACACGTTCTTTGTCATAATCTTGTCATAATAATTTAGACTGTAGAATTTTTAATTTGATTTAACTTTATTACTGATCAAAAATTAGTGAATTAAGCACATTTATAACCAAACCCATTTGAAGCTTAACGCTAATACGCTGCAATTTTTCAACAAAGTTTTCCTTAATCTACCGATATATCCCGACGGATAATTATTCCGTCCCCTTCGTTTGTTAGAGACTAAATCAAATCGCGAAAATTATTAGACATATCATAGATTGTTATATCATTGGATTCGACGAATTGCTTGAAATAAAAACTATGTGAGACAGAGACTATCCGGGGAACCGAAGCAATACTCCCGCAAATACGCTCAAAGGAGCTATCGATCTCGTTGGGTCTTGACGCTGGCATAACGTGCAAAGGCACATCGGCAAATTTGCCAAGAGACGAAGAGGACAGGTCGCGAGAACACCGTCATTACTCAAATTCTCATTAGCAACGCTAGAGTCGAGCCAGCCAGCGAGTTTACTAATTAACGCAGTCGGGGTGGTCCCTTAATATTAGAAGGAGGATCTCTCGGGAGACGCAAAGACGCGACAGCACGACATATCGCTGTCAGTTTTCATTAGCGACGCGAACAAATGCACAATCGACACGCTCGATCGATGCTTCGCGCGGTTTCGCCGCCGAATTTACCCGTTTGTAATTCGTTGTAATTCGTTGTATTTCACTCCCACCTAGTAACACGCCTCCTAACAAATATTTCCTCTCGCAGAATAAACCTCGAATAAATCTTCGAGATGAATGATTGCGAAACGTGTCTTCGAAATAGAACAAATCGGACGCTGTACGTAACGGGAACGTGGACTTTTGAGATCCGCCCCTTCGTGAATACGTCTCATTACCCTTTCATAAGATGTCAAGGTGGCACGTTTCAGTAACGCGCAGTGAAAGTTCCATTCTGCGTGTCGTAATATTATGACAGCGCGAAATACGTTTGTTTTTCACGAATCATTCCATACAGCCACACCGTAAGATCGACACGAAGATGTTTCTCCTTGGATTTTCGAAGCATCCACACAACCATGTCTAAAATACGTCGTTCTTCGAAATTATAATGAATTACAAAATGATTATTTTCGAGAGACAGTGACATTTTCGACGCAGTAAGGATCCACGAAGCTTTAAAGGGGATCATGGATCCTTGACAAAAGGATACCTGACAAGCATTAATTAATAGACGAGTCACTGTCGCGCAAGTTCGCTTTCTGTTCGCTCGAAGGAAAAATGGAGTTAATCTCGTGCCCCGTGACTGTGCGAGTATACACGAGCATACACGATGTCAAAGGAGCGTAGCATGCCGCGGGGGTGTGCCTCTCTTTTCCCGTCAACTCGACAACGTCGTAGGCATGTATATACTGTGTCGTAAAGATCGCGCCATCCAAAGGATCCTACTCAAGAATGGAGTATTGCTTTCCAGATATCCTATACTCGTAAAGTAGCCTTAATGTACCCCGTTCGCGACCGGTGTTATTGATCCTTGCTCTTCGGGGCCTATGTGCGCACATACACACACAGACAGAGAGACAGACAGAGCAACGATACACCAGCACAGGGTAACACGAGCAACTGCACATACCGCGCGGTAGAATTGTATCAGCAGCTCTTATGAAGGTCTGCCTTTTCACCGTGGCACACAGCAGGGACTCGACGCTACTACTGTAAACAGCCTTGAGAAGTCCTTTGAAAGGTTGCAGACACACTCCCGCGTCCAACTATATTTGAATTAGTCGAGAGGTTAAAATATTACAGTCGCGAATCGCGTGTCTTCTGTCAGAACTGATATCGGTCAACAGTCCATTTTCGGTACGAAAATGGTATAGACATCAATTGGAAGCTATTGGTAAATTGCTTCTGAAAAGCTAATTACAAATTACACGGAGTTATCTACGAGTATCTTTTTAGTAAGTAACTTATGAATGAAAAGTTTCTCGAATATTTTTACGAACTTTTCTCAGATTTATTCATGTTTTTTTGAAACTTTTCCAAATTTAAATTCATGTAATTTCTTTTTCTTTAACAGAGTTTATCATTTACGATAGGACAAAATTTTATAGGTGATATTGGCAGCTCAAAAAATCAAGTTTTAAAGAAACAGTTTGTACGTACCAACCTAGTGTAACTTTACGTAACTCTTACGTAATTTTTTTGTATAATCTTTCACGTTACTTTCACCAAACAGTAAACTTTCACCAAACAAATAAAATAAAGCCGTCCGTGAAATACTTCGAAGCAAGATTCAGAACGTCACCGAGTATCGAGATGGTGAACGTACGTGAACGGTAATTAATTTGCGCTCCATCTCGGAGGATGTGGAGAATGGAACATAATTTTCGAGCGACACGCTAAATGTTCCAGCCATTATAAATGTATCTTCCCCGACAAGGTACGAGGTTTCTAGACGTTTGAATAGCGCCCATGAACACCCCCGTGGGACTATGCGCGGTGTTTTTCACGGCGTGATGTAGCGCTTGACTGAAAAATTCCCAGCCGAGTTCACTATTTTTTCCATTCATCGCGCTCTATTTTTCTCCCTCCCGTTTCGGGCGTTGCGCTCCTTCTCGCTGCGAGGCGAATGATTAACGATCCGCGACAGGGAAAAGAAGCAGACGAATAAAAGTGCACGTCCCCCCGGTGGAATTTCGCTGTTTCGCGTGCATCTGACATGTTTCCACCGTGTTTGCCAGACTATTAATGCCCGCCGCGAAATAATAACGACATAAATCATCCGTCTTGGCCGGAGGTGTGGTCGAAGATCAATTTATCGTCGCGCGATGCAATCGATAAACGAAACGTCCAGGTCTTTCGATTCGCGACAATCGCGACGAGATGAGAAGCCTCTTTCCCGTAATGGAAATTCCTTGTACGATTCGATGATAAATCGAATATTCGTCGTCGTCGTCGTTGCTTCGTAAATATCTCTTTCGTTCTCTTTTGTTCTCTTTTGGCGTCTCTCTTTCTTAAAAACGGGGTGGAAATATCGATCTACTTCTGTACGTTTTGTCAAGAACGAAGCGTTCCTGTCGGAGCGTTCCGTCTCTCTTCCGCCGCAGACGGATTTATTTTGCACCTTCGTGTCTCTTTCACCCACCGCCCACCCCTCTCCCTCCCGTACAAAAGCGTGTTTGCGTTTATCGTTGTCAGCGGTGCGAACGCGACGCATTTTGCGAGATGCATGTCGCTCGCCGGCAAAGCTCGAGCCACGAAAGTGGAAGCAAACGGGCACGCCGTGTTTCACGTCGAAAAGAAATTGTTGTTCGACTGCGCGACGACTTCGATGGACGCGAGTAATTTCGGGAAAGTACGTTTCTCGAAAGTGTAGACTGCTCCTTCCGCGTAATCGGTATGAGGTGCTATAACGTATGCACGTCCCATAGACACGCTATGGCTCGGCGCATTTACAAACACGCTCGAGTTTGGCCGAAACTTTCTGGCCGGTTCTGGACAGGTGCTCTCCTCGAGTCGACGCTCTCGCCAGAGATAGTCCATCAATCAACCGGAAACCGCCACGCCGCGTGAACTTCGTCATTGAAACATACTCACGGTTGACGAGCCGTGCGCCGTTATCAGGATCTCTCCGCTTATCGTCGCGCTAAAGGGCCATTCGCGCCGGCTAATTAAGCCGCAGTTACGATTTCATCGTAAACCAGTCACGGACGGTAAATAAAGCAGGAATAAACGCCAACGACGATTTCACGAGCCATTTGACACGAGGCTGACTATTATCATCGAACGATATATGCCGAGATTAACGACAGCTCTCGTCACGGGAGAATGAAAAATTTGATCTCGACAACGTTTTAATGTGTTACACGTTTTATACGTTGTCGTTAAATGTTCATCGCGGCCACCGACGACGCTGAACGACAAACGACGTCTGCGGGCGTCACTGTGACGGCGAAGGACACGAAAACGGTCCGCTTGAAAATCATTAGGCCAGGGCCATTGATAACGGTAGCCCGTTAGCAACGGCGTTGCGGAAGAAAGATAGCAACCGCGACTCTTTAGCGCTGGAGGACAGAGCGGAAAACGGGGAGAAAAGCGCCCTCGCACCTCTCCTCTCTTTTTTCTCCCTCCCCCCGAGATAAAGCGCACAACCCGCATCAAAGTATCCAGTCCTTTTTACGACGCGTTCTTTTTTAAGCGTTTCAAATGCCACGCCACCGCGAATCGAGAAAAGCTCGCTCTTTTTTTCAGATCCTTTCTCGCGTTACTCTGTTCACCCTCCTCGCTCTCTGTCTTACCACTCCGTGTCGAAATCTCTAATCCCCCCTCCCTTACCCTGTGAATCTCTCTTTCCGCTCGGCTCATTCTTCCTCGCCCTCTCTTCGTCCACCTTCTCTCACTCTCTTTCTCTCTCTCTCTCTCTTTGTCTTGCCAAGCCAAAGATCTCAACGGTTTTAATGGCACGAACGAAATGACGCATTGCAGAATTTAAGCCTGCTTTCTCTCCCTCTGTGAACCTCCGCGCTCTTAACGAGTAATTACTACGTTCGTTGTACATAAGCGGGAAGAAAACGCTAAATGGACTCGGCTGCGTGTGCCTTTGAAAGGGATTTATTGTTAGTCGTAAATACCGCGCGTCTAGTCTCGCAGCACGAGCCACGTACACGCGGTGCGTGTGTCGCGCTCCGTGTTCTACAATAGATCGGTTTTTAAAGGTCCGAGGATCTGATCTGACCGTTCCCCAGCTCGTTCGCCGGCGACAACGAACGAACGGGAAAACTCGAGCGGACAGAGAATTCCACGGATTACGTTACGACGAATGTCCGGATATTTTCCATCCTATTCCATGCCATCCTCGTCGTTGCAACGCGGGCGGGCTCAATTTGTGAAAATTCGCCGGCGTAATTAAAGCTCCATTTCCAATCAGTCGGTCGATCGATATTCTCAAACGACGTAATAACGTAACAGCAATTCGCGAACAGGTGTTGTTGGACGCAGCGCGGACGCATGTGACGCGACGCTGTACTACCGACGATCAAAAAATCAGTCGACCGGAATACTAACGAGGGCCGCGTCGAAATTGTGGCACCGAGCGCGATATTGGAAGGAGTCGGTCGATACAATAGGTACATTTAGTGGAATTGTTACGGGGCTGTAGGAGGGAGATGGTGACAAATAGGAAGGAAGAGACGGGCAGACGAGAGAGCACAGATAGAGAGAGAGAGAGAGAGAGAGAAAGGAGCACGAGAATTGTGCTAGTCCACCGGAGGGTGCTGGCAACCAATAGGGGCTGCATAATTCATAGCCTTGGTTACACTCGTACCGGAATTGCGCCCCGTTCGTTGTGTGTTTGCGTAGTGTCAGAACAATATCGCCACGTGAAAGTTCCGCGGTGCCGAGAATGCGATTTACGTCTAAATTGCCAAGGTTACAGCGTGGTTACCGCAGCTTACGCGCGCCGGCGAATCGGCGATGCACGCTTACGTTCACGTAACACCCGACAGCGTAACGCGCCGGCCAAATAAAATCGGCGGGTCTATGAATTTATTTATGGAAAGGCGTGCCGTTGATATCCGTGGATGTCTCGTTGCAAATCCGTTCGACGTAACGATCGCGCCTCGGTTGAGACTCGGAGGAGGAGCAGAGAGGAGAAAGAGCGCGGGCGAGAAAGTTACTGCGTGCAAAGTGTACGGCACGCCGATAGAGGAAGAAAGTTACAAAGGTAGAAGGTAGCGCGATTTAAAATACCGGAGGATATTTTTCAAAATATGGAGCGGCAACGTCTGCGGCGGCATTAGCGGAAAACTTTCGTCCCCCTTTGTGCGCCGCGTTTTCCCGGATAAATCCATTCCGTGGTCAGGTTTCGCTTTCATCTGTATGTCGAGAGGATAATGGCTGTATTCCCAAACGGCCGTGGCGGCGAGAGAGACTCGCTGAGAGACCGAGAAAGGGAGGCGAAGGCCCCGCCTCGCAGACAGAACGATACAGGGATGAAAGAGCACGGCCAGGCCGGTCTAAATCTTTTACACCAGATGCGAAGATGATCAAAGGATACCTTCGGCCACGTACACTTGTGCCGCGTGACGCGTCGCGGCGAACGTACGTCGGAACGCGACGTACATGTACGTTGATCCGTGGCCAAGAAACGATATACTATCTCTCGACGAGGAATACACGGATGCTCGCCATTCATCCGTGTCGGTTAACAGCTGAGAAGAAGACACGGTCATTCCACTTGTTCGAGCAGGTACACGTTCCAGGAAGTACGCGCGTATCGTTGTTAACGTATCCATCTATTTCGGCAGTTACGGGGAAGGTACGAAGCTTTGACACTCTGTTTCACGCGTCTCGTGAAAACAACATCGTGGAAACGAGCGACCTCGCCGCTGGTTCAGAGGATTCGGGCGCGTTTCCTGTAAATTTTCTCACTCGCGAATGCCCCGTGTATCCTTTTTACGGAATTTTCAATGTACGTTTCGCGAAATGTATGAAATCTCTCTCTTTCTCTCTCTCTCTTGCAAATCTCCGCAGCGTTTCGACAGAAACTTTTTATCCATCTGACGCGAGGAACGTCCTTTTCATACTTCTTATCTGGTCGGCAATACGTGGAAATACGTATTTTCTATTTGGCCCGGGCTCCTTTTCGCGCGCGTTTACATAATACGGCGACGTACGTGCGATTTCTTCTTCTTTTTCCGGATGTTTCCTCGCGGAAAAAAAGGAGAGGAGAATAAACGCAATAAGAATAAATCGTCAAAGGCAGGGACAGATGGTGGTTGACAGGAACGCGACGAAAACGAGACGGGACGGATAATCCCGTGGGCTTTGACGATGGCCCAACAGATATACGACTCGTGTTAGAACCTACCCGAGTCGTATTTGTTTTTGGCTAACAAGTCCGTGCGACGCGTATCCGGCCCGAAACCCTACTGACATATTGCCTGTTTGCCGATTATTTCCGCGTCGTCGTTCCAATCGATCTCGCTCGTCCACTTCTTCCTCGCTCGGCTTCCGGATCGATAACGGTATCGTTGCTGAATTTTACGAATAACAAGACCGTGCTTACTCGCTTTTAACGTCGACGAAGCACGAATATTCCTCGTATATAAATATCTACATGGAGAAAGAAAATACAACAAACACTCCAATTTTATTAAAAATTCCAACGTCTGGAATTGATTGTCGTTTCTTTCCCGAAAGAAGAGGAAACAACAATCTGAGAATCAACGAGACCAAATCCGAATCCGAATTTTCAACGACGCAAATCCATGGAACAGTCGCCGGTGGTTCGACGAGACTCGTAGCTTCAGCACGAAAGTTCTCGGGAGTCGATCTTCTCTGGTGAGCGAGGAGCCCCCCTGGCTTTTGTCTAGCCCGGTACCCTTCTCGAGCATCTCCCTTCTGCTCTCGAGCTCGGCCGCGAAAGCAATAAAACCTTATTATATCCGACTGGAATTTCAATGGCGCGACGCGCGGCACGCTGCTGCAAGGTGGACGTGGAAACGCGAGCCGGAAAAAGGGAGTTTGCGAGGAAAGTGATCGATGGGGACATACGTCAAGCCGGCGGGACGGACAGCAGCGCGTCGGGGCAGAGACAAGATGAGAAGGACGAGAAGGATGAGAATGTCAGAAGGAGAGGGAAGAACGGGAGAAAAGGTGTGGGCGATTGGTTGGATAGGACGAGAAGGGATGGCCGGGGCTGCCAGGTGGCGAGACAACACCTAACGTGAATACAAATTACTCTCCTTGCGCTTCGGTTGCCAGCGCCGCGGCGCTTCATCCCACGACCTGACACTGCCAATCACATCGGCCTTCCTGGATTAACGTCGACGACGAAGCGTCGTCAGAGTACGTAATTCGCGATGGATTATTGCGGGGACTCAATCTCGTTGTGAGACGACCCTCCTCTGCATCTCTCTCTCTCTCTCTCTCTCTCTCTCTCTTTGCTCTTCGATCGTCTCACTATAAAAACGCGTTACGATTCTCGTGGTTTCCAATTACTGAAATTTCAACCACTAAGCAACGTAATCGGTACGTGGTCTGAAATATCGTCTTGGCGTCTGTTTCGAATGGTGGCTCTCGAAACGACACAATTGCCACAATTTATTCGACCAAGGTAACATCGTGTTCCGTGCGAGTGTAGTTGTCAAGAAAAATAAATTTCCACCTACGTAAGTCTACGCTCAAGTACTGCGTCATCCCGAATCCGCCAGAAGCCTGATTGTAAGTCATCCATCGCCGATTGACTCGGATTGACAAAGTCCGCCTCTTGGTTTGGCCACCGTGCGCGACGTCAGCTCGACGGGATTACCAACCGCGTAACACCGTGTACCGGCATTGTGTACGTCACGTTTTTCCAGAAACGGAGCAAAGTATAATAGATACGTGCTACCGGTATGCGAGGGCATCGGGACCCCGAGCTACGTGACCCAGCGAATAGAAACACATCGGGAATCGGCGTGACCCCGTAAATCTCACCTCCCTGATCCGACAAATCCAGCGTTAATACGTCAAGAGGCTCGTGCCTGGTTCGTTAACTGGTGTCGCTTATGCATACGTGTGGCATCGGTCGAACCGGGCGATGCTTCGATCGGATGATTCCTGGCGTTTCCATTGTTCGGATGATTCCTGGCGTCGATCGGCCCCCTCCGGGAGGGGGGCTACGGCCAATAATGCGAACGCAGGCGGCGCGCGTCGAATGGCCCGGCGCACGAAGATCCGACCATTGTGACGGTTTGTTTAATGCGACATTAGAAATTTGTTTCCGCCGCGACAGCTGCAACGGCAGCGTGCATTGTGCGACGCGGCAGCCGACAATGGAAATGCCTGGCATTCCCCGGTGGTGTCCAACGAGAGCAGAACGAAGAGAGAAAATTTGTGGCCGCGCTCCGGAGGAAGAAAAGGAGCCGGGACTGGAGGATAAATGCGGCGATCCGCCCACCAACAACCCCTCCCGGGTTCGCGTGCACGCTCCTCGTTTTCCACCGTAGAGAACCGTCGTGCACCACCTTCGAACGATTAACGTTTAAAAATTCAACCCTCCCTCTCTCGCGTCTCGCCCCTCGGCGATCGCTTCAGCTTTACCGCTTTCGTGGAAATACACACAAAGGAACGTACGTGTGTACCTAGCGTCCGCGTCCGTATACCAACACGGGGGGAACAGATTAGCTTTCTTATCAACGTGGAAACAGTGACGTGGAAGATTCTCCCGCGAGATCTCTCCTCGAGGAGCGTTGAATTACTCACGTCGTAGCGACCGATACACCGGTTATGGATGGGAACGACGCTTTAAAGGACGGAGGAAATGATTTACAAGGGGGACGCGATCCAGATCAGATTTTTATACTCCCTTTCTGTGCGCCGTTCGCCGTGACTTATCGCACGAAATAGTCGCAAGGGCCGAGAGTCACGTAACGGCCGAACGACAAAATGGAACGATGTACGATCCGCGAGTTGGTGACTTCGTCCAGCCGCTTCTACACGTTCTTTCCTTTCTTTCCCTCTTTTTCTCTTCCCTCCACGTTCCCTTGGCCGTTGCACGTTCCCTTGAAATCGATCGATATTCCTACGTTTCTATACCCGTACGTCTTCCACGTTGTCGTGCAAGTGCACGGTGTACGTCCTCTTTGCCCTCTGCTCGATCTTTCAAAAGGGCCCCCTCCTCTCTCTCTCTCTCTCTCTCTCTCTCTCTCTCTCTGTCCCTTCGCCGACGGTGGAAAGACGCTTTTCCAATTTTCCGTGGCGGCCGCACGAACGAGCTGAAACAATTTAGGTAACGTTCGAGTCTGATCGAATAATATGGAGACTTCAGACTTCGATATGGAGAGTGCAGTCTCCTTTTACGATCGCGTTCCAAATAGGTTCACTCGAACGAGCATTGCGCCGCGAGACGATGGATTTTTCTCTCGGAAGTATGCCTCTCGAATACCCCGTTCCTTTTTTCCTCCTCTCTCCAGCTGTCCCTCGAGAGTACCGTCGAGAGTCTTCCATTCCGTCGACTTCGTTCCTTACCGTTCCGAAATAAAGGAAACGACCCTTCATCGATCCTCGTTGTTAACAAATTGCCATCGGTGTCAACTCGTTGGAACGACTCGTTGGAAATCAGTTTAGAAGTGTCGAATGGAGAACGATCGAGTCCCCCTCCCTCCCCCTAGTACGCGACGATGATCGAGAATCTAGGTACCAGTTTATAGAAATGATTCGTGACAAGCCGCGTACCTCCAACGATCGTAGATGTCTGTCGGCTTTACGCACGACCGGTATTTGCTCAACGTTCATTACATCTGACAATTGAGAGTTGGAAATCGTTGGAAAAATGACAACTCGCTGGAGTTGGCCTCGATGCCTCGGCACAAACGCGTTTGTCAACGAGAGAAATCGCGACGCGTGTCCGCGGCATCGTCGCGTTATTAATCGATGCGTGAAAATCACGACAGTATCGCTGGACTCTATCGACGGAAACACGTTCGTGAGATTTGTAGAAGATTACAAGATTACGCAAAGAACCCGCGCAACATGCAAAAATGTATGAAACGTCGAAGCTAATGTTACTCTCTGTTGGAGAGTAACGTCGTTATAATATTTCGTGGAAGAGAAATTTAAACACGTAACAAGACGTAAGAATCCACAGTCTAATTATTTACCGTTTAAAAACGATACCGTGTAGTACAGATAAAATCTTTGATGTTTGGAATGCAACAACGCCCTGATAAAGACACGTTCTCCTTCTCCGATTTTCAACAGCGCGTTCCGCGAGCAACCGACGTGATATTTTCTCCCCCCCGGTAAACGCGATAACACCATGGGTGGGGCAGTATAAATCAGCGAGATCGATTAAACCGAGTAGTCTGATCTCTCTGTATATGGGATCGACTTATAAATTCAAATCGAATTCGAAAGCGGACGTAATTGGTTGCCTGCTATTCGGGCCTCGTCGAGAAAACACTTATGACGAATGTACGACCGAATCGCAGGCATCTGGACACGGTTCGATTAATATGTATCCTTGTATTACACGTACATCTGAGATCGCTTCTCCTGTTTTTCTTCAACAGAATATTTAATAACGTGGGGCATTAAACGGTTATTAAACGATCGTATGAATAATAACGAAGCAGAACGTGTTTCCGTAACAGCGCACGCGGTCATCATGGGAACCTTCGAAAAGCCAGCGCGGTCGTATTTTTAAACCCGACCGTATCTTCTTTCCAAACGCGTTCTCAGAGAGAAAAATAGAGAGAAAAAAAAAGAGACAGAGAGAGAGAGAGAGAGCGGCGTCACCCTGTGGGAGGCGGGCGACTTTTATTCCGTGTTTCCTATGCGGTTCAACCCTCTCCGGTGCAACACGATATTCGGAATCTGCCGTTCATCTGGCCGCACACGTGACACGTATCCCCGTTACACACTCGTTTGAACGATGTGTTCCTGTAATCTTACGCTAGAAACGTCAACGAGGTGTAGGTCTAGTCGGCGCGTCGGTATTTTTTTCCACGGCCGTGTCGCGTCGGGAGAAAGAGGTCCTCGACGAGAGGGTCGCCACAGTTTTTCCTCGCTCACGACCTTTTGACAGGCCCTGAAAAAATTACACGGACCGGAGTCGCGTAATTATTGCGCCCAAATTAACGACAGACGTCGTAGCGAGTAGAACCACGACCGCCATACGAAATTAATTCCAGTCCGGCGTTCGTTCGTCGCTCGCTCGCCGCTTCTCTCGTTCGTTCGCGAGGAACGCAAAGAGAAAAGGACAATTCATTGGCAAGGCGAACATCGACGAACGATCGCGACAGGATGCGACGCGAACACGACGCGGAATCGTCGACGGGGAGTCTAGGCCAATGAAATTATGTGAACCGTCACCGCGCGAGAGGCGCGTATATCTGCCAGGCGCAATGTTACATTACCTGGAGGCGTGCCACGACGAGACAATGAATTCAAGATCACGTCTCCTCCCGATGGCGGGAGGCGCGAACTTAAACCGAGTTACGAAATTAAGTAATTTATATTTATGTATTCACCGAGTGTAACAAGATAGGCGCGCGCGCGCGCGCGCCGCGCCGCGCCGCTCGCTCGCTCGCTCGTTCGTACGCACGAGCACGCGGTGTGTCGCGGAGTGTTGTCGCGCTATAACTACACGGTCGAAAACAAGCGGTAAACCGGCACACCCGACGATCCCGGCCCTTTTCTGTTTCACGCCATCGCATCGGTTCGCAATTTAGTGAGCGCGAGAGGAGGGTCCCTTTGATCAAAGAACTCGCGGACCATGGGAACATCGTTTCGATGCTGCGCGTCAATTATCCGAATCCTTTAAACCGAGGCCGTGTCTATTGTCACTAAAAGTGATTTTAGATTTCAGAAAATCGAGCCTCTTCAGGTGCAACGCTGATGCAACGAAAATTAGCGATTGGTTGATTTGATACACGTGATTCGTGAGGGGGCGTGGAGTGGCATTGTCTGGTACTGAGCGATCGCGCCTGTAATTTGTTTTGTATCGATTCAAACGTTCGCGTATCAATAAAATTTTATAGCAAAGATGTCGTCTTGATTTCCTAGTCGGAACAGTTGCTTCTGAGCCTTTCTGTGAGACGAATCGTACTTGAATACGTCACGAGTTTTTTTCGAGCTGTTTCAAAGAGAACTCGCCATTTCCAGTAATGGAAATTTATATTTCGCTTCGTTCCACGAGATTATCGTCGCGTTGTCCGGATCGATATTGAATATTTCACGGCTCGTGAAACTTTGAACGCGCGTACTGGCCGTTTCATTAACGCACGTTCCTCGTTTTTTCACCCGCGAGCGGTTCCTTTCGTTGATTCAATTTCGGGGTTCTGTGGCCCACATCCGATTCGTTTCGTTTAATCTCGCCTCTAGTCGAGCCCACATCCGCGTGTTGCCTGGTCTAGCTCGGTTCGTAGAGTAAACAAAGCTAATCAAATTGACTCCTTAACTCGTCGGGATGGTCCGCAACTCACCCGGTATAATCGATCTCGTCCGATCAAACTGAACTTGGAATTACTCCCGCGCGGAGTTTCCTCTCGCTGCCTCTTTTCCTTCTTTCCCCGCTTTAAAACGAACGCGAGCACGAGGGATGATAACGAATTACGACCACGAAACCACCGAAGAAATTAATCTCCCGGCCGTGACGGTCTTCGTCCAAGATTCTGCGCGAAGGGCTTGTTAATCATTCAGTTCGGTACATTTAATAAGCGAGACCTTCGCTGTCTAACCGGCGAGCACCATTTGTCTTCTGGTTCGCGAGACGATGAACAATTAGGACAGAGCCGCAAAGCAGCCGTCCCCTCGCTTCCCCCGTTCGCTCTTCTTCGTTTCTTTCTTCTCCTTCGTTCGGCAAAGCGTAAGCGTGACGAGCGTGGTCCCACGGGGGTGACCCATCGCGGGCAGCCGGAGTGAGAAATTCGCCATCGTTCGTCACGCAATGACATCCCCGTCCGCTTTCGCCACCGGTTAGGGATCTCCTCGAGCTCCCTGTTCCTTTTCCTCCTTTCCCCGGGGTGGGGGAGGAAATACCCTGTCATCTCTCTCTCTCTCTCTCTCTCTCTCTCTCCGCGTCGAAATTGCGTGTCAGCCACGGAAAAGCCACGCGGTAATTGCTCCTGCAAAAGAGTAAAAACAGAAGGGAAGGCGTGAAACGTGCGTCGAACGAGGAGGGAGCCGACTGGTCGGATCATTTTCTCGGATAGGTGGGCCCCGTCCTCCGTGATATTGAGACGGCAACGCGACGTCGTACCCAATTGATCGTTTAATTCGGCACGAAATTGGCCCACGGAGTTGACGAGGCGCGTCGTGTTTGGATAAAATCGATGCAACCTGCGGCTTGCAAGCTCGGCCGAGCGGTGGCGCCAGGGACCACGATCCCCGAGAAATCCGACAATTCGTTTGTAAATCGACGCGACGCTCGCATCGTATCGACGACTTCTATCATTTCGAACAACGGATCGCGATGCCAGTTTGCTCGCGCTCCAGACTTCTCTCCCATCTGCCGAACTGACACCTGTCCCATTGTCACGCTCGACCGCGCTGATGAAGTCGTCGCTCTTAATCGTCGCTCCGATGATATCCGCCGGGGAAAAGAAAAAAGAAAAAAAGAAAAAAAGAAAAAAAAAAGGAGGAAAACGAAGAGCCGCGTCCCGTGGGGAAGAAGCAAAAAGAATGGCTTCGACGTTCGAGAGCCGAATCACTCGGCGCGATACGCGCGGCCCCCGAAGATTAAATCTAAATAATCCAAGCTTCGAATTCCACCAGCGTAACGAATTACCCGCGCAACCGAGGCTACGCCAATTTCTCAACCAAACGAGCAAACAGGCGGCCGAATTACCAAATTTTATTATTCATGGGCCCCAGATTCGAGCTACCTGGCCGAGTGCCTCGCATCAGCTCCCGATCCCATGCAACGAGAAAAAGAAACAGCAATTCCCCCCTTTGAAAAAGGGATATCTGATCGCTTCGAATCAACGAGAGCTGCTCGCTCACAAGTGTTTCGCCAGCGTTCCTTTCCTTCTCGTTCGCTGTATCCTGTGTTCTCTTCGTCGCCTCCTCGTTCTTCCATCCTCGGTCTGATTCGAGGCTCGAGGGGATTCGCCAGTTGGGATTATTTACGCAACGCGACGTCGATACACAGTCGTGGCGAAGGCCCGGCCAGGCAGTACGTGGAAACGCGGCGTACGCGTCCGTGGCATATGCAAAACATGGGCGGCACTGGCGACATACTCGTTCGACAATCTGCACTGTCATCGGCATGCGACGGAACGCGCGACGTGGCAGAGGCGTCGTCGAGCGTCCGTCGTCGTCGTATACGCGTACACGCGCGGTTCAGCGGACGGTGTTTAACGAGCGCGCGATCTCGCGAGCTTATTTCCCGAACGGAATCGTAATTGACGGTCGCGGGGGCGTAATTCACGCCTGGTGGCCCTGCGCGCGAGGAGGAAGGACGACAGAGCCGGAGAGGGACAGCCGGATTTCGTGCGAGCCCGCCGCGAAAAGGGGCAAAAAGCAACCGGGCTGATCGGCTAAACTACTTCTCGTGTTCTGTCCGGGGCAACGTGTCGTATAGATTCGAACGTGTCAATTGCAGCTAAGGTAACGAGGACGTCGTACAAGAAGGACGTCGCACGGCCAGATAAGCGGCCTCGACTCGCCCCGTCGCTCGGCCATTAAACTAAATTCTCGTTTCGACGGCTCGTTAGTCGAGCGCACGGGGGGGAAAAAACCTGCCCAGCCGAGTTTCTGTTTCCACCGAGAGAAACGTTGTCCTCTCGCGTTAGATCGATCCCGATCGTTCGATCCTCGCGGCTGACGGGTCGCCGCCATCGGCGCAGTCGCTTTTCCCCCTTTTGCGAGTCTTTCGTTTCTTTCTGCTCTTTGTAGAGGGGATAGAGTGAAATTATTTCCAAGTAATACCCGATTCACCCGTGGAACGTACATGGGGAATGGAGAAAGTTAGGCTATGCGGTCGAAAGAATTTGCGAAATAAGTAGCCGATCGACAAACAAAACCATTTATCCAAACCCGAGCCACGAGGTTCGAACGGTCCGGCAATGCGATAACCAACCGGGGGGGGGGCTATCTGTGCTCGTAGTTTCCAATTCGAACGTCCATCAGACCGAGCGCGTTGTTCGCCGATTCGAGGCCCCATTCTCGTAGCTCGTTAACGGCGGACTAGCCGAGAGAAAGGAGAAGGAACTGGAAGATGGCATGAGCCGATACAGAGTGAGCTATGCCCATCGCCGGCCTCCTACCAAAGGATCTGGAGCTTCTTCTCTCCATTTATCAATGGAGCACTGGAGAGAAAGAATTCTCGGAGAACGAACAAGAAGAAGAAGAAGAAGAAGAAGAAGAAGAAGAAGAAGAAGAAAAAGAGAAAGAGAAGATAGGCCAGTGCAAACTCATTCGATCCTGGAATAGCGTCTCGTTATTTATCCACCGGCCTAGTAATAGATCCCAGTCTATAAAGTGGCGTAGCTGGTCGGTAATTGGGAAGAAACGAACCACGAACAAGGGAAATTGAGAAGGGAATCTGGCTTTGGTCCGCGACGTTCGTGACAGCATGGCGATTGCGATTTTCGACTTTCGACTCTCGTTCTCGTTCTCGTTATCGTTCTGCGCGTTTTTTCGCGTTTTACTTTCCGGCGTCACTGGTAAAAATAAAAAATCAATAGCCGCCAAACTGGAATCGCAGCGACTGCTTAAGCTTCTCGAAGCTTAGCCACGAGTGCCCCGACCTACTTCGCCTTCTTACGAATCTCACTCTCTCTCTCTTTCTCTCTTTTTGTCTCGATCTCCAACGTTCGAACAATTCAGGAACCGCAATAGGCATGCATCGTTCATCCAAAGTGGCATCTATCTTAAAAATTTGCAAAACTCCAACAGACGAGACAATGCCTGTGTAAAGTGCACATTTTTGTATGAAAATGATAATTCTATAGCTTTCTCTGATCTCTCTCTCGGTATTTTTCACGTTTGAACTGCTCAAGAATCCGTACGATTTTCTTATAATCTATCTTGAACTGCGGAATGACTGCGGAACATAGAATTCTAGGGCAACATTCAAATCTGGAAATGCTATTTCTGACATCCTAATATCCATCTTAATATCGAGATATTTCGCGCGTGTTATTTTCATTTAATAATCTTCTCGAAACGATTATAAAATATAGAATTTCGGGAATTGAAATGTTTGGTGATTTAGACGGTGGATTAGAAAAGGTAATAAAACACGGAGCAGAGATTCGAAATATCGGAACGAACGGCGGTAGGAAGTTCGGCCGGCCTACTTTCTACTTATTTTCCTGGCCCCTGGTGAATTAATCTTCCAGGGAACTGCGTCTGCCTTTCCGCGAACGAGCAACCGAGCGAGCGAGACCCTTTTTCACCGATACTTTGCCGACAAATCACGGGGAAAAATCTAGCAGAGTTCGCCGTCAAGTTCGCCTCTAACTCGAAAGACGCTAGCCCGGCGAAACTTTCCTAACCGACGAGGTATTTCGGAATGAGTTCACGCTGTCTCAGTATTTCGTGGTTGTAGTCCGCGAGTACTTGACAGCATCGCCGAGTTCGCTGAGAATTTGATGTATCCCTCGTCGAACACGAACGCGCGACGTGTATAGCGCAACGAAATTATTCCAACATCTTGATATTTCCGCTCGAAACTTGCGAACTTTGGGACTTTGGAATTTTAGAGTTGCGAAATTTCACATTCCCCGATGTAACGGCGTTTCTAAAATTTTCACTTTTCAATCTCTCTATTCTTGGATACTCGAATGACGGAGAACAGCGCCGGAAGTTCCGTTCGATTACACAAGCTGGACAAACTTTCGCAAGCTCGGCCTTGCGTAATTCACTCTGAATTTTCACAAGGAATACTCTCCGCGTTTCCTTCGCATAAACACAGACACGAGTTTTCTTATTTTAACTATGCGTAAACCTTGCGAGGTAACTCAATGCCGACTAGAGTTACCGTCTAATATTTACAAGGAATTTCCAGCAGTCGGGACTTTTTCTCGGTGAAACTTTATCACAGCGAAAACTTTCGCAATGGTTCGAGAGGAAACATTTTTCAAGGTACCCGCCGCGCGTACCTTGCCGGCGAGTGCGACGCGAGGAGAACTCGTCACGGAGCCGAAAGTCAAATCGAGGCGCGTGATAGCTCTTCGAGCAAGGGTAACAGTGTCGATTTTTTTCCTTCGTAGCCACCACGCAACAGAGGGGACAGGGGTTGAAAGAGCCTCTTGGCAAATTAACTTGCCGCGATGAGTTACGTCCCCTTTTTTTCCGCTCGAAGGTGTCTCAATGATAACGAGCGCGACCTTTCCCTCCCCCCCTGTCACGCACAGCCAAGTGAATCTTCGATGCTCGACGCTCGTGAAACTGAAGCGCATTACGGGCCCGTGAGTCTCGATGCGCGTAATTTTCGTTCCACGGGCCGCACGCGCGCTCTTCCTTTGAGATGTCACGCATTGTTCGGCCCGAGTGCCGCTCACGAGGGCACGAGTCGAGAAAGAAGCGAGCCGAAAGTGAACAATTATCGATCGACGCGCCTTGCGGGGAAAAGTCATCGAGCATGAGAGGAGGAGGCGGGCGAAATTAGCGGACGAATGCCAAACACGCGCCGCATCTTTGGATACTTTTAACTCTGACTTCTTCGGGACGATCGATGTCGTCGAAAGTCGATAGCCATCGAGTACGTGCAGGAAGATTGTAGGTTCATCAATATGAATGAGTAATTTTTTTTTTTTTTTTTGACATATTTAGGTTTTGCTAAATTTTAATTAAATTTATATTTGTATAGTTTTGATTAAATTTGTATGACGTCGAAAGCGAAAATGTTACATGATGCTTAAATATATTAGACTCTGAGAACTTGATTGCTACTTTGAACGAGTCACTAGACTTGCCTATATATTGTAAAGACGTATCGACGAAATTTTCAAAACAGGGTTGACACGTCCTTGAGACAAAATAATCGCGAGAGAGTGCCAGGAAGCGGGCGCACGCGGGCTCCAGGAACGAGGAACCGGTCGTTTTAAACGCAACCGTGGAAACGTTGAATCAGCTATTCGCGAATTACCTTCCTTCCAATTCCGGCGCTACTTCGTGAACTACGACGCCCGGGGCCAGGCGTTATATCGCCATCGTCGACGTTTCCATGACCGTAGCTGGGCTACGATAGCAGAGCGCGGGCTACATGCAAGCCTCTGCTAATCTGCCAAAGCACGCTGAGTGGATCCTGGAAATCATATTAGCATGCAAATGTCTATGGATCTTCTAATTTTCACGAGCAAGGATTCCCCCTAACACCGAATCCGGCTGATCCGAATTTGCCTTCGGAAAATCTTGGCGCTGCTTCGTTGCACGTCCGCGGGTGGAATGTAAATCAGAATGTGCATTTGAACTTGGAGGTTCGTGAGATCGATAAAGGAGTCTCGGGGAAACCCCGATATACATCGTACAGCCTGATGATATTATTTACTTTGCTGTTCACGAGGGTGATTCGACGATTTTCGTCACGTTGGTTCCGCAATCTTTTCTCTTGGCTTCCCGCGACAGTAACAACGATCACGGTACATTTACATTTACATTTACATTTACATTTACATTCTTGATCTAACGTTTAACGAATGGATCACCGTTGTTACTACTTCAACTGAATCTTACAATCACGAATAATCTCTGTAAAAAATGTCCGCTCTCTGAAATTCTCTACGTGGAACGTTCTCGAATTAAACCTCCTCGAGTTAATCGATGTTCCGTGTATTATTCAGCACGTCCTGACTGAGATAAAAACGAGAACAGCCTTTATCTACCTTTATTCGGCGATCGTCGATACCCTTGCATTTTTCACCCTGGCCGACATCGTCCCTCCCTCCCTCCTCACCCGTCTCGGGGACAGTTCCTCTTTATCTCGATATTCGTGGCACCGAGCGTCGTGGTAATTGTTAATTTACTTCGGCCAAAGAAGTGCGTCAATGTCAGGATCGAGCGACGGCCAGAGGGTAGAGGGAACAGGGAGGGACATTACTCAAATACTCATTAGCACGGTCGAAATAAACGCGCGGTCCTGGTCGCTAATTAACGCACGAGACAGCCCCGGCGTACAACTCGCCTCTCTCGCAGCCAGGCTGATGGGTTAGGGCGGATTCTCAAGATATTGTACCTCGCCCTTCCCTCTTTCACCTTCCCGCACGCTTCGTCTTGCTCTGTTTTCTTTCGCGGCCGACCAAACGAAACGGCCGGCTTCAATGTGCGTGCGGCGTTATACCTGTTTTAATTAGCCGGCAGACTAATGCGAGATCGACGTGGCCAATCCGGAATCGCGAGACGTCGCGGCCACCTCGCCTACGAAGACGGAGACGAGAGAGAGCTGGCCAGCGCCGGCGGAGAGAGATCGCGCAAATAAAAAGTTGACCAAGTGTCTGGCGGTGGATATCATGAAAATTCTTAATAGGTTCATTTCTCAACAGGGCCGACCGTTTAAACCGGTTAATGAGAACAAACGCGCGTCGTTTCTCGTTTCTTCCTCTCCACTTTCTCTCTGTGGCGAAAAATTCCGTTCGACTTTAAACGCGCGCGAGAACGTCGGAAGAAATATTTCCCACTGTTTTTTTCATTGCGCCGAATTTTACACTTGCACTTCTTTTCGTTTCTAAATGATTTCCCGGTCTAATTTGTGGCGGAATTTTTTTTCATATTAAACGAATTCAACTTACTTGTTGCAAATCCACTTATTTGAGCGTGGAGTTTTGATCATGTAAACGACAATTTACTGATAGCAAAGAGAATCGATAAATTCCAATTTTCTTTCTTGCAATTTGTAATTTTAAACATCTGAAAATCTATTAAAGATTGCCAAAGTTCCATTTTCATTCGTTCATTTTATTTGCTTCGTAAGAACTGACAAGCAACTGACAAGAACGAGTGAAAGAAAGTATCCAAATATTTAGACCATCCTGCCCGGGATCTGCTGATCGACCACCTCGAGAAAAAGATGTTATGAAAGGAGAGTTTGTGAGCTATGGTCGGTTTCCCGGTGGCGCAACGAAAGAAATCGTTAATTAAATCGTCGCGGCCGAGGTCGACGAACAACCGTTTAGGAGCAAGCCGTGGAAACGGTCTCCTCGAAATTTATGGCGACGAAGTTTCTTAACAAGGTTGTAACTGGCGCGCCGTTTAAGGCGGATTTCAATTGATAATCCGGCGCGCGAGCTCTAGGCCACGCGCAAAACCGTCAGCCATCGCTGGATGAGAGATCGTCGTACTTTCTTAGGGACAAGGCTACTTACTCATTCGCCGTGGTTCCAGAGAGAATTCAAAAGGAATTCGCCGACCGACGGCGAAAGAGCAGAGCGAGAAAGAGGGAGTGGGAATCGCGTAGCGACTAGAGACGGAGTCAACTCCAGTGTGTGCTTACAACATTCGATATTTGAGTTTCGTTTCAAAAGAAACGATGCAATTACTGTGTAGTTATTGCATATCTAAGCTACTCTAAAATGAATATTCGATGGTAAGTGGTGTGAAAGGGAAAAAGGAAAGCAAGGACACGTGTTTCGTGTCGGAGCTTACTAGCGAGACTTCCCAACAGACAGAGGGGAGGTCAGGTCAGAGATACTGTTTAACGTGACAAGGTGTGGCGCTAGTGAGTGGATTTATAGCAGCCAGCCTGGGAGTGCTTCCACAAGTGCAGCTTTCGAAAACGTTCCACAAATCCAGAGAGATTGTATATAGAAATGAGAAACATGTTGCGAATATTTCTTCCGAGCTCGCCTAGTACGAATGCAACATTTTAAAATTATAGAAGAAGACAACACGCTACCATCTCGCAGGAAATATAATCGGCTTTGATTTGATCGACTAGCACTTGGAAAAGGATTCGAATCACTCGCTTGCGAGGCACTCGATTCCATCTCTAGAAGCGAGATCGAGAATGATCGTGGACGTTCGCAACGGACGGACGAAGGGATCCCTATGAAATTTAAATGTACGCCGAGAAGCGTTTCGCGGTGGACAAGTGGAAGAAGGTTGGCCGGTTCGGTTAACCGGAAAGCCAGCGACGGAAGGGAGAATCGGAGAAGTAGCGGCAGCGACGACGACGACGGCCAAACAGAGGAGTCGCGCGGGCCGCGTAAAACGAAGGGAAGAAAGAAAGGCCGTTTCTTCTGCTAAAAGAAGCAGAAACGAGGGAAGAAAGACACCGCGTCGGCGGCGGTGGTGGTGTTCGACGACACAAGCCCTCTCATTAGCGGATCTGCATGTCTCAGTCTTCAATTATCTCGTCCCCACGGCAGCCGTCACTCTGTTTTCCCTTCGAAATTCCAGCTGGACGCCTAATACAATATAACAGAGTTCATTTCGTGCCAATTTGCATGTACCGTCGGCTAATTCCGCGAAATTGAATTTGTCGCCGCGCCTTTCCTCCCGGCACGTGCTCCGTCTCACTGGCCGCCGCGTAAACCGGCCGGACAACAACCGGCCTTTCCTTCTCCCCGGGCTACGCTGATCCAATGATCGTACCATAAATTCGTTCTTCCCGTTTTACACCTTTGTTCCCTCTTTGTGGCTCGCCATTCCAGAGGCCGGGCTCTGTTTCACGTTCGACAGGAACGCCGAAAAGGGGATTTACTTGCAATTACTCGCAACGTGCAATTGAAACATCTCTGCGTCGTCAATCGTTTTCACGAGTTGACAACGAGTTCCCGACTAAATTAAAACTCCGCGTGTAGCGGAATTTGCAAGAAGAAGTTCGGCGCTCGAACGAGCCGAGCGCTCAAAGCGGATTAACCGGCGAAAAGTCGAATATAATGGAGCGCGGCGGGCATAGACGCGAGTTTAATCTACGAGTCGACGATACGATTCGACCTATATTCCTATTTGTATACGAATGTTTGCCGTAAACGCCAACGCCGTCGCGCGAGAACGATCGATAAATCAATTCGAGGCGAGTCCGCAAGCGCGCGGACCGAGCAATGCCACGTCGGGGAAAGTACGTTCGTACTGTGCCCAACACGGCGATTTTATTTGATTTTTTTTCTCCTCTCTTCCTTCTTCTCTCTCTCTCTCTCTCTCCTTCCTTTCCACCGCCTGTAATAAAAGGTGCCAGCGGGCCGCCTACGGCCGTCGAAGAAGACACACGCGAGCTCGGCTGACGCGTATAAATTATAATCGATTAACGCTACACGTGTCTTAGCGTGCGACGCCTGTAAAACGTTCCGTCCGTACGATCCCGATACATTCGTCTCGAGCCGTGGAATCCTTTTTAAATACATCTCCATATTTTTACGGCTGGCCGAGCTTGTAAATAAAGACCTCGCTATCGCTGTCAGAGACAACGCCAGGGAGAAAAAGAAGAGGACGAGAGGGAAAGGGCCGCAGGACGAGGAAGGAGAGGAAGGAGAAGAAGAAGTGTAACTCAACGGGAATGCTAATGCGTCGAGAAGCTAGAACTCCGAGTCCAATCACGAACAATCGCGCTCCCGGAGCGAACGAGCGAGGGGAACCTTCGTTTTTTTTTTTTTTTTTTTTAAAAAAGGAGGCAACAACCCCGACGTCGACGTTCTTATCGCGCGCCCTTGGATACGATAGATGAAAACGAAACGCCAAGGTGCAACGAGGAGTTTCGAGCGAGCGTTTCTGCCCCGTGTGGTTTGCTCCCGGTTCTTGCGTGGCGCGAACGGTACACACGCTTCGAAACGGCGGCGGCGACGATGATGGCAGGCCGTCGCGCGTCGTTCGATACGACGCGCGAGTGGAACCAACGCTAACGACGTTGAAACGCGCGGGGACGAAGGCACGGCCCCGTGATTTCTTCGTTGCCATTTCCCGGGAGAAATTTAATTTGCTTAATCGGCGCGAGGGGCAGAACAGCTCTACCCGGTGAAGAAACGCCGCTGGAAAGTTTGAACAGAGTTGTACCTCTCTCTCTCTCTCTCTCTCTCTCTCTCTCTCTCTCTCTCTCGAAAGGAATTCATTGGCGTAATACCGGGCTCGGGCGCTCCGTCTTGCGCCAGTTGTTGATCAACCAAACCGGTATTACGCGATATCGAGCGGCAGGGAGGGAGCGCGAAGGCGGGGAACAGACGAGGAAAGAAAAACAGAGGGAAACCAGAGAGGCACGGAAGCCGCGGAATATATCTTTATCTTCATCGACGCTTTCCCACCGGTCTTTCTTTTCTCTCCCTCTTCTTTTTTCTTTCGCCTCGCGCTATTTCCGCGACGTATCTTTTTAATCCTCTTTAAGATCGTACTCTTGCTCCGTGTTTTTCTTTGTCGTTCCCCCTCCTTCTTTTTTATACCTTCCGCGCATTATTCCTCCTCGTCTCCGTTGATTCGCATCCGAGACAATCCAACTCAGCCGATTTACGCTATCGTTAAAAGTTAAAACTCATTATGAAATTAAACGCGACGACCGTGTGAAAGCTGTCTGCGACTAACAAACGACCGTGCCGCCGAGACGGCAAATGGCGACGCGAATGAATCCGCGTTCGAGGTTCGCCAGCTGGGTGGTTCTTGGGACGCGTGTGCGAGAAACGATCGCTTTCACGATCTGTGTGGGGCGAAGGAAGGACAAACACGATTGTTCGGTTCGTCGCGCTGCGAGTCGTCGATCAAAACGTAATTGAGTTGAATAGTTACAAGGGGGCTCCCTCGCGTGAAATTCATACGGCTGATTGAAAAGAATTACAGTCAATGGTTGATTAATGCAATTATTGATTTGTTAATAACATTATAAAAATTCCGACTTTTTGGATTTGAATGTTTAAAATACAGAGAATCTTTGAACGTTTCTTTCACAATCCCAACATTAAGAACGAAATTAAATATGAAATATTTATTTCACGTAGGAAGGATTCAATTGATTTTATGCAAATACTATTTTTCACTAATAGTTTCACTTTTAGTTTAGTAATAACTACGACATTGCGTGTAATAAATTGTTCCATTGTCCGAACGCTTTGACGTCTCAATGTACGGCACGAATCATTGATTGACTTCAGTGTTCGATTCATACGATATACGACGGAGTAGTAGGAAACAATAAACGCAATAAAAGGGATAAAACGAGAATATGAAAAATGATGGGAAATTGATACAGCTATCGAGCCTCTCGAGGCTTCGAGAAGCAAGAGCCACGGATTGCCTGACAGTGAAAACGATCGTGGACGAAGACAGGAGAGGAGGAGGTGGCTCCTCTCGGCAAAGTTTCGCGCTCGGCGTTTCAACCAACGGCGATGGTATTGTTCGAAGGGGTTGGCTGGAAAGAGCAGCTAGCGCTAGTTACGCCCATGGTCGTCGAGCTGACGCGCGAAATGCTTTTCTCCGGGCGTCGGTCGGGACGACGGGGGTGTGAATGGTCTAAGAAAGCGTCGGCGGAATACAATAATTACTTCACCTCAGATTTACGAGGACCGGGAAATTGAAATTTTCGTGCCACGCCGGGCACGAAGGTACCGTGCCGCGCTCTCGCACGCAGTACAGAACATTTTCAATTATGGCATTATAATTTGTTGCCTCTGCCGCGGCGAATGCGCGGCTGCTGCCGGTACAGATTATATTAATTTAATTTCGTCTTCTTTGACCGTGTCGGCCGACCCCGCGGCGTCTCTCCTCTTCCGCTCTCTCTTTTGCCACGTCCGTACTCATCTCTCTCTTTCCCTTCTCCTCTCTCTCTCTCTCTGTGTGTGTGTACTCTTTCCGGTTCTCCAGTCGCTTGGCTAGGCCCAGCCTACAGGAAACGTACGGCTGTTGCGCCCGAGCGCCTCTCCACCTATGCAAATACCTACGTGAAATTTATGCCTCGACTCGTCGACCGGCGCTTTGATATATTTTTCAATTTTTCTGGCTGCGCGCGCGCGCGCGCCAGCATACGTTCGCTCGCCGGTGCACGCCACTCCATTTCGCGAACCGGGGAATTTATATTTATATACGCCGGGGTGGATTTCGCGAACGGAGATTCCATACTCCAGTTTCCCGGCGGAGCGGCGGTTCGGGCAAAGCCGAAGAAATTAAGCCGCGTAATTGGATAGTTACGCGGCTAAAGACCAACCGGTTCGGACCTCCGTTGAATCGTTCGTAATCAACACGGATCTCGTTAATGGCAACCGCGTTCATAATCGAATCGAAAAATTCGAGGGGCGAGGGACCGCCTCTCTGTTCGTAACGAGCATTTTCCTCACGCGAATCGCGCTTAGCGCGTAAGCCACGAGCGAGAAACTCGCCGGAAGCCGCACGAAGAGGAAACGAAAGGAAGCGTGGCTGACTCTCGTGCACGCTCGCGCAGAAACGATTGATCAGTTTCGTGCGGGGCTTTGCAGTTGGCTGGCGAAAAAAATAGAGTGCGAAAGTAATTATAGCCGAGAGGGGCGGTTCGGGTTGCTCGAACACAAGAAAAAAAGAAAAAAGGAAACCGGAGAGAAATAGGCAGAAGGAGAAGAAAGCATTGGAGGAGATTCCCTTTTACCTTTCTCTCTCTCTCTCTCTCTCTCTCTCTCTCTCTCTCTCTCTCTCTCTTGAACGAAGAAGGAACGAATACAGGCAGGCAGGCAGGCAAAGTCGGATGTGGTAGCGCCGAGGGGGTGGTTTTGGTCGGCGTTAGGGTTGCGTACGGATGGTGGTGGATACAGACTGGCAAAGGGTGGCTGAGCGAAGGGCCGGCGGGGGGGAGGGGATAGGGCCAAAGAGCGGGAGAGGGGGCGGAATGAGCGGCTAGTGTCAACACTCGCTCACTTTGTGAAGCCGGCAACTCGCTGGAAAGCGGGTAGCGCGCGATATTAACGTTTTCTCCCCTAGCGTCGAAAATCCGGCCCCTCGCGTTTCACAAACGCGCGCGGGCACCACAGCCCCGCCGCGTCGCGCCGCGCCTCCGCAAGGCCGTGGCCACGAACGGCCACTTAAATAAACAGCGCGCCGCCGTTTTATTTGATATTTTACACATGACTCGGCCGAAAATGAAATAACTCCGCGCGATACGTTTATCGACGGCCGCCGCGGCACACGCGCTTCGGATATTACGCGCGGCCTCGAACGCGCTGGCAATGGGACTCATCTCAAACAGAGCGCTCCTCTCTTTGACGTCGGCCGGCCGATCCTTTCTTTTTACATCTCGCCCGCAGGGCGAGGCGCGGCGAAGTTATTTTAAAGCGGAGAGGAACGACGCGGGGTGCGGAGGAGCCTCGCTCGCGAACGGATCGCGACGGATATAGGTTGCGTCACGAGCGAGCGGAGCGGTCGCGAGTCGTTTGTCAATACGTCGCGAGAGTAACGCGACGATGCTAATCGGACGACGTTTGTTTGCGGACTGGATAGCTAGTCTGGCGATCTCTTTGAGGCCGCTGTTGCCACGCTAATTTGTCACATCGATTAATACAGGGCACTTGGGAATAATCGTGACGCGATACAGCCAGTACCTCGCGTTCCAGTCTGCGCTCGCCAGCGCAACGTCATACTCTACTTATTTCTCGGCCGTCGAAATCGAGGCTTCGTGCTTGTCCGAACGAAAATTGATGGATATCGCGTTTTCCGTGCGTTGTCCGCGCTGGAGGTCTGTGATTTGAAAAGCATCGGCGAGAAGGTCGTTGAACTGTCATTAACCGCGATCTTCGTCGGTCTATACACGTATCTACGTATGTACAACGCGAAACACAACGGGCGAGCTATCGTTTCTTAACCTCTTCTTCGATCCGCGATTGTTTCCATCGTCGATCGATCGCGACGCAACTTCTTCCTTTCCGTTGGACAAACCTCGAAGGTGACTCCAGAGTAATAAAGCGAAAGAGAAGTAAACCATGCATTTAAAAATTAAAAATCTACAGACTTTACAGACCCATGAACTTATATCGTCGAGGCATTCGCTGTTTGCGAGTCTAATCTCGAGATTCTTTTGTTCGTGGCAGTCATTGATACGAAACTTTACGCTTGACAATTGCATCTTCCGTTTATATCAACGTTATATTTTGTTACATTCACATTCGTGGCTGTTCCAATAGATACGACAAATTTTTGGAGCGTTTAAACTTTTATAGATGTTCGTCGCCGTAATCATTTCTTGATTCGAACGCACGATCGAAGAAACGACAACAACAGTCTTCCGTCCAATTACACGGATCGAGTAATAACATATTATACACGTGAAATAGAGACGTTCGATAACAGTATTATCGGAATTTTCGTGATCCAAGCAGTTTGCGTTGCTTCGAAGCTCCATTGGTATATACGAGAGACGTCTGCAGACGCTCATTGTTCAGACACCTGTAAACCATCGATCGAACACCTTGCGTTTGACTAAAAAGAAAAGGAAAAAAGGAAGGAAGGAAGAAGAAAGAAAAATGAAGGACGAGCTACAAAGAAGGTACACGCACCGTGCATGGCCGTTAGACGGTCAATTTCCGGCGCATTGATTGGCGGTAGCAAGGCGGGAAAACGCTATATCACCGTCTGGCATGACGCTGCAGCGTGGAGTGCAATTTACTGCAAACGCACGCGGCTTAAACCGATGATAAACGAGCTGGCTTGACCGAGGGAAAAGAAGCGAAAGCGGAATGACTTTTCGACGATTTCTACTCGCGTATCGCTTTAGATTACCGTTTCCGCGGCGAGATTGGAAAGGTTCGTTCTTTATGGCCGGCCGGACCGGAAAGCTGACTATAATTAATCGGCTGAAATGTATAAAATATGAATTGTGACTGGCGTTTTCCGCGGCGCGGCCGTTTCCATCGGAACGAAATGAAGCCATTATGCACATAAATTTGATTAAACTAATCAAAGCCTCGTTCACGGAGAAAGAAAGATGCGGGGGGAATTATTCAGCGCCGTAAATAACTAACAGCGTGCTAAATACAACGGTGAATAACGGCAAACGCGGGGTTTCTACAATTTGAACAGCATTTCGACGGACCGGAATGACTTAAATTAAATTAATAACTTATCCAGAATTTTCTCGATCGACCACAGTGCAATTTTAAATACCTGAAACACGTAAAATGTTTGTTTTCGTCGAGCGTGTATATCGCTCGATTTGCGTCTATATTCTATTCAACCAACACGTTCGCTTTGTCTCCTTCTTTTGAACGAAATAATGCAATAAATTAATTCGTACATTTCCTTGATAAGCACGATTATACGGACGCTTTGTTTCTAACGACGATTTAATTTCGACGACTAAATTTATTTTAGCAAATTACCCACAACTTTCGAGCAAAACAGCTTTTGTACAATTTACAAAAAAGTTAATGGAAAAGAGTAAAACACGTTAGGGACGCAAAGAAATCTGCGCCGAGTGCTCGAGTCTCGTTCACACGCTGGCACGGTCAGAGTCGGATGAACAATCAACCGTGCCACCAAACAATCCGGCCACGGATAGGCACCTTTCACACGACCCACTGACTCGATACGAAATCGTCAAGGAATACGCGGCAGTTGGCTGAAAGACAATCTCCCGTCGACCTGGTCAACCGTACAAAGGAAAACTATCGAAACTGAACGTGCTATCAAAGTTACTCGAAAGCATCGAAAGAGTTGGATCCGTCGTACCATTCCTTACGCGCGTTCACCTGTATACTCGACAACCGCTTGAGCCATCACGATTCGAGTTCTGTCAACGATCGAACTCAGAATCAGCGATCAGAGCACTCGTCAGTCGAGATCGTCGAAAGAGATTGGTTTTATTTCATGCAATTACGCTATATGGTAATGTCGAGGCTGATACTGCAGTCGAGTCATGACACGGTTTGAACTCGTGATCGATCTCGTTCGTAGTACGTTCTCGTAGTCGAATAATGTGTGTATCGACAGCTCGATCTACATGAACCATTCTCGATATTAAAAGCACGTACAAGAATCAATTACCTTTCGATTTCGTTATGGATACCCTTAATTTGTTCCAACTGCTGGCAAGATCCGTGCATTACGTTCTACAGTTCTACAGTTAGCGATTGTATCGCTTTGAATTTTCTATTTTTAAAATCAACTGGGATTAAAATCTATTTCTCCGTTACTGAAATTAAATTAACTCGTAACTGGGTTTCTAATTAAATTCAGTCAATGGTACTTATTCGGTCGTCGGAGGGCTATTAAAGGAGCATGTCTTGATTAACTTTGATTAATTTTGAAACTTTTAATTTAATTTAATTCCCTTTCTTTCTATTTACCAATTTTCCATTTAAAAATATTTTTATCGCTTGATTCGATTCTGCTGAAAAATTGAATCCACCTACAATCTGAAAAGTGAAAATTACCAGGTTGATATTATTGCACTGAAATCTCACGACGTGCAACATTTTACGACAGAAATCTCGCGCAACAAACCTCCGCTAATCGAGAATGACCCGTGGAGGTTAATAATGAGATTATTAAAACTCTTGAAAATAAGTACGCGACGTTATTAATCCATGCACTCGTGTTTAAAAATTAGTGTTTTAACACGAATTGCGACGCGTTCAGTGCAACCATGCTGGAGGTTGCTGATGAATGACTACTTGTATACAACTCTTGCAACTGCATTAGGTGATCCAGGAGCAGGAACAGCCTTCCACGAATTCAGTGGAAGAATTTGGCAGTGGGCATTTTGTAATGCAGTGTTCAAACTTATATTGCTTTGATTCAAAAATCTGCCTGTCCCAAAGTATCTTTTTGCACATAAAATTTCATACATTCTTCTGCGCAAAAAATTTTAATCTGTTATATTTCAAAATTCTACTAAAGTTCAGAATTACAAAACCCAATTCATTAAATAATTGAGTACTATTATAAAGGAGAAAATGAAATTAAATAAAATTATTAATTATTATAACAAAGTATATCACCAATATCAATAAGTAACTGCATCTTTCACAGCAACGAAGTCGGAGGATATCCATCTTCTCTACTATGATATGCCCAAACCAAAACGTTTTAATCATAACTATTCACAAATATTTATAATTCATCTACTCATACGGATATTATACTTTTGCAAATATTTATATTGAAGATATTTTGATTTAAGTCATTACTATAAATATATATAAATAATTACTATAAGTATATATATTCTAATTGTTAAAATCGCGATGTGCAAGAAGTCCTATCCTGATCTAATACATAAAGAACATGAAAAAATTGTTACTACTCACGGGTATAAAAAATACCCGCGGTCACTATGCTCAATAAAATTCTACGTATACAACCAATCACCCGTGCCGATTCGGACCTTTCGTCCTACGACATGATTGAATGACCAGAGGAACATAAATGCATGCGACTCACGCAATAGATGCGAAGAACGTTGTTATCGATGCTGCACTGGAGCAGGGAAAGTTATCGTGAAGACTTTCATCAAGTAGACACCACTGAGAATTCCATGGTAGAAATAGACGCGTGAAAAATTTCTGAAAAAACATAATGTCTGAAAACATTTTGTTTCTAAAGTTACAGTAATAATGATTAGTAATTCGAAGTGTTCTTATTTTATAATCATAATTTTGCATTTGACTTCAATAGAAAAAGAATTATAGAGAATAAAATTTAAATATAACATGCTAAAATACAATAATTACATTTTTAGCTTTTGAAGCGTCATAAGTGTCTTGGAGAATTAGGAGAAGTGGAACTGTAGAAAATCTGTAACAAAACATTAAACATTAGAATTTGTATATAAACGAAACATCTTAGGTTAAAGATAATGAAAGATTCTTACATTTTTGACTTCAGAGCCATCGTTGGATTTTCCCAAAAATTGATGCTGATGTGAGGCATCTGTAACAAAACATCAAACATACTGTGTTGTTATACTTTCAAGAATTGAATAAACTGAAGTACAATATATAAAATTACTTACGATCTTGATCTCCTGGAGAGACCTTATCCTCTTCAGCACTGACTGTAACATACCGAAAACGAATATTCAGTAACAAAAAATCTAAAAAAAAAAAATAAAAGACTATCAAAGTAACAATCGGCGAACTCACTGACTCTAACTTCGCGAATTCTAATTTAAATGAATTACTTAATTTAACAAGAGCCATTTTGCTAGAAAAATATGAAAATACTTCGCAACGAACACTAAAAAAAACCGACCGAAATTAAAGCTGATTAATGGAGGGGGAGGGGGGGAGGGGGGAGAATACATTCATTCGGAAAATACAGCTATTTTGTAGAACATGATTATAAAGAAACTTGAATATATATTAAATTTATTAACTGTAAATTAGAAACTATTTCTCAATACTGAATATTGTAAATGAAAGACGACTGTTGTATTCTGAATATTCGTTACTAGAGTAGGAAGTACGAACATTAATATATCACGTGACGTGTTACAAATATTCGAAAATGTTTGTACAGATAAATATTTCACAGCTAAATATATTCAAGAAGCAATACCACTGAGATACCGTTTGAATTCCGTGTCAACGTTTGAAAAAGACGAATATAATAAAGTACATATAGTACAGTAAAGTATGAAAACTTTCAATTTGATAATTTAATACAAAACATTGTATTAAACATCCATTGAATTTAATACATCCATTTGATAGCATATATATACCATTAAGCTGGTATATATCCATATTAATAAAATATTAATTAATTTAATCTCTTCCATTTTCATCTTTGAATTTCAAATAATTACGAAATTACGTATAGTGAATTGCATCTTAAAGATATGTACTGTATAATATAACTTAAATATATATACTGTAATATAAGTATATGAACCAAACGTTACCCAAGATGAATAGAATGTCGTTAAATTTTCATGAAAGTTCATCAAATTGTCCATTAATGATCGAGGCATTATTCTATGCTATCTCTGCAATCAAGGAATAACCTGCACAAATAGAAACCAAAAGTTAGAACAAATATGTCAAATGAAGGCAAACGTGTAAAAATGAGACGATAATCACCTCAAAGTGTACTGAAGGAACGTACGAGATAAGCTATCAGTAACCGGACAAATGAAATCGACGCGAAAAGTTTCAAACTATTATACGATTTCATTACCGTAATGCTCAATTAATCGTTAAACACACGCGTATTAATTAAATGATACTATTAATGAAGTAAAAATGGAAGTAAAAGAGAGTAAAAGAAGCGACGCCATCGAAGAGACGCCACCGAGAGGTTAGAAAAATTTACGAACGTTCTACGGCGTAGTACGTGTTGTTGTCACGAAATTCAATAACCGATTATCACTGCGGTACGTCTCGTCCCGCAACTGAGAATAGTAGTGGAGGGGGTGATCTTGAACGAACGGGCGGAATGAGACGAATATAAACATCGTGTTTACTTCGACAAGTCTCGACACGTTTAGTCGAGAAAACTTGCGATGCCGAAAAAACAGGTGCAAGAGCCTCACATACACACGTAAGCGTTCTGTTTATGTTTTAAACTACGAACTTCGAGCCACAAGGCTTTTTACGGCTTATTTTATTTAAGAACTGTACAATTTCATTATGTTACGTAGTAAAGTTATTATTTTGGCTATTAAATACGTACATTCGTAATGAATTATTGTTGAATTGTATTAGAATTATTAAAACTTATCCAGTTAAATTATTATCAATAAATAATTAGAAAAATGTAATAGAGGTGTGTATGTAAAAACTTATAATAAAATCGATTTTTATCGATTTTATATCGAATATATATAAAAAGTGTATACCAAATGTTGTCTGAAATGAATAAAATGTTATCAATTTTCGTGAAAGTTCATAAGATTGTCCATTAATGATCGTGGCGTCTATGCATTTTACGCTATCTTTGCAATCAATGAATAACCTGTACAAAAAGAAGTCAGAAGTCAGAAGAAATGCATCAAATAAAAGCAAATATGTAAAATGAAACGATAATCAACTTCAAATACGAAACAAGCTACAAGTGAACGTACGAGTGAAATCGACGATTTCATTGTCGTAATCACTCGTTGTTTCATTGTTGTTATCACGAAATCCAGCAGTCGAATGATTCTCCGCCACACGTCTCGTCCTACAATTGAGAAAATAGTAAGAGCATATAATAAAATACGTGTGTATGTATAACAAAAAGTCAGACATCATTTTCTTTAAATTCCACAGTCCGTGTTATTCCATCTTTCATCCATGCATTCGGAAGTTGATAAATCTGTAACAAACTTATTTGTTGGATTAGTAGTTTAAAAAAACTTAACACAAAAATTCCACACCACCAAAATAGTCCCGACATTTGGAAAAAAAGGAATCCGAGCAACAAACCCGAGTATCCTGTTTCGCAACACTAATATACTAGCAGTAACTGTGAAATAGGAAATTTTCAAAATCCAACGCAAAGAGTGCTTCGTCATGTTTAAACGAACAGACACAAACGGCTCTCCGTCATGTGGCATCCGAGACAGTTGAAAATCGAAATCAATTTGAGGCCGGTGCACGCAAGTGCATCCACCGGCGTTCAGACTGGTCCACGGATAAAAAAAGAACAAGGGGGCCAACACGAAATTTATTTCCAAGCTGTCAAGACGATTCTGCACGCGCCGTAGGTACCTGTCTCGATCATTACGATCGTGGTCGGAGCAACGCTCGGAAAAAATAAAAAGAAAATCGCTGGAACACCGCTGGAGAGGCAAGTACAGGCGTCGAAGGGCCCGAGGCAACGGGGCACGGGTCTGCGCCATCGGTCGGTCGATTCTTTTTTTCTCTCCTTTCCGAGTTCCCTGTAATCCCTACTTAGAACTGTGCGAACCGAGCGAAACGATGCACGTGTGAGTGCTCGATATTTGGGTGCCCCACCCACGCATCTGCCACGAGCCCGTGGGGATCCACGAACGCGTCGGCGATGATTCGTGGCCCCAAATGGAGAAAGAGAGCCGACAGAGTCTTGTTTATCCCCGCTACGCTCGGAATAATAGGAGCGTATATATTTTAGCGGACACGTTAATCGCCGGTTATTAATATTGCATCGGTCCCCGAATCTGGGATTAGGCTGTGCATCGATTGAAATTCTCCCTCTCTCGTACTCTCTCTCTCTCTCTCTATCGCGCGACTCGGTGTAATTGATTGTCATTCTGATTCGTCATTCTGACCCTCGTTTTCGAGCACTCCGCACTCCTCTTCGTTCATTCGAGCGTGCAACCCGTGGAAATTTATGGTTTCACGGCCACTTCGTGTCTCTTTGATTCTTCGGTAAAGAGAGAACGGCTCGTGAGAATTATACGATTTGCGTTAATGAACACGTCGAGCGGCAAATGATATCGCCGAGTAAAAAATCGACAAGAAAACTTGCAACGGCCCTCGCGGGCGTACAACCACGCGCCGACGTTTAATCGTTGGAAACTAATACCGGTGTCAATATTGAACACGGCCGCGTTTTATTACCGTCCCCGCACGGTATCTAATACAACTGGTAATAACATGATCATTCGTCGAGCCAGAGTCGTGCGTGGAATCGTAGATCGCGAGGCGCGCCAAGTCGTGGCAGAATTACCGCTGAGTAATGATCGGTGGATAGACAGGGTACAAGGTGGCCTGTGGATCGATATTAATTCGCGGTTCTATATTAAACGCGGTGCGCGAGCAAACGGCCCACGGTATTCCATGATCGGAGTAACGAGTATCGGTGCCCGTCGATCGCCAGTCATTTATTAATTTTACGATTCGACGATTCAACGGATTCCGAAAGCACGGCGAACGCTATAGCGTTTGTATGTTACGTACGTACGTACGCGCGTCCTGCACGGGATCATTAATCATACGAGTGATCGGCTCGCGATCCATTTTTCGCACATGCTAATCGCGGTTTATTAATATTGCATCGATTACACCGGGGCCGGCGTACGGCTTACGCGCAGGCAGAACCAGTCTGGGATTGTGTAATTGATGATCGTTCCGAGCCGTCCTTCGATTCCGATTCCTATCCGTTATATGCCGTGTATCCGCGGGTAGGATTATGAGTCTTCATCCGCGCATCGGTAACCGGGCCTGCACCGCCGCACATGTTCGCCGCCTCTTATGACGAATCGCAGCGGCCACCCCTCTGGCTCGCAGATTATCCAGGTCCCATTGTATATTTACACACGGGGGAGGGAGCGTTAGGTGACAGAGTGCTTGGATCAGCTGCGAGACAATCGGGCTCCCGTAAATTCGGCCCCCATTACGGATAATTCTTCGGTTATTACACGATGAATGAATGACCACGTTGTTTCCAGTTGCTTGCCGCGGATGGAAGTTTATTAACCCATCGAGAACCAAGATCAAGCTGACGCGGTGTTTCGTTTCGTTTGCTCGCAACGCGAGCTGTTTTATCACTGAAAGTGATTTTAGCGGGGATAATCCAGAAAATCGGGCCTCTTTAGGTGCAACGCTGATACAACGAAAATTAGCGATTGATTGATTTGGGTCACGTGACTTGAGAGAGGGCGTGGGGTAGACTTCGAGTAGGAGTGGCGTTGTCTGGTACTGAGCGATCGCGCCTCTAATTTCTTTCGTATCGATTCAAACGTTTGCGTATCAATAAAATTTTATGGCAAAAAGGTGAGACGAATCGTACTGGGGTACAAGTCGTGCAGTTTTTTACCATCCGTTGTCGATTCGGCACGCTTTTCTTGGAAAATGTACAAAATCGCGGTATACATAAAATTGAATATCCATATTTGAATAGAAATTGAATAAAAATTTGTTAAAACTATTTAGCTCTTCGTCACAGTCAATTTGAAGAGAAGAATAGCGAGAAAAGGAGAATGAAAACGGGTTACGGTTATGAAAGAAAATTGTAAAAATTGATTTGACTCACTTGTAAATAACGTAGCATTTCGTTTGTAGCTATATTCAATCAATTCATATTAGTAGATTTCATCGTTTGATATTGGGGCTGTGAGAGAAAGGTGTAAGAATATACTATGAAATTTGAAAAAGCTGAGATACTTGTTATGCATTTTATCTTTTATTTGGTTGCTATATTTTTGCAAGTTTTGAAAAAACTTTACTACGTAAACATTTGTAGCAAGTACTGTGACAAACTAATTGGAGTATTTATCGTGTCTCTAATATAAAATACACTAACTCTATAGTGTGCTTCTCTGTAATATTTTTTACATCTTAAGAAACAATACGAACAAACTTATTTCACTTGGATCCTCTTATCTGTCATTTGAAATCTTATATTCTAACGTATCAATCCCGAAAATGTACTTTACGTTAAATTCGCACAATCTTCTTTATTCTCGTCATCTATAAAGATTCAAATCGTATTCAGTCAGACGGGTGCTACGATTGAACAGAAGCGACCGATTTCCCGAATGTCCCTGCAAACGTGGCCGATTAATCACGCTTTTGCGCGCAATACGTCGCAAACAGACGACAATGTCTACTTTTCGGTACAAACTCTAGGCATATGCTCGCACGTGGGAAGACAAGCGCAAATTCGAACGCCCCTTCGTGACTTAATGGATTGGAATGGGGCAAAGGTCGATCACGTAATTGCAAGTACGACTAGACTTTCGTTGGAAAATGGGGGCCAGCAGCGATATTTCGTACTTGGTTCGCAAACGCCATGCCCATTCGTTCATGAAGAATGGAGCCCCGGCTCCGCGGGATTGTACTTTCCGAATTGGTGGCTCTCCGTTTCTTGCAACCCTGCCGGCCTGCATCGGTTGAAAAGACAATAACGTTGGATCGGAGCCAGAAAACGTTCGCGAATGTCGTTTCGGCGCTCGGAATCGGCCGCTATCGATAAGCTGCAACTAGCCTGGGTAAAGTTCAGCGAGTGTAAATAAAACCATAACTCGGAAACGTAATATCACCGAATCAAGGTTTGATGTTGGTTTGAGTACGTTGAGTTACGTAATATCACCGAATCAAGGTTTGATGTTGGTTTGAGTGAGTTACGAGTTGGTCTGAGTAAGGTTTGAGTTACGAAAAAGTAGCAGAGTTGCGGACCTCCAAAAAATGCATGCAGTTCGAAGAAAAGAAAAAGAAAAAATAGACCTGCTTCTGTAGGAATTTAAATTCGCATGAACATCCACACATACGTATTTAGAAGTTTTGATATTAAAAGTTTCAAACTACGAAAGGATTAATACGAAGAACGTTTGATTCAATGCTGCAGAATTATGGAATTACTCGGCGCAGAGATTAAAGAGCTGACGGAACTCGATATTGACTGAACGCACGTCGAGCCTAGATCCATGGAAATTTGATAGGGACGAGGGGACAGCTTGTTTCAAGGATAAAAGGATCTTGTTTGTCTTTAAATCGTTGTCCCGTGGCGAGCGCGATCGTTGCATTGATATTTATGAAAGCCGATAACGTCCTCTCGGCTGGGACGAGAGCGGAAAGGCCCGCGCGCCATCGATTCAATTTCATTCCGCAAAGCTCGGATTTTAATTATGAAACGAATCAATTTCGCCAGCGATAAATTGTTATTAATCGTTGTATCAGCCGGTCGACGATGCTCGTTGCGCCAGCTACTTTTCCTCTCCGCCAGTGATTTACGAGCAAACCTGTTCGAAATCCGCGCTCGGTGTGGTCTTTGTCGCGGTGTACGGCTGAAGAGACGCTAAACTAAAAGGGGTGGGTAGAAGGGGAGGGGGGAAGAGCACTAACCACAGTGGAGAGAGGTTATTCTCCGCGAACGTCTACGAAAGTAATCGCGCTCTTTGTGAGCAAACGTACGGGCAACCCACCCCCGTAGGTTTTTGTTCGTCGGATACGAACAGGCGTGTCGGATTCTATGCGAGCTAATCGTCGTCATTAATTGCTGGATTTGTATTGTGTATTATCTGTCGGGCGGGCGGTAAGTTATGAAGGACGATCCATCATTCCCGCGTGGATACGCCTCCTTGCCCTGGCGTCATCACGAATGCACGCGCGCCCGAAACACAGCCCTCGCGCCAAAAACTTTCCTCCGCCGACGAATTAGAATCCCGTAATTTAGCCGAAACTTTTACACCCTGCCGTGAGATATTTCATTTGTCCTCCACGAACGCAGCTCGATCTCAAGAAGTTTTATCCTCGTCGTCGTTCGACGCACGATTAACCAGCTGATAGATCGCTCTCGAATCCCACCCTCTAACAAATAGGCCGTACTTACGTCTTCCCTCTCAACCAATTATCTTGTCTCTGATCCCGCGAATCTAGCAGAAATCGTCCATCTTGGATAGGTCTCTCTAAAATTGCGCAGTCCTAAGGACTAGATGGCTCTATAATGTATTTTCATAGCTACTGTCGGAGATTAATCCAAGTGATGTTGAAATCATCGACACGCACGAATAATTTCGAAGCCTGCGCCAGCCTCGGCCTATCGAGTCTATCGAGAAGATTCAAAGTGCGGCCGCAAGATTGCCAACCCGGCGTGCGTGTTTTCCCCCGCGGAAACGAAGCTCCTCCTTTTTTCGTAATAATAATCGAGCCCCGTCAGACCAAAATCGCCCGTTGAAAATTGAGGGTTATGCAATCGAACGCACGACCAATGAACTACGCGAATAATTCTCGTGGAGCCTGCTATCGTGAATGGAAACGGCTACTCGAACCCCTGCCGACAATAATTGAAACCGCATCCTCCCTGCCCATTAATGGCTCTCCTCTCGCTATCCTACATTTTTTCTTTCTCTTTCTGTCCCTCCCCCCCCCCCGCCGCCCCTCTTTCTCTCTCTCCCTCTGTCGCTGTCTCGGTCCAGCCGGCACTCCTCTTTTCCTCTTTTCCATTAGCCAGCTCGCCAGGCGAACCTATGATTTGGAAATTCACCGGAGACGATGCGAACAGGTAGGTGTGCAGTCGCGCGCCGAGGAGATATATGGGTTACGCGGAAGCGGGGGGCTTCATACAAATTGAATTTGTGCAATTACGGGAGTAATTACGTCGGGATTAGGGCCATTACCTGCGCGCCCACCGCTCAGACTGCTCGGGCCCTCGTCCCTTCACTTTGACTTCTTCCTTCTTTGCTAATGAACGACTCCGTGAGACTTCTACTCTCGCCGAACGACTCCAGCTGTCGGGTCGCCGAGAGAGGGGAACATTTGTCGCTTTCGCGGTGCCTGGTTCGATCGATATCGATTCTCGGTTCGATGCAGATGGTCAGAGTCTTGGCAAATTGATTTTGCTGCATGTTCGAATGGCTCGGTAATTTAAATGTACGTACGTAGGTAAGAATCTTTCCTTCTTTTCTCTTATCCTCCGTTTTCACTCGAAAAAAACCCCAGGCGTTTGTCTTAATACACGTAATTGTCAAGTGTCTCGGAATATTTTCGTGCAAATCCAAAGCACGAGGCAAAGTAAGTAACGAAGAGCATAAAGCGACGCAGTCCGTAGGATCGACGTCTTTAAACGTTATACTCCAGATCTCTCGATCACAAATCTGTTCGTTACAAATCCGACGAAAGGGACCCTTTCCTCGGTTTCGGCGAGAGCAGAACCCAGCCACCTTAATTCCCATCCTCGAATCGGCAATGCAAATCGCGCCGGTTGCTCGACAAAGGGTTTCGAGCCATAAAAATCACCGGCGTTCAATGTCAGAAAAACAGAGCGGCCACAAAGGAGGCAGGAGGACGACAATCGTATTCACCCTCGGATCGCTGGGCACCGTGACAGCCTAATCGTAATCAATGTCCGCGACCGAGCGGCAGTTTCGCAGCGGCGGGACGAGTAGTCTCGTCTGGAGTGGCGGGCGACGAAAGAGGACGCCGTGACGGCGGCGTGTTTCGCGGGGCGGGAAACGAGGGGAATCGTTTGGACGTAACGCGAGGCTGCTGCGTGTTCTATCTCGTCCAGGGGGATGCAAGGCGCCCGGCAAACAGTTGTAAAGAATTCGCGCGACCAACCAGCCGGTGGCTAGGCTGGCTCTCGTCTGTACCCGGACGTCGCTATCTACGTCGAGCAGAGGCTCCGTTAACTACCATTTATCGCGAGCCACGCCGCTGCGTAATCAATTCCTCTGCTCGCGCACGGAATTTCAAAACTTTTCAGGCTTCCCTCTTCTTCCAACTTGCAACCGAGCACTCGTCTTCCTTCTCTTCCTCCTCCTCCTCGTCTCTCCGCCTAGGGGACACGACGAGGAGGGCGTAGGCGCGGCGGAGAAAGAGAGAAGGCCTGTTGCGAGGTTTCGCCGAGTGGCTTATATCAGATTAACCCCGCGGCACCCGTGCCGCTAATTTCCAATTAATTATCTCCGCGCTGACGCACCGTGAGAATGTGACGTGATTATCGCGATTTCCAAGTTTCTCGTTTCCTCCGCCGGTGTCTTCTTCCTTTTTCTCTCCTTCGTTCGACGACCTGCTAGTTGCGCGGAGAATCATTTCCTGTTTCCTCCACTTTTTTCCTCTCTTTCTTCCTTCCTTTTTCTCGTTTGTACTCTCGTCCCGTCGCTCGCTCCCTCGTTTCCCTGTTCGTCCTCCAACTCGTGCCTCCCTCGTCGACGATCCTGATACGAGAGGATTCTCCCCGCTCGGCACACCTTTAATCCGTAATTAAAGTTTGAAGCGTTAACGTACCCGCCAAGAATGCGGAGGATACTAATTCCACCGTGAAGTATAATTACGCGAATCCCGTTTGCTGCGTCGTTACTGATCGAGATCCAGTAATACAAACTTCGGGAACCTCCCGTTCAAACCCGTTTCAAACCCGTTCCGAAGAAGGTCGTTCGACGTTGTTAATTAATTCCCAGAAGAGAGAAAAGAAAAGAGGCAATCCACATGAGGAATCGGTATAATCGCGGTATCGTTATCCCAGCGTTATCGGTATAACGACCCCCGAGCTCGGTCGCGTTACAACTCCGGCCAACGCAATTTGCCCGCACAATAATCCGTAATAACCGCGGACGAATTTATCTCGATCAACGACGCTTGAAATAAGAAACAAGAGGCGGCGGCGGGTGCCCGAACGAAACAATTTTCTTTCTCTGTCCTTTGACGACTGGGGGGGGGGGAGAGGAGGAAACAGGCAACTGTGGGAAAAAAGAAGGAAGAAACGGGCGGAGGGTTGCGGCCGTAAGACGGTTTTTTTCCACCCTCCACTTAAAAACTACCGCCGCTTAATGGACGCGAAAAATATTGCGGTTGCTCGGGGGGCGGTTGGAAGTGGAGGAGGATAGGGGACGGTAACTGAGTAGCTATACACACAGTGTCGGTGATCGCGCACGGCCCGCCGATGAAAAGCAAGCCCCGTCCCTCCTCTACGTGACGGCTCATTACGCTCTTTCCATTATTCAATTAATCGCGGCCATTTATTATCATCAGACGGAAGGCGTGAATCGAAACGGGGACACGCATTGTCAAGCGTGATATTATGCTCGATAAAGGAGCCACTCTGCAGCGAAGACGGACGACGGTGTAGTGGTGGTGGTGGTGGTGGTGGTTTCTGTGCTCGAAAGGGGATGACAGGGACGGTATACCAATTGCGAGCTTCCGCTGTCCTAAAAAGCATTGAATCTCTCGGGCGTAGCTTCGCCTTCGTGTTCTTTTAATTTCGACTGTGCTAATTGACTCGCGCCTCGTGAATAAATTTCTTTCTCTCGCTGAGATTGATGTAACGGAGGTGTGTGTGCGTGTTTGAAAGGGCGATTCAGGGCTTTTCGTACCAACCGTCGACGATATTCTTTCGCGTTCGAAGATGCAAGAAAGTATACGATAACGAAACTATATCCAAAGATTGTATTTCTTGAGCATCTATACTTCAATTCTATCTCTTACGTAAGATTTCTTCCACGTCCAAATTCCATCAAACTTTGACAAACGAGTTCAAACGGAACCGAAAGGAGTACCAAAATATCCCCAGAGCGTTTCGTCGGTCTTATTAGGAACAGTGTATCCACGTTGGTGGAGGTACAAGGAAAACGGAGGATACTCAGAAGAACATAAACACTCGTTTACGACGTACAAAACGAAAGACGCACGCGATAGGTAGGAACGAAGTGGAGCATAACCCGTGACGCAAAGAACCCCAGAAGGGGTTGAACGATGACATGCGAGAGTGGAACAGCCAACGGCGATACAGCGCGAGAGCACGAACGGAGGATCAGATTGATTAATAGGGGGTACATCTGTTACCGGGGCGAGCGAGAGGGTGGATGGCAATAGTGCGGAGAAGGGTAGCTCGCAGTTAGCATTAATCACTGCAACACGCCGCGGCCTGACTGTCAGGTCCCGTATAATGCCCATTGGCGTGGAACCAGTCGGTCTTTCCACCTGGGACAGATCGAGGGGGTCCCGTTCGAGTACATTCGACCGTATAAACTTACCATATTACCGGCAATTCGGTTACGTGCTCGCGGAGATCCTACGGATTATCGTGCTGGCCAAGCGTAAATTAATTGGGATTGTGTAACTCTCGGGACGTCCCAAAGTCGCGTCGTTGGATTATCGGGACACCAGGGCACACCGTACACTGAGTCTTTGGTAGAAAATTATTGAGAATTTATGACGTAACCTTTGTCGAACAAGTATTGAAATCTTTTGGTCGTTCCTCAACAACACTGAGTTTAATTAACAAATATTAATAAACTTGTTTGATGCACCGTGAATCGTAAAAAAAGAATTACTGCAATGGTCAATCTCGAATTGATTCACCTTTTCACGAGAATCCAAGGATACAAGATCCGATGCAATAAAAAGCTTAGTCATCGTTAAAAAGAATTTTAAAATTTTGAACGTTCATTATTCGAGCGATCTCTTAATAAAAACAGATCCAAAACGACGTGGATATATTTCGAAAAGAGTGACTCGACATCGGAACTGCGAGAACCCGCTTGCAAAGCGTTATTTCGCGACTGCATCCCCCGAATAAAACTTACAGCGAACATTCTCAGAATTGATGGGATCGTATTACCAAAATGGTTGCACTCGAAGCGTCGCTAAATCGACGTTCGACGTTCGAGAAATATGGACACCAGTTGGAAGCGTGGAAAGCTTTTCCACCTCGCGCTTCGCCGACGTGGCTAGTGAACGCGTGCACCGACTTCGCGAAAATCCATCATCTACCCCCGAGCAGAGTAGATTTGACAGATGCGGGGTTCGCTCAGTAAGCATGGCTTCGAAGTATCCAAGATTCCTGGCATATTGCCCCCTCGTGAGTATAATTAATGAAGGGGGTACCGCAGCGCGCGCTGGGCTGTTGCCCGAGGGTGTCCACACCGACTCGTGGACCCCTGTCGGCTTAGAATTCTATTTATTACATTTAATTCAACAAATCGGACGCAAGTGTACGCCGCGTCGACTATGAACCACTTGCATTGTGCGTCGTGCAACGCGTGTAAAATCGATTCGCAACCAAAGAAACTTTGTACTTCCACGATCTTAATACTTTTGCTGTCTACCTCTCCGACGAATACTGTATTTATTTAATATTTAATTGGCACTATATACAGGCAATAATCTTACAATAATTCAGCAGCAATAATGCAAGTCAGTCTCTCAGACAGTTAAATTAGTACAATTTTCTCGTCAAGTTGTGTTATTTCCAACCACGTTAAATTTAAAGAGGAAACGTCACTTTTGTCTGCTCGTATCGATCCACCAACGCGACATATCCTTCATCGTGTAATCCATAATTTTCTAGAAATCAAAATATTGACTGACGGAAAAATTGTTCTTCAAATTGTCGTCACCGTCGCAAATAATTCATTGCATCGAATATCTTTTTATATTAATGGCAAATGTTCTTTAAACGAACGGAGCTTGCGAGAACGTTGCCCGAACCTTCGCCTAATTTATTTCGAACATCGGGTACGCTAGGTGCAATACTCGTTGATCTTTGTACGCAAGACGAATGGACGCGATGTAACCGCATTCGCAGATCACGATCGAGGAGAAAGGATCTTTGAAACGAGAGGAACGTGGAACCGTGCAAGACGCACCTATCGACGGAGTTTGGATGCAATTGACCCGGGCACGAATTACGCGGTATCCTCTTCACGCGAGGAACAACCGCGTGTTTTCAGTTTCACCTGCGAAAATACGGCACCGTCTGAAACGTCATCCGGAGTTACGATCAAGCAGAAACGTTTTAACGCTAACATCGCCAATTAAACTTTTTAACCGCCCCGAGGCACGGTCGTTTCAACTTCAGCGGTAGATTAAAATCCCTTTTCACGGCAACTATCAAAACACTCTGCAACAGATTTTTGTTGCAGAGGTTACTCGCTCGTGTAACAAACTTGGCGTCAAAGTCGTTTCGAGGATTTCGTTTTATCATTTTGAAAGTTCCAAATTATCGGTGCTCGATGATTTCTCGTCACTGTTTGACATTTTCGATAGTTGTCAGAGTGCAATTTCTCTTTACGATTCGATGTCAGTTCATTATGAGCCTACTTTCTATTTCTATCGATATAGAATATAGAATATAGAATATAGAATTTGCTTGTTCGATCAAATCTGCTTGTTACATGTGCAAATTGCACGACGGAAATATTCCTGAAAAATAAAATACGACCATTGGCAGAGTTCCAGAACAAAATCCCCGTTATCCTAAAACTACGGATTCCATCGCGAGAAGGAAATAGAAAGTGAAGAAAAAAAGAATCGCGCAAAAATGCAGGAACAAGTCTCGGAATAGCTGGGAGAGCAGGGAGCGTAGGCAAGCAGGCTTCTCGTACACAACGAAATCCCGTTAGGGACGGTCCGACGTCGGTAACAAATATTCCCAACTGGAAACCTGATTCCAATTTCGACGCGACTTCCTATCAACCTAGCCTCCGTAGATCATGCAACAATGGCCAGCCACGGACGCTCGATTATACCGCGCCACAGAAATCGCGAGCATTCAGCCGCTTTAACGCGGAATTAATTAAGAGATACGTTATCCCGAGCATCATTCATCGGGCGTTCACGGCCGTGAGCTAGTGGCAGCCAGTTCGATGAAGCGAGCCGACTGCTTCCGAGAAGGAACCGGTACCGCCTCGAAACAACGCTCACCGACGCACGGTTGCGTGGCTGCTTTGTCGTGTGAAAGACGCGCAAGATCGCTTCTAGTTCGCGGCACAATGCGAATCCCCTGGCCGTCTGGTATTCTAGCAACTAGGAAAGCCGTTAATACGACGAGCCTCCTCCTCGGCCTCCGGCTCTAACCACCGCGGCGTTTACATTGGTCCCGGGGAAATTACCCCAATTAGCCGCGCCGAGTCCGACCTACGAGCAATGACTTCTGCGTTGGGGCGTGTCTACGCGTGTGTGCACAAGAACGGAACACGTACTTACGTGGAACGCAATTGCCATTATCGTCCGGGTTCGAACATGCTGGCTTGCCGCTTGGCTCTTTTGTCGTCGAGTTTCCGTGCCTCTTTGATAGGCGATAGAGGTAGCGTGTAGGGGGACTGTTGCCTGCGCTAACTGCGATTTGTCGATATGTAATCGGTCGTTCGTGCGTGCGCGTCGTCGAGTAGAATAAAATTCCGGAAGATTCGTTCGGAATTGAAGATGACGCGGGAAAAATGTGACGAGTCTCTCACAATTTTGAAGAATGACTTCTGTGAATGGAATAAGGGACGAAGTAACATTAAAAATATATATTGAACAAACACAATTAGATACAAAACACTAAAGCTTTAGATTCCTCACACTCTCAATCACACACTCTCCGAATTCGCTATTCTCTTTTCTCACATCATGATTCCTTCTCGACGAATGAATCTTCCCCGACACCGTCCAGAAAACAAAACACAACACACCAGACACGACACACATGTACACGTCACGCATCTATACCACAACTACTCTCCCATATACACGCCTAAAGCCAACACACTCACAGCTTCAACGTGAGTGTCTTAGACAGAATATAAAAGTTTAAGCTGTTGTTGAACTTTGATTCAGTAGGAACAAGAATATTGTAATAATTCTTCCTCTCCTTTTTCCAATTATCAACTTCGTAAGAAATCAGAGTCGCGCATGAGTCGCGTAACCATCAGCGATTCGGCGGCGGAACAAACGTAGAAACTTCTCTCAAAAAGTTTCTCGATTAAAATTTCGCTCGTTTCTGTGCTGGTAGAGTTTCCGTAGAGTTGCGTAGCGCGAAACGGAGAACGGAATACGACGGTAAACAACATTCGCGGCCACTGCCCGATATCGGCGTAAATATTTTAACGAATTTAACATAACTTTGCGTTAGCCCTCCCTAACTGGACAGCCCCCGTGAGATGTAACTCGCGCATTCTTTCGCGGCCGAGAAAATTGCGGCGGGGAAAAAAAATCGTTATTCCCCGCTCGTGAAACGGGGATTCGTTGACGCTGTAATGGAATAAGAAAATACGCTCGCCACCAGGAATAATTAATTAACGCGATTAAAATTTCGCCCCGATGCCCGGTGGTTGTCGCCCTCCACCTCCTCCCGCTCCCGCGTAGCAATAACGCAACTTTTTATTTCGCCCTTCCCACTTACCGAACTCCCTCCAACGGCTCGATTTCCCTTTTAGAAGCATCGTCGTTAGCGATCAAGTGAAAATAAGACGTACCCCGCCCCCGGGTAACGAACTTCGTTACAGTAATTACGTTTATACTCGTTGAGAAATTCGTGCGCGAGGCTACCGGGAAAAGTGTCGAGCGAACTCGAAAACGTACGAGATGGGATGGAACTCCTTGAGAATTGCGCGACGCGTGAGTTTTACGTGATTCGGGAGAAATTGTGTCGAGTATCTAAGACCTAATCTAAGACCCAACTATGTGGTCTGTTCTCCAAAATACGCGGAGAATTCGAGAACCGATCAATGTGAGATATTTTTCATTAAAAACTATTTATGTCATGCAAATATCCTTTTGTTGTGGAAATCTTCAATTGATGAAAGATGTAGCGGCCAATGATTCCTCGACTACGAGTTCCAAACACTGACTGGTACAAGCCGCAAGTGGCTGTGGTTCTACCGATCTTCGATGTTGAGCAAGCAGAGTGTGCGGAACCCCGCTAGGATGGGTGACCGAGCCCAGCTTTAACGCGGATAGTTACAAAAACAAGCGTCTGGGTTAAGGAGTCGCTGCCATCAGCCCCACTGATAAGTCTAGGCAGTGACTCCGAGACTTTCTCTTTCTCATCTACCTCAAATCTATCCATCCTTCCATCATGCATCCATCACCTCTTAACTCTTCAAAAGAGTTTAATTATAATCATTATAACTTTCAATGAAAAATGATTTAGTTCTAAGTAAACACAAGATTTTATGAAAACTAAAATCAAAAGATTGCTAAGCACTACTCTTCAGCTTTATTAATGTGTAAAAATCGTAGCGACTGTGTTACGTAATTGTCGAGTGTCGAGTAATCGAAATTAAACTACTCATAAATCGTACACTGGTGCACGTAGCTCATTAATGTTATGCGCGATTGGAAAGTTAGATCGTTTCGCATTTTTTCCACCTTTTAAATACGACCACGTCTGACAGTAACGAAGATATATTACGTGCTCTATCTTCGACTTGCGTTTCTTCGATTTTCCACTCGCACATTTCTTTGCAAACTCTTGCTCGTTGTTTATGCAACGTTAGATAATATCATTCAATAAACCGTAGAAGCGAGTTTGAAGTGAAGTGAAGTGAAACCTTTGCATAAATTTCAACGTGGTAATATATATATATATATATGTAAAGGAGTGGAGATCCAAAGTGACTTTATGATCTTAATTGAAAAATCAAAAATCGCTGTAACAAGATATAAAAGTAAACCGACAATGATCACATTGGGACATCACACCAGGACATTTGATTCGATAGCTGTCACCATCTTCAGCCATCACCGTGATGTTCTAAATGTTCCGCGTGAAAATATTTGCAAAGAAATACAGTTTCAAAGTGACAATAAAAATGAAAGAAATAAAAAAAGTCGTCGAAAGACACGTAGAAGTAAACCGGTTGGCCAGACTGAGATTAGAAAAGAAACCACTTGGTTCGGTACCTATCCCGGGAACGATCTCTCTCCAGTTCGTCTGGCGGTTCGATCGGCGACCGAAGACGAGGAGTGCAACCGTGTGTATCCGTTTCTGCGAATCGCGCCAGTCGTCCAGAAGAAGCTCCGCGGCTTTCTCTTCTCTTTTTCTTCAAAACAACCAGCAAAACGGCGAGGGCGGAGCAGAGAGCGAAGAGGAGAAGCGAGGAGCGTGGTTCGAGCGCAAGTTTAGTCTACGACGGTGCAACGATCACCATGTGTCCCCCATCGGAAAACATTCAGAAGAGGCGCACTGACAAGTTGTCAGCGCGGCGACCACGTTCGAGGGCCAACGAGACGTCAAGGCGGTACATTGTAAACACAGGAAGCGATGACGACGTGGAAGCAGCCCTCCAGGAAGCAGTGACCTCTCATGATCGCTCTTTTTCTCGTTCTCTTGCGCCGTCTGTACGCTTCGCCGGTCTTCATGAACATTCCACGCGAATGCATACCGTGAAATCCGTGATAATTCACATCTGTACGATCCGTGGCGTCTGTGCGCGTGTCTCGCGTACAGTGAGTCACAGGAGAGTATTCGTACTCTCGCACTGCTAAATTTAAACGATTGATTTTTTAAACTCTTCAGCTTGGAACGTGTTTTAACTTTTAATCGATATCATCGACTTAATCTAGGATTGAATTATTTAATTTTGGAATTTTTAGTTTGATCGCGGATGTTTATGCAGTTTGATATTTTCACGAAGATAATTAAAGGTGTTACAGTTCAAATTTTCACGTACATCACGCACATGTTTGTATCTTCAAATTTTGTACCATCTTGCTCCAGTTAGATCTTAGTAATCCAAATTCCTATAATCATCCATAACCCAACTATTCGATAGTTGATAATTAAGTTGATAATTTGGCTGTTCGCAAAAGACAGCAATTCACATTTGGACAATTAGATCGTAAGTAGATCACCGAACGAACATTTACGTGACTCGTTGCACGTGTGAAACGTTTCACGGTTGGTCGTCACGATTTATTCAACGTCAAAAGGCGGGCGAGAAAAAGAGAAGACGCGGATCGCTGGACGAGTGGAGGCTGGTAGTCGACGACATTGACTCCGGAACAGCGGAGTCCGTCGCCTAATTGTAGCTGACGTGGGTGCTGAAAGATGACATAGGACCGTGAGACTCGTCCGGTTGACACTCGATATCGTGTTTTGGATTCTAATGGCGTTTACCGGCCTGTCAGGTTGAACGTCAGGGAGCAACAGTTGGCGTAAGTAACGCGGGTGTTAACACGTTGTTGTTCAAAACACTGTGGCCCGCTCGACGGTTTGTTTGTTCGTTCGTTATTAGATGTATATTACAGAAGGGTTACGCGCGACGTATGCGTGCACGCGTTGTTCTGCATTGCGGATCACTATTGCAACGATTCTATTTCGATTACTTGTTTGCCAAATAGCTCGTTGCCTGGCGAAAAAATTCCAGCCGCGATCATTTGGCTTGCGCACAGTCTCTATAATCGCTCGTTTAACGCTTGTCGCACACTTTCCACGTTCGTCGAACGTTTCACGTTCCACTAGGTGTTCTGGTGGTACCACGGTTCTCTCGCACAAAGTCCACTAAACTAATAACTTCATTAATTTCCGGAGTGACTTTCACTCCCAAGGCAGGCGCGTTCCGTCAAGAATTTGTAAAATGTGAGTTTCAATCACCGAATCCTTGATGAGAATTAAATAAGACGTGAACGTTTGCGATTGTCAAAGCTATTTTTCATTACCTTGATTCGCTTCTTTAAGTGAAATTGTGCGGATTTTTAAAGCGTGTCTTGCGCAAATGTGAAATAACGCTATAGTACAGTACCAAAGTCATCAACTTAAACATCTCTAATTTCTTAACTACCAAAAATATATACGCTGTCAATTCGTAAAGAGTAAGACTGCGGTAATATTAATACTTACAATTATGTAAAAAATATACATAAGTTGCAGTTCAACTGCTCGCGTAGAATTCAATTGACCTCCGTCTTTATTTCCCAGTGTCATTTATAATCTTCAAACAGTATCCCTATTCCTACTAGAGATCTCGCAGTTTCTAAAAGATCCAAGAATTCCATTTTGTCTGCTTTATGTTTTCCCTTCAACGTGAATTTTACGTACTACCAACTTTCTTTACAATTAGACAAATAAATATAAAAGAACATATATATTTAAATTTATTATTATAACCACTTACCGGCGATCGTGATGGAGAATTCAAGTTAGAGATCGTTTTAATAACTTTATAATTTTACGTCAAGTAAAATAATTAAAATACTCACAACTAGACAATTTGCTCATCGCTCCACTATCTATCTTTTTCAGATTTACATTCGTGCTCCTCAACAGCTGAACCGGGTACTGCGAAAATCCTACTATTAATTGTAAGTCAGAATGCGAAAACTGCAAGATTTAAATTTATTGCATGTACAATTTTTATACTATATTAGAGGAAAATAAGGTAAAGTCGCGTGCGCGGGTCAAACCAATATCATTATTTTCTTAAAATAAAAAGCAAATAAAAGGCAATAAAAGGCATGATATTCGGGACTGTTATTTTAAAAGTTTTGGAAACGTCAATATCATGGTGTTCCGTGCAGTTAAAAATTTCGGTTTGAAACGTTCGTTTTTTAGTGTTTTCACATTCAGGAATCCATTAAATAATATTTGTATTCTCCTGGTCCTCTTCAGTATTTTAACCCATTTTAAATCCGAAGAACAGTGGATTCAATACACTATGTGTTACGAATGGGCACATGTGATATGTACAAGTGTTGAAGAGGGGCGACGAATATTTTATTTGCGACTTTGTTTTGTTAATTAAGATATATGCGCATGTATATTTATACGTTATATATTATATCAATTACTAAACTAGTAATTAACATAATTTTTTATAAGGCAGACCAAAATTACTAAAATTATTAAAAATAACTGTCCGTACTACTTTTTGACTAATAAAAATAAAAATTTTACATTAGGCATCCCATTTTCCTCTATATTAATTTTTTATTATATTATATTACATTTATTATATATCTAATTTGCAAAATTTACGTATATTACACGTATTGCATGCATGTTATATGTGTTTATATGTATAAATTTATTCGTTTTCTCGTTACTTTTCTTACTGTTGTACAAAAGTGCTCGTTAATAACAACATTTCGTAATGAATACAATATAATATAGGTGTTATATTGTTAAATATAAAATTATAACGGTCGAGTAGTTGCAAATAATGCAACTCTAAAAACACCAACGTAGCCCGGATAACTACACCCTCGGGATGAAACAATAGACGAATATCGGTGTCTCGCGCGTCTCCAGTGCCAACGCCTTCGACTCGATAAAATACGAGAGAAAGCATGGCGGAAGAACGTGCTCGCGCGCGTGGATTTTCATTGGGAGCGTGCTCGCGCGTTCAGATGGCAATCTGAGATACACCACGAGTCGCATAACCCGTTACGCTCGACGCGATGAACCCTCACCGAGCCTCCGTTACAATCTACCCATCGTCCATTAAATCTCTATTACACCCGCTGAAAATCTCCTGCAACTGCAATACCGAGCGAGCGCCAGCATTTCGGTGTCAAGGGTCGCGCGATATTGCAACCTGACCTACGATCGCGCGCTTCCCACGCAGCTGTACCTGAAAAACCGATGCACACATTCGCCGCGTGTCTTGTCATCGCGGTTTCGTTATCGGTCGGTTTCTCACGACCGATCTGTTCCGTTCCAGCCTTTCTTTCCACTTCGTGCTTCTCGATACGCCGCGTGCCGCGAGAACACACTCGGGGGACCGAGGCTGCCAGCTCTCGATAAGAAATCACCGGCTGCAATTGAACGGGTATAACCGCTCGCGTCGGTGGAGATGAGGTTCCGGATAAAAACTCGCGGCGAGTTGGGATCGTTGTACGTGTCTGTTCGAACGTAAAGCGAGGGGAATGAAGTTGTCGATGAGTCGAATAGATTGATTGAATTGAGGGGTTTCCCGATTCTAATCGTTGGCCAGCCGTAGACCAATGATTTGTACTTTGTGCGAAATCGCTTGTTTCGCGTCCAACTTCATTTGCTGCATCGAAGACGCGTTCGGTGCTTTTTTATTCGCTAATTTCGTCACCTGTAAATAGACGTGGTCAATAGAAGTTCGCCAAAAATCGTTCGTGACAGATTTACCGAGCCATAGAGAGCTTGGATCGTTACATCGACGCTGTGTCAACTTACAGAACAATCGTAGGAAATGAATCTCATTTTAATTACGTGCGGACGATAATCCGTGGAAACGTTCAAATGTTCGACAAGCGATACCGTATTTCCACTCGGTATTTTTGCAATCGTGAAAATCGCAGAATATCGCGAGGATTGAAATACATGTATTCGTCGAGACATGTACACGTATCGTGACAGAGATACGCGACATTACTTTACTGGAAATAATAGTCATCTTCGTGTCACAAAACCGTCTCTGATCGAGGGTACTTTCCTGGCCGAAATTGCGACCTGGACAGAGGAGCGTCCTCCCGTCGAGAAATCAGATTGCTCGCAGGGCTGCGAAAGGTTGCGAATTTTCCACGGTACATCGAGTCCCCGTCGCAGCGTGTATCGCGCGCACGATCGGCGTGTGTGCTCGTCGATACACACGGTATTTTCGCGCGAAAGGAAAACGTGGGCGGATAAGCCTGGAAATGGCGCAACCGGGTGTGATAGAGGCAATCGGAGAACCCATTATATCGCTGTCACCGGCTGAAGAGGGTAAACTCGCGGAACGGCAATATTACTTATAAGGCTTTTGCTTCTGATTCTTAATACGTTATTGCGAGAATCGTTTCGCGTAACTCGTTTCTCGCTATTCGGCATCGAACGCTGCTCATCGACGATCGATTCAAGAAGAGAGGGAGGGAGGGAGGGAGGGAGGGAGGGAGGGAGGAGGAGGCTTCCCGTGCAAAATCGGCTGGCTGCTCGCCGCCGAGCGAAACATCCTACCTGCTAAACCTGGCGAATAAAATATTCGAAAACTATTAGCGGCGATCAATGATCGACTGGTTGCCTTTCAGCCTGCAGAAAAAAATGTTTCCATTTGGATGGAACGAGAGTCACGGTCGGCCGGGCTGGTTCGTCGGTCTCTACGACGCACTGGCCCCCGACCGATTTTAAACATTCAACGGGGCTCGTAATCAATGAAACATGCCTGTAAATTTGTTACAGTCGTGCACCGCCGCCAATCGATAAGCTTTATTCCGCGGCTTCAAATTTTGAACGACGTTGAATTATGGAGGCGACTTTCGCACATACGCGCTGACGCTCGGAAGCGCTCGGAACACCGTGTCCCTTTTAGGTGAAATCAATTTTTTTCGTACAATTGCCCGCGAGAAATGCGACTGTCACCCCCAAATGCAATTAATTTAACAGTTTCGATATTCGAGAATATCGACATTGTAAATGGAATTTACTTTATTTATTTATATTTATTAAAAGAAGCGATTCTTTTCTTACGAAATCAAAGCAAGAGTGTACTATACAAGTATAAATTTTTATCTATTTAGCTTGATACATTCTTGACCTCTTAACTGTGAAATGACAATTTTTTGTAAAGAAAGAGAAAAACAAATTACAATTCGTTACATATTGTAAATTTTAGACATTTTAGAATATTTGGAGACCAGATTTGACTAGTTCTGTTTACTATATCATTGCTAATTATTCTCTTGCTGTTAATATCAATTGTTATTAATTAAGTTGAACAATGAAATTATTAATTTAAAGAAAAAAATCAGTGCCATTCCTTTATAATTCAGTTCAATTTCACGATAGCTGCACATACTCATCGCGTCGTTCTAGCAACGCAATGTACCGTAGATACACACTTTTGAAAATGACACCACAGCTAAGAAGTTAAAGTTCAACCTCCGTTCTGCAACTGGTATAATTTTACCTTCGCTGGCATTCTTCGACGTTACTTCGTCCCTCGTTATCCAGAAATCAACTTTCCCAACTTACGTACATCGTACATTAAATTGCAACGAGCGGGTTGGCTCCGATAGAAGGAAAGTTTCGATCCGATGTCTCGTCACTCTCGTCGTGCGACAGTTTATTTCGAACGCGTGTCTGAGTCGATCGAAGCTGATCCATAGTGATCAAACAACCGAAGACGAGACCTGTGTTTGAGCATTAATAGATAACCGAGGCCGAGCCCTGCCTCTTCATATAATCCGAGTGCCGCGGTCTAAAGGTCACACAGGCTCGCGAGGTCAGGCCATCGCCAGGTGCAGCTGCAGGTAGGCACGATCAGGGGGTGGGCTGTAAGGGCGCAAACGCGAGCGCCCTGTAGTCGAAACGGGAACTATCACAACTTAATATCGATCCGGTAATTCTCGCGGCGGCCTGTGCCTCTCTCCTCCGGAGTTCCCTCGGTTTTCGAGCTCGCTCGTTCCGTTGGCCGGTCTCTTTTCAGCCGAGGCATCTATACGTTTTCACCACTGGCTCCCTAGCTCTCTCTCTCTCTCTCTCTCTCTCTCTCTCTCTCTCTCCTTTGCCGTCGACCACCGACGTCCGTTTCACTCCAGACACCCATCTTTCCGGCAACGGCCAGTTCCTCACTTTCAAACTCCCGACAACCGCGGCGGAGTCGGTCGCAATCAATATGGAATCCTACTTATCTCCATGCCGAGGCTTTTCAACTCTATCCGTTCCATTCGCTAGCCTGCCACGAACACGTCCTCCGAGTCGCGTCAGGAACCACCCGCGATGTCCTCCGTTTCCGCTTGGACTCGGTGATACTTCGCGGATCGAGAAGCATGGATCAGAGTTTCCACCGTTTACTTTGTTGGAATTGACGTACGAATTAATTAAATGAAATTAAATTGAATGGTACGAGTGGGTGACTCGGAATATGAGATACGAGCGTTGAAGGGAGCTTACTTTTGTATCCTTGTATACATACGTATTAACCTGCGAGACGTCATTGCCGACTTTGAAAGAAAAGATACATCTCCGACGTATCCTTGTGATTAGTCGGGGTTACAAGTTCGCAAACGGGGTAGAAAATTCTTCGTTTCGAAGTTCGGGGTTCGGTTGCTCCGAAACCACCGTCCCGTCGCGCCGGTTCGCCATTTAAACTTGCGAAGTACGAGCTTCCAGCGTGGAAAGGAAGCAGTTACCTCCTTTCGACACGAAGCTCGAAGCGCGCCGCTCGAAAACTGGGTTGTCGCTCGTGGAACCGGTCTAGCGAGAGTACAACGAAACTCGGGCAGATTTCGGCTACGGCGTCACGTGAGAATCCGGAAGATCGAGTGAAGATCTTGGGAAAACACAGACCTGAAAATGGGTCAGTCGTAACCCGTTTCGTGTCAGGGATAATCGGAATGTACATCGTTTGGCAAGAAACACCGATCGTCGTGCTCGAAACAACGAACTTTCACCAAATTGTCGCTTCGTCGAATGCAATGACAATTGAATTGAACACTCTGATGTCACTGTTGATCCGACGCCGAATTAATCGGTGAATTTTAACAAAAATCAACTACAACCACTCTCGAAGTAATTACCTTTCAATTTTTGAATCACATTCCCCAATTGAATGCAGAACCATCTGCAGAAGTGCTTCACCTCTTGTGAGAATATTTCCTAAAATCTTTAAAACGATGGTTTTTCTATTTAATGATTACGATAGATATATATCGTATTTTGAAAAAGGACAATATAGAAGGATAAGAAAGAGGGAGAAACTGCAATTTAACGATTTGCTAAATCAAAGTTACGAGATCGCCGACAGAAGTGTTCTGTTCCCCAATTATAAAAATCGATCTAGTTTCTTCGCACGTCGTTGCGTTTTCGAGCGTGAATCGTGGGCGGTTGGAACACGACCAACGAAAATCGGCGTCGACGTCCGGTGGTTTTCCGATCCAGAAATCTAGAGCGGCCTGGAGACTCGAAATACGTGATTACAGCGGACAAACCGGGCACGGAATTTTATCGATCATGCTCGAGATAGGTGCACGCACGGCCTCTCCTGGCAGCCACTCGCCTTTAGGCGCTCTGTGTAAACGCGAGCTTCCGGTTGACGACCGATAAAGCGCGGCTGATTCGGATTGCGTAGCGCGCCGCCGCACGCGCGTACACGCACCGCCTGGAATGTTGATCAAACGCCGATAAATACCTGGCTACGGTATACGCGGACACGAGCTGGCGGTGGCCAGTGGTCGGTGCGCCTGGCCATTGGCGGCCTGAAATTTCCACCAGCCTGGCGAACTGTCCCGATCGATCGACGTCTCGTTCAATTTCGAGACGTTCAATCGTAGAAATGTAGCCACAGTGGGATATTTATTAGCTCGCGATAAGTCTCTTGGAAGGACTTGGCGAAGGATTTCTCGTTTGCAAAAAGAAACAGGTTCCAGTTCCGCGTGCTAAAAATGAGCGATTTTTGAGGGTGGAATTTCAAATTATTCGGCATCAACTAGGAGAGTTACGTCAGAGTAACTAATTCAATCGAAAGAGAAATCGTACTAAATTTGCGATACCTTCAAGGGGAAAGACACTCTTATTCGTCTAATGAAGATTCTCTTTAATCGAGGAAAGTGTTGAACAGTGTTCAAAGAGGCAGGCAAATTTTCCATCGTAATTGAATTTGATCTTAGGTACAATTCTTCACGGTATATATAATTATGCAAAGAATACAATACAATAATTGTACGATCGCGATAATAATCAGAAAGATGTATCGATACAATATTCACATTGAAATCATAATATGCTCTTATATAATAAACCAGAATACACGAATACAATAAAACTGTACGACTTGTACTCTAGTATTTACGATTCATCTCACTGAAAGACCCAGAAGCAACTGTTTGACCAGGAAATGAAGACGACCTTTTTGCCATAAAATTTTATCGATACGCAAACATTTGAATCGATAGAAAACAAATTACAGTACCAGATAACGCCGCTCCTACTCGAGGTCTAGCCCACGCCCCTTCGCGAATCACGTGACCCAACTCAACCAATCGCTAATTTTCGTTGCATCAGCGTTGCACCAGAATTTTACAATATCAACATAATTTCCGCTCGGACAAGTTAGTCGACGAGAAGGTACAGTGTTATACAAATCGGTGTTATAATGCGAACGCTGTTCTTCAAAGAGGAAGTTTGACAATACGGAAACGTAATCGAAGCTTAGCATCGCGTCTACGAACGCGTCCTGTCAATTACAACGAAATTCTCCTCAGCACGCGACCCTTGTTGTCGGAGGATTCGCGAAGGCAATGGATCACCGAAGATCAAGATATCTCGGTAGATTAGCGGCGGGAAACGCGAAATAAATCAATTAGCTTGACGCGCCGTGCCTGCGCCGTCTTTGCTCGGTCCTGTTAAACCTCCGAACGGATCGACCTTTTCCTTTTTTCTCTCGCTCCCTTCCCCCTCTTGGTCATCCCGCGTAATAAAACGCCTTGGTAATAAAAGCCGAAGACGAGATTTTCTTGTCAGCGAACGACATAAATAAATCTGCGAACGGCAAATATATACGCTCCGGCACACGGAACGTCGTCCTTTTTGTTTAGTCCGGCGAGCGTGAGCGGACGCCCGGAGATCGGCCGGACGTGTCGAGAGATAAAATGACGCGCGTCTGCATCGTCATTCGCGATAATGGCGGTGCTAGGCCGCGTTCGAGGAGGCGTGATGTGCCGGCCGCTCGTTGTCGCTGTCATTCCGACGCGTTATTGTTTTGCCAACGCGGAGACGTGTCGGGACTTTGGAAAAAAAGAAGGCAAAAGAGAGGAAGCACCGTCAGAGAAAAAACAGTACCGATCCTCTAATTCTCGGGCCTGGCGAGGATGGAATTCGTCGAGCAGGCACGCGATCGTTTAATAATTCAGCGACTGCCTTTACCACACCTCCCTAGATTGCGAGCTAGTCGTCAATTCTCTCTCTCTCTCTCTCTCTCTCTCTCTTTCTTTCGTCCCCTCGCCGATCTTTTCGCTACGAAAATTTCGAACACATTTTTTCTTTTTTACCACGGACAACGTTTTATTACCGCTGTCGAGGTTTGAGCGACACGTGACAACGAAACGTATTTCTCACGGTTTCTTGATCTAATTCCGCTGTTTGACATTTAATTGACAGAACGAACGAAAGATCTGAATCTGTCGAAATTAAATTAATAAATCGGAGGTTCGGAAAATGTTTAATCCAAAAATTCGATGTAGAACATACGTGCTTTTGAAATTTCGTGTCAAGTTTCCAAAAGAGATAAATGGAGATTGAAGATCTAATTCAAACTGCTAGTGTTCGTTCTATAAAAAAACGTCTCCAACATGAAATGGAAGCAATAAATGCTTGCAACAAATAAACGTTTACCATCGACGGGGCGTATGTGTTCAAACTTACAAACGGTGGTAGATATTCGTGTTTTTATTCGGGAATAAAAAGTAATTGCAAAACGCATATCCAGCTGTGTCCTCGAAACTGTGACCCGTTCCATGTTATTGGTAGTTTCGAAGATTTACCGGATGCCACTAAAACTGTGCTTTAAAGAAAATTTAAATTAACATTTACGTGAAACGGAACAAAAATCATTTTCATTCAATAAATTTTCATTTCAATTCAGTTTGTTTGACGCAGAGGGTACAAAGAATTTACATATATATATTATCAATGTTTGCTATTTAAAATTTGAATTTATATATATTCATATATATTTATTAAAAACGAAAGCTCTTAAAATTCCCGAGCAGCAGGAACGTGTATGTGCAAAACTGATAATGGATGCAGTTAGTCGATCATATTTGTCGGAAAAGTTGCCAAGTTTTGTAGCATAACTTGCACTGATAAATGTACTACAAATACTTGTTGACACTTGCGATAAAACTACAATCGTAGCTACTTGTGTACGATAGAACGATACGTGGGTCACGTACGAATAATGAACTGCGACCCATTTATTTAAAAATGCTCTTTGCACTTTCCAATCTCGTGAAATTTTTATTTTTTTTCACCTTGTTTTCCAATATACCCACTCGTCGGCTACCATCAACGGAGCGTAGCATGAAATGTAAATAAGCTCGAGGCTCTAAGCGGTCCGTTTCTCACTTCCGTGTAACCTGTCGGCAAATAGCTCAATAGCGGCGCTATTTAACGATAAATAATTCTAATACACACGCGCGAGTGGATCGATGTCGGCAAATCTAGTACCTGGCTTTCTTCTCCTCTTCTCTCTTACCATATGTTGGAAATTTTTCGGGATGTTTGCTCTGTCCGACCCTCGTTTCAAAAGACAAGCTGAGAACGGACTGTTTTGTAACTGAAAGCCACGAAAGGATCTAGTGTAAACGAAGATCGGATTCTGTACATGTAGATGTTGCTCGAGTTTCGGAGTAGGTTCTTAATTGGCAATTTTCACGGGCCGATGGAATAATAAACTGTCTTTGAAGAAGTTCACTTTGTCAAAATAATAAAAGAGACTTTAAGAATTTCTTTTTCTTTGAAAGAATTACTCATTCCATCGTGATACGTCGAAAAATATTCAGCTGGTACCGCGCGGAAGCAAAGCGAACAGGTTTTTCGCTTCGCCGAAGTTCTTCGTGTCAGTAGAATTTAATAGAGTCCCATATTGGTTTTTGATCTACGTGAAAATTGAGTAGAATATCGCTTCTCTCCACACTTTGGTTACGTACAGTAACCAAAAATCTTGCGCAGTTGTAAAGAAAGATTGAAGTGTTAAGAAAGGTTCAAGCTCTTATCTTGTTATTTTCGATGGACACTTGTATGCTCATTCTTCAATGATTCTTTTTTGTATCAAATTCTATATACTTGGTCAAGTGAAGGTATACGTACTACCAAATGATACCAAATAGATACAGTTAGTCCAAATTGTAACAAGTATTGCGATAAATACAATGGTTTAGGTTACTGTATATCATTGTATTTTATAATCACTGTATACTTGTTGCGTGTAACTTCACTCTACAAAACTATGTCGTGTTTCCTACCATCCACCTTCTTAAACTTTCTTCCAAACCATCGTTGCACGATACCATCACAGAATATGTATATATATATATATACACCTGCAACGTCGTGTCAAAAAGTTCACTCTTCGTGGCTATTATCATCCAATCATCGACCACTCGTCGACACGTTCCATCGATTCTCCAACAAAAACCGTGTCCGACCGCTCCCTCCCCCTTGGAGAGTGCCTCGAGATCGTAATTAACACCGAAGCGGGCCGCGTTTAATAGGCTTGCCGAAATTCCCCGACATCCAGCCGACGGAGAAGGCGTGTAACGCGTTATGTAATAACAATGGGCGGCGTGACCGCCGCGAGTCGTGAGGATCGCAGACAGCGCTTATTATAACAGCAGAGCCGGGAGGACTCTGTCGTACCTTCGGGGGGGTACGGTGGTTTTCGTGTTATTTGCAGATCGTGCACGCCCGTAGCCGTGCAACGTGGATCAATTGCGATGCAGCTCTTGTAGAGCGCGAGGTAGAGCGAGCAATAGGGACCAACGTTCGAGGGACCGTGGGCTGCTGGAATGAAGGAGACCGGGAGGGAAAGGGTTTCCGTGTATCGGAGATAGACGGAGAGGGACGATCAGAAGGAGGAACAGGCAGGGGAGGGGGACCCTGGATTGGCGAACAGATGCGCAGCACGATCGCGAAGCCCGATGTATTGCGTTTGCTAATCCCCAGCATGGCTGACAGTATAATACACCGCTTTGCAAACAGCAGCAACATCGGTGCTGCCTGTGGTGGTGGTGGTGGTGGTGCTGCTGCTGCTGCTGCTGTTGCAGTTGCCTTGCACAACCCCTTCGGCACCTCTCTCGAGGCTAGCTAAGTATGCACGTATGTGCCGGCGGGCAGATCCTACGTGAGAGTGCGCGTCGCGCTCGTGCCGGTGTGCAGAAGGGTCGGGCAACCTGTACTCATTTATAGGGGACACACGAACACGCGGTCAACGGCGTTACGGCGGAACCTGAACGAGTCGGCCGTCGTTTAACCTTGCAATCCATGATCATGCTACGTACGTGGATTTTCTAAGGGTGGAAACACAGCGAGCAGATCCAGCGGGTGATTATTGAGCTCGGTCGGGACAAAATGTGTACTAATATAAAAAACTAATATAAATCTAATCTCTGGTTCTACTAATAAAATACATATTGACACATTATTAATTCGAATATTTTTACGCTCATTTTGTCAACTTGGTGTCACATCTGTCAGAATGGTAAAGAGTGACCTAATGAAAAGATAATCACTTGAATTCACAAACTTTTTATCCTTCGATTTCATCTCCTTCAGTTTCATTAAATTAATCTTGACCAATTGAATTACGAGCCGATCAATGAATTACGCGACGTCGCATTTGTTTCACTCGTTCCGTTCTCTCAGTCAATTGAGTAGTCAGCCTGTTACATCCTTACTCTAATTCACATCGTCCCCTGTTTTCTCGCTTTGCAATCGAGTAGTTTCGCGTTTGAATTGTCCGCGGGTACAACCGAGTTGAGAATCGAGTTGTCGGGGATCGGTTGGCTCGTCCCGCGAGACGCGACCCCGTTCAAGGAAACCACGGCTCAGCCATCTCCTCTCTACCCCCTCTCCCCGATGCCACGAATCGTGGTCGACGGCTTGGTTGACTTTTTGTTAAATACGCTCGACAGAACGACGGCCGCCTGAATTGAAAGGATTGGAATCGGTTCGATGGTGAAACGTCGTGTCGAATGGAACGGCTCGATTAATTCTCGCGAATGCCTCCTCCCGTCGAGCCATCCCCGAGGACCGAGGCACCGAAGAAAGGGGAATAAAAACAATCGACCGTGAACTTGTTCGTGCCGGTGGAATCGTTCGTTCAGCCGTCTCGTATTCTTCGCGGTGAAAGGAGAAAGACGTCGGAAGGAATAAGGTGGAGCAAGAGGGAAACGAACGACCGGTAAAGTTTGAAAAAAAGAAAGAAAAAGAAAAAAAAATAAGAAGAAAGAAATGAAAAAGGAATCGACGGTCAAACAACGTTCACAAAGACTCAGCGGAGCGTCTGGTACCCGCCACGGGGGTAATTTCATTTTCCTTTTCTTCCGGCCCGAGACGACGAGTTGTCCGCTGCTGGAGAACCGTTGACAAACGTGTATATGTAACGCGTATATTTCTACGTCTTCGTTGATCGTCCGACCTGCACGCACGTTCGTTGGTCCTCGAGTACTCGGTGAATCGTGCCGAAGCGGACGACATTCGGAATCGCGAACAAAAGCGGTATTCAACGAAAGAATCGAGCTGAATGCGACCCCCGAGGCCCCCGGGGCCCCCCTCCTGGATCCTCTCGATACGCGCGTATACGTACTTACGTACCTAGACTTACGTTCCGTGCTTGCTGGGCCTGAATGGAGGACCGAGGCCTTCCTGGGAACGAGATAATCTCGCTTATATAGAACAGCGAACTCTCGAGCGGACCGGGCCCCTCGAGCGTCGAGCCGTTTCCTCGGCCGCTGCCACTGATAGCAAAAAGAAAACGGGGGGAGAGGAGGTGGGAAGCGCGTTCTTCAAACGAAGAAAATCTCGGGTGAAAAGGCTTGTCTCCTCTTTGATCTCGTCAGGAAATGAATGCAAGGACTGTTGACCTTTTTGCGGCGGATACCGTGAAACGGGGTTAACGCGTATTGCCAGCCGACGACGACTCGTTTTCGTCCCTCTTTCGCGACGAGGCGAAGGTCCTCTGCCCATAGAGATTTTCACTGGGATATCGATTCAGGTGCTTTTCAGAAGCGTACTTTTTATTCTTCTTCTTCTTCTTCTTCTTCTTCTTCTTCTTCTTCTCTTATTTTTATTATCGCTCGCTGATTTCATCTCGATGAATTTATCAAGCTGTTTACCCCCCTATAACTGGGATTCACTAACTTTTGCAAGAGAGAAAGGTGATTGATCAATTTTTTGAAAATGTGATCTTATCACCGATATGTAACTTTGAAGTTGATAAACTCGTCATTGGGATGCCAATCTTTCGAATTAATCACTTTTTTGTTTATAGATGTATTTTTTTTTTTTTTTTTTAAGCACATAGAGTCATCTCAAGTAGATAGATATTGTCGTTCAGCTGTAGATGCCTGTCGTAATATATAACAATATACTCGTAATTACGTTCACAAGAACTAATTTGTCTTTGTTAATTACCATTTTACAATCACAGAAATCTTTGGTTAAAACAACCAGATTCGGTCAGGTTCAAACGATCAGAGATCGAGACACCTTCACAGCGTCACGGTGAAATTTTAACTCGCTCGAAAGGAAGTTTCATGGGGTGTAGGAAATTTTTACGGCATCGGAGGGCGGGGAGAAGTAGTCACAGCACTGACAATGTTACTTCCACACGAGCGAGTCGTCCGATTCGAGCAACTACCGGGCAAAGCACGCGATTCTTCCTTTTCTTCGGGCTTCTCAACCTCTGACGTGCATTGTCTCTGATTCAAAGGCGACACGAAGATTGCCGGTTGATAGGTTATCTTCGGGCGGGCTGGTTGGAAAAAAAGCCTTCACGGGCTGGGGACGTCGAAAGGCTCCGATTGTCTTAATTTTCAAGAGAAGGACGCCAGCCGCACGATGTCATCGAGGGGAGAAATTTCATTACTTCAGTCGGTCTTTTTGTCAACGTCGAACTCACGAGGAAGCGTCTCTCTTCTCTCCTCTTCGCGACGTTTCGCTTATTTATTCGCCGTGTCCCTGCCACCCTCAGATTTCATCGGTTCGTTTAACTCGATACTGTTTCTTTGCAAAAAATAATTAAATCCTTTCCTTCGATCGGCACGTGGTAAAGAAAAGCATTCGTTTCGATTACATTACATTTTTCTACCATTTTTATCTCACGTTACTTCGACGTCGTTTCGCGCACAACTGTACTCTGCTGATGAAAATATCGCAACTATAAAAACTCTAGTTTTGTGAAAAAGGAGAAAGAAAAGGAGAAACGGGGAGCAAGTAAGCCTAGCTTTTTTGATTATTAAAAATGCGAAATAACAGAAATTAAAGTACAAGCGGGGAAAAGGAAAAGCGGGTTTAATTACGCCGGTGTTAGAACGTTCCTCGGCCGTTCCACCTGAAAGAGTTAAAGAGGCAAAATAATTGCCCCGAATTAATTACCCCGGCGTCTGGATACTTTTAATAGCCGAAAAAACGGCGGGCGTTAAATTCGTCGAGCTAAAAAATGACTCGAAAGTTGCCGGTGAAACGCGCGGGTGGACGCGTCGTTGGACGCGGCGTTGGAAGGGCGTGGAATTCCCTCGGTACCGGGCGCTAAGTGACTGATAAAGCCCGGCGAAATCCAATTAGGAGCTTTTAATACTTATCGGGGCTGGATGCGAAGCGTCGCGTCGCCGACGACGCTTCACGATTTCTCAAGGTGGCTCTGGCAATTACGCGCACCCGCCGCGATTTATCAGCGACGAGGCGAGCGTTCGAGGTCGAACGGAGCGGTCGCTTTCGAGAAACGGGCCTGGCTCGACAAACTCACTGAGCCTGTGTGCGCGTTGTTGCGTGCGCGCGACGTACGAATTCCGCGAATCAAACGGAGAGCGAACGAACCGATACAGAGAGCAAGGCCTCTCGTTTGATAAACGAACGAGCAAGAACGACGAGACAACGACCGGCCGCGGAGCGATACATCCTCGTTTCGCGTTAATCCCCCTGTTACGCGCACCAGCTTATTCCACGAAGAAATATTTTTATAACACGTCACTCGCGTCCAGCAAGCGCGCATGGTTCGAAGTCGATGCTTCGATTAGGCAATGCGTCACCGTTACACTGGGATGAAAAGTTCGCGTTGCGTTGGAGAAAGAGAGAGAGAGAGAGAGAGAGCAAAATTACGCACGTAGTTGGGAAATGTGGAACTGAAGGATTTTCATTTCGTTCGGAACGATCTCGACGTCTCGACGGAGAATTCGCGCGGCTCCGACGTTGATGGCCTCGACGCGGCGTTGCGTGAACGGCCGATAAGCAACTGAATACCGACCATCCCCAGTAAATTTCTTTCGTCATCTGGCAAGAACGTCCCCCCGTATTCTCGTGGTATTTTTGCGGTCAATTTTCGCTGCACCTGTTGTTCCCCTCCCCTCCTGTTGTCTACGAGATTGCCATTTCTCCTTGTTGTAATTGGGTAGGTACTCCACGCGGCGATCTCGTAATGGGCCATTGTCCATTAGAATACGTCTCTCGCGCGCCACAAGCTCAAAGGAGACCCTAGCCCCAATGTCTAGGGGTTCAAATTACCATATACTCGATTTTGCGAAGGAAACGTGAAATTTAACGTAATAATAGCCTGCGTATCGTCGCGGACGTTCGCGTCTATTTGAAGACCTCTGTTTATTTAACCCTTAAGTGGGTACTATAGTGGCCCGTCTGCGAGATCGTTTTTCCAATTTTCACTTGTTGGATTTATTTACATTTTTATTCGATATTTTTCGATGTACCTGGTATATTGTTCGTCAGTTTAGCTTACGTAGAAATTTACCAATCCCCGGAATGATGGAAAATTACTTAAACGTAATACGGATTGTACAACTTTGTGATCTTTATTTTGCAAAAATTTATCATCCCATTTAAGTTTAATCATGATCTGTATGATAAATAATACTCACTACTAAAATACATTATAAAACGAAAACAAACAATTTGTTTTTAAATTAAAATCAATTAAATTTGATGCTTGCTAGTTTCTGCATAATTTCACTATATTTGACAATTTATGTACCTACGCCACAAAGACACAATTCAATTTTTCCTGTACACATGTTTGTAACAATGTAACAAATGTTGGCAATCTCTGAGGCCTTTTTTTACTCCAGTTTAACTTTCAGTGTGTGCAGTTCGTCGCAAGATTCAGAGACACGAAATAATAATCAGAATTTGCAGTCGCCTCTAGGCAACGAATGTTGATTCGTTACGAGTTAAAGGACAATACCAGGGGAAACAGGCGTGATTAAATAAAATATGTATCCCGGTAGGAAACAGGCGCGAACAAACCGCGACTTTGCAGAAGCGAATTGAACCGTGGAGGAAACAAGAAATTTCCCGAAGGACCGCTGGTACATCGGTCTCGAACTCGTTGTGCAAATATACCCAGAACACTCGTACGCTGAATCCTGCATGTTGATTCCACCGTCTAATCTAAATTTAAGACCACGCGTTTTCTGCACCGTTTACGATGTTAGCATTGACTGGGAGTGTTACCGCGTCCCTTGTCGATTTCGGAGTAAAGCGATACCGCGCGAAGAATTATCGTCTGTTCCGTCGAAACGAGTTAGGAAGCAAATCATTTCTTCGTTCTGTTTTTTTTCTTTTTTTCTTTCTGCCAAAACACTCCCGTCGTAATAAGTTTATTACGAACAAAATAATTATCGCAAAGTTCATGCAATTTTCTCACGCCTGTTCATTGTTTAATTGTACTTGTGTAGTTCACGATGTTCAATTTAAAGAAATATCTATTAACGTTGAAAACCAAGTGAAAAATTAATGTAAAAACTTGATTGCGTCGTGTTAACTATAAAACGTGCGAGTCGTTGATGATCGTATTGTTCTTCTGTGAAAATTGAAAACAAATTTGTGAAAGGTACAATAAATTTCAACGTTATTACGCAATCGCAAAAACTTGGGATATTTAATTTCTTTCTAATTTAAATTCCAAGATATAAATGGTTGCTTCTGATATAAGTCACAGCCATCTCTCAGTTTCATCAAGTGTCCGCTGGTACGAACGGAAGTGTACACCGTTTGAGATCTTCAACTCCCCTGCCGATAGAGTAGCCACGATCGTGGCGGAGAATCAGTCGCCCTCGAGGTCGACGACATTAATTAATTGGCCGCCGGAAAGCGTATCGCAGCCGCGACACCGCGTTCGAAACAATAGCGGCATCGTTTCGCCAGCCTATGACAAGATGATCGATACCGTTTATCGAGTCGTGCCCCGTCTCTCCTTCACCCCCGCGCGTCCAATTTCGAGTGACTTCGCACACGACCTTATCGAAAGTTTCGAGCTGCCGACCACGTGCGCGTATGTACATACGTAGGTGGAACAAACGTCCGGGGGACACAGCACCGAAAAGCGGGCGACAGAGGGATCAGAGTTTCTCTCTCTCTCTCTCTCCTCCCTGTGCCTGCCGTTCGAGCCAGGATATTACGGAAGCAGGTGTGTACGTTGCTTAACAAACAAGCAGTGATTAATAGCGGCCTCTCGTTGGTCTCGATAACACCGTGTGGTCTCTTCCTGGGCCGCGTCATCTTCAAAGAAGCTGGCGCGCGAGAGGATGAAATTAACGGCGCGAGGCCAGCCGGCGAAAGGAACGTGCAATAACGCCGGCTGCGGGAAGGAGAAAGAGATTATCGGTACCGGTAATTAGCCTGAAAAGAGCGGAGGGGCAGGGGCACACGGATAAACGTTTCGTATCTCGCGTAGATCTCGTGTACCAGCAGCAGTGCCTCTCTACCGACCGATTACCGACCAACTCGCTCCAATGGAGGCAGACTGACGATGACGACCGATCTGGAATCTAGTTGACATCCCGGAAATTACGTTTCACCGTCGGCGCTGCGGTAATGGGGATGCCGAGCGCCATAGGCTGTATTTCGGCCGACCATGTGGCATTTCGCAGGGATCCGCCAGCGATCCAGCGACTAGAGGGACTGCGAGGGTGAGCTAGCAACTACGAAAGAATGACTACCTTGTTTTCGATAGCGGGGCCAATCTATCATTCGCGGTCTGTCTGATGCTGTTCCGCTGTCATCTTGGAAAAAAATGTTGGAAAAAAAAGAAAGAAAGAAAGAAAGAAATCCTGCGTCGTCGAGAAATAAGCGAAACGATGTCGATTCGAATACACACGTCGAGTCGTCGCAAAAGGCGTGGTAATAAATTTCGTTCGCGAGTGAGAGCTCGATTGAAATTGACATTCAAATTTTTCGATTGGATTCCGGCCGGTCCGATTGGACCAATTTCACCTATCCTAGACGAGATTAAATTTGATTCGACGAGCAATTTACTTTAACGAACAATCGAACGCGATGTAAATTTCATGACGATTACACGGCCGCGAATCGTCGTCCGATGACCATTTTCACTTCTCCCTCCCTCCCTCCCTCCCCCCTCTCTCTCTCTCTCTCTCTCTCTCTCTCGCGCCGACCGTTTCCCTCGTTTTTTCCATTAACGTAATTGTTTATTTTCGAAAATGAAGTTTCGACGATGCTCGAGCGATGCCCCGATGCGTCGTTAAAACTTAGTCGAATCATAGAGAACCGGACATAGGAAAATTCTAACGAGGTACGCAACTTCGTCGCGTTTTGCGTTCTGTAACGAGACGTTCGGCTGGAAATTATACGAAGGAAGGACGGGGTCATCGCAGATCGATATACGGCCCGCGCTGCAACGCGGCTGTACGTACGTACACTGCGTCAAACGGTAATAACAGTCGGCCCGATATTTGCCTTCGCACGCACGACCGGCTCGATCGATCGATCATCTACTCTTGCTTTTAAACCGGATATCGAACTTCGTTATATTTGCCCGTTTAGCCCGTTCAATTTCGCGGCCAGTCTTCCGCCCCGCAGGCGCAACGATCCTGACACCGGTTCTCATTATTGCTACCAATTACTATTATCAATAACGCGTACACGTAAAAATGCGCGTACGGGTAGTCGATTAGAGAAGGTACGGTTTGTTTGGCAATGTAAATTACCGTGCGTGCGGCGAGTATGGGTTGGACGTTTCGATATTGAAAATTAGAGAACTGCATCTATGGCGGGCAGCGATAACGGGATGTCCCTTTGGAGAAAAATTAAAATTAAAATTATATCGAAACGTTCGTGCGCGTATAACTAACAACTGATTGAATTGATTAGCAGAGTACAATAGGCTGTTGCTACATGTGGAAATACGACGAGCGGTGATCAACGATCGACTCTTTGTTTAAAATTACTAAAAGTTTTAACACCGAATGATAAATTAAGAATATTTAATACACGCAATTTATTGATAGGAAATTCACGAATCATTTCAAATTTCGTTTCAAATTTTAACATCGAAATAGACATTGGTAATAAAATAATTGTCTCTCGATACATATACATATATATATAAACATTTATAAAGCGTAGCAATTATCGTTGATAACGATCCTCGTGAAAAACTTGCAAAGTCGCGAAATTATCAGGCGCGTATCGGAAACGTCCGTTTGAAATTTGAGTATCGAAGTGGACAGCGGTAATAAAATAACGTCCCTTCGGTGGCAAATGAAAAACAGGAATTTTATCGCGTCGATTTAAATATCGAAATAAACCTCCGTAAACACGTAGGGACAACCGAATCTGACAACCGGGGTACAGCAGTTTTTGTCGGGGACAGGCCACAAAACTTGACGCTTTATTCGCAGCCAGCCCGCGGCCGCGCATAAATATGTAAATGCGCTCGGTTGGCGCAATTGCACGGGGCGCGCGGCGCTCTATCGTTCCCGAGCGGCCACTTAAAAATCAATTCGAGCGTGAAGCGTTAAGCACTTTCGTCGGATGGTTTCACGCGGCCGTGAAACAACGATCGTCTCAGAGAAAGACGCGCCTTCCTGCGTCTTTTCGAACGGAAAACGGACGTCGGTCGAAAGAAGGGAGGAAGCGTCTCCTGAAAGAGTCGATTCACACGCTGAAGGGAAGAGAAACCCGATTCTTCGATGAAGAATCAATCTTTTGAAATTTGGAGAGAAAAAAATGAAATGATTCGCTCGAATACGAAAGATTCCCTTCTGAGGACGTTTTGCGACGTGAATTGCAAAAATAGCAAAGCAATTCGAGTCAGTTAAATGAAATTAAATATTTGTGTTCTTCCTTTCTCAGATAATTATTATATTCAATATAATATTAAAATATTATATTTCAGGGATAGAGTGAACCGAGTATAAACAAATAAAATTTATTTCTAGCAATTAGAAATTGTCTACAATATCCGTATTGTGCGTATAAAACGAGAAACCATGATATTTCACAGTTTGAACGTTAATGTTCATATATTGTTCCATCGTATCTCCTTGATTGCTGTGCAGAGTGATTTCAGATACGATTATATGTAACCGTCATTAAATAATTTAGCTGTTTAGAGAAGTTTCGAAGCTTTTTCCCTTTTTCTTTAAAGAAACATTTCCTGCGAGTTGAGGGAGTTAGAAAGTAGTTGCGTGTGGGGATATTTTCGATAAGAGGCATCCGATTAGGGGGAGATGAGACACGTCTACTCGCGAGTTAACTTTCCATGAACTTTCTTGGAAAGCGAGCCGTGAAAAACCGTTCAAATAATGATAAAGCGAGTAAGAAAAATTATCTCATTAATTAAAGTAATTAGGTGCTGCTTAATGCAATTACTCGATACAAGTAACGCAATATCGTCTGACTAACGAAGGACGCTTTAAATTTTATTAAAGCCAAGGAAAACGTGACTTTACCTTCTCTCGTTTGAAAATTACGTACGTACTTTTGAAACGCCGATGGTTCCCGGTGCGTGCGCCGGTCCCCAAAAGAAGGAGGGAGGAAAAAGAACGTTCTCCCGGACAAAAGAGTCGGTTCGCTCCGTCGTGAGCAGAGAAAGGGACGCAGAGCGCAACCGGGTCGAGGGTCGTCGATTCAAATTCGCATCGATCGACCCACCGAACCACCGCGTCGTCGTGGCCATTAGCAGATTATATCGCGCCACTTCTCCGCCTTTAATTAATTTCAAAGTTCCACTGACCCGACGACACCGGTGCCTGCTGTACCAATTACGGGAATGCGTCGCCGGTCAAGCCGATCGCCGACGACACGCGACGACAATACGCCGCGTACAGACGAAAGACTCGATCTCGCGGTATCCGCCCAGTGGATTCCCTCCAACTCTCTCGTTCTCTCTTCGAATGGGAAATTGATGATTTTATCCAGGGAAAGCGCAGACGCGCTTTGATCTTTCGATATTATTACCGCGGCTGGATATGGGCACTAGAATCGCGATGGATTCATTCGATATAAAATTTCCAGTGGAAAGCATCGCGCCGCGACGAATAACCGAATAAAATGAAAAACAAAAGGGCGGACGGCCGAGGTAAAGAGATTGGTAATCCAATTGAGAGGAAAATATGAATGGGAAGGTGTAGGTACGTCATTGATAAAGGCTCTCTCGCGCAGTCTGCAAAAATACAATTCGCTCGATGGTTCGTTTCTTCATTTACGTGCCCGCGTACGAAGTAATTATTTCGCAATGCGGAAATACTCGCGTCGTCAGTTTTGCCGTTTTGAAGCGCAGAGCGAAGAGCAAGATAACGCGTCTTGCGACGTTGGACGTGTCCAACGTGAAAGAAATGGCAGAAAAGCACAGCGCATACGTAATTTCGTTCGTTTCGTCGCGTAATTTAATTACTAAATGGAAGTGAAGACCGGCCGCCTTTGAGACTCGAAGGATTAAACGGAGATCCTTCTCCGACGTGTCTCGGAGATACCTGCACAAAATCTAATTTACAATTTTACACGTAAGAATTTTACACGCAAATTAGATAAATTTTCCGTCGTCGAGACGATCCTTCGCTCGGGGTGTGCGCACAATCTGTCGATTTTTCGAATCATCGCCTCTCAGCGAACCACGGGGAGGTTGGTATCCAAACGGCGTGAAAAACAACCTGGCGCGAACCCTCGACTCGCAAAGCGGCACTCGAGATCGGCGGCAGCTAGAAAAATCCACGTTGGAAAGCGGCGTGAATCGATTACCGGCGTGCGAGGAACAACGATATCGCATCCAGATCATAAATCACTGTCGCGCGGTGGGTAATCGAGCGCGAAACGGTTCTCGAGGCTGGTCGAAGCTGGTCGATACTAATTTCTCGATCGAATCGCGGCGCGCGGGGGTTAAGGAGCGTAGGACGGCCGCGGACGTGCCGCCGTAAGAGGCACACGCATTTCCTTGGGCTTTCCGTGCTCTCGTCGTCGAGCCGCCTGGACCCCTCTATTTTAACAAAAAGAGCCCCATTTCCAGCCACCCGTGCCGATCCTGTCGTCGTCCCCTCGCGCGAGCTTCCAGCCTCGTTCTTTACCTTACTCTTAGCGACATCCCTCGTGCCCTCTACCCTTCCAGCGAATCGCTAAGTGCACCTCGTCTCTCCCCTACTTTTCCACTTCGATATTCCCTCCTCCGTTCGCAGGAGCTGGTCCAACGCGACGAGAAATTCCCGCCGCGAGCGAGACGCTCCTTTGCTCGCGTTTCCTTTCGTCCTTCTTTTTTTCACTCCCCCGATCGTCTACCACCTACGCGCTAAATTCTCCCTCTTTCTCTTAGGTATCGCGCGGGACGATCGAAAATAAAAGTTCAACAAGTATTTCCAACATTCGACGGGTAGTACCAGCCACGTTCCCACGTTCCATCGTACGGGGAAGAGCATATACCTGCGCGTATATTCTCGCTCTCGCGGGATATTTATTCTTCCCTTCGTTCCCGCCGTCTATTCTCTCGTCGACCGGATACGAGAACCTGCCTCATCCGCGCGGTAAATAAACTTCGTAAATAAGGTATCAAGGTAACACGTCCGTGAACCTTGGACTTTCCTCGAACCGGTCGTTCTACGCTGTCGTCCGCAGCCTCGAGTATACGCTATTTGGCGAGAGTGCGGAGAAAAAAATAAATAACGTTCTTACTTACGTCCCGAGTGTGCGTCGCGCGTGGAAAGAGGAACGTTTTAACCGCCTGCCGCTGGTGAGCGTAGTTGGCACGATCGGCGTAAAGGATTGCTCACACGGCGATAAGGATTCTCTGAATTTGAATCTTTCAAACATCAAGTGTGTCCAATTTCTGCACGATCGATTTAATTTTACTAATTTTTACTCTACACTGCGCAACTCAAAAACTGCATATATACATCTTTACGTATATATCATTGGCTAAAAGTATCGACACAGGTTCTGCGTGTAAAATATAATACAAATTTGTTAACTTCGGTTGTGAGTGTAGTCTGTGGTATGGAAAGTATTATTATCGTTTCGGTACTCTTATCGGGCCGGTAAGAGTCGAGTCGTAAAGGAGAAACCGCGGTGTGAGGAACTGAGAGAAAAGAAAAGCGAGTTAAGAGACTAGCGAAGAGAGTGAGTGAATTATTTTCCTTCAAGTACCCTCAGAGAGAAAATTTTGGATAATAAATTTTTACTGCTAACACGTAGCACGTTAACGTTTCGTGATACGATAAAATTACACAGTTGGTACCTAAAATACACGACTAGTGTCGTGACTGACAATTCACACAGCCCCGGTAGAAACGGCAAACGACAGCAGAAGAAAATGCCGACAGTCTGCGCAAACAGCGATTTCGACGCACGTCGGAATTTGCTCAGGGATCGAAAGATTTGTCGACGGATCGGACAAGAGATCCATGCCGTGTGCGGAGCCCTTAAAGGATAGTCCTGTCCGCTTGGAAACGATCCAAGTTGAACAGGGTCGCTGTTGTGTGCCACTGGCATCGGGCAATGGGCCGTGCTAATCGTTCTACTGAGAGCCCCTTTGTCCCCTTCGTCTCTCGCGAGTCCCTCCTTACCCTCCGTGAACCTCTCCCGCCCCCCTCCTTTCATCGGCCACCCTCCTCCGCGACACGTCCCGCCAACGTCTCACAATGTCCCTCTGTCCTCGAAATTGCGCGAAATCACATCGGATCCATCCCCGAGCGTGCCATACTTTCCCAACTGCCGGCAGACGTCCTCGCCCAGTCGCGTCCACGCCTCTTCGGCATCGGTGAAAAGTTCCGTCGGCGCCGCCGCTCTAAGTTTTCGCCAGGGACAATGGCGCACTTTGCTCGCCCGCGCTCGTTAATCGGCCGCGCGCGTCTCGCATTCAGCCGAATTTTCATTTTCAGCAGCCGCTCAATAGCCCCGGCCGCACGGGGGAGGGAAGTTGGTTTTAAGTTGTTCCATCCGCCCGCTTCGTTTCTTCCCGGTTTTCCTGGAAATGCGAGCTACTGTTTTCCCACAGTAGCGAGCCACTCTCGCGGTGGTTGCTTTCTATTAAGATTTGAGCAAATTCCGCGGGACGAACCGCTCGAGCAGAGGATCTCTGACGCGTTTACTTTCGTCGGGAGGAGTCGAGAAATTCGGGTTGCGCTCTTTCGGAATTACGCGCGTAAATTCCTTGCGTCTCATCATTTTGATTCGCGAACGAATATCCTCCAAAGTAGCCTACGAAACGTTCGCTCGGAAACGTTTTTTCGTATTTTCGAGATGTTTTCGTATGTTTAGATGTTTTTTAGAGCATGTTAACGTACACACGCGAAGGAACATTCTTCCCGCTGTAAAAACTCATTTCGCAAAATTAACTCACCGCGAAAGTCATTAGGAAAAGTCGAAATATTGGCCCGAGGTATTCACGGCTTTTGGGTTACAGGGTTAAGTAATAAGTTTCGCGTGAATTGTTTCACTCGCCAGTCGTACATACTAAAGCTAAATATCGCTGCCGCAAATACACGCACGTGTATTTTTACGTATTATCTGCGTTCGCGCACCTTTGAATTTTCCGCGAACGCGCAAACAACGGCGGCCGACGCGTAATTTTCAATCTGCATGCCGCTCGTGCAAAATTCCGTCCTGCCGTCTACGATCGGGAACAAACGCGACAAACGTGTCAAACGATCGCGTAGAGTCTGAAACGGTTTGCCAATGTTGCGAGAAGCGTGCAAACGTGTTCCGGTTACTCGAATCGATCCCGTCTCGCTAATGACGATCGAGCCCTGACGGGCATTCGGAAAATGGGGGAGGGAGCCGCGTCTCTTTGGCTTTCTTTCGACTCGCCGTCGGAATTGGCGGGAATCGGCGTGCCTCGATGCACCCTCGGTAATGAATAAAAGGTGAGCCTATTTGCGGGGAAAGACCTGGCAACGATAAAATCGCTACGGATAAATTGAATCGAGGCAGCCTCGTCGATCCGAGGCTGCCTTTGATCTTGGAAAGGTCAATCCTCGCGGAGGCTCTGGTTGAATGGGGGCTGGCTAACCTTGCGGTCGTGGCAACCGTTGCGATGACTCGGAGAAATCGATGCACCGCCGTTGTCGTCGTCGTCGTCGTGGCGAACCCTTTCTCTTTTGGAAAGGGGTCCGAGTCCACTAAAGCCCCTGCTTCGAGAACTTGTCCCATCGCTTGTCGCAGTCGTGTAATCACGCGGAAGACGCGGCTACGAAGCCCGCTGTCTCTCAACGACGGCATAAAATTGCGTCGATTCGTTAATCCTCGGACGACGAATGCTGAGAGCATATTCCGTTATTTTATATTACGTTACCTTTCAAACATTTTTATTACTATTAACAACAAGTTTTGAAATGAATTCAGCAGAAATTTCATCTACCGCGATTAAAATTACGCTTGGTCACCACTGTCTGTGACAGAAATTTAATCACTTTAATTGGTAAAAAGAAAAAAGGAAATCGATCCATCCGTAACGATTATTTGCAGTCGAAATTTTTTAACTGACGATATTAACTCGCAACTTTCAAAATTTATAACAGTTACGATGATGTTACATCTCTGTTGTGAGAGTCCACATTCACCGATGACCATGTTGGTCGACGGAACACGCGCACCGTCCGGTCCGGGGCGTTAATTCACGATGACAATGTTCTCACGAACGCGACGATTTGCGCAACGACGCTTGCAATCCGAAACTCAACACGAGCTGAAGCGAATCGAGACAGATTGTTTGATCGATCGTCTTGCTTTCATTTATGAATAGCGTCGAATCGATCGAGGGGACGTGCTTCTGTATCTGTGTGTGTGTGTGTGTATACGCGTGATTGAAAACTGACGAACGCAAGGTACTCGTAGTAACCGGTATCGTGCACGGGCAATTACGTGAAGAGCCGTCTGGGTGGTCCAATTGGAATGGATTTCACGCATATAATTGCTTAATGGCGCCAGCATGTTTAGGCATTATTACTCACGGCAAACGGAAGGGTGGCGCGCCATGGATAATGGAGCAATGATATTGCAACAGTTTACGGCCCGAGTTGTTAGAAATTAAATTGTTAGTTTTTGCGAACGCGAAGGTAATAAGATTCTAAGGAGAGACTCTGTGGGACGTACGACGATTATTTGTGTAAAATCAACGACGAGACAAATATATTTCTCGACTTACTCATTGTTAGGCTTATTCGATAATAAACGAAAACATGCGAACCTTTTAGTTTCTTAATGGAAACGAAAAGGTTACATCACATTATACTGTAATTTATTCAATATCATATACGTGCAATTTATATATAACGAAATGTTCAATTTTGAACGATCAATATTTATTGTTTCATACAAACTTCAAAATTTTCTTCAGTGCTGATTATAAAAAGAACTGAATCGTTCAAAGTTGGCAATTGCAGCAGCATGACATAAATAGACTTTTTTGACTGACTGTACGTACATGAAAAATAAAAACAGAATGAACATTATCCAGTCCAACGGAAAGTACTAGTCTTTTACTGACGAGTTCGCAATATCTTCTGCAATAATTTAACGCACGATAAAACCAGACACGCTGTACGGCAAAAGAGCGAGAATTGGATTAATGATAACAACGAATATTCGAAGTAAACTGCGAGTTAATTTCCAGCCATGTTTTCCTTGACGTTTCCGTCGTTGTTGTCTCCTTCGTAATAATTACCCCTGTCACGAACGAGGTCGAAACGCAAACGAAGCCAGACATCGTGCAATAAAATATGCAACTGCAATAACAGTGCTGGCTGCGGAGGTTGGAGGGACTGTCAGAGGCACAAAAGGCGCATAAGTTAATGGGTCATTAGGTAAGAGGTTCCTCCTTCTGGGGAAACTCGAGCAAAAATGGTAATTAAGCGAGCATTCGCGTATATCCAACAACCGCTGAATTAAACATAAGCAACCAGTTTAATTGGGTCAATCTAATTCTGCCTTTCGTTTATCCGTCAAAGACGCCAGAACGGATAACAAATCTCTTTCTCTCTGTCTCTATCATGCAAATTCCTAAACGAGCTCTGAAGACGGATGAATAGAGAGATGGGAGAGAAAGTCACCCCAAAATCACTCCGCGAAATTAGTTACGGGGTTTCTCGAATGGAAAAACAATCACGGTGGAGCCGCGATAAATTCAAACGTCGAGTCGGGGAGGAGGGGTAAAATTTGTAACGATATCTCGAATGTGTATCAACGAGATTTTCGGTGAAAAACAAAGCGATAGGAAAGACGACGCGCAAAGTAAGAGAGAGGGGCGCGAAAGTTTCCAGATTTACGACGCTCGACACTGAAAAAAGGACCTCGTTTCGCGGCTGTGTTAACAATTCGCGGCGGCACTTGGAAGATACACTTTCAGGGAGGGACGCGTCACTCGGCAGCCTGATGCTCGATGATTAGTGTCGTTTTAGTTTTGAGTGCCAGCGACGGCGACGTCGACGTCGACGACGACGACGACGACGACGACGACGACGACGACGATCTATCCCCTCGAACGACGCTATTGTGCTTGCCAAGGGAAGACAGTGGTGGCTTTGATTACGACATTGTGCGGAGGAGAGTCCCAGACGCGGCGTGACTTCGCCGGCTTAGGCTGCATTCACAACAGCCGGCGCGGCGCCTACGACGGCGGCAAATCCTTCGACACGGCCAACATTGTCTCACGCGCTGCGTAATATAAATGACAATTTGTCGAGATTGCTCCAGCCTTTGTACCGGTGTCGCTTTTAATTCCGCTGCGCCGCCGTGCCAGACGATTCGTAAACGTTCCACATTTATTAAAAATTCATTAAGGGGCGTTTCAGACGGGAATGCGTTTCGCCGGAGAACGGGCAAACGTTTCGAGGATGTTGGAGAATTTTTGAGAAATTCTTTCGGATGCAGCTCCTTGATTTAAAACACGCGTACGTTGATAACGGAGAAATATATATACTTACAGTTTGATAGAATCGTATAAAATGTTACCAAATTACAGACAACCAATTCGCCATGAACTGTGATTGTTTTTCCGGCCACTGTACCGGTGTCACTTTCAGGTCTTCAGGTTCCTGTTAAGAGAAAGAATTGAAAACGTGTTTTGACAAAATACGACAAGTTCGAGTAAATTGCTATTCAATATTATAAAGCTAAAAACACATTTCAAAGCAAATAACGTGACGACGTTTAATGTCCATGGAAAATTATACATCAGGCTTTTTATATCGTAAAAGAATTATTAATATATTCTATTAAACTATGAAATCTACTGTAACGTTGCATAATGCTAGCTGCCCTTATTAAATTTTTAAAATAACAAACGAGCTGCTATTTTTATATAATTTTAAGTAATAACCAAGCCTGCAATCTAGACGTAACGTAACGTATTCCTTCGCGATAAGTCTAATCACACACGGCGAAACTACTGATTTCAGTTCGAGCAACACGGAAAACCCATAACGCGTTACACGTTGCGCATTTTATCGTATCCCGATAAATACAATTTTGCGCGTCCATGGGAAATTTGAAAATACAAAATTACAGAAAATACGCGTAACGCGTAAAAAATGTATAAAATATCCACACAGTGCTTCGTACAACGCGTTTAGTAAGTAAGATAACTTTTTACGGAGATTCCATCTTTTTAAACTTATGTCCTCAAGAAGTCACGAAGGTTGACGACCGTCCGGATTAAAACGTCCTTAAATCGAGCCCCTAATTAAAATTTCCAGGACGTGAGAGACATTAACACGAAATTGGCGGTCTATTCGGCAAATATCGATCGCGTTACACCTGTCCACGCCGACTGATGTAGATCTCGAAATTCGTAAGCACTCTAGGAGGCTCTCCTCGCGGTACAGTGGATGGATGGCGCGGAGTCCGTCAAAAAAAAAAAAAAAAAAGGAGAGAAAGAAAAGAAAAAAGCAACAGCCTCTCTTTCACGCAATTACGTCGAGCAAAATTGCGAGAGTCGCGTGGGATCCGACCGGTTAAATCGATCAAAGGCCGCGGTCTCCGCGCACCACCGGCAGCCTACCGATTGGAAATTTCGACAATTTGACGCTGTCTATTCGATTTCGCCGAGTGGCGGCGCGTTCCCTCTCGCCGAGAGATAAGCGACAGAGACGTTCGCCGATCCTGTGGACAATAAAATCGCACAAAAGAACCGGGCGATTGTCCCTGCGCTCGGGTCCGCTGCTTGAAAGCTGCATCGGGTTTTCGCCCATGTTTGAAAAGTGACTACCGATCGCGCTGTGGAATTTTTGCGCGTCGGCATCGATCGACGTGTCCCGTCGTCTTGAATATCTTGAATATCTTTCCTATTGTTCGCCGACTCGTCGTTTGTAATTTTAAAGGGATTACCTTGTAGAAGTAATCCCTTGCTTGCGTTAAACTGAATTTTTATTTTGCGCGTATTACACGCACGTTTGTCGCGAGCAGATGGTTTCGAATAAATTGAATCTTTTCTCTCCCGCCCCCCTCCCCTCCTCCGCCGGATTTTCTGGTGGGATTTACCGGGTTTTAACGGGATATAGGAAAATTAGGGAGCGCGAGAGAGGAGAGGAATGGCACGGAATAGAATTTATCATCAGAGGCAAATGCCGCGCAAGGGTTGGACAACGACCGCGATGGCAATTGGGTGCAGTAATAAATTCTCTTCTATTCTGCGCTTTCATTTTCTTCCACGTTTTGGTTCTACAGTTGCAATTCAATTCTTATCCTCTCTTTTCCTGTGAAATTTTAAAAAACCGGATGATTTAAGTTCTCGTGTAGGTAGGTCGTACACTATACGGCAATATACCAAAATATATGATATACAGACAACTATTGCATTTGCAGTAAACTTCCTGTTCACTGTGGCTGAAAAAGTACACAGCTCAGATTGCACATGTGTGGACTCTATTTTCATTCTAGATTCTAAACTATCTAGATTCTAAACTATCAACCTGTAAGGATGTGCCTAAATAAAATTCATATAGCAATTGATCGAATACCTTGCCACTAATAATAAGAAATATATACATTTCCATCATTTATTATTATCTAATTGCACTTACAAATTATGTTTTCTTTCTTTTTTTTTTTAAATAGTATTTGCTGAAGCACTCTTATGACATGAGAGAACGATCTCTAACAATAAGTGCTGTACAATTATCGTTTAACTTTTGGCAATGTCAGAAAGGCTGGAAAATTTATTTATTTAAATATTATTAAACAGATTAAATCGATCAGTCTCGTGCTATAATCAGTCTAAAAAATTTCTGTATATTTACGAAATTTACAACGCACTGCGTAATTTTAATAGAGGGAATTCCTAACAACTAAATGCAAATAAATTTCTTTTAGTAATAATAAAAAATACCTGAATATTATTTACTACTCGTTCTGTTAAAATCGTGCAACGTTTAAACAAATAATGCGATGTACGGAGACTGATTATATACGCATTCCCAAATGGATTCGCCCATAATACCCATTTAATCTATTTAACCCATTAAGATGCTTAAAATTATAAATTTATTTATTGGGGGTTTAACGTACAGAGGATAACGTACTTCGATATACCGAATATCACTCTTAATTTGTTACGCGTTAAATGTTCAGTAATTTTTAAGGATTTGGAATAATTAAAAATTTAATAATACGCATTATATATTATAAATTACATGTAAATTATAAGTGTCCACATATTTTCGAACGTTAGTGCGTGAAGTATTGGAAGGCGCATTCCAAATCTACAGTTTTATCGCGATGTAAAACAGAGAAACGCTTCCTCGATCCCGAAGTGGAGAGCGTGAAAGAAACGATTGGAATTATTTACTCGGGGAATTACTCTGCAGTCGGTTGTTCTCCTTTTTCAAATTTAATCTGGTTCGGTGCCGGTCAATTTTCAACAACCACGTCCGAGCAGAAGATCGTAAATCTAACCGGAGGCGCGGCGGTGAAGGCAAAAGAGCGAGGGGGTTGTTACCGATGGTTCCGCAACGCGGACCTAACCCTTTTCGCTAGGAGTATTTCCCACAGGATCGAAGGATGCCCTTTTTTTATCCAAACAGACCTCGAAAAATTCCAATTCAGCCGGTCCCGGCCAGTTTCCGAACCCGTCTGGAACCAATTTCCATCGGTCTGTCCCCTGTTCGTCCTCCCATCTCGCTTCCATTCTCTTTGTCTTCTTCTCTCTTCTTCTCTTTCTCCGTTCTTGTCGCCAGTTTATGAAACGTGCGAGTGATATCGCATACGCAAAAGCAAAAACAACAACAAAAAGAAAAAAGAACAAAGAAACAAAAAAAAAAAAAAAAACGAAAAAAGGAGCAGAGAAAAATTTGTCGAAAAAAAAAAAAAGTAGAACCGAGGATGGACGAGCACGAGCGATAAAAAGCGGCGCGTCACCTGTCCTGCAACGGAGGAAACCGGCTGGAATGGCAACAGAGTGCCGGAGAGGGTAGAAAGGGACAGGAACGGTGGTGGATCGTACTCCGGGGACCGGCGGAAGCGATCAACTTGGAGAAAATTACCTTCGATCGCTCGACCTTGAACTCGATCCTACCGGAAGAGGAGAAAAAAAAGAGGAAAAAAGAAAACGCGGGGGAAAAAAGGAAAACGGATGTCGCGCTGGGGCGAGACAAGGAGGAAATAGGTGAGGGAGACAGAGGGGGAGGCACGACGGTGTGCCTCGGCGAACGAGGAGGAACGTTAAAGGACGAAGAGGACGCGGAGAGAGAGCAAGCGAGAAGGAGGGAAAGATGTGAATGGATCGTTCCCGCGGGACGCTCGTGGTAGCCGTGTTCCATGGCATGCCGCAGGACGTGTCCATGGTGTGTTTCGTGTCGTGCTGCGGTACATCGTAGTACGAGGGACGCACGCGTGTGTGCCGTAGGTGCGGCTAGGTGAGCGTACATGTGTACCGTACACCGTAGGCGAGCGTGTGTGTGTGTGTGTGTGTGTGTGTGTGTGTGTGTGTGTGTGTGTGTCTGTAGGATAGAGAAACGGCGGATGGAACAGGCACAGAAATACTATGGCGGCCGAAGGCTGGTACCGCCGCCGCTAGTATCCCCGAGGGATCCCCCTTGGCGCAATTAGTGGCCTGGTCGCTGAGTGCCGGCCAGCTCCTTAATTATATCTTTTAAAATATCGGACTTAAATTGAAAAGTCGCCTCCTTAATTATATTTCGGATACCGGGTATTATATATACCTACCTCGAAACACCCTTCGCGAGCAACCCCTTGCACCGTCTCTGCCTTCAGTCTCTCCCTGTTCCTCTCCCTGTTCTCCGGGTCTGCTTCCCGTTGTTCTCTCGCTCTTGCTCGCCGAACCACGGCCCTATACCGATATTGATTTACGGAACCCTCAATTATCCTAGCCGGCGAGGAATCTTAGCGACGATGCTCCTTGGACCGAGATGCTCCCCTTCTACCTCCAACCGTCGCGTCCCCGATCTTTCGTTTCTTTTCCTTTACGCCGTGCGATGATGGCTCGTGGATACAAAGCCGATCGTGAATCATAAGCCCCGGGCTTAACGAGCCGTGCCTTTAAGCGACCAGCCGGTTCGATGATGAATTTAAGGATCCACTCTAACTACCATCGTTCTCTCCGTCGTCCCCTTCTCTAACTCGGCTCGTTGAAGAATTTGAGCAATAAAAGCCTCGTTGCTCGTGCGACGCCGAAAGTTCTCCCGAGAATCGTTCTCCTGTTTTTTTCCCGATCGAGTCGTGGCTCGATTATCGATCGCGATATTGTTTGGTTACGGGTCGTGGAACGAGATTTCTTGAGAAACTTTTTCCTAACGCAGATACTCGCGCAACGAGATTCACGGGGAAATTTAACTAACGTCGTTAACAGAGGAACGCTCTTCTCGCCCCTGGAATCGGCGCGGTTCATAAATAAAATATTAGGCAGCCAATTAGAAACTCCGGCTTGGAAATTAATGAATCCAACGGCGAGACACCGGGCGTCAGGTCTTTCGCCTCATTATTAAAACACCGTGCGTACGGGATTTTCGAGAGGTCGAGAAGTGTCGTTCGGACGGGAGTGGAATTCTCCTTGCGTGAAACGTCTAATTTTCTTACCACCGGGGCCTCCCTTCCGTCCGAACCGCGCAAACGGAACCGGGGAATATCTCTCGCCCACTATTCGGTGCGATATACGCTCCATATACGATTAATCAACAACCGCGTTCGTGAGATTCGTGAGATTTTCGATTCAACGATCATCGTTTGAATCATTTTGTTCGATGAAGGTTTAGTTTCTATTCCAAGGAGATTGACGTTAAGAAACTGTGTATCCCTCAAAGTGTTTTGTTATTTTAGCGACGATAATCGTTAATCGAGTTAAGTCGATATTTCGATTCATGAGATGAGTAATTAGTTTCTGTTATTTGAACGTATATCAATACATTTATAAAATTATACCATTATAACCATTAATAACATACAGATACATACCTAATTGCAACAGCGATTTCTAAACTAATTTAGTAACGTACAATCTTTGTTGAAGCATATCTCTATTCGCGACAACTAGATTTGTGGATTTTTACGCAAAATATTTTCATGGACACATCTAGAGGAATAGAAACGTGAGAAGGTTTGTTTTTCCTTTTAAAAATTCCAATAAATTGTATCGTTTGGCTGTTTTATATATCCAAAGTTTTGTCCCTATTGTACGCGTTTCTGAATTTCACGGTCTGATAATAATGGTAATAATAATAATAATAATGATAATTAAAATTTTATTTATTTATTTCAACAGTCATTTATAAAGCTTGAAACGTTTGCAATCCTCTTAACGCAAACGAGAAAATAATTCCGTGCGGAGGCAAAAATTAATTTGGTAGAAAGTTGAAAAAAGAATGACAAGAATTTATTTTCCAAATGATTATTATAAAGGGAATTATTTTAAAAAATAGAAAATAAAAAGACACTGTACAGATGAATGAATAATCTACGAAGTACGGCATTTAATAAATAAAAGCTTGTCGTTTTCGAGCGTGGTGACTCACACGCAACGACGTATCGTTGCTCGACGCTGGAAACGTTGAAAACGAATTATCAGATCAGAATTATTCGTTCGCCACGCTCTGTCGACGCTTCGACATCGACCGAATCGTCAGTATACTCCACGGTATTTTTTAATATTCGAATATTCGGGCGGAGCAAGTTGTCGAGGAAAGTTGCTCCGTTCGCCGCAGAAGTTGAGGCAGAAGCGTAACAAGATTCCGTCCTGTTAAAAGTCCGCCCGAAAGTTCACGGTATAAAAAGCGGTGTTAAATACAGATACACGAAGGCAGGGCTGAAAAACAGCAAGTGATTAATTGCGGCTTCTTATTTAACTCGATGAGAACTTCGTCGGGAATTTCGTTCAAGTTCGCCTTTAAAAAGACGAGGCGGCGGGGAGAGAGAGAGAGAGAGAGAGAGAGAGAGTGGCGGCAGGGACTGGCTGCTTCGTTATGCAAATAATAACAGCAACGCGGAACGCCTCTTTGATGCGTTTCATTTATCTTCGTTCAGCCGGCACTTCCGGACGAAAATCGACTCGCGAACGGTTCTTTCGTTTCAATCAGCGTTATAACAATCCAGAAAACCAATCGGCAATTCACGGATAGCTCCATATTTCCAGCGCGCGTGTGACGAGGCGAAAAAAAAAAGAAAAAAATGAAAAAAACATTAGCGAATATTGCGTTACGGTGTTTCAGTTGGAATTTAACGTTCGACGTTAATTGATATAGTGTGCCAATTGATCACTACCGATTTCCGGAACAAATATACATACGCACATTAATTCAGAGACTCGTTCGCAGTGCTGATTATCAGATATAAACATTTTAATGCGAAATACATTGCGTCCGGCAGCGAGCTAAATGACCGGGGTAAACATTTTAACGTGGAATTAATTGCAACGTGAAACCATCGGTGCTAACATGTATATGCGCCGTTTCCAACGTTGTTGTACTCGATAGAACTCGTCAGAACGAAGATCCGTTTATTACTCGATATCTCTCTATCGTACGTGTACAGTCTCGAACACTCCTAGGAACTGTTTACGAATATATTGTGCGTCTAAGTACAAATTTTGGAGTTTCACTGACATTGCGACAAGACGCGAATCTCGTAAACGTTTTAGTTAGGTTTGCAACAAATTTAAAAGTACATTTAGAAATTTAAAAGTCTCTCGATATTCACTGAATCCGTTATTAACACTATCCGTGCATACTCCGTATGCTAATTTTATCACTGAAAGTGATTTTAGCGGGGGTAATCCAGAAAATCGGGCTCCTTCAGGTGCAACGCTAATGCAACGAAAATTAGCGATTGGTTGATTTGGATCACGTGATCCGTGAGCGGGCGTGGGGTAGACGTACCGAGTAGAAGTAGCGTTGTCTGGTAATTTGCTTCTGAGCCTTTCAGTGACATGAATCATATTGGGGTAAAAGTCGTGCAGTTTTTATTAAGTATGCATGTATATTTGCAGCAAATACATTATAACTTCGATGCGTGTAGACTGATTTCAAACTTCAACAATGTAATCATAATAGTCGCCTCTTGTTACGGTGTCGACGATATTCCCAAATGTTTCGTATTACGCAAAATACGTATCCACGTGAAGATTCTACTTCGTAAACTAGACGATAGACGCAGTTTTCCACGAGAGAATCTCTCCGAATGCGGCTCACAAAAGCATCCACTTTGTTGAGGCAATGCGGAGATGACGGCGCTGTCAAAGCTGTACGAATCGAGGATCCGACTACGATCTACGTGGAAAGATTCAAAGGGAAAGGACCCAGACGTCTTAGGAAGGTGATCCCCTTTGTGAAAAAGCAATTGTAGCCGTTGATCGTCGAGGAAGATAGTTGGCCGCGTTGTAAGAGAGCCGGCAGTCGAATCTCGCGTCGGCGTTTCTCCCCTCCGGGCAGAGTATCGACACCGATCGATTGTGCCTAATCTTACTAAAACTTGTGCTCCCTGTATACCACGTATACCTGCCGCTAAACGACGTGTGGATGCCCTCCGTCGAATTTTCGTATCTCGATCGGGGCGATCGTTGCCGATGTGACACCTGCTACCTGCTGCCTCAGTTGCCTATCCAGCGACCGGTCTTCAAATCGTCCCACGCGCCGCGTCGCAAGGTCCGACGAGCCCGATGGGCCAGTTGAGATAGCGTCCCGACAGTTATTCACTTTGTCCACGTTCGATCATGCGTTTCTTCTTGTCGACGAAAGAGGATCGCCGTGCCCGAGGGGCAGGCTCTGTTTTTACGGCTAAACCGGGCCACGATTATAACGAACCAATCCCCCCGAATTCCGGAAAGTAGTCCCGTATCGTATTCGATCGATCGTTTCTTTCCCGGCAGTCTTTGACGATTTCTTGCCCGAATTGGACACTTCGTACCCTTAATACGACACTCAGTGGCTGAATTTCATGGCAACAGGAGTTCCAGTCTCGAAACGAAACGCGTAATGTCTTTTTGCCGAGCCTGCAACTTTTGACGTGGAGGACGAATTGGTTTTGTCTCGTTCCTTGCGAACGATCGTCCCGACTTCTCCAAGATTCACGATCTCAGACTCTTGTTTTCCGATTGAATTTATCGTGCGATAAATTGACGTAATTAGATTGTCTCATTTCCGGCAAAGGAATCGCAATAGAAATAGAAATCACGCGAAGATCGGTGAAGACCTTTGAGGTCTTCGATCGCAATTAACTCTGATTTCTCTAAGTGCAAGGGAACGTGGAGAAATCAAAGTGTGAGTCACCGATTTCAGTGAAATTTAGCGCGAGTGTAGTTTCTGAAAAAATGTTTGACACGTAGTTTCTTTTTTATCCGGCAATCGTCCATGTTGAAGGAATTTAAACTACCCTCAAAGTTGGAACCACGTAATTTATTTCGTCAAACGTCTCGAAAGTTACACCGAAGTTACTACAATTTTCATGCAAATTAGTATTTCTCATTTTGCGACGAAACCATTTGTTTAAACAATATATATTTAGAAACGCGTATATAATTTTATAATTGTCCGTTTCTCCGAGTAAATACATCTCAATACATTTTCTTGAATATTTGTTTATGAAAAATACACGAACTACGGATAAATTGGAATCTCCAGTTGGTTTTCCATTCTGCATGGCATGGCAGCAAATTGCGCGCGTCCAAATTGCGCGTCTCGTGATGAATAATACGCGGCTGGTATAGAATTTAATTCCTTAACGATTAACTCGTCTCCACGCGATCTCAACGTCTACAACAATAGCCGACGGTGCAGTTATTCACCTTTCGGGCCAGTTCTCATTTCGCTGGGCCGTGGCCGCGACGTGTTCCACAACAACATTCGTTTCTTGGACGATAAAACCGTTTTCCTCGGGTTCAACGGCGGGTCGAGCGTACCGGCGATTAGCTTTGTATAATTGCCGGGGAGCTGGAAGAAAAATACGCGCCGCGAGACGTCAAGAAGACGGATGTCGTGGCGAACCCGTGCGCCGTATAAACATATTCTTCATGGTTTCGCGCACACAACACAGCGAATATTTATAGGGAAAGAGAGAGAAAGAGAGAGAGAGAGAGAGAGAGAGAGAGAGAGAAGCATTGTTGCGTGCAGCTTCGAGCGGCGATCGCGCTTCGATCTTCTCCCTCGGCTTCGGCTTTTTATCCCGCACGGTATCGAGTCTCTCGCTCGGCTTCACGGCAAAACGGCAGAGACACGGCAAGCCGATTGCGTATCGGCTATAATTACGCGGACCTCGATAAGTGATCTAGGCTGTAAAAGACATTCTATAACAGGCACCGATTATGCACGCCATCGATTCCGGTTACTTTGTAATTTCCATCGCGCACACTCCCACCGGGATGCTGCCCGTTCATTACTTTCGCCGGACGATCAATTACGCTCCGCTACCATCCACTGCCGTTTTTTCCATCCTCCGCGCTCTTCTTCCTTTTCTTTGTTTCTTTCTTTCTTTCTTTCTTCTTTCTTCTTTCTTTTCTCTTCGTTCGAACGATCTCGGACGATCCTTTTACTCGTCGGTGAAACGTGGATCTCGCGAGTATCCCCGAGTTCAGGATACACTCTTACGCGTGTCTGCGTACGCGCGGCTAATCGTCTCCGCCGATTATTATTATTAAACCGTCGAGTCTCCGAAAGCAAAACGTCGCGCGATCATGCGGTCATTCTCGCCGCGGCAATTACAGAAACGTTTAGAGCTAATTGTTATTGCGGCCCTGTGATACTGCACGGTACATACGCGGGGCGTGCACAAATAGCAAGCGCGTTAATGGCGCTCTAAGAAGGCGACATTAAACGCGATACGTATCGCGATGGTTGCTCGAGAGCCGGCTCGGTCATATTTTTTTGTTTCTTTTTCGGGCTGCTACGGGCTGCAATCGTGACTCATCTTTTACGGTGGTCGGCTCTCGCAAGTTTTCCTCGTGTCCAAGTTTCATCGAGATAGGCCTGCCTACGTAGGCGGCGAGGCAGGCAACGAAATGGCCTGACGAAAGTTGAGCGCGTATCGCAGCTGCACCGTCCTCTGAATATTTGATCCTCGCGGTGTATCGAACTGTGCGGCGGCGCAACGCGGCCTGAAATGATGCGCTAAACAACGCGCAATAACAAGCGTTCTCCGAGCACTTATCGAGGCAACCACCTCGAGGCTCTCTTTCAGCGGACTCGCGCGCATACCGCTCGCACATTGTAATATCTCAATCGACGAGGGCGATTAAATAATACACGCGCAGCTCGGGATGTTTCGCACGGGTAAAAGCGTTCTCCCATCCCGGCGCGTCGCCGTCGAGTTATCGGCCAATTAAACGTGCCACCGACGTGAGCCACGTTCACGAGCGATCCGCGACGAACGATAATTCCGAGCATCCCGCGAAAACCGCCTTATTAACGGCGCGTTACTGATAAGCGAACGATAATGGCCGCCAAGAATCTACGTCCGCGTTATCTTCCGTCTCCGACAAACGTCGATCCCTCTTAATCTTGGTTTCAACGTTCCTTCGTTGGACGGTCCGTGAAATTGCTTAATAAAATCAATTTACGATCACTCTGCCTGGGTAATTAGCATATCGTCGCGTGCGCGCGCGACGAATGGTAGTAATAAAAGAGAGGAAACAATGATGAAGATGGGTGATGGAGAGAGAGAAAACAGTGGGGGTAAAGAAGAAGATGAAATTGTACAAACTGGGAGACGACGGCGAAGTAGTATTTTGTCCTACGATTTCGGGACTCTTATCATTTTCGTGTCACATTCTCTCGTACCGATTTAGGTGGATTTTGCAGCATTATATTCGTGATGAGAATTAAAATTAAAAAATATGGATAGTGTTGTCACATCTGCTTCGAGAGCTATTTATTGAACTGAACGTGATAAACTTCATCAATGAGGAATATAACGATTTAAAATAGCGATTAATGGAAATTGAGATGAAAAATTCATTATATATTTGATTATTTATGTCTATTTGAAAAAATAAATATCTTTGTAATAAAACAAACTCAAGATTGTTAAAGTGGAGACTTTAGTCTGTAAAATAAAATAAAGATAATTGTTCCACAATTTATTTTCACGAAAGTATAACAGTTTAAAGTATTGATAATTGTTTATCTAATGCATGAATATTTTTGCTCTTTTCAAAGAATTTCATATGAATTTTGTGTATTTTATTTAGACCAGGGTATTTTATTTTTTATTCCAAGTTAACATTTTGAAACGCGCGCGTATTGACTCTAAATTAGTTAAGGATTACAACGCCACTACGCGGTGAAATATGCGATCGCATATTGTAAAGACAAAAATATCATCCAGAAAAATCATCCAGAAAGAAGTAGCAAAAGTTCTCAGGTAGAAATTTAAATCGATAACTTTTAGATTTATGTTTGTGATGCGAATTTTTACATTAGAACTTCAATTCATTACAGCTTTAATTCATCGAGATTTGCCAAACCGAAAAAGTACATAATTTTTAGTCTCCTAAAGTAAGATTTAACCAAATAATTATTAATATAATCAATATAATTTTCAACAATTAAAGAAATAATAGCATACAAATATTTAAATAGAACATATCATGCTAAAAGTTATTTATAATTTTATATCAAAATTTAATTTCAATTCTACTTCAACAAATATTGTAATCTTGTAATTGACTAACTCGTTGTTATATATAATACACTTTTACTTCTATTGTAACATTTTCTATTCATTTATTGCTTCTTTAACTTTATATGCTGCAAAATTCCTAACAATACTAATACTAAATTCAACAATAATTTGTTAAGGATATACGTATTTAATGGATAAAATAATAAATCTACTGCAATATAATAAAATTTCCCATTTCTCAATTTAAGGAGACAATTTTTCATCTAGTATATGAATATTTTCTTCATTTTTTAAAGAATCTCTTGTGTATTTTGTGTATTTGATTTAGGTTAGAATTTTTTATTCTTTATTCTCAGATAATACCTGCGAAACGCGCGATTACAGCGCCCCAACGGTGAAATGCGGAATACAGACCCTAAGATTCTTGACCATAATCGATATTTCTCACGATCGATTTTAAATGGGAAATGGCGATTAAAGATGGCGGAGGAAAGCACACTACATCTGCAGAGGAGAAAATGTTATTCAGAAGAATCATCCAGAAAGAATTGTCACCCAGAAATTCTCCGGTAAAAATTTAAATCAATAACTGTTAGATTTGCGTTTGTGCTTTTTTAAGTTAAAACATACGTTTTTGGCTCCAACTCGAGGTAATATTTAACCAAATAATTATTACATATACATTTTCAACAATTAAAGAAATAATAGTATATAAACATTTAAACATACTATGCTAAAGGTTATTTATAATTTTATACAAAATTTAATTTAATTCTAACTAATAACACACACATGCACATACACACCCACACACATATACATATATACATATATATAAACACGTATTTTATTATAAGTTTTTACATACACACTTCTATTACATTTTTCTAATTATTTGTTGATAATAATTTAACTTGATAAGTTTTAATAATTCTAATACAATTCAACAATAATTCATTAAGAATGTACGTATTTAATAGCCAAAATAATAACTTTATTACGTAACATAATGAAATTGTACAGTTCTTAAATAAAATAAGGCGTAAAAAACCTTGTGGCTCGAAGTTCGCAGTTTAAAACATAAACAGAACGCTTACGTGTGTATGTGAGGCTCTTAATGTTGCACCTGTTTTTTCGGCATCGCAAGTTTTCTCGACTAAACGTGTCGAGACTTGTCGAAGTAAACACAATGTTTATATTCGTCTCATTCTGCCCGTTCGTTCAAGATCACCCCCTCCCCTACTATTCTCAGTTGCGGGACGAGACGTACCGCAGTGATAATCGGTTATTGAATTTCGTGACAACAACACGTACTACGCCGCATTACGTTCGTAAATTTTTCTAACCTCTCGGTGGCGTCTCTTCGATGGCGTCGCTTTTACTCTCTTTTACTTCCATTTTTACCTCATTAATAGTATCATTTAATTAATACGCGTGTGTTTAACGATTAATTGAACATTACGGTAATGAAATCGTATAATAGTTTGAAACTTTTCGCGTCGATTTCATTTGTCCGGTTACTGATAGCTTATTTCGTACGTTCCTTCAGTACACTTTGAGGTGATAATCGTCTCATTTTTACACGTTTGCCTTCATTGGACATATTTGTTCTAACTTTTGGTTTCTATTTGTGCAGGTTATTCCTTGATTGCAGAGATAGCATAGAATAATGCCACGATCATTAATGGACGATTTGATGAAGTTTCATGAAAATTTGACAACATTTTATTCATCTCGGGTAACATTTGGTATACAGTTCATTTGGTACACATATATTTAAGATGCAATTCACTATACGTAATTTCGTAATTATTTGAAATACAAAAATGAAAATGGAAGAGATTCAAACGGTATCTCAGTGGTATTGCTACTTAAATATATTTAGCTGTGAAATTGCTACTTAAATATATTTATCTGTACAAACATTTTCGAATGTTTGTAACACGTCACGTGATATATTAATGTACGTACTTCCTACTCTAATAACGAATATTCAGAATACAACAATCGTCTTTCATTTACAATATTCAGTATTGAGAAATAGTTTCTAATATACAGTTAATAAATTTAATATATATTCAAGTTTCTTTATAATCATGTTCTACAGAAATAGCTGTATTTTCCGAATGAATGTATTCTCCCCCTCCCCCTCCATTAATCAGCTTTAATTTCAGAAAGTTTTTATGACCGCGTGCAATGCGGTCGGTAGAGCTAGTGTTCGTTGCGAAGTATTTTCATATTTTTCTAGCAAAATGGCTCTTGTTAAATTAAGTAATTCATTTAAATTAGAATTCGCGAAGTTAGAGTCAGTGAGTTCGCCGATTGTTACTTGAATGTGCGCGTTGATAGTCTTTTATTTTTCTTTTTTTAGATTTTTTGTTATTGAACATTCGTTTTCGGTATGTTACAGTCAGTGCTGAAGAGGATAAGGTCTCTCCAGGAGATCAAGATCGTAAGTAATTTTATATATTGTACTTCAGTTTATTCAATTCTTGAAAGTATAACAACAAAGTATAATGTTTGATGTTTTGTTACAGATGCTTCGCATCAGCATGAATTTTTTTTTTATTTTTGGGGGAAACTCCAACGATGGCTTTAGAACCAGGAATGTAAGAATCTTTCATCATCTCGAACCTAAGATTTTGCTTTTATATACAAATTCTAATGTTTAATGTTTTTTTACAGGTCTTCTACAGTTCCACTTCTCCTAATCCTCCAAGACACCTCTGATGCTTCAAAAGCTAAAAATGTAATTATTTTAGCATGTTATATTTAAATTTTATTCTCTATAATTCTTTTTCTATTGAAGTCAAGTGCAAAGTCATAATTATAAACTAAGAACACTTCAAATTACTAATCTCAGTTTTTATCATTATTACACTGTAACTTTAGAAACAAAATGTTTTGTGTTTTTTCAGAAATTTTTCACGCGTCTATTTGTACCATGGAATTCTCAGTGGTATCTACTTGATGAAAGTCTTCACGATAACTTTCCCTGCTCCAGTGCAGCATCGATGATAACATTCTTCACATCTATCGCGTGAGTCGCATGCATTTATGTTCCTCCGGTCATTCAATCATGTTGTAGGACGAAAGGTCCGAATCGGCACGAGTGACTGGTTGTATACGTAGAATTTTTGATGAGCATAGTGACCGCGAGTATTTTTTATACTCGTGAGTAGTAACAATTTTTTCATTTTTATTTATGTGTTAGATCAAGATAGGGCTTCTTGCACATCGCGAGTTTAACAAGTAGTTAATTATAATAATAGTTGAATATGCAGTTATGGCAATTATTGTGAAATCAAAATATATTCAACATAAAATCATTTCAATTTAATAATTATCATTTATAATTTATCTATTCACATGAATATTTTGCTTTTGCATTTTCGAAAATATGCTTTGATGAAGTCACCTGAGGTTATTTCTATTAATATTTAATTTAAAGTCAATTATTTGACTTTGATTGTTTGAGTTAGTTGTTAAATCGTTTATAGTATCTCGTTTAATAAATTGAAATTGTTTTTATTTTTTTGCAATTTCAATAATTTCTGAAAAAACAAATTCATCACAATTTGAAATAAAATAGTGCAGTAGTCCGTTAAATACACATGTTCCAAGTCATAGATGGTATGAAAATATATTGGATTTATTGCAATTGAATTAAAGGATATTTTATCCTTTAAATAAGTCTTACAACGTTATTGGCAAAAATCGAAATTAAAAATTAATTATATTTTTTAATATTATTTGAACGTTTAGTTCCTTGATTTGCCCCAACGTGGCGCTGCTGTTCTTTGTTCCGTATACATACATCATTGATATAGACTTAACATCATAAGTATAATATAATAGAAAACTATCAGTTTATAAAATTGTCAGATGTTCTGAAATTGTCCGACAGTATAAAAACTGAACATCTATTTTCTATTTTAAGCTTATTTTCCTTATTTCTTTTTAAATTTATGTTATACATCTAATCTGAAACATTCATACAGAACGGAATTTCAATTTTCGCGCGAGAAAGTTTGCAAGCAGTCTCAACCAATCAGAGAACAGGTGGGGGAGGTTTTGGCAGTTCGAAGCGTCAGTTTGGTGCAATGGAACGTGAGATGTGAATGTCTATTTCAAAAGTGTCGTTTCAATTTCGAAACAGTACCTCACCTTTTATGTATTACTGTCAGATTCGTTGCGGTAATGTATATATATATTCATTCAATTATTCGTTAGATGGAAATTATTATACAGAAATTAAATAGTATCTTAAAAATTTCTTCAATCTTTCATCCATTCGATTGTTCGTCACTAATAAATTATATTGTTACCTTTTAAAACAATAATTGAGTTTAAATATTGTTTGATTTTGATACATTTGGATTTAGATTTATATATTTGCTTGAAATTTTTCTGTTAACAGGTCATTAATTGATCGATTGAAACGCAGATTTCGTTACGAAGGTGAACGTACGTTCAGTATATATGTTTACATTATTTCGCAATATTATTTATCAAGAATAAGCATTAAATATGTTATCGATTTAAAACTGAGTAATACAGGATTTTGTGGTGTAAGTGAGAAAATATTAAAAGAAAGATGAGAATTTAATGAAAAAGATCGACTTTATCGATACAAGTCGTGACAAATCGTGACAAGTGGTGACAAGTCGTGACAAGTCGTGACAAGTCGTGACAAGTCGTGACAAGTCGTGACAAGTCGTGACAAGTTATTCAGTTACCGAATTTCGGGGTAATTACACGTATTACTCAGATTAGATTCGTAACTTATTCTAACCTATCGATGGCGTCCCTTCGGCGGCGTCGCTTCTTCGACACCCTTTTACTTCCATTTATATCTCATTAATAGTATTATTTTAATTGATATGCGGATATTTAACGATTAATTGAGCATTACGGTGAAGAAATCATGTAATGCTTTGAAATTTTTCATGTCAATTTTTCTTTAATCGTCAATTTTACTCGTACAGTTACCGGCAAATCATCTCGTACATCTTTTTAATAGAATTTAAAATTTGTTATCGTTTCATTTTTACGCGGTTTGCCTTCATTTAACACATTTGTTCTGACTTTTGATTTCTCTTTGTGCAGGCATTCCTTGATTGCAGAGATAGCATAGAACGCATAGATGCCATGGTCATTAACAGACAATTTGATGAACTTTCATGGGAATTTGGCAATATTTTATTCATTTTGGGTAACATTTGATATACAGTTCATATATATTTGAGATACAATTCACAATACGTAATTTCATAATTATTTGGAATGTAAAGATGAAAATAGAAAACATTAAATTAATTAATATTTTATTTGGATATAGGTCATCTTAACAGTACGTATATTGACAAATGGATGTATATTCTTGTATTAGATTATCAAATTCAAAGTTTTCGTACTTTACTATACTATACTTTGCTACGTTATATACTTTTGCTGTACTATATACTTTTTCCGAACGCTGACGCACAATTAAATGATTCAGAGCAAGATTTCATACTTGTAAGATTTTTTAAATACATTTAGCTGCAAAAGTTTGATTTGTGCAAACATTTTCGAATATTTATAATACACGACGTGATATATTACTGGTATGCATCACTTTAACAACGAACATTCAGAATATAATTTCTATAAATATGCAAATATATTGAGAAATACTTTATATTTTCCAGCGTAATGTCTTTAATGCATACTCAAGTTTAAAATCGTAGAAAAATAGCAGTATTTTCTAGATGAATGTACTCTTTGCCCTTCTCCCCCTAATTAGTTTTATTTTTAGAAAATTTTTGTGATCGCGCGCAATGCGGTCGGCAGAGTCAGTGTTTGTTGCGCAATATTTTAATTTTTTTTTTTTTTTTGAGCAAAATGGGGCTCGTTAAATTAAATTATTAATTCATTTAAATTATAATTCGCGAAGTTAGAGTCAGTGAGTCTGTCGATTGTTACTTAAATACACACGTTGATAGTCTTTTATTTTTTTTTTTTTACATCTTTTCTTATTGAACATTCATTTTCGGTATATTAGAGTCAGAGGATAAGGCCTCTTCAGGAGATCAAGATGGTAAGTAATTTTATACATTGTACTTCAATTTACTCAATTTTTCAAATTTGACAACAAAGTATAATGTTTGATATTTCGTTACAGACGTTTCACAGTATCAATTTTTTGGTATATTTTGGGGAAAATCCAACGGTGAATCCAAAGCCTAGAATGTAAGAATCTTTCATCATCTGGAACTTAAGGTTCTGCTTTGCTTGTAAATACAAATTTTAATGTTTTATGTTTTGTTACAGATTCTCTACAATCTCCAATTCCCCTTATCCTCCTATGGATCTTACGATACTTCAAAAGTTAAGAATGTGAGTATTTTAGCACTTTGTATTTAAATTAATTCTATTCTCTACAGTTCTCTTTTCATTGAAGTTTAATGTAAAATTATAACTAAATGAAAATATTTCAAATTATTAGAATCTCAATATTGATCATTATTAAAATTTAAATTTTCATAATTAACACTGTCTTTATGATTTTTAAGAAATTTTTCACGGCTATCATGGAATTCTGAGTGAAATTCTTCATGAGGATTTTTGCGATGACTTTCCCTGCTCCAGTGCAGCATCAATTCCTTGCTCTAGTGCAGCGTTCTTCACACCTGCTGCGTGAGTTGCATGCATTTATATTCCTCCGGTCACTCAGTCATGTCGTAGGACGAAAGGGCCGAATCGGCACGAGTGACTGGTTGTATACGTAGAATTTTTGATGAGCATAGTGACCGCGGATATTTTTTATATCCGTGAGTAGTAACATCTTTTTTTATGTATTAGATCAGGTTAGGTCTTCTTGCACATCGCGATTTTAACAATTCGTTTGAATATATATACAGTTACAGTAATATATACAGTTATGGTAATTACTTGTAAAATCAAAATATATTCAATATAAATGTTTGCAAAAGCAAAATATTCATATGAATATCAATTTGAATAAATAAATTATGAATAATTATTATTAAAATGATCTCGTTTGAGCATTTCGTAGTAGAGAAGACGGATATCCTCCGACTTCGTTGCTATGAAAGAGACAGTTATTACTTGTTAATATACTAATCATATATTTTGTTATGATAATTGTTATAGTAATTAATAATTTCCAACTTTATCTTCGCCTTTATAATAGTATTAAATGATTTAATTAATTGAATTTTATAATTATGAACTTCAATACAATTTGATTATATATAATAGATTAGAATTCTTTCCGTAGAAAAATATATGAAATTTTATGTGCAAGAAGATACTTCGCGACAGGCAGATGTTTGAATCAAGGCAACAAGTTTGAATACTGCTTTCGCATTTTTGAAAATGTGCTTTGATGAAGAAATCGTCTGAGGTTATTTCTATTAATATTTAATTTAGAGTCATTTAATTAGATTCAATTGTTTGATTTTGATTGTTTGAGTCAATTATCACATTTCATAGTATCTTGTTTAATAAATTTAATTGTTGTCTATTGTCTTCATTCTCTTGCAAATTCAATAATTTTTGAAAGAACAGAGTCATTATAGTTTAAGATAAAATAATGCAATAGTCCGCTAGATACAAATTATACAAACTAATCATTTTTTAATTTAGGATTTTCAGGTTTAACCCCTTCCGTGTTCATTGTCAGGATCTCACTTACGTGCCCAGGTGCTACTTGGGTGGGTGAAAGACATTGGGCACGATGACTATAGTCTGTAATTTTATAAAAAATGTCTCAGCGACTGACAATGTGTTAGCGTGTCGTGCACGACGTATTTTCCGCATGTGTGTGTTTGATTAGGATGTGGATTTGCGTCGTTTTTATTGTTTCATTCATTACAAGTTGAAATAATTTAAAGTATTTATATACACTGATTTGAAGGTATGAATTTATTATATAGTAATACTTATTAAATATATTATAATTATATTATTAATAATGATTCCAAATCAATTTGCATGTGCAATTTCTATAGAAATTATATATATTTTTTCTGAATTATTAATATTAGCTGTAAATATAAACGTGTTTTATCACGTTTTACGCAATGGTCACTTTCCATTAGTATGGTCAGTCGATTTCAGGAAAATGGTACGTAAATTAGAGTGTGAAAGTTGTGTGTTGAGCTCGGGTGTCGGAGGCGTCCCGGGACGTCCTCTCTAGTTTAGGTCTGTGCGCCCGGGTGGTATGTGTGAGAAACGTGGAGCGAGTGTGTTGGTGGGCCTGTTTTGCCATTTTTTAAATATAGGGTGACTGTCAGGATAGGTAGCATACTTTCTGGTGTGAATGTGTTTAATTATAAGTAGGTAGGGCCGGCAGGTTGGCACAGTCTCTGGTCGCGTGTTCCCCTTTCGCGTGTCCAACCTGTTTCAGGAAATCTAATTTGAAAAATCGACAGTGAAAGTGGTACAAATGGAGCATGCCACTTGTTTCTGCTTTTACTCCTCGATTTTTCGAATTTAGTACCGCGGTCGCGGTCGCGGATAGGTCGCGATTAGGTCCCGAAACGAACGTTTGTGCAGGTATTGCTCGAGCACGCACATGCGAACGGACAACGATCACTGTGATCGATGGTCGTCCATGTGCATTGGGATTAGCTTTCGCGATTTTTTTATTTCACCTTTATTTTTTAGTTTGCGATTAGAAAGACTCGAGCTAGACGTAAGTTTCAGCGGGCATTGTGCTCGAAGAAAGAAGTGGCTAAAAGCTGAAGAGGCCCGGCAAACTGCCACGAAGAGGGTCGCAACAAATGATTTCTCATCCTCTGGATCGTTTGAACGATTTCAGAGCATGGGAAGTCATTCTCGTTACTACTTTGTCACTATGCTCTTTTAGTATTTGTAGTTGTATTTTTTTTTCTTCGTCATTATTCGTCATCGTTTTGGGCAAATCGCGGTTTTTCTTGCTAGTGTTACGAGAGATTGATTAGGGTTTAAATTAGAGTTGCGAAGAAATACTAAATCGTGTTTGCTGTAGCGTAGCGAATTATGATACCGCGATTGTTTTTTGCAATTTTGATTGTCAATTTTCATAATTATCTTAATGTTATGTAAATTTATCTTGCTGTCTGTTGTTTTGAATTATATTATAGAGTCATTGCTTTTTTAGGGGACCTGTAAAGAATTTTTAAGACCCAGGATGTTGCTGGAAGGACTGAAGGAGTGAGAGAGAGAAGAAAGGCGATTTGCGTTTCGTCTCGGAGTCACTGCCTAGACTCATCAGTGGGGCTGATGGCAGCGACTCCTTACCCCAGACGCTTGTTGTTGTAACTACCCGCTAGGCTGATCACCCACCCATCCTAGCGGGGTTCTGCACATTGCTTCACTTAACGTCGGAGATCGGCAGGACCTCGACGCTAGGCGCGCAGCTACTTGCGGCTTGTGCAAGTCGAGTGTTCGAAACTCGTAGTCGAGGAATCGTAGGGCCGCTACACTTTTAATTAATTTTAGAGTGTTAGAATATTTAAATTAGCCTTTTGTTTGCACAGTTTTGTTTTGTTTATAGTAATTTTCATCGAATTTAGTTTTAGTGTTGCGATAACGAACGATCGCGTTTCTTGAAGTAGCGTTGCGTTTACAAAATGCCCAAATTCATCCACTGGATTCGTGGATGGCTGTTCCTGCTCCTGATCACCTAATGCAGCTACAAGAGCTGTACAAAGGTGGTCATTCATTAGCAATCTCCAGCATGGTTGCACTGAACGCGACGCAATTAGTGTTGCGTATTTCTAAATACGAGTGCATAGATTAATAGCGTTGCGTACTTACTTTCGGGAGTTTTGAATTTGACAAAGCACTCTTCGCGTTTGATTTTGAAAATTTCCTCTTTTACAATTAATGCCAGTGAATTAGTGTTGCGAAACAAGATGCGGTTTGTTGCTTGGATCTATGTCGAATATAGATTTGACAATAGCCCATGGTTGTTCTGTTGAGTAGAAAATGTTCTTTTACTAGCTCTTCTGGCTACTACATCGCGATTTCTTTTTCAATAGCTCTTCTGGCTATTGTTTCAGTTTTTTTCTGTCAGTAGCCCTTCTGGTTACTGTGTCAGGTTTTCTTTTTCAGCTCCTTTTACCACTGCGTTCATTATTGAAAATACTCCTTTATTGAAAAATATATATTTTTTATTGTAAAATAAAGTGACATAAGTATTGCAAAATATAAAATATGTATACAAAGTATAAAATTGCAAAATATAAAATATATATACAAATATGAATATTTATATATTAATATTTAATAATAATTTGATAATATATATTATAATGAAAATTTGAAACTCTTTTTCAAAAATAATCAAATTGGTAGTATTTTGTAGCTAACTTTGAAATATGAGTTTTTATTTTCTCTATTCTAAATGTTTCAACAATATAGATCGTTGTTTATTTAATATAACAACAATCCTGCATTCTTTCAATCACATAACGAGTAAATAAAAGTTGAAAAATAAATCAAAATGTGAGTTGAATCGAATTTTCCTTCATCTTTGTATCAAAGATAAATTTCCAATTTTTGACTTTCAAGTTCTGATTCAGTCTAATTTAAATCCAATCACTTCAGAGTTTCTTGCTTTTAAGTTTTGTAATTTCGAATAAAGACACAATTTAAATCAGTTGACAAAGTATAATTATGAAATAATATCGTGACAGTAACCTAATTTCTCTTTGTGCGCGTAATGTGTTTTCATTGGAGATCATTTTACTTTGCCTTTTCATTTAAATTACGATACTAATCCACCATGGTTAGTTTCAAATTTATATTTTTCAGATTTCACCAATTTTTTCAGTGTTTTAGATCTGTGTTAGATCTGTTTCACAAATTGTAGAATCGATCGCACGGGCTACGAAATCCCGCAAGATGCTACGAAATCCCGTCTATTCATATGTATGTACCGCGTCTATGGCGGCACTTTCGATCCGAGATAACGAGTCGGAAACGCATCGGTCGTCGCAGCCAATCAAATATTAATGCACGCAGTTGTTACGTAGCCAGGCAATTTCGGAACGAGCTCGCATCAAGGCTCGGCCATAAATTCGTTCGGACTCTCGTCCCTCTCGCAAATGCCCACCTTTTCGGACCTGTCCGGATCGACGCGGTTCGCCCGACCAGGGGGACGCTGGAAAGTGAAAAGGGGTGGTTTTAGCTTCAGCAGCCCGGAGGGAAGGGAGGAGGACGACGATCGCGAGTACCTTTTGGCCCTTGTGTGCCGTATAGATGTGTCGTAGCTGATATTCCGGGTATTGATAAAATAATGAGTGCATTATTAACTCGACTTGGTCGCGGGGAGGCTGACGGTGTGCGTAATGTACGTTGGCATGCGAGCCGTCGTCTGTGCACGCTAGCTAGCCACGTACACACGCGGCGAGAACGCGAGAACGTTCCTTCGAGCGCGCGGTCACCGGGTGTCCGTAATGTAGCCGCGTTTCTGGCGTTGTTCGGCCAGTGGCTTGAATGTTAATTTCGTGGGCGTGAGCTGCCGGGAGCTGCTGAGAAAGGTGAAACGAGATTAGCGGGAATTCGTAGTGTTGATTACATTCGTGTTTGGTGATCACGAGTTGTTTATTTTTTAACGTGCCAGGGTGACTTTTCCTTTTTTTAATACGAGATAGTTTGTGTCTTTCCTTCGTTTTTAATTGATCACGGGTAATCAGGTTGCGGGTGTTTTGCAAGATTTATTTTTTATTTTATTCTTTGCTGCAATATACATTCTGCGTTCTACGTTGCAACGGTTGTCGAGTGCGATGTAGAGAATACAAATTAAAGTTAAATGTCGTTAGTACGAATTTAATTAAACGTCACACGCGACGCGGGCAGTAACTGAAAATTAATAAAAGGATATTGATCGGAACAAATTCAAAGTAGGAAAAGAAACGGAATTTTTTTTATGTCGATTTATTCGTTCTGCGTTTCCCGAGAAAATAAATTAATATTAAAGACATCTGTCGTCTGTGATTCGATAATAAATGCGGAAGAGTACTTTTAACTTGAAAAAGAAATATCACCGAAACAAGAAATCCAGCATTTGGTACACGTAAAATGTACGGGGCGATCGGGGGCAAGGAAAATGCGAAACACGTCGGACGCGGTAATTCAATTTAAAAATTCTCCATACCTCGCTGAACCATAAAGTCGCTGGAATACCTGATCTTCCAGCTCGATTGACCCTCTCCGGCTCTCTCGGCAGCCAAGCGAAAGTAGACTGCACACCCTGAACACCCTGTACGTGTGCACGCACGAACGCCGTCCCCTTTCGCACATTTTTTTTTTTTTTTTTTTTTTTTTTTTTTTTGGTGGATAGATAGGAAAGGCCAGGGAGACGAAGCGGATACCAGTCTGGAGGGTGAAGTCAGGTACGTGAGGATATGCGTGCACGCGTTATATTGATCTTATAACGGACGAGTGCGTGTTGGCAGGCAGGTAACGCACACGCATTTAACACACAGGCGTCGATTCAGCGTACGTTCCGCACGAGGGTGTTCCCTTCTGCCGCTCGATGCGGCAACGTTTACCGACCTTCCCTTGGCTTTTGCGCCCGTTCCATCGGGGATGGGATGGGATGGGATGGGATGGGATGGGACGGGACGGGGCGACGGCTACGATAGCTACTTCTAATTCGCGTTGATAAGCAAAAACTGCGCGCGATAATTCATTGATCAACTGATACCTGGCGTACACGCTCGTGTCCCTCGCCGTACGCCTGAAAATTTCACGCTGCCACCCGTTCGATCGCTTCAAAGAGCCGACCGCCCCCTTTTCCCCTCCGTTGCGTCGTCGTTGTTAACCCACCTGCGAATTTTCAGCGCGAAGAGCACACTTTAGAACTATCTGTTGGAGCGTGGAAATAATTGCGACTACTTTTCTGACGTTTCACCTGGAAGTTTAGTTTTAACGTTGCATATTTAACGTTGTTATTCTACGCATTTTTGCAATGCAACCTACAAATTTTCCATAAACGCGTAAACATCCGGGATCTGTTAATTGATCGTAAATTCCAAAAATATTGTTGACTCGACGCGAAGATACTCGATTCCAATTTTATATTGAATTCGAAGAACAGTGTCAATTATACGTAAACTCCGTTGCAATTGCGGCGGACTATATATGATACGTGTATCACACGAAAAGCTCTTTTAATAGTCCAAGTCAGTATTCTTAAATCACAAATACGCCGAGACGTATGATAATAAACAAAAAAGATAAAACTTGGTAACGCGAATATCGAAATTGAGAGACAATCGGTGGATACAAACGAGAAAAATCTTCAATTTCGATAAAGCCAATTAGCGAAACTGTTGTTACGACGTGCGATATGTATGACATCTCCGAATAGAGCATTCGCAATTGAACGCTTCAATTCAATTATTTGCCAATGATTTCCGCGTCCGTTGTAATTCCATTTATTGTCGAGCAAGGTACCAGACTTTCACCCGAAAAGTACGGGTTCGCCCGCGCAATCGCGATTTTAACGCTCCCACGAGATAGCACACGCATCGTCGACTTCGTGGAATTATCAATCAAGTCCAAAAGCTTCTGACAGCGGCTCGCTTTCCAACGATCGCCGATACTGACGCGTAGGGGTGGGGTGGAGTGGGGTGGAAGGCATAAAATTCTCGGGAAAATCACTTTCGAAACGGAACGGGTTACGCGGCTTCGGTCCCCTCTCGATTCCCCGAATACGGACGGGGATTAACTCGGGTTGTTACCGGATGGGGTTGCGCGGCGACGGTGTTTAAAAACGCGCTTACCCCGTACGCGAACCTCGCCACGTGGCCTAGGTGCAAGCCCTGAGCGCGAAACGGGTGGAAACGGCCGGAAGTGGGATGGTGGCCCGCGCCACTTGCACGGTGGCCAGTCACGGAGGAGGGTGAGTCGGGGAAGCTGGTTCGACGTAGACGCACCTGAGCCCGCTCCGTTTTCCCGGGGAGCACGCTAATTCCCGCAGACGGGGCTCTTTAAGCGGCGCGTCTGTGCGCCACGAGTGCCCCTCGTTGTGTCGGCGCCGAACGGCGGGAAAAACGAAAACGAGGTGTATCACGGTGGAAAGGACGAAAGGAGGAAGAAAGAGGAGGAGGGAAAGCCTCGGCGAGCGCAACTGCAAAGAATCGTCGCGTGATCGTGAGGTTTTTTTTCGGGTTTCGCGCAGCAATGGGTTCGACGGCGCAGAAATGGCGCGCAACGTTCGCGGGAACGGATGCATTATATATCGCCGGGAGAATATTTAAAAAATTTCCCGGACGCTTCGTCAGGACGGGAACGACGCACGCTCCCCGTTGCTGTGGTGCACATACGTTGCAAACGCGTATACAAATGCGCGGAAGCATTGTGCACGCCATCGAAAAACGGCCGTAATTATCATTCGTACGCCGACTCTCATATATGTTAACGCATCGTTGCGTTGATTGCGGATAGAAATCGCGGTCTACGGGGATAGTTTTTCGATTCGAACAAAAGGGAGAAGGGAAGCGTGGTGCGCCGTGATCGTCGCGAATCCGCGCGGAGAAACCGAAGGGGGGGATATCCAGGCTGCGGTTCGAACGTCGGTGATAAACGTTGGCAAATATTTGCTCTCCGTTCCGTTCTGTCTTGCCCCTCTGCTTCTGTATCCAGTTCGAAAAAGGATCTCCGTGTATTTCCTTGAAAAAGAAAAGAAAACGAGAAAGAAATCAGGGTAGACAGAAGGAGAGTTCTCCTCGTTTCTCTCCGATATGACGTCGTATCTGAAAACCGAGGGACTGAAGGCCGAAAGACGGTCACTCACACCGGTACAGGTTCATCTTTCCGGGATACACGAAAAAATACAAGCGACGAGTTATCCATCCTCGAGACTTGAGAAAAAATCGGACCCTTTGAACGAGAAGTACAAACGGGCAGGCGATCGGCGGCTGTTGCGAAACATCGTTAGTCGTCCATGGGGGGCGGACGCGACGCAGCCGACGAATTTCAAGCGTTTTCAAAGGCTCGGATCCCGATTCACTGTGAGTTCTCGCGCGATTCGCCGCCGGCGAATGGTCGGTGTGTAACCGCGATAAAATTATCGCCCCGGCGAACTTGGCTTTCGCGAAACTGGCCGAAGAGCTGCTACGAGCGAAAACGAATGGAAAGGGAGAGGAGAGATGTATAAAAGATAGAGAGAGAGAGAGGGGGGGGGGAGGAACGTTGAGACGAAGAAGTGAAGCGATAGAGAAACGCTCGCGAGGCATCAAAGAGCTATAATTGGACGTCAGGTTGTAAGGGGATCTATATTTAGGACGATGCCTGCGAAACCGTATGGGAGGCCAAGCGGCCACCTTCTCGCAGGGCCTAGCATCGCAAAGGGCAGACCTCTTAACGTCACGAGAGCCACGAATTATTGCGCCATTCCGGTCACTTAGGGTGCGACCGGCCCTTATTACCGGTACACCTACCATCCCGTTTGCTCTCGCGTTCGCCTTCGCTCGCCATCGCCACCGGGATCGATCAAGAAAACCTCTCGGTTCTCTTTCGTTTTCATCAGCGTTCCTACCTTGATTGTTTTTTTTCGAGTGATTTGGTTTTCGACAACCAAACGCTCTTGCTCTTCTTGGACACTTTGGCATTCGTCTTCTTTTTTTTTTCTTTTTTAGTTATTTTCACTAAAATTTCTCAAGTGAAAATGGATCAAAGGATCCATTCTTAATCGAAAAATCGTGGGTAGTTTTCTTTTTTAAATCAAGCGACTAAATTTGAATCGAATTGGGTAACTGTCACAATCTCTCTCGACATTACAGCAAAGTTTCTAAATTTGCTTCAGAACTTTAATTTAAAAGCAGAACTTTCGTATCGATTTAAATAAAAGTTGGGAAACACCACTAACGAGACGTTCATCTCGACGGGGACGAGATAACAGCGACGAGGAAACGTAAATTCACGACGCTTATTAAAAATACAGGAAATATTAATGCGGCAGGCAGTCGATGGTCCCCCATGGTTGTAAGGGAGGTTTCGGGAGGGTGAATAAAATCAAATTTTCGCCTAAGAACGAGCGAGACATGATTAATGTATGTCACGTAGGACCACGAACAGAGGAAAACGAGACGACCCACACGTTCGAAGTTGTTTTTCTCTACCAGCTGAATAATACCTTTTTCACCCCGGAACGAAAATAGCAAATAAATTACGCACTTTCTCGTACATTCATTCTCGATGTCTTTAAATTTTAAATCGCTCGCCCGAATTATATATTTTTATTTTTTTTCTTGTCTTCCCCTTGACTCCACAGCCCTCCACGCCGCGTGTAATTTTGTTAAAGGGATCTTGTATTCAATTTAGAAAGGATTCCGAAAGGACATTTTTCTCCTCCCCCCGTACAGATACGGTCTCCCTCCACGGATGGAGGGAGAAGAACTTGCAGGGAGAAGAACTTGTAAGCCCGTAAGCTCATCAAAATATTTACTGGGCTCGTTTCTTTTTCTTCGAAGCCGGCCAACGATGTAGTATTTCAATGCGGATCGATGAAGTAGGCAGATGTGCCTTCAAACTTCCCGGGAACACGATGATTCTTAACCATTCTTCGTGGAAATCGTTTATCGAGATCGGAATACAGGATCGTGCTTCACTTCGCGGAACTTCCGCACAAGAATGTGTGTATTTCCTTACGTTGTTTAAATACAACAAATGTATTCGTTGGACCGTGATTGCAATCAACATTCCTTTTAAATTTCGCTTTTTTTCCCTCGATTTTTTTATCAAACGTAAAAAAGTATTTATTCTTCGTATGGCATTTGTTAATATACGTACGTTCATTCTCATCGTAATTATTGTTAATATTTCTCGTTTGGATTTAATTGGATCGATCCCATTGCAATATCTTGTCATCGAACATGGTAATTACTTTTCCTCCGCTTCGATCGTTCGGTACAAGAAATCAATTTCCTCGCTCGTTTTATACACATTGTTTGTTTCGATTATTATTGTTCAAGTATTAAGACCGTTTTTTTTTTTTTTTTCGTAACTACGTATATAATTCTTGTAAAAGACTATGTTAATAGATTAAAATTACGCGTTTAATATCATTATTAAAATTGCACGTCTCTAGGACGGAAACTTTTAAAACGATGTCTGCTAACGAGCGCGCTCTTTTTAAACTTAATTACATTCCTATCGTTTATCGAAGAACGAAACAAAAAGAAAAAAAAGAGAGAAAAAAAGAATCATGTACAACAATTTCGGCCCGCCGGATAGAAGAGCAAACTTGGTGCAATCAATCAAAGGACGAGATAGGGCAGAGTGGATTGAAGCTTTGGAAAAACTACGTGCCCGTTTAATTAGCGCAATTTATCGATTGGTCGCGTACACGGACAAAAGTGTCTACATATTCTCCAGCCAGCAGGAATATTGCTCTCCGATCAGCAATTTTCTGACCCGAGTACCTCGAGCACCTTCGACCCGACACCACCCTCGAAGTGCTCGAGCGTTCATCGAGTGTTTCCGTACACCCTTGGGAAGTCGAAAGGGTAGTAGTGCTCCACCGGCCGCTTGAGCAGCCTCGTCTCGATTTCCGTCGAGCAGTTAGTAACGCGATCTGTCGTCGATTTATTTTCCATCCCCCCCTCTCCCCCTTTTTTTTTTCGCGCGTTGCCCTTTCTTCTCATTTTTTCCCCTTCGCGGATTTATCCCGCCGATTATTGACCAGGAAGCGATCTAATCGTGGATATTATTAGAACGCACGCCAGACATCGTTTACTGAATAATTAACAGAGTCACGAAGCGGACCGAGTTTCCACATTCTAATTGCGATATGAGACACGTCGCTCGTTGCCGGCTCGAGAATTTGCACCGACGATTCTAGCTTCGAACACATGTTCCTGAATTACGTTTCCCATCTAGTTTTATTGGATTACGCGGATGATTACGCGTCGTTATACGCGTTCCTGGGGCGTTGTGAATAAAATATTCGAAGAATGATCATTTAAATGACACATATCATCTTGTTGCTTTAAAATAATTTTACGTTAATTCTAAAGTTGTTTTTCAAATTCTTTCAAATAAAATTTGGCTAACCTTGATTGATAACGTAACGTGAAAGAAATTTTGTTAGAAATATGATGTGAAGACATCAGATACATGTACACGTGTATAATATAAAAATAAAATATCACAAAATTAAAATATCACAGATTAAATTCAGAAATAATGAAATTTTCCAAAATAATCTCTCCAGAAATCCAAGCAAGAATAAAGGTAATCTCTGTTTCTTCAGTTACACCAACAAAGATATGAAGAAAGTTCACAGTCCGTTTATTGTAAACCACCCACAGTCGAGGTTTACCGTCAAAGTCCTATTCTCCCGTCACGTTTGGCGACTGAAAGAAGGACGCGATTGTCCACGGAAGCAGCGGTCGGAAAGTATGCTAAACGCTCGAACGGACCAACCCTTTTGCTATGTCCCCCTCTGTAGGATTAACAGAGTCACAGGGTGCGGGACGTAAACACACGTTCCTGCGGTGGGTCCTGGATGTGGGTCCTGGTTATACGTCTGACAGGGGCTGAAGACGGCTCCATTCTGAAACGGGATTAACGCCGACGCGAGGAATTCGAAAAAGCAACCCTTGACAGCTTAATGCCGATCAGAGTCTAAGCCATTTAACCGCGTAGATCGCTTTGCTCATACGCGCAGCTGATTTCCTTTAGCCGTCTTATTTCCTTACGAAAATGTCCCTCTCTCGCCCTACGCGCCGTTTCCCTTTTTGTGCCTGCCGGCTAAATTCTTTGACTCGTTCGTCCGCCAACTTCCAAGTGGCTGTGTCTCGGTGAAAAGGGTTTGTTGTGGATTTCGTCGACCAGGAATATTTTCCCCGCGATTTTTTGGCGATCTTCTTTCCGCCCGAGTTCCCGACGAACGAAACGTTAATGATTTGTTTTTTCTATTGTAAATGATTAATTTTTGACGAATTTTTATTTTATTTTTTTTTTTACTTTTAATCATACGTTTATGTCGTCAAAGTAAACCCGATTAATCAAAAGTGTCGTTTGCAGACACTAAAATATTATATCAGCTCGTTGAACGATTTTTGTTTTATAATCGTGATATCGTTACAATGTAATGTTCTTGAGCAAGAACTGTAAGCGACGAAGAAATCCTCCAAACTGCAGCTTAATCATTTGAACGTTGAGTATCATATTTCATTCTGTGTGTAAATTGTAAAATCTAAGAGCGACAATGTAAAACGATCGATTACTTCTAAAACGTGAAAATTGAAAATTACACGTATCGCGCTCTTTCGTGAAACCCTCGTGCATTAAATATAACCAATGGCGTTCACCATGCTCCATTTAATATACTTTGTATCGGAACATTTGCTTTTTCGCAAATATTGAAGTTAGATCGAAAATGAAAGATGGAAATTAAATCGTTCGTATCAGTCGGCTATTTCCCTTTTTAATACGCTTCATGAAATATACGAAAAAGTAATATCCCGTAGGAATAATGTCAAGCACAATGCCAGAAATAAATTTCATTTCGTTCAACTTTCTTGCCGAGCAATTATTCAGATTCCATTTCGAAAAATGAAAAAAATGAAAAAAAAAAAAGAATAAAAGAGGAAAGTCGACCGTACGATATCACAGCCGCTCTGTCTCGTAATTAATTCGATGAATGTTCTTCAATTACGTTTAATCCGTTCGCTGGCTTCGAGCTTTTTATCTATCAAAAACCACATTGTTTCGAACGAATAATATCGTTCCACAGGTATACGTAACGTGCAAGCATTTTTATTACCGAGTAAAAAACCATTGTAACGATAAATTTTCCAGTCAGAGCGCGCGTTGTTCATTGTTCGTCGGACGTGATCGAAGGTTTCGAGCAACGCGCATGAAGCCCCTTATCGTACACAAATACGCGGAATCGCGTGATACGTTCGATGACCTTATTGTCATCGCCTTTGTGCCCGAAGGTACATAAAACGCACGATGCGAGGGATTAGCTCGGGGGACTAGATAAAAGTAACGGTCGTTTGTCTCTTATCTGTCGGATTTTAAAGCGTCCCTTGATCGTTCATCGTTCTCGGGACGCTTTTTACAGTCCAATTTTCCCGAAACGGCCGGGACTCCGCGTTGACGGTGTCTAACCATTAGCGGCTTTATCTACTCGTCGCGTCGCATCATCGTTCAAAATAGAACTCCCTTTGTTCCATTCCGAAAACGGCGAAACGTCTTCTAGCTATCTGATAACGCCGTTTCGTGTCCCATTGAGGCACTTGATATTGATTTTTCGTCCAGACGGAGGGACATTAACGTTAAATATGCGCTTTAAATCATCCGTATTGCCGGTGAGAATTCTGCAAATTTTCAACGTTATACTTTGTAAGACACGCGTATTTGAGGAAATTGTAATTTTCGCAAGATGAGAGTTGAAAGAAGATTTTTCGAAACGAAATTAAATAGCAAGTATCTTCGAGAAGAATTTTTTTACTACCTTTAATGTTATTCTTATCACGACGAATTCCTCAAACAGGGAAAAATATAAATTGCAATCCTCGCAAGGTCAATTTTCGAGGCAGACACGATCAGGAGCCAAGAAATCTTCGGAAGTGAGAATCATCGAACGGAATTTAAAAAATTGTTCACGTGATCCACGCATATTTCGTGCCGGGTTCTATTAAAATAGAAGAAATTGCAACGGTCGCGAGATCAAGCTGGAGCAACAAGATCTTTCGAAACGAAAATAATCCCACCGGTCTGACCGAGCGGCATTACCTGAAATTCTTCTCCGTGTCTGGTCGCAGATGGTGACGTTATACGTTCGAAAACATCAGAGCTGGCAGGCATCAGCGTGGCCTAGCCGTTCGTCCGCGTCGTTCCCTCGGGATTTAACGAGGGATGGCCAGGATCTGAGCTATGCCCCCGGAGGAACGGGCCGGGATATAGGAAATACAAGAGCGTCGATCTCCCAGCGCAGAGCAAAGCTCGCGAGCTTACCGGTCTAAGCTCCTCTCGGCGAGCAGCTCGGCCATCTTTCGCGCTCGAGAAGGCTTTCGGCAAATCTCGGCCTGGCAACAATATTTCTCATATTCACGGCGAATCGTGGAAACTACGTGAATATACCGCGGCCACCAATTTTTATCATCGGGCGAAATTTTTATCGACGATTCCCGCGTATTATACGCGACACGACGATATCCGTCGAGAGGGATGTCCCGTGGAAGAAACGATTCCGCGATGCGCGAGATACTTTTATAGCGCGGCAGTTTTATTCGGTGAAACGCAACTCGTACGTATTTCACTTTATTTTGTTATCGTTGTTCGTGGAAATGAACAGCTACGAAGTGAGTAAATTGAACGAAGGATTTTCTCAATGAAGATGAGAGAGTTGTTAATATCAGAACACAAATCCAGCAAAATAACCAATTTTGTAGATTTACAACGACCCGGAATTTTTAGGGATTAGGGAACTTGCGTTTATTATCTGTTTTCTACATCTTGATCTATCTTATCTATCCAATACTTGCGTTTCTCTCATATCAGTATTAGATATAGATATCGTGGACTGTTTAAGGAATTGTTTCGAGGGAAGTAGTACGGTGATTAGAAAATTTTTGGAAAATACGAATTAAATTGAATTAAAAGTTGTATCAACTTTCACGATCTGTATCGAAAGAAAAGCTTCTTTCTCCAAAAATTGCCTCGCACCGTAATCAAGGGACTAATTTCTCTTATCTATCGTTGATAGCTCTGGCGTTAAATTTTGAAAAAATCATAGAACTCGAGAAGTATCTAACCACCGTCGATATCGATCTACGTCACGAACCCCTTCTATTTTTTCCCCCGTTTCCGTTTACTAACGTTCGTTCCCTCTCTCTCTCTCTCTCTCTCTCTCGAAAGTGTTGCGGCGCTGTTCGCCGGAAGGAATTTCGAGTGAATTTCGCAGCGCGCGCGCGGAAGAAGAGGGACAGAACGAGCGATATCTTTCCGGGGTCGTGAGTCATGCAGCGCACGTCGACGGCCCGTTTCCCAATATATATTTCAGGTATGCATGGCGCTTTCCGCGATAAGATATTTCAATATTGACACCCTGTCAGTATTTACCGGGCGGCGCGAGAGATTAGGCGAGCAGTCGGTACATATTTGTACGAGTTTCACTTTGGGTGATTGTACTTTGCCTCTCGTTCCACGACCATCGCCGACGAAACGTCCAAGGAGAAGAGGGACGCGCCTTTGACGTGATATTTTGGCCACGCGAGCCGCGCCGAAGGTTTGTCCTCGTGCTCGATCGATACGATCGATCCGATAAGTGTCTCAACGACAACGAACCCTTTGTTTCGTTCTTGATTTTCGAAGCCGATTGTTGAAATACACGTGGCATCTGGAAAATTGAAATTCTTTTTGAAAGACGTATTGTCGTATTGAGAGATAGCTCTGACGTGAAATGTTTTTTTTTTTTTTGTCAAAAAAATCGTACGGATAATTTCGGGAATTTGGCATTCAGTGTTGAGTTGCGGGTACTTTGAGAACTTTGAGTTTAATTTTGGAATCGTTGTAACACAGTAAGAATAATATACGTACAACGAGCAATTAAATCTGAGTTGTTTCAACACAGGGACTGAGAATCGTCACAAAGCATCGGTGTATTTTAATGTTTGTTAGAGATAGTAGCTAATCTAGAAACAAGTACGAAGAGTTGGTGGGTTCGATAAAGTAAAGTGGCTTGTATTCTGGTGATAAGAATCTTTAGAACAGAAATACGTCGATTTTTGTGCTAATAATATACATATATACATATTTTACACTCACAAATACACGTCAATTAATTTTTCAAAATCACAAGTTCTTCATCTTCATCTTCCATGGTGATGATTTTCGTATATTTCCCGGGTGGTGATGTTTTTTAAAAAAAAAAAAAACATTCCACGATGATCACGGAAACACACACCGACATGTTGCCTTTTAATGCGATCCTTTAAATTACGAATGAATACACATGACATTTTTATATCCGTCCGTGTGATTCTCGCACAGAGTTCCATCGAGACGAAAAAACTGCGGTTAATTGCTGCGATCTCTTCTCCCGCGAACGACAACCGGGCAAAGCTGCGTATTCGTCGAGCATCGTGTTCCAACGTGGCAGCGCATAATCACGCGCGTAACCCCTTCCGAACGACGGAAGTCAAAAAACAGCTTAGACATCTCACGCGCAATCAGTTTAGCGCCGTTCGCGAAACCGCGTAATGCCGGATGATGGGCGCTATTAATGCAACGCAATTAGTGGCTACACGCTTGCTAGCTATCCTACCACGTGGCTCTGTTCCTTCGTGCATTCTAACGATCGCGAGTCTTTTCGCGAAAAAGAAAGACGTCGCCTTGTTGTACTTTGGTAAATTCTACCATTACCAATAATTCCACTATTATCAAAAAATCAGTGAACAATAACAATTTCATCTCCTCTCTTCGGCCTCCATGAAAATGTGTAAAAAAACTTTTTTTTTAGCCAAATGAAGAAACAGAAGGAGACACGTCGTTCGAAAATCGTTCTCTCATTTACCTTGTTCAAATCACGAAAAAGATTTGTTAGAAATTCAAAGAATATTATACTAGTAATATTAAATGTTATTATTAATCATTATATTAAATATTATTTATTAGTAACATCAACGAAGATTATCTTTGTCCTTCGTGAAATCGTTTCTTTTTCGTAAAATGAAAAAAAGGGAAGAGGGGAATGAACGTTTCTCGAGAATCATTGCCGACATCGTTCTGACAAACGTAGGAGAGATTTATCGAGAATCGGCGATTTCGTTCGAAGGTTTCAATCGTGAATTCCGGGCATGACGACGGGTACACACGGGCGCGAACGACGATCAAAGTTAATACCAATTTTGTTAATCTGGCCAACGGTGGAGACCGGCAATTTTCATTCGATCGTCTGTTTACGCGGAATCGAAGAACACCGTGGCGATTGATAAAACCTGGCGGATAAAACGAATTGTAAAATAACGCGGCGCGAAGCGCTTGTGGCTCGCGCGAACTGCGGGGGAAGGTGAAATCAAATTTTCGAAATTGACGCGCGATTACCGTCCGTTTCCGCCTCGCGCGCCGCGGAATCGATCTCTATGGGAAACGCTGGCCGTTCCCGCGGTCGAACCTCCCGATCGTGTTTTCTGAATTATTATCGTTAGCCGTAATTGTTTCGCGACTGATTTATCGCGGCACTGATACGGCCTCGCGCTTTTCTTCGCGCGGCTGATAAATATTTTCCCATTTGTGATATTTCTTTTTCTGTCTTTTTTTTTTTTTTTTTGCTGTTTAAATTCATATGTTCAACTTTTCGTACAATCTCAAACGAGTCCGCTTGAACGCGATAGATGCTCGACGCTAGATAACGATGTTTCGTCAAACGCAACGACAAAGTATGCCATCGCGCGTACACTTTGTCCATCGTGGACGATGTCGAAGAGAGCGAACGAAGGAAACAAGACATCAGTGGAAAAAAGGGACATCAGCCACGTTGAAGCGGGAATGTTGGCTCGCGTGTTCCTTCGCATTCTTCGACGAACGAACGGACAAGGACACGTTTCAACGACCCTACGACGTACCGTAGCCCCGCTGCAATATGTATGCCCGCATTATCTGTCCTAGGGTACGCGAGTTACCGAAGTTGGCCGCTGGGGCCAAAGGTCGTAGATCCGGCCGACGACTTTGATTATAGCTTCGGATTTCCGCGGAGAAAATTGAGAGGTACAATAAACCGTGCTCGTTCGTACTTTTCTGTACGGCCGGCGAGAAATCGCGCGGAGAGGGTTCGGCCGGTCGTGCGCAATATTCGTTGCTGGCCTGCGTGCTTGTTACGAGCCGGGGATTCCTCGAATCCGTTCGACAGAACGTTTATGTGGAAGTACTGAATTGCCTCGTTGTGGAATCAATTTCAGTTGGAAAAAGCGTGTTTCCTCGTTAACTCGAATCATCGGAGGGAATTGATTTCTTTCGTGTGTAACGCTGGCTGAAAGTTTGGACGCGTTTGTTTCGTGTTTGGTTTAACTTAATTTACGTTAAATGCTACAAGTACTAGCGTACTTTGGAAAACAGAAAGAGTACTGAAATATTCTAAAAGTATGTTAGAAATATGTCTTGACATTTCAAAATTTATGTACAATTTCGTAGACAGCTACAACAAGCAACTACCAACTTTCGGTCAGTACATAGTACGCTGAACTTAATAAATAAAAAATGATTGGTACCACACTTTTACATTCCTCTCGGAGAAATATCGAGGATATAAAATAATTTCCTGTTTCGACTCCGCGACTCGCAATACGCATCGAAGAAACATCGCAAGAAACTTCTCATTCGCGGTATCGGCGTAGAAAATAGAATTCGGTGGGCAATGATCGCCAGATGTGCGAGAAAATCACAAAGTGGCGTTTGTTCGTTCTCGTGGTTTGTTCATAACTTGAGAACAAACAAGAGTCGGTATTTAGCGCGTGTTATTGAACTTCAAAGTTCGACTCGGTCTCAGATCTTTGTTCTGTCCAGCCAATTTCATTCGACCGTGCATTCGATTATTCCTTGGAACACCACTGCGATTCGTCCTCGTCTCTCGCTATTTATTTATTTTTTTTTTTTTTTGAAGAAATTCGACTGTGACCGTCGGTTTACGACGGACTCGACACGGATGTTCCTCGATGATCGCGCGTGTTGGTCGTTGATTCGCGAAACAGTAACGTTAATTGGGGCCCAATAAACAGCCTACAAGAATGCGCAACCCCTGCACTCCTTCGCGGACAACGTGTCCAAAGGCCGTCGTGCGTTGTGCCATGAAAGTGGCTCTTTATTATTTCGCGATAAACGCTCCATAAAGCGGGCGTACCGCGATAAAACTGTGTACGATTCACGCACGCGGTATAAATAGTCACGAAGGTTCTTTCACCGCGGAACGAAAATACGTTCGCACCCATGCAAACGTACCAATCTCTCGCGACGTTCCGCCGCGCTTAAATCAACAGTCTAGCCGCTCGTACGTTTCCTCGTGGACATTCTTTCCTTTCCTTTTTTCTTCTTCTTCTTCTTCTTCTTCTTCTTCTTCTTCTTCTTCTCTCGCGTTCTCCACTCGAGTTAGATGCTAGCGAAGAAAGCCGTGGCGTATCGTTCTGGGCGCGACGCGACGCGACGCGACGCGACGAGACGAGACGAGACGACCGGATCGGAAAGCAAACGAAACGCCGCGAAACTTTCCGACCAAGCTTGGAAAGAGGACTTTGAAAGGCAGCGAGAAGTACAGCCGGCTTGAGAGGAGCATCGATCAGCGTTACCGCTCCTCTCTCCGACGCCGTTTCTGCCTCCTCGATCGGCGAAAGAAGTTTAAATGGTATACGAGAAATTGCAGATTCGCAGGCGATTTTTAAGTCGACCGACCGTGATGTACGCGGTAATTGAATTTCGCTTCTCTTGGCGGTGTGCAAATCGAAAGTCGGAGAGATATTGAACGTTATATATTATTTACTTGGTTGAGAAATATTAATTCTTACGTATCTCTTAAAAATGTTTCGTTTCCTGGAAACGATTCATCGGGCAGGGGCGAATGACATTTTTATAAAAACGACTTGCTTCGATTCTAGTGTATCTAAACGACTAGTTCTAGTTCAGAATTTTACAACAGAAAATTCTTCTATCGACCGGAGACTCGAGTTTCGACACGTGTCATTTTTTAAAAATTGAAACTAGAAACTGCGCTCCGATATCTCGCATCAAACAACGAGAAAACGGCAAGCAAGTAACAATCAAACTTAGTTGCTAGAAGAACAGCAAGGCAAAGGGTTAATCACGAGCATGAATCTTTCGCAAGAAACTACCAACCAGAGACTATAAGTCAGGCACCAGCTCCGAATCGATCACGCCGCGAACGAACGTTCACACTCCGTGCTCGCAGTTCAGCGAGTTAAATATCCATCTCTCGACCAAACAGAAACGTCCGTTTAAGGTTCAAAAACCGGCCCATCCGACAGGACGTCGGTCCGTGTCTGAACACTAGATTTCTGACACTAATGCACCCGAAGGAATCTTTCACGGTGCGTCCGTGATGTTAAAAAAGACAGGTCCGGACGAATCAGAATTCGAGAAATCTGCTTCGCTCGCGGATTCTCCTCCCGGGTCGGGTGAAATGGCAGCGAGGCGAGGGGCAGTTCCCTCGTCGGTGGAAACAGTGGCAACGGTAAGGAAAGCGGGGCCCCTAGCCTCAGCCTTCGTGGCACCTGCAACACCTGCTTGTTAGCAGCAAGTTTCCCCGAGCAAAGCTGGACTCCTCGTCTCTTTGTGAGGTCCGTACCTCCCACGTGGCGCCTGTGTGCGAGTGTACGTGTCGCACACCGGCGAGCATACGGTGCATACGTATGCACGACATCAGGTGGGAACACGACATGCTGCCGCGTCGAGTACGATGCCGAGGTGCACGAGACGGCGGCAGCGGGCTGCATGTGCGCCGCACGAGAAACCTGTATTTAATCGAGCCGCGTTCTGGAAAGCGATAGTTTACGCGCGATACGTGTGGCGAAAGGCGCGGGTCGGCATTACCCGAGGGCTGGATGACCGGTTGGTTTTTCCACCGAATTTTCGCGCAGCCGAGAATCGCTGAGTTGAAGCCGGCGGAGGAACCAACGGTTCTACTTCTCTTGGTCGATTGAAACGGTAACGAGGGAAAACGGGCTGTGAAATTCCGTCGAGAACTCCTCTCTGCGTCGGAATGCACAGTTTTCGTATTCCGACGTTCTCCGGCATATACGAGTAACGCGAATAAGAATTGTTTCGAGATGTGATTGTCGATACTCTTTTGCGCAAAGTCGAGTATCGTTATGTTATCACGGATCGTTTGACAATCGCGCGTGTAACTGTTTAATTTTTCAATTTCAAAATTGCGAGAGAGAGAGAATCATATCGGCAAGTCGGGAACGCGTAGCTCAACTTACCCAGATTACCTTAAAGAGTAAAAAACAGCTCGTTGCGTGTAAAGAGCGGAGAAAGAATTTCATTTCCTTCGAACCGAAGTCTTGAATAACAAAGCTCGCGTCCATCCTGCGGACATTGCGCAAGATAGCGCGAATAGCGTGGGGTAGGAACTGGACGGTCAGGGACGTATGGCTGGTAAGAGGGTCGTCGCGCAGATCGACTCGGATAATCGAGCGACAGTGGCGTTGCATAAAGTAAGAAAACCGCCGCGGGCTACCTAAGCGCGTGAACAAAGAACGGAAGTGCGGGAATCGATGTACGCACTTCCTCCGTACGCGTAGCTGTACGCGACTTTGCGGCGCGTGCGTCACTTATCGCGATTACGCGCGCGAGTGCACGTGCGTCGCGTGAAACACGACACGGAAACCCACGTACGAAACCACTACGCGTACGGAACACACGTCTGCTGATCCCACGAAACCAGGCGACGCGTTCGTGTGAAACGTTTCCATGCACGTACACGCGTGCGTGCACGCGTACACACTCGCGTTACACGTTCGTGCGACCGCGCGAGCAACACAACGAGCCACGAGGCGGCGAGTAACGCCGCCAACATAAAGTCTCCATTTCATATATTTACGAGAGCCGGCGAAAATGATGAGGTTTCCTGTTTTTTAATAATGTACCCGCGTGCACCTGAGCCTCGTAATTCTCGCCTCTTTCTCGCGCGGGGCTCTTTCTTTCCTCCTGGAAAAGCTGGCCGCTCCGTCCGTCTCCGCGTCTCTCTCTCTCTCTCTCTCTTTCTCTCTTTCTCTCTTTCTCTCTTTCCTTTATTCCTCCGACCGTCACTCGTTGCTCCTCGAAGCCAGCCTTTTTTTCCGCGCTTTTCTCAAAATCGTTAGTCACGCGTGCGTGAGTCCTTCCCTCTTCCCCGACGCCAGCAGGTGTTGTTGCGTCGCATGTTCTCCCGTTCTCGCGGCCACCCAGCTCTTCGCGTTTCCCTTTCGATCTCAACGAGACGGCTCGCGATTACCGTTGCTCGCATTCCACCCGGCCGTTTCTTTCTCTCCCCCTGCGAGGCTCCGCTTCTTCTTCGCAACCGCGCTCGTAGATTTTCTTCTACTTTCTTTGCGTTCCGGCTCGCGCCTCTGCCTCGTTCCATCACCTCTCTCTCTCTCTCTCTCTCTCGATCCACCTATCCGGCGGACTGTGTCTTTTTTCAAAGTGAGCCACTTATCGAGGCAGTCGCATTTTCTGCCTGACTTTGCAAATCCTTCGGTAAGCAAGAATCGCGCGTCTGAATTCCCGAGGATCGCCTCCTTCTTTCCCCGCTGCTACCCACGGGCAACCTGTCGTTCTCTCCGTGCCTGTTCCTTCCGTATCTATTTCCTGCTCCGCTCCGCTCGGGTTTCGCCGTTTCCTCTTTTTCTTTTCTCTCCCGCGCGTCTTTATCCACCACGCTGCGGCCGTGTTTCTTCTCTCCCTTCTCGACGTTCGTCTCGCTCCGCGAGCTTTTAAATCGCGACCTCCGAGCCGAGGGCCAACCTCGTCGGCGGTTAGTTAGGGCTGATTTCCCTCCCGCGAGATTCCCCTATCGCCCGGCCCTGGATCCCGGGGTGGAAAAACAATTTCGCGGTGAAAGGCAAATTGGCGTTTTCATTATTAACGCGAGAACCTCGTCGGAAGGGCACGGAGAGGAATACCGAGCCACGAGAATTTTCCGAGGAAATTCCGAATTTTGTGTTGTTTCTTGGCTTCTGACAAATTAGAGGATAGAATCTTACTACTGCACTCTGTGGCAGTTTAAACGGGGGATTGTAATGGAAGGATATTGCAAATTACGTTATCTGTTCCCGAGCTTGGAATCAAGTGTCTGTTTTCGTCGCTCCTCCTTCGAAGATTGGAAGGATTGGTTTATTTTCGCAAAACCACCTCTTCTGGATTTGTCGTTGAATCTCGTTGAAGACTTGTATTTTCGGCGCTTTTTTTCTTTTTTGATCCCTTCGCGTCCAAAGATGAAGTACCTTGCCATTGAAATGTCGTTGATCCGGCGCTTATTTTAATTATAATACCAAAGAGGATTATTTTAAATATTTGAAAAAATTAAGTCACTTGTTTATATGAGCAAAATGCACGTATCTCGATTAGATTTAATTTTCATTTCGTGTCTTACGAATTCACTTTAATTCCAATTGCTGGACGAGATATCTGGAGCTGTAATGAAAAGATGGACGAGATATCTCGTCCAAAGGGTCATATTGCGTTGATATTCCATGCAAAGCGTATCACAAACGATATTACACGACGAAATATTTTGTACCTAAATACAGGAAGGAGTTAAAAAGTAAAATGAATTAAAGTAAGAACAGATATATTTTTTTTAATACTGTTTTTTTAATACAGTCTTCATCAGCTCGATCTCGATTTAATTACCTCGCTTCTTCAACTGTTTCAATTATCTTCACATCTTAATCGAACAAGGTCCGATATAAAAAATACTTTCTCCTATCGAGACCAAGGGTCGTAGCAAAAGTGCATAATCTTTTCGCATCCATCCCGTTCACCGTTCTAACAAAAGTAAATCGGTTTCCTTCGCAACTGAGCGTGTCTGGATTAATTTCGCAAAGTATCAAAGGAATTCCGTGGAATTCCGCTCGGAGGTAGTGCGGCAGAAGCTTTGAAAATTCCAGGACGATGGTCGCCGCGGTGTAAAACGTTCGCTGGAACGCGGTTTGCCTCTCTCTCTCTCTCTCTCTCTCTCTGATGTCCGATATTACAGGTGGTGTCGGTCGTGTATCCAGCGCGCGACAGTAAAAGTGACAAAGGGATTCCCAGATAAATACAGATGAAGCGTTTTAACGCGGCGCTCGCTCGCGTAAGTGGTCGCTCGGCGGAAGTTGCTCGAATAAAAGAAAAAAAAAAAAAAATAGGAGGGACCGCCGTTATTGCCGGCGATTTCAACCGCGAATATACTTGCCACGATTCGCGCGTCGTTATTCCGCCGGCACTCGACCGGCCGACGATGCTGAATTAAATGTGAAGTGTGTCCTAATGAAATTCGTCGTTCCGCGCGCGCCTATTTCCACGCGCCGGAATTAACGAGCGCGCCCCGTTCGTGCGATTTCCCTCTGCCGTTTGTCGGTCCTCGCCAACTTGCGAATTTTCCGCGTTTCGTGAAAAGCCTTTATCGAGACGCCGCGCCGCTTGTTTACGAGGGATGAAAAATTATTCGCGAAACTTTGTTTAATTATCGGGGGAAAGCGGAATTTGTCGAAGCGTATCGCGTTGTGGATCGATCCCCGCGAGAGAATGAAATTCGTTTTCGATATTAAGAAAATTATTACTGATGTTTATGATTATTACAACGATCATGTCATTACATCTTGTTTCGATTTATTTTCGATTAATCTGTTTAATGATTTCCCGATTCGAAATAGTTTCAGTGGAATGTCAATCTAATGGCTGCGGATATTTCGGTAAATTCATATTTTCGTAAATATAATTTAGAAAATGGAGCAGGTGTTAGGGAAGTTGGTTTACTCGTTAAATATCGTCGAGAATATATTATACTTTGATTGCACTAAATGTTTTTGTAAATTCTGCGCAATTTTACACTTTCCAATTTGTGAGTAAATAATTTGAGAATAAATAATTTTCTTCTGGATTCGATAAAAGTGCAGGTCAAGGAAACTTTTCGCACCTACGCGTCAAGAATGCGTCTAGGCGCGCAAATATTATTCTTGGAGATTCCAGTAATCATCGTCAATCAATCTCCTTCTATAAAAATAAGCGAATTTCAAGAAAGAAAAGAATTTTTACACGTTGCGTATTATTCTTGGAATATTCTGCTAACGTTTCAAAAACACTATCTCGTTGAATTAAAATTCCAAAATTCTCGGGGCCCCGAAACCCGGCTGCTTTTTCCACTGACCAAGTGTAAACACGATGTATTTCGCGAAACGTTACGACGTCGCAGCTCGGGGGAAGAGCAGAAAAAGGAAAGGAAGAGCGAAAAACGTGCGCCGCGCTGGGCAAACAACAGGAAACAAAATTTTATGTCGCATTATCGCCGCAAATAATTCACCGCGCCTATTCAACACACTCGCTGAATACTGTCTAAACATATTCGGCGAACACACCCGCTCGTTCGTCGTTCGAAAGTAAACGCGTGTAAACTGTTTTTTGCAAGTAATTTTGCGAAAAAAAAAAAGAGAAAAAATAGGGAAAATCAATACACGAACGACTCGATTTCTATCGACGGTCATCGATGATTAACAATAAAGGGAAACAAATTACTTTCTCAATTACATGCCACCACATCACGTGTTCGTGATGTCGAAATATTTTCGTGAAACTTTTTCTGTCGAGTGGTACTTGTGAAAAAATATGAAAAATAAAAAAATAAAAAAATAAAAAACGGAAGAAACTCTTCCCTCATAAATATACAAATGCAAAACAGGCGTTTCTGAAAAATTTAACTCATGCGCGTAAATGTGGTTGCCATCGAATACATTCTCGAACGACTAATTAATTTTAATGCTGGATCTACCAGAGTCGGAATGGCCAGTTAATAATTTTCCGTCGAAATTTTCTAGATTTACAGCAGTACGTTTTTAAAAGCTTCCACGATTTTTTGTAAAATACATAAACGAAAGCTTGCGTTCTTTATCGTATTACAAACCATCTTGCTGTTCCTTTTAACATTGAAAATAACAGAAAAAATTGAGTCAGAATGATCGATTAATGATTTCTCGCAGAAAATTTCGTAAAAATCTACAAGGCTGCATTTTTAGAAATTCCCACGATAATTTTTCACAAAATACACGAACACGTAAATGAAGGCTCTTTTATCTGCAAAATTTTTTTCTATTCCTTTCGACGCTTTCTAGTTTCGGTTCGCAGCAGTCGAGGTCTAGAAGAAGCAGGAACATTTGTTATTATAATTTTCGCTCGTAAATCGTACGCGTATGGAATTCCACTTGGAAACGTCCTTCGTACGGGCGCGATCGATCGTTTATCCCGACGTTCGATTAATTAGATTCAACGAGCCGCTATCTCTCCGAGCGGCGTTAATGATTCTCAGAAACAACCGTCGTCGTCCGCCTTCCCATAGAGCGCTCGCCGACATGAATGCGAGCACACACGTGCTCCCGAATTTTTTTGCGCGAATCTGTCACGCCGCCGGATGAGATTTATCAACGCTGTTGCAAAGTTCGTGCATCACTGGCACCCACCGATGTTCGGTGGAGGACGCCGGCGACGAGCGGGGCCCCAGACAGTTTTTCGGCAACGTGAGTATTTTAATTGGGCGAAGGTTGTCGGAAGAGATTTCCCAAAGACGCCCGGTTCGTTCTTTCTCTGATTTAAGGTTATTGTTCGCTTAACGGCACGACGACGATCGGTTGCTCCCTACGCCGATATTGCTTGCCACGGGTTTGACGATATCAAATATCAGTACATAGACACAAATCATTTCGCGCGTAAAAAGAAATACACGAGAGTTGAATATTGAGAAATCGTTTCTAATACCATTTGATGAAAATGAAAATTATTACAGTGGAAGGAAAAGCGAAGGCATTGGATACAATTGAGGACACATTACGTAGACTTTAATTAATTACGATGAACAAAAGTTTCGTTGACGTGTTTCTTTTACAACTTCCACAATTTTACATTTGTTACATTTCGCGCTAACGTGAATAACTTATTGGAACGTTTATTGGAATAGTTTATTAGTACGATTTCAAGTGTACTCGTAGTCGTTCTGAAAGTTGTAAGGTCAGTCACAAATGGACTACGAGTCCACTTAGAATTTATAATCCAATGTGTTGTGATCTGTCAAGGGTGAAGTTGTTTTAGATTCTTATCCTCTGCTGACGTTGTTGACGTTGGTTTGACGTGGTTCGTGTTAAATGAGCGATAATTTTTACGGGGTTTGGTACATCGCGAAGATGCGGGGAAAAAAACTTGCGCCGTCCGGAGCCACCCGGAAGTTGGATCACCCTTAAACGGCGGGGCGTGGTCAGGAATTCCTGAATGGTGCGCCAAATACGGTGGACCGTGGTGACCGCGCGATAAAAATGGAGCAACGCGACTATCTCGACCTTGCATGCAGCGTAACGTAAAAAAAGAACGTGGAAAAAAGGGAAAAACGATAGAGGAAGAGGAAGGCAGGGAGAAGCGCGGGGATTTTTTTCGACTCCCGGCGGACACGTGCAGAATTTAAATCACCGGGTGCTCGCGATTCGTTTTATTAGCGTGCGAGGTATCGCGCGGATTTCGCGCCGCGTTGCCCTCGTAATTTTCAAAGAAGTCACGCAAATTCGGCGTTGCTGCGCGACCACGATAACCATTGCACGCTCGTTCTCGGATTAACTGGTCCTTGGTTACCTTGGCCTTTGGGACCAACCACCCTCCGTCCGTTTCGATGAATTTCCGGTAAGAGAACAGACTCTGAAAAATTTCCAACTTTCCGTATTAATTTATTGCGAGAGTACACAGAGGAAACAGAGCGTATCAAAAATCTATCGAATCATTTGAGAATGTTTTCTATGATTGAAAAGTAACGGAGTCGAGTCGGTTAATTCTTCGAACTGTCAAACTCAACCCGTAGTTGATTCAAATATTCAAATATTTGAAAATTCCAATTCCATCGTGGGAAATATATCTAATTAATTTTTTTGTGGCATAAAGGCTAATTTCAAAATTCGGGAAATTATTCAGCATCGGGAATTCTAATTAATTCTTCGAGGCATAAAAACCAGTAGGGGCAGAGGAATCCGTAAACTTGTGTTAAATATTCGAGATTAATATCCCTTGGAAATTTCGACTTTACGAATCCCTCTGCATACTCTCTGCATGCACACACACAGAGAGAGAGAGAGAGAGAGAGAGAGAGAAAGAAGGAGAGTGTGTACGAGCCAAACAAAAATTCCAGTCACATCAAAGCACGGATCGTTTACACACGATCCACGACGCAGCAGTTCCGCCGATGAGTAGTACCGACCTTCATCCCCTAATCACGCTAATATCCGTTTCACGGACGTCCCGGAAAATCCGTAAGCCGAAAAGTCGGCCGTCAACGTTCGACCGGATGATTCACAGTCGTCGAAATCGCTTCTCATGCCGATTAATGGTCCCGGGACCACCGCAGCGGGCGACGGATTAAAAGCGGTTCAAACGTTGAAATTTTCACGGCCAATATTCGTTGTCACACACACGCACACGCACACGCACACGCACGTGCGCGTATGTACGGTCATGGGCGCACATGCACGCACACCGGCGAAGGCGAACAGGGAACAGGCATGCAGGACCGGCATGCAGGATCGTTCGCTTCTCGAAGCGAGCGAGCGAGCGAGCTTTTCCGGGGGCGAGAGAGGTTCCATGGCACAATGGCATTGTGCCGGCCCTCGGTATAATGGCGACGGTATTATAAATGAAACGTCTGCAACTAATTTGGGACAAGGCGTAACGGTGGGATCGCTTTCGAGGATCGCCGGGTGCCATTTACACGCGGTTACTCTGTTCCCGGGAATTCTTCCTTTCGTTTGACGACGTATGCCGTATTTTTTTTTTCGAATTTACTAATGCTATCTCGCGAGAGTAGTTTTATTTCGAACAATCCTTTCAAACGTGATTCAATCTGCTCCAACTTGCATCACGTTTGCAACTCCATCAATCAACCGTTCGTTTTCAGCGTGGAAATTTACAGTTTTTGCAGCTTGAAAATACGTCGTTAAAATTACGTGAAATGTAAGAAGCAACAGATATTTAACAATCAATTTCAAGTAAAGTAGAACAGTATCGGGAAAAATGTTTTATAATATACTTCGCAATACTTCATTTTCACTGTTCAATTTGTCGATCGCACGTTGAAACAACGTGTATCAATTACATTCAGCGGAAGACTGAAGAATTACAAATGGACCACTCCGTCCGTAATCGTGTTTTTGTTAAAAACTTTTCACTCCGCAGGAAGGGAAATCCAAACTGGCCGATTTGTTCCTCGTAATCCCACTTCTTCTTCTTCCACTGACACATGCTCGTTTAACTCGGTTTGCTCGCTTTCAGTCCGGTGCGATTCCAAAAACGTTGGTAACCAGAAGCTATCTTGGTCACGAGTGAAAAAGGAGCCAGCAGCACCGGTAAAATAACAGGCATGACAAACGTTCGTAGAATAGATTTCCCACCCTACCTAGCCTATGCACCCGCCCTGGCTTACCAGACTGGACTTCCGCCACTCTCGCTGGATCGTCCGGGAAATAGGGCCTGGCAGAGTACCAGAGACCAAAGTCCTGCGATATCAGCTTCTCGTTTCGTCTTTCCTTCCTTTCTCTTTTCTCTCCCTTTTTCCTCTATTTTCTTTGAGAATGCCCCACGAAGAGGATATCACCGCCGCCCCTATTGTACCGATGATATCGTCGATATTCCTTCTTGGATTGAAAATCAGCTCCTTCGACGAGCATTACGCGCTCGTTTCTTTATCGCTTCGAGTAGATGCTCGATCGTTTGCCCGTTGCCCGCGAATACTTTAACCGAGACGTCGAACGTTTTTAACGATCGAAATACCAACCATTTAGATAGCGTGACGCTTCGATCGTGTCTTACATTCCCTGGAGATTGTAATTGCCAACATTTAGAACACTCTCTATACTTTTCGTTGTATATAGCTTCTTTTTATACCTCTCGCCTTTTTATACCTTTATCTTTCGCGTTTCGTTTATTATTATCGTTTGTTACGATGTACGTTTGTCAAGAAATGAAAAAGTTCATTTTCTCATTTCTTTAAAAAGGTTATTTTCTTTGATTATTGCATATTCATATTCGTGCAGTTGCTAATACCTTCACGTATAAGGTAAAATTATCGACACGCTGTATGAAGATGCGCGAAATTTGTTATTTAATTGTTTACTGCGTCTGAATTACACTACGACGGAAATTCATTAATTGTAACATTAATTGTTGCTATTTGCTCTCACATTCTACGTTCCATTCTGCTTTCGCTTGCGATATATTATTTTATTGTACATTTACGTTAATTAACTTCGAACAAAATATTATATATCACATTAAATAATTTAACAAATAATTAACAAAATGTACAATTTATCACTTGATATTTAATATAAAAAACAAAATATAGAAATATTTAATAGAACACGTAGGAATCTTTCCTACGATTTCTTTCACGTTCAGACGCGTGCTCCTTCGTTTCCCTCGAGACAACCGGCGGATCGTTACCAGTGTAATTGAGCAAATCGTCAAAACTGCGAGGAAAGCTCGGAGAGAAGAAATTCTCTCGAGAATTTTCCGACCGTGGCGAAGCCACGTGGCTGTCCAGCCATTCCAAAACAGGATCGTTGGACGCCTCACGACTATTTTTCGCCGGACGAGATGTCGAAGAGCCACGTTCACAGCATGTTTGCGCCGCGTCGGTGGTTTTCACAGAAACCGGAAGACCATTCGAGGCGATGAGCTACACTCGCTTTCCTGTCAACGGTTAACGAGACCCGCCCTTCTTGCCCTTGTGTTCGCGCCAGACGCCCCGCCGTGCTTTAGTCAAACACTGCCGGACACTTGCACCAGTCGTTCCTTCTGCTCAAAAGGAAAACTTGATTTACTGCTCGGGAACTGCTCACGTTCCCATCTTACAACACGCGTTCCGAATATTCGTCTGTGTGTCGGCACACACACACACACACACACACACACACACACATACAGCTTCTGTGAGGTAACGTTTATTACACGTTACCACCATTTTCTACCTCAGGGATCTTTCGGCGTGGAAGGCCGTTGAAGATCAGCCTGTCATTCACCACCTCATTGTTCGCGCAACCTCAAGTGGCGGGCTACCGGCGACAAGTTCATCGAACAAGGCCGAAACGAGATCAAGTCGTCACGCTTTGAAAGCTCCTCGCTGTTCAAAGTGCGGAGAGAAGAAAGGGCAGATCCAGCGCGTTGATTATTTTTAATTAAACGCGCAGACGTAATTGGTCGACGAGACGTAGACGTTCAAAAGGCGGACTGGTCTAATCGCGCGCGGGGGGCGTAGACAATGGCACGGAACAACGAGGCCGCTGTTTCCACGCGCTCGTTGTTAGCTGCGCGGCCGTGTTTATGGCAGATTCGTTTCACCGTGAAAAAAATCGACCGCGATAGCGAACGCACAGCCAGCGGCTGATTCTGATAATTAAACCACATCGTCGGCTCGTTTCTGCGGGCGAAGTCGCGGCGCGCGCAGCGTCCGCGGGGGCTTTGCGCTTTCCTTTCGAACCTCGCGAACGATGTAACGGCGCGGGCGGACCGACAGGTTACTTCTGGGAAATCGAAACGTGTCTGGCCGGTTATTAATCTCGCATCGACCGACGTGAAATATGATTTTCGACGGAGCACCCCTCAGGCACCATCGCCATCATCCCCCCAACGGCCAGCGAGCAAACAACAACGCGCTTCTCGCTTCCCTCTCGCTTCCCTCAGCGAGCCGGCGAACGTTCCTTGGAATGCGAGGAATAACACTTTTTCGATGGAATATGTAACAGGTTGTCTCACGAGCAACCGATGGAAAGTAATATCCGGCATTATTGCACTCTGGTGGCACGGAAAAAGGGAAACACCAGCAAGCCAAGAGGTCGTTGGGTTTTAGTACACAGCCGGAGCGACACTTTTTAGGTTCGCCGGCGGGACGCGGAGCCCCGTTATACCGGGAGTATGTATCTTGTTCTGTTACGAATATGTGAGAGACAGTTGATAAGAATTCCTGCAAATGGCGGCGAGCTTTTTTACCTTTGGCGTTGAATAATTCATTTCTAGGGACGCTCTTGAAAAGTCCATCCGGCTTTCGGGGGAGAAATTGTTCAATTTTCAACTTTTTTGTATTCTCCGCGTCTGCAACGTCGTCATTGAGAAAAATCCCTCAATTTGGACGAAGAGAGTATCTAATTTGCGTAATTTTGAGAACAATTATTTATTACATATTATAGAAAAAGCAAAAGAAAATAACTGTAAGAAGCATTGAAAGAGTTAAGGAAATCTAAATATAAATTTAAAACAAATCTAGAATCTAAATAAACGTACTTGGCAAGATAATTGGTCATTGTCACACTAATGTATTGCAGTAATTGGAATTTCGTAGCTTCATTGATTTTCTAATCACGAGTTAACTCGTCATTCTCGATTAAGTATAGAAAAATTTCGAGGATATTACTTACGAACGTAACGGATAATCAACTACCGAAAGTTATAGATAATCGACAATCTCATCGGCGCGCAGGCATCTCACAACTTTTAGAAACAACCACGAATTTGTTCCAAACTTTATCAGAATATCCTTATCTCCCTTACGAATCGCTGTTACATCGTTATCACGCGACACGCCAAAAGGGAAATAAATTCTAACGATGCACGAATCCAAACTAAAATCCCGCAACGAACGCTCACACGCGTAATAAAATGTATAACAAAAACCGTACGGCGTGTTTCGTTGCAAATTTCCAACCTCTCACCTCGCTCCTGAAAACACGTCCTCCCTCCGCGTACTGCACACGCGCGTACATCGCACGCCACTACGCACCCGAGCGAAATTTTTCCACGAATATTTCCATGTATCACTTTCCACAGAGAAACACGCGGCGAGCGTTCGGCCACGCATGATCCCCATTAATAACAGGATTACGCGGTTTTTTAGAAGCTTCTGCTACTAGGTGAAACGCCCCGGCGCGCGAAACTGTCGACCATCGGCCGGCTAAGCTTCGCGACGGGGCATCGCGCGTGAATTATCGCCCATCGTGGACGATGCGTTCCTTGCGTCGCAGGATTTTCGAATTCCGCGCTTCTCGCCTTTCCAGGAACTTTCGTCCCTGCGGTCTCGTCGCGACTTCTCTCGTTGTACGCGCGGCATTTCTCTGCCACTGCGTGTCTTTGCTGGGGGAGAGGGGGGTACGCCCGTTACATTAAATCCGACCGTTGCAGCGCATAAACAAAAGGGAAGAATCCTGGGACGTTCCCCGGATTTCTGTGAACACGGTGCGTCCCGAGTGCGTGTTCGACGCACAAATAAACGAACGTAAGCACGTAAGGAGCCACGTGCGTGCGTGCGTGTGTACGCGGCGACTGCGTGTACCAGGCTAGAGTGAAACGACGGTGGAGCTTTCCCAAGTGGCATGCGGGATCCGTCAGGGGTATTCAAATATACAGAGCGGTATTATTTACGAGCGCTGGATACACGGGGTGCCTTGGATTCTTTCTGGTAAAAAACAACACGTGTCTCGCCACCCCTCGCCCCACGGAATCGTGGCTCGCCCTCTCGCGAGATTTGAATTTAGAAATGACACTGCTCCGGCAAACCGGATCGTTCGAAGCTATTACGCATGGATTTCGAACTAGGTTTGGGGATTTTGGGTTTGGGGCTTTAGCTCCGCGTCTCGTAATGGATTCGCGGATTCAATGAGTTTATCGAAACGGGGAAATTTTTTTCGTGTATATTTTTCACGCGCAAATTTGTACGTTAGAGTTTCACACAAATGCGCAAAGAGCAGCATTTTCTCAACAGACGGGAATTTATGACAAATACTTTACTGAATCAGAAAGTCGAAGGTAGTCTCACGGTTTTAAAAAAATATATCTCGGTTTCTCAAAATTATCTTCTTAAAATTGTACAATTGAATTTGAAGAAGAAACGGAGAAACGTTATTATATATATATATAAAAGAGAAAATTATATAAAAAGACAGTGTAATAAAATTTAGTATTTCAAATTACAGCTGCGTTAATCGCAACTCTGATGGAATTTATATCAAGCTGTTGCAAGGGGAGAGATCAAGTGCGATTCGAGAAAGAACTGAATCGTTGAAATGTAGAAAACACGAAATGGGAGAAAATGTCGAACGCGCAGCGTTTGAAAGGAAATACCGTTCACAGCGCTTTATTTCTACAGAGAGTAAACTAACGTTCGTTGGCGTTTGTCCGCAATTTAAATAAAGCTGGCGGCCGGCCGGTAGAAACTACAGCGCGAAACACGCGACGTCAGGTGATTTGTTTCGATCGCGATTTTGGCAAAGCCGCTGTTTTTTCACGTCATTCGAACGACAAGCGCCCCCGTTCAACGGGTCGCTAGCTCGCCATTTAATTTCGTGACTGACGTCAGTTTACCCGGCTGCTAGTAAAATCATCGTCGGTTGCCGAAGGGCCTGCTGGCTACCACCGACCGGTCTGCCTGCCCGAAAACTCACATAAATATTCGACTATTTGTTTGGCCGCTGCTAAGGAGAGAACGCAGCCAGCGGTACACGGAGCAGACGCCGGAACTCGTTCTGCTTGAACGAGGTTTACGCTACCCGCCACGATTCCTCGAGGAAAGATGAATTAGGGCCGTCCTTTAAGTATCGCGACGAACACGAAAACCGGATGGTTCCCAGAAGAATACGCGGCGAGGGAAGTAATGGCTCGGAATAAATAGTGGAACATTTTTCACGCTATTTTTTGTTTCACGCAGGTCTTTCTTCAATCAACGAATGTACGTTTTCTATAATTGTCAATCGCTGTTACTAGAAATTAATTTCTAAGCAATCACGAACAATTTCTAGGTGAAGTGATGCTTCAAACGGATGATTTCGATTATTCAATTGTCCGTTTCTTTCTCTTTGACGCGAGATTGATGTCACTTTTTATTCTCGCGTAATGTGCTCTGTCGTATTTTCTTTTTATACACGCGAGTATTACATTTCTCCGAGTGTGAGTTTTTTATTTCCTCCGTGTTATTTAATAACGTTAACACGAATCCTATCGCGCGAAGCGGCACGGTGGTGTGTCAGTTTCAGATATTTTATTAAAAAGTATTTACTTTCTTCAACAGATCGCGTCACTTCGACGTAATAATAATAACTCACGGTACACGGACGGATAATTTTTCAAAATATATTCGTACTCGGCGAGTAGATACATTAAATTACTATGAAATTTTTTATCTTCTCGCAACGTTTCAAAATTTATCTAACAACGCAAACATCGAATCGAGAAACGTACATCACGGGTAATTTAATCCCGGGCATTAACATTTTTCATTCTTCGAATCAACATACGCATTTAACGATATAATCAATAAACGTCAAACGACGAAATATGCAGAATCCCAAAGGCCTGATTTACCACAGCGTCGCTTTTTCAACGCTGAATATTTCAACACTATCCAGAGATCGATACTCGCGACGTTGCCAATCGAATCGGCGTTAATTTCACGCGGTCACGCAGACCGTAGAAAGATCCGTTCTTCGCTCGAGCCGATCCAACGCCGGGCAATAATTAAACCTACGCGGCAAGTCGCAAGATTAAACGACGAGAGCCCATCGTCCCATTGGGTGGCACCCTAGACACTCCCTCCGCTCCCCCGTCGTAGCAGGGTGCGTTCCTGCCACCCTTCACCTTGGGTGAATCGAAACGAGGCGGCGAACGAGCGGTTTAAGTGTCGGTCGAATCTCCATCCGTTGGCCGTCAGCGCGGAGAAATTTCAATAAGCCAATTCGGATAATGGATTGGCACGCACGTGCGTGTGCCCGCGTGTCCATGCGCCTCTGTGTGCGTCGAAAGTGCAACGTATTGTCTGAATCCCTGATTCGTTTCGTTCCACGGGACGGAGAGAGCGAGCGAGCGAGCGAGCGAGAAGAAGAGAAAGGGAAGGTACGACAGGGGGTTTCGGCTCGGACCGTCCGTTTCCCGCCGCGAAACTCCAAGTGGACCGCTGTTTCTGACGTGGGTGCAACCGAGGTTCGTAAATACTTCTCGACATTCGTTACGCGTCCTGTTTATTGGTTCCGGCAAATTGTTCGTGAGCGTGGCTCGGAAATTCGAGATGCTCGCACGTGGAGCAACAACGCGAAACAACGATATACGGGGAAAATGTAAGAGAGAAGGAGAAGGTGAGACAGACAGACAGAGAGAGAGAGAGAGAGAGAGAGAGAGAGAGCGTCGACGCGGTGTGTTCATCGGCCGACTGCGATCGACGCGATGATGGGTTGTCGTGATTTCGGCCGGGGGTTCGCGAAAATTATGGCCAGCTGAATACGGGTTACGAGGCGGTTTGGGGCAAGTGTTGGTCGAGATGAAGAGCGGAGCGGCGAAGGAAGGGACGAGCGGGGAGGATACGTTACACAAATCAAGGTGAACCGGTGGCGTTAGAGGATACACCTGGAGATGAGAGTACGAAGGTATTTCAGCCCGAGGGTGGCTGTTGTTATTTGGCTATCGCGTACCAGGGGTAACCTCGTTTCTTCGGCGACTCGTGTGAATCACGATCAGCCGGAGGATCCACGTGTAAATTATTAAACCGGTGTGGCTTTTATGTAGATTTACCGGCGATTCAACAGCGTGCGCTTTTTTTTTTTTTGACTTGGTTAAAAAAAAAGGCTCGAAGTCAACGTCATGTCCGGCGAGTGAGAACGCTGGAAATATGATTTTTTAGTCTCGTGGAAGGTCGTTTCGATCGTTGTTTCGAAGAGGAGGAGTGTTTCGGTGTGGCAGAGCATATCAGGGTTGTTGGAGCAAGAAGTTATTCGACATTGTTCAACATGGACACGATAGTTAGCCCACCCCCGTTTGACATCAGATGCTTTAAACGCGTTTATACTCGAAATTTCATCGCCACGGTGCACGCGTCTGGCTCGCAAATAATTCGTAGTTTGCATACAGAGTGGTCGTTCGTATTTTTCGCGGGGCTCGCGAATGCTCGCGGCCAACGAGTAGAGGAGAAGGGGGTGGGGTGGGGGGTTATTTATGTAAATGGCGAAAGTGTTTAATGAATAATGTAAATAACGTTACGGCGCGACTCGCGGCAGCGCCGCCCGTGTTTTTCAAAATTCTTCCAGCGTTCGCGACCGTTCGCGTGCGTATCGGCCGAATTTCGCATAATTAAAGCGCCGCGAGCCATCGATCTTCCCCGCGTATCTCCCTTTCGAACATTGTCCGTCGATCGACGAGCATCGCCGAAACGATCATCGACCAGAGCGATCTCGAGAAACTCGTAGAGAGGAGGACAAAGAGAGGGAAAAGAACAGCCATAGTAATTTGAGCCGACGAGCGCGCCTCGAGCCAACCTCCCATTTGCATGAGAGATGCAAGCGAAACGCACCGCGAAGGAGACACCGCGGAGGGGGCGTTTAACAGGTAATACCGAGATTTAACCTTTAACGGGCACTTTGTCGCGCGCGGCAAAAGTGTCCGCTCACGAGCCAACGAGCGAGGGAAGCCTCGTGAAAAATTCCTTCGATTGGACTCTCTCGTCGGAGAGCAGCGCGATCGCGGCGCGCGTAAGACGCGCAATTTATTCGAATCCTCGTCGGCCACCGACGGCACCCACGCGGGAACGGATTTCCGTTTTCCAATAAAATCTCCGTTCGTACGTGCAGTCGTGGCTTTGCGCGAGTGCCGCGAGAATCAATCCGGCACTTCTCCCCTCTTCGACGATTACACCCCTCCTGCGGCCGTGCGAATAATCGTCAAACAAAATCGTGGAAAACATCGGTCGCAGAGGCGAGCATAATGGCTTCGTGTCGTCCACGCGTCGTATCGTTCGTGCTTGCGATACGACGATAAATAGGCAACTTTATTCCGCAGCTGGCTAAGCCGACGCGTCTCTCGATGATATTACTCGGATGATATTTTCTTAACGCGTTTGCCGTGTCAGTTAATTTAAATATTGCGTATAAACAGGATCGATACGCGGGCGTGGTGCAGTCTCCGCGGATAAAAGCGCGAGTGTGTGACGTTAAATATAGGAGAAACTATGGCGTCTATTAATAGTTGGCCTGTCCTACTCGCGACGCTCTCTTTTCCCATCGTGTCGCGAAGGTTGCAGAAGGTGTCTCTGACCGAGATGAGAGACCGCGTTCGGATGAATAGCGCGTATTCCAGCAAATTTACCGTATCGGCGCATGACTCGTGGGCTACGTGACAGCTCGAAGTCTCAAAGGCAGCTCGAAGGTGGTAAAAAAAAAAGAAGGATTTAAGGTTGTTGTAAAACAGTAGGATAAGTTGTGTTAGGCGTCCGGACGGAACATGGTCGAAAAGAGAAATCAGACCCTCGCCGACCGAGTTTCTCCCTTTTCTTCTTCCAAAACCAAACGTCAAAGGAGCTGGCCCTTCTCGACGTTCCACGGGGGATCGGTAGCTTCTCTAGTTGACACAGTGACCTGCTGCTTGACGTTCTTCCACGGTAGCGCAGCGCGTTTACTACCCTGCCATAAATAATCCGATGCAGCGCGTCGTTTGAACAAGGATGAGGATTCCTTTCCCAGCGGAACGAGCCTAATCAGAAAGGCCGATTGTTCCTTTGATTGTACCTTTTTCTGAAAGGATTCCAACAATGACGAGAAGAAGTTACACGCGCGGCTGTGTTCAACTTTCTGTTCCATTGATCGAGATTCGACGCACCGGAGGAAAGAAAAGTTTTTGGTCACGTTCGAAACAACCGCGTCGTTCGTGTTCCGTCCCATCGACACAGTGACCTCGTCGACGTTTGCACCAGGTATCGGCGATAACGACTGGCCGCGGTGCGGTAACGAAGATTTACGGCCGTCATAAAGCTCTAAAAACGGTTCCCGCGGCTAAGTTCAACCGAGCAGAGGTTTGTCCGTGTCGCGCCGGAGCACTTCGTGTCTGTCGTGTCGCCGCTACGAGAAGACGCGCGATTTTCCACGCGTCGGAAAATTTTCTCGCAACCGTACGCTTATTCTACGTCGACGCTAGTGTACGGCGGTCACGTATAGTGTGCAGCGAGCCCGGCGAATGGACTTCGACGACGTTTCGTCTTTCATAAATAAGAATGAGCTTAGGCTTTTCCCGAGCCAGCGTATTTGTCGTTGCCTGGCGAAGCGACGAACGGAAACGGCAAACCCGGGGACATCGAATACGGGAGTCTCCGGCTTGGGTGCATAAGAATTGCCAGAGTCAACGACGTCGGGTTATTTAGATTTAAAATTTCTTTAACCTCTTATCGCGGAAGTTCCTCTCCCCTCGCCGATTCTGCTGATAACGAATAATAGAAACGCGCGAGATACTTGCTTTGCAAGATATGTTTTCACATTGACGACACAGTGTGAAACTCGCGTAAATATATCTTTCGATGTTAAAGATTCATCGTGCGATCTCGTCTACGTGTACTGGACAGATGGATCCTATATTCGATGTAGAGTTTTTCCTTTTCACCTCTTTTCGAGTTACAACGCCGGTTCAGAGAAAATTGTCTACGTCCTAGAAAACGTCGTTGTAACTTGATTGAATATTGAATAAGGGCTGAAATAAGAAAACTGTGCGTTGCGTCGTGGATAAATAAGTCTCTCGTACGATAACTGGATCACATCGCTCGTGAATCTCGGTCAAGCTGCTCTGGAATAATCTAATTATTCCAACCTGCAATCTATTTTCGTCGCGTACCGAGAATATCTTCTGGGGTGAAATTTCTGATAGTTACGACGAAATGTTAGGATAAACTCTCTGATCGCTGTAATTACTAGAACAACTAGTAATTAGAAATTGTTGTAACAAAAGTTATTATAGATATAAAAAAGATATTTCTGATTTCCAACCGTTGAATGATTGATTTGTCCGTAAAAGCTCAACGTACCGAGCAGTGTAAACCACCGGCAGAGCAGAGTTTCCAGTTGCACGAAAATTTCTAATTTCGATCTAACGGCCCCGGAACTACTCTGCCCCGGAAGAACTACTCGGCCCGAATTAAACGATGAATCTCGAAAACTATTTTTCCACGTCTTGCCCTTGCTGCCCACGGTTGCTGGCGGGGCGCAATCCAATACCCCTCTGGCACACCGGAGAATTCTCGGAGCACCCAATTTCATTCACCGGGCGTCCCGTTTCCATTCGTCTCTCTAAATACTTAAAAAACCCCTTCGGTTGCCATCTAATTTCCTCCCGTCATTACCCCCGGGAACTCGCGGGTAGTCTTCCGACATCAATTATCACGGTTGACGTAACAGCAGGGGAGGCTCGTGCAGCATCCTTCGCAACCGGCCACAACATTTACAACGCATTTACAACACGGCCAGGTGAAACACGCGGGCGAGAAGAAGAAACACCGCCTCATCACGGTGATTTTTTGCCGTTGATGAAGCTGTCCTCCCCCGTCTCCTCCCGTGTCCTCGGCACGACCTGTGAAACGGCCGGGCATTAGCGGCTACGAACACGCCGCTCGTCGGTTCCCGCTCGTGAAAAGAGCCCGCTACCACGGCGTGCGACAGCGCAATTACAATAAACCGGCGGCGGTCTCGCGCTACCGGCGTACACCACCGACTGTCGAGGCTCGATCTCTCTGGCTCTGCACCCCTCGACCAACAACCACCACCCGCGCCATTCCCCGACGTTCTCTTCTCTCGCCTCCTTCCCTTCGTGGAATCAACCCCGTGTTCTCGAATGTAAGCTTCGCGCTGGTCTCGCGGCGAGGTCGAGGCTTAAATTAAATCCGGCTAATGTAACCGTCGGGTATATTAGATCTCTCGTCTGCGGCCGCGCGTCCTTCCTCTTTCGCTTGCCGGGATTGGTACGCGTTCGTGGTAGAAACAGAGAGAGAGAGAGAGAGAGAGAGAGAGACAGAGAGGTCTGCAGAGAAGGAAGCTCTGTGATCCTGTTCTTGGAGGTCTGGCAAAGGTTCCTCGGGTCCTGGAGTTAATTTGTATCGGTAGCGCGCAACGCAGATAAGAATCCTCGAGAACGATTCTTTTTCATCGGGAGAAGTCGTCGGGGAAGCCGCGTTTGACGCGATTAACGCAGCGTCGGGAAAAGAGGAGGCCCTCACCTGTGTCGCTGCCGCGACAGTTTCACCAGGTTCAAAAGCTACGCTCCTATTCCCTCGGCTAATTTCTGCTTTGTGTAGCTTTGTTACGATCGCGCCTCGTCGTGGAGCGGCTCGTCACGTGCGTGCGTTGAACGAGAACAGAGTCATCGGCGAAAGGATGTCGACGAGAGCGAAGTGAACGAAACGAGGGATGAACCGGGAGGGGGATCAAAGGGAATCCAACGAAGGCGGCGACGTTGTCTCCCCGGCATCGGATGCCTCGTGATCGAATCGCTAATTAGTCCCTGGTTTTCTCTCTCTCTCTCTCTCTCTCTCTCTCTCTCTTTCTCACCCGGACGGCGAACTCTTTGAGCGTAGAGTGGCTGCTCCACGATCTCTCCCGCGCTGCAGGTAATACATTCGGATCGAGTAAATCCACTTTAAGGCTCGTCGCGCCACGGCGACCGGAACTTGGTGGAATGGAGTTATCTGAAACGATTAATCGTGTTTATTTCGTGATCGACGGGGCGGCGCGGACTCGCTGATCGGTTTCTAAGTTCTGGAGCAGCCGGGCCGCGGCTTGCTCTACCGTGAAATCTGTCAGATCAAGGGAATCTGATTTCATCTTGCGTAAAACTAGTTTTATACCGTTAATTATTTCGATCGTTACGCGGTGTAACGGGCCAGATTCGATTCTCTCGGAGCCCTCTCGTTCAAAGGAATTTTCTAATTGAAAAATTTCAATCTGCGGTGGATTTTTCTAATTAGCTTGACGTCGTGCAAGATATTCTTGCGTAATTGAACTGGTATCGGCTGATATCTTACAAGCGGAATATGCCAAATTACCAGTAGGTAATAGACTCATTTAAGTAACAAGTTTGGCATAAAGAAACGTTACGTTCTGCGAACAAAGTTATGAACATGCTATGAAAAAAATCAACACCACTAATAATAAAATACGTGTATTTATTTACATCTGTCATTTTTTTAAATCTCAACGCGCTTTAAAGTTTTTTGTACCTTATTACATTTTTATCATTATAACGAATTTTATACGTACAAAAGCAGAAGTTCTTTCTTCGAAAGACAATCGTTGATAGTAAAATAGAAGAAAGCCGTATATGCGAAGGTAAAACAATAAAATGGAAACAGATGTTTCCTTCAAACGCAGTTTCTTCAGATGCAGTGAATCGAACGAAATAAATAAATGTTAATGTAGCTGTCGAGTTAATTTGCATATCGAGACAGCAAAATTTATCATTCGACGTAAGATCTGTGTACTAAACTTCGCGACGACGCTTTGAAACGAGACCACGAGGGAGGGGACCGTAAAGAATATGCAACGTACATGGTACATAAACCGACCAGCTTGTGAATTTCGCGAACGCGTTGTCGGTTGTAGGAAAATCGTTTCGAGGTGACGTTAGTTGTCGACTAGGCAACCGTTGCTTTAATAACGAGCTCAACGAAAGACGTTCGACGCGGCGTGGATGATAAGTCATAAAGCCGCTTCGGCGTGCAGCAGGCGCGCTATCGATTCTTAATACTTGTCAGGTTGTTACACTCTCTCCTGGCTGGCAGAAGGGATTCCAGCGTGTACTCTGGGGCGCCATAAACATTAATCCGAATCTGGATGGTTCGCGCCGCCTTGGCCGAACGATCGAACGAGTCGAAGCTCGAAAGTGACAAGACACAATATCTCACAATTCGCGCGATTTTATGGGCCTTTAGGGCTGCGATAACGATAAATCCTGGTGAACGATGACGCCTCGAGAATTGATCAGTAAGGGATTAAGAATCCCGCCTCGAGCACACCGGCTGACTAATATCTCCTCGTTACTTTTCGCTCGCCTGTATTATTCACGATCTACCTTCGCTCGTGCGGATCGGTTTTGTTACGCGTAGAATGTTCTACGATTGAAACGAGCGATAGAACGTGCTTCAACAGGGGATGGAAACAAAAGCAATTGAACGACGACGAACAGCGTATCGGGGAAAGTTTGTGTAACAAAAGTTTTACAACCGTAGTGTTTTAATATTGTAATAATAATTCAGTTATCTGACCGAATGTTATATAATGTAATATACTTACCAACGGAATATTTCTTGGACGACAGATATGCTCGTTTATTAAAGTTTTTTTTCTTCGCCAGATAAGAAAATCATTATTGATATCGTTAGAAGTAGATACACTGGTATTGGAAGATCTATGGCAGAATGACAAAACAACTTTTGACCCGCCGATGCGATTTACCGTGAACCTTGAACAAACTCTTAAATATCGTAGCTTCTAACCTCTCGCGGACAAAAATTGAATGAAAAAAGATTAACGACTGATCGCGATAAAGTTTCAACTTCCCTCGAGGCGCGATCAGTCTCGAATAAATCCATTAAAAAGCTAAGGAGTCGAGATAAAAGGAGTAGCGAGGTCGCGATAGACGCGACACGCTGGTGGAAATTCAATCGGGGAACGGGTTGGCGATCGGTGACACGGATCTCGGCTCGGACCGTTTAATTCCAATGGGCTCGAAATCGGCCGCAAATCGATCGGGGCCGCGGCCGATTTCGAGCGGGGATTTCAGCCGATCGTCGAAACGCAACGAGACGAAGAGGGCAGCAGGCAGGTGCCCCGATGCTGCGGTGGCGAAGCGTGCCACGAAGGCCGCGTATATACGCGACGTAAGTCCGGCCGCTTAATTAAGCGTGCGCGAGCGTACGCGTCGCTATCGGCCCACACTCCCTTCCAAAAACACCCGTCCACCCCGCTAGGGTAGGTTCGAGCGTGGGGTGGAAAAAAGATCAATAAAATCCCTAGTCTACGGGCGACCGCATTCATCGGCCACCCCATTTCTACAACATATTTTGCAACCTCACCCCAACGACGACCGGCCTTGCCTCCGGCCCCCACCAGGTTCGCGCGCCGCGAACCTCCCTCCGTAGCTGCCCCACGTGCTCGTTTCATCCCCCACCGATCGGCTCGGCGTTTCGCCCAGGGGGAGGCGGAGGCCCGTACCCGTGAACGAGTTTTGCCAGACCGCCGCTAGGTGGCGATAAAACGCGGAGGAAGGGAGACGCGGCGAGATTGAACGCGAGTAAACCGAACGCTCCGACAGCCAGAGCGAGAGAGCCTCTGGTAACAGGGCTCCCCTGACCCCTCCGCGTTCGGTCGCCGGAGCCGCTTCACTCCTTCGAGCAACTCGAGGTTCTCGTCAGCCTGTCAGTTAGTGCCGTGGCGCCGTGACGGTACGGTTGTTGGCTTGGTACACGTTGTTTTTTCGACTTTGGTCGTACGGCTCGCGAAACGTGTCTGCTGTTCAATGGGGACCTCGCTTCGGACCCATCGCTGCGACGGACACCGTTGTTACGAGCACCGGGATAATCAGTGATTCTGTGACTGATCGGAGATCGTCGCGTGTGTTTCTCACTTGCGTTTCGATTGTTTCGTTTTTCGTTCTCGGTTTTTTTTTCTTTTTCCTTTTCCTTTTTCGTTTCCCTGTGACTTGGGTTTTTAGTAGTCTTTCTTTCTTTTTTTTTTTTTTTTGTCCTGTAATTCCTTCGTTTATACGCAGTTCACGTGACTTTTCAGTTTGTGACGGACACAGTAACCAGTGGGTTCTTTGAAAAAGAAAAGAAAAAAAAAATAATTGCGACGTGCGTTGCAAGGTGCGACGAAGCGAAAGCAAGTGAGGTATTTCGGAGCAAACGAGGAGAAAAGGCGGGAAGAGGAATTTTTTTACGTGCAGTTTGGTGTGTGCGCGTTCTATCGCTCGACGTCGGTGCAGTACGCGGTATCGTGGATAAGGTGAGCAATTTGTTCCAATTCTCTTTTGCGCTTGGTTCTCGACGCGCGCGGCTACCGGAGTGACGTTACGCCACGTGAACGGAGCGCCGGATCGGGAAAACGATGGATCGCGAACCAGCCGCGGTTCTCGTTGTGCGTTGTACGTGATCGACGGAACGATCGGTCAGTGGAAATCTCACCTCACCCGTTTCATCTTGCCGGTTGAACGAAAGAGAAGCAAGAGAAGAGAAAGAAACGGTATCAGCTTCTTCGTTCTCTGTTGATCGCTAACTGAGGCTGCTAAGCTCGTTTCGTTCCGTCATCGTGTTGTTCCAAAGAATCTTCTTCTCGACATTGACAAACGCAAGAAGAGTGAGAAATGGCGGAGAAACGGAGAAAAGTGTATAATCTGGATGGTCGGGTGTATCGTCATTGTTCGGAGTTGCGTGTTCGAGCCACCCTTAATCCGACTTATTGTTAGAAAGCCGACGGCCGCCGGCTGAAATCTGATTTCGTTCCTCATTCAATGTCAGTCGGGCTTGTCCGTGACATCATCGGGACAACGTCAGTCGAGAGTCGAGTGATGTTTTTTTCACGGTTTTCGGTCGGGATAACATCGATTAATCCCGGGACTCGACTCTTTCGAGTCTCTCCCCCCCCCCCCCCTCCTGCCCCTCGGTTCTCCAACCGAGAACTCGAGGAAACACTCGCGAGAAGGGGCGAGTGAAAGAGGAAAGACGACAGAGACGAGAGACGGAATAAGGCGGATTAGCGAGAAGAGATCGACTCCTCGAAGGGGTCGACCGGGATCGGTTGGCACGCAAGGGTAAGGGAACGCGGGACAAATGAAATTTTCGTCGCGGTAAATTGTCCAAGAGAGCGACGCCGCAGAAATCAGCCCCGGCGATTAACACCAGGGAGAGGGAGAGGGATCTCTTAAGACTTGCTAATTTCCTGCCCCGGCAGCGCGGAACGTCGGAAGGGCGAGGAGAAAGGTAATATCGAGAAGGAAAGACCCATCCATTAGCGAGCTGATCTATTTGCCGGTGGCTCTGTAAATCTTGCCGGGATCGAGACGTGGCCTGCGTCCCGAACGAACACACGGTGTGTTCTTTCCTTCCTTCTCTCGGTGTCTCTCGGGCATACTCCTCACGTCCTCGGGCACAGCCTCGTATACGGCGAAATGACGCAACAGGCAATGATAGACGGAAAGAGAGAAAGGGTCACGGAGAGCCACGGAGAGCCACGGAGAAATTGGAGGTGGTCCAAGCGAGCGGAATTCGCGATCCAATTGAACGATCGTTGAGTATTCCATCGACGAGCGCGCGCACGCAGTTTGGAAACGAGATCCGACCGAGTGGATTTAATCGGATACGAGTTCGTTCTCTCTTCGTTTCTTCTCTGAAATTCGGGTTTGAGGGAGAAATCTAAAGACGCGATAAGCCGCGAATTTCAGAATTTCTCGTTCCCTCTTCTCGCGACCGTCGCGAGACGAAAGAGGCGAATCGGGGAGATCGTAAAGTTTTACGACGAGGGACCACGAATCCGTTTTGACTCTTGCGCGACGGGACGTCGGTCACGTCGGATTTAAGCGCAGGAAAGTAGATTTTGAATATTGATGAACCCGGGGTATGAATATATTCATAAGACTAACAGTTTATTTCTGCAGTCGAGTCGATTCGCTTTCCATCGATCAGTCGACATTGGTCCGACGAATACCACTCTCTCCTCCTCTCTGGCAAATTCGAACCGGCAGTTGATATTCGTGGATACTTGCTGCCACCATGAAATTCCCATGAATTATTATACCCTTCGTTAACGTTTCATCAAATTTTTCGACAAACACCCGTACAAACCTTTCGCGAGTCGCCGACGTCTTTGTTTCGGATATCGAAAATTTTGTTTCATCTCACGATTGATCTACGAATCGAGGTACCAAAAAGCGAAATAATAATAATAATAATAATAATAGTTGTTCAATTTGCAATTTCGCAACGCGTTTCAGTCGTGGGGTACAAAGACACGCGAAAGACGAAACGAGAGCGCGGCAACCCTCTTTCGTCGAAGAGCAGCCGAATCGCCGAGATTCCAGCCGGTTAGCGTGGGTGGCGTTGTCGAAATAATCGAAATGCTAATTATTCATTTGCATAATTAACGCATACGCGATAAAGCGACCTGCGGCGCACCGTGAGTGGTCGAGGCATGCCATCGAAGATTAACGGTAGCTTCCCTGGACCACCCCTTCCCCGGTTAATGTTCATTTTGAATATTAACTCCTTGGAAATGAACGTGAAATCGTCGCCGAGCGAATTTGCGTGGGGCTCGATGAAATTCGCGTTCGGCCGCGCGTATCCGATGCTCATGAATTTTCAACGATTTCGAAAGTTGCCCGACGTTCAACAATCGCGAATTGACTCGCGGGATATCCCAGCGTCGCCGTTACATCGCTCGCTCATTTTGCGAATCCGACTCGACGATACAAATTTGACGCGCGGAATATTTCCGCGACGTTCTTCTCTCTTCTTCTTTCTCGTCGGTGCAACAATTCCGGCTAATTCGAAGTTCCATCCAGCTGGAAACTAGATTTTAGTGCTGCACAAACAGCATATTGAAAGTAGACACTGCCACTTTGCGATCCTGGAATTACAATGGAGTTACAAAACCGGCATGCGTTATGGCGGATATATGGCGTTCACTTGGTTCGCGGCAATATAGCGACCTTCGACAGGAGTTTGTTTGATCTTTTTTTTTTACATTTTTCACTTTGTATCTTCTATCGAAACTAGGATCTCCGTTGGAACCAAAAGTCCTCGCCATTTCGTATAAATTTGCCAAGTTATTTCCCCAAATGTAATCGGTCGTTTCGAACTTGATAAAAAAGTACGAGTACAACGTCAGCGTCGCACGTTTATCTTCGAAATTCGATCCGATGATACAATTCGAAGCGTAAGATATTTCTGAAACGTTCCCCCTCTTCCTTTTCCCCCCTCTTCTTTCCCGAAGATCGTCGCGACGGGAAGAGGCGCGAGTTAACTCTTTGTGCCAGCCACTCCTTTGTCTTCGGCTCCAATTAAGATTCTAGAAAGCTTCGCGTGGCAGAGGTCGTTTAAATTCCCATTTTTCCGCCGCCCTTCAAAGTGTGTGGCGGGGGGAGGCGGCGTACGTCTCCGGAATCGATTGAAGAGAACCGAGAGGGCCGTCACTTTCCTCGGGGAGCGTAAATTGACCCGGTCGTTTACGGTCAATTTCCGAAAAATCTCGCGTTCCTCCAGGCAACGGTTGGAAACTACCCTCGAGACGTCTGGACGCCATAACTTCTTTCGGCTACATTTCCTTCCTCGACGCTCGAAATGACAAGCGGGCCAACAATTGGCCGCGTAAATCTTCCGCGTCTTACCGGAGAACCGGGCTGTATCTTCCCGAGTATCTTACGCGCGTTCGATTCCTCGCACCGCCCCGGAGATATACGAGTGTCATCCGCTCGATTTATTCGGACCTTTGGTCGCAGCTCGTTTCGCTCCACGCTCGTAATAACCGCTCCGTTCGTTTTACTTTCTACGACGATTGCGCTTAATCATTCCGCTAATCAGTTTCATTCGCGAGTTGTGAACTTGACTCGACGTTCCGTTTTGGGGGACGATTTCCTTTCGGACGAGATAAACTTCTGCCTGCATTTTTCTTGAGAAGTAAGGACTGATTATGACTCTCGCTCAGCTCTCCGAGCGAGAACTATACTTCAAGTCAAGAACTATTCATTTGAAAATTATATATTTTAAAAAATCATTTTATTTTCCATTGCTTTTTTGTTTTATTTCCGATCCATTTCACGTCCAGTGGACACGCCATCCAGCCTCGTTAACGCGTACATATCTTGAACTATACCCGACCAATTGTGTATTTAATCTCCGTCGTATCGTTTTATTGTTCGCGGTTAGAGTATACTCGAACGCGTGGATCATTTGAAACTTTGTTCCAGTTTGCTCAATGACAATTTCATACATCAAAAGCAACCGCACTCGATTACAACTGTTCTTTAGTTGACGTGCGAGCGGCCAAGAGTTGGTCTCTACGTGTTTGTCTTCTTCATTGCAGAAAAGAAAGTACACAACGTACAAACGTGTCCAACAATCGCGAAGACGACACTTTTAGTCGGTGTAAAATACTCATGCGCTTTATCTTTGCAATTCCATAGCCAAGAGTGAATCTGTCAATCAGTTTAAAACGAAAACGCGAACAAATTAACGTCGTCAAACTCCACTGGCAGTAAATGAATTAAATATGGACTATTATGGATTTCCATGGACTCGACACTGGCGGAATAATTTTCTTTTTTTTTATTGAAGGATTTATCTCCTAATAAATAATTGCAACCAGTCCATTTTACATATATTTACGTATTGGTCCTTCCCGTACAGTTCTACACTTATAAATTTCACATAAATGCATAAAAATTCGTAGTACGAGAATAAATGGAAATCACTTTATCTAGCAAAAATTCTCACCAATACTCCATATTGCGTATTTTATATCTTTTTCCGCGCTACGTATTTGTGTAATACAAATTTCACACAAACGGATAGATATCTACAATGTAATGACAAATAAATAACAAATAAAAATCGTTTTGTTTATCAGCTCTTCGCTTCTTCGCGTTACATATCCGTGCACATCTTTAGACATTCCCCGAGAGATTATTAAACTTTGAGAAACGGCCCTTTCTATTTTATTATGTTACAATCTCTCTTATTTCATCCCTCTGCAAACATTTATACATAAAATTACTATGTATTATGTATAAATACTATATTTATACATAAAATACTATCTTTCGAAAAAAAAAAACTTGTGCTAAACAAAACTTTCCGGTAATAACATTTAAAATAAAATAAAATAAAATCCGTGGAATTCAAAGAGCCGCAATAGAGTGGGTAAAACCTTGCAACAACATTTGTGACAGCAAATGAAAATTATTTCGCCAGTAGTCCATCTTAGATATTTTGCACGTTACATACTTCCGCACTTTCAGAATTCTTTCAGTTCCACACAAACGCGTAATCCACCCGTATTAACTTTGTCGTCCGCCCCCCACTTGAGTCCCCTCCCACCCTCACTCAAGGCTCAACCCTCTCCTCACTCGACGCTCTAACAGCGGATACACTTTCAGAAAATCGTGCAACGTGTAACGCAAGGGGCGGGAAAATTTCAAGGGACGAGAGAAACAGAGAGCGGCTTCTCTCGACGGGGGCCCATCCGTATCTCGCACGCGTCACTAGCCACGCTAGGCGTAAATCGTTTACGGTCAATTTCCGAAAAGATGCGCACGGCCCAGTGACGCGTGGTCTCGGACCCTCTCTCGGCCTTCTTCCTTTCCGTTGCTCGGATTTGGTGACGAAACACGAAGCGAAGCAGAGCAACGGGTGGTGGCCCCGTGGCCCCGCGATGATGGCACCGCGTCAACGAGAACACATCAAGCAGTTGCCGCTGCGGACGAATTCAAAGGCGGTCGGGGGTCCGTGCACCTGATTGCCGGACATCCATCTAGCAGCGGCGGAAGGTGTGTAGAAACTCCACCGCGGAGAATTCGTCGCGCACACGCGACCCACGGATTATAATGGCTTTCTAATTGCGCCGTGCTGTTGGCTGTTGATTGACTCGCCGTGGAGCGAAGAGACACGGAAAAGCGGGCGAAAGCCGGTGGATGAAGGACGAGCGGGCGGGAGCCGCTCGCGATGCGTGTCAGTATCCAGGCGAAATTGAAAATTGATGAGAGAGGGAGAAAGAGAGAGATCGGTTGGCCGTGGTCTTAAATTGCTCGCGCGTCCGTCCAAGATTCAGAAGACTAGAGAATTTTTGGTTGTAGGTGTGATTTAGTAACGAGCAATGTCGACGAATTGACAGGTGATGAGGATTGTTCAATTTTTGCTGTAGATTTGGAATTTTATATTTGGAATAATTTAGTAACGACGTCGATAAATTAGTCGCAGGTGACGGGTGTTATTTTAAATTCAGTTCCATGAAAAGTTTGTCTGTAATGTTCCAGTTTTGTTTTTGGGAAGAACTTTCGGGACCAACGAGACAAAGAAATCACGTAGGCTCGGATGATTAATATTAATATATTGAGCATATGTAGAAACTATATTTGTGCAAAAATGAAATTGTCTCTTTTGAAAAATTATCAGACTCGCGCTTTTTAAACAGCAATTAGCTACACCGATATCCACAAAGATATCCTGTAGCAAAATTTCAACAAAGTTCAAGTTCACGAGTCGCAAAAAGCTTCTCACCGAGACAGGAGAAAAATCAATCTCTCGATGAAACGAGTGACTTTTTACTCTCCTCGTTAGAGCTCTCGATTGTTGTCCTCGATCCGACATCGAGAGTTCGCCGACGAGACCCGGGGGGCGTAACTCTCACTTAATAAAGTAAGAACGCCGGGACCGAAGGGTTGACCGCAAATGCGGTTTAATCGTCGAATATCGCGGAGGAGAAGGGGCGGCCAGTCGCGAGCGCGACAATTAGCGACAATTTCTGCTGGTCGGTCGTTTGTCAGGACCAGTTTTCGAGCGACCTACGCGCTTAATCGAAGTTATGTACCCCAAAGTCTGTAGCACACAGCGACGATTCTTTATAGGGGTCACGGAATCGATTCTTTGAACTTGCTGAATCGGCCATAAATCTGAATAATTGAAACGTAACAACTGGCGGATGGATGAGGGTGAAAGTGACAGGAAGGAGAGAGGAGAAGAACGGTGCTTTACGCGTGGCTTGTATGTGGTGAAAAAATGATCGGTGGACAGCGAATGTTTATGAAATTTTATATTTCCACGAAGATAATTGCAAAAAGACAAATTTTCAAAATTTTTAAATGCACATCAGAAACCAACTATTAATTTTTAGAATTTAAATTCGGTTAAATAGCTGTAATTAACTTTCTTTTCAAAAAGAAAATTCAAATTGATCAACTGATCGTACGTGTAAATACTGTTACTGAAAAAGCTGCGCGAATTGCGAATGCGAGAAAGAAAACCGCGGAACAAAGACGACGCGGATGAAAGAGCATTCAAACGATTCACCTTCGTTGCCGTTTACAATTTTAAACGATAGCACGGTTGATCCCTTCTTCCTGACCTCGAGCAAGCCCGTCTTCCGTTGGTTGCGCTGCTTCTCTTGAAGGAAACCGTGTTGCAAGACTGGAGATCAACTCCTCGGCGGGGCGGGGATAAAATATGCAGAACATAATGCTGCCTCCTGAGGGATACACCTGACGTTGCCGAGAGAGAGAGACAGAGAGAGAGAGAGAAGTCGCGGCTGTACCGAATATATCCACCCAGGGGGATAAGCGAACCGGCCAATAATTCATTCTAAATACTTGTATGCTAATAACGATGCCGCGTTGCAACGAAAATTTACTATTCCCAGGCGCGTTCTACGAAGCTGCTCGTCCTCGCGCTGTCTCCGCGTCGCCCTGTCTCCCATTCCCTCTCGTTCTTTTTCTCCTCCTGTCCCTCGGCGTTCGCCAACTCGGCGCTCGCCGTTGCGAATACCACCCCGCGAATGCCACCAGCTGGAATAACCAGCGTATTAGCTTTACGTTATATCCGCCGGTGGAATTTATGCAACGGGTCCGGTAATCCCGCAGAACCATAAAGTCCGCTATCTAGATCGTTTATCCGCGACACCCTTGCCACCCTATTTCCTTCGTCTTTCAATTCTCTCTCTCTCTCTCTCTCTCTCTCTCTCTCATTCTCTCCTCTGAAGAGAAGTGTTCGTTTCCGTCCTACATCGTTCGCACGAGTGAAAGGGAAGAGGAAAGAAAATTGAAATCCTCCTCGGCTCGAATGACCCGCGAGAAACGAACGACGAGAACGGGTCGTCTCGAAGCAGCGAGCCTGCGACAAGATGTACGAGTCGGCGGTCTGTACATCGCAGTTCGATTTTACTGGCGAAATAGACGCGAGCCAAGGACCGAGGCTGGATTTTGGCAGCGGTGTGACCCGAATCTCGCAGTCGACGGTGAAATCGGCCAGGAAGATTGACCTTGATCGGCGCTTATTCCGCTGGAACCAATGTCTCGAGAATATTAATGCCAGCGAGTTTGGATTATGAATCGGGACGAAAGATTCGGTTATGTAAGATACGTTCCAAAAGTTGCGAGGAAATGGCGAAACGTTCGTCAGAACGGTCCACACGGGAAAATTGTATTTTCAACGCATCTCGCGAGGGGATCAAGAAACAACCTCGCCGTCGTGCGTTCCCAACTCGGACAATTTCCCCCTCCAACTCGTTTCGACGATTTCATTGAACAAACTGGACGAACGGCTTTCACGAGCCACGTATTTACAACGGGAGTAAGAGCAGGTGTTTCGGGTGATTAAACGAAGAAGCAGAATGGCCGAACTCCTCTCCCCCCGCCTCCCTGGATCCTTTTCGTTCGGTCGCTTTGCATCCTTGAATCGGGTAAAAATCAAGGTTACAGACGCGGTTCTACGTTTTTGATCATCTCTCTTGTGTTTGATAGAAATAATTTATTTACCTCAATTTCTTTGAACTTCTTGAAAAAGAATCCAGCTGGAAAACATGACAGTGAAAAGAGAAAAATTTTCTTTCTCCAATATTAAAAAGTACAATTCGACGACATAAATCGATCGGAAAATTTAATGATAAAAATTCCTTAATGAAATATAAAAGTGGACAATACTCGAATAATCCGGTTGCCCACGTAGAGTAGCGGCCTAGGATTCTTCAACTACGAATTTCGAACACTGACTAGCACAAGCTGCAAGTGACTGCGCGCCTAGCGTCGATCTCCGACGTTAAGTAAAGCAGTTTGCGGAACTCCGCTAGGATGGGTGGTGATCGGGCCAGTCTAGCGGGTAGTAACAACAACAAGCGTCTGGGACCCACTGATGAGTCTTCTTAGGCAGTGACTCCGAGACGAAACGCATCCTATAAACACAAAACTTTATTTCTCTCTCTCTCAAGTACCTCAAATCCTTTCCAGGCATCCTTCTCATCTAAAATCCTTCAAGTCTAATCGCAACAAGAGTCACCAATCGAAAACCGAACGTTTGTTTCTCCCCTTGGACACGAAGGAGATTCGTCGGATGACCATTGCCCACGTTTCGAGGGGTACGATCGTGAGACGTTTGAGAGAAATGCAAACACGAACCGGCGAGCGGCGTCATAACCGTAAATCAAGCGATGTCCGAGTAATTACTTGAGAACGTGCGCTTTCGTGTGTTTGCTAAACAGTCGTGGCGCGCGACGGGCTTTGCCCTATAACGAGAAAAGTCCGTTCAATAAATTAATTAAACTGTCGTGACTTGGGAGCTGGAATAGCCGGTGGGGTCGGCCAGCGTAATGCGTCGGTTCGGTCCTGACCTCATTACCATTCGCGAAATCATAATCGTTTCGAAAATTGCGGAAAGCTTTTAGCCAAGCTCTGCCACTTCGGAGTTAGAGCGGCCGCTCGTGCTCGAACGCGTTACCGGGACTGCCCCTGTAAAATTTCAAACGATCACGGAATGGCGATACATCTAGCTAGGGTCTCGATTAAACCGCCCTTGGTTTTTCACGATCCACGGGGTAGTTTTGCCCCGATTCGTGAATCTTTACGGCCCTTTCTTTTCAGAGAGAACGCAAGCGTATTGTCGAAGCAACGTGTTTCACCTTATCGTTTGATCGTAGATCGTGCGTATTCGTGCGCCAAAAAGAAACTTTCTGAATCGGTACGAACGATCAGAATATCCCTGTGACTGTTTTACGTTAGTTTATGTTCGAAACGTTTAGGTTAGGACATCTTGATAATGTTTTAACGCATAAATTGATTTAAAAAAAAGTTACAGATGACGAAATTCTTAAATTTCCAAATTGATAATTTTTTTTCATATAAATCGTGAAATTTGTCAGTTGAATCTAGAAATAATTACTTCAATTAAGTACATGCGTTGTATTTCGTATGCACAAACGATGTTTCACGCAATATTCGACAACACACTTTTGAGGATATAGTTGAAAAGATAGAAACTGTTTTACATATAATGCACACAGGTATTACAAAGCACTGCATCTTGAATATTTTATATTGATATTACTCTGTGCGTTTCAAAATTTCCTTTAAATACATAAAGAGTCTACGTACAACCAAATTGTGCAACTAAAAGTTAACGAAGCTGAATCAATTTTGTTTTTACAAGAGTAAAGCAAATAGAGAGGAAATTACGTTTAAAATGGGGTTTTAGCGAAATCATAGTCCTTGGTGGAGTGATCGACATTCTTTACCGAGAAAGGTTCTCAAGTACCTGTAAAGTCTTTGTTACTACCGTATAATCGCATTCTTCTTCCCATTAAATCCGATGAGAATCCTGCACTACGGAGGATCGTAAATTTTATTTGTTAATGTCATTATCATCTTCAAGCGGTATCGTAGCGAATATAACGAATATAACGAGGAAAAAGTTTTTTTTAACGGGTATCGAAGCTCACTCAACCGCGGAGAATCTCGCCTGCTGAGTTTCAGAAATTACGTTGCCCCGCGAGCAGCAACAGTTTGCAGCAATAATCATTCGCGTTAACCGCGCGCGCGCGCGCGCGAATCTTCTTACGGTTTCGTACGCGAATCGCGTGAGGTAAAGTTATCCGTACGCCCGGTGTATATCGTGCGATTCACGCTCTCCTCTCCGTTTCAAAAGCGCGCAAGGAGAAAGCGTAACGAGCCGCCGGAGGGTTCCAAAGTCGAGCGATATCTCTCCGTTGGCGAGGTTGGTAAAACTGCGAAGATATTGCCCACTTTATCAACGAGTATATCGGGAGGGGGCGTTAAAATTTCTCAAAGGTGTCAACAGGCTAGCTGGCTCGCACGGACGCTTTATGCAAATCGCGACGCATCAATTTCAGACGAGTCGCGAAAAGCCGAGGCAGATCGGTCGCTGTTTCGCCGAAAAATCGCCGATCGTTCGAAGGTATCGACCGAAGGGTGCAGAAAGAGAAAAAGGAAGAAAGAGAGAGGCAGAAAACGAAGACGAGAGCGGGTACGCGTGGCTAACAAGGCTCTTCCTTCGCGTCTCACTTTGAATGCCCCGCTAACGAGTCAGGCCGGTAAATTATTTCGCAAAAGGGGGCGTTTTACGCGGCCCGCCGCGGCATCCGAGTTATAATTTCCGGCGTGGCGACTTTATAGAGCCGGTCGTCGCCGCGTGGATACAGTCTTTGCGCGTTATCCACGAGCTACGATCAATTCGAGCTGGTGCGTGAGCTTGAGCGTGAGCGTGGATCTCTCGCGATGATTCGGAGATAAAAACGCGTTTGAAGCTCCGTTCCCGGGATCCCGAGGATGCCATTGATCGCTCGTTAAACGGGTGCTGACGAGAGTGATACTTATTTCGGCGAGATGCCACTGGTTCTTGCTGATGGGCGCTTCGAGAGGACGGGGAATTTTCGTCTGGAGAAATGTAGGCGCGGAACAGGCTATTTTTATCAAACTACTTGAAATGCCAAAGAGTTCGATACGAAGTTTACGACTAAAAGATGATTGAAAAAGATTTTATTGTTATTGCATACGAAGAAGTACATGGTACATTATGTTCGGTTAGGTTAGTAAATGTTGTTGAAAAGATCGCTTCTTCTGATTTCTCAGTCACTTTGCATTGAATGTTCGCAGTATCTGAAAAATATGAAAATTACATGTTTTCGAAGGATTAAATATTCGTCGTTTATTATTATAAGTATCTGTTCCGTCTGTTTCCTTTTTGATAGAGCTTGGCCAAAAGTGGCCAAAGCTGGATCAGTTAATAATTAATTTATTAAATTAGCCTCATTTTTTCCCAAAAATTTGTCGCAAGTGAGCTTGCACAATGAAAGCGGCTGGATTCTTTTCCACCTATTACAAGGAAACTGGCCTGCTACGTATTTTGCATTCTAACGACATACTCGCCTTGTTAACCAACGAAGCTTTGTCTTTTCGAAATTGAACGAACTCGCCAGCGCATAAATTAACAAGCGTAATATCTTCGCTAAGATCGCATAATATCCCGGTATGTTACGTATATTAAAGAAGCACCTGCTCTGCCAACAACAAAAAGTATATTTGAAAAAGCTGCCGGTCGTTCTCGGGGGTTCTTTGAGAATTATCTCCTCTTGGAAATTTTTATGAGAGAGAGATTTTGCTTCTCAACGTTGAGATCTTTCCTCTCTCCTACGACGATCTCCGGCTCCGGCCGCGGCCGAGACTTTTGTTATTTTGCTCGTGCACCGTGGAACGAGGAAGAAGAAAACCTGGTAATCGGTACATCTAGAAAACCGTGAGCGCCTCTTCTCGTCTCAGATTCGTAACGGCTGCGAGTAGAATCTCTCCTAACGAGATACCCAGCGAGGCACGGCGCCGCGCGCATACGTTCTTCTCCATTTTCACGTTCCCCGTGCGCCATAATTCGTCATTCTCGGGCAAGGGAAGGACAAAGGGACCAGGTCTAGCGTGAAATTAGCATGCAGGTCCGTCTCTCTTCGCACACCTATAAACGCGTCGTCCTACCGTTGGATGAAACGAGCGTTATCCGTACGAGAGAAGCTTCAAAAAGAAAAAAGAAAAAAAGAAGAGAAAGAAGGGAAAACAAAAATGGAGGAGAAAAAGTAGGGTTGATGGGTCGCGTGGCCAACAGGCAGACGAATTTCCAAACGTCAGACCACGTAGAATCGGCGTCTGTCGTGAAGGAATTGTTACCCTTTAATGCATGCGGGCGTCCTTTGTGCCTTTTGAGGATTTCTCTCTCTCTCTCTCTCTCTCTCTCTCTCTCTCTCTCTCGTGTGGCTACTGTCCCTCTTTCGAGTACTGGCCACCGTGCGGCGACGGGGCTGCTCACCCTGCATACAAAAACGTGAAAGTAAAGGGACCCGGGACCGGACATACAACGCGTGCCGCGGAGGGTCAGGCGGCGAAGGGGCGGAGGACCAGAGGGAGGGAAGATGGGTCGTGTGTGGTGTGGATGAAACGAAAAGGAAGGTATATATGACCAGAGAGGTAGGTAGGCCGTGGCTCTGTAGAGTGGGAACCAACGAGGTGGCAACCACCACCTTGACGGACAGCGCGACGTGGACACAAGAAGCCTCCCTTCATTTCGTATTCCATTTCACTCTCATATTCCCTTTTACCCTACTCCTCGTTCATTGTCTACTTTTCCCGTGGCCGTGTGTATATATATCCGCGGCCTCCACACGTTATCGCTCCCCCTCTTAATTCTACCTCTCTTTTTTTTCTCTTTTCTCCTTTTTCACCTACACCCGCTGCCAATCGCGCGAGTTTAATAGACCTACCTCGTTTGATACGACCATCTTGTTTCCCGTATCGATTCCACTGTACACTACTAACGTTGGACACTTTGAGATGCGCGAAGTGTGCACTTCAAACAGGACACTTTTGTTTGATTCTTGGTTTCTGATCTCGCCCACTCTGCTTTAGATCGGAATGAAAATCCGTCAATTTAAATGTAACAGTTAAAGGTCTCAGGAATGTCTGTTAAGACAACACGTCGATTAGTGTAAATGAAAGAAAGAAAGAAAGATTTATCTTACAAAGTTCCATGTTGGGATTCTCAAACTCTTCTAATGTTTCCGTAAATTTCATCATTTATGTCCAGTTATTGCAAGAGGTACAGGACTAACTACTCGTATAACATGATTCGAAGATTCGACAAAAATATTAATCTGCAATCGAATTGCACCAAAACACTTAAACGGACGTCGCTACGCGTTTGGGGGGTAGGTCTTCTTCCGAAGAAATCTCCCAACATTGTACCACGTCGTTTCGTAGAAAACAATCGCGATTCCACTTCTGGTTCTCGAGAGTCGCGGCACGTTGAATGGCCGCGAGCACGCGACTGTTCGCGGATGCTCGGAATCAATTTCGACTCCGGTTTCCGGGGAGAATGCGCGCGGCCACAATCGCGAGCAGCACACCGACGACGATCGCGACGGGGAACGAAGGTGGAACAATGAGGGTTGTCGTGGCGCTACGCTTTAAGAATTCAAAACAAACGCAGCCACGGCTGGATTATCCGTGGACGCGCTTCGGCCTGTCTCCTCCTCCTCCGTAAAGGATCGCTGTTACTGCTGCTGCTTGCTGCTGCTTGCTGCCTCGAACCAGATGAATCCGCTCCCCGAGCAAGCGTGAAGCACCGCCGGTTTCAGCAGGACAATGAATTATTCTGTTCGGGCGAACGTTTTCATTCCGTTTTCTCCTGTGCTCACCGGCGAGGGAAGCGGCCAGAAGAATCGTGAAAGAGAAAGAGGAACGGAGACGCAACGAGCGCTACCGTTTTCCTTTCACTCTCGTCCTCGTCGACCCCTTCTGCACACCACGGTGAAATTCTCTCGCCGATGCGTCGGAGGTCGTCGCGGTGGAGTCGTTGTATCGCGAGGCAGTTTTATCTCGGCTCGGAGACCACAACCCAGAACCCAGTGGTTCGTTTCCCTCTCTCACGTCCCCGTGTATGCCCCACATTACGCGTCATATGGAGAGAAATTTCTGGCGCGACACGGTCCGGATTATACGAACCGAGGGGCGGAACAACGACGCCGTACGCATTTGACCGATTCTATTCGGTCGGAACGATTTTTTTCATCCGAAATTATAAACGGGGGCTTTTGAACGTATTTATTTCACGGGGATCTGCGACTCTGCAGTTTCGGCGTAAATCGTAAGGGGTTCGAGGGGACGTTGAAAATTCCAAGGGGCATTTATGTACGACGTTTAGAAGAACTTTGAGTCTTTTATATATTTTTGGAATATAGAGAGTTGTAGAAATCCACTGTTCGTTGCAAATAAAATACTTGGGTGATAATGATAATTTTGTGGATACTAGTAAATTAAACTTTGAACGAAGTAATCAGTGGACTGCGAATTTTTAATGCAATTTTATATTTTCGCGAACAGATTCAAAGAATCACAACATTTCAAATATCCTTTTATATATTTTTATTCGTTATTTTTCTTTCTGTTTTCGCATAATTTGATCTTCTGGAACGAGTTGAATGAACGAGATATTTAACAGAAACTGCAGACTAGTCAAAATTCCATCTCCCGGACGCGTCTTTCGTCGCACCTAATACTCGGACAAGGGGTTCATCAATTTCCAAACACCGTGTCCAGGCTAATCTGCAGCGTGTGCACGGCAAGTTGGTGTCGCTCGATTTAGAAATTCATGAAATAGGGCACAATTTACGTGGAGCACCGGTGCAAAATTCAGCGAAGGATTAGGGGTCGTATTATTCACGAGCACCCACGAATTGCGCGAGTTCGTTCCGCAGGAGTCGAGCAGCGAAGCGCGAGGCATTCTCCAGCCTCCACGGAACGCTCGCGTTAAATTCCGCGGAAAAGCGACATTGGCGAGAGACGGAAAGTCGACGATAAAGAACAAAAAGAAGAAAATGCCTCTCTCTCTCTCTCTCTCTCTCTGCCCCTTTGAAAAAAGAAAATAGAAAAAAAAAGGAAATATACGTATATATATGTATCTCGGTTTCGCGCATTCGACAGAACAACGGACAGAGGGGGAGTGCACGGTTGAAACGGGAAGGCGGACCCCATTTGTTCCGGAAAATGAAGACGTATCTTTTTCGATGTTTGCAAGCGCGGCCGCATGAAAGCCGGTTCCCTTTTGTGCGGCACAATTTTATCTGGCAACGAGATCACGTGATCTGCCCTGAGATCCCCTTTTTTGCGCGGACGCGTGTGTCCTGCCTGCATTCGCCCCCCCCCCTGCTCCCACTACGTTGTTACATACACGTCGTACGGTATGAAATTTCCGGGGTGACGCAGCCGAGCGATTAAACGAAAAATCACGACCGAACGGCCGATACCCCGTGAACAAGCAGCAGCAGCAGCAGCCACTCCAGCTACTCCTGGACGAACTTTTCATCTTTTCCTTTGCTGCCAGCTGCAAAACCGAGCCGGCATTCTCATTCATCGAGGTCGAGCCAGGCGGGGGAGGGAGGGAGGGGGGGGGGCGCTTTCTCGGCGACTTCGTTGATCGACAGTCTGCTTACGGATTCAATTACGCCGGGTTATCGACTTTGTGACTACGATCCAGTCCAATTACCGCCGTCGTTCTGCGAGCGGACCTGCGACAGCGATTAAAAAGGAACCTAACGAAAGCACGCTGAAATCGGGAAACGCGAGGAGGGTGATGCAGCAGCAGCAGCAGCAGCTCGGGGAAAAATAGAGGAGGCGAAAGAAGAAGAGAAAGAAGTTTCCGCGTCCGGTGATTATAGATCGACGTTTCGCTTGCCAGCCAGATATCGTTCGATCGTCGATAGATACGACAGAGAGACGTGTCTTTTACGCGTTGTTCCCCCTCTGTCGCTCGAGCATACACACGGACGCGACATTGTACCGTCGAAAAAATTCCATTTCGCGATCAATCATCTCACGGCGTGTGATCGACTCGCTTCGATCGGGATTCGTGTTTACGAGCGCGTTCGTTAAGACCGCAGATCGTTTGCCATTTACGCGCGTCTACGCCGAGAGAGGAAGGCGTATTGTGTGTTCCGCGGCCAATTAGCCGCCGCTAAGCCGAGAGCATTAGTCGGCACAAAAGCGCGTTCTTGATTACTCGCGCGTTCTCCTTCTTAATTTGCCGTGGCGCGCGGGGGTTCTTGCTTCTCGAGCAATTACCAGCTGGTTAAAAAGTCGAGGAAGCGTTCGCCAACCGGCGAGATAACTGGTGAGAAGAGAAGAGAAGCACGTGCCACGAACTTCTCCACCCCTCCTCTCACGTGTTTTCGAGAGGAGCTTCCTTTCCCCTCGCCGCTGCGGCTGGATCGTAAACGTTCGAGACCTTTATTAATCCCGTTACACGGTTCGGCTGGCGAGCACCGCGCGAGCAGGTCAATCAGTAGTAATTGCTCTTCCGGTTCGGAGATCTCGCTGTGAGAGGCGCGCGCGACGCGAGATTTAATCCTTGACCCTTGCTCCGCCTGCCTTTCACCCACCGAACGATCCAGGGGGATTATTAGCGCCACGACCTTGATCATATGCTTCGGTTGCCGCCGTCGGTTCATCGAGATTTCGTGGGGCGGGGCAGTTTCGTCGGATGAATAGAGACACGGATCGGTCGTCGTATCGCGTTCGTGATCGGTAACGCTAACGCTTGGTTAGAATCGCGATCGAAGAGTTACCTGTACTGAGTGATCTTGCCTATTTGACCTTTTGACAGCGTGATAGAAAGAATTTACGAGATGAGAATAAACTGGCGTACTTCGTCATTCAATCTTTATTATCAGTAGTATGAAAAATGCGCTCTTAAAATTTATACTCTACATATATACTCTGCATTTAATTCACGTGCTGTATTGTCAAAGAGTTTATTGGCGATGTATACTTTGTAAAACTTTTTGGAATTGTCTTGTTTTTCAAATAACTTTCAAAGCAAATTGATCTCAGGTTTTACGAAAGTTGAAGATGGCAAGATTTACGATGTCCGCAGAGGATAGTAGTGTTGTACCACTACGGATCATAGTGAATAAGCGCTTAGGCTTACACGGCCCTTAAGACCGTATAAATGCGAGAGGAACCTCTGTGTCTTGTCAAGCACTCTTGCGACCTACCGCGTGGATGTCGGACCTAGATCCTTAGCACCCCTTAGCATCGTGAAACTCGAAACAGATTCCTTTCTATTGCTATTCCTAAACCACTTCAACCCCTATGCTCGTCTTCGAACGGTTCGAGATAACCTACAAAAACCTACAGAAACTTTCGACGTTTCGAATGTATCAACAGTCGCTGACGCTTTATTACACGTCCACCAGATAATCAATTCATCGCATATTTTATAAAATTCGATAAATAACGAAGCTAGATCGCAAGCGTTCGCGTAAATTCATATCTTTAAGAATATATTATTGTAATTAACGATAAAAGTACTTGATAACAACATACGAAATCAGTTTCTTTAAATTCTCGTCTCTGCGATAATCAATCGTCGTTTCACACTCCGATGTTTCATCGATCTTCAACAAACACTCATTCCCGGCATGTGTACGTTTCAATTTTCATCGGGCTGGCATCAATACGGAAGCGTTTCGATCGTGTCTGATATCGATCGTAAAGACGACGGAAAGAATGGCCAGGTGGACTAGAGGCAAGGAGGGAGGAGGACACCGGAAGCGGAGGAGCGTTAAGCCATCGGGAGTGCCATGCCGGTCCGCTACCCCTGTTCAAATAATAAGTCCGAATGGAAGTTAGATTCCGGTGCAATTGCCCGGGGCAATTCCAGCACGAGTCGCAATATCCCAGCCCCCAAGCCGGCTCCTCCTGCTGGCTCCTGTTCTCCCGGTCCCAGCCGGTGAAGACGGCGGCAGAGAGAGCAGGAGGCGGAAAAAGGAGAGACGAGGAGGAGGTGGGGCTGGTTGAAGAAGAGCACCCCGGCAAAGAACTCGCAAGGCTTTCTATCGCGCTTCGCCTCTCGCCGAGCTTTCGGGGACTTTAATCGCTTTAACTGCTTTTTGCGCGTCGGAGGACACTGACGGACAGGCTGGCCGAGTCGAACACACACACACACACACACACACACACACACATATATAGTTGCGCGCACACACGCACGTAGAAAGGAATAGAAAAATAGAGGAGGCGAAAGTGGCAGCGAAGAAGAAGGGTATGTACAGGGTGAAAGAGAGAGGGTTCGGCGGGTTCCTCTCATTGTTGGATGTGCCAGCGGAGAAACGACTTTTCTGCGGATACAGAAAACGACAATAAGATTGTCACACGTCTCCTCGTTTTTCCTCTCCCCTTTTCTCTTCCTTTTCACCTCCGTGAACGCGTTGTCCTCCGTCGAGTTTGTCACTCCACCCCGTTACCCCCGCTTTTTTTTTTTTTTCTCGTCGGCACCGGTGGATCGTGCGCCACCGGGACGAGCGTGACTCGTTATTTCGCTCTGGAGATCCCTTCCAGAAAACCCCTTATGGAAGTTCTTCTCCCTCGTCCAAACTCGGGCTCCATTGTCGGATCATCGCCCGACCCCATTGAATCGAAACCCTTCGCCCGGGGAGGAAGTCATCGTTCTCGCCGGTAGACGCGAGCCTCGCAACAGCTTCTTTTCCTGCTCGGTGCCTGGCTACGGCTACGGCTACGGTTGTTGAAAATCGCGGCTATCTTTGAAACGTTGACGAAAACGTGTAACGTTTCATGCACGATGAAACGGAGAGAAAGAGAGATGGAGACAGTTGGATAATCGATACCGCGGTTCTCGCTCGTGTCGCTGGAATACCAAGTCGGAATACGAACGACGAAGTAATTAGAGAGAACAATCGCGTTAACGACGAAGAAATAAGCACCGACTTTCCTTCTCGCGATAAATTTCAAGCGGGAGTGGGCGCGCTAATGAAATTTTTACGTCTCGACTGTCTTTCTCTGGACAACGCGACGATCGTGGTATATAACACATATAACTCCCGCTAAACTCCAAAGATTCGAGAGTCTCTCGACAGGTGTGCCTGAAATGACAACGAGCGGGCATCACCCCCGTCGACGTTTCCCTCCCGCAGTAGGCAAGTTCGTGAAAAATTCAATACCGTCCCCGTCGTCGCGTCTCCGACTGTCACGCGCTCACGAAACGAAAGGGACTTATCCGGTGCACCTGCACGACGCCTGCGAGACGTTCGAAAGTTTATCCGAGCCGCCTCTCATCCCCTTCGGTCGAGAGATCAAACGGATATCTCTGATAATCCACTTAGTCGAGGCAGGGAGTCGCGCGCGCAAAAAAGAAAGAAAGAAAGAAAGAAAGAAAGGAAGAAGTGACTGTGGGAGGAAAAAGGAAGGGACGAGAGAGAGACGGAGGATAAAGAGAAGAGAGCACGATAATAGGACGTCCCATGGCGAGGAACACTCGTGGCCTCTGAGCGCAAATCGCAGTCTCTTCGAATAAACCAACTGAGCGTGAGCTCGCATCGACGAACTGGAATCAAACATTTCATTCTGTTTCTCTGTTGTACTCTTTTCTTTTTCTTCTTTTACCGGCCACCAAAGAAGGGCCCCGAATAGGGGGCCCCGAAGTCACTGTCTCTCCAAAGTCCATGCCAGGGAAACTAGATCCCGGACAATGGGGAATAATAGACGCTCTTTTAAACGCGCCCCCCCCCTCCCTCGATTTTAGATCCTAGTTTCAGCTGCACCGCGTTACGAACGGGCTCTGCCGGGGATCCGTTCGACACGGATCGAATAGGGGGATTTCTTTGAGCTTCGTTGAAGAGAGCCGGCTTATTAATTCGCAGCGTGCTCCGTTCGACAGACGAGAGTCAGAAGAGAGCGCGGCGGAGGCGGGAGCGGTGGAAGCTGGACATTCGACGGCTACCACGGAACGATACCGATCCGCGTGACTCGGTTGAACGCCAGAACCGCGATGAGATGCGGGCGATGCTCGTGATCCGATCCGCCAGATTCACTCGGCGAGAAACGTGCCCCGTCCGTCGTGAAATACCACGGGGCATCACCGTGTAACTCTCTCGGCCGCTGAAAATAGTCCGTGAAAATCAGCTTTCCTCGGTCAACGAAAGACCAACCAGTCCTCTTTCGAGGTTCACTCGGAAACAACGTCGTTCGCCGTTGACCTCACGAACGAAATTTCGAAGTCGATAGTAGGCGAGTCGATGATCCGCCGGTTTTTTCGGAATCGCGGCGAACGCGAGACACGAGGAAGGTTATTGCCGTTAAAGTGTAACGAGGGCACCGAGGAGATACGCGACTCGCCTGGGGAGAGGCTTGCAACTTAGAAATGCTCGTTCGACGGTTTCTCGGAGGCTCCTAATGCTCCCTGAAGCGTGTCTAACGTCGACTCTGGCCCGCAAAATCGACGGGCCCGTGGGGGATTTCGGTGCTTTGTACACGCCGAGCTTCCGCCAGTCTAATCCGACTTGCATCTGCCTCGATAGAATTTCCTCTCCTCTCTCCCATCCCGCTCCCACACCGTGTCCTCGTTTCGCTTCCGGAGACTCGCAACCGAGTCCGATTCGTTCGCGAAACGAGGAGGACGCTGGCCACGTCCCAGTTACGTCCTGTGCGCGCGAAAGTCGCGAGCGTGCGTACCCTTGATCTTCGTCCGCGCGGTAGAAATCGACCGACAAGGACAGGACGAAACTCGGTGTCACGGAAGTCGATCAGACGGCGGCGACAACGTGGTCGTCGTCGTCACGTGGAAAGAATTCCAGGCGTTTTATTGGCGGAGGAGAGACAGGGATATTCGTGACTCGCGACGAAGCACGCGCGCTCGGAGGCCGGTCCGAGCGGCGAAACGTCGAACGCGGGGACGAGGTTCGTGCGCAATAAAAATGGTTGGCCCGATTCCAGATGCTCGGAATTTCAACGTGGAACACAGCATTCCACGATATATCGCGGCCGATTCCCAGCAGCCAGGCGATATTTCTAATAAACGTATTCCTCCATTTCCTTCCGTTTCTGTTCGTCCGTTCGCGACAGGCTGCTCTCGACTCGACTTTTGTTAAATTCAACTCGGAGATTTGCTACGTATCAATACTGATATCGTTGATATTTATTTATTTTTATCGTTGATGCGTAATAATAATAATTGATATTAATTTTATTTAAGCTTACAAAATTGAGTGATACGTGACTTGTCAGCACAAGGAATGATCAACAAAGAAAGAAATTTCAGTAGATGCACGTTATTATACCACGATCAATTATGAGCTTCATTGTATAAAATAGGGGTCGTATCTCAGCTCAATGAACAGAGAATAGAAAGATGAGATAACATCCACTTTATCAGGGAATAAATTTTTGTCCCGACTGAGTTCACGTTGCGTGTATGATTAACGAAATTCTTTAGCGAACAGTGGGATAAAGGAAACAAAAGAGAATTGTACGTAGGATAAAACGGTAAGATAAAACGATTAGAAAAAAAAAAGAAAACGAATGAAAAGATTACCTCTGTAGAAAATTAAACGAACCAACTGAGTAGTTGGAGTACTTGCGTTAAGCACTTATGCCCTCCGTAGCAATTAAACACTCGGCACCGTAATAATATTCGGTGGCAATTCTCTCGAGTTTATTTCGTCAAACGTCGCCCGTTATTCGGAGCCCGAAACTTCGTTGCTCGAACGAAAATTGTTGGCGCAAGCAGCGTCAATCTCTGCCGAGTACGTCACGAACTCCGCCTCCCGCCGAATGGCGAAGGGGGGGGGGGTTGCGAATCGACGGGGCTGCCAGCAAGGGCGCGCGTTGTTGCGCGAAAATTAACCGGACGGCCAGTGTGTTCGGGATTGCGCCACGCAGCTGGCCTTTTACGCGGCGAATCTGTATGTAAACAGGTTTCGATCGGTCCGCTAGTGGCAACTGGGGCCCGTGAATTGGAGTTGGAGAGAGCCCGTTGACGGAAATTAATGTTATCAAGCTGATGCGACAACGTCGGGAACACGGGACCGTCTAAATCCGCGGGGCGCGGCACGTGTTGCCGTCGTTGCCGGTGCTTATGAATTCCGAGCGACAAAGTCTCCGATCTACGAACGGAGTTTGCGAACGACGTAGAGAGAGCAGTCGCGACTCGAGCAGTTTCACGGTCGCGCCGTGTGTCGATTCTGCCTGATAGCAGAAACTGGAAACCTAGGGGTCTCTTGTTCTCTCTGTTGAAATTGTTGACTAGCTTTAGCAGCACGAGTGTGTACGTACGGCGTAGTATCGTGCTTGTAATATAATAATTTGTAGTATAATATAATTTCTAATTGTTGAATTGAGCTTTAAAAACTTTTCTCTCTTTTTTTTTTATACGTTGGAAATATATTGTAGCGATATTCGTATCTCGCAACGAATTAACTCGTTCTAGAATCTCGTAGGATTTAAACATAGCAGATACGAAATATGTAAAGTAAAGACGAGTGTAAATTATACATTTATGAATTTATAAACATTTACAGAGAAGAGGAGGAAGAGAAATCGTCGAATTTTACTACTGTTGTAGATTCGTTTCGATTTAATTCGTTAGTTTTGTTGTACGAAAGTCGCAATCCTATGTATTTTGTCGTACTATCTACATCTATATTACGTATTGCATCTCTCAAAAGTATAGCGTTACGCGTTAAGAAACTAAACACACTCCGCGCTCTGTACAATCTCGGGTTACATCTCTTCTCGTCGAAAGCCGCGACGAGGAGGAACGTTGCGAAAAATTTTTATTCCAAAGTCGTTTCGGTGACGGTCGGAACGTTTTAAATGCAAATTAACGTGTACCGGGAAGATCTCCCGGGCAACTTACTCCTCGGACGGTTCTCGATTCGAATCGCCTCGCGAGAATCGGATTCGCGACGAGAGAGAGAGCGGGCACCGGTGGAAGGTAATCTCAGCCGGCGAACCGGCCAATTGACTTCGCATTCGGTTCGAATAGAAAATTACCGGCAGCGAATTAGTTTGAAATTGTGTTAGCGGACGATGGTGGGGGGGAGGCGCGATATAACTGGGTGCATTTGTATGTAAACAAGGTTCGATCGGGCCGCGATGAGCGACCGGGCCACGGTCGTCGTTATAATCGAATCGAAACGCGAGGGCGAACGATGGCGAAATCATTGACGGAAATTAATGACGTTAACTCGATACGTCTAGCGATCGGCCGGATACGGATCGACGTAACTTTCCAGACCGCACGTTTTCACACCATCCCCGAGTTATATATACATATAGTACATAGTACGTAGTATATATTCTCTTTCGCGTCCAGACAAATGCGCCCGTCACGGAAGCCAACCGACTGATTCCTCTGTCTCCCTCTTTCTCTTGCCCTTCTGTTATTTCGTTTCTCCTCCCTCCCTCTCCCTCCTCTCTCTCGCTGCCTGATTTTCCGCGTCGAAGCGTAGAACCGACGCCAGGCACCAGCTGTCCCATTTAATAGAGCAATAAAGACGCGAATGGGACTTTGATTTATGCCTCTCCTATTATTAACAATCCCGACTCGAGACGAGAGAGGGTATCGTCGACACCGCCGCCGCTGCTGCTGCTGTCTTTGGCCGTGCTCGCTCGCTTTCAATCGACTCTACCCCTCGTCGATCACGGGGGATTTCATCCCTCTCCAGCGATTCTCTTCTATGAACGATCAGGAGCTTAATAGCTTATCCCTCGATTCATAAATTGCATCTTTACGAGCCACGCTGTGTCAATGCTCGCGATATTCTTCGTAGATCGTACTGTAACCAGCGAGAGTAGGTATGCGAGTAAAGTCGTGACTCGTTCTTGAAAATACCTTGAAGACTGGTGACAGCCTGTCGCCGCGCGCAAAGATGTTCGTCATCGTCTGGGAAAGCACCGTGAAAAAACAGCGGTTAAGGATGGAAGAAGTAGCGACCGCGTTTTCTCGGTTAACGATCCACCTGTCGTGACGTTCGCGCGTACGGTCCGACTAAACATACTTCCTGCCACGTGGTGCCCGGCTACCGGAAACCATCGCGGGATATTTGTGTATCTAACGATAATTAATAACAAACGGAAAAAGGGAAACAGTGTCGCGTTATCTGGAGATAACGACTCGTTGCCCCTCGGTACTGTGGCAGCTTTTGTTTTCCCTTACCTGGGAAAGGGATTGCGCGTGAAGATTATAGTCTCCGACCTCTCGTGAGATAGCACATGCAGTTTGCTCGAGATTTCAAAGTTCTGGAAATTTCGTAACGTTGGCGATTTGAAAGTTTATATCGCGCAGATTCTGCAAATTCGAAATCTTGCAGGCTCGAGTTTGCAATTTGAGATCAATCATGGCGTGGAAGCCGAAACCAAAAGTGAGAGCTGGGAATTTTCTTTCCTCGGCAAGCTTTTGCTTCTGCAGATCTATTGAAACGGAAGCAATTTCTACTGTCGTTGACAAAATTAATTTCGCTGGTCGAAGATTCGCTAGAAACTTTCGTTTCAATTTCACGTTAGCAACGAACTCAGAGAAAGATAACCTACGATCGAAAGAAATTCAAATTTTTAGCCAATAGGTAGTGTATAATCAAATGGCTGCCATTGAATTTTCTTACAAACCGCCAAGAGTCCCGGCCATGAGAATTTAAATTTCGACATTTCCCTTGAAAAGATCGAGTTTGCAGTCGTTGGACTCGTTCGAAGTTTCGGTCGGTCGTCGGTCGAGTCCTAGCCTCGTTTGCATGCTGGCGCCACTTCGATGACGTAGACCCGCGTGCAATACCGTTTTCCTTCTTTTCGAGTCTGGTTCCGATGGTTCGGTTTGGTCAAGTGTGCGCGCGATAGCGCCGATAAGCACCGCCCGAAGAATAAAGGGTCCCTTTTTTCGTGGACCTCTTGCGCGGACGTGGAAGAAGATTAGAATGCCGCGTGCTTCAAGGGGGAAGACGGTTCCTCAAACAAGATCGTGGTTGGTCAAATGATCGACTTCGTTTGTGAGAATGCAGAGGATGCAGCGAAGGAAACTGAGAGAGAAATGAAAAGTGTAATAAACTTGAAAGTTCGTATCGTCCTTACGTCAATACGTGTTAAATAATATCGTTTTTCAACAGTTTGAAAGACAGTTTAACAAATTCTTTTTATTCGTTGAAAGTTTTATGAACTTTTAATTGACATCGTTGAACGTTGAATCAACGAAAACGCGAGGTTGGATTAATTAATCTTGAAATTTAATTAATTTAATTTAATTGAACGTGAAACACGAGTGAAATTGAAAACAAAATATGAAATTATTACAGCTATTTGTAACGCAATTAATTTGAGAGTTAAGGTAGGATGTAATAAAAATTGTATTATTTTTTCGGAAAAAAAAATTTTCATTTTAAAATGGAACAACAATGAATAATACACAGGAGAGAGAGAGAGAGAGACTCTAATTTCAAACCAATTTTCTGACAACATTACTTTTGTTAGCTGTGTCATCCCTCCAGCGAACGGATAATATGTAATTTCAGTAAAAAACATATACGTATTATCAAGTTGTTATCAAATTTTTACTCTCGTCCAAAGTTGCTCGTCCGTTTCTTTCCAGCGAGCGTAGAGTGGAAGAAACCAACTACCATATTTACGAAGAAATCGCTTGTTACGAACCTGAATAGCATGTAATTTAAGACGATTTTTTTTTAGCAAGAAATTGAGATGTGAATGAAAACACGTTTGCGAGGTAGTATCATTGACTCGACATCCTACAACGCGAAACCGTGAAAAACAGTGTTATTTTGAAAGCGAGCAATTCCAAAGCACGTAGGAACTCATTTAGACGAGTTGACCTTAAAAAGAAAAAAAAAAAAAAAAAAAAAAATAACGAACGTTATCTTTATTGAAATCTCAATAACGATCTACCTACATTAACCTGCGATTTCTCGTTAAAAGATCAACTTTCCCGTCGCCGAGCAATCGCCCACTTTTGCGCCAATTTTTTCAAAAGGATACGAGATTCGCGCGCAACCGTTGGCAGCCCAACGTTTCCAATCAACGTGGAAATAATGCTCGTATCTCGATTAGCGCCGATTCGCGTCGATTAAAATTCCACCGGATTAAAAAACCGGCGACTATCGCGGAGATTTTACGTCGACCACCTGTTTCCTGAGAACCGGAACCGGTCCACCTACGCGTCGCGTGAAACCCCTCCACCCTCCTCCGTTGCGTGCGGAATTGCCGATCGGAGGAAAAATACGATCGGACGGGTGGTTTATTTCGACTCGAATCCGGCGTGTCTCGTGTCACGTGGGCGTTATTACGGCATTTAAATTCGTAATAGCCCGTTAATTTCGAGGTTTCGTTTGCTCAGCTGCGATCGATTAGCAAAGAGAGGGTAAGCTGGGAAGAGAGAGCCGGTCGACTCGTCGCGCGCACGGGTCAACTCGGCTGCGAAGCGTTAATCGCCGCGTTTTTCCTCCCGGTTTCAACCGCTGTTTTCCGATTCATCAATCTCGGACAAACCTCGTTGAAACGCACCGAAGTCAATGGGGGGGCGGTTGCTCTCGCAGAGAAGCTGCCGTTATTTCTTTCGTTCTCTTCTTCTTTTCCTCTCCCTCGTGCCTCTCGACGATTAAAAAGAAAAAAGAAAAAAATTGTGTAAACTGTACTGAGGGACAGAAGAAACGTCCCTTATTATTTACCCGCGCATTATGAGCTTTCGTGAAATACGAGCGCCTCGAGGGCGGGGGTTGCAACTCTCTCTCTCTCTCTCTCTCTCTCGCTCTCGCTCTGTCCGATGGTCAATGGTCGTTGCTCGCAGACGGATTTAATTAACGATATGAGTAATTAAAGTTTGGGTCGGGGGCCCCGGGTTTTTCCAAGCGCGCGCAGTCGCTCGACAAAAGAGCGAGCAAAAAGATAAAAAACATACGATACCACCGAGAAAGGATCACTTTTAATTTAATCGAATGAAAAATCGTGCGCAACCCGACCGCGTTGCGCAACTGTTTTATTTCTCGCAGTTTTGCCAGAGCAAAAAACTGTCCGTTTTCGAAACCTTTATATGCCCGATCTCGCTTTGCAACGCTCTACGTCGTATTCGATGAATCGCGCGGACAGCCCTTGCTCGCTCGCCACTTGCGCTGCAACTCTTTGTTTCAAATGTACTTATTCATTCGACGGCAGTCGGGGAACCTTTCATTCTGCCCGATCGATTTCCTCCTTTTAAGCCTTTCACAAAGACGCGAGTTTCTGAAGGGAGGCGTCGAACGAACGATGAATCAGCCGGCTTGAAAAACTGTCGCAGAGGGGCAGAGAGACGAGGGGAAATAAATTCGTGCGCGGTTTATAATCAGCTTATAATTAGAGTCCCTTCCGTTGCCACGGACCTTTCCGTCAGGTCGACGCATTCGAATCACGTAGCGGCCACGCTTCCTGACGAGGAGGGGAAGAAGAAGCAAAAGGAAAAGAAACGTCGCGCCGGCCGGCCCCCCCCCCTCCCCGCGCGTGTACGCTGCAAGATTTTTCCGTGATCCAACGCTGTGCATCGTTGCAAACGAGCCACGGGGCACGTGCCGGTCGTTATGACTTCCTCCGCAACCGAATTTAATTTACAACGACCGCCCTTGCCGCTCAATTTTCGCCCCCCCCCCTTCCAACCTAAACCTCGGCGTCCCGGCCGTTTCCCGCGCTGGCATCGTTTTAGGGAATGACGCGCTGTCTATATTTCTTCGTCCAAAGAACAGACGCCGCCCCGTAAGGAACCTAATCTCGTGTTTTCTCCACGCTCGCGCCTCGCGCCCTGCCCGTGGACGAGCATACGAATCGCCGAATTACAGACGATGAAATTGTCTGCTCCTCATTCTCTCGCTACCCTTCTCCCCATCTTTCTCTCAGCTTGTACGTTTCTCCTCGTTCCAGTCTTCCCGTGGAGACACGGCTCGTCTGGATCGTGGAGATTTATGCGGATGCGTTTTTAAACGGGGAAGAATCGGCAGGTAAATTCAGCGGATGCGGACGTTGGATACTCTTGCGATGTGATTCGATTCTCGACAGTTTGTAGAGAAGGTATTTGTATTGAAGTTTGTCCTCGTATATTTGGAGAGATGCGTGTTCCAAATACCGTAACTTTCGAATAATTAACACGTCGTATTAATACAGATTCTCTTTTATCGATGAGATATCTTCTGCGAGGTTTGAATAAAAATTATCGGGGCAATCTCAATACTTTTTGAATTTTATTGCAAATTTTTTTTATTAATTTCTCGATTTAAAATTTTATAAATAATTGACAAAACTTACTAAACTAAAGTACGAAAAATTCAAAATCAAATAGTAGATAAAAATTAAACTACAAATTACAGCGTGTTAAAAGAATCGCGTAAACAAAGTCACGCCGTCGAGCGTGGAAAAAATTAACATTCCACCCGCGGCAATCCCAAATCACGGCCCCCTGAAACGCCAAATGTCAATCAAGGGACCATTTATCCGAAGCTCGTCGAATTTCTCTCGAAAGTTCACGGTGAAAAGAGTATGCGACGCGCGACGATATTTAAATGTGAACGACCGTCTCGAATCGCGCCTCGTCGACGAGTCTCGCCGGAGAAGTCTCGCGCTTAGGAAACAGGGCGCGCACGGCCGACGACTTCCAAGATCGTGTCCTTAACGGACCGCCGATGATCGATTTCCGATAATCAGGAATCGAAGCTCGCCGAGACGAGGAAGAACGTGAATCGAGGGAAAAAGAACCAGCCACGGTCTGGTGGCTAGCTGGTCCGGCGCATTTGGCGAAGCTCGAGGTATCCTGTGGTTGGACGTTGTATTTCCTTTTCCTCTCTCTCTCTCTCTCTCTCTCTCTCTCTCTCTTCTCTTTCTCGATGTCAGTCAAATCGAGCGGCGCGCGCATTAACGGTTATTAAAGTGGCCGACAGAATTGTTCAAGGGAGGGAAATTGAAGATACTCGAGAGCGACTCGATGGGACGTTTCAATCGAAAAATAAAAGGGGGGAAAGTCCGCCCGCCTACGGAGAATTCCCGTTGAATTTATCACCGAAATTAAAGGCACGCGCCTTTGAGGCAAACAGCCCCGAGGTGAACGTCAATCATTCTCGCGGTCTCGAGAATCGACAGGCACGTAAAGACGCAAAGAGCCAGCGATATAACGCAGAGGAGGAGGGGTCGGAAGGAGCATGTGTACCGTATAGAACGAAAATAGCGGAAGGACACGGCCGAGTCCGGCGATTGTCCATTTATCCTGGCGAAAGCGGAGAAGCACGAAGCGAAAGGCGCACCTATCGCTTAGTCAACCGTGTCCTTAACGGCCTGTCGGGGATCGATTTCCGATAATCAGAAACCGAACACCATCAACGAGCCTGGTTGCAATCGCAGTGGGTGGACGAGGAATATGAGGGAGGGACCGCGGATTCGAAGGAGCGCAGCGATCGAAGAGAAAGGCAGAGGCAAGGAAGAGCCTGCGCCGGGAATGGAGAAAGAGCAAATACGCGCGCGTGTACGTACGATTGTTCGACCAACGTCCGAACAACAGTTGTACCCTATCCTCGACCTCAGGCCCCGCCGTCTCTTCCTCCTTTTTCCATCGCGACTACAGACCGGCCATGTTTAATTAAAAGTTCTCCGCGTCATAATTGCGGATCGTAATTGCCCGCGGACGGGCAACCAGAGTCTCGCCAGTGACTTTGAACGAGGAGGAGAGAAAAATTTATCGTTAATTGTTTCTTATTTACGTGACGCCTGAAGCGCATTAAAACGTCCTCAGGATTTTTGAGGTATCGCGGAACCGGTTCGACGGATTTTACGAGTGGTTATTATTTACGGCCGGATTGATTCTCGCGGAACGTGGCATCTTTTAAAACTACAGAGACGTCGTCACGAGTTTTTATTTTACACTAATTATGCAATATTGGTACAGAATTATTCTATAACATATACTATATATATTTCAATTATCCTATTTTATATATAATATAATTATTCTATTTTATAATTTTTATTGTATAGTGATGTTATAGTTGTAATATCAATATAACATAAAACTACGGTTATTGTTTCTCTCTCTTTCTCTAGATTCTGAAGGCACATGGATTCTTAGATTCTGGACTCTATATTCTCTCTCTCTCTCTCTCTTTCTGTTTTTCTCTCTTTGTCTACGGTTCTGCCTGAACGAGGACACGCGTTTGTGCAGACGTACAACGGTTGTAAATCTATCCTCTGTTAGTTAGTCAAACGCATAATTCTGCGGCCGGGCGTGTCCGCTGAAAAAATATGTACACACGAGCCCGCGAAATCGCCGTTTCCTGCGGTCGTAAATTTCATTAACGGCCGGATAAGCGTTTTATCGTTATCTGGTATCGGGCACCGCAGGAAACAAAGGACACCGTATAAAACGGTCGCTCGACTACCGAACTACATGCTTGCGTCAACTGCGAGATCCTCTCAAAAAGCAGTCGCGATACGACCGTGAAACGGAGCGAGTACTCCGCGAACGGAACCAACGACGCCGTGTGTTCGCGGTTGTTGGGATCTGTTGGCGCGTGACGAGGTCCTTCCTCGGTCCATTGGCTTCGAAAGTTGAAAAACTATCGCGAATCGACGATTTCAGCGTCATTAACGCGCGAGACATGCCAGTTTCAATAAACCTACACACGCGCGAACCGTCTGGGACGAGAGACAATTTTTCTGTATTCGTCGACAGGATCTCCTTGAGAGCCAGGTCCCTCGAGATAGAAACCGTCCGTCCCTCTTTTCTCACACATCAGATCAAGTCGAAGTTTAAATTTTATCAACGTCGTACATCCTTTAAGACGACTTCTCTCTTATCAAACAAATCTCTCATTCGAAAATTATTTGATTTTTCCAGTTTTGAAGCAATGAGAACATTGAGAGATAATTGACTAATTTTCGACGTGTCTGTATTCATGAATGATATTTATGAATTCGTTGACATTCTGTTGGCTTTTTGCTTTTTCTAACAATTCGCAGATTTAATTTTGAAGATTACTTTAAATGCATTTACTTTTAAGAAAAAGTAATTAGTAAAAATTAAATCATGCGAATTTATTGTAACAAAGTAGGCCTACGAACTATCGTCCGAATCGGAATTAATTAATACACACGTGAAACGATGTCAGAACCAAATTTTTCACTACGAATGCTAATACGTATTATAATGTAATAACGTTCGTTGTACACTAAGCACACTCCATCATCTTCTGACATCGATTCTTAATCTAAACTCTGTAACACGCGTCAGAGAAACTACGATCGCAAATAAAGTCACACAAGAAAGATATAGTACAGCCGTAAGGAAGTAGGTACACGCTGTTCGATAGATCATCATAGTTGCAGCAGAGGACGATGGCTCGTTACGGAGACGCGCTACGTCTTTATTGCTCGTGCTTTATGAGATTTTTTGATTAACACGAGAGAACTCACGAACGTTTCGTTTCCGAGTACATAGCAACCCAGACGACGACAATAGCTGCGACGGCGCTGTCACCCTCTTTTCATTCAACTTCCTTCTTCCTTCCTTCCTCGTCTCGGCTCGCCTCGCACACGGTTTCAGCGGGTTATTAGCCTCGTCTCCTCTATGATTAATGTCTGCTGGACTTTGGAAAATTGGCCGTGGCCTGGACAAAAAAAAAAAAAAAAAAAAAAAAAAAAAAAAAAAGAAGCGGACGGATAAATGCGAGTCACGCGCGGCGACGTGCGTACGGCTGTTGATGAAACCTCGTGGTAGGTGGTTTGACTCTTTCGTGACAGGAACGAAAAACCGACGAGGGAACAGCTACCGAAGAAGAGCGTGCTCGGATAGGGGAGAGGCTAAGGAGACCTCGCTCGCGTAAAAGTAGCTCGTAAAATCGCGTCCCACAGGATTTGTACATCCGGTTATCCAGCTCGGTCGCACCTGAGTGCGACGCGTCGTCGAATATTAATTAAATTTAATACTGCTTTCGCTTTTGTGACACGTGATGGTGTCACCGCCCTGCGTTTATTTCCTTCCTTCCTCCTCGTTTCAGTTCTACAGAACTGAAGGAGTAGTATTATCGAGTAGAATTACGAACAAATTCTTCCTCTCCGTTTCCTGGACTTTTTCCGCGCGCAACCGGTCGCGGGGACATTTCCATTTTCGTTTCCTCCCACTGCGAATTTCACTCGACGGTCCAATTGTATTACATCTTGGATTTTAACTCCTCCTCTTTACTTTCTAATTTCCAACCAATCGCCGTGTGGCGTGCGTTGCACGCACCGCAATGTAAAGTAATTACACTTTATGTAACGGAGAAGAATTCCGTTATCTGCGATAAATATTCAGTGTCAAAAATCGAAATTTGCATTTGAAGTCACGTATTACGAAAGAGAAACAAATTAAGCTTGGGAAATTTTATGTTATCTGAAACATAAAATATCTTACGGGAGAATCGTTTGACGCGATTCTCTCGTAAAAGCTTATGAATGTGTTGTTTTCGCGAATTTGATTAATACACCTTTATTTATCCAAGTCATGTTTCCCGCGGGATGATTGAAAATTCTCGCCAGAGCGGCCTCTTGGCCTATTCTTCTTTCCTTGAAAAACAGGGGAGGGTGTCGCAACATCTCTCCTCCTCGCGCAAGTACAGTAGTAATGAATTAATAAATTATAAAATTATCGTAATTGTGGACTTTAAAATAGTTCTTGGTCTACGAGAACAATTAAAAATGACAAAAATAATATTATATTGTGCTGTCTGAATTGTTGTTGACGAAAGTAAAAGTACATTAAATTAACACGTTTGCAAGAACGATGCGTCCAAGTTGAACAAAGAGCCACGACCAAGTACACGCTTGTTACGTCGTTCTCCCGCATTCTTTTTCGTTTTGTCGACTTTATCTTCTCCGTTGTCGTGTCACCGGTATTAGTAATGGCCGAAGGCGACGCTCTTCCGACAGTACCTTTTCCGTTTCTTCCTCTCCCTTCGTAGGGTGCGAGGGGTAGTTTAAAGAATGCGTCGACACACGACCCGGACGGATAACGTTCGCAGGAACAAGGAAAGAATTTTAGTGAACGACGACCCGTGTATGGCACGCTTGAGAAATGGAGCCGGTGTTCGCCTAAAATAGGAGCGAGAAAACGTGGCGACAGCCACGGGAAAAAATTGGACGAGCGACGGGGCCGCGATAGGCTGCCACGGGGCGGATCTGTTAATTGCTTCGTTCGCTTTTCACGTATGGCGAATAGCGTTCGTTGTTATTTTTGTGGTTCATTTGGAGTCTCATCGAGGGACGCGGAACAAACAGACTGAATCACGAGAAGAATTCGTTGATTAATTGCACGATTTTTAATCGTTCCTCGAGTACGTGTACGACGTATGTATGTAGATTGATACTCGTGAATCAGGTGAACTCGATAACAGCGTTCGTTGAACTTTGCTCTTTCGCGATAGGTATTTGCTTACTTTCTTCTTTCTTTTCATCCTTACTCTTTGACTCTGCGACTCAGTGACTACGAGTCGATGCAGCTAAACAAAACGTTCCATGTGTAAAGCACGTTTACGGTTCGCACGGAAAATATCGTGTGTGTAAGTAAAGAGAAAATATCCAAACTTAAAATCAATCCGTAAGGTTTGCATCCGTAAAGTCTCCGAAGACTTCATAATAGAATTCTTCAAACAGATAAGAACGATAAATATCGATTTCTGTATTTATTCTGACTTTTCTTTAAAGATACATTTGTAACTCTTCAATATATTATAGAATTTATTTGACAATGTAAGTGAACAATTGCAGCGTTCGCATGAGTAAACTCAGTAAAAATTAAATTAGTTTCTTTCAAAGAAGCAGCTTTCTATTACACCTAGCACGATCTAAACATCATCCAAAAATTGAACTGCTTCGATTATTCCTGTTGTTTTATTAAATACTCTTTCTACCCGTTCGTCACATTAGCATCGTTATTAGCGCTCTCGATCTCGTTTAACGAGCAGCTGCTCATCTCGAGGTGGGTAAGGCCGGTGACCCTTTTCGCTATTGATTTTTAGGATTTCGAACCGCGAAGGGCCGCTACTCGGCTGCCGCGAGGGTAAATATTGGATCGTTGAGTCTGACGTTGATTGCGTGGAAGGGAACAAATGTAATTTTAATCGGTGCTCGAGGATGGGGAACGAGGGTCAGGCTCTGTCAACGTCGGGGCCGAAAGTTAGAACAATCTTGTAACGTTCTTTCTCTCTCTCTCTCTCTCCCTCCCTCTCACTCATTTTGCCTCTCTTCATTCACGCCGACTACGCGACACATAGGAAGTGGATGAAAATATCGATCGACCGTGCGATCGATAGATAACGAAGGGCGCCAAGAGAGGGTGGTTGGTTTATCGAACTGGTTGTATCGGGGTCAGTGGACACGTCGCGTCGGCTGGCCGCAAGCCACGGAATATACGGATCGATTCTAATAAAAATCGATGCAACCGGCTCTATTGTCGCCAACGCGCGAAATGCCACCGCGTGCGTTCGCAATCTTCTCGTTCAGTCGGGAAGGAACGGTCGCAATCCAGGTAGTTTTATGCGTTCGTAAGACACAAAAGTGCGCGCTTGGTTCTCCGTTCGCGGATTGGTACTTGCGGAGGCAGTTCACCGCAGTTTCCGATTTCATCGTCGATACACACCGCGACGGTAAGCTTGGTGTGTGCAACGTGTCGTGAGATATCTGGAAGGACATCGGAAACCATCGCGATGAGCAATATGTCGGACGGTCGCGACTTAAGGTCAAATTGCTCGAGCACGCTGAACCTAACGAGTCTATAAATATAAAGTCGATCGGCACTTGATACGTGCATGTAACTCTTTGCGAAAGCAAGTATTATGTAATATGTTATATTTTATTATATATTATATTATATTATACTGTATTATATCACATGGACAATCGTCCAAGCGATTTTACCGTCTAAACTCAAGATTTCTGATGGGTCTCCAACAATGAGAGCAGTGAGAACTTTGTATCGTATTATACCGCTGTTACTATTGATAAAACTACACTATAAATAAATTACAGTTGATTGTAATAGAAAATGGACGTGTACGATAATTTTTAGAATTAATCCTCCATAGTTGCTTCGTCCTCCTGCACACATATTTCCTCCACAAGTTTCCTAAAATTTTCATTGCACGATGTCTTCGTTCTAAATGAAGGAACCGTGACGAATGACAAAGCGCAGGAGGACGATAAAAGAACGAGTGTTGCCTCATCGTCACGGGTATATCGGTTCAGAGGAATCGCGAGTCATCGAGCGAGGGGTACATACAACAACCGAGTGATACCCGCGAAAAGATTTAACGATCGCCGCTGCTGGTCGACAGGCCGATGGGTGCAGTAACCTGCAGGGGCGTGACCGGGGTTTCTGGGCGCGACACGATATCGATTCTACTTAACGATAAGAGGACGAAGCGTGTGACTGTGTGACACGCGGAAAGGAAACGAACCCTGGCCCGACGATACTTTCTCTTGGAGAGCAAATCGGGCAAATTTTGTGACAACGTCGATTGACACCGACTCCGAAATGAGTCGTTCGCTCGTGTCAAGAACTGAATGATTTTAACTCGCGCTCTCGCGCTAAAATTTCAAAACATTTTTTCAGTTAGATTCTGTGTTGTACAAAATGTTATTTCATTCTTTCAGTTTTGAAACGTATATAACGGGTACGTGTAAACTCGTTCAATAGAATGAATTGAGAAGTTTCTTATAATATATGGAGAGTCAAATTGACCAAGAATTGACAAATATATTTGTCACTTGAATTTTCGAGAAGCAAGACACGCGGACTGCGAATCTTCGCGCAATTAAAAACACAGAAATTTATCTCTTATAACTACTCGCAAATACTTTATCTCCCAAATTTCCCGTAAATGTACAAAAATTCGCAATCAATTTTCTCACGCAGAGTCGTCCAACGTCGCAGATTGGAACACCGTGTCGATCGTACAAGAAACGCTCGAGTAGATCGAACCTCGGAACCGAGTGATTCCTTTCATCGACAGGCAAAGTGTTTGGCAGGTGTATATTTGTTGTTATTGTTTCTCCCACTGGAGCGCGAAAGGGACGAAGGACCCTCGAAGCCCGGTTAAAATATCGTTTCGCCCCCGCGCGAGCGCGACAACGCCTTCGTTGTGTTTCGCGTTTTTTCAAATTGAATCGCGTCAGTCGATTCTCCCTCGGCGCGCACGGCACGTAACACGGGAACAGAACTACTCGCGGCAGAAACGGGAGAGAGAAACGGGACTGTGCGAAGAGGAGGAACAGGAAGAGAACGGGGAGAAAGCAGAGAGAGAGAGAGGGAGAGGGAGATGGGCAGAGCTTCGGCGAACAAACAGCTAGAATTCGATTTGTCGATTCGTACGCTCGAAAATCGAGCAGTCGTTGGAGCGATAAAACGGAGAACGGATGCCTCTCGCTCTTGAGGAGTCGCTTCAAAGAGAAAGAGAAAGAGAGAGAGAGAGAAGGGGCGAGAAGAGAGGAGGAAATGGGAGAAAACCCTGTAACTCACCTGACGTTGAAGATTAGTGGCGACCCCCCGGCAAATCAATACTTTAAACTATCGTGCCCGTATGCTAGGGTTTCTAGAGCCTCCGGACAACGCTCGTTCCGTGCGAACCGGCAAGATTCCCTCGGCAAGACGCGGACGGTCTGGAAATTCGTATATAACGCGGTAACAAGCGTTAGACGGGGTCAAAGGATCGGGTTTCCAGCCGGTTACAACGGTATTTGCGCGAGCGTGTAACTTTTACAGTCACGCGGTATTTTATCGAGCGACGAGGTCGTCCAGAGAGTAGGTGACCCTTTAATTCTATTGAACGCTGCGGCTTTTTGCGAACAAGCAGAGACAATAGACGTCTATCACGTCTTGACACCGCGGCAGATAATCAAACAATGGCAAAATAATCGTCCGCGAGTTTAGCGACGGATGTGTCCGTTTAATGCTAAACAATGATGAAGAGGCTGGCGAAATTTTCTTCCTCGTAATTCGCTCCTTTCGTTTTGCGCAGTGAATTGAACACTGCAAATTCAGTAACGCAAAATTTCAGTCGGTTAATAATAAATTTTCATTGTCGAAAGTTTTAAGGAACACTAAATTCAATATCGAAAGGATTTAATTTAAAGGGTTTAAGTGGGAACTCTAGTTCGTTTTTCCTTTCACGAGATCGAAAATCGTCCGAAAAGTCGCACTCGAAAAAATGTTCCGCGCGGCGCGCATCCATTCCGCGATATCAAAGGAAATCGACGAATTCGTATCTCCGCCCACGTGCCGTTGTCACGCGTGCAACGCGTCCGATCCATTCCGACGCAGCGTTTCGCAGACGGCGGGAGTCGTTCGATACGCGGAAAAATTGGCTGCTGGTTCGTGCGAAACTAGTCGACGAAACGACCACCGCCAGAGCTGAGCGTTCTCCGGTACGTGCTTCGGCGCTCTGTGCTCGATAATAAAGGTGGTGGGTGGGTGGGTGAGTAAGAAACACCGAGAAAGGGTGAACAAGGACGGTGGCGGAAGGGTGTGTAACGCGACGGAACGCGAAGAGTGGCGCGACTCGTTTCGCGCGAATACCGCCGCTGGAGTTCATTTCTCGTCGCTGTCTCGCCGAGTTTCCCCTTTCCTCCCTCAACCTGTGGCTCGGCTTGCCTCGCCTCGCCTCGCCTGTTTACGATTTATATTTTCGCGGCGTGTGCCGATGACAAACGTTCCTGGCGGCGCGATCGCGCCGGAAAAGACTGCGTTCCATCCGGCGACAAGCGGAAAGCGGATCGGCGAATGCGACGATGTAATAGACCGCGATTTGACACGCAGTGAATCAACGCACAGAGATCGCGTCCTTTGTCCTAGATACTCGTAGCAGTGCTTAGTTTTTCTTATTTTTTTCTTCTTTCCCGCAAGATGAAAAATTGTTTGAAATTACGCTTCGATCTCAGCTCGTTTCGAAAGGATTTTGAAAGAAACAATAATTTTCTTGAGCGAATAATAAATATTCCAGCGAAGAGAACGCTTACGATAAACGAATAGACAACAATAGGACGAACGTGGAGAAGTACAGTCGGCGTCTAATTCTATACTTATCTGCAACGTATAAAATTTAGATGCAATATGAAAAAATTAAACCTCTAATGCGTACATTTGTATGTTCTTATTTTACGTATTTCAATAATGTCAAGAATTCTGCGTTAACGAAGAAAATTTTAGAACGAATTAATTCGTTGTATGATATCTCACTGTATTTGGAAATGAAACTTATAGTTGCAACGATAGTGAAAGTTTCGCGTTTTTACAAGTTCTTAAGCTTCGTTTGACATCGAATGACATTTACTTAGAGAGGTAGTTTAGAGTCTTTCTTACTGACGACAAGTGGGCTGTATTCAAAGTTTCAGATTTCAACGATAACATTCATACGTGATACTCTATGGAAATATTTCGCGATTCAATCTTTGCTGTTTATTCAACGAGGCAAGTCTTGTAGATCGTAATGCACGATGCATTAATGTAAGAGTTGCTGCATGAACTTTTATTGTTGTTGCTGTTAGTTTCCTAGCAATAGGCTATTTTTTTCTCCTCACATTATTCGTTTGACAATAGTATTAAATGTTATCAATTGAAATATCTTTCAATGAAAAGTTTAACAATAATAATTGTATTGTTAAACGCTTGTCTTATAAAGGAAGTCAAAGTGGACAGCCAAACGTCTAGGAACAGCAATTATAATACACAGTTCGCAACAGCGTAAGTAATACTAGTCGGAACATGCTCAGACAAAAGATTGAACATTAGTTTGACAATTTTCTATCAACAAATAACTGAACGTTCAAAATGAATAGTCTCTTGAAACTCGACTGAAAGTATAAATCTCCATGCCACTTTCCATCCGTAGTTCGCACACGTGCAGTTGCGATTCCCGACGATTTCCGGAACAAACGGGGAAAGAATCCTCGGTTAACGAGCGGTCGCGATAAATAGCCGATGCGTCTCGACCGGTTGCAAACCAGCCGAAAATGAATCGCTACGAGAAATCGGCTACGCGCCTTGCTCACGTGCTGAACGACAAAGTTTACGCTCGCGCCGGCCGCGTGCTGCCATTAATAACGATCAAGCCGTGATCCGTGCTCGTCGCCGAGATCGTGACGCATTGTAACCGCGGCATTGGTCGCCGCGACAGGAGAAACGCTCGATCCAGCGTTCGCAGAAGCAAACTCGATCTTTCCTTTAACCCTTTCACGACGGATTTAACGCGTCCGTGCGAGAAACGGGGACAGGAACAAGCGATCTCTCGCAGGCTGTCGCAAAACGAGAGGCGTTCGAACGAAGGGAAGCGTTCCACCGGTTTTTGTTCGACGATTTATTCGCTGACACCGGCTCGTATTTTCAGCCGAGCGATCCACGACGTTCGCGGGAGTAGCTCGCGCGGAGAAATCTTTGCCGCCTGAATCCGTGACGCGGATTCTGGCAGCACGGGAATTTTATTTCCTGGAGATCAATCTTATCACTGAAAGTGATTTTAGCGGGGATAATCCAGAAAATCGGGCCTCTTCGGGTGCAACGTTGATGCAACGAAAGTTAGCGATTGGATCGCGCCTGTAATTTGTTTTGTATCCACTCAAATGTTTGCATATCGATAAAATTTTATGGCAAAAAGGTCGTCTTCATTTCCTAGGCAGAACAGTTGCTTCTGGGCCTTTCAGTGAGACGAATCGTACTGGGGTACAAGTGGGGTATCTGTTTTTCAACGTTGCGAAACGGCTACAGCAATGTAATACGTTTAAATTGTAATTAAATTTAATACAGTTTTTGTCATTATTTCTTTTCCTAACCACGGTCTACGAAATTTAAATTTATCTTTAACGTTACGATGAATTGGCGCACAGTGTTTCTCGTAATTTCGTATTCGCACAAAATTTTGCCTGTACTTTTTTTAAATCGTAATTAGTTACGTTACGTGCGTGTCACGTTCGTGAAATTATATTTGTTTGGGGAATTCTCAGGTGTAAATCGTGCAGAGAGAGCAGCACGAAACGGTTGAGATGGAAGTTTTTGAAATTTTAATGCTCCACGCTGAAAAAACGGTCGCGAAACGGCACCAATAAGTGCGAATAATCATTTTACAGATAACTTTACTCAACAGATTGTCGAGCAAATGTGCTCGAAACTGAAAAAGACAAATGTTTCTCGTATCACAGACGTAAAAAAATGCAACTGCACTCGGGAGCGCAGTGGCAAGAAAGGAAACTAGTATATCCAGTACTAAATAACCACGGAAGAGGAAATTTAAATTGGTAGCGGAGATTGTAGGCCTCTATCAGCTTGTCAACGGCTGTCATTAACGCGTATCTACACGAGCGATAATCATACAACGTGAAACCTTTCGTGTTTTTCGAAGCCTCGATCCAAGAAACGGGCAACGGTAGCCCGACGCAGCGCAGTGACTACGCTACCGCTCGGTAACTTCCGTTTGGTAGTTACTTTTTCACCGTTCTAGCCGCGGTGACACTTTTCCTTCTGGCGGCTAGGCCGCGTAATAAGATAGTCCGGGGTGGACGTGGACGACGGCGGTACACGAGAGACGCGAATTTTATGCGAGCAAGGAGAAGCGCACGGAGAGAGAGCGCACAGCGCGTGTGTCTTGAATTATACGACTACACGTGGCACTCCACGACCTGTGTATACGCGATGGCCGCCGACCACCTCGTTAAACCTTTCGCTGTTGCGCATAAATACGCCCGTTGCACGCTACTTGTTTTTCAGACCGGGTAAATACTCGTTGATTATATTGCCGGTGCCGCGAATAACGTATCAATTTCCCTCTTACCGGTACACGTACGCGTCTGAGGAATTCGTTCGTGCCACGAATATTCGTTGTTCTCCGGCAACTGGCAACGGCCCGATCTCTCTCCTCCGAGCAGCGCGTAGGACTTTTTCTTTCACCGTCGACTAACGAACGAAACTACTACCGGTACACGAGCGATTAGTGTAGCGCAACCGCGTTTAACCAGCGTCCAGTTATACGCCTACTCGGCTCGCATAATTAACCACGCGGTTTTTTCACGCGTCGCTGTTCCGTTGCGTCGGTTAAGTGAAAATCGACGAGACTGAAAAGTCCCTTCTACCGACGCGAGTCCCGTGTATCGAATTGGCGCGGTTCAGGTAGCGCAATAACGCGCGCGGTAAACGACAGCCCACGTACGTGTACGGCACGTACGCGTGCTAAATTGCTGAATTACTCCACTCAGGCGACAAAACTATACGGCATAGTTAGTACGGCGGTTAGTGACGCGTCACTTGCTCCACTTCAGGAAGATGCGTTACACTTATCCGTTGTTACATTCGCCGTTGTATCGCCAGGGTCGTGAACTCGCGGTGATATCGCGGTGAACCGAAGTCGATCGAACGTCAGATTTTGAATTTGAAATTGTCGAAATCTAGAGATTCTCAAATAGATCTAAGGTGTTTTAATTCTGTGGACATGGAATCCTTGACACTCTCTTTCAGAGCTATAACGTTAAAAGACAGATTTCGATAAAGAAATTTGAATGAAAGAAAAAAAGATGATTGATTCTCGATAGATTGACGACATAACATCCAAATTTTCTACTCAAACTCCAGTTCCTTAGCATTCGCAGTTCGTGCCAAGAACGTAGAACGCTATATCGAAAGAATTTTCCTCTCCTACTTGTAACTCCCGCGTAATATACTATGACACAGTGCACTGAAATGATTCATTATTACAAGTACATATCAATATTAGAAACTCGACCTACGCCACATCGCAAAGCATCACGCGTCTCCACAAAGTTACACGGCGTCGACACCTTCGGAAAGTATATGTCCAACGACGGAATAGCCCGGAGCGGACAAGCAGAAAACGGCTAATAGAATCGTATGTGGACGAAAAGGGAAGAAACGAGAGGACGGAAGGAGGTGGGGTGGGATAAAATCGGATTTCCCGCGGAATTCCATTTTTATCCGTCAGCCGTTTTCCCGGTTATTGCGGGCAGGAGAGAGGCGGCAGCTTGGCCGGGTGGCCCGGTGTAGGCGTTTCGGCTAGCTCGCCTCCGAACGCCTAAAGCGTCGGCAGCAACGCTAGAAGGACTATTATGCCCATCTGCCGGCATAACGAGGCGTAATTGAAATCTCTCGTATATACGAACGCACGGTCAGGCTTTCTCACGTTAGGGCCACAATTAGCTTTATTGTCGCGTCTGCCTGACGGGGACGTCTCTCTCTAAACGCGTCGCGCCGGTATTGCTCGGCGACCAGCGACGTCTCACTAAGACAGAGGCGCCGTTCTTCCTGGTAGGAGGACAAACGGTCGATTACTCGATGCCCCGCGACTACGGATGGGATCGAGCCTATTGCGACACCTACTTGCGAGTCCGAGTCAAATTCGACAGTAGGGAACGATCGGTGAAATTTGAAACTTTGTACGAAACTTTGTAATAGTGGTGGAAAAATGTTTCCTTCTTTTTTTTTCCCACCCAGAGATGAAAACAGATTTCTCCCGATTTTATCACTGAAAGTGATTTTAGCGGAGGTAATCCAGGAAGTCGGGCTTCTTCAGGTGCAACGCTGATGCAACGAAAATTAGCGATTGGTTGATTTGGGTCACGTGATTCGCGAGGGAACATAGGGTAGACCTCGAGTAGGAGTGGCGTAGTCTGTAATTTGTTTTGTATCGATTCAAATGTTTGCATATCAATAAAATTTTGTGGCCAAAAAGTCGTCTTCGTTTCCTAGTCGGAACAGTTGTTCCTGGGCTTTTCAGTGAGACGAATCGTACTGACATTTTCAAATGTTGCAATTTCATGACCACTTGTCTCTTCGAGTCTATTTAGAAGTTTGTCGTTTTCGTTTAAATACTCGTGAATAGATGATACAGAAATGTATAGAATACATAAAAATATATAACACGTATATAGGCTCTAGAGTATCTCCTGTTCTGTTTCCTCAGACACGTTTTGCATAAAAAAAGTCTGCTCGAAACATTCGAAACTCAGGTTCGAGCACGCTTGCAAACATTTCCAACGACCAAACTACTTGCGAACTACTCGATCCCATCTCTACTCGCGATGATATCTTCTTCTCTTCTCCGTTGTTATCGGTCATTCAAGCTGGCTTTATGTCGCGAAGTGCGAGAGAGAAAACGAGACGCGCAGGAGCGTGTTGGTGTTGGTGTTGCGTGCCACTTGGTTCTCCCCCTTTTCGCGTTGCGCGTAATTATCGCGACTCGCAGTGATAGCGCGGCTGTCTTTCCTGCCTGTCACGATCCATGAGACGATTGCGGAGGGGCAAGGGGGACAGTCACATGATAATTGAATATTTTTCGAGGGAACGTTTAATATCGTTAAAGACGCTCTTGACGAAACAGGGCCGCGTTAGTGTCAGGTGATGTTAGCGCGATGGATTAAACGCATTTCCTAAGTGGAAAATTGGGTTGAATTGAATGGAAGGAAGCGGAAGTTTTTAGGAGAGTTGCAATTTTCTGTCGTAGATTTCAGGATGCTAGGGATTAGGATTTTTGGAATTCTTCGTAGCGCGTTCGTAATCAGACATGGTTAATTTGTGAATTTTATCCATTGTTGTTGTTATTCAATTGCGATCGGAACGTAGAAAACAAAGCATTCATTTATAAATTTTACACGTTAATTATGCCAGCAATGAATATCGTCGTCGGCAGTGGCTATTTAAGTTTCGATACCTATTGATCTTCAATATTTAATTTTTATTATTTTCCAATATTTAAAACTCGAATATCGTTTTCGTATAGGGTTTCGACCGATTGGCCGGGAATTGGAAATTTAACACGGCAGATTTTTTCGAAAGAAATCAAAGCACAACGTACGAATACGCGTCTGAAACGAACAAAAAAAATCTGCTTGTGTTAATTGTTTGGTTCGTTGATCAAAAGTTCGGAGAACTGTCTCCGGGGTCTATTTCGTGTGTGTATCGTTTCCTCTTCTCGGAACTAAATGATGCACTCTCGTCGTAGGTGGCCTGACATGTCCCACCACGTTTCATCAGCGTCCTCCGCGTCGCATCGCGGCGGAAGATATCATCTCGACAAAAGAATTCACCGTCTTGCTTTCTTACGCAACGAACGCGCAAACGACCAGAGAGGAACAAAAGAAAGAAGGAAACGGACGACACGCTGTACATATCTGACAATTCGATCGATCCATTACGAAACACAAAATCCTCCGACTGTGGGGGTGAACCAGTCGCCGCCAGGAGCTTGTTAATTATTCCCGGCAACGTCGCCACCGAATCGTAACTCTGGCGATAATTAAACGTGGAACTTTGAACGGGGCGATCGCGTTCGCGTCGAGAAAAATACTTTGATCTACGACGGATAAGAAAAGCGGCTCGGTGTCGCGTAACGGGATTTTTCCGTGTCTGTTTTACGACGAGGGACGAGCTGTCGTCGTCGTCGTCGTCGTATTGTGTCGGCGATCGAGAAAGTGTCTCCCTCGTTAAGGCCTGTCGTTAACGCGGCCACCGCGCGAGAAAACGAGATATCACGCGTGTTACGTACGTTTGTACACGCGTTCGTACTTCCTGGGGACCAGTGATTGGTTATATCGACACGCATCGGCCGACACGTACGCCCCCGGCACGACAATAATCTCGTTAAGAGGAGGAATACGCAGCGTCGGGCCCTCGCCCTGGGGAAATAAACGACACCGGAGTCCACGAGTAATTTCGTCACCAAGGAACGGTCGGCTCCTGGACCACGTTTCGCCGCGTGTTCCTTCCTAATCCAACTTCCAGATGGATCTACGAGGAATCTAAAAAAGGGCCTCGGAGCTCGCGTCGAACGCTCGTAAATCTGATTTCACGATAATGTAGTCATCGACGACACGGGACGAGGTTGTCCTTTATGAGAAATGAGACGCGGATTGGAAACGGCTCGCGGAGGTCGAATCGGTGTCTGTGTATCGTTAAGCTGGTTCTTTACGCGGAATTAAATACGGTCCTCTGACCGTTCCAGTGCCTCTCAGCGGTTGATTTATGCGGATGTTCGCGTAGTCATTAGCCGTTCGTTGATGTTCGGTTGTAAGAAATTATGCATCAACGGGATTCCTCGCTTCTGGAGGGATACGGCCACGACGAGAATGGTTACGTATCGTAATTTATGAGTGCGAGACACGCGAAATTGTTGGACGTTTCGTTCCTCGCGAAGGAGTGGCAGGATATTTCAGTTTACATAAGTAACGAGCTGGTGGTAGGTCCATCAATCAAACGCTTGATGTATTTACCGATCGCCGACAGGTACACGGGCCAAAAAGGACGAATTTGAATAAACTACGCGATTAGCTCGAGAATTTAGACGTCAAGATCTCGAGAGAAATAAATATCTCGTTCGTAACGTTACTTTCCTAGCGCTGCCGAGATCACGATTAATCTTCGCTTAAAGATCAAATTCTCGTTCCTCGAGAAAGTTGTAGACGAAAGTCTCTCTCGCCTCAAAATTCGAGACACGAACGAAACAGCTCACCGCCACCAAGATTGCAAATTCCTCGCGACTTTTGTCACTTGAAGCACCCTCGGAAGTGTAACAATCCCGTTGTTAATCGAATTCTTAAACGAAGAGAGCCAGCGAGATTCTATGTAAATTCCAAGAACCGTGGAAACGATCTCGTGGCCGAGCGAGGCGTTTCCAAGCGTGCACGGAGAGAGTTGGATCGTTCGTATCATTAGCCGTGGTCTTCGCGGGGTCTTCTTGCCGCGAATAACTGAACAGGGACATTAGGAACGTAGGTAGTTCGCGTGCTACCTAATGTAGGATCTTGATCTGCTACCAGAATAGATCGACGGGGAAGAATGTTCTTCCGAGAGAGGTAAGTCGCCCGCGGAATGTTAACCAGACGTCGTAACTCGCGTTTATCGGTTCCCGATGTTATTAGTTCCAGCCCGTGGTACTCGGCAGTGCTATTCAACGGAGCTCGTTCCTTCCTTCCCTCTGTATATACATATATATATATATATATGTGTGTGTGTGTGTGTGTGTGTGTGTGTGTGTGTGTGTGTGTGTGTATGTATATATATCCAGTCCCTTTTAATTGTTTACCCATGGTCCCAGTAAATTAAACTTTACCGAGCACGATCGATACCGCCATGCCACGGTAGTTGGCGCGAGCTCTACCACGGCGAGAGAGGGACCGAGTGGTCGCGTGCAACGAGATTTCAATCGCGTCCGAGATTTCTTCAAGTTCCTTCGTGAAATCGGAAAACGTGCTGGATCGTACGAGTCAAAACGATCGTATGTGGTTAATTGTTCGTGTAACGACACGTTACAGTGTTCTGTTCGCGAAGTTTTGACAACAAGCGAATATTGTACAACTTAAAAGTTTTACATATTTGGAGAATTTTATTTCTACTCGTTGCTTTGTCATTGCACTCCAATGCCAAGTGATTTATTGAATTATGAAATAATTAATAAATCACTGGTCGAAGCAGGTAGCTTCAATTAAATCTCTTGCAACGAATTATTCTTCAAGTCTGTAACGATGAGCGAAGATAATCGTGACAGTAGGATTACACCTATCAAGGAGGATCGTCAGAATTCTATTAGCTGCACGATCGACGTTGCTTCTCTCTCTCTCTCTCTCTGTTGGCTCAGTTCGCCGAAAATCGTCGATTCGAAGCGGTCGAGCTCAATGGGGAACGCTTCTTCGAGTTCGAGAAGCGTAACAACGTTCGAAATGGGGTAGGAGATTCCAGTTCCATCCTGGACGGATCGACCGACGAGCGTTAAAACGATCAACGGATATCCCGGTCGGACGCGCTCGAAAATCCGTATCGACCGAATCAGGTCATGAACGCCGGTATTCAAGATCCATCGGCCAAAGTGGTACCATTCGGCGTGTCCGTGCAACGAGAGCGTGCGTGCTTAACACCCGCGTAAAAGCAGATCGAGTTTAAATAGCTTTATCGAGGCGCGTTGAAACAAGCTTCTCCGGAGGATCGATCAGCGGCTGGCTTTGGCCGCGGCTGCAGACCAATTAGAATCGAAAGTCATTTTCCGGGCGATTCACGGGGGCCCCCGGCGCGTATCTCCTCGGCGTAATATCCGTCGGGAACGAGTTGAGGACGGATCGTCGGAACCGCGTTCAACGTCCATCGCTTCGTAATTAATACCCTTGCGCCGTGGCACGTTGACGGTTCGTTTTAACGCTCTGTCGAGCCTCCCGTTAAAATATAGACGAGCGTTCGACTGTGTTTCGCGAGACTCTCTCTCTCTCTCTCTCTCTCTCTCTCTCTCTATCTGTACGCGCGCTGCGTCTCTTTCTCTCATTGCTAGAACCGCGGCGGCTTCCGTTTCTCTCGCTGGCCCGCCGTTTCGCCGTGTACTCTTTCGTTTTACGCTGGCCGGGGGCTCATCGATCAATCCGGAATGATGCCGCGCGTTTATACACCTGCGCTACCTGGCCCGCTTGATTGATGATACAAAGGTGTAAACGATCCGTTCGTCGATCGTCCTCTCGAAACGTACACCGACGCCGGGGCAATCTGCACGCCAGACGCGTACGCCGGTCGTTTCCTCTTCGACGTGCGCGCGAACCAGTCTCGGGGCTCGTTCGCGTCGTCAACGGGATTCGACCGAATCACGCTTTCTTCTACTCTCGTCTCTCTGTCTGTCTACTGCATACGGTACAGTCGTTTCTGAAGAGAGATTCGGGAAGATGCGTGGATCGAAATATTAATTGGATGTTAAGGACGTTCGTGCAAATTTGAATTTTTACATTTGAAACAGCCCGTATCTATTTTCTTTTTCTTTTCTTTCTTTTAACATTATTTACATTCTACGGGAAATTTAAATCAACCAGAGAAAATCAACTATCGTTATTTGTACCAAATCATTTTAATTTTATCGTACATTTGAGACCTTTGAAACTCACTTCTAAATAAATAAGCAGGCAATTCTACCAAGCAACGCAGTTCCAAATTCCCAATTAGTAGCCAATGGTCCAACGATGCTAAGTTAAGAGTCAAACAACTCTCAAACAACAACTTTCACGTTACGCTGGCTCGTAACTGATATCGAGGCGGTTTTAAAATGCTGCGTTTATTCGTGTCTTTGCACAAGTCGTTCTTTGGATGCAAATCGTGTTACTTGAAGTGGGTGCGCTCTGTGTGTGCTAATTTATAATCGCCAGAGGCGATTATGCCGTAAAGAACGAACGTAACTGGTCAAAACGCTACTGACCCGTTTCCCGTTCTAATTTCAATTGCCCGTACACGCCAATGGACCGACAGGCGGCTCCGTTTCCACTAGAAAATACAATAAAACGAGATATTTATTACTCGTCTGGTCGGAACGGTCTCGCGTACTCGTAACGAACGATTCGACGACGATTACCGGCCAGGAAAGCGATTCTTTTGCTCGCCGGTAATGGATGTACGATTGACTGAGCCAGCAACACTCGACACGGGCATAAACTTCGTGGTTTATTTAGAATCGACGGTCACCTACGCGTAGGTACGACATATATGCACGTACTCGCGAAACTATGCTCGCGACACAATGCTCCTTGTAGGAAACGCTTTACTCGGTGATCAGACAATTACGTTGGTCAAGCTTTTCCCCGCGTGGCACTTGTCCGAACAGTATTTCATTGAATGGTCGAGTTGGAGTATAAAGAAAGATAGCGTACGAGCTCGCAGTTAGTCGAGATTTATGGAAGTAGGACAATGCCGATCTTTCCGATTCTTCGAGAATGATTTATTCGTCTATTGGTGGAAGGTCAAACGTATAGCTTCGGTGGAAGCGCGACTGTGTTTAAACTGATAGCAGACTGTATCTTCTTTTCTTTTCGCGAAGGGTGAAATAAAAATCCGAGAATACGCGTTGTTGTTGTTTAGTAAACTGTAGAAATGATTTCAATTTTATATGTGAAAAAGCATGTGAGCAGGTTAGTGTTTATATTAGGAAACGAATCAAAAAGGAAGAGTTTACATCTTTCGTTCGGAGAGAGTGAAATTAGAAATTCGCTTACTTTTACTCGTAGAATAGAACAACCATCTGCTCAACTCCCTCAAATCTCCGACAAACGCAAGATTTAGATTCAACTTAGATTCTTCCCGATCGTTTCGAATGCAAGCGTAGAAACTAGTTTCGCTACAACACGCAGCAAGCCGGTAATCACTCAGTCCCATCGGACTGATCTTCCAAATCTCAGAGTCAACGACTCTGCCCATAATCCAACAAGATGCACAGTTCATAGAGCGGCGAACCAGGGCTGGTCACAGGCTGGTTAGACGTTCCCGAGGAGTTTCGGTTTCGCCGCTAACAGGATTCTTACTTTATCAGCAGGAGCCGCGGCTGATTAGTCTCGCAGAAGGAAGCGGGAGTAATTTCGAGTCCTGGCGGCGCAGCTGAACCCGGCAGCCCGGATAGCTATGACAAGACGAGAGTTTACACGCTAGACGGGAGTAATTACATCCAAGTTTCGGGGGCTGGCCTCTCTCTTTAACTCGCACCCTCTTCCTCGACCTCTCTCACTCGTTCTCGTCGAATCGTTTCCCTCTCTTCCCGCATATATATATATATATATGTCCTTTTCTCTCTCTCTCTCTCTCTCTCTCTATCTCTATCCATTGGCGTTCCGTTGCAACCGGTGCAGCTCTCCTCTCGCGACTACAGATAATGCCCGCGTGCGGTATTATCTGCCACGAGCTCGCTTCAAGACGAATGCCGAGGGAAACGAGACGCGGAGAATTAATCCGCCGAAGACGTTGCCCTCCGCGAAATTTCGCGGCTGTCTCGCCGAGGCTGTCGCAAACGAAAGGCAACTGATAGACACGATGGCTAGGATCGAATTGGAAATGACGGATCGGCGGAGGAAGCATCTCTGTTTTAATTTTTATTTTATCACTGAAAGTGATTTTGGCGGGTGCAAATTGGAATTGGAATTGTCGTGTGCGATTCCAATTCTCTCCTTTTCTTTTCTCTTGTTCTTTTTTTTTTTTTTTTTTAATTTTCACGCGGATTAACTTAACGACGACGATGAACGTCTAGGAAGAGAACGAGGTTCGCCATTATCTCGCCGGCTGTCGCGAAATGAAAGGTAGCTCGTAGCTGGCTGATGGATACGGCAAATGAATCGAAACGTCTGTATGTAATGTCTTTTCTTTTTTCAATTATAGTTATACTGTTTGTGTAAAGAGATGCTGGTAATCTAGTAAACATCGGTGAAAATAAGGAAGCGGTGGATGGTTAATATACGGCAGGAAATTAATCCTGGTGAAGGTACGAGCAATTCGTTTTACGGGCACAGGTAATAGGTTTGATCCATTCGTTTTGGCTGCGAGTTTTCGATGAATTTACGATTCTTGGGATGGAAACTCTCTGGAAAATGATATAATACGGGCTATTCGTTCATTGATTGAAAGATAGCTTTACGATAGATTTACGAAGGTACACAGATGTTATATCTTTTATTGAATCTTTCGAGCCAATCTCGACTACTCAAATAGATCGATGTAATAAGTAATTGGATTATTTTCATTAATGTATTCGTTCATTGACTGCGAGGTTGATTTATATTAGAATCGAAGATATTATTTTCTTTATCGAGTCTTGAGTGAATTTCTTCTAATGGCATGTTCGAAATTATTCAAACGGATTGATAGGTGTGTAATCGGATGTAACGGCTACTGCAAATTAGCCCTTTCTTTATCGGTCACAATTTCCATTTTAATTGCTTCTATCGGCACATTTAACTCACGTACCAGAGACAAAAAGAGATTATTGTCATAACAACGAAGCAGAAGATGCCATATAAATTTCCACGAGGATTTTTTTGTTTGCTTGATTTATGACTCGATTTAGATGTTACGAAGAAGCGTCAAGAAGTCAATAAGGAAACCAATAGCCGGTTGATAGTTTAATGGATCGATAAAATTAAACGAAAATTGTTAAACATAGAGATCATTTATAAATCAAATACCGGGAGTATTATTGGTAATAATATTGTAAATATGCATGTGACAGTTTTTTAAGAAACAAAGAAGATGTCTGTCCAATTTTAAATTAACAATTACACCGTAGACGTTTATAATTAGACGTTTATAAATTAAACTGTTAAGCTAAAATTGAAAGTCCACTCAAGGACATAAATCGATATGTTCCTTGATGTAAAAAGAATGGAATACACAAAATTCATTCGAATTTGCTAACATAATTTCCCATCTTTTTTCAGGTAAATATCAAAATCCAGAGAGCATCAATCTTCGGGCGACAGTGGTGAGTTGCAGAGTCTATGCACACATGTGTTCTTCGTTGTTCTCCAATTTCGGTCGTCCATTTTAAACACATTATCGCTCGATATGTTCAGGGATAGACGAGTACGTTGAATTTATCAAAACTCATTGCATCTTTCTTGCATCAAGACCGCAATTTTTTTTTTTTTGTTTTCTCTCGCGAGACGGCGCGTTCGTCGTAATAAATAACAAGTCAAGGATAGAATGGAAGGGACTCTCGCGCGTGATGATGAATGAACGGCGGTACGCATTCCAGCGCAATGATACCGTCCCTTCCGTTGTCATTAATCTTGCCCGGTGTATAGCGGATCCGAACAACGTTTACCTGGCGAGTATCGATTTCCCCTTTGATACGTCTGTGTTTCGTGGCGCGTAAACGCGATTCGAAAAGGAAGGGAATGCACCGCGGAAGGAGAAACGAGAAAAGGTAGGCGGCACGAGCCGCACACAGCAGAAGACGGTGCTCGTCAACTAGATTGCGACGCGGAGCGCCTCGTTCGACAGCTCGCCGAATATCCTTGGCCGCGTTAAAGCCCGAATTCAGAGGCGAATAATTGCGCCGGAAGAATGCGGCTAACGAGGCGGCGTTCCGTCCCTCCCCACCTCCACCCTCCCCAACGGGGGGAGCGCAAACTTCATTTCCGTTCATTCCGCGTCTCTAAGTAATACTCTGTTTTTTATTATCCGTGGAAAATTGAGTTTCCCTTTTCACCCTCTCGGTCTCCCTCTCCCTCTCTCGCGCTCTCGCCACGAAAACCAGGGGAATTGCGAGGGGGATGGAACGGTGGGCACGGCAACGACCGAGCAAGGCCGAGAAGAGAAAAAGGGTGCGAGAGGGCGGAGGAGGCGGAGGAGGCGGAGACGCGGTCCAGCCAGATGGACTTTGTCTCCTTCGATTTTTTCTTTGCGCGCGAGCAAGCCTTAACACCTCCTTTCGAACTTTTCGTCAACGCAATTCCATCCCCGCACGAGGTAATGAGATTTCTTGGGCGGGACGCGAGCACAGCCACAGCTCCGTAATAAGAATTCTTCGACCAAGTCCGCGCGCGTTCGTACAATAAAAGGGCCGGCGGGAAGGGGAAACCGCTTTGCTCGAATGCTCCTGCGAATCCGTGTGAAAACGATCAAACAGCGCACACGAGAAGAGTGGTCGTCGCGAGGCGGCGGCAGCGTGTATTCGAGCGCATCGTGCCGGACGAGCGGTCGAGGAAGAATTGTCCTCTGTGCTTGCTGCTGCTGCGCGCCCCTTGGCTTCGTGCGAACCGGGCCGAAATGATTTCCAAACGGGGACAACTGGAAATGCCGCGAATGGCTTCGTGCAGGCTCGTCCCGATCCTCGTAACTTCCAATTAGTTTCCGCGGTTTCCAGCGTTATTCGTCAACTTCCGGAGATTAAATACCACCGTTGCTACAGGTTCGCGTGACTCGCCGATTTCGCTAACTGTTTCTCAACTTTCGAACGAGCCTCAACTTCTCCCGTTTTAACTCGCCGACAGTGGAATAACGCAGCAAGCGCGGAGCTGCTGACGTTTATTCTTCAGCTTGTTTCCCGCGAATTTCGAATCGGTCGATTCGTCGCTTTATATATTCACGAGTGCGAAGCCCGAGATAAGCAAGCATCGTCCTGTCTTTCCGAATCATTTTTCTCACCCCCGATCGGAAATACGGTGGGAACGAAATCCAAGGCGGCAGATCGGCGGGTCCCGTCAAGGCGGGGAGGGACTTTACGAGTGGCAATTCCGGAGACAGGTTTCGTAAAAAGAAACACAGGTGTTCGGGAGCCGTGGTGCAATCTGTGCCACCTGTCTTTCGCCGTGGCACAGGGGAGAAGAACGAAGGAATTCAGCGACGCGAGAACCGAAAGCCGCTAGACGGGGGCCAACGGGGGAATACGGCCCCACGTCTTCCAGCCATTCTTCATTTCCGAGCCCCACCTTGTGCTCCATCGTCGGCCATCGTCGGGGAAGCGGCAACACGCTCGTAGCGGCGCTCTTCTCCGAGCGGAGACGCCGTTCCAGACATCTGTTGCTCGTTCTCCTCTTCGCCGCAACAGGGCATTTGCATAATTATAATCTCGCCTCGGCCGTCTCGAAAACTCGAGCCCGGGCTACCAGCACGGCTCCCTCTCTACATCCGTTTCTGGACCTGTGCTTGTTGGAAGGGAAGAAGAAGAGAGAGAAAAAAAGAAGACGAAGCAGAGGAGGGTGGAAGAGGTAGAGCGAGAGGAAAGAACGAATTGCTTCCGTTAACCAGACGGGCCCACGACCGTGTCTTATTGAGGCAAAAACAATCTTGGTGCCGGCGTAGGGCAAGTGACGGGTTGGTTGAGTCATTTTTACGAGAACGCGGAACACGATCTTTGCGTACGATTTCTCTTTCAAGCGAAACGATTTCGTTCGCGGTAAAGGTAAGTTAATGTAAGAAACTTTGTACAATGTTAAAGGAACGATAATTGATGTTTAAAGTGATTGGGTTACTTTACTACGAAATGAACAAAGTCACAACGCAAGAATTCTTGCGCGAAAAGAAAATTTATACAAAATTTATACGCTATACGCGCCAGCTCTCAGGATTAATTCTACGGAGCAAGCCTCACAAAAGTACTTCAATATTTACTGTTCAAGAGAGAAACCTTTTACGACGTCTTAAAACAGAGTCGTTGACTCTGTCAATAAAATGACAACTGTCACATTGGTAAAGAAACTAAAAAAATTCTGAAATAATATATATATATAATATATATGAAACAATATACATTAGAAGCCACTGTACGTAACGACGAAGTACGTCGTAGAACCGCTAACTGCAGGAAGATCCCATTCGTACAATTTTCTCGGGGACCCGTCGAAACAATTTCCACCTTAAAGGGATTCCACCTTCATCCGAAAATTCCTGTTTGCTCGCCGATCATCCGGTCGTAGGGGTCGGTTCGCTCCATCTCCGACGCAATCAGCAAGAAGTGACCGTGGAGGAGGAAACCGAAGAAGCCTCGAAGAAATCCATCCTTTGTGCGGACGCGGGATAGGAGGAAGAAAGAGAAGAAAGTCGCGGGTCGATCCACGGAGGGTGACGACGTTATAAATGGAGCGTTTTGGGATGGTGAGAGGTGACGAAAGGCCCATATGGGGGGTTACCCGCGGAAGCTGCCGACAATACGAGGATAGGAGGCCGAGTCCCGACTGCGGGGAGAATCCTCGGGAAGCGGAGGATGCGCGCTCGGTCCCTGGATTCGTATGGACAAGGATTACCGAAGGACGTTGGCGAGCTGCGGCGCGAAACGGAAGAAAGGAAGGAAATGAGTATGAACGGAGGTATTTTCGCGAGGATTTCGCCGCTGTCAGAACGCATCTTGGCGGTCGTTACTTGCCGCCCGAAAGGAAGGGAAAGGGGGTCGGCGAGAAAGCTTGACCCTCGAGAGGCATGTACAGAGGGAGAGAGGGATACGAAACGAGTAGAAAACGATGCGCGAAAAAAGAAGAAGAAGAGAAAGAGGAAGAAAGAAAAAGTGATGGAATGAAAAGGAAGCAGCTCGAACGGTGGTGGATCTTAAGGGATATTCTCCGGCGTCGGTATATAATTTTTCTTCCTCCTCGGGCCTTCGAGAGATCGTTCGTCTCATTTTCCACGATTTCGTCGCGTCATACAGCGTGCCAACAATGGCAGTGATTTCTATCTATTGAATTCCACGTCTCGTTCTCCTCTTCCAAGGAGAGAATGAGAGGAGTGGCGGTGGGGGGGGGGGGGGCAACGACGCGTTCGCGGTTCTTCCCCGGCCGCCTCCTCTCTCCTCGCGTCTACCGAGTGTCAAATGATGCGTATAGAATAGACTGGAAAGCCGGCTGGATCCATTATCGATCCTTCTTTGCCTTGGAATTCAAGCGGCAGCGAGCAACCGGAGAACGACGGGCTGAGGAGCAGGCAGTTCGACTCGAACCGGGAAAGGTGGGAGCAAAGAAGGAGGAGAAGGTTGAAAGAGACGGAGGAGGAGAAATAGGAAGAAGTAGCTGGCTGGAGGCGGTACGAGGCGAGAGAGAAAGGGAGAGAAGGAACAACCCTCGTGGAAGTTCTGTAGGAGGAGAGACCGGCTCTCGTGTCGAGGTTGTTGGATGCCGTGCCACCCGGTGATAAGCCCTTACCAGCCACGGAATTGCCTTGAAACATCGACCGGACTTTCTGATGACGCGCAATTGCTTTCGAGCTTTCGTTCTTCGAATTATTCGATCGATCAGGGGGGGGGGAGGAATCGTTCCGCGATTCGAATGGAGGAATAGGGAGTGGGGGAAGAACCGTCTCGTTCGAATCGCGAGACTCTCGGTAATCATCTGGGCACACGCATCGAACCGAAAGGAGACATCTCGCGTGACGAGCGAACCGTGGCTGTCCGCGATCGGTCCCGAATTAAGAGAACGATCCTACGACGACGATCGCGTTTCGATCAAAAGGAGCTACCTTCGAAAATTGTCAAATGACAATTTTCGACAGGGGTGGGGGGAGAGAAAGTGGGAGAGCAGCGGGAGCAGATCGAGAAGGTTACGTTGGGTCACGTTAAATACTTCCAAGACACGAGCTCTCCCCCTTTGTTCGCGATTTTTTCGAACGAACGAATCGCGCATTGTCTCGCCCGGCGAATGTTTCTCGGAAGGCTCGACGAGGCTTAAAGGTACAATTCTGACGATCGTTCCCCTCGTCGTCGGTTATCCGTACGTCGATCGGAGCAATTTATTATAATCATGCATGAGCTTCAACGTGTTACGTGTACACAGTGTGTACCGGTCGCAATAGTCGTTACGTTTCTTTCCTTCCTTCCTTCCTTCTCCCACTTCGGTTCGTCCTGTTCTTTTCTCCCTTTTCTCTCTGTGCGCGCGGATCTCTCACCCTTTCTTTCTCGTTGGTTCGCGGGCACGGGCCGCCATATATATTTCCGTGGCAATCTGCAATGACCGTCGGCGTCATTTGCATTCGACGTTGCATGTTCCATCAGTTTACTCTAGGAAAACATGCAACCGAGGCGACCAAAGCATTTACATTCAAATTCCTTTCTTGGCTGAAACGCATGCGACGTAGAATGCAAACGTTGCCAACAATTGATCCTCGTACGTCGTTACGGAAATAGGAAGGAACGCTTTAAAGGAAGAAACAAAGCGGCGCGGAGTAAATAGGAAGCGTGCCTCGGGAATTCCGAAATAATCGTGCCATTGCCGAAACACCGGAGAGAGAGAGAAAGAGAGAGAGAGAAAGGGGAGAGGGAGCCAGGCCGCCCGTGCACCTTCCAGTCCGACGTGTTTCGTTCTACATTCCCGACCCTCTCTCGCCGTGCACACAATTATTCCGCGTGTTTCCAGTCGACGGAATGCACGAAGAATATTATCGTTCGCCAGAATCTGCTGATAAACGCGGCCAAGCGGACTGCGAGAGTATCCCCGGATACAACTAAAATTCTTCTTTCTTTCCAAGGCAAATTGCTCTCTGTTGTATCTCTCTCTCTCTCTCTCTCGCGTTTAAAATGTAACGATCGGAAATATCAGTTTGAGAGGGAATAGAAGACTCGTGAAATTTATATTTCTATCATTTAAAAAAAAATCGTTCGGAGGAGTTACGAAAAGACTTTCGAAATTTAATGAAAAGTCAGTTGAAGCTTGATACTTCTGTTATTTAAAATAGGCCGGGTAGGGGCTACCTGCTCGTTCTTCGAACCTCGTGCCGCGGCCAAAGTCGTCGAAGAAGTTGGCAACGCGGATCGGTGGAGAAAGAGCGGGGGCTCCTTCGAAATTTTAATTAAAAAAAAAGCGGGTGCCACGGCGCTCGGTGGTAGGAAGAAACGGATGATGGTCAAAAGGGCGGAAGGTACGGCCAAGGCAAACAGACACTAATTGGAGCTCGACCGCCGATGTTTACCGGATTACCTGCGCGAGGCCGACATCGCTCGCCAGATGGTTGCTCGTAGACGAAACCAGGGAGATGCTAGATTTCCCGGTAGACATAATAAAAATAGGGAGGGTAAGTTCCGTCCGGGACGGGCTAGCAAACGATTCGCATGGACCTTCGACCCCGAAGGCCGAACCTCGGCATCAGCATATATTGGATTATGTAGATACCGAAGGGTCGTGGGGAGGGGCGGGGGGGGCAATGTACGGGAGGAGGGGAAGTGGGGAATAAGCTGTATACAGAACGGAAGCCGAAAAGAATCGGCCGGAGTTGAATGAAGTCGGACTGCATGAAACGCTGGAAGCCAAATGCTCGGTCGAGCGGCGAAAGAACCAGCGGGGATAGTTAAATTTTATCGATTCAAGGGGAAGCTTCCTTCCCCGCGATCCGTCCCGTGCAGTCGATTACGTTCGTCGTTCTTTTTCTAGTTCGCCATCGGCTTCTTCCTCTTCTCGGGTTCCTCGTAAAACTGCCTGTTGGATTTTTGAGATCATCGGAAGAATAGCTGAATTTCGAGAGAATTCAGTTTGGAAATTTTATTCTTTGATGCTTGGTTTTGTGATCTTGTTCTTTTCACACATTTGATCGTGTGTTTTTAAGTCGTCTGGTATTAGGACGATTAATTCTTTTCTATCTTGAGTTTTATGTCTTAATGTAGCGCGTAATATTTGCACCTCAGCGAGATGGTTTGAAGAAATATCTTGATAGCTTTTATTCAGCTTTCGAAATGAAATTCGTAATATTTTTTTTTCATGTGACACATGAATTTCGAGTAATTTAAGGTGACTTTACAATACGAGAAAACGTTAACAGAAGGTAATTAATGTTCGTTCGTCTCTAGTTTGAAAAATTTCTAAACTACAGTTAAAGCTGAAACTAAACTCTTTTACGAGTGCTATCTATCTTTCATGGAATGGGAACTATGATCATCACGACGAGTATGAATCGAAGTGCTAAAACAAAGAGTTAAATATGCAAGCACTATGGAGCGGCGTAAAAGTCTTTGTATATAGGACAGCGTCGCAGGTTGCTGCTGGAAATTGCAGGAAATATTCGATATGCGTATCGCTGTAAAACTTTACATCACTTCGTAGATAGAAGTAAAATTCGAAACTTTTATAGTGCGCGTAAAAAGAAAGCTCTAAATTCCTTCGGAATGGTTGAGTTCTCCCAAGTCCAATTACAGAGGAGGTAAAGTTTTACAACTCCGTAAGAATCAAAACTTGAAGATACGTCAGCTAGGAAAGTGCATGTACATCTATGAATTTCAATATTTAAAAACTTTGCGAGCGTCGTAAAGTGCTCCGACAATTATAAAAAATATTACCATCGTATATAAAATGCTTATTAAATACTATGCTAAATAATTACCAACGCTGTCAGCAGCAGTAGCAGCAAATAAAGCAAACTATAATCAAAATGAGCACGTATGGCAATTATATTTTATTTCATTTAAGATTTATTTATAATTTACGTAAATTTATTTTGATATGGTATTTAATTTAATATGAATCGTTACAAATTTGAATTTATTCTAACAATAATCTAATTTCAAGTAACAAACTAATTAATAGATCTATGAAATTGCCAAATTTGACTCAGAAATATGAGCGTGCAATTTTTAGGTAGAAGAATCCCTTCTTCCAAAATGGAGAAGCTTGTCGAATTTAAAAGATAACTCTTCACCGGAGGGATATGCAGCGTGTAAAGACGAAATTTGCCAGGCAGTTTCTTATTGCCTCGTGACGGGGATCCGTCAAAGTATCGCCTCGAATATGGGGGGGGGGGGACACGAGCAAATGAGCGAACCGCGTTCAAACGAAACAACACCGTGTCCCGTTCGGACTCGGATGGCTCGAAAATTGCCGGGAACGCAAATTGGCCTCGTTCAAGCATCAATATCGCCGGTCTTTAATTTCGACTCGTTTCAGCTCTCTCCTGACGTTTACGCGCGCGCTCACACGCCCCCGGAAAACTTGCCGTGCCCCGCAGCTAAGGCCACTTCAAAAAATATTTGCGTTCGACCGGTAGCGACGGATTTGTAAACTCTTACTTATTTTTCACAGCCGGCCGGTCGGTGCTCTGTTTGCATGGATCTTCAGAGTTCCTGAGGGGATCCATCGTCCGCCGCGAATTGAATTTGCAACGTTATTTCGCCCTTAGATTTTTCGATGCTCTGATCTTACGGAAAGCTCGACTCTGCACATTTTTTTTATATATATTTCGTTTCCTTTTGGATAAGTTTACAATGCAAAATAGAGGATGTTTGTGTAGTTCTTGTGAAAATGATTTTATGAAAAAAGTTCATTCTTCTAGGTTCCAGTCTTTTGATTTGAAGCTTTCTTACGAAGATAAAGAAAGTTGAAGTGTCAAATAAATAAAGGATGCTCGAAAAATATTTCGCATAATTCTCGCATCTCCAATTTCGTCACAAATGCAGAAACATTCGCGTGCAGTATGATGGCAATTCCAATCCGTAAAAAATACGACAAGTGGGACTCGAGAGTGATATAAAATTTGCCCATTAGCAGCGCGGTAATCAGTTCGTTCAAGCAGGAATTAAATTTTTACTTCACTCGGGAATGACAACACCCAATAAACAAACTAAATGAACCGTTACTAAAGATGAAATAAAATTACCGCGGTGGTACTCGCGTGGAAACAGCAGGTAATTCCAAAGAGCTAGCAAACCTCTTTCTCCTCGTATTCGACACGCACAAAGAGCCGGCAACTTTGATGTGCCCTCTTCGCGCGGACCACAATTTCTCCATTAGCTCCGTTGGCGGTCGCTTTTAGGTCATTTTGGGCGACTCGATCCCTCCTCCGAGCTGCGTCGGCTGTGCAAGATTCGTTTCGACGGGCGCGATGAAGTTGCGGCGGGAGTTCGTGATTGTACTCCAGATTGGCGGAGACCAGTACCACTCTTCGTCCACACGAGTATATTTACGACGTTTGGTAGTTCATTCGCCGGGCAAAGTCTCGAATCGTTATCCCTCACGGTGTGGTTAAGTGTGAACGCAATTACCGGCGTAACCACCTACGGTGGTATCGGATAACACGTATTAAGAGGGGTGTGGGGGTCAGGGACAGAGAGGCGAGTAAGTGAAACAAAGAGGAGCAGAGAGAGAGAGAGACGTCGTCGATGCGAGAGACCGACACTAACGAGCATACCGAACGGTGTACCGCTGGGGGGGAACGCTTGCAAAGTAACTTCGATCTCCTCTGTCTATCTCTCTTGCATATTTTTATCCAGCCGTTCGGATGGTCTTTGTCCGGCAACACGCGTTACACTGTCCGCGCTGTGCGAACGCGTTCATCTTCGGTCATTGATCGCAATCTCTCGCTAACGAGCTTACCGCCGGGTGCGAAAATCTTACCTGGGGCACACCACGGCCTCGACCCGCGGCTTCTCCTTCTCCTGCGGACGGTCTTTCAGCCTCCTGGTCCGGTTTCTGGCCAGCGTCGAGATTCCTCCGAGGTGCCTCTACCTGCGTGCTCGATGATAATCGAAGCAGCGGGATCGCTTGGCGGCTCGCTCGCTCGCTCGCACGCACGCACGTACGTACGTACACGGAGAAATCGCGGGACGCGAGCTTTTCTTTACGCGATCGATCAACGAGCACGGACGGAATTCTTACTTGTGATCGGCCGCAGGTGCAGCCTCCGGGTAATCGAGGAGCTTGTCCCCGTTGTATCGCGACTGCTTGACACTTTCTGCTGGAAGGATGAAAGAACGATGGGAAAAGTTATAATGGAGAGAAGAGGCGAGAAAGGGGTGGGAAGGGAAAGAGAGTAGGTTTTAGTGATAAGACCAGTGACTCGAGAAGGGTACTTGGCAGATTAGTAACTTGGATATGGTAGCGAAAGCTACTCAGATTAGGGGATGCATGTAGTTGAAATGTAAATGTACGAAAGGGATGATATTAGGTGATGAGATTTTAGGTGATCTTAGAGATATTTTGCTTTACTGGAAAGTGACGAGGGTGTTTACATGGAAGTAGAATTTCCATTAGGCGTCAGACATGTACATCTGTACATCTGCGAATGCATCGGTTGAAGATCATTTGATACGTTTCTTCCATGCGATATGTGATATGTAACGTAGCGTTTTAGAAGCGTACTGATATGAAATTTCTGTGTTCTGAGAATTACGTCTGATAGATATACAGCAGATGTGTCTGACGCGTGCGGAAAGTTTCCCTTAAGGGCTGCTTCCTCCGTATCGTATGTTGAGTCACGAGAGACAATCTTTAATTAATTCCATCAAAAATAATCTTTCATTACTGCGAGGCGACAATTAAAAGGATAATTTTCAGAAAATTCTTTCTCCGAATAGAAATTAATCTATCTCACCGAAATATTAAGGAAATTTTGAGAAACTGAAATTGTCTGATAGCTCGTACACGGAGAATCGATCGCACGAAGATTATCCTTGAATTTAACATAATTCCGGAATAGCGAGATGGTTGGTCGAGTGCCGTGGTATTCGGATTAATAGCGTTTTGGTGGAGGGGGGTCGTAAGGAATAATGTTTGTCATGGATTCCCATAAAGCGGCGATATTAACGGGGAGCTTTTAACGGTATCGATTTTCCATTTACCCGTGCTCCAGTACATAAAAGAAAACGTCTACGAATCGGAGTCAAACGAACTGACTCTCGGGGTCATTTCTAATCACGGAAATGGCAATGTCACTCCGGCCGGACGACGACCCCCTCAGGATCGTTTTCGCCGGTGAATTACATTGCCCTGAAATCTTAAGGGGGATGCCCGCGACACAATGTCGTGCACGCCCACGCAGATGGCGCGCCCCGGGTGTAGTAGTTAATTTCCTCTGTCCAAACAGCGCTAATCCCGAGTGACATAAGCCAACTGACGGCTAGAGGCACGTATATATACACCCTAAATAGAGGGGCAGAGTCGTGGGAGGGAGGGACCAGGCACGTCGAGAATAGAGCTTTCCTATAACGGAATAACGGACAGTTGCCAGGATAGATTCCTGTCTTCTGCTTCGTTAACGGAGACGCTGGATTGATTCCTTGATTTTATGGCCGCGAGATTAATAGTTCGATTCTTATGTCTTTGGTATATCCAGAGTTTTATTGATTGTTCAAAGGAATTTATCGTTCGATCTATGGTGAATGAATAATGTGATAATATTTGTAAAAAAATGTAGGTACACTTTTTCTAAGTACGCTAATATTAATCGGTACGTTAATTAGAAATACGCGTACAAATTCTTGGTATGCGCGTTTCCATTTAGATAAAACTATTTATTTTCACTATTCTATTTTAGTTATCATTATCACCACAAAGTTTAGTATCTATATTTATATTCTACTAACCACTTGCGCTGGCAACCTGGTTTGCGGACCATAACGAGTGACCGAACCGTATACAATAATTCGTCGCTTTCTTTTTCTTTTGAACTCGTCGGTATGATGTCACTGGATAGAAATTATTGAATAGTAATAAATTTATTATTCGTTTTGTCTGGGTTATACTTAAATATACTCAAAATTGAGAAAATATTGCAATTTTGGGAGAAAAAATTCTCGACGTGCGTGGCACGTCACTCCAGCGCAAGAGGTTAAAAATTAGTAACTTGTATATTACAGACATTTTTGACAATATTAACATATTGACATACACCGTACAGATCATTTCAGTATTACACATTACGAATCAAACATGAGATTAAGAGATGAAACGAGATAACCACCTCACTTCACGTCGTTCGTCAATACAGTAGAATTTCGTTTATATGAGCTCTATTCTGATCAGACTACCATTAAACGAACATTTGCTCGTCAAGTCCGTTTATTCGAACGCGAACAAAGTACCATTGATAATAGAGAGAATCGGTGGGCTCCGGTTATGTTATGCAAACTGGTTGTTTGTTTCGCGACAACTGTTTTACTGTACTTGCAGTTATTGATTCTCCCTGCTCTTCTTCTTCCGTCTAAGCGAATCTAATAATAAACCCAAATAATATCGCAACACCAACACGTTAAAATTTCATTGATCCACGTGTACGTGTACCTCGTAACGAACACTAACTGTAGAAAGAAACCAACGAAATTGATTTGCTCCCTCGTAGGGCACACGTGCATCCACTTTCGCATACATCGCGTGGAATTTTTATTTACCATCGGTTTATTTGCCATCTCGTTGTATTCATGCCCTGATCACGATAGAAAGGGCGGCATGTACTGACTCAGGCTCCTCTACCCCTTTCTACCTCCCGCTGTAAATAGAAGTGCGCGCCGTAAAAGGATTTATAAGACACCACGTGACACGCTGTCATCCCATTACGGATCATCGTAAGCCTATTTGTTTAGGATCGGGAACGGTCACGGGCTTAGATCGTCGCCTAATTGTCCGGCCGGTGCAGACTTGCAACCTGACGGTTCGATTGGTCGGTTCCTCGTTCGCCAGGATCCCACCCTAGGCTCTTCCCTCGTCTAGTCCCCGGTGACACGTCACTTTTGTTAGCATCGTGAGAAGCAGATGCACCGAAATGCTTCGAGCGTTTCCCGATACGTCGGTATTTACTTTACTAACAAGGCGAGAGTGGAGTCTTTTCCGAACGCGATGAAGATGCAACGAAAGTCAGAGAAGGACAGACACTGGTGATCAATGTACTGTGCGTTTCGGGGAAATTTAAAGGCTCGAAAATTTTCACGGAATGCATATTCATTACGAATTTTCCTCTATCAGGTTCATAAAAATATTTCGCCATTTCGTCGCCAGGTTAGTTCACGACGAAGAATTAATTAAACAGCAGAGAGAGAGCGTGGACGAGGGGTCGTCGGAGTTGGCGTTGCTACATCGGAGTCTGTTATCGTTCTCCAACTCGACAGCTGACGTCTCACTTAAAAGGGCGCAGCTTTCTTTTTCTCTTCGTAACACGGGAACCCTGTGACATATCGACGTTGTTGCTCCATCTCATCCGTTTTGCTAGAGCGATCGACAATTTTGTGGCCGAATTCTCCTTCGTCGATGGTGGTTATCGCGCATCTCTCGAAATTAATTAATCGTGCGTCTAACCAGCGATCATCCGAACGAACGTTATCCGACGGACGATCGACGGGATGGTGCGGGGAGGGGGGAGGGGGTCAGTGAACCGACGTATCGTTAGTTGACTTACTTAACGGGGATCAATCGGTCGCGATACGATCTCGATTGATGTTTTGTCTTTTACGCCTCGCGATTGTGCACGTCGATTAATCCCGTCGAGTCGGTAAGGAGACTGTTTGACAGATACGATTGAAGGAATTCCAATGAGAGTCAGGAGACAGGGAGTGGAAATAGCGAACGATGAAGATGGAGGAAAAGTAGAAAATGATTTCGTTTTTAATGGGAAAGGAAAATACGGCGAAGAAGTTCTGAATAAGAGTGTAAAAAATTAATAAAAAGTGTGATTAATATTTAGTAAATTATCCTTTCAACGGTTGGCATTGTCTATATACAATATTAGGTTATCTATCGTAATACCAACTTGGGAATTTTAATTCAATTTTTCATAAATGACACGATATGTATTTGTGCAAGTATCGTAGAAAAACAAAACCGCATGAATATTGCTTCTCCGAAATCTAAGAACAAAAGTCGAGCAGCAACTGACGCGAGCGATAAAATAACGAGAAATGAGATTCGTTTCCATTGGAAATTTTTATTTCTAGCATGTACATCATCGTCTATTTCGGCTCCTTGATTGTTCGATTCGAACTCTGACATTTGCTCTGACTTCGCGATTATCTACTGCCGAGGGAAAAACTGTGGAGGATCGAATCGAATCGAATTAATATTGAATCGAAAATATCGTCAGTGATCGAGTTGCGTTTAATTTGATTTCATAAGAGGCGGGAATATTCTGGGAACCAATCGCGATGATAAATCGCGCGGTGTGTTGGGGCAGAAGTTTATAGCAACATCTGCCAAAATTTGGGACAATGTGCGTTGTACGTGTTTTGGTTCTAATTGCGCAGCCTCTCCGAGGTTTATCAGAGCCACGAAGCACCGGGCGGTAATTGCACAAGTACGAACGAATAGAACCGCGAATGAATGTAAACTAGGAATGAACTGCGAAGTGAATCAAAACCAGCGTAAAACAGGGCAATTCCTTTTGAAGGAATAACCCGTTAAAGCCCGTTAGCATCGCAACGTTTAAATTGCTTTTGTAATCAAACAAGCGATGTACTTTCAATTTAAAGTTTTCGAGTATCTTCTGTTTTCACACAAAACTCGTAAACCTGCAAATATATTTCTATTGTTGGAACTGTCGGTCGGGATTTTAATAGAAAATTTCGCCAACAATGCATAGCACGTGCCTTTTTCGTTGAAAAGTGACTTGCGCTAATAGTAATTGTAATATTAGTAATATTGTTGTTACGTTAGAATATCAGATACTTGAATATAAAGTAAAGTGGAGTAAAGTAAAAAAGCAGAATATTTGTTACAACGTTCCAACGGTGGGAGAAAATATTTGCATTTAGATTTCATTTCGTTAATTAAATATGACGATTCGCAATTTACTTGTAAATTGACCATGTACGAGTTGTTATGTCGAGACAATTTATTTATCGCACGTCAACAAGAAAAAACATTGATCTCTCATTGAGCAAAAAGATTTATTTATTCGTCACATGAAAGGAGCGATAAATTTCGTAACATCGTGATATCTAATCAAACCAACTCTACTTCCTTTATCGCGTAAAACGTCAGATCAAAGCACGTTTCGTCATAATTCATCGATCGCTTCGACTTCTCTCGTTGCGAGGCAGAAATAATAGTTAATTATCCCAAGGCTTTTAAGCGAGGACGCAAAAGGTAAAATCACTTGTTAATTAAATCACTCCTTATTCGACGGACTTTTTAGAACGTCAGCAGCCGAATAAAATCTTTTTAATATTACGATAAGAAATTCAAAAAGGATACGCTATATCGGTTGAAAGAAGTCTGAAAAGCAAACTTTCGCCACGGGGGCGTGCGTTTGCACGTAGCCGGACGACGAGCTCCCTCCTATGAGATAGCGAAGGGGCAAGAGTCTGGGTATAAGAGTGGAAAGTAAAATAAAAGTTTGCTTCATTAAGGACTAGTTACCATGAAGACATTCAATTGACGTACCATCTCCTCCCCCACAGCCGCCCACCCCCTGCTTTCGCGGAATTTCTCGTTTTCCTACCAGCATCGTTTCAGATTGTAAACTTTCGGAAGGGAACGAGAAAGAGAAAGAGAAAGAGAAAGAAAAGAGTGAGGTAGAGAGGGAGAGAGAGAGAGAAAGCAGAAGGATAGGAGGAAAAAAGGAGATGCGCGAGAAGAAAAGTTTCAGCAGCTGCGAAAGTTTCAGCGACGCGAGAGGTCGAAATTACGGGACTCTTGCCTCGGTCGAAAATCAAGGAATTCACCGGCAGGTTACCAAGAGACGACGCTCCTTTATCCCAAACACTCGAGATATCTCTCTAATCGGTCATTAATGAAACCGGCGGGGATCCCCCGCTGTAATTAATTCCTTAATCATAAAACTTTCCTCGAGGGCCTCTGGCTCGTTGTTGGAACGAAGTTTCGCCGCGCGCTGTGCCGACGCCGCCTCCTCGAGTGTCAACGCGTGCAGGGGCGCGCTCGCGACACGACGACGTCGCGTAAAAGGTGAACATTAGCCTGCTGGTGACACTGTTTTCCCGAACTTTGCTCTCCCTGTTTGCTCTCTTGCCTCGAGATTATGACGTCCCCCCGTCCCTTCACCGTGCCGCAGTTGCTAACTGCAGTCGAGGGCGAATTTCGTCGATCATCAATGTCGAGAGTCGCTCACGGGTGGGTGGAGGGGGACAAATTGAGCGTTATTAAAGCAATAATTGCGACCGCGGTGTAAAATTAATTAAACTTTGAGACAAATGTGTGTGCATTGCCGGTCAAATGTATAGGTATACTTGGTGTTTATCACATATTGTACGAATACCTAGGAATAATTAGGTTTGATATTAGCTCTTGTACATTTTTTGGCAGACTTGTCTGCATTATACAGTAACAGACAATAATTACAGTGTATTTTAAATCTAATTAACTGTCGAGCTAACACAAGCTTCAATTTATCTTTGCAGTATTGGAAACGTACACAAGATAGTAAAGAAGAACGTAATTAAACGAGGACGCACTAGGGACTTTGTTTCTGATAACTTGGTAATTGACGGTTGCCAATTTAGAGAATAATAGTTCCAAACGTATTTACCAAAATATCCAATCGATCGATTAATCATTGATACTCGAATCTCAGAAAATCTTCGTTAACAAAATCTCAATTGTACGTTGCGCTGTAATAAAAAAACTTTGGCCGACGTACCCAAACCTTAAAGTTACACAACGTTGCATTAAAGGATCGCCTCTCTTCCTCTCTTCATTGTCGTTCTCAGAAGGGAAGCGCGTGACAAATCATCGACGACGCGGAGCATCGGTGAAACGTGACGATCCCGGGTGTAACGAACGGCCGCGTCGAACCCTCCGGATAGATCGCGAGAGTTACGTTACGATCAGCGCGGCGTTTACACAGTCGGCTACCTGGTGGCCGGTCAGTAAAGGGAGTTACTAAATTTAAGCCGTCCCGCCGGTCGTTTCTCAAGCGTACACGCTTGTCTGCTGTTCGTGAGTCCTTCTCTGACGGACCAGATAATTGTCCGCTGTCAGATTAGGGAATATCGTTTCGAAGTGGCGAGCTCCGGCGTCCCGGTTTCACTTGCCAATTACCAAGTCTCTTTGTGCTTCTCTTTCCTTTCCTTCGTTTCTTCCCTCTTCTCTGTTTCGAAACTTGACTTCCAAGACCATTTGCCCGAAACGATTAACGAAACGGTGGCGGAAAAGTGGCAGAAAGGATCTTTCCAAGGCTGGATCTAAAATTAATCTTGGAAAAAAATTTGCCGGAACGGATGAATCCTCCAGCCCGAGGGGGCTTCGAGGGTAACGAGTTGAGAGTGTCGGTGATCTAAATTTACTGCCGGCCGTGTAAACGACACTGGAGCCCTTCTACATACCGTAACATTCACCGGCAGGCTGTTGCTATGAGTACCGTGAACGAGCCGGAGGTTGGAGGTGACGGCAGCTTATCTATGCTCCGATTTCTCTGTGTACACCGACCATTCACGTTGGTCATCGTCTCGCAGCGCGTCGCGTAGCACTCTCGCGCTATTGTGTAGAATACGACGTCCTGACGATTCATTGTTCATCCCTTTCGTTTTTTTGTATATTCGCTAGAAAAATATCTTGGTACTTGTCGTATTATCACTGAAAGTGATTTTAGCGATTTTAGGGGTAACCCGGAAAATCGGGTCTCTTCAGGTGCAACGTTAATGCAACGAAAATTAGCGATTGGTTGATTTGGATCACGTGATTCGCGAGGGGGTGTGGGGTAGAGCCTGTAATTTGTTTTGTGTCGATTCAAATGTTTGCACGTCAATAAAATTTAAATTCTTATCGAGTGAATATTCACGAACGAAAAATAGCAGCAAATATCGAGGAAAATTATATAACCTGTTAAAATGATTAAAAAATAATTATTAAACATTACTGAATTATCAATCTCGTTTAACTTTAACCTCGTCGAATTTTAACAAACACAATCAAACTGATATATTTGGAATTCAATTTTCAAACTTTACATCCTTACATCCACAGATACAAATTGAGATACGTGGCCATCTCAGTCTCAAGACTAGCCTCAGATTTTTATCTCTCTAATTCTTCCATCGTTTAACCTCAACTCGACCCCTTGCATTTTTTCCACCCACTTCCTTTCTTCTCACTTTCGTGCAACAACCACCCACGTTCTCCGTGGATCGTGTAAAACGACGACGCTCCAAGAGATCGGCAGATAGAAACGCGATATCCCGCCGCGGAAACAGAAACGATGATGGTTTATCGGCGTTTTGACCCGGTGCGCGAATTTCGCTCGGACGGTTTCTTATCTGACTCTCGCTCGACACCCACCTGTTCGCGATCCGTCGGAGAGAGCGAGCGAGCACGCCGGCGAGAGACGATCACGGCGGCAGCGTTGGAGGGACGAACGACGAGGAAACGAGCGTGGCTAACACGGCGCGGCCGTTATCTGGCTTTCAACGGAGAATGGAAAGAAGTGGTTCCACGGTGATGTTAGCCCGGCGCTGACGCGACGGGGAGGATCTTCTCGGTGTACTGCACGCGCCGAGTGATAACGGCTACGAGGGAATTGTACGGAATTACCGGGGCTCTCGGGTATCTGGAACGAGAAGTTGGTTTTATGAGCGCGGCAAACGGAGTACGTCTGATCCCTCCCGGTATCTGAGCACCGTCCGCGCGTGTTCCTGCAACAGCGAAACGCCTCTGACCTCCGGAAACTTTCGTTTAGAGATAATCGCGAGAACGCGAATGGAAGTCGAAGCTTCCCCGAGCCGGGGTTTTAGCTCGGTATGACGTACGCAAGACGTAAAAAACTGAGGTTTATCGCGAGGAAAAGGGATACCGCGTTGAACGTGCTACGTGGATTTTCAACGAGGTCGGAGGAATCGTGGCTCTTCGCGATATTCCCCTTTAACGCGGATTTCCATCGATCACCGATCGTCATTCGTTTTCACGAGCAAGATCAAATTTTGACGTTCGGGAAAAGTTTGTGATTCAAATGTTGGATAATTACGTGTATTAAATATATTTAAGTAAGTACAAGAATATATTTTATGCGAAAGAAAGATTCGTTCGTAATGCATATCTTATGATTTTTGACTTGGTAGACATCTGACAATGAATTGCACCAAGTGTAGATGGATCAAGAATATGTGAACGTGTCACTAGACTAATTGTAAAATAGATGGTTCTCAATTTTCATTCATTCCTATCCCCTTCCTCGCGTTACTTTATACCTTTCAATTAATACATAAATAAATCAACTGTATGTAAGATGCATGAGAACCACCGAATCTGACACTTGAATATCACATACTTTTACAGTTTTAGTTTCAATGTCCATTTAGTGTCTAAAGGTTAAACGTAATATCCAGTTCCGTGTAATCCTCGCGTCCCTGCGCGAAGAACGACGATCCTTCGGAACTCTGAAATCTCCGATTGAACAACAAGAAGAAGCCCAAACATTACCTCGAAATCTTTCCGATAGCCAAGAAATCGGGCAAAAACTCCAGCCCGAGGAAGCATCAATTTCTCACATCATCCGGGACAACCAACAACCATGATTTTTCGCGACAAAACGTCGCGTCAGAATGATTAACGAGGGGCGAGATTAGAGCGTGGAGAAGAAGTAGACAGCCCCGGGATTAGACGTTGAACGCGGAAGAGTTCGATGCTCAACGTACGAATGGAGAAAGAGATGAAACACGAGAGAGACAGAGAGAGTGTGTACGTTTGTGTGTGTGTGTATGTGTGAGTAAGTGAGTATAGGTGCAGAGAGCACAAGGGATTCAGGCAGTTGGAGTGCGCTCTGTGCTCGCTGATGCGAGAGAGCGCGAATGAGATTGCACCGCCGTGGCTGGTACGCCACCACCGCCGCCCGCCAATTGTAACAACGGTGGAGCGAGGCGAGCCACCCCCCTTCCCACCCCCTTTTGGTTTCAGGCCTCTTGTCTCATTCCCCGCATCGTCATCCACTCTTGCTTATTGTGTTTCCATTGTGCCTCCCTTTTCTCTGGCCACGGCATTTTTATTGCCTCCTCCGCCAAACAGGAGGGGGGAGGGGAGGGGGGGAGGTGTGCGTAACGTCGGGCCAAACAGCCGCGCAAATATCCACCGGGTTTCGCCTTGTGGCCGCACACACGCGGAACGGTCACGAGGCGTAGGCCCTTCGTTTCCGCGCTCGATCACGCGTGTACGCAATCGCGCGCATCGCTCTTTTTTTTTTTTCCTCCTCCTCGTTTTCCAGCTCCTCTTTGACCGGATAATGAGAAGAAGGGAGGGATGGCGGAGGATGCAGTGATCTCGGGGTACGCGCGAGGATCGTTCGAAAGGGTTTCGATGTTGTTTGCGTTACGCCACGTGGCGTTCTCGAGTGACTCGCGAACGGGCTTTCGCGGAATTGGTGAAACTGAAAATTGAAGATCATTGGGAGAGCGGGTGTATCGGAGGATCTGCTGGTGACAGGTTCCGCTCGCGTTCTCTGCGACAGGAACTGTTCCCGAGTTCCAGCGCGGGCACGATCTGTTTTACTTTTGTTTCGCCCGCAGACTGTTCGCGAACGGTTTCGATCGATACGGGAGACTATTGCACGTAACTCGAAGTCTCGGCAAGAATCCGAAATTCCTGTCGAAGGGAAAAGGTAAAATTTTTGCCGGAGACTCTTTGAAAATTCGAAGAGCGGAACGCTCAAGAAGTAATGGAAGTTCAACGGAAAGAACCTTCAGAAAATAGCGTGCTAGAGAGGGAGAGAGAATTTCCAATGTTTCCAGTTTCATCGAGCGTGTATTATACTTCTTTCCCCCGGATCGAATGCCCTGCAGCGAACCGTTCCTCCGTTAACGTTGAAACTCATGCGTGATTGATTTTTATTATTCGACGAAGGAGGAACGATTCGCTCCTCCCTTCCCCGAAGAGATGATAACATTCTGTTCCGCAGGGAGACAGAGGAAGAACGAGGCGAAGAAGCATCGGATCGGATTATTCTCGTCTCGTGGGCTGGGAAACTAACGAAGGACTTTTAAGACGTCAGTTTCCAAGTCTGGTAGCCGGTCGGAGGAGAGGAGTCGAGTATCGGGTTCTCGACGATTCTCCGGATCGAAACTACTCCCCACTTTCCCTCGCCTTCTTTCCTCAATAGGGAACGATAGGGCCTGGCGGATCGATCCTCTTCAGGAAGAGGAGATTAGCCTTACTTAAACAACGGCGTCTTTCGCATCGATTCCGAGATTTTTCCAACGGCAAATATCCTCGACTTGAAATTAAGAAGCTTCCCCGTTCGTCCTCGAAGGGGGATCTTAATCTTCGATAAATAACAGAGACAATGTCGGAATTGAACAAGATACTCGATTGTGATACTCTGTTGGAATATGTCATCGTGAGACGTTCAAGTGCAACCAACTGACCCATCTGCATCGCGATTTAGGTTGCCAAGTCCGTCACTTTAACAATGGTAGCAACAAAATTGACGGCGTATCGCGCAAACCTATATGCGAATGACTCTGACATGTGTCTATACATGTATGGTTTATTTGATCGTTCATAATTCATTGTGATTTTAATATTTACTATTTACCTGCTATTTGCGATGTAACATAGATGTTTCTTTTTCAAAATGTTTGCAGATTTTTTATGCTTCCACAGAAATCTAAAATGCATAGAATTTATATAAAATAAATCAAAATACTCTTGCGATATTTGCTAGAAATTTTCGCAAATGTATAAATTCAAATTAGAAGTTGTTAAAAAATTCTTTTGTATTCCGTCCCAAGCTACCCCCAATCGAACATCCTACATTTGTTTCGGAGTCCAAAGAGAAAGTTTTTTTTTACAACAAAGGATCTGTAGTGCCAATATATTAATAATTATTAATAAATTGTAAATTAATATCAGTAATCATAAAATACACGCACAATCTAAAAATACCGAATATCAAAACTAAAATGCTTTCGAGCAGAAACTATTCTGACACGTTTCGTGTGGTGTCAAGATAACAATTAAAATCGAAGAAACTCGAAGCGGGAAACGTTACGATCCCTCGCGCGCAACCTATTTCGTCCCTTGACAATTTCGTGGACGATCTAACCGAACGATCTAATAAAGAAAAAAAATGGGCTTTCGCCGTATTAGCACTTCAGCTTCCTTTATGCTATGGCTGGGGCGTAGGGTTTCATGGATCCCGGATGCTATTGTTCATCGAAATCGCAGTAACGTATTGACACCTCGAGTCATCACCCCTAGTGACGATCGGATCCTGCTTGCCCAGTAATTCGAGACACACATCGTTCACTACCCTTCGTCGTGTTGCTGGATCTCACGTTGCGTTCCGTTTCAAATGAACACGTGTCCGTAGTGCACGTACAAACGTCACGGGAACGTGCGATCGAATATTGTTTCGCGTTCTCGTCGCGCGTTGCCCCATTCGTATTCTACGCTAACCCGGGCCCGGGCATGAAAAGAATTCGTTTTCCACGGGAAAGACATTCGAATACAGGCACAGGGTGGAGCGAAATTTATTTTATTACGTCGTGTTGTATATACGCCTTTTGTCGCGTTTGTTAATTGTTTTGACAGTGACAGATATCATATTTCTCCGCGTTAGTTGACATTCATTTGTATTCGCTACAAATAATTCAGTATATCGCAATTTTGTTATTTATTCTGTAAAATCTCAAACATTCTAGGGATCGAGGTCGATAAGAAAAGAAACTTGTACGTTGTACTTTATATTTTAATTTAATATCATTAACCTCTTGCTTGCGCTGGAACGACTACATTTAAATGTAACCTAGGCAAAACAAACGATAAGTTTATCATTTCTTAATAATTTCCATGCAGTGATATCATACCGACGAGTTAAAAAAGAAAAGAAGAAAGCGACGAATTATTGTATACGGTTCGGTCACTCGTTATGGTCCGCAAACCAGGTTGCCAGCGCAAGGGGTTAATATTGACGATAATATATAAGTAATAACATTTTAATACTAGTAACACCAATTTAGCAATATTTTAATATTTAATATTAATTTTTAGTTTTAATGTATAATATTCCAACATACATCCAATAAAAATTTTCCAACGCGCAAACGCCGAAAGCAAATACTGAGAATTATCACAAGTACCACGTAAAACGATCTCCGAGCACAACCCGGTCTGTTATTCCAGGAGGAGCCCGGAAACCCCCGATTGAAATGACTGACTCATGCCACGCGTGACGTGAACGAGGCTGAATCACTGATAGAAAGAAAGTTCGGATCGTAGCCACCTCGCACCTCGTTCCTAACCAGCTTCCCGAGTTAGATCAGCCTTTTAACCTCAATTAACGCCTCGACTTTGCACGAGCCGTACAATCACGGCACAATGGAGGGAACAGGCTTCACCTTTGTCTCGTTCGACCGAAGGTGACCTCCCTGGCTCGTTCGCGGGGTTGTTCTCGTTAACACCGGCGGAGAAACGGTAACGAACTAGAAACCGTGGCTCTCACGGAACCACCCGTTGACGTTTCGCCGCGTGTATTTTTTCGCGTGTGCTTCGGGAGACATCAAAGAGAGGGAAGAAGAGAGCCAGCCACGCGAGCGCGAGTTTCGAGAGGGCGCGTGGGGTCGCTCGAATCGCGTCGTGAACACGAGTTTTCCTATTTACGCGGTGACGCGAGCCAAAAATGCAATCGTTGGTGTGGCGCCACGCGATGCAATTACTGGGGGAATTCCAGGCACGCGGAGTTTGATACCGACCAGCCCGTACGCCGCAGATACGCCGTGCCTTTGCACGAAAACAACCCCTCTGTCTCCCTCGTGGACGAGAACGTACCGTCGTCCTCCTCACCTCCCCTTCGGTGGAAGGAGGCACGGTTGAAATTCCAGCCGGATACGAGCTCCCCTCTCCCCCTGTCCAAAAAGCGTCTGTCTCCGCGAAATGCTTCGATGTATACCCATCTGGCTCACCCTTTGCTTAGTTTCGTCGCCGGACACGGATCAATCAGCTCGTGGAACTTGGAATCGTTTGCGACAATGTTATCGATGTACCTGTTCCGTATCGAGATGCTAGGACGCTGGTTCGTCGGTGGTCTTACGTAGAAGCAGCTTGTTTTAACACGAGTTGTAAATGTTAGTCGGTAATTTCGATGATTCGAACATTTCGATTAACATAATTAATTGTGTTATATTTATGCAAAATAAGCGTTGAGTAATCGTATAACGATGCAAACGCAACAACGACTGTCATTTCCATATTTTATATCTGTCGGTGGACTGAATGTTGTTACATTTTGGAAAAACATACGCTGAAAAATATCTAACGGAAGAAACAAGACGAAACGCGGAACAATTTGATAAAATGTAAACTTTACAAAGCAGTTCAATGAAAATTATTTGCAACACTCTCTGCAGAGTTTTGCAAGTGTCTTGTAACTAGCGATACAACCGAGTAAAGAAATGAGTCGAAAAGAGAGAATGAAATTTTATATTCGTTCTTGACTCTCTTGACTGCGTCGAGTCCAGTTACGGGGGGACACCCTGTACGCCCATCGATTTCTCGGAGAAAGTCGGAGGTTGCAGTATTTCCAGCAAATATGGCACGTTAAGACGGCTGATTTGACGTATGAAACGAACGTTTCCGGGCGGCGGTGAATAATTCATGGACAGGTCGCCCCGGTGGAGTTGGCCTTCGATAAATAAATCGATCGGCTCCATTGGCTGTCGCGCGCGTTATTGTTGCGCTATCGATCAATCATCCGAGAGAGAATTATCGCCGGACGATCGGTTTCGATCGACGTTCCTGTTCTCGGGAGACGAGGGGGGGTTCTCGCGGACGTCGGCCGATCGCTCTTCCTCGGCGAGGCGCTCGTCTCTCGGCTGACAGATTCAACGGGACGAGAAGTAACGAGAAGCGAGTGGAAACGGCGTTTAACGCGTCTCGCGGCGAGCCACGATGTCGCAAATAACGAGACGTAATTGCGCACGGTCGAGCGGACCACTCAGTGGCGGGCTTTCGCGAAGGGACGACGAACATAATAATAACGGCAGGTAGACGGTTTTTCGAGTTTCGCAGCCGCGTTTGCTTTTAATGAAGAACTCTAGCCAGGAATAGGTATTCTCGGCCGGAGCGTGGCGACCGCGGTGGACGGCGTAATATTTATTCCGCGGCAGCGTGGGGGAGAAAAAAGTCGATGTCGCCTAGCCGCATTCCCGGTTTCCTTTCCGCAGAGAGCCCCGGGGAGGAATTTTTCTACCCTTTCTTCTCTCCTTTTTTTTTCTTTCTTTTAAACGTTTCTCCACGAAGGAACAGCGCGAACAGACGCGAAAAATAATGTAACACGAGCGCGCCACGGCCAGCGTAATCCAAATGGGAAGTTAAAAGGTGGTTGTTCGCGTTCTCCCGGCTATTCTGTTATACGGCAAAGGGTTGCCGTCACGTTTGAAATCCTCTTACACGCGAAGCGGCAGAGAATGTCGACTTATCGTTGCGGTGAGAAAGGAAACGTGGCAAAGGGACAAGAAAGAAAGAAAGAAAGAAAGAAAGAAAGAAAGAAGGGAGGGAAGAAGGAAACGGTGGCGAACCGTGCGGACGACGCGGAGCGGAGAAAGAAGGCCTAATAAGAATACCAATCGCAATAAAGAAGGATTTGCATTTGATAAGCGTCGTAAAAAAAGCGCCGCGTAAGGTTATTACGTGCACGCGTTCGCGAGCTGCATTCGCGACCTACGCCTCCCTGTTCCATCCTTTTGGAAATACCTCGTTTGCCGTAGCTCATCCCGCACGTACACGGCGAGACGCGGCGATCCTCCCGAAATCGAAACACGCGGGGTTGCCTTTGAAAGATGACGTCGGTACAGTCGGCTAGAGTTCGATTATCCGGCGCATGGAGCTGTCGAAAACGAAAAAGAAAGAACCGAGGTAGCGAGGGAGAAAGAGAGAGAGAGAGAGAGAGAGAGAGATCGTAAAAATCCGCCACGATACATTATCGTTTTAAGAAGCCGTTCGGGGAATCGGGAAAGTAGGCTTTAATTCGGTGATTTACGATAAAGATTTTGTGGAAGAGAGAGATGGCAGTGAATAAAGGGAGGCGTTGCTTACTTTGCAATATTTTCACACGATATTACTAGCAGATTGTGAATTTTATATTTCGAACACAACTGAAGAAACGGAGTGAGGAGGAGTGAAGTAAATAGAAATCTGTTTCGTCCACTGAATAAATATTATAACTGCACGTAGCTTTGAGTAGCGTATAGATTTATTAGCGTTACTATTATTTGGCTACTCTTCGTTGTGAAACATTTATGACAGGCAAATTCATCTTTCAAGACGTGGTTCATTTTTCAAAAGAACGGTATCGAACGGTGACTGACGATTGACGGTTCCTCTTCGCAAGTGAACGAAAAGGTTTCCTAAAAAAGAAGAAGAAAAAAAAAAAACATTCGACGTACCAACTTGCCATACAATGGCCGGGCAGAGGTATAAATTCATGGAACGGTTTCAACGGTAGCGTCCAAAGTCAACGATGCCGAATAAAAGCGTCACTTTTCGAAAGGACGGGGAGTAGAGAGGGCTAGGGAAAACAGTTCGCTAAAATGATGAAGGATCGGTCGGTGAAGATGTCATGGCGGGCAACAATCCCGACGCAAAACTGGAAAACGGGCACAATGGAGTCGGAGGACGATTCATTCGCGCAACCATAGTCCAGACAGACAGCTGGACGCCCCGCAGGGATGAAACAGGAAGCCATTGTCGCCCTCGATCCTCCAAACGTGGCAGCAGCCGCGTGCTTTTTTTTCTCTGTTCTTTTTTTTTTTTTTGCGCTTTCCGTACACGGACGACACACGCGTGCGTGCGTGCGTGCGTGCGTACGTGCGTGCATGCGTTTCGTTGCCACGTCGGTTTCACGTCGCGTGCAAATGTTGCCTTTTGAGCGATGCCTCCGCGCACCGAAAAGTAATTACTCCGCACGCGACCGCGCATAGAATCGTTGCTGATATATGGCCGCACGGCCAGCTGGAATAACATTGTCTCTGAATATATTCACCGAATTCGCGAAACGGCCACTCCGTATGTCGCCATTAAAGCCGAGCGGGGGGATATTACGCGGCGCGGATTAACACTCCGAAACGTGCTTCACGAGCCACTCACACTGCGAGTCTTTCCGGCAATCTCCGATTCTTGTAATCGACTCGGCTCGTCGATGAACCTTCCGCGTAAGAAACCTCTTGATCGAAGAATCTCACACGTTCCACTCTCCTTCTCTTTCTATCTGTTTGCCAGGTATACGAAAAACCAAAGAGTCTTCTCTATTCGAGTTGAATAGAGTCCGTTTGAATAGATGATTACCCATGGATTCTCCAGGTAGCTACAGAGACGTCCAATTCTCACCTCGACGGGGAAGAAATACCACCTCGGGTACAACGTATCGAGCGTACGTATCGTCGGTAAAAGAACCTCGGGCTACGAACGAATGGCCATAATGGTTCAGCTGGCTTGCTTAACGCGAGAAAAGGAACGAGACGATCCGTGTGTCCCTCTGTGTGCTGCAGGACAGCGTGAATGCAAACACGTCCGACGCTAAGCGTTAATTAGCGGCCTAATGAACAGCCAGTCGAAATAAAACCGGTGCCGCTTTCGAAAGACAGACGAAGACGGGTGGCGGCTGGCTGCAGCTTCAGAACCGGAAACCGGTGTGCTCGGTAGTGTATCCTCGCCTTTCACGGCCACCGCGCTTCGGAAAGGTCGCCGGCGAAAGAAGGGGACAGTTGTTTCACCGCGTGGACCGGTAACGCGTTCGGTACACTCCTTTTCGCTAATAGCATGCACGCGACCATCCGGACCACACGTGCGCAATAATGGGCAGCGCGTGGGTGTGTGCCCCAAACCAGTTGGGTCGACCGACCATGGCCAAGGGGTCCGCGCTATCCAAGTTTCAGCCATCATTCCATCTGCTGCTTGTTACCCGCGGTTATTAATTAGCTACTCCCGATGCGTCGTTTGCGTTGTGCCGCTGTCGCGTCACCGGCACCGTCCGCTCGACCGTAATAACTTCAGACTTTGTCGTCTGAAAACCTCTTCCTCTGCGAATTGCTCTCTTTCAAATCTCAATGGACTGGGAAGTTGGAGTGATGGAAAAATTGTCCAATGGAATTTGAATCGATTCATTCCTCATTGTCCAAATTAATGTTCAATTGCTGAAAAGAAACAAGTTCCTTTGTTGCAAAGAACCTTGAATCTTTAAAACTTGATTCGTAATATTATCTTCTAATTTATTAGGTTGATTGGTGTGACTTTTGAACGAGTCATGTGTCATTGCTCGTTGGAATATCCCAAGTCGGTTGCAGTTAAGCGAGCATCATGCGAATACACGAATTGGTGTTCGTCGATGAAGAAAACATCCAAAGAACGATGTACATATGTAGCTACTCTCGTTACCTGTCCATTGTTACCTAATCGCAAATAGCTCTGTTTCTTGACTCTGTCATTTGAGTATAGAGTCAATTCCGAGACGAATAGTCGCTGCATCTAAAAGTGGGAGTTACATATTGATCAATTTCGTAAAACCGCACAATTATATTTGGCAAGAACGATATGTGATATTCTTCGTGAATATACTTCAAACCAGAGATCGAATCGGTATTACAAAAATATTGGTAAAATATCGATATTGTTAGGCAATTATTTTATTATTGCAATGGAAACTAAATACTTCGGATGCCAATATAGCTGTAACAAAAAAACACAAATTGGACAAAATCGTGTTTCAATGGAATCGGAATCGGATTTATATAATTGAGAAGTCCGAGAAGCATATTGATAACAGATGACAATGTTGTGACTGTCGGATTATCATTAGGCTATCGATAATAAACAGTGACATCCAACGAGTTAGTTCTTGCACAGTTCCTTCCAAGAACGCTCTGTGTCGTGTATTCCTGGAATGCCTGCTACAAATAAAAATTATATACAAACTACGAAGTTCGCGGTGCGAGCTACATCAATGTTGTCGGAACATTCAGTACGTATTCAGCTACGTTTGGTGACAGACAGTGCTCTCGGGCAACCACTTGAATCGTAAATTTCGTTCAATTGTTCCATAAAATTATGAGTTGTCCTACGATTACAATTCTTTTCCTGTTATTCTGCAGTTATAATTCCATTCAAGGTATGTACCAATTATCCATTTTGTTCAAATATAAGATCCTTTTATTCTCAAATTACGTTATTCAGACATTAATGCGGGATAATTGCATAAATGACATGTTACTAATTCGAGCAAATTCAGAATGAAGCGAGCATTTCTCCCTCAAATATTCCACTCATTTCCATACATAAAAAAAGAAAACTATGTTTTTCCAGAATAGAAAACCGGTATAAATAAGTATTTATTGACGCCAATTAGCGGAAGTGTTTAGGTTAGGTTGTTGTATTAAGTGTTGTATTAGGTTATTAGTAAGTGTTTGAATTCATAAAATTGATGAAAAGCCAATTACGTTAAATTAATACTAACTCAAATACCGGTAAAATATCGAAATCTCGAAATATTACACATCGGTATTGGAAAAGGACGTAAATTTTGCTGTCTTTGCCAGTCACTGGCGTATTTAGCAGTCCTTGTATTTAGCATTTACGATAAACCTCGATAAAGACGCGGTGTGACGAGATCGAAGTCGCGGGAGGAGATGCCCGAGGGCGAGGACGAGGGAAAGGTGTCGGGACACGGGACACGGGACACGGGACAAGGCAGGACGCCACCACGAGGCGGCGACAACGCAATTAACTCCGAATCTTGCTGCGGAACGGTTTCTCCGTCGGAGGTATCGTAAACGATCGTCTGTGGCGCGTTCTTTCTGCCGTGTGCCGTCCTCTCTCGTCGCGAGATAAAACGCGCGCCGGGCCTTGCTCGAGGGTGGTTCGAGGGCGATTGTTATTAGCCCGACGGTGCCGCCTCAAAGGGGCTCCGCCTCCCTCGTAATCGTCCTTTTTGGAATCCGTTTGCAACGACACGATGCGATTGTTGGCGAGACGCGACAGACGGTTCGCGTTTCACTCGACCTCTCGTCCGACGCGGCCAGCTATACGCACGTATGTCCGTTTGCCGATCGCTTCTTTCCGTTTATTCGAGAAAGATTCTGGCAGTTTGTTAAACTCCATCCAATCACTGAAACCGGTGTTATTCGTTCGTGGGAAGTACTTGCTATTATGCTTTCGTGGGCAGATGCCAAGAGAAATCGAGGCAGTGAGAACAAATGTGGACTGAGCAACTTGCTGTCTAAAGTAGACGGAAGCGCGGGAGATTCAGTGAAGCAATTAATTGGATATATTTGTTGCTAAATGATCAAGCTCGATAAGATGCGATAAGATTTTTATTAAATATCAATAGAGAAATTAGAATATCATAATTGGTAAAATATAAAAATTTTTATTTATGAAGAAACAAGACAGATGAATTTAGTAATCTCTGAGTTACTTTCCTTTGAAATAAATTAATACTGTGTAAAAGTACCTACTATAAAAATACTATAAAAGTAATTGATACAATAAAAGTCTCGTTTCTATACGTGAAACTTTTCATCGGTACGTGTTCTCACTTTGATCGCACTGACTTTGCGAAAAACAACGAATCAATCAAACTCCGTGCTTCCTCCAGCAAGGTAGTTACATCTCAAGCACCATAAACATCCTCGACGTTTCCGCGTAACGTTATGCCTGGAAGATACGGAGAAACTTTCCTCGGCGAGGCCTCGTTCCACCGGAGATACCGGCAACTTCCGGCAACGAGCCTCCGGACAAACTTCCCGTGTCCAACTTTCCCCGCCGGGGAGGCAACTTCTTTGGCCACGATCGTAAACCGCGAAACCTGCTACCTGGCGTGTGAACACGGACTAAAATTACCGGTGGAAACGAGGCTGTGCAAGCTTTCGTGAAAGTTACACCGTTTAATTAACGATCGATCGCGTCGCGTCAAAGCGTTTGTGCTTTCGAGGATAATGGTACGGGAAGAGACTGACGACGACGAAGACGACTTTTCGGCTCCGGTTGTGCAACGGCTCGCGAAAGCCAGCAACAGCAGCAGCCCCCTCGGTATTCTCTCGTCTCTCGAATCTCCTGGCGATGCTCGAGGCAGGCTATATCGCGAGAGAGAGAGAGAGAGAGAGAGAGAGGCAGACTTGCCCGCAGAAATGTAAATACCGGTCGGCCAATCAGCCTGATTGGTCCCATTCGCTCGAATGCTCGTCATTCACCGGCGCATATAGCGCGCTGTAAGGCACCGGCGGCCGTTATATGCTCCTGGATCGGGCCATTGTTCGCGCAGATATGTGTGCATTCAGTATGCGCGCACATACGCCCGTACGTGTACCTTGATGTTACGTAGCAGGTATAGCACGTATATGATGGGTACATAGTCATCGACCGAAACGCGTATCGCTTTTGATATTGCGGATACGAAAATGTGACCAAGTTCGTTTGCAATCGGCGCAGTTTTTTTTTTTCTATTTTTTCTTCTCCTTTTTTTTTTTGCGAACCGGAACGGTGGCAAAATTTAGTCATCGCTGGATCACAGTTTGCGCTCCCTTCAGGCTCCACTCGACGTGTATGTAGGTTAATTAAATTGATCAGGATCGATAATTTTGCTTCGCTTGGAGAATTGGTCCCGATCGAGAAAGGAAAGAAAGAGATTGGATCGTGTCAAATGGAAGTTGGTATTAATTGAAATCACGATGGTGAAATTCCATTGCGGATGTAACAGACGTTTTGTCTCATTTCATAAATTGAATTTGTTTCGCGGGGTCAAAGTAACGTAGTAATTGGCTCGTCTACTTTTCCAGCGTATTTCTGTACAATTTTTACAGAGAAGTTTGACAATTTCTTTCGTCGACATTTCATTTGCGACACTTCCAACCAATTTACACTATCAGAGCTTATTTTTTCAATCCTCGATGAATTAATCGAAACAAATAACGACAGACAATGAGTTTCATCGTGAATAACCCAATTCCTCTCTTAAATTGGACGATCAGAATAATACACACACTTTATTTCCCAAAAATGAGTATACAATCTCGCATTATATCAAACAGTGTACATACATACATACATACATACACACATACATGTATAAGAATAACAGGTACGTAGGATCGGCTCGCTTTCACGATAAAGCAGGAGGTGTTACGAGAGCGGGCAGAGAAATCGATTCATTTCGCAGTCGGCCGTTTTCTGCGCACTCAGGAAGTTGGCTAAGCCGGCCGGGCCCCCGTGTACGCGGCAACGTCCGTTCAATTTGTACGGTCGTTAGACGGCATGGACGAGGATCGTTCGGTCTATGTGGAAACGCGCCGACGCGACGATTCCTCGTGCTGATCCCCCGTGACGGGAATCGTTGCGTGCCGTTGGCTCATTGTTATGGCAATGAGCGTTCCCGTCGGTATCTTCCAATTTTAGACCGGCCCCTGCAAATTGTCTTCCTAATCGCAACGCGCGTTTTATTCGCCCGATTACCTGGAAACGTTATTTACCAAATCGTTCGCGTATCATCGCGATGAAAGTTCGCTTCTGAATCGATGAAACAGCCGCCCCTCAACGTCCACGTGGTGACTCGACTTCTCGGAATGCGAATCCTCAGGATATCGCGATATCAACTCTTTTCAAAAATGAACGCAATTTCGTTGAATTCGAATTGAACTCTGTGTTTTTTCTCACCAGCGAAGAAAAAGTCACCAGTTGAGATTGAAACAACGTCTCGCTGAACGCGAGAATCCCTTTCAACGTCAATTCTTTCTAAGAGCAACAGAGTTCCGATTGAATTCTCCGTTTCTCTCCCTTTCCCTTTTTTCGCGCGTGAAAATCACGAGTCAAGAAAGTCAGTCGCGCGCGATTCCTTCTACTTGGACGGAAACAACCCTTCTGAACATCCGTATCGTTAACTCTTTCCATAACCAAATATAATCGGTCGAACTCGGCTCGCGTAAAAATTACGAACGAAAATTACGAAGAAAAAGTCGGCGACGAAGGATCGGCAGTCGCGACAGCGTCGTCCATTCCCCGGAGATAACGCGTTCTTCCCGCGAGCTTGTTTACGAGAAAGTCCAAATCCGGCGGAGGTTCGAGGAAGAGGAAAGAAGCGGAAAACCACACTCGGAGAAGATGAAGCGCCTCGTCCTTCTCTGCCGCGTTGGCAACCCCTTCTCGTCCTGTCCTCCGACGACGCGCACGCGGAAGCGCGAACACGCGCGAGAAAGGAGAGATCGATGTGCGTGCTACGAGCAAAAACTCGCTGCACTCGCTCTTAATCTGGTTCAACTTGTTTACCGGATCTCGTTGAACGAGCAACGCCATTCGCGAGTGACGGATACCACCTCGATTGTCGCTCGAAATTTGTTGCCGCGGCAAGTATCGGGGGAGGTTGCAGAAAGAAGGGAACGAATCGATAAGGGGCACTCGCGATAACAATGGTAGCCGCGACCGACGGCACGATTTTTCGGAAAGTCCGAGCGGTTTCTGTTTTTAAGACCGCACCGTGGTGTTGGTAACAAACCGATCGTTCGTCCAACAGCGTTACAGCCGCCGTTCCACGGAAATTTCAGATGTCTCCGGGACTACGTTCCCTGTTCCGAGTTATCGAACTTTTTATATTCGGTAACTTCCGATACCTTACGCGCTGCCGTTTCTCCCGGGGGGGGGACTGTTCCACCGGTGTTTCCCGTTGCTTGCGCTTTTTATGCCGTTTGTCATATTTTTCGCGTGCTATCCCGCCACCTGGTATTTCTATGAAAGTTTCGTAAATTTGAAACTTTGCTACACTAAACTCGACTTGGGTTTATATATATATATATTTAGATCGCCGAAAGCTGCCAGTTTCAACGAACAGAACGTCTTAGAAACTGCAAACGAAAGAAGGAAATCGAATCGGTTCCGAATCGCGCAACCGCGTCGTCGCGGTGCAAAGAGCCACTCGTTCGCCAGAACGATGAACTTTCCGTCACAGGACATCCCCCGCCGTACTCGCGGTTACGCTACTACAACGACGACGACTACTGCGACACACAACCACAACGACAGTGGCAACAACGAAGACAACGCAGAGCGGTTCAAGCATCGCCGCTGTGTGTCACAGGATTCCCTTTAACGAAGTTGCTCGAGGGGGTTCATTGAGACACCGGCTGGTTTGGTAATCATGTGACTTATCCTCCCTCCAGAAGCTGGAGCCTTGCGGTGTCGCGTTCATTCTCTCCCTCGTTTCGTTTTATTATTCGCCTCTTCTCTTGCTCGCCTCGTCGCGTTCACTCGTTCACTCGTTCACCCGTCGTCTAACCTTTATTTTCTTCTTCGCCGAATTCTCGGCATTATTCAACTGGCGCACGTCTCTCATTGAGGATGCACGCACGTACCGGCTACCTGCGACGACGACAACGAGAACGACGACGACGACGACGACGATGACGAGCGGCAATGCCCGTAGTCGCTTGAAATCCGCGATAAAAACGTCTCGCCTCGTGCAGCCGGTTCTACGCACAGCCTGGTTGCCGGGCTTCGGCTCTCCCTCGAAACGGTTCGAATATCTGCATCGCAATGAGCCTCTCGCTCGAGTCTTTCCTTTCTTCCGTTCGCCCTTTTTACCCTTTTCCAGTTTCTTTCAGACCGACGTTGCCATTTTCTTCTTTTTCTTTTCTTTTTTTTTTTTTATTGTTCTTCTACCAGTGTCTGAAAGATCTGGGGACACGGAAGATCGGTCGATTCGACGTGAATTCGTTTCGTTTTAATGCGAGGTTTAGGTTCGCCGACTCTGGCCCACTGTCGCTAAATGCGTGTTAAACGCGACGTTGCTTTTGCGCAGCGGGTAATGCCAATCGATGGATCGTGGTTAACAAAACGAGTTCCACGTCATATTTCATATCTATTATTTAATAAATGTATACTAAAATTTAAATCTTCTGCGTTTCAATTTTTCTTCAAAATCGGCACGAACTTTCGAACCGGGCAACCCAATATATTATATTCCACGTATTTCATCAAACACACATATATTATATTTCTATATTTCATCCAAGTATCGAATCGTTCAAAAGAATACGGATCGTGTACAAGATGGGAGGAAATTACAAGCATAGTCTATCCAATGAGTGTTTAATTTACTTACATATACGGACGAATATACTACGCTTATGTTTCCATGAAGTTCTGGACAGTGAGCTTTTCACGTTCGAACTTTATCAACTCCCCCATCTCTCTCTCTCTCTCTCTCTCTGTCTGTCTTTCAATTGACTCTCCCCTGACCAGCGGGTGCAAATTAAATTTGTGCCTTCTGGTCGCGGGTTCACGATGCTCAAAGCTCGTTAAACGTCATCGGCGTTATTATAAATTTCATAGACGCGGTGTCCGCGGCCCGGTATATATCTCGCGATATCCACTGGTCGACGTTGAGTCCCGATTAGTAGTACGCCAGCGGCGTCACTAATTGCACGTATCACATTATAAACTTTAATCACTTTAATTACTTATCGCATGTAATTAAGCGTTTATTGCTGTTGCTCCTCGCGCCGGCCGTCCGATGATTCCGCGCTCGATCTCCTCCACCCTGAAACCACCCCCTTCACTCCCTCTCTCTCTCTCTCCAACCGGCGTCGCTACGGGACCCCCTAATGAAAGTTTGAATCGCAATTTTACCAAATTAAAGCCAGACTAATTGTCAACGTTATTTCGAGGCGCCAAGCTATCGCTATTTTAATTATTCTTCGCGCCGCGATACGTCCCGCGATCCAATCTAAACGTTCATTAGCCAATCCGAGCGGTGAACGTTTCACTGCCCACCCTTTTGATTTATTTTTTTTCTCCTTTCTTTTGTTGTTGTTGTTGTTGTTGTTTACGAGCCCGTACAAGCTGACGTTTTTTATAGGTAGAGAAAGGCTTGCTTCGTTCGTGTTACTGTGAAACAAAATTAGTCTCAATTATAACATTGTCACGTAATTAACTGCAACTTAACTCTTGGACAACGACGACGACGGCAACGAAGTTATTTACAAAAAAGAGAAGCAGAATAATTGTCCAATTATAAAATAAATATATCGTTGCGAGTGTTTTAAAGTACGACATTCGACCGAATATAATTTTTATTTAGAGCTCCTATTCTAAAGGACGTAAATTTACGTAAAAATCCGCAGTCTGTTTTTAATATTGTAAATCAAGACGAGTTTATTAACGTATTTTATCTTAAATTACACATCACTGCAACTTGGAAAGCTAGAAAAGTCTGACAAAACTTTGTTCCCTCATGCGTAGAAAGAAAAAAAAAAAAAATAAAATAAAATGTATCTGCACTGTTCAGTCGAATCTGACTCATTGCCAGCCACACGTACAACAATGCACATTTACCCAAATATATGTCTCGATATAAACTCCCTAGCACGAAGGATCGTAAGGATGTTAACGACAGGATGTCGCAGGAATTCTTTTATTTCCGTCGTTAGGCATCCGTGGGACGTTTGGAGCCTCGTGCGCGTCAACGCGAAACGCGGCAACGTCCCCGAAATAAAGTCACGCGCGAATTTGCCAGCCATTTCGCAAGACTTAACGATCGAGCCGGGCGAAACGGCCGTACGCGTCTCGTCATTCTTCACCACCCCGTGACCGTTTCTCACGGGGGTGGCACACAGGGGACGTGACGAGCCCCCTCCGTCCTCATTTTCTCATTAAAACGCCAGAGAACGTCTTATTGTGCGTCGTATTATTGTGATTATCGCAGGGCGGAACGTCTGACGAAGCGAGACAGCCGTCGGATAATAGCGACGTTCTATTAGTAAATCTCGTTCGCCGCGCGACGTCGATCAACGTCGAAAATGGAGAAACGTTTCCGATGGAAATTTCGCTGATGGGACCGAGTAAAATTGATTAACGAGGATGCAATCGCTGCGTTTGATATCAGAGGAAACGTTCTTTGGCACGTTCGCCGCGAAAGGGCGCGACTTGCACTCGGGAATTTCAATTTTAGCTCTTGATTAGCGTCATTGGACATTGGAGACCGCGAGATTTGAGATTTTAAATTGATTTTCGTATTTTTAACTAATCTCTGTTGAAGAGAGCGAATTATACTACAATTACGCGGTTATACTACTTCAGGGTTGATAATTAAATTATCTTCATCGATTTCAGATTTCAGCTCTTCTCATATTTATTCAGTTACTCGTTACAGTGGAAATTTCAATCAACTCAATTTTCTGAAAGTCTCCAGACAGATGTAATTTAAATTTTTTTCAAACGAGATATGATCAATTTAATTTTTCAGAAACCGAACAATTAACCTAGACGGAAGTGATTAGTCCGGCTTCCGAAAGGTTCAATTTCCGAAAGTTTTTCGGTAGATTTCCCAGTATTATCGGAGAAATTGAATTATTTCCTTCGTACGCGTTAATGAAGCGCTAACGCGGGAATTTCCCTCTTCTGTTACAGGTGAGCGCATCAATTTCGGCCATCAATTTAATCCTACAGAGAGCGAGACGTTAACGCGATCGCCGAAAACGGTGAGTGCCCGCGCTTATTAAATCCTGTTAACATCGGATGCCCATTCATCCCGGCCGCTTTTCAACAAGTATTTTGCAAAATAATGCGGAAAACTCAACGGAGGGCCGCGACACAGCGAGAAGAGAGGGCACGCAGACCGGGATCAAATAAAACGGCGCTTAACGCATTTAGCCGAGAGACAAAGGCTCGGTAATTCCGAAATGAAGCTCTCGTGTTTTTGCCTTTTCCTCCTCTATTTTTTCCTCCTCTCTTCTTCCTCTTTCTTTTTCTTTTTTACATCTCTGCACACTCGACGTCATACGATTGCGTCGCGTTTGATCGCAAAGCGGCGAGAAAGCGAGAGAAATAGAGAGGAGAGGAAAGGAAAGGAAAGAGAATTCTAGCAGGAAACTGCTCCAGTCTCGGCGCGTTCCGTCCCTCTCCCGGGATGGAGATCCCTCTTTTCCTACGAAGTAAACTGTTTTCTTAGGCACTCGGAGCTCTTCAAAAATTCCTAAATATTTACTCGGGCGAAGGACCCCCAGACGGACGACACTTAAACGGTACACGAAGATGGGCTTAAGCTCGCTGAAGGACGGATTAGAGCCACTCGTGCGCATCCTCCACTCTTTCCTTCCTCGCGCACTGTTCCTTTCCTCGGACGGACGGACGGACGGACGGACGGACGGATGGATGGATGAATGGATGGATCATTCCACCTCCCGTCTCTCCTTTTTTCCTCGAATTTCCGCTTCTCTGGCTCACGCGCGCCCCGTATTTGCACTAAGGGAGAACGATCGGGCTTTGAATCGAGCGACGGGCCAACTACCGACTTTCTACCCACGAGAGAAACGATCGAACGCGGACAAATCGTCCGTAAGAATTGGACATTTTTCTCCACCGCGTGCCGAACGATGGAACGAAAAATGGAACGGCGCTTTCGAGCGTCGGCAATTACGAGGAACGACGACAGTTTCCTCGCTGAGCGACGCGACACCGAATTACCGAGTCCTTGTCCTCGTTCGCGGAATCCAAATCGCGTTTCAACCCTATTTCCCTCGAGGCCGAGCTGGTTATTATTACGTCGCGACTTAGCCCCGATCACCAGCGTAAATTCCGTGCGCCGTTGTTCTCTGTTGTTGCAACGTGAGATTACGTTCTAATTATCAGTTTCTCTTACTCTCGAGCTGGCCAACGCGTTTCATGGAAGAATTCGTAAAACAAACACGGTTCCCGATCTGACATGAAAAATCTGAGTTGGCACTGAGGGTCACTGGCGATTTTATGAGAAATTTTTCCTCGTATCTTTCATCTTTGACTCTTGCGACTCTCGCTCGTTGCAAGGAGAGACGAAAAGAATTTTTATCTTTAAAAGATATAGACTTTGCTCAAAAGTCTTGAAACATTTTTTATTTTTAATATTCAGTACCTGTCGTACGTATGATACGATTTTTTAATTCCATGCGTTGATACATTTGTACTTTACAGTTTTGAAAACAAAAAACAATAGTATGTACTCATGATCTAAAATAAAAAAAAGACATGGACAATCAAAGAGCAAGTGAAACATTTATACAACAAAATAATAATGGTTCGACGCAATCTACGAAAAACTGAAGTCTCGGGTAACAAAATACAGTCTGAAGCACTAACAAGACGTAAATATAATCTAAGCAGCGATAAACTCTGAAATCTGTCGCGCCGCGGTCGTCCGAGGGTTGTTAAAACTCGGCTGGCTCGCACTATTCCTTCCTCGGCGAAGGAAAGCGAAAGATCGTCGAGCAGTTAGAGGGAGTCCGATACCAGGACCCGACTCCTCCGTTTCTGGCGACTTCTTCTTTTCCTTTCTTTTTTTTTTTTTTTTTTTTCTCAGCCGGTTACAAGGCTCGCGTCGATGCAAAAGCATTCCCTTGTTCGAAGTTCCCGCGCCTCCATCCACCCGTTTTCCCCAACGTCGGATCCGCGATTTCCGTCTGAGAGCTTCGAAAACTTTCGGCGGCGGTCGGGATACCGGGTTGCATTAAACATGAATAAACGATTTATGAGGGGCGAGATGGCTGCGGGGGGGGGGGGGCTGCACTCGACGGAGGATGGTATCCGAATAAAAGCAGATCGACGGCAATAGGCGTCGACCTTTTTTCGATCCTTCGTGTACCGTGCACGCGATCGCGATCCAACCTCGCGTTGTTCCACCGATAATTAATCGCCGCCGTGGAACACGCGTACGAACCAGTTCCAGCCTATCTTCTTTGTCATCGCGGCGGGTAATAATTCCTGAACAATCGATGAATCGCTCGTCGATCATCGATACGTTTCTCGCGATACGGAGCAAGCAGCGAATTAAATTTTTCTACTCGCTGTTTAGCTTTTCCTTTTTTTTAGTAGAGATGAATCATCGCAGGATTAATTACGGTATCTATGCTGCTTTTGTACGTTACTAGGAAAATTTATTATCGAGAAGTTTGAGAAAAGCTACGCAAGAATTAAGAACTTGGTTCAATTTGAGACGGAAATGAAATGGTGGAAGATCCAACATCGTTTATCGGCTTTTTCCTTTAGATTGAAAAATCTACACTAATCTTAAAGCTTCGTCAGCCAATGAGAACAGAATACAGAAAGCTTTGAATGGAAGAGCAGGAATTGCATGTGTTTGTTTAGCACTCACTCATTATTGGGTAAGAAACACGTGATTGACTTTAACTAAACTTTAATCAAACTTTTCTGTCAATGTCTGCAGAGATGCAAATTTACAATGTTCGTTATATCGTGTAAACTGTTCGCATGGTGCTTCGATGCGTGATTAATTCCGTAGAGATTACGAAAAATTCATACATAATTTATCAAGAGCCAGTTATTTATTACTGTATCTCATTCATACAAATTGTTTCACATAAATTTATTAAATTGTCACAAGCCAGTTACTGTTACACCTCATTCATACAAATGATTTTATTCGCTGAAAGTTTAAAGAATCTCGTCTGAAGAAACAGAGTAATGCCATTATTAGAATACCAAACTTTTCAGTTGCCTCGTTATACGTTGTTTCTTTAGTCACATCGGGCTAAGAAACATCAAGGAGTTGCGCGGAAGTTCTCCGAGGATAATTCCCCGATGTCGTTCCATCCCGTCGAGAGACAGACACGCTCGAGCGGGGCGTTCGTTGCGTCTCGCGAGTTTTCGAACAGAGATTACCACGGGGATGCATTATCGATGAGAAAACGGATAACGAGCGAATAATTCGTTCGCGCGACGTCTCTATCTGGTGCGGGATCGGCTTCCGTGGCATCGTTTCACGAGCACGGAAAGTTCGCTTTGCCAAGCGGTTCGCCGCGAGTTAATTTGCGACCGTCAGCTGCGTATTTCTGCGACTATTCTGAGTTCCTCGTGGCGTTCACCCACAAGTGGCGTTCACGCGGAACGTTCCGCTCGCAGTGCTAAGCAACGCCGAGTCGTTGAAAACGAACACGGCCAGACGATATCTCTCTTTTCATCGCGCGAGTGATTTTCGCCGCGGGACTATTTTTTCACGAGCCTTTCCAGCTCCCGGCAAAACTGAAAAATTCCCTCGGTCTTAGCAACATCGAGGGTCGTGACATGGATTTTGATCCGAACGTGGGAAACACGAATCCGTGCTCGTGGATCACGGGCGAAATCTGATCAACTGAGCTATTATATTTTAATTAGAGTTAGCTATTATTATATTAATTAGATTATATGTTATTATAAAATTAATAATATTAATATATTATATTATTATATTTTAATTAGATTTAGATTCGCAATTGCATTTGTAAATACTCAAAAGTCGCAACATGGTTATATATACTTCAACTTGTAACAGATTCATATTGGCCTCTTGGGCAAGTCATGTAAAATCAGCGTGGCATTCAGCGTGTTAATTGCTTGGCAGATTTAATTGCCCGGTAAAAAAAAAAAACAATCTCGTTCTTTTTTTTTTTTTTTTTGTCTCGAGTCGTTGATTAGCTGACCGAGGAGCTGGCTGTTAATCGATAATTAATTTGCGTCAAAAGCTGATGGTCCGCGCTGTTCCTCTTCCCTGGAGAGACGAGCGGCGAAATAAAACGGGAGTTTCAGTTGGAACGTCACTTGGACGTCGCCGTGTCAGCAATACGCGTTGTTCCCGATATCCATTCCCAATGGAGCGTCGAGCTCCATCCAATTGCCGAGGATCCCTGGATTCGAATCTGGACCGCTCTGGCTGCTCAGCCGCAGATTTCTCGGCCAATCGGATTCTCGATTAATGCCGACTGGTCGGTGAAAACCGAGTGGGAAAGGTGGTAAAAGGCAGGGCTCATATTTTATGCGCGGCGAGTACAATTAAAAAGACTCGTTGGAGATGGGCGAGTCAGACGTTCGAGCGAGAGTTTCTCGAACTGATCAGGCGGTTCCAATTCGCTCTTGTCCATCGGTGGCCGAGAACACCGATGTTCGATTCGTGACGCGCCTCGTGGAAGCAAGGAAGCGTCGCCGCGACTTACAAAGCGGCGGATGCGTCGTTAGCCGAGGAGGAGAGGGCGAGTCTCTCGGTGCTTGGAATTTCCGGCGAGGCGCGCAATCCTCGACAACAAGTGACTCGGGCTGATTCAGCGTGCCGAGTTCGAGGAACGCCCGGGCGACGCACGGGCAATCCGCGCGAACTGCACTCGAGAAATATCGACACGCGTCGAACACGCGTGTGAGGAAACAGAAACGCGCGGATTCCGCAGATGATAACGGAGACACGGGATTGACAAAAGAAAGCTGATGGAACTATCGACGAGATGGAACTACAGACGAGCCACTAAAGCGCAGCTGAGAGAGAACAAAGGAAGCGACGAAAGAGGCGAGGAAAGCCTTCGTCGAGGACGAAAAGCAAGAGAAACAGGGAAGACGCGAGAGACGTGGATGGCGGGCGACGTTTCGCTTGTTCCGAACATAAACTAGAACGGCAGACGTGTCGGTATGAAAATTTCAATCGGCTCTGCTAAAGTGTCGGCGTAGCGCGACTGTTTGGGGGGGGTCGACGTCGCCGAAGCTGCACGAGAAAGGCTGGTGACGTAGAAATTCAGGTGGAAGATCGAGAGATGGAGGCAGGCAGGCAGGCAGGCAAGAGGGTAAAGTGGCTGTGTACCGCGTATACGTAGGTACGCGCCTACCTTTCTCTCTCCCCTTTGGCCTTTCTCTCTTTCTCACGCTCGTTACCACCTCGACTAACGCGAACCGTTCCATCGGTCTCCCTTCGGTGGTATTCTCCTCTTCTATCGCGCGAGGCCCTAGCCCCCCGGCGAACTGCATAATTCATGGCCCTGCTACACCAACAGCACCTCCCCAATGGACCCTCTTCCAGAGGGTCGACGCCAGTCAACCCTTCTCCTTCCAGACACCACTACCTGCTCTCTCGCCCTCCTCTCTCCGCCCACCTCCTGCGCTCTTCCACCTGAGCTTTCCAGGGTCAACTTTGGCCGGTCGGCGTTATTCCACGTTCACACCGTACGTAGCGAGCGAAAGCTCGTGCACGCGTCGCTTGGACGAAAGCGACAGAGAGTCAAGGGGGGGGGGGGGAGGAAAAGAGCATGGCACGGCATGCCCGGATAAAGTTGGCCGAAAGCGTTTCTACGTGCATCGTAAGCATCGTCCTGCCGGGGCCGCGCAGAATGTAGGCGAATATTTCGGCTGAGTTATGAACGGCGCACCCCCCGTCGAGGTAGCGGCGACCTAACGAGAGGAACGCCACGGGCGCTTCGGCCGCTCTCGATCCCCCCCTTGAATACCTTCCCTGACAGCGAACAAGATTCGAACGCCGGGGTAATGGATTTTTACGAGTCCAACAGCCGCGAAGCGAACGTCTACGCGAGCCATTGTACCGCGATCGTGTCACTTTTTATTCGGCATTGTGCTCCTTCTGTGTGCCTGTATTTCATCAGGCTGTCCCACCACTGGTCTCGCTGCGGGGTGAACGTTTAGAGGAGACGAGCGGACTTTGCAAGCGAGATCGGCTCGAACACGCTGATTTACGTTCGGCGAGATGTACACGTCTTTTTTTCAAAGTATCTTCGCAGAAGATGTATCACCGAACATTATCGAAACACGTACGAACGATTTTATAAGTGTAGATCGAAACAGTTAGAGAATCGCGTCGCGATTTTATCACTGAAAGTGATTTTAGCGGGGAAACCCAGAAAATCGGGCCTCTTCAGGTGCATCGCTAATGCAACGAAAATTAGCGATTGGTTGATTTGGGTCACGTGATTCGCGAAGGGGCGTGGGGTAGACCTCGAGTAGGAGTAGCGTTGTCGCGTTAATTTGTTTTCTATCGATTCAAATGTTTGCATATCAATAAAATTTTTTGTCTTCATTTCCTAGTCAGAAGAATTGCTTCTGGGCCTTTCAGTGAGATAAATCGTACTGGGGTACGAGTCGTGCAGTTTTTTATAATCTACGTCGTTAGAGCGTTCTCTTGATAATGCTCCCTCCCTCCAATTTCCAACATATAGAATCACACTTGTTCTCTTCTGAATCACTTCTCTCGCTCGACACGCATCGCTCCTACAGATATACGTGGCGGTATATCTACAAACTGCTACAAATCGTGCGAAAGAAAAAGAAAAAAAGAGAAAGAACGTAAGCAGGAAGACGAGACAACGGTGACCACCTTGAATTTGATTTAGATGGAGAGTGGAACGTCGTTAAGTTAAATTCACCGCGCGGTCTCGGCTCGTCGACGCCTGTGGCTACGCCGCGCTCAGGGTGCGAGTGTCGTTCCAGCCTCGTGTGCGCGCTCCGATAGAAGACAAAGTGTTCACCCGGAGCTACGACTCCGCTCGAAATTAATACGAAACCGGCTGGAAAGCGTATCGCGGGGCAAGGAGACGCGCGAAGCCGAGACAAGGACGAAGACGAAGACGAAGGCGAAGACGAAGTGGAAGAAGACGCAAGATAATCCCGGAGGGCTCTCGCAGCCGTTTAACTCCGGTCCCAACCGGGCAGGAGCGTACCGGTTTCTCGCGTTGAATAAATGGCAGATGCACTGCCATCTTGGGCTGCCATCGCTCGCGTTCGAAGATAAACATCGACGCCGGCAGGCAGCGTCCGCCGCGCGAACGCCACACGGTAGTCGAACGGAACCGCTCGTAATTAGCCGTGCTTCGAGCGGCTCTCTCTTTTTCGCGCGCACGAGAATGCCCGATCGCCGCCATTTGCGAACTGTCCGGCCATCGATCAAAGCGTCGCGCCGCCGCCTGCTCGCGGAAGAAGTCTCTCCCTGGAATGGACGGCCGAACCGCTCACCCTCGGGTGAATTGCTTCTTTGAATTTCCGTCGATGAAGATTTTTACCAGCAGGCGGGCACAAGAGGGCTATTACGAACGGCGTGAAAGCTCGACTCAGACTCGTTACTCGCTGGAATTGCCGAGGTTGAATTTTGATTGACAGGTTTTTTTGATTCCGAGTAGTCGAAATACTATGGCTGGACACGTTAACTTTTCAATTTCGATATCCTCAAACAGACAGCTTTTCGTATTTTAGTATAACCATACTCTGTATTCTCTCTATCAACTTTCGAAATTCTAACACACTCCAAATTGTTTAGCCAGTATAAATCATTACAAAGGATCGAAGATCACACCGAGGTGACAACCTCTGATGATGCCTCTGCTAAATCAGTCGTTATCGTTATCTCGAAAAGGAAACATATCTCGGGGGATATTGAGGTCTGGCGTGATTTTTATAGATCCTCGAAGCGGACGGGGCACGATGCTGCCTCGGATTTCGCGGAAAGGCCGGCGCAGAAAACCTGTTTGTACGTTTCTCCGAGGCGACATCCACCGGTATACGTACACCGGTGTACACCGATGGGGGAGTGCACGTTGCATTTCCGGCAAGATACTGTAAAGCGTAAGTGACTCGGTTGACCGCCGCCGGTGCTCCGTGGAAATGCTATTTGCGTCCTAGGGAAATCCAGACCGGCGACCGACCGTCCATTCCGCTCCACGCTCCGTGGCTTCTATCTCTCTCCCCCTCGCTTCAATTTGAATCTTGACGAGGTCGTCAAAGTGGCCCTTCTCTTAAGAGCAGTATATATTTGAAGCCGTACGGAACTGCACGAATGAAATTAACAGATTGAATTCTCAGCCCGACGTGTGCAAATGAATTGGAATACTCGAGGGGCGTGTTGTTGATTTTAAGCGTCGCTACGTGCAGGAATACTGACTCGGGATACGCGTCTGCAAGATCTTTTTCTCCATTTCTCGACCCGGGAAGATGAGTTAACCAATTCACATTTCAGACGCTGCTTCGTTTCGTTTCTATTGGGAATAAGTTATTCCCATTTTCATTTATTCGCGGCGCCTTGGTTCAGTTTTTTCCTTTTTTAACGATTTTTCTATCTCGTACCATCCCAAACCTGTATTTGTATCTATAATTTTATCTGGATAATTACATATGCGTACAAGTTCAATTGCTAAATATACGTGCAAAATGTTTTTCAAACAACTTTTCAGTTGATTCAATGTACTTTTAACGGCAAATTTACAAGAAGTGTGTATTAATTTCAAAGTTAAAAAATTCTTGGAACAAGAACAGTCTATTTCGATTAATTGATGCATAAATTAATTCCGTAATAATGTAAATTTCGGGGAAAGGAATATTCTGATTATTCGTAGTAATTAACACCAACGTTTTGGTATTTCTAATATAAATCTCCTCAACGTTGAATTTTTCCTCGGTAGTCCAATAAGTACAAACTTGTCGAAAGAAGTAATTAAAAGTACAAGGAACTCGACAAATTCTCTCCCATCTACAGAAATTTTTGTTCACGCATATACACGTAATTATTAATTTCGCTTGAACTTTATACGATATAATTATTCAACAAGTACCTACGTAAATAAATATATTTGAAACCGTAAGACTTTCAACAACTTTCGCACAAATTTCGTCAAACTTTTCCTTTGACATTTAAATAACGCGCTGTCCGAGCTATTCCGCTCTGCGCTCCACGCCAGGAGGGTAGAACAGAGGCTCGGCATCGGGAAACTTCGAATTAGTCGCAGGGAGTCGCACGAAGAGAAAAGAAAATCCGCGTGCACACGTGTTTCCACCTTTCGCGGCGTTCTGCTGTTAAAGCGACGGCGCGCGAACCCACCCGCGTCGCGATTTCTCTCCCTCTGTCTCGCTCTCCTACTCTCGTCGACGTCGCCACGAGAGAAGAGGGTCTACGAAAATAAGTCGCGTCGCGCCCCGGCAATTACGCGAGGACGACTTTGTCGACTTTTAATTTGCTTGGCCACTCGCTCCAACCGCTTCCTCCTCCCCCTCCTCCTCCTCCTCCTCCTCCTTCAGTCCTGAACTGGCAAAACGCGCAGACGCGCGAACCTCGGCTTTCCGCGAATTCGCGCGCAAATTTACGGATGGAAACGGCTGCCCCTTTGAACGGCACGCGCGACCACTTCCTTCCGCGCGCGCCCATCGTAAATCCCTTTCCCGGGGTGGAAAGCGCGCGCGTTTTCTCGTCGCTGACGCGAGTTTTCTCGAGCGGACTCGAGGATCTCGTTTTCGCCCCGGCCGGCACTTAACGATCCAGCGACCATTAGTCGCGGGAGAACCCGCCGCCGGAATAATAACGCTAATTCTAGCGTGCTTCCTCGAAGGCGGATAGTGTCGCGTTTGTTCGATGATGTTGGACGTTGCTTCGATCTGTTTGGGGAATCATTGTTGACGAAGTTTTCGAGTGTGTTTTAGAATTTTATTATTTTTATTTCCTGCTCGTTGGTGGACTTTGAAAGTTTCTGAATCGGAAATTTTTCGTCTCACACATTTTTGGAAAGAAACGAGTGGCATTAAATGTATCACGCGTGCAATATTTAACGTAAACAAGGAAATAAATATTTCAGTCTCCCGTCTATTCGAGTTATTCTCTTCTCGTTTTAGACATTCACTTCACTTTCGATTCACGTTGCAATCATCGTAACAATTACTTTACTTGAAAGGAAAAATTGAAATTCAATATCGCGAATATTATCGTTGAATCGCGGATGTAATATAAAATATAATATAATATAAAATTATATTAGGTGACAGATTATCGATTAGGGAAATACGATAACAAAATTGCATGGTATTATATGGTAAGGAAGACACGATACATGCGTGCACTAGATAATTCCCCACAAATTAGTTCGGTTTCAGTATTCATAATAAACCACGACTAAAAGTACTTAAAACGTCAGTTGACCATGCAGTTCGGCGATAGATCGCCCTGGAATTCCCAACAAAGTTCACAGCAAACGATATTTCAACCCTGCTTCGCTCGAATTTATCTCCTCGAATTCCGAGGTTCATTCTCTCTATCTATCGCAGTTAATGAGACACATCGGGGGGAAAATAAAAAGTTTCGCAAACTTCCGGGTATAGTTTCAGCCCGCTGCGATGAACGTACGATCCCTCAGGTGCTTGGGAAGCTCCGTCGAAATCGAAACTATCGAATCGGAAAATATACGTTTATCTGCACGTTTGTTTCCTTCTTTCTCGCTCGAGCAACAGAGGTAAGAGAGAATTTTCGCGCGCTGTTGGCGAAATGATTAAAAAACTTACGACTCATAATAGGATGGCCGAGGCTCGAGGATTTATCGGCGGCAGCGAGTGCGTCATATTATCCACCGGGGGGAGGCGGAACTACTCGGCCGAGGGTGGAGGCGAAACTAGTTTGGTTACAAATTTTTCGCCGGTGCTCGAGAGTTCCCTCGACGAGCTCGCGCGCCGCCGGTTAACGATCCAGAAACGTCGGTAGCGCGGGCAACTTGCACGGTCGTTTATATGCCTGTACGCCGAGCCCCCAGCTACTTTTTTCCACCGCCCCCGGCGTTCCTTCGCCGGCCTCCATTACCGGAGCGCGTCTTTTCAAGAAAATCGCGGCTCGTTCAGCGAAACGAGCGTGCAAACGGTCTCGCCTCCGTTTTAATTGCGCTCGAATTAGTGGAGCCGAGACTCGCGAACACGCCCCTCTGCGTGAGATCTTGCTACCACTTCACGGTGAAACGCGAAGACGTTCCATTCAGGTTGCACGATAGATTTTCCAACGGAGAGACGGTTTCTGCGAAGAAACGAGGATCGCGAAGAGTATTTTTTTCTTTTTTTTCCCCAAAGAGATATTTCTTCGCTTCGGCGCAGGGGGCATTCCGTAGTTTTAATTTAGCTTCCACGGAAAAGCGAGCTTCTGTGTTCGGTCGTGCTATAAATCAGCACGGCGGACCGGCAGAAGAACGGTCGAACGCGTTGAAAGGAAGAGTTCGGGTTTATGAACGATGGGCTATTTAAAGAGAAGGAAAAGACGAACAACGTGGAAATCGAGCGTCCAGAGCGAAGTACAAGGGCACTTTATGCGGCGACCTCGCGATAAAGGGGCGAGGGCGCTGCTTCGACGAATGAGTGATGGCGCGCGTACCCGTAGCCACTAAATTCGCGTGATTTCTTCGTTTTGAAAGTCTTTCTGAGAAAGTCTTTCTCTTTTCAAACTTCTCTCTTCCAATAGTTTTGCATTTTCTAAATGGTACATATGTCGATGAAACCTGAGACACGTCGAATCTACAAATTCGAATCACTTCGAGCACGTTTGTACAACTTTTCCATGGTCTTGAATCCCGAAAGTGTTGAAATTTCAATATCTTGCCGGCTTTTCATTACTTTGGTAAGTTTTATTTTTCACAGTGAAAATATCAGTGATTGGTAGAAAATTGGGATACAGATTCCGCAGATTGAAACGTATCGGTGGAACTTGCCAAAGTCGCGTTATTTTCACCTGGAATTGCCAGGCCGGCTTGCCAGAGTTTCGTCCCTTCGACAGAGATTACAAAGTTTCTGCCTAATGACTGTACGGTCGCCTGGAAGGTCGCGGCCCCGCCGGTTGGTAACACGAAAATCGGCCAGACGAGATCGATACCGTGCTCGCGAGAGAGGGTCTCACGGAACGGTACGTTAAGCGCGGAGCACGTTCCAATAGATCTCGCGGCCGTGACCAAATGATTAATCGCGCGCGTCACGACGAATTCAAGCAGCCGGCAAACGGAACGAGTGCCACGAGTCCACGACACGGTCCGTTGCACCGACTCGAGTAACTCGAGCTCCGATGCACCCTATGACCTTAATTACTGCGTCGACTAATCGATCCTCCGCATTGTGATCGTGCTATCCCCGACACCGGTACCAACGTAACCGCTTTCATGCTGAATGGTATCTTAATTGCCGGTCGGATAATCCGATTCAGCCACTTAATCGATTATGCGCCTCTATGGAGCTGTCGCAGTCGCATTCACCGAATCTTGATGGAATTTCCCCATTTACCGATTAAGTAGAATACCGTTCCCGAATGGCCGGTGTACGTGCGTACATGCAAACGCACACACACACACACACACACACATACACACACGCGCGTACAGAAGGGTTACAGAATTCTCGAGACGATTCCCGAGAGACGATCGGTCGTCTCGATCGCTGCGCGACAACGACTTCATTAAAATCCCTCGATTCACCCGTTTTCTTTCTTTTTTTTTCCTCCCAATTCCATATCCAAAGAATCACCCGTGGAATTCTCCGTCCGGCATCTCCAGGATGCTTCGGCAAGAATTATTCGCCGATGGCAGCCGCGATATACACCGGTGGAGACGAAGGCAAGAAACGCGTCATCGAGCGGAGATTTTTTCCAGCGGGCCGCGTTGAATAACGAGCCACGCACGAAAGAGGGTCCCTAAAACTTGCCAGATAAGCATCGCGGAGTGGGTCGGTAGTCGAAGAAACTGCCGTTAATTAGCCAAAAAGTGAAGGCTCGCCTATGCTCGCCCCGGCAGGATAGGATCACTCCTTGCTTTTTTCTCCGGTACGCGCCACGGCGGCACCACCACGGCGAATAAAGTACAGAGTTCTGCCTTTTCTACTCCCTCTCATCCCCCCTACATGTTCTCCACCGCTGGCACTCTCGCGTGGCTCACCCTCCTCCAGTCGTCATCCGGCACACACGAGTTTCGCCCCCTCGTTGAAGAGAAGAACGACCAGGGCCGAGAGAGAGAGAGAGAGAGAGAGAGAAAGGGGGCCCCATGGTCGTTCTCTTCGTACGGTTCTTTCACGCTCCTGTTATCTCTCGTTCTCTGAGCCCTCTTCTCCTTCCAACGTCCGAACCCCCGATCCTAATCTCGATAATGACGCGTAATGGCTGCTAGCGTGAATGTAGCTCTTTGTCCGTGGCTGCTGTACCGGTCGTATATCTGTCCGGTGCGAGAGCCGCGCCATTTCACCCCGGCGAGCTACGAAACGGCCGTTTCCAGCCTGTTTTTCTACCGTGGTCCTCCGTTCCTCGCTTTCTTCCACGCTCTACGCTCTCTACGTATGACTTCGTTCTTGCTAACTCTCGCTAACTCCTCAGGTGATAACGGCGTGCGCCACGTTCCTCATTTGTCTCTCGGTGTTCTTGCAGATACGGTTATGAGAGTTCGATGACCAGTGGATAGCGGACCACCATGGACTACCTGCAGACGTGCCTCATCTTCTACCTATTGATCCTCTGTTTCTGCGGAGGACGAACCATAGACATATGTGAGTATCTACACAGTCGTACGTGTCTAGGCGGAGATACGACCCGCGCGGTGAAAGATGTGGGAAGCCAAGCCTGTCGTCGAAATCGATTAATGACGCAGGCGTCACTCATCTCGCGCCTAGTTTACGGTTCTCGATTAATCGCAATTGGCGACGAGACAGCATTTGGAACGAACCAGCGCGCCGGAGCTGTCGACGTTACCGAGAATCTTTTATTGATAATTAACGTGGCCGGATTAACAAGAAATCGCTTTCTAGTGATAGTCCACATAGTCTACAGAAGAAATGTCTTCATTTAACCTCATTTCTTTTCTATCTTTATACGTCTGAAGCTAAAGTAAGTTTCAACTAGTTTAATTAGTCATGAGAAAGCAAAAGTTATTATCAGAATTTAATTATTTCGTAGTCATAATGTACAAATTCCCATTACAATTTAATGTACTTGAATACTTTTATACGTGAATGCTACGAGAGGTAGAAGGTAGAAACCATCCTCGACGCATTCAAGAGCGATTTTAATTTTTCCAAAATTATCGATTATTATTGACGCGCGATGTATTTACGCAATTACAATATCGTCCAACCATTAATCGAACGATCGCCACGCGATTTTCCTTTCCGTTTACGCCACGACGATCACCGACGTGAACGTGAAAGACACGGGCGTGAAGTCTGTCAAAATACGTTCGGCGGTAAACGCGTTAGCCAGCCAATTGATTCGAAACGAGCTCCAGAGCGAGCTCCAGAGACGCGTGCTCGGGTGGATGGTGAAGCGGCGTGCGTTACTAACGCTGGTCCCGGTGGCAGAAAATCGATGCCACCTTCCCCGGGTTTCTCCGGGGTGGCGCGAGGTAGAAATACGTGTTTACATCGGAGACCATAATTCTCTTTGGCGGTAACAGGCTCTGCCCGTTCGGGACGGCCGATAAAAACAGGCGCGACCTCGAAAACGGATTCCGCGCGACGCCCTCCGGCTCGTTCCGCTTTCACAACCGGGGTCTTCCAACCCCGCGTCGCGCCTTCGAGCGTTTCAACCACCGTTTCTACTCGGCTTGCTTTCCGTCCCATTGACTTCGGATGCGAGGTCGACCCCGCGGCCGCGTGTCAGGTAAACAGGCCGAGGGGGAAACTTGCGGAGTATCCGGCCCCCGGTGGCGAAAAGGGAAAACTCTTACGTACTCGTTCGTGAAATCGTTGTGCCCGCGAACCGAGCCCTCACCTCGCGCGTTCGCGAAACGCGTTTCGCACCCTCTGGAAGGCTGGAAACTTTGCAGCGGCCGTCTGGCGAACGTACCGAGAGCGCGAAAGATGGATGGCCTTGGCGTTTCGGTCTGGTTACGCGTCTCCCGGCCTCTCCGCGCGATACACGTAACAGTTTTAGAAAGAAATAAATCGTCCGCCCGGCGGAATGTTTAATGGAGTGGGCGGGCGTGCGTTTTTGCCGAGAGCCACCAGCGGCGGAGAGGGTGAAGGTGCGCGGGGCGTTCTTGCGAGAGCGAGCATTGAAATTTATCGCGACGCTTCGGCTCTAACGATGGGAATCGGCCGTGAGCAAACATTCAGAGAGGAATAGAGAGAGAGAGAGAGAGAGAGAGAGAGAGAGAGAGAGACGTTCTGAACGATGTGCCGCAGTTAAGTGGTGTAAAAGACAACGATTTCCAGGGATTCTCGGCCGGTCCGTTGGGAAATCGCGCGATAAATAGAAACGGAGGATCCGCAGGTTCGAGGCGATGAAATCAACCGGGAATTACCCGGCAGCGAGAGAATTCCATCACGCCCGGGGCCACGAATCTCCGGCTGCAACCCCTCGCGCACATTCTAGGATTCAATCACGCCTCTAAACTTGGCCGCACGTACGCCAGGTACGGGCTTGGCCGTTTCGATCCTCGCGAAACGCACGGACGCGCGAGATGAACACCGTTCCGTTTCTGGCGAGTCGGAAACCTCCTTCCGTCGTCCCTGCTCCCGCTGGTTTCTCCAAATTTCGTCGGTCGGTCTGCAGGACGAGGCACGCGGAAAACGACGAACATACGTACATCGGCGAAAATATAAATAGCGTGCCGCTTCGACGAAAGCTGGTTTCGGATACAAAAGGGGTGGGGAGAGATCGCGGGGACGACGAGACGCGGTGCTCGGCCCTCCTGCGGTGAGCGAACTTGCACGTCGAACCGCGTTGGTAAATTCGCGGTCGTGTTAAGCGGGCCAGCCGGCGGCGGACGCGGAGAACGAGGGCCGAGAGCAGGTCGAGGGGCTGCGGGCCAGTTAAAGCGCGCATAAATTGCAATGTTAATGTTGCCCGGCGATACATAAACATGTTGTACGTCGGTCGGATTGCGGTCTGCAGCGCGGTGCACGCGTAGCGCCGGCGTACACGCGGGGGCTACCAGGGGAAACCGAGAGCGGTAGGTACTCGCGTGCTCGATTCACCAGGGCTGCGCGGAGCCGAGCCACGCGACACGCGTGTATCCGCCTTGCGTGCGCCGCCGGACACGATCCGCGAGGCTGCCGCGAGAGAACCAGCGAACCGCGATACGCGCGCCTTCCCCCGTGTTGTCCCGGTCACGCGAGATCTCTTCGGTTTCCTTTGCCACCTTTCTCCGACGGCAATTTGACGTTCTTTTCTTCGTTGCGAATGATTAATTTTGAACGACGATTTACGAGACGAGACGACGGAAGAATGGTCGAAAAGGTGAGTTACAATACGCCTGTCTACTTTCCACTTTGATCACATTTCGTTCGTAGCGCTGGCTTTGTGTCATTTATTACACCAAACGAGTGTTAGTCTGATGAACACGAATTTGACGAGAAAAAAAAATTGTTCGTTTTGTACCTAAACGTACCACAATATATATATAATCGACTTGAAATTTACTTAAGTTTATCGATCGAGGAGTTGTTGAATTCCATATAAAGAACACTCATCATTAAGTGCACATATATGGAACTTTTCGTAGTAATTGTATACAAGAAATCACTACTTTTGTGCCCGCATATATCCTCTTCACTGTATTATATTCAACACGATGGTAGAACTGAGGCAGTATCTGTAAGAAAGAAGTTACAAAACCAAGGACGAAGAAAACGTAGGAGAAACGCCACGATCATTTACCACCGCGCCAACGCCAACTTTGTCTCTATCATTCTTTTTTTTTTTTTTCTATCTTTCTTACGGAAGGAGCCACGCTCCGTTCCATTCACATGAATCATGTGGCTTCGTTCGTGGGAACGAGGCGCGAAGAAAAGCGCTTTATTTTGAGAGCAGCGTGCTCTCCTGGTGCACCATCTGATACTCGCGTTTCTTATCTGCCTTCCCGTCTCATCGATCCACTACGAGCGAACGATCGTTTTCAATCGGCTCGAAGCTAATAATCCTTACTCGGTACTAATGTCGAATTCAATTGCCCTCGGATAACAATATACCGAGCGTACGTTCACCGCAAGAACGCCCGCAATCAAGCGTCCACGCTCATGTGGCGTGTACGTAGCGATGGGATCAAGTTCAATGTGTGCTCACGACATCAAGTCAAATCCGATACAAAAATTTGTTTCCTGATATACGATCGCTGCTCATTAAACGCGATGTTCAATTGTACGCAGATACGTGCTGCAAACTTATTCAAACTTGTACAAGGTTGGAGCGTGTATAACCAGGTCCTTTGAAGTTTGACTGAATTATTATAAGCTTCTTAAAATTGTGAACTAAAGAGAAGAAGTTATCAATGGTAGCCTGTGAGTGTCGTCGAAGACAACGCATCGCACAACTAAATAGAACGAATTCGATTCGACTTTGACAGTTTTTCACTTGCAATCGGCGCGTAATAATGTAATTAGTACGTCTCACGTAGGTATTCGTCGAAACAGTCGCTTGCAAACGATTCAGATTCGATTCCACGAGAGCTCGATTGCCTCGATGCGTTTTATTTTAGAAAAGGTTCGATCGTACGGTGTCAGTTGTACTTGGTCCCATCGCTACGTACATGTTTACGCGCGCTCGATGCACATTGTCGACGAACACGAGTAGGAACAGCACACGAGCGTATCCTGGGTGGGGGAGAATCGTTACGCGAGAGCCCTCTTGCGTTATGGCATTGTCATCGGTCCGTTACCTCCCTCGAGTCCCCCTTGTCATGACCCCTCCGCCCTTCCAATTATCCGCAGATCCATTAGGTACGCGCGCATCGCTGATGAAATTGTCGACGTATTAACATAACCGAGCGACAATTAAAGCGTTATGGCGCGGCCGGCATACCGTGCCGATTTCAAGCCCGGGCTCGCGCAGGAATTTCGCCGGAGTCCGGCCAGCATCTTAAGAATCCGTGGTATCCCGTGGCGTAATTTTTTAATTGAAATGAGTCAGTGGTGTTGAACGCGGAGCGGATCGCGTCACGTATGATCGCCGGGCGTCCAGAGTTTCCGGCGAATTCAACGCATTCCACGGTAAAAGGGTCGAGCCTCGAGATTCCAGCCACCTTCGATTCCCGCGCGGAGCCTTCCCGGCCAGGGAATTGCGAAACTAACTTCAACGACGTGCTACACGTAGCAGCTACGTGTATGTGCGTTAACTTTGATCGTGGAATGGAATTTCGTGGGCGTGTGCCGGCTCGAGCCATACCGTCGACGAGTAAACCTAGCCTTTCTGCTTTTGTGCATCGTTCGTTCTTTCCGTTCTGATATTTTCAGCCAGGACTTTTAGACGAAAAATGATCCATCGTGCGCAGCTGTTTCTTCTTTCTTCTTTCTTCTTGCGAAATAGAAGAACGGAATAGTTTTACTTCGATCTTCAAGATTTCTTTGACATTTTTAAGATTTAAATTAGAGGTGATACGAATAACGTAGATTCGAGCTAATAACTGAAAGAAATGGAACATTTTGGGGATCATTAGCCTTGAAGAAATAGATTTTATTTTATTTAAATTTACCTTTTTTTTTTTTTTTTTTTTTTTTTTTTTTGAAAGCTCTTCTTCACACGCATAAGATACTTAGGAGCCAAATTAATCAACTTTGTGTTTTTTTTTAATTTCTTCATTTTACTTATAACATATGATCAGCGTTCAATTCTTGAGATCAATCAAACAATTAACCTAGAGGATATTAATCTATGTGGCGAAGCCATACGTAGCTAGTGTAATTTTTCTGAGTGATAAATTTAAATCGATCGATCGTACGAAGAATGAACGAAGAATAAAAAAAGATTCACTTCAGACGAGAGACGTTGTTAATCGATTAATTAACGAATTAAGTACGAATAATCTTTCGTCCTCCATATTGCGTCTTTTAAATGCAGAATATCTCCTCGACGACGGCGCTTAATCTCGCGCGACGTCATTCTCCATCACGACGTTCTCGTTGCAGGTTCGCAGATTTCGAAAGAGCGGGCCAAAGTCGCAGACAGACAGACGTGTCTATCACAACACGCGCGCGGCGGTGATCGTTGCAATTTGTCATGGCTTTGTACGAGTCGCGGCGTCATTAACACCGCGCCGGTTTCTACTTTCGCGGGGTTTGTTTAAACGTCGAATCGCTGGCACGGCAAAGGCGCCGTCGAGCTGCACGTGTGCGTCGTATGTCTCTGGAATATAAAATCCAGCCCGCGTAAACATTCCCAAGCGAACGTCCCCGACATCTGTTCGGTTTGGGCCGGTTCGCGCGACTCTGTCAGACTTGATCACGTGCCAGAAGCGAATCGCGCGAGTCTGAATCCTGGTGCAGATCATCGGGCCAAGTTACAGAGGAAGCTACCAACCCTCGATGATCCGGAATTGACTAAATTGGAGATTTTTATTTAAAACTTTATCTCTGTCGAATATATTTCTATTATATAAATATCCATGTTCTATATCCAATGTACTTGATAGTAAGTAATATAATTAATAGCATTTTAATTTTCCTGTCACTTTTACGAATAAGAGATTCGTTTCGATAATAAAATTTACACAAAGACGCACAAAATTAAAACTAGATTTATCATTGTAAAATAAAGTATTATACATGCACAAATTACAACTTTTCAAGTAAGCAGGAACGTAACATATTCGGCTTAGCTACATCTGATAGTAGCTGAAAATTGTCTTTGAAAAGATTACATATTAATTTGTCATGGAACATGATTGGGAGTTTTATTTTATCATCGAGATTACATTTGCACTTAAGTTCGCTCGTACATCGATGTTATTCAGCAATTTCAGTTTCAGTTTCATTCGCGTTAAAGTAAGGCCTGAAGCTATGTCTTGCTCTAGTTTTAACAGTTCTATAGCACGAGAGATGTTCTGTGGGTCGGTATATCTTTGCAAAGTAAAACATTACAAAATTATAGCTAATTTTAATGATTCAAGGATATAGTTTTGCACAGCTTGGCCCAATTTTCCCTGAATCTGTACTGTAGGCTTAACTGCGTTAAATCGAACGCAGGGTCAGACAATCGACTTCGATACCTCGATTGCCGCACCCAGAGAGGGAAATTCGAAGGATGAATCGGACGAGAGACCAGACTAGACAGGGTGAAAGGACGTCAACTGTCAGACGTCGACGTCGGGTGTAATAATCCTCGACTTTCGACCTCGAAGGGCGGCCGTCAATCCGACGTTGGATCTGTATTTTCATAAGTCTAGGCCGCGAGAGCAAACACTATATTCCCTGGGTCGAGCGCCGTCTCCGAAGGGTTGAAACCCTTCCTCTGTTCGGTCTATATTCTCGCACGTGATTGCCGAGGAATCGAAGGAAGAATCTCTCCTTAAAGGGCGACGTCTGGAAATTCTGTCTTTAAAGCGAGTGCTCCGTCGAACTTTTACGCAATCTAAAGACAGTCAGTTTGTGAATCCACCTGTTTCGGTATGGATTGTCGATTCATCAGCACGAAGCAATGGAACAAATAGATGGAATAAATAGATGTTTGTTCTGTTCGCTGTTTTTCGAAATAATTATTTCACTACAGAGCTTGATTCCTTAAACGCACAAAAATCCATAATCACTTTTTCATTTCAAGAGCCGATCGACAAATTATAAATTTAAACAATTCAGGTATTAAACCGTCCACCAGTGAAAGGAATGTTGGAAGGTTGTACACCTCGACGTCGAGCAAATTGACCAAGTAGAACGTTAGAGAATAAAGCAAGCAGAGTTCGATAGAAACAATGATTCTACTTTTCCCTTAACCCAATTACACAAACAATCGGCGCCATAGTGCACGCGAGACTGTAACCAGAACGCGGATAGTTAGACGGCGTGTGTCACGTGGGAAGGGAGGATAAACGAGCTCCAGATATCACGCGTGCTACAACGAAGAAAGCAGTTGGAGGTCAGAAACACGAGTCTCGGCCAGCGAGTAGCGGCGACGTAGCTACCACGCTTTTGATAAATCCAGGCCACGAAGGCGAGAGCGTAACACACGCTCGCCACGAGGCACCTACGTACAAAAGGGGGTTGCAGTCGTCCCTCCCCTCTTGAGAAATAAGCGCTGCACGCAACTCGAGACGGTGATTCCAAGACAGCGGGGATGGATCACGCCTGTGGGGTGGTTATAGCGGAGGGTGGTCGGCTTGCGGAGAAGGGTGCAAAAAGACCGCGAACGTGGAACGAGGGCGTGGGGTTGGCGAAGGGGGACGAAAGGGCCGTGTAAAAGTAGTACTTCCGTTTCACCAGCCGTCCCGGCGCCAGAACGACCCGAGCATGCGCCCTCTCTCTCGCGCCGCGTTATCTTCCGGCAGCAACGACTGTTTGTTTTCTCTGAAAGGGACAAAAATGGCTCGGACGATATCGTGGAAAACCGTGTTTCAGTGTTGGTGGCATTTACGGAAAGAGCGCCCAAACGGACGGGAGAGGGCTTTTCGTTTTTCGGTTTCGTTTTCGTTTTCGTGGTCGTCGCTCTTACAAACATTCATTCTAATTTCGCCCGGTTCTTACGAGAAACGAAGGATTTCGGTAGGGGGGAAAACGGCACCGCAGGTATCCACCTGCTAATTCCGTTAAGTAAATAAAACTGGTTAGGCGTTGTCATAATAAGGTAATTTAAGGTAATTAGAGAGGGACCTACCGCGCTACGGGATACGGCTTTCTGTCATTTGAGGCGTTACCTTTCTAATTCTGGTTTATATGCATTTTCTGGGACCCTCGCTTATTTTTCGTGCTTTCGTGACTTATTAAATCAAATTCAAGATTCTTTGTTCATTAGATGGTCGAGAAACATTAGATTTCATCTTTCTTGATGAATGAATTTATCTACATGATGAAATGTTTTCACGACGTAGTGTCTTTATTAAAAATGTTTGTGCAACTTACGTTTCTACAAAGATAATTAAAATGATGGAATTTGAATGGAAAATTATTTTTATCCAAACAGTATCATACTCAGTTCGAACATTTTACATATATTCTCCGTACTTTTACGTCTCGAAATTTTCCAAAGTATAATCGGAGAATGCAATAACATTTATTATACCGATGACAATTGACGATCCGAATTCGTCAGACACAACGTGCAACGCACAATACACAGCTTGTATTCCGAGTTGTTGCAACGCAGAAATGTCAGCCGAGCTGGCATTCCGCGTGCAAAGGATTAGGTGCAGGGGACAGATAAGGAATAATGCGCGACAGGATAAGGCGAGCCTTATCTTCATTCCAGAATCCATTAACGGCTATTCGTCGGCGGATTTAGTTCGGGAGATTTCGGCGTTTCGATTAGCCAAAGATGCGGGTGGAGGAGGAGGGGTGGGGGCCGCGATCACCCGCTGTGAAAAATAGTAATCCGTAAGTGAGTCATGATTTACGCCGTAATATCGTGCCGTAATAAGGTGGGGCGCTTAATATGTTTTTCGCGAAATGCCTGGGGAGTAATTAATTTACATTCACGCCCGGCGCAAGGGGCGGAGAAGGGGGAGAGGAGGCCACAGGGGGAAAGAGAGAAACGAACGTGGCGAGACGGAGAAGGGAAGATCAACAGCCGGCGTTGGCCACGACCGCGACCCTCTCGTACATCGTCATTAATAATAATTGTAGAGTTAACAAAGGCGGGCCGAGGCGGAATTATTAAATCCGCCGAGATAGAAAATCTCTGTTGTTCGCCTGACTTTCGGCCGGTTCTCCAGCCTCTGTTTTCCATTTCTTTCGCCAACGAAAGTCCCCCCTCCCCCCCCACTAATTGGCTTAATATCGTACTGGCGGAGGCAACAAATCTTCACTGATGCTCGCTCGATTCGCAACGATCTCGCGTAATTCTTGTTTTCGTTTCTCCACCCTCCTTCCCCGTCCCGGAGGTTGCCAGGGTGTCGCATAAATTATTTAAATCGACGAAATCAACTTGTCCCGGGGACGACGGCACTCTCTCGCGCGGGAGGGTGTCTGGTTTCGCGACGAGATCCGAGGTTCGTTTCGACTTCTCTCTCTCTCTCTCTCTCTCTCTCTCTCTCTCTCTCCGGAAGCTGACAGGGCTCGCGAAGGAGACGTCGAGCGGACGAAAGAAACGGTTATCAATTTGACAGCGTCGCTGTTAAGAGAGGAAGAAGGAGGGCCAGATGGCGTTGGAGAAGAGGGAAACTCGCGAGTCGGGGCTGCGAAAGGCGTTCAATTTCCCTCTTTCTCGCGGACGGAGGGCGCGCACACACCCTTCCGTTCGGAGCTGTCACTCCGACGAGAGTTATGGTCGTCGAATGAGTGGCTGGGGCGGGCCAAACGTCGCATAACTTACTTCTTCTTCTCTCGTTTCGCTGCTCTTTTCCAGGATGTCTATAAATACGGGTATCGAACCTGCCTTCTCTACCGGTCGCAACCGGAGGTCCCTTCGTTGTTCCTGCGGGATCCTTTCGTCGATTGGACGGGCAAAATGGGAGCTGATATCGGCGTGCAAACGATCGTAATCGACGTCGTAAACGAACGTCAATCGATTTGTTGATTGACCAGTTAGGAAATCTTCTTTTTCATTTTTTTTTTTTCTAATAATTGGGATTTGTTACTTGTCCAAAAGTTTGCTTTTTGAATGCACGACAGATACTTTGTACTCAATTAAAAGGATAGTGTAACAAAATTGATTTACTCGAGGAAGTCATTGTTCCTTTTGAAATCTTGTGCTACGTAGAATATAGAATACATAATGTTGATGTAATTCTATGTATTCACGATTAAGCAAATGTAGCTTCAGTTACCAAATGTCGCAACTCTGTACGCATTTTCGCATTCTCCGCGCCCATATGATTCGCGTTCGATTTTAATGGAAACTTCACCCTTTTTTCCAATTAAGCGTTCGAGAGTAATCCAATTCCCGTTAACCGACAACGCAGCGGGGAGAACGTGTTATGGTTTCGGTTGAGTCACAGGGCACAAGTGGTCTGTCCAATCTCTCGCTTTATTTTTACTAACTACACTTGAATTACGAAGACTGGCATGTTTGTTCGAACGTGTCTTGTAATCTCGGTCCTGTGTTTTCTTTTCTGCTGTCGCTCCTTCACAACAAGCCTTTCCTCTAATCACTCTCTTAAATACCTCCTCCACAGGGATCCCCTTCCTTCCTCTGTCGGTGTCCAAACAATCAATCTCTCTCCTTCGGTTCAACCTGTCCCCTGCCCCATTTGCTTAATGGTCTTTCTAACTTTTACGCGTTCCGTTTACTCTAATAAAGAAACAAACAAACAAACAAATTCTTCAAAGTAATAATTGAAACTACGATTCCTCAGTCAAGTATATTGCCAAAAAACGACGACGTTTGAAGAAGAAAAAAAAAAAAAAAAAAAAAATGGAGACAAGAAGATATTTCCAGAAAAATCATAAATTCGTCGAGAAATGCCGGTTCGGTCCAACGACGAAGTAAGAACGATTAACGCTGAAAGGATTTCGTTGTAAAGTCACACGGCGTTGACCGACGAGTCGCGGTCCACCGGCGAAGAAAGGAAAAAACCGGCGGCGAAGAAATTTCACAGGGCAAAAACGGTGTTGTAAGCGCGCCGGCTCAACTCCCGGGAACAAGTGGCCCCGTGTAGAGGAGTTAATTACCAGAAATAAGCAGCCGTCGAGTCGTAAAACTCGTACGAGGCCGCGACCTGCGCCCCGGTACCGTGCGTGTATCTCGTTAAAAATTTATTTACGGGGAAAGTTCGCCGAGCGAATTAGGACTCGCCGGTACCGGCGAATAAGGCGTCGCCGCCGCCGCGTTGACTTTCTCGCCTCCGAGACCTTCGGTGGATAGAACAGAACCACCGAGCGAAACTGACGAGGACGAACAAATATTTTAAAGCGTGACGAGTTTGATTTTTCTTTTTTTTTTTTTTTTTTACCAACGACTCGTTAGTACTTACTGTTTCAGAAATTGGAAAGTTTGCGTAAACAAGCGAGTGTCTTAATTAGTCTCACGGATGGAAGTTGCGAAAAGTTGGTTAGAAGAGATCTACCGCTGAAATCATCCTGGAAAAGATTATTTGTTAACTTGTTGATTGGAGAGATGAATGAATTACATCGAATTGTCCATCTATCGGAGATGATAATTTAAAAATTTATCTGTACATTCGCTTGAATTTGTCTCGAAAAGAATACAATCATTAATTAGATGAGTTATTTAAATTGTCGATATCTTGGACATAGCGATACAAAATTTATATTATTGACTAAAAATAATAAAAATCTTAATACGGTCTATTTCTTCTTACACTTGTTTATAAATTTACACAAATTTTGTCTGTAGGACATTAAATATTTTTATAAAATATTGCGTTGCAATATATAAATGCAACGAAAGTGAAAAATTATTATCCAGCAGTTTGGAATCTTTTGTCAGTGATGTCCATCTTGTTTCAGTCTCTCTAAAATACTCGTGGAAATATAAATTGTTGACTTTTAACTCTCGCCGATCGTAGAAATCTCGCAATTTAAACGTTCAATTAACAAATTAGAGAACGAAGGTACGAACTTCCGTTGAAAGAAACTTCACCGTCACCCCGTGCCTAACTCTTTCAGTCCACATTCCGCGCAAACGTCCCCTCTCATCTTCTCCGACAATTCCACGAAACGTCTCACGACGTTATAATTAACCCCCGACGGCTGTTCAAAATAATTAAAACCCTCGAATAACCCGTGAAACCGTGTTTGTGTACTCAGACACAACGGTCGTGAGTTTCAGACGTTGGTATGTACACAGCGAACGATCATGATCGTAATTGACGTTCCCGAGGTGTGCGAGCTCGAGGAAACGACTATCGTTTGGCCACCGTGTTCCGTCCAACCTGCGATCCTCCTTCTTTCACGCGCTAGGTTCGTCGAGCTCACGCCGCAAATGGCGGACGCGTGTCTCTCGTTCTCTGCGCCGCCTCGGTTTCCCGCTAAACGCTCGTACGTTGTCCTCGCATTCCCGGGAAGTCCGATTTCGCGCGTTCGAGCGAACAGACCCTCGACGAGAGAAGGCGGACGACCCGATGGCTTTTTATTTGCACGACGATAGCCTGATCGGGTCGCGTGTAGCGAGAGAACCAGTCGAGACGTGCAATTTCGGACGGTCGGGAACGGTTTCTCGCGCCTTTGCACCGAACGATTGAAAAGCGCTTCTCGGTATCGTGCCACGGTGTATCGCAATTATCGCCGAGGCGTCGTTCCTGGAGAAAAATACGACGTGGCCACGGGAGTGTGCGCCACGCCCTTCCCCCCGTCTCGTAATCGCGCGCCAGTTGGTTAGAGGCCGTTCGAAACGTGTAATGAACCGCTCGATGAACCGCGTCCGGCCGAAAATAACGGCGCGAAACTCGCGGATATCATCTGACGATGGAACGGCCAGGCGAAAACAGATGGTGAACTTGCCGCCATTGGGCACGGTGCGCTGCTTTCGTTGCATTATGCTACTCGCAAAGTGCTTACTTATACAGTCGCGCTATTGTTTCCTTCTTCTTTCTTCGTTTTGGTACTCGTACGGTGGTTGTGGCTCGAGTACGTCTAAGTGTGTTTAATCACTTGCGTTAAGATTACGCGTACGGTCTCGTTTAGAAGTTTCGAGCACCATTTTTTTTTTTTTTTTTTTCTTCAGCGTATAACAGATTTCATGTGCGTTGATGTATCAATAGTAGCAAGGAAAAGAAAGAAGGAGTTACTGTTACTTTCACAAACAGGGACAAACAGAGATGTAGAAACTAATAGCCATGGCGCGCGATGAATAGAAACATGCCAACAATTTGGCCAGAATACTACCATAGTCGAGCATACAAAGGAATGCGTTCAAATTAATATTACGATTGTTCGGAACAATTAAAGCGTTCGAGTGGTAATCACACCCTCCTCAGGGCGAAAATACGCGCGGAACGAATACGGACGTGTATATAATCAAAGCAATTTCCTTTGTTTGCAGCACAATGCATCGCACCCCTGGGGATGGAATCTGGTGCGATTCCCGATGCAGACATCACAGCGAGTTCGAGTTTCGATAGCGGAAACGTCGGGCCGCATCACGGACGGTGAGTGAATTACCGTGTATTACTGTCTCGTTTATAGAGCGCATTATGCAGATGCGATGCAATACACATTCGGAAATATGATAAAATTAACCCCTTTGTGCGCTCCGCCCGGGGCAGAGATGCAATTCTCCGAAATCAGTACGCTTCGTTAGCCGATCTATTCGGGGCTGAATTGCCAACGATCTACGCGGCGAAAGATTTTGTTACGGCAGAATTCCGAAAATTGTTTTTCTTTTATTTTACGCTGGTGCGTTCCGTATCGCCAGACGACCGTTGCCAATTGAGGGAATTTGGTTCGTCTCGATACGTCTCGATACTAAACGGGAGAATAACGATCTTTGAAATTTTTCTTTTCCTTGTAATTAACCCTGGAAGTTTTTTCAGAAAGAATTTTTAATTTTCGTAGAATAAGCAAGTAAGGCTTTCGTGTACAAACTATTAACAAAAGCACTGTAAAATATAAATAATTATTCCGCGAACGTTTCATTCCGAAAGAATTAGAAGTCAAACTGCAACAATTCTGCCTCAACCATCTCCAACCTACTACCTTTCGAGTCCCGCCCTGAACCATTCCAGAAACTGTCATCTAAATACTTTATTGTCAATTGCTGTTCTCCGAAATCTCTGTCTGAGACCGATCGGACATAATTCACTCTGAAATTTGTCAGCGAGATAAATAATATCGGTGCGTCCTTTCCCGAACGGAGAAGGATTTATCAGGCGGGGGGGGGGGGTTGACGGACGGTTTAAAACGCGATGCAGATTGATGCGCGAGTGCGATTGTGCGGCGGCGGCGGAGGAGGAGGAGGAGGAGGAGAGAGTTTGACGACAGAAAAAGAAAACGAGCCAGGGACGGGCTCGTGCGGCACGATAACATTTCTGACTCTGAATGCTTTCTACGGCTTAAACGGATGATCCTCTTCCTGTCCGTCATCCTGTCTACGGCCGAGATAGCTCACGATCGAGACTCGAGACCCCGGTCACCGTATTAATCACCGACTACTAAACTGCACGTCTAATTCGGCCTTCAAGCCGCAATGAGGATTAATGACGCGGGATGTCCCGCATGCACGGCCATTTGTATCGAACGTTCCGAAGCTCTTAGGCATCGTTAACGTGGACTCCGCGTATTCCTTTGATTATACGTGCCAGCTAATTACCATTCCAAAGAGAGGATTCCACGCGGTGCCGCGTTCAACGACATGATATAGACGGAATGCCCGAATTACGATGCCCCGTGACGAGGACCACCGGCGGCGTTAACGAAGACCGCGCGAATCGTTTCCCGCCTTTACGAGAATTTTAACGATCGGCAACGTCCTCTGCAATCGTTGTTCAACTGCGAAGGGTAAATTTTTGTTCTTTGGAAATCTCGAGATACAAGACAGGTATTGGAAGTACTACAGTTCCTCGTGGATTCAGAAACTTGCACCTTCTAAAAATATCAGAGTCGTTAATATAGGAATATTGAAGAGTTGTAATTAGTAAAGACCGACCAAAATTCATGATTATACAAGATTATAAAGAGATAGAAAATTGCATTCTTAAGAGGAAAGAAATAAATATGAAGTAATAAAATATGCAAATACACTTTCTAAAAGTATTTAAATATAGCTAATACTGACAGAAGTATTAAAAAGAAAAAATACGAAACATTTAAATGTTCACAAGTTCGTACTCTCTGAAAGTATTGAAACATTCGAATTTCATAGCTGATGCAGACTGGCAGAAATTCACGAGCAAAATATCATAAATAACAACAAATGAGGTTCTGATGAAAGAGACGGAAAGTTCTCAAAAACAAAAAGAAGATGTTGCTAATTTTGTCTGTTTTATGCGCATTCTATTCAAAGAGGAAATATTTTATTAACACGAACGACATTTACGAACTTCTTTGATAGCGATGGGTGGTCCCCGGCTTTTAAGCGTCACCGTAGAATTCAGAGAAACAAGACGAGAAGACGCGAACATGTTTATGGTCCGGGGAATTTCGTTGAAAAGCTGCATTAATGCCGGTACGATAATTGGAAGTTTAACCTGTAAGAAGGTATCGCGATGTTTCCCGTTTCTCTTTCTCTTCCCCGTTTCTCTTTCTCTTCCCCGTTCTTCCCCCTTTTCTCTTTCTTTCTTTTTTTCTTTTCGGCCACGATATAAAGCAAGGAAAGCCTTTTCGATGCAATGCCGATATCGTCGCTTGTGCACACACTCTTTACCGGTGGAGACCGTCTAGACCTTCTTCAACGGCACTTCCACGGCTTCCTGATACTACGGGCTTCCCGGTGAATACCCTATTTGCCCCATACGACTCCCGTTTACCCTAAAATACGCGAATCTAACTCGTATTACGCGTACATGGCTCGCCTTTTTCGCGACGTACTCTCGTGAAACGTAAGTACATTTCGTTCTCGAATATTTCTGTACCGCGGACCTCTCCATTTTCCATATTCGCGGGAATTCTTACAACGTTCGACTTCTTTATTGGAGAATTATCGGATGAAGCGAGTGTACGTACGGTTTAAGAAAATCTTTATCGAACAGTTACAGCGAGTCGTGTGCAGATATATTTTCTATCTTCGTAATTGTTTCATTTATAATTATAACAAGCTGTTATATTTGTAACAAACAAAGTATCAAGTTTTATCGTTAAACTATCACAGAGTGTATATTGCACGTTGTTGTGAAGGATTAATTATTTAAATTTGGTAACGCGAGGATATGAATACAATTCTATAATTCAAATAATGTTCCTCAATTCTCTGAGAGAGAGAGAGAGATAGTAGTAGTAGTAGTAGTAATAGTAATTCGCCGGGGTCCAGGGTTGTGCACGTCGTTGTGCAAGTATTCGCAATAAAGAGGTGAGGGCTGGCGTGACAGAATTTGAAGCGTTACTTTGACACGGGGCCATGGTGAAAGCGGCCTTGTCCCCTGAAGGAGTGAACGAAAGTGTAGGAGAACTAGGACTGGAAGAGTGGATGCACAAGCCGAGCACACTGAGAAACCAAGAAGAGCGACCGAACAGCAAAGAGGGCAAGGAAAGAGGAGGATCGGCAAGGTAAATAGGAAGGCGCGGAGGGTAGGCGCGGAAGAGAGGCAGGATACATACAGCTCAGCGAAACACCATAACTCATAGCCCATTAAGTGAGCTCGAACTGCCTTGGCTGCCACTTTGATACAGTCCAGAGCATCAAAGGCATTCCGCGGGCCTCGCTCGTGCCACCCGGCCTCCGCGATAAATCTCAACTTGGAGCGGACGATCGCGCGGACTTTTAGCCGCGAGCGCGAACGACGTTTCCGCGCCAGGTCGTCGAAAGCGCGACGAACCACCGGGGCGAACGGGGCCCGATCATCGAGAGAAATGGTTCGCCGAGCGCGGGCCAACAACGGCGAGACGATGACGCTTCTCGGATGATTTGTCGCTGCCGGCAGAAAGAGCGGGAAGAAAGCACGGCTTCCGTTGTCGGTTCTTTCGTTCGCGATCGCGCGCTGCCACCCGATGAAAACGTTCTTCCGTGAACGTGTCGACCGTGGAGACCAGGAGCGACGTTGTGCTCGGGCGGCCACGCGAACGCGAAGACAAACGACGGGTACTCGGATGCTGGGAGCCGTGCTCTCTTATTTACACGCGTCGGATTTCTTTTTTCAGTTCCTCGCGAAGTTTGCCAGTTTCCTTGGCTTTTTTGTTGTTGTTTGCTCTCGGCAAGCGAGCAGAGCTTTGGGTTTTACGTTTTCGTACATATTCGCGAAGTGCAGCGCGCCCCTTTCGCTGAGTGGATGAAAGGAAAGCGTCTTCCAGTTTCCCTCCAGTTGTTATTTGGTTCTCCAGAAATGAAACATGAATCTGTGGCGATTGCAGAAGAAATATATTGCGAGATGACGAATTTCGAGTGATTCTCGTTGACGTCGGGAGGGGTTCACGTTTCGAAATTTTAAGATCGTGTTTAGCAATTTGTATTGCGATTAACGGCAAATTAGTTTGAGTCGTTTAATCAACAGAATTGAGAAACATTATTTGAATTATACAATTGTATTCATATCCTCGCGTTACCAAATTTAAATAATTAATCCTCCACAACAACGTGCAATATACAATCTGTGATAGTTTAACAATAAAACTTGATACTTTGTTTCTTAAAAATCTTAACAGCTTATTATAATTATAAATGGAAACTTATACTTATTTCTCTCTCTCTCTCTCTCTCTCTCTCTCTCTCTCTCGGTGAACGGCGCTGTTCGAAAGTAATCTTAGCCGGAGAGGGCCGTGTGCAGTTCTCGTTTTCCTTCGCTTTCTTTTTATTGTTGAAATTGAGTTTCAAAGTGACTAGCAAGGGGACGTGTTTGTTGCCACGCGTCAGAGGTGAAAGCGCGAAGGCAAGAGTTCGATTCCCGAGAAGAGGTAGCTTGCGCGTTTCGAGGGTAAACTTGCAGTTACTTTCGCGAGTAACGTGGGGAATTGGACAACTTTTTCTTTTTCCAGCCCGTATATTTCTGTATGGAAGGAGTGACTATAACACGAGTTTTCACACGTCGAAGAATGTCACATATTTTGTTAAAATATTTTAAGGAAACGATTGCCCTCTCGTGGTGTGTGAAATGATTTTCCAGTTCTTTATCCTCTGTAAGAAAGTTTTCCAGGCAAACGAATGTGTTAGCAGTTTTTTTTATTCATTAAAGGACCGCCTGTTTTATTAGAATTTCTTTAAAGTTTAAATTCTTTCATCGTCATCGTTTGGATGGTGGAATCTGAAAGTTCTCAATGTATTCCAATTGTAATTTCAACGTGAAACATTTCAAGAACTCACGGTGGGAAGTGAGGCATTCGACAAACAAATGCTAAAACTACACTTTTGGTAAAATATAAAATAAACGAATCGTATCAAATATTAGATAAACGGTTGCTGATACAGTATTCTTCTTCTTCAGAGTCGAAATAAGAGAAAGACCAATCATTAATGGATCTTGAAAGAAAATAATCTCTCATATCTGTGATATTTTATGATCCTCAACAACACACGAATAAAGTATTCACGTAAAGCAAATTTTTCAATTCCTCGTCTCTGTCTCTGTCTCGATAAGAATGCAAATTCTTGACAAAAAATATTATGTAAATTCCGTACAAGACCGACCGACAAGCAACGAAACCAACGTACGTTTCTAATCGAACGCGAGTACACGCACTCTCCGGATTCCTTTCGTTTTTCCTAGCGATCGAATCGGTGCCGGCATTCCTCCGGCTAGGCGTGTTTCCCGCGACAATCGCGCGGGATCGTCTACGGACGAAAGAAAAGGAGATTTTTAATGCCGCGGACGAGAGGTATGTGCGAATACAATTATTAGCCGGCTCTCGGAAGAGTGGCTTCCCCGTTCTCTGGCGTAGCCGCGCCGGTAGCCAACTCATCTTTAATTCATGCCATCCGGTGGCTCCGACTCGGTCGATAAATTATAATTTCACCCCGGTATCGGGCCCCGGCAGAGGTGACGGTTATCCGTCAGCCACCGGCTGGATCACGTATTTATACGATTTCCTTTCCCGCGACGATGTAACGTTTCCGATTATACCGTCATCCTCTCTTTGCCTACCGCCTTATCGGCTGATTCTTATCGGCACGTCAATTGCCGGCGTCCGCGCACGATCGCGACGAAAAGGCGTCGTGAATATGTACGATGCACGCGGGGACTCGATACGCTGTAATTGCCGACTTTGCGACGAAACCCTCGGGCAATCCGCAACCGGTGAGCGTTATTGCGCTTGAAACCGCTGGGAATCTCAGACGCGTAAAACGTCTTTTCGCGCGCGTCACAACCGGTGTTTCTTTCATCGAGGCTTGGAAATTTATCGGCTCGTGGCCTGCAGTGCTTTCTTAAGTAGAATGTTTATGGATATCGCACGACTGTCTGCTCTGTTAGCTCTTAAAAGTTGAAAGTTTATGGATTCGCGGTAGCTGTCTTCAGACCTCGTCTTACGGCTATTTTACGGGTATTTTCTTCGGCTCGATTCGAATTCTAGTCTGACGGGGTTTGAAATTTCAATTCTTTGAAATTTGAAGATTAACAAATACGAATTATATACAAGTTACGATAAGACAGTTATTTGCTACAGTCTTATTTTTTGAAATCGAAGAATTTCTGCTTTTTAAAAAGAGAATGATTACAAATGTCACAAGCGTCTGCATACGCTTATTCCATGTTTGTTAAATTTCAAAAGAATATTTGGTATTTTGCAAATGTCGCGATTATTCGCATATGTTGAAACGTGAGAAAATATCAGAAGCATCTGCGTGTGTTCCATTCGTTTCCAAATTTAAAAATTCGTGCTTGTTTGCAGAGGACGAATATCACTCTTATTTTTCGAAATATTTATTTTTGAGAATTTACGAACCCGCGAAGCTGTTTTTTTTTTTTTTTGTTTTTTAAGTTTATGGTTTTACGAATATCACGAGTACTTGCCGTATACGTTTATTCTCTGTGTGTTTTTTCAAATTTAAAAATTTGTCGGCTCGTTGGTTGTTGTTTAAAAAAAGATATTTAATATTTGCGTACGACGCAATCACTCACGCGTTATTTTTATTTTCTGAAATTTGAGAATTTATAGGCTCGTGGTTGTTTTTTTTTTTTTTAATTTAAAACTTTACGCGCTCGCGGTTATTATTTAAAAGAAATATATTCAATAAATATGTATCGCGTATTGTTTACTTTTTCAAAAATTTATGCGTATCACGATCTGTACACATTATTCTCATTCCAGTAAAACATGGAAATTTTCCAATTCCTGGTTTTCGTCGAAAAAGAGAAAGAAAGAAAAGTGGAAAGTGGCACGTAGGATCGTTCAAATATCAATTACGCTGCTTAAACACTCCGACGCGTCGTTCCTCCGTGTACATAGCCCATATTCGTCGCACGAAAATTAAGTTACACACACCGAAATCCCCGACGAGAGGCCTAGAAAAATTTCCATGTTTTCCTACAATCTGCGTTTCCCTGGACGACACGAACTGAAACGAAAAAAAGAAAAAGAAAAAGAAAGAGAGAACAAATCTTTGGAAATCTCTATTTTCGAGAGAAAGAAGGCTGCGATAGAAACAGAGAAATTGGCAGAAAGAAAAAAAAGGTGAAAATACACGAAGAAGAGATAGAAGAGACCGGTAATCTCAGTGTAAATATTTACCCTTGCAGGCTGAGGCAAGAGAGCCACGGAGGTGCCTGGTGCCCGAAGCAGCAGATCACGACGGAACCGCGCGAGTGGTTGGAAATCGATCTTCACACGGTCCACATGATCACCGCCACCGGCACTCAAGGACGCTTCGGCAACGGCCAAGGCGTCGAATACTCGGAGGCGTACATGTTGGAGTACTGGAGGCCGAAGCTCGGCAAGTGGGTTCGATACAGGGACGTCCGGGGCGAGGAGGTAAGTAATCGCCGTTGTCTCAAAGGTGTCGCGATAATTGATCAGGTTTGTGAGTCTCGGGAGATGGTCGATTGCGCTTTCCATTTGGGCGAGCGCCCAAGTAGCGCTGCATCCGCGAGAAGTATCGAGGAAGAAGGGAGAATCTTTCTCGTTATAAGCTGTCGGAAGTCGCGAATCGTGCAGTTCCAGGCAAGCTGATCGATCAGACGCGCGAGTAGAAGTTTGCAGCGGGACGTTCGTCGTCTGACAAGAAATAGAGAAATCCACTAAAGTCGAGATAGACGAGTTCCCGTTCGAATTCGCGTGTTTTCGAAGAAATTGATAGGATACGTTTATGACGTACGTGAATTTTATTTGAATTTTCCAATGTCTCTGATCGCTTTTGATAGTTTGACGCAGCGACGCAAGAAAGACCTAGTCTGTTACATGCACTTGGTTTTATCTAAGGTTATTGTACATTCCTTTCTCTATTATGCATTCTGACTAACGTTCAAAGGGAAAAAATAGCTCTATTTCAAACAGACGACAGAGAAGACATATTGTCCGCGAGCTTATGAATTATAAACGATATATGTATTACGTTTCTTTCATTAACAAAGAAAAAAAATACTTGTACTTTTATTATCTTCGAGGCAAAGAAACTCTCCATCGTTAATCGCAATTCTGCTGAATATTAGATACGAAACGAGTCACTGTCCTCAGATGTAAAGCTGTCTAACATGGAAAGATTTCCTGGCATTTCTCGCGAACGGAAATTCTATAAATCTATAGTGCCAAAGATCTTTACTCGTCACGTTTGTTGGAAAGCTATGGACGAGTGAAGCAACGACATTTTACAAATAAAGACGTTTGAAAAACGTTCAATTCGCGTAGAATTGTCCCAATTCCTCTGGCCAAAGCCAATTTTTTCTTATCGCAATTTGACACGATAAAGGGAACGGAACTCGATCGTTTTCTGGAACATTCAGGCTCGCCGGTAAACGCTCGGAGGAGGGACAACGCGTAGCAAGCAAGAGAGGAACGAGAGGTCGGTTAACGATCGATACGCGTGTGTTTAGCATTCGCGGTCGTGGGAGAGCGGCGCGCACGGCACACAAGAGGCGCATAATTCAATTCAATTAACCGGTGGCAACAATTCAGCGGCGGGCCAGATCGGCGCGAGAGGTCGTGCGTAAGCGGAATCGCGGCGGTTAAATTTAGTCTGCTTGCGGGGTTATGCGCGTAAAACGAGCAGAGCACCGTGGATTATTGGGAATGATTTGTGGCGGGTTGTCCGCGCAGGGTCCGCGTGCAGACAGTGGCGGTACCGGGCCCCCGGTAACTAAACCGTGACGTTAACAAGACGTAAATCTCGGGCGCAATATGCTCCGCCTCAAAAGTGGCGCGCAGCTCTGCTTCGATGGCAGTTTACTGGAATAGATCGGTAACCGTGAACTCGCGCCACTTTAATTAGCAAACGGGCAACAATAGGGGCCGGGCTAGAGTCGTTCATTTATTACTACGCGCGTACGTCTTCTGCCCGCGACGAGAATTCGAGCGAGCGAGGAACGAGCCAGAGGAACGGGTTGACGTCGATGAATGAACTGTCCTTCGCGCGCACCGACCAACGCGTTCGCCAAGAATTCCCGGCCATCGCGTTGACGTGGGTGTTGTACGTTTTGCGCCGCGTATTATATATTATATACGCCGGGTGCCTGAGATTTTTTCCAACGTCGGAGAAAGATACGTTCTCTCGAGTTCCACGCGAGAGTGCAACGTGCTTTTGGTCGTCCAGTGGAAATACATCATAAAGAAAGGTGCCGTAGAATTAATTAATTTTGTTGAAAATATGGTTTAGCCTAGCACTGTGACGAGAAGTGTTCTGTTTTGGGAGTATTTGAGTCTCGATTTATACTATGTTAAAATATGGGTATTTAATTTTATCTTACAGCTTAGAATCTCCCTAGAAATTAATGTAAAAATTTTCCAATATCCAACGATGCCAGTTAAGAGTTAACACAATTATTAATATATTAATATTATCTTACCTTAATATTATTCTATTATAACCGAGTCCCAAATATAATTGTGATAAATTGTTCTAAGATCTTTGACTTGAGAATGTGCATGAGCGATGTGAAAAGAAGAGGCGAAAAAAATTCATCACACTTTGGCTGGAAATTGTCCGCGTCAAGAAAATTGAAAATAAATTTTTTAATCTTCGCAAGTGATGAATGTGGCAAAAGATCGACAAGTCCGAAAGATTGACGACTTTAGAAACGAGGCAACTCTTCCACGAGTTGCCCAAGTAACCGAATCCATCATTCCACATCTGACCTCCGTCGAACACCAAGTAGCCAAAGTTGCGAAGAGTTAGCCACGATACTAACCTACTGCAACGTTGGCCACTGAATAAATATAAATCACTCGGAACTTACTGACATTGTTTTCAGTCGCATCGCGCGATTTATCATTGCCCGGTGGAGAAACTGGCGGAAAAAGGAAGAAACGGAAAGTGGAGAATTTGCCCTGTTTCGCGATACGTACGTGTTTGTCCCGAGAAGCGACGCGGGAGCCAATATAAGTCATTTCGACCCGTCGTCGACGATAACGTTATTTTCCAGCCGCGTGTTTTTGCTCGTATTTGCGGACGTTCGTTTCGACGGCGAACGATTCGTGATCCTCGGGAACAGAAAATGGACGGAAAGCAAGGAAATAAAAAGAGAGAGAGAGAGAGAGAGAGAGGGAGAGAGGGAGAGAATAAAAAAAAGAATAAAAAACGAAAGGGAAGGAAAGAAAGAAGGAGGTGAACGTCCAGTTGACGAGGTGGATTTCCTTGGAAGTTAGTACGTAGAGAGGGTGCTTCGGGCTTATTTGTACAGGAGGGTGGATCAATAAAACGAGGGAAGGGAAAGTCGTCGCGTGCTTGCTCGCGGGTCAGACGATTTCGACTCACCTACATAGGCTTGTACATGGCTCGAATAGTCGAGGCCGATCGAACCTAGCGAGCCGCACATCGCACGAAGGTCGAACTCGACGAAATTTAACCACCCTTATTCAAGTATCGCGACTCCATTTACATGCCGTAGTGAAATAACCTTCTCCAGGCAGCGAGGATATTTCTCCCTTCACGGGGAGAAAAGAACTTTCTAGCACGCACTTTCTTCTCGTTAATCAGGGCTGTTAGAAAAGGTAGTGAAAGTGGTTCGTTCGAAGAAAAACTACTGTTCCCCGCCCGTGTTGGCCGAGCTTTTTCCCCTTCGAGTCTTTCTGCCTTCTTTACGATATAATGACAGCTCTCTTTCGAGTTTCTAACGTTTCGTAACGAACAATCGTGATATCAGGTATGTTGATCCACAGTTGACAATACTAAAATTTATCAATTAGTTTAATGTTAAATTTGATCGCCATTCATTGAAATTCATTGACAAGTATATTTTGGTGAATATGATTATCATTTTCTCAAGTGATTCGCACGAATTTGCTTATTTTGGACAGGAAATTACTCAAATTGCACTGTCTGAAAATAAATAATTGATAATTCGCTTCTGAGCATCTTCTAAAATTTCTACGCATTCGCGAAAGTATCGAATTATCTAAATCGAACGTATAACGTTTTAACTTTTAGAATATTAATTCTAAATAAAAATGCAGGCACGCGGAATTCAACGTAATTTTCAACGTAATTCAACTAGATACATCAACACACTTAGGAATTCAAAGTTAATCTTTACGAGGAGAAAACTATAAGACAACTGAATCGCGATTGCTCTCTTCTCGATTGGTGCCTCACAGCCGCGAAATTTCTACTTCCACGAAGATCGGTTGTAAATTACGGTCATCAGGACACCCGCTGGTTCTCGCTTTCGTTTAATCCGCGCCATAAAACAGTTTAATTAAGCACGGCCGGCACGAGAGATTCGCAAACAAACCAGGAAACCGGTTGAAAAAAGGAAACCGCGTATCGATGACGTCGGTTCTTCGTGGAAGCGCACTGCCGTGGAAAAAGAGAGTCGTTAGAACGGGCATACCTGCCCGAAACGAAACGGCCCACCCGAACGAAACTCCGCGCGATTACCGGGAATAAATCTGCAGAAATTCGTGTCTCTTTCGTGCCCGCTGCGAGGGTCCCCTGTTCTCCCTGCTTAATTACACAACGACACTCGGCTTATCCGACGAACAATCTCTCGTAACAGCTCGGCCAGGACCAGGCGACGTCGGTGGTACGAACACGGCTCGCGCTTGTCAACGACTCGACCACTTTCGCAGCCCGTCCGAATGATACGCGAGGGGAGGAGAAAAAAAGACGAAAAACTGTCGGGGACGCGTCTAATATTTTTCAACGACCGCATTTACGGCGCGACGGTGATAGCCAAGCGAGCATAAATTACCTCGTTGATCCCTCGCGCAAACTTCTTGCTGTTTGTTGTCTGGCCGAGCTAGGAAATACCGTCCGGTATTAGTTTTCGTCTTTTTTTTCGGTGAAACTTCACGCGTGACAGGTGACACGATCGACGAATGGGAGTATTGTAAACTTTCACGAGAAAACAGGACAGAGAATTGATGGCCAAGAAACGAGTTCTTCTTCGAGATGAGTCACGAAGTTTCGACCGTATATCTTAATGAGCTAAGAAGCATCGTCTCGTTTAAAAATTAATAGGATTAAAGGTCTAAATATTTCAAGCGCGTGTATATTAGAAAATATTGGTGCGGGCTTACAGATCCTTCTGAAAGGGACAAACAGGTTTTACGAACACACTCCCGCTGGGACACTTTATTTTCGACAGTCGGTATTTGTCTCGTGGATGATACAATTTTTAAATTACCAGCGTTTTTTATAATACGTAAACGCGTGCCGGATTACTTTATTGTACAAAATGTCATTCATTTTTCCCGCCTTTTCCACGTAGAAACGCATATACTGCGTTCAGAGATCTTGGGACAAGTACTATACTCCTGTAATAAATATAAATTATAAATTATATAAATTACTGTATTTATGACAAATATATGTATATATATATATAATATAATCAAACATAAAATATACTTTGTAAAATAAAGACTCTGTTAATGTATTAATATATCGTACTGTTAAATCATTACTAAATTACTATTATATAAATTATTATTACACCATTGCATTAAAAATAAAAGACTTTCAGGCGGGAGTTGCGCATATTTCAATTTTCACATTTAAAAAACAAGAACAGTATAAAATGACATTCTAAACAAAATATTTATTTGCTCGAAGGAATCGTTATCTCCTTCAGAAGCTTTGAACGTGCTCTGAATTCTTGAACGGGAGTGCACAAGTCCTTATCTTCCATAATTAATTTCGCGCATCAGCAACGATCTCAGTGGCAGTAGCCTGTGTTTTCAAATTCATAAGAGACCCGCGGCGGCGGTCCCTTTCGAGTAAGAGAGTAACTTCACAGATATTTTCGCAAATCTCCGTTTCATTAGACGGCAGGCAGCGGCAAATGTTTCGGAGGATGCGAAAGGTCGTTGGACCTGTCCCGCGAAGCAGGCCAGGAAAATTCGTGAGCTCGTATCTCGGACCACCCGTCCCGTATATCCGTCTAATTAAACCGTCAGACAGCTTATCCGTCACGATCTTACCCGACGACACGGGGCCATCAACGCGGCTTCTGTTGCTTCGGTGGCAGGCTACCGCGGACGATTCCGGATCGAGAGGCGCGGAAACATTAACATAAAATGGGCGTTGGTGGTGCGCCACGCCCTACCAGGTTTCCTCGTGCCATCGTTGGAATCTGTCCTCGAAAAACCACACCGAGACGATCTCGCAACTGGAGATACGATCGAATTTCTCGCGAGTAGCTCGGTTGTTGAATCGGAATCCTTTGTAGGTATTTCTCTAACTCTACAACTACCGACGATCAAAGCCCAAAATTTCAAAGTCCAAGAAATAGAGAAACTTTATAATACAACGATGTTCGTTGCTCGAATTGTTAACCAATCATAGATGGCAGTGTTAAATCTTACGCACAGCATGGTGCGAGGTTGTCAGAACATAAAAAGTGTTGTCTGATTTGTTCGCAGTCTGCACTATGTGTATATTTTACGAAAAATTATTTAAATCTTAAACGCATTATTTAAATTTTTAACATTATTATTTAAATCTTTGAGAACGCAGTTTTACGTCTACAGAATGTCAAACAATTGAAAAATTGATCGTTTTGACCACTTTGATAGTTTCAGCGCTGACAGCTGCGGGTCACACTCGAATCTAAGATAAGAGGTAGTGTCAGACACGTATCTCAAACAAAGAGTCGAACGTTAAACTTGACTCGGATACATAAGTTAGAGTTTGCTGTTTCTATTCACACTCTGTGTTTCGTCCACTTTCTCTCTTCCTCTCTTCATTCCTTTCCCTTTTTTTTTTTTTTTTTCGTTTTATATTTTTCAAAGTAAGATGGTTTCAGTCGGCGCGGAAATGTCTTTGACGCGAAGTCGCGTGGGCGCGCGGATAAATATCGAGATTACTTAGTTTTCTTGGTCGGGCGAGTCGACGGCTCGTAAATGCCGTCGTATTTTCGCCGTCGCGCGTTTCGTTGCCCCGCGGCGGCGATCACACGCGAGCCAGCCGGGACTTTTCTCGGAATAAGCTGGAAATTTGTGGCGGTTCTTTCGCGGATCGTCAGAGCCGATTAAAAGCAACACGCGTGAGAGGGCCTTTGATTGCGTTCGATCCCCGAAGTGACGGGGATTTATTGGTTATCGGATTGTTTGATGAGCAGCCTCCGCCTTTCAACTTTGATCTCTCTTTGTGTTTTCGAACGGTGTAACCGGATGGTGGAAATATTTTTGTTTCAACCAGCTGTTTGAAGGAACTGCTCGTGTTAGAAGTCTTATCTATTGTTCCACGTTGAGTGCCTCGTGTCGAGTCAGTTGGGAATTTGCGATTTAACTTTGATGTTAGATACGTTATAAGTATTATAGATGTTACATTGTGTTTGTACTATTTTGCAGTATTTTTTTATTCGAAAAAGAACTACATAAATATATACATACGTTCAAATTCACAAAAAAAGATGTGCAAGCATGCACAATTTGATTCACTTTATTTCCATAAATAAGATCAAATAGAGGGATACAATGTTGTCTGAGAGAGAGAGAGACAGAGAGGAATCTCATTCGCGACTTAAAAATTTGGAAGGTGTTTTGATCTAGCAGAGAACAAAACACGCTTTGATCACTCGTTGAGTTCAGCTATCCTATAGATGTCAGCTAAACTTAAAGGCAGGCAGTTACGGAGTAAGCACGATCCTCTCTGTGATAGAACGTTTGTCTACCGTATCTGATATTCCCTGGAACGAGGGTGCTTTTCCAATTCGCAAAGCGGAGGCCACACGATTGTGGCTCCAGGAAACACGATTAAAAGATGATCGTCGGGCCACGGGGGCCGGGCACGTTCTGCGGCGCGGCGGCCCGGTAATTGGGAGACCCGGTGGCTGACACCGTTTTATTCGCGCTCGTTATTCCCTCCGCGACTTTCTAGCTGATGTTTGGCGCATCGAAACGAAACACAATGAGCCGACACGCGTGAAATTCCGGCTGGCGTCGCGCCGCGGACAACGTTTCGTTTCGACTTCGTTACAGTGGCTTAATGAGCGCGCCGTGCGCTCGTTAAGGGACTGAAATATGCGCTTGTAAACGCTTCTGAAGGAAGTATGATTCGAACGAAAAAGAAAAAAAGGGAAAAAAGAAAAGAGAGAAGAGAGACCGTTTTCGCGGACGTTGAAATTTTGACAGCTGGACGGTTTCGTCGCGTATTCATTGGAATACTGTGCTGATAATAAATACGCCTATATCGACGACATTTGCAATTATGGAAAATCGCAAGTTGCCGAGAATAGAGCATAGAGTACGTTTGAATTTAAGATGCTTGTGTTGGCTCTCGCAATTCTGGAAGTTACAATTTTAAAGAGGAAACCAAATGAAGGTGTTCAACTTCAATAACATAATCATTTCGAGATTTATTTTGTATCCTGTGAAATTGGATTCCCAAAATTTCTGAAACTGAAATTAAAGTATCTCTATCAAAGCTCAAATGAAATATCGACTAATCATAAAACGAGATTTCTTCAATCACAGCCAATTAAGCTAACGAAAGAAAGAAAAAGAAATGGTAAACATCTCAATTAATCGAAGAATTCTTTTCGAAAAATGCGTTGAATGCCTCGCGTTTACACGATCTTTCCAACACGTTGACGTTCAAACCTGCTGGATCTGGATAAACTTTAAAGTTTAAAGAACCCAGTTTAAAACCAGCATCGAAATAAACTTTCCGAAGAGTTGTTTCGAAACCTCGCCCCGAAAGTTGCTCGCCGTTCCAAATAAGATCCAACGGCCAGCAACGCCGGCGATTTATTTCAAAACCTCTTGAACCTGGAAATTCTTTTAGAAAGCGGCGAGACGCTCGGAGAAGGAACGCTCGTGGCAGAAATGTCGTGGGCGTTCCTGGGTGCCGCGATTTCTCGTTTCACGCGTTCTCAGACGGAACACAACGCCGGCGTTCTATTCTACCGGCGAGGCGCGCGAGCACGAATGCCGCGACGAGACGAGACGAGACGAGACGAGACGAGACGAGGCAGGAGCCTCGACGGTTTGTATCGCGTCAGAGGATCGAGAATTTCTCGTGCAGCGTCGCCGAGGTCTTCGTCCCTGCGAAACAAAGGACCTCTTATTTTCCACTTACCGAGGCTCGACAGCGGCGCTCGACTCCACGAGCGTGCGATATTCTCACGTGTGCCCGGTTACGTGACCGTGGTTCATCGCGGTCGTGATCCCGACAGGTGTACACGCACGCCGTTCGAATCTTCATTATCGATACGATCGCCGATCGTTTATGGTATTTCAACGATACGCCCCGAGAGCCGAATCGTAATTCCAGCGAGTACGTATCCGTGCGTTTCCAGCCGCTGGATGAATTATTCAACGGATATCCCTCGAGCGACTTTATGTCGTGTGTTAATAATGATCTTTCGTCTCGATCATCGAACGCATCCGAGCATTCAGCTAGAAGAATCCGGCGCGATTCGAGCGATCCAGTTATTTGGATTTCTTTTAATTACTCGGGATCGCGACGATATGCCGTAGATTTAAAAACTGGGTTTTATCGACTGTGGTTCAGTGGGACGAACTTTCCGAATTTGGAATCTATTGATATAAAATGAGATTTAATATGCAATGGAATGGAATTGAAGTATTTAGAAAAAATAATATTGGATTATTGCACGGTCGCAAAGATATGGAGATAGAATTACCAGAATAGTCAATTTGTATTATTATTTTTTTCATGAAAATAACATTAATTTCATGCTTCAACTCATTCCGGATCGTGCAATAATTTATCATAATATTACAGATGCTTACAAGTTCCTTACGTTTCACGAAATTGTAAACTTACTTTTTTTTTCAAATCAATTATAGGCCTCAACTCACTCAGGATCAAGCATCTATCAAGGATCATAATCTAATCTCATCATCATAATACTATAGACATTTTATCACTGAAAGTGATTTTAGCGATAACCTAGAAAATCGGACCTCTTCAGGTGCAACGTTAATGCAACGAAAATTAGCGATTGGTTGATTTGGGTCACGTGATTCGTAAGTAAGGGCGTGGGGTAGGCCTCGAGTAGGAGTGGCGTTGTCTGGTACTGTGTCTTGAGTGATCGCGCCTGTAATTTGTTTTCTATCGATTCAAATGTTTGCGTATCGATAAAATTTTATGGCAAAAAAGTCGTCTTCATTTCCTAGTCAGAACAATTGCTTCTGGGCTTCTCAATGAGACGAATCGTACTGGGATCGTGCTCGAAGTCGTGCAGTTTTATTTCACTTGTTCTAGGTAGAAGAGAAAATTTAATCGCATCTTTGGAATTCTCCAGTATTAAATAGATACAATTTAACGATAGAATTTGATCCTCGATTCGTCGTATCTCGATTTATCAAACAACAACAAACCAGAAAGATTTGTTGAAGATTCATTGGAAAACTGTGTCTGTCCACAGGTGATCAAAGGGAACACGAACACCTACCTGGAGTCGAAGCACGAGTTAGAGCCGCCGATGTGGGCGAGTAAAGTTCGCTTCTGGCCGTACAGCTACCATCGTCGTACCGTTTGTATGCGGGTAGAGCTGTACGGTTGCCCGTGGAACGACGGGATCGTCTCGTACTCGATGCCACAGGGCGACAAACGCGGCAACTGGGAGTTCTTCGACGCGACTTACGACGGTTACTGGGACGGCCAGCTTCTGCGCGGCTTGGGACAGCTGACGGACGGCAAGATCGGGCCGGATAACTTCAAGATGAGTTACTACGATTACGACAGAGGCCAGGGATGGGTCGGGTGGAGGAACGACACCAGGTCCGGTCATCCCCTCGAGATCAAGTTCGAGTTCGACCACGTCAGAGAGTTCTCCGCCGTGCACATATTCTGCAACAATCAGTTCACCAAGGACGTGCAGGTAATTCTTGTGAAATCGATAGCCTTAAGTTAGTCGGTAATTAATACGATGAATAACTTTTGGGGAGAACGAGTGAAAAGTTTGTAAAACTCATATTAGTATTAATTTATCGAAAGATATTGTTTGACATTACAAGATATACACATCTCACAGAAACACAACAGTATTTAAACAGTCGCGATTCATTATATCGAATATTCATTTGAATCATCTTTAACATTTATTGACGTGCTCAAGATGACCATTTATGTTGTATACAATGGTTAAATTTATATTCGCGATAAATATCTTTCAAACATATAGCCACTGTTAAACCAGTTTTGAATTTTAGAGATTTCAATATATTTCATTACGTAAAAATTCATCTACGACAAGGGTTCGAGGTGGTCCCTACCATCTGTCATGATTAATAGCACATCCCCCATATTTCTTTCTTTTATACATGACGCGTAATAAAATAGAACGAGGTGAAAACGATTATCGGCGAAGACAAATCGTTCGGGGGTTGGTAAAGTTCGAGGTTGATCGCGTCGTGATTTCGATGGTAGAGTGGAAAGGAAGAGACCAGAGGAAAATCGGGTAGAAGCCAGAGCCTTCCCCAACGTTTGCGGGTCGTGATCTTCATATCCCCACGAACGAACCCTCGAGCAGATTTTTGGCCCGGAGAATAGTCACGTATTTACGTTCTGTAACATGTAGAGCGAAAGTCGAGCCAGTACCGGTAGCACTTTGATCGTGCAACATCTCCCCTTCGCTTCGTCAAATGACGAAATTCGCTCACAATTTTTCCTTGAAAAATAAAACAAAGACAATGATCCGTTTCTTTCAATGGAACGAAACGAAGAAAGTAAAAGCGAAAAGAAAAGTGCAGAAGAAAGGGAGGAAGGGACGCGCTTCCTAATCCATCCGCTTTAAATTTTAATATTTTGATTCGTTCGTCGATACCATTGGCCCGGCGACGAAGAGAGAATTTCCACCGTAATCCCTTTACTGGCGATCCCTTTCGAACGCAAGTCCGGCCGCGTTATTTTCAAATTTCCTCTATGATCGTTCACCGAATATCCGCGAAAACGTGTGAAGGAAAAAAGAGCACGAAGGGAGAGAGAAAGAGCGAACATATACGAGCACGACAGGGAGGAAATTGGAAGGGCCCGCGGCGGTGGCTCGGCAACGCGAGGGCGGACCCACGCAGGGGTGAGTGAAAAGGAAAAAAAAATATATATAGCGACGAAAAGGGAGAGGAGGGAAACGAGGGAGAGCCAGGTAGACGCGTCACCGGATGAGAGAGACGGCGACGAAGAAGGAAGAAAGGGAAGAGACGAGGGGTGAGAAAAGGTGAACGAGACGGACAATCGCGGCGAAAATACGCGCCGAGTCCTCACGCCTTCCTTTAAACCGCGCCCTCGAGGAGAAACGCGAGGGCGCGCGAGGGAGAAAAAGACGACGGCGCGCGCCATGAAATCCAGTTTTCGCGTTGAAGTCAAGGTCGGACGTAGGAATGGGTAACGAGGCGCAACAACGCTCGGCCTCTGGCAGCTTTGGCTGTAGCGGATGAAAGGAGAGAAAGATTTTACAGAGGATGATAACAACGAGCGGTGGCCGCAACAGAATCTCTGCCGGCGATGGTGGTCGCTGGCTGGCGTTCCCCGTTTCTGGCAGAATTTTCCAGCTCCCCCTCCCCCGTGCTTCCGGCCACGAATTTCTATATAATGGCCCCCCGACCCGGTATCAAGATTTATTTCAATGGAGCCCCTCATTACCCTGGCCGGGCCTTTGCTCCATGATCGAGCAACCAACAAGCAAGGCCTCGACGCAACAAACAAGCAAGAAGGTCTCGGGCGAGGGGACGAAGGTTTCAGCGGACACGTCGGGGAAGGTTCAACCACCGTCGTCTCCATTTCCTTTGTCTTCCTCGTTGAATTACGAGATATCTAAATTGGCTGACGGATTTATTCTCTTTGGTACTTAAGTAGCGACGAGGGAAAGCGAAGGCGAAGAGCGCGCGATCAAACGAACCGGCGCTGAAAAAGGAGGCTCGTCTGTTTTTATTATTTCATAACTTTGCGAAGCTTTACATCTCTTTTTTTGCTCTATGAATTGACTACAGTGTGATTGAAAGGTTAATTTTCTCACTTGCTGACGAAAAAAAAAAAAAAAAAGAAAGAAGTGTAATAAAAAGGTAATTAAGAAATATGTGAGAACACTTGTAAAACTAGATAAAACTTTGAGAAAGGAACAAGTTTAGTTGTAGTTAGTTATGTTAATTTACCTCAGTCAACGTTAGTCTACATAATTATTCAAGAGGGTGACAAACATAAAACAAATGGAAACGATATACTGAATTTTATAATCGTATTTTTCACTATCGATAGATGAAGGTTCTTCCGCTTTGCAATTCGCAATTTTTTCTCGATCAAACGATACATCAATCTAGATCGGCCAAACGCGATAAAAAAAGAAAACATCTCGGGACAATGAGCCGCGCGATCCACGGGAATCCCTCGAAATGGCAAACGACGGAGAATGGAAGTTTTCCGGGTCGACGTCGGATGCGCGTTGATGCGCGCGCTTCTCGACAGAATAGGCCTCGAAACACTCTCTCCTTACCGGTATCAAGATTTATTTGAATGGAGCGCCTCATTACCCGGCTCGGGGCTCGATTGTGCGCCGGGCGACCGGGCGAGATGGAACCCGGGCCGAGAGGTGGAAAACGAACGAAAGGCAGGGGCAGCATCGGCTCGAAAGTGGGGAGAAGCTTCTTCTCTGCAAAGGAGAAGGAAGAAGAACGGTTCCGTGGAAGACACGAGAAGGGAACGTCGAGAAGCAAGAGAAACGGTCTCTCAACTCTCTGGCTAGGAGAGCTTGGAGCTGTGCGCGGTTGGATGCTGTTCTTTCTCTCTTACGTACGCACAATGCTAGCGAGCAACGAGCCGGAGAGCAGATACGCCACGTATTCAAATACAATACCGACAAGTCTGGCAAGTCGGCAGTCTATGGCTCGAGGTACGAGAGCGAGCAAGGGGTGAGAGATGGTAGCAACCGTCCCTAAACGTCCCCTTCTATTAACAAGCGACCGCTCGCGCGGATAGGACACGTCTTCTGAAAGACAGCACTTCAAAGCGTCGCCAGTTTCGCGCTCCTCGTCTCTCTCTCTCTCTCTCTCTCTTTCATTCTCTCCTGTATTCCTCGAATGCTACACTACACTCCTATATACATTGGCTGGTGGTGGTTGTGCACGGTTTCGTGGCCGCCACGTTCGTCTTCTTCGGCTTCCTCATACTCCTACCCTTGTCGTCGAGGCCCTCGTCATCGTCGACGAGCTGCTCCGGCAAGACAAGCTTCAACGGTACGCTGCTCCCTTGAAAATCCGTACGCATCGTCGTTGCGTTCAGGGAGCTAAGAGAGTTAGATAATCTCAGCTTTGTAATCTCCATTTCCAAGCCTCTCACGCCGTTCTCCTCGTCTTTGCCCTGTTCTTCTTCCTTCCCCGCTCTCTCTCTCTCTCTCTCTCTCTCTCTCTTTCTATCTGTCTATCTTTCGTCCGTGCTACCTGTTTCTACTGTCACAGGTTTCCTACCCGTGCAACTATCTTACGCCTTCTCAGAGTGGAATTAGCATTCCACGCGTCTACGTTCTTCCGTTCGCAATTATCGAAGTCGTCGATGTCAACCGAGTGTTGCCTCTATAAAGTTGCTCGTTATATCCGCAATAAATACGCCGAGTGTGCGCTCGCGCGGGAGGAATCGCGGAGATATATCAGCATCCAGGAACGGCGTGCAGCGGGCCAGCGTTCCTCCCGGGGCTTGCTATTCTCAAGACGCTGATTTATACGTGCAGTTAATGTTGAATATTAGCCGCTACGTCATGTTTAACGCGGACGATGAGAGCCTTCGTTTTACCTTTGCCGCCGCCTGGTTTTATTGTTGCATATTTTCCGGGCAACGCGGTTTACGAGTACATACCTGTTGTACCGAACCCCGTGAACGATGCTTCCACTGAAACATTAAGAACTCTAGCTTTTATTAGACACGGAAGATTCGTTTATTATCGCCGTTCTTACGTAAGGAAATACCCGAGTGCAATTTGCTGTTTATTTAAGATTAGCATCAAGCGCGGATTTCTTACTTTCCGTTGCATTTTGTTGGAGAGAAGGAGCAGTCGAGTGATTACGACAAGTAGAAAATGATAAAAGTTGTAACGCATAAATACTTTGTTCGAATATTTGTTCGAAACTACGTTTAATTTTTAATTAAAAATCGGAAAACTTGAGAAATGTTCTTTTGCCACGTCGCAGGTGTTCTCGGAGGCCAGTATAATGTTCAGCGTCGGTGGTAGATATTACACGGGGGATCCGATCGTGTACTCGTACATGGAGGACAGGATATTCGAGCATTCGAGGAACATCTCAATCAAGCTGCACCATCGGATTGGCAAGTTCGTTAAACTGAGGTTCAGCTTCGCCTCGCGCTGGATCATGATCAGCGAGATCACTTTCGATTCTGGTAATTACCGCTCGCAAACGATCAAATTTGCTAATCGATCAATCCGTGAGACTTGCAACTAAAAATGAACAGTTAACAGTTGATCAATCTCTCGAGATCACGAAAGAAAGAAGCACTGTTGTCGTTTGTTACAGATATCGCCCATGGAAACTTCACGCCTGAATCCCCGACAACGACGGAAGTCCCGAGACTAAGGGATCGAATCTCGGCACGCGACAATCCTCTGCAAGCGGAGGTTCCAGTGGTGAAGCAAGACGATCCGACGTACATGGCCGTGATCATCGGTGTCCTGACCGCGGTGATCCTGCTGCTCGCCGTCGCGATTTTCTTGATCGTCACGCGACACAGGCAACGCAAGAACTTTGCGAGCCCCCTCGGAACGAAGAGCGCGATCCCCTCGAGCAATCATCAACACCTGTCGCCGGAATCCGCGTACGGGACCACGGAGAAGGATCCGTCGTTGATGACGTACAGAGTGGAGGAACTCGACGACCGGTACGCCGGAACAAAACTAACGACGCTGCCCCGCGACTTGAACGATCGCCTGCTCGGTGACGTCAGGCTGGACGAGTATCAGGAGCCCTTCTACGAGAACAAGCACCGAGAACCGCCTCACGCCGCTTACTACGGATACAGCACCGTTGTTATAGACAACAAGGACCTCCACGACAACGTCGAGCAGTCTGGTAAGTGTCCGCAATCACTTCACAAGTGGTGTTTCTAATTGTGTGTCTCGAGATTTTCATGGGTTGCGAAAATTAAGAAAAGGGCACTCTTTTTTTTAGAACGTAACGTAAAAATTTTGATCGAAGTTCGTCAAATATTCTAAGAAATTTCTAATTTCCAAGTTTTCAAATTCCTTTAATTATAATATATAATATATAATTAATTATTATAATATAAACATTAAAGATTCAATGATCTAAATCTAATTTCTAATCTCTTATTTAATTCTTTTAATTCCCGAGCTTTTGAAAGTCCAAGCGTTCAACTGAATTTCCATGTTTCCAGGCGTATAAATTTCTGAGTCCCTAGCTCTGGATTGTTCTAGTTTTCCGAATTTTCAAGTCTTCGAACGTTCTTCGAAATAATTTTAACTTCGCGATATTCCAATCACTCAAGTTCGAGACAACTGAATGTTCGAACCTTCGAATACCTTCGAATAAGTTCAATCTCTCTGTTCGCAGATGCCACCTACGACTATGCAGTACCGATGCCCGTGCCTAGCGTGAGCAGCGATCAGGACAGCGTGTTCTCCAAGTCTTCATCGAGGGGCAGCGCGAAGGTAAGGATTTGCTCGACAAAAATCCACCTAAACACGTCGAACCTCCAAGAACATCACTAAACTATCACCTGCATTCATTTACTACAAATAATAACTACCATCAGAATAATCCAATGACTTAAATCAATGGTGTAACGTCAACTATGTAATCTTTTTCGCGAGACAATAGACTATCGTGCAACGCGAATAGAATATCGAGACCAACACCTTCGAAGCGTCAAATCACCGGAGATATCGCCGGTTCGAAGCGAACCGTAATTTTCTGTACTTAACTATTCGTGTCTCGCTCGTGTGTTTCTCCCTGACCTGTCCCAAGCTCGGAACACCTGCAGTAACACATTGGTCAGCGACACACGCGCGCGGCTGACTTCTTTCCGACAGTACTACTCGCGTCACGAGGAAAAGAAGTAGGTCAGGTCTATTCCAAGAATCTCGGTTGTCATTCATATCCCCGGCGCGCATCACGCACGGTAAACTTTCAAGCCCCGTGTCTCAGCAACCAGTTGAGATATCTGTTCGAAACAAAAAGCTCTTGAAAGCTCCTGCTCCTCTTCGACTTTTCAGCGTGCTTACTGCGAAAATATCGTGTATACTCGTGTGTATATATGTATATATATATATATTTTACGAGTGTACGAGCACTTTGAGTCATAACAATTTCTTTCGTCAATTGGACAGATATTGCGGTAGGAACATATTGAGTTTTTGAAACATACATCATGTTTTTAAAGTATACATCATGTTCGCGAGAGTTTTGGTTTACCGGAACCGGGCCCCTCGACGCCCCTTGTGGCGTAGAACCAACTCTCCCAAAAACGAGTTGCGCCGTGAGGACAACTCTGCCGAACGCGTACGAGACCTTGCGCTCCCCAAGAGAAGGGGAACCGAGGTTACCTCTGTGCGTTCCTCGACCCAGGATTTTAGAATCGGTTCGAGTTCCAAGCAATTAGGTTGATCTTTGCGACACTGAAGCTGTTAACGAGATCACAGCCCCACCCATATCTCAGCGTGCGATCAAAACATACAATCCACACATCAACTAAGACCTCGCCGCGCTACTCACGCGCGCTAACACATCATTTATTTAAAATACAGTACACGTAACAAAAATTCCAAGAGACACGTTCGATTCTTTTTAATCTTTCGTTGCATTAGGCGTGCTTGCAGAGTTTTTTCCCACCACCACCGCCCCCGATGAGCGCGCCGCCCCCACGAGGCTCCAGTAATCTGACGTACTCGAACCCGCCGAGCCCGGAGCCAGTTTGCGAGCGCGAGCGCAGAGGAAGCAAGCGCCGCGAACACTCCTTGCACAGATACGGGTAAGGACAAGCTTCGTCCTGCGGAATGTACGCGGCACGCCGCTGGATCCAAGGTACGACACAGCATTTCGTACTCCGCCTCTTGAGAGATCGATCGATCGATCGATCGATCCAAGTCTTCAGCATCCATAGATCCATCGTTCGCTATCACTATGTACATCGAACCTATTTTCGATCTTCCACTTTACGAGTCTTACGTCGCGACGACGCGTGAATCATTTGGAGCGTCATGCTGATCAATTTTGTCAAACTGACACGAGTATTATTTTTGAAAGTTTATCTGAAATTGTACACTGCCTCCTGTAATAAACAAAGTTCCAATAATTGTTTAATAACGTTCAATATGAATATGGTGTTCAAACGAGTAACGAAATTAATCCTGCTGTTCTTCTAATTGCATCTTTCCAAACGTTTCTCCTTTTCCACGGTATCTTGTTTAAGGAAATAAATGGTGGCGTGTATGTGAAATATCGAAACCGAATATTTGAAAACTGCGTGTATTTTAATAACCTGCTTGTTGAACCATGATATCCATTTCGAGTCACGTAGACTCTAAAAAAACAACAGGATTGAGGACTTTACCTAAGACAGAATTGATCAGTTCGCCTTCCGAGAGACTCGTACCGCATACATGCGTTTCATCTTGAAGAGTTCAATACTGGAAAATCGCTCGATCTGAAAGAGAGAGACCTAGTGAAGACCTAGTGAAAAATTCGGGCGCCATTAAGCGTCGAAACGAAGCGGAAGAAGAGGACGTGGAAGAGGAGACGATGAGAGATCGAGTTTGAGCGCAGCCGAGGCAAGGGAAGAATTTTTCTTTTTTTTTCTTTTTGTTCGCGCCACAACTCTCGAGCGGTCCAATTAAAGAAGGGAGGTGGAGGAGGAGAAAAGAAAAAGGGAGAAATATGATTGGAAAATCGGGTAAAAAAATCGTCTACGGTTCGAACGCAGCTACTCGAACCGCGGTCTCGATCTCATGGAAATCTTTTCTCTCGAACGAGCACTGCCATTCGCGCACTATCCGTAGAGTAGAGGCGTAATACCTCGAGTGCCGCGCTTCAAGGGGACTTAACCTACTTGCAGCGTGCAGGTAGATGCAACGCGCAACCGGAGTTGTAACTACAATTGGCATATCAGTTTAACGGCAGCAAACTGCCGAGAGAAACTCCTCTCTGGAAATTCGGCTTCTGGAAACTGCTCGAGGAAAAAGAACCGCTCGCACGTTCGCGATCCCTGAAATCGACGCGAAAAGGGACTGATTAGGGTCTCAGCGATCTCTGTATTTGCTGGATATTCACACAAAAATCACTCACTCCTAATTTCGACAATTCTTTAATTTGTTGTCGGGATTGTTGTGGGGTGAGTAATGTCGCGAAGATTTTAATCGATTTTAGTCGCTCATTGAAAAATTCAATTATAAATAATTATACATTATGTTATAATTGTTTGTTATTATATTCAATTATAAATTATAAATAAATTGAATTATACAAAAGGGTCGTATTCAATCAAAATTTTTACAATTGGCTACATATATAGTTCTTTTTTGTTTTGAAATTTCGCGACTCACAAGTTGTAAGACAAGATTCGACGCATATTAATTTCGCCATTGTAGAACGAAATTCTCCACCTCGAGAAAAAAACCTAGCCCTTCCAGAATCTAATGTTAATTGAATCGGAAACGGATTTCGATCAAGTATTTCCCAACAAATTTTTCAATAAACGACTTTCGAAATTCTTCGCGACGCTGCTCGACAACGTGTTGAAAAACATCAAGAAAATCGCGGGCGGACGGTTTTTCGTAAATATTCACTCAAATATTTCCCAAATCAGGTTTGTCGTCGTCGCGAACGTGATTTCCTCACCGACGTTCCTCGACGATGCCTCGATTTCGCGGATCTCGCACGTTGTCTCGAAACGCGTTTCGCAGGTCGTCGTTCGCCGTACTTTTCCTCCGTTCCCCCCGAAGCGGAGCGAGGATGGACCGCGCGCGAGAAAGTTATCGCCCGCAGCCTTCCTCCCCCGTGGATTCCCAAACTCCGCGGCGAGCTGCGAAGGTAGCGAGCAGAGGAGGGAAGGAGGAAAAGAAGAAGGAGAAAAAAAAAAGAACAACTTTCGCTGTGTTTCCAGCGTTTCTTTCGCGCCTGCCGAGAGAAGCGCGAGCCGTTTCGGCAGCTTCGTTAGGGCGTTTTCCGCGGGAGGAACTGCGAGGCGCGCGTATCCGCCGCGACCGAGGGAAACGACGCAACCGTGGCGTGGCGCGACTCGGCCGAGCGGATTTCCAGAAGGAGTCGCGTGTTCAATGGTTTCGTCTGCTCGGCGCGCATGTGCAACCGGATCGAGCTCGCTATCGATCCCCTCCCTTCCCCCTCTCCCGTGGCTAGGCAAACGATAAAACGAAAGAGCGAAGGAGAGAAAAAGAAGAGAAAAAGAAGAGGAAAAAAAAGAGTTGCTGGTCGGAGGAAGAAGAAGAAATCGCTACCGATCGACCTTTTCCTTCTGTTCTCTCCTCTCTTTCTTTTTATCCCGGCAGGGTAGAGGGACACGTACATACTTCACGTGGCGCGACTTCTACCCGATAATTAATCGCCGGTTAATTGGTCGGTTTGGAATACGCGATCCGCGTGGCTCGACGATGCAACACGTCAGGCATTGTCGTGGCAAGAACAAGGGAGAGCGAGGCTAAAAACGGATGGGGGATCGACGACGGGGTGCGGGTTGAAGATCGACGCGATGATATCGAATGGAAAACGGTAGCGATAGCCACGTGGGAGAGAGAACAGGCTTGGTGACGGGGAGGAGTGAAAGATTTGTTGGAAAAAAGGGAACGTTAGCGAGCTTCGATCCCACCTCACACAAGACTGACGTCAAATAAATAATCGAGAATGTATCCCGACTGTGCTGTAATACACGTGCACACGCGCGTGCATGCGCGTTTACGCGTCTCGTCGTGTTATTTATTATCGCAGCATATAGCGCTCCGTAAACGAATCTTTAATTTATATACATACGTGTTATACGCATTTGTATAACGTACGCGTACGTGTGCGAGGGAAGGAACAAGAAAAGAATAATTATATATATATATATATAAATAGATATATAAATACAACAGAAGGTAATGCGTAATTGTTCGCGCGTCGGCGGATTTTAAGCGTATGGTAACGATATATTATATATATATATATGTATATTGCATAAGCCCAACTTTATTTCTCTATCACTACCGACATCGCCTTCATGCAACGAGGAAATAAAAATCGAGGGGTTTAACCGACGTAAGGAATCGACAATACAGGGATGAGACAACAATAATTAAATACATTGCGTGCGTAAGAAAAAGAAGAAAAAAAAAAAAAGAGAAACAAGGTGAACGAGAGAATAAACGCGACGGAGAACGATGCGAGAAACAATGGTAAATAGGTAGACGTGATTTAAACGCGAGCATGGAGAGAACCGACCACATTGTGATATATTAAGGAAACTAATGCTGTAATAGTAAAGGTTGGAAGAGAACGGGACGACGAAGGCAGCCGCGGGACGTGAACGATAGTGGCACACTTTGACGAATCTCGCGCGTTCACGCGAACTTTCACGAGCAAGCTCTTCGCTGAATATCTATCTCCCTTTCCCCCCCTCCCCCCTCTCTCTCTCTCTCGACGCTATGCTATTCTCTTTTGTTACACGAACGATTCTCGAAAGCAAGTTTACGTTACGTAGAACGCTTGCAAAGTATATTTTTGATTTACACCTCGAGTCTTTTGCTCGTTATACACACGAGGGAACGAACGTTTCGCGCGGAGATCGATTCTCAAACGAAAGAATTCCCCTTATTGGGACGGCGTTCTCGTTCCCTCGGCGAACGGGGAAGTGACACATACACACACATGCGCGCAGCGTCTAACAACGATCGGAAACCTACCTATGTATATTTAGTGTTTAATCGTCGCCACCGTAGAATGTTAAAGGTAAACCGTAAGAGTGACAGCTTCGAGTGCTTCGAGTGTAAATATAACCGTTAGGGACCTCGTGACACGTACATTTACAGACACACACACACACACACACACACACAACATTTACGTATACACACCTTTCAAGCGCCTTAAGTTAGAGGGAGGGGTGGGAGGGGGAGTTACAGAGCAAATAACTCGCTCGCAATAATAATCGTCGTTTTCTGTTCTTTCTTTCTACCTGTTGTTTTCGTTCGCCTCTACCTTTGCGTCGTTTTATCGGAGCGATAATGAAAACGAAACAAATCGCGAAAACAGATGTACACCGGTCGTTCGAAAGTTTGGAGCGTGTTAAAAATTTCAAAATGAACAACGACTTTCTTAAGGAAATAAAACAAATATTTTATTTACGACGTTAATTATTTCAAGCATCGAAATTATAGATTCGTAAGTATTAACTCGTCGCGATCAACGCGAGGATATACCGCGAGTAGCGGTTTATTAAAAATGATCATGTATACTAATGGAAAATGGCATATCACGTAAGAAGCAAAACTTACAATTACGACATTCGTGTTTCTCAAAAAAAAATGTATGACGAGATTTATTAAAAAAGAAAAAAGAAAAGAAAAGAAAAGGGTCTCGAACTTCTGAACAAGCGAGTGTACAAGCGTTATCGTTTTCGACGTTGTCGTAATAATTCAACGGCGAACCGGACGAGAGAGAGAGAGAGAGAGAGAGAGAGAGAGAGAGAGACAGAGAGAGACAGAGAAAGGGAGAAACGTTCGCCTCGAGAGTCTTCTTTCTCGTTCCTTCGTCCGGACGATCGCGGTTTCCGGTATCGCGCGTACCGCCGGATGTTCCATCGCGTCGCGTTCAGCGCTCCGTTTCGAGCTTCCGTTGACAACGTTAAGCGAGCGCGAACGGGGGAAAGGGGGGGGGGAGGAGGAAAAACGCGGAGATTCTTATCGCGCCGGCCGCAATTTTTCACCGAACTTCTGCAATAACCTCGGCACCGAGCATTAAGTACCTTGAACTTCCTGCACTTCTAGTACCTAGGCAAGTCCCCGCTTCTGGCAATAATCGTCAATTTATCTTAAAGCGTGCACAGACGATAAAGAAAAAAGGAGTAGTAGGGGGAGGGGGGAACGACGTTCACGCGCAGGCTATACGTTAAGTAAGAATTAAATCAATAACCGGTCAAAGGGGGAAGTGTGAGAGAATTCGAAGAGTTCTTAGGGATTCGATAATAGAGAGAGAGAGAGAGAGAGAGAGAGAGATGATAGAAAGGGTGTAGAGGAGTAAGAGCAGAAAGAGAAAAAGAATGAGAGGAGATCGTTAAAGATGGTGCACGCCTCCCTCCCTCTTCTCTCGGATACGAAGAGGAAGATAAAGATGACGAAGGACGGTACTTTCGTGCCTGCTCGCAGCGTACTTCTTAGGATACTTTATGGTTCCTTTGTGCAGCCGGAGCTGCATGCTGCCGACACGTCAATGACAACCGGTGCGCCGAGTGTGCACCGAGATCGTCGCGATATCGCACGCTCGTTCTAAATCGTCGCTGCAAGAGCTCTCTCTCTCTCACTCTCTCTCTCTCTCCTCACGTTGGCCTTATTCGACCTTATTCGCGCGAGTTTTATTCAACTTTACGCACAGACACGTCGGCTATGTACCTGTCTGCTCATGGGGTGCAGGGTGGAGGGCGATCCATTTTATCCTCAACGGGATATATACTCGCCGCGATTTTACATCTCAGGAAGCGATAGTTCTTCGTGAAATCGTAATAACCGCGAGACAACGCAAACGGGATGAGTTACGAAGGACTCCGCCATCGCTCCGAGTCGTTCGTCATTAAACAACTCGGTAGTTATTTAAATTTTGTGCCCATTTCCTAGAGAGGAGGCGAATCGAGAGCCGTGCTCCTTCTCGTCGTTGCACTCACTGCCAGCCAGTTTCCTTCGAACAGAAAGAACGATTTCCACGTTAGAATGGCTTCTGAGAGATAAAGGTAGAGGCGGGGGGAGAAGTGTCTCGAGGGAATGCTTCGTAACAAAAGATCCCCGTATGAAAGAAGATCCTCGTGGATCGAGCCCTTTATCAACGCACCTTGTCGTTACGTACGAACGTCGACCAAGAATCTTCGCGATCTCCTACAGAGTTCGATCTACGACTCTCGATACGCAGCGTTCGACGCAAACGATTACCATACCCCGTCGCGACTTCCGTTTCCTGTGGCGCGCCCGTTCGCGGTCTCTTTTTTTCTGTTTTGTTTTATCTTTATGCAACGTCGATGTACGACGATACGCGAAAACACGGTTCGGCGATGTCGTTCGAGATATCGACGCGATCGGTTCCGCATCGCTATGCACGACGCGGAAGAGACGCGGATACCACGGGCACGGAAAGAGAGAGAGAGAGAGGCGAGCGAGGAAACTGTCGCGCATAAATCTGTCGTTACAACCCTTTTTCGATCCTTTTTTCGATGGGGAGGAAGAAGTTGGCCGATAGTGACGGCCAAGAGGGGAAAAAACTGTCCCATCTTTCATTCCCAAGATGTGGAGGTGCGTGCGCGCTCGCGAGCCTCGCGACGGGGGATCAAAAGGAATATATGGGACGAATGGAAACGTTTGATCGAGCCTTATGGGGCGATTGTGCGCACCATGCACGTCAGAGTTAAATGATCAACGAAAGTTGGAGGGAAGAGGAACAGCCGGAATTTACGCGTCGAAGACATTGGCGTGTTCAGTGGATTCAGACGCCGGTAGTCAGACGCAACGCGATGACAAAACGTGCAAGTAATCTAGAAAATTATTCTCTCTTTAACTCTCCTCGAGCATTGTTACTTTATGATTACATTAATATTTGGGCAATCAGAGTCACGTATGCGTGACACCAATTGCAAAAAATGTTAGCACCTGTGCAATCTTTCTCACAATCAGATTACACTGTCGTAAGACTTAACAATTAGGAATTTTACTAAAGGATCTGATACGAATATGGTTTACATTCTAAATTTCGGGGAGTTTCGTTCGTCTTTGTTCTCGCCACTGTGTGTTACATGTTGCACGAGAGGAACATCAATGTAGCAAATTACGATTGAAAGAAGTTTGGCGCGCGTGCTAAGACCAACGTGACGTTGCAACGTCAATAGCTGTGGCGTCGATCTCGGTGCATTTCTTGCTCAAGTGTAACTCTATCGAAGTCTCGTTCGGATGATCGCTCGTTTGTCCGTGATAGTAACAGAACAACATAGTCTTAAATAAAGTGTCGGGTGTGCTGACGCGTCGATCTCGGCGTATCGAGAAAAATACGAACGATGTTCGGACGCGTAAGGCGCAACATGCACGAGAACGCGGCAAGCAGGTACGAGGATGACGGAAAACAACGACGATCGGTTTATTAATATCATAGGTTTAACAAGGACGACGACGGTCCAAGAAACGTTCTCGCCACCCCGAAACTATTAAACGCGCCGCATTATCTCTCAATGTACATAGCAATTGTAATTTATATATGATATGTGTAAACGTATTATAAATAAGCCCGCAGAGACGCGGGAAGCGACCATTTTGTATATAATTGTAACATATAGCGTGCAACGTGTGAGAGGGTGCTGCAACGAATCGCGGGAAAGCGTGAGAATTTACATACGAAGGATGCGTGCGTACGCGTGATTGTGTGCAAGATGGAAATAATAATAACGACGAAAAGGTAAAAAAAAAAATAATAATAATAATAAATAAATAAATAAATAAAAGATACCACTGTGAGTGTAATTATAATTGATCAATAGTAATAACGAGTACCGGATGCATATTTGATATTTGTGTGCCTGTATCCTTTTGTATGCTAACGAGATAGACGAAAATAAAACTATACATAATTATATTGTACTAATTGCGAATGTAAGGGGAAAAAACGACTACGAGTAACGAGGTGTTGTAACGCGTGCACACACACACACACACACACACATACACACACGCGCGATTGTACACGAAAGGGTACACCGGCGTGTAACGAAAGAAGATGCATACGCATATACACGGACACATATACATACATACACAGCACAGACACTCTTCCAGTTGCATACAGACAGTGGAAAAAGCATACAGACCAGACTATCTGTCCTGGGTTGGACGAAATAAAACTTTTAGCGAAGCGAAATCGAGTCTATAAATGATGGACCGGTTTGTTTTATCCCTGATCTATGGATCCATCGTCCCATTCTCCTTCAATCTTGAACGCGTCCCGCTATTTTCTGGCGAAACTCCTGACGATGCAGAAGATCGAGGTAAGTAACGACAGCTTGTCAGAGATACGCTAATTATATTTTTATTTATCGCGCAAATTTTGTTTTATTAATAATTGGCGAACATTATAGTACAATTGGAAAAAAAGAAAGGAAAATCGTTAAATAAATTTAAAACAGGGTAAATCTTTCGTGCACGCGAATTGAATAATTCAAATCGTTTTAAATTTATTTTTCCACGGATTCCAAACAAACGCAAACAGTATTTTATATTTCGGGGATTTTTTAATTTTCAAATATCCGCGTTCGATCGAGAGCTTTTTGCCAGGTATATGTATCGGGTTGTTCGGAAAGTTCGTGCCGATTTAATATAAATTAAATTTAACATTTAATAAATGTATACTAAAATTTAAATCTTCTGCGTTTCAATTTTCCTTCAAAATCGGCACGAACTTTCCGGACAACCCAATGCATCGCGAATTATTATACTTGAGAATGATTTGAAAGTTTTCTCTCGTTGGATATTACGCATCATCGAATTATTGTTCACTTCTTTATGTTTCTTCTTTAATTTCGTAATCATCTTTAAAATTAAAAAATTTTTTTTCGTACTGTATCGAACTAACTTCGCACTTTTCGTTCAGAATTATTTTCTCTCTTTTTTTGTTGTCGAAACGTACGAAACAGGACTGACATTTGATCGGCAACGTTCCCCGACACGATCACCGATACGATAAATCCCTGCCGATGGAAATCATTCGGGCGGACGCACATCGAGGTACTACACGTATTTAAAGCAAGGAATCGCGTTAGAAAATTAATTATAGGAAATGAATACCGGAAATCCGATCGAGTTGCTAGGATCGATTTCATCGAAGGTACGAGGGATATCAACGAGACGAATCGGGCAAGGGACGCGGCCGATGAAGCGTGGACTCATTGAAAGCTAATTACCAGGTAATGCTACGATAATCCAGCTACCAGCTGGCTGAACGCCGAAGCGATCGTGCTTCTATAAATGCTGTTCGATCTTAATGAATGGACGCGAGCGCTCGAAAGCGGTCTAACCACTCTTTGAGTACTGCCTCGCGTTTGATCGTTCGGAAGCTTAATTTCGAACTTAATTTCATCATTTTGATAAACAATTTCGTTAGTTCAGTAATAACTTTACGATTTTATATTTTCAATAACTTTACAATTTCTCCATGTACTGTATAGAAATTCTCCAAGGAACAGAAGTTTCCTTGGTAAAATACACACTACCAGCCATGAATATCTAGACAGTTTTCAATTCGATTGTTTCTATTTTTATAACAGAAGAATATTTCCTTATTTTCTGCAACAATTAGATATCGTTAATTACTTTCTTAATAAATATATTTCCACTTCTATTTGAGATATATGTACATAGTTACGTGCATATACATTATAGTTGCCTGAGATTAAACGAAAGACCAAAATTAAACCAAAGAGTATCGTTTTGTGTTATATTTCAATGTAATTCCCATGTAATTTCTTATTTCTCAGCAGAAACAATTTCTATTTACATGCTGCGAAAACTCATTTTGTAAAAGTATACACTGTCATTAGAAAATGCTCTGTCGACGCGAGAAATCGTACTGTTCGTCACTTAGATACCAAGGGAGTTAACTTCCGAAAAATTCAGAGTCAATAGAAAATGACAGTAACAAAGATGAAAGCGTAAACGGTGTATGAGATTTTACAAGCAGAAACCGATGTAGTCCCGTGCAACAGTTCGCGCCGTGACAGCCGTCACCGAGGATGCTGGCTGTCGTCCTTTCATCGTGCTAATTTGGCATCGTCAACGACATCATTTGTCATTCTAATGGCCAGAACGACGTACCACGGTTTTTTTAATGACTGCGAAAGCTCGCTGCCGCTTCTCCTCTGCTCCTTTCTCACTGAGCTCCTCTTTAATTCGCCCCCGACAAGCCGCTTCACGCTCTATCGTCCGTTCTCCTTCATTTCGTTCTCCATTTCCCGTTTCTCCGCCGCTCCTCGCGCGATCCTCTTTTCATTCTGGTATTTCTTTTCACGAGAGAAACTCAACGCAAAGAGTACCCGATATACTCTCTCCTCTCTCTTTCTCGTTCTTCCTTCCGCCCCTTTGCACCTTCTCTCGTCTATTTTTCCAGCGAGGCTCTCTTTCAGCGTTTCAGAATCTCTAGCCAGGCCACCGACGGCGGTCTTAAATCGTAGACGCGGGCAAGATGCACGGGCGGAATCACCGCCGTGTTCAAAACGTATTCTTTCGCGGTGAATGTATTCGCTCGCGAGCACCACGCCGCGCTGCCCCTTTGCCGCGGCCGGCTGTTAATTAATTCCCGCGGTTATTAGTGCTCGTTACCTCCCTTAAGCCGCGGCAACCGCACAACGTTGCCCGGCCGCTCTCCCCCTTTGTTCCAACCCTCGTTTCTTTTATTCCTTAATTCGTTATCCGAGACGGATATAAATTCTCGGCGAGCACCGCGCCCGGATAATTATGCTGTTTCCAAGCGCTCGGCTGCCGAAAATCGTAATAATTGCGGTTCCGCAGCTGGTTTCTTCTCCCACGATAGCCTCGTCCATTGCTTTTTTTTTTTTTTTTTTTTCTTTAAGAGTAATTGCGCAACGTTATTGAGATGCAGGGTTGTTTTCCCATACTGCGGTCAAATCGTAGATACCTCCTGATACAATTAACGAGGATTACTATTTTAATATTAACTGAGATTAATATTAAGACACCTAATATAAAAATACTGATATTTCTATGTTCAAACAGTTAATCATCTTTTCTATTCGTATCCATTTCATTTTCACCGTGTTCTTTTAGAACCTAGATTATTTATATCTAAGTATAATTTTAATTTTGGGATCTAGATGTTCAACTTTCCGATATTTACTATATCTATTGTAAAATTCTTGTAAAACATTAAACATCTGAATAAAGATCTTCGCAACAATTCAAGCGTAAAATATCATTTGACTCCAACCGTGTGGTTCCCTTGTATTTATTCACTTTGTATCTTAGCAAAAATATTTCGATAACTTAATGGAAATGATTTTTCCACGATAACCTTTAGCGATAAAAGGTTCTCCTAATGGAACAGGAAAGTAAAATTGACGTTACATCAACGCCCACATTAACGCAGCGACGTTCATTCGAACCACCCTTGTAGGAAGAGTTTCTTCGGCCTTCTGGAACAGGTTTCAGAAACAGCCGGTAGCCACAATCGACTCCTTTACCTGACGATGACGAAAAGGTAAGTTAATGCGTTTCCTGCGCAACCCTCTAACGGGTGCCATTATTGTTTCCCATCCATCACGTGTCTCTGGCGAAACGAACACAGCGCGATGGCAAATATATTTCAGCCCCAGGCTGAAAATGTTGCTGCGTCACATCCAAAATTACTCGGTCGAATCCGAGGCAACCAGATTTCTTTGTGTCACTGTCGACCAAAAATAGGATAGACAGGACATTAAATGGGGCTTCCTATCTCAGGCTTGAAATACCTACTAGGAAAAAATCACTTTTAACGCACCCATATCACACAACGGTGAATTGAAAAAAGATATCAAACAAAATGATGGGATATTTAGTCAATATAGTTAAATATATCACTTGGAACCAAATTACAATAACCATATCAATGCTACAAGATGCCATTATGCTAACATTACAGATAGATAAACACAAACTTCTGAGAAATACATCAGGAATCAAGTGGAATTCTTGAAAGTAAGGAGATAATATCGAAAAAAAAGTAATGAGGACGGAACAAAACACCGATCAGTAATTCTTCTAATACAGATGATTTCCAAACAATAATCAAGACGGACTATTTCGAGGAATAGGAGAAACTCCTCGCTGAAAATTCGGATTGTGTATCAGAAGAATACAAGGCTCGAGAAGGAGGCATGACACAAACCAAGCAGTGCTTTGGATACAAATGTGTTACAACAAAACATTTAGGGGGAATATTTTGAAACGGTATTTTTCTCTGAAAATACAAATTCTGTATCAGGTGAACATAAATCTCAAAGAGATGGAACCGTTCAGCGGTGATTCTGACAAAGAGGTATATCAATAAAACCATAAGTGAGAGAACTTCGAAAATCAGAGGGTACTTTTCCCTGAAAGTCCGGATTCTGTATCAGGAACACATAAATCTCGAATAGATTGCATGGCAAAGTTAACCGTCGAGCGATACCGCTGATACAGAAAAATTTTCGATAAAATATTTAAACGGAGATGTATTGAAACACGGTAGGAAATTTTCCCTGAAAATTCGGATTCCTGCATCAGAGGTACATAAGTATGGAAAAAATGGCACGACAAATAAACCCATCAAGAGATTATTTCCATACAGAAGTTTTACGACTAAACATTTACACGGGAATAAGTAGAGACGGAGAAACGATGAAAATAAGAGTCTATATCGGGACAACATACAGCACGAGGAGGTGGAACGACAGCCACCCGTCGATCAGATCTCCTGATATAGAGGTTTCTCTTAATAATCTCAGGTGGGAATATCTCGAGAATATCAGGAGGAGTTTGTCGCAGAAATTCCCAAAATTGAATCAGGAGCATATGACGATCCAGAAGGTGGAACGACGAGACCACCCGTCGGGCAGATCTCCTGATACACACGTCTCTTTTCAAAATTTCAAGCGGGAATATCTCGAAAGCCACGAGGAGTTTCTCGCCGAAATTCCCAAAACTGTATCACGAGCATATGATGATCCAGAAGGTGGCACGGCGAAACCACCCGTCGGGCAGGTCTCCTGATACGGAGGTTTCTTTTCAAAATATTCAGCGGAAATATATCTCGAAAGCCAGGAACAGTTTATTGCTGAAATTTCGAAAATTGTATCAGGAGCATATGACCATCGACGAGCTGGCATAACAAGTTCCCGCGAAAAGCGGTTCTCCTGATACAGCGGTTTTTCTAAACGACTTCAATCCGGAATATCTCGAGGTTATGAGGGTCCCGCGAAAAGCGGATCTCGTTCAAAAACGGGATTTATGAATGAGATTGATTTGTGAATGAAAATATTTACGTGTGGGATATAATGAAATGTTAAAAATTTCTATGAGTGTCATAGTAATATTTTTGATATTGTTCAGGCATCTTATGTCATATTATTTCTTTTGTACGAAATAGTGGGGAAGATATTGTTCTATTGTACATGTATTGTTCTAATTATGAATTGAGTTTCGGAAAATTTATTTTTCTATCTTGTGTTTATTCTCTCAGTGAATGTTGTAGTAGCTTTACTACAGTAGTTGTATAGAACTCACAGTATCTGTTCCTGATCTTCGTTGCTTAATTTTAAATTATTAATCAGTGATTGTTAAGTATTAGAAAATTATGTGGAACCAAATAAGAAATGAAGTTGAATGTATCTCGTAACAACAGTACGGAGAGTTGAGTTTGCAGCTCAAAGTTTTGAATCAAGTTTGGTATAATTTTTCGAAGGACTACCGCAGCTTGTTGCCTGAAGATTATCGACGTGGTACTCGCGCGAATGTCTGCGATACACAATGGGCGTAACTCAGCAGCGAAAGAGCGGATAAGAGAGAAGAATGAAGAGTGAGAGATGGAGAGTGTGAGAAAGAGAGGCGGCCAACAGAAAACAGGAATCATGTCGTAAGCGTTGAACTATGACAACGTATCCACGAGATTTCTGGCACGATAAAGCGAGCTTTACCGTAACCCCAAGCTAACAGGTAACTACGTTAGCCGCAAGTAAATCCGAGGCTGCCGCTGCCCACGGCGGAACTTTACGAACCGGATGCTAAGCGCGGGGTTTAACAATCGCGTGCCCCTGGAATTCTCCGCGCACGGATGGACGAATACGCGGTAACCACGAAATCACGGCGGTCGACGCATCGCCTGCGAAGCGAATACGAGATTCCTGTTCTCGAAAGTTCTCGAAAACCCCGAATTACTGGGAATTCGGCGGGTAACCTTCTCGGTGAATTTTCAAGGTAACTCACGCTCTGCTGGATTTCGATAGGGAAACGAAAAAAATAGACGACGACATTTTGTAATTTCATTGGTATCGTGATGACGCCAAATGTATTGTAACATGGGAGTTAGAGCAAAATATGTATTTACACAGTCAGAAATTGTATATCGAAATGGTATATCTTTTTTCTATATGATCTCTATGTTCAGATTTGGCCTATTTAATTATGACAATCAGGATTCGATGATGAAAATCATAATACTAATGAAAAGTTTCTACAAATGTTCGAATTCTTTCGTGAGCAGCTATATAGATACTTTAAGCAAACTTCTGAGGGATGTTAAGAAACATTGTAAAATGTATTTTTACGATGTTTGAACTACTTGAAAAGTATATATTATACTTAAAAAGGTACGTACTTGAAACGTAGATTCCGTGTTGTATTCAGATATAAATTATTTCGGTATATTTAGAAAGTAGGGTATAAATTATTATAACTTATTATATAATTGCAGCATTGTTATTTATACACTTCGTTATATTGGACAGCAGGTTAATTATGAATTCAACAAGAGTCAGTTGGCTAAAAGGGATAAAATCCTCACATCTATTCAGCAGATATGTAAATATTTGAACATATTGTACCCCTGAAAATACTTCGCATGTTTCCTTTAACACGGAAAGCAATTGCTGACTGACATTACGAAGATTAGACGTTTAAATAATAAAATCGAAATGGACATATATCTGTACACCTATAATTATAAATTTCTTATGACTTAAACTTAGCATTTTGCCTGTCAATGGATATTTCTTTCTAAGTGTTTGGAAATTTTACTAATTATCATAAGATACTTTCTGAACGATGTAGTAAAACAATAGAAACTTCTTCAAACATTTAAACAGCTGTACGTAGTAAAGCTGTAATATTCATTTATTCACAAATTACAGAAAATTATATAAAACAGCAGAGTCTCGAAGTGAATATTGCGCAATATCGTTGTTCAAATACCTGCAGTAACAATAGTACGTGGTAGTGATAGTGGTAGTAGTAGTAATAGACTGTAAATATCGGCAATCCGAACGGATTACGCCGGTTTGCTGTTCATTAGGTTAATTATAGGAAATAAAGGTAAACCGGTTTGACGAATTAGCACACACGATGTATTCGGTAGGTAGAATGTGAATAATGAGAACCCGTTGGATTACAACGTGCGAGCTTTCAAGAGATTAATCTCCCTCTGAGCCGGCCGATCCCTTAATCTCCTTTTCATTAAGTGGGGTTTTAGTGCTCGACGTTAGAAACAAACTCCGTGCATGCCCCGCGTTACAAAGGGGCCGCTTTCGTACGTAGGCACGCGAAATGAGCGAGTACACCGGCACGCCGCTTGCCCAAACATTCGTCAAACATCTCGGTCATATTTCGCTTTGAATATCACGCTGCTGGATAAAGCTGTGCCAGTATTCAGGCCTAACCGAGTGCCCTGTTTCGATATCTCTCTTTTGCATCATCACGCGCTACCTGTGTTTCCAAGCCAATTTCGCTCCATCGGTTAAAAATCTAGGGCAAATCGACGAGGCTTTAATCCTCGTGCGTTGATTTTCTTCGGCTCGTAAGATTCGTAATTAATAAATGTAGAAAGCTTGCAATGGTAAGAATGCAAATGTTGTATTGACTGTCCTTGTTCGGATAAATATCATTACTAAAATTAATTGTTACTAGATTTTTATGCCTCCATTTGGCAGTGACGTGTCTGTATTTGAATAGATATCGTAATTATAACATAATTTAGACACGTGAGACAATCTTCTGTTAAGCTGTTATATTTCTATATAATGGAATTCGTAAAAGTATATATTTTTGTGCAAAAATTCGCGGTCCAATCATTACGCCATGATTAAATATGAATATTTACAACGTCGAGCATAACGTTTTCACGTGTCACACTACTCATTCCTAAATGGAATTCGCAAAACAATAATAGCTAATCAAACAATATTTGCGTAACGCTTTAAATATATATATATATCCTATAATATAATATAAATATGATAATACACACACACACACACAAAATATAGATATCTATCTAAAATAATTTCAGATATGTTATCTGTATCTCTACGTTTCTCACATCTACGCGAAACGTAATGTTCGTGTATCCGAATGGAACCTCTGAATGTACAAACGTGATACACTAAACTGGTGTCCGCAGTAAAACACCATCATTATTACATCCATTATACGCAAATCGACAATAAAAATTGTCTTCGTCCCTTCGAAAACATCCCATATTACCATCGCATGTCTAAGCGGGTAATACAAACCGCCTATTAGTCGCGTACAAAAAGTCAATACCGCTCATTATCCTCCCATTCATCTTAAAATATGAACTGTTCATTCATTCCCTTTCAGCTCTCCACCATGGTACTCCGCTTGCCGAAGCAACGAGGTACGAAAAGGAGAACCACGAGGAAGAAAGCAGACAGCCGGCCACCGGCGCGCCTCAATATTTCACGCAATTAGCACGCGCGCGTCGCTGACACGTTTCGCGGAACAACGGCCCGCGAGAAGGTTCTCGAGGGGGACGAACACTCCTGCACTTTCTTCGTGGTGACGTGCCGTGTCGTCGAGTATCGGATGTCAAATGGCCGCGTTCGAAGACAAATATTCGACGGAACGGGCGGAAATTAGGGATGGGATCAAGTCCAATCACATGCCTACCGAGTTTCGAGTCAAGTTCGAGGTCCAAGTTTCGCTTCGAGGTTTTCGGATGTTATTTGAATAAATTATTTGAAAAATGATTGTTCAAGCAATAGTTTATCTAGAATAAACTAAAATTTACTGAACCGAAAGACGTATTTTTATCAATTGTCAGGATAAATTACAGTGCACATCTGAAGCGATCCTAATGGAAGGCGAACAATAAATAAAAAAACAAAATTAGGTCGAATTCAAATCATATGTAATCTATAATCTATATTATAATATTTCACTAAATTGTACTAAACTATATTATAATGTAGTTTAATATAATTTATATAATTTTTATAATTTATAATATAATATTAATAATTTGTAATAACAAATTACAGCTGTACCATACGTAATACAGTACTAATGTTACAATATTATTACAACTGTAATATAATCGAAGCGAGTTCAAAGTACTAAATAAAGATGGATGCAGAGTCTACTTGGAGATGTTACTTTCTCGAAACGTTCGGGAATTAATCCGCTTAGATTCACGTACACCTGCTTGCAAGCACCGTAAAGTAAAAACACTTGCGATCGTTTCAAATTTCCACGACAACGAAAATTGTGTGGAATCTACTTGTGAGGTACTCGATCCCATCTCTAGCCGAGGTACCGGCTGGTCCGTCGTTGTCCCTCTCAACGGGTCGTTAGAACTTCAAGCACGTTTCGCGCGGCATTATTTTTGCCCCTGTTTCCCGCCTCTAATTGCCAACAGGAAGTCACCAGTCAGCGAGACACTCTCTCGGTATCGCGGATACGAACCGCTCCTTTGAGAAGAAGCGAAATTGCTTGGCAAATTCGCGGCAGCATTTTATAATTGGATCGACGCGAGACTCGGTCGCGGCAGAAATGTTTATTTTCGGCCGCGTTGTGAAAATGACGCGGTTACGATCGATATTTACGGATATAAATGTCCGGCCGCGGAAAGTTCGAGCTGAAACGTTGGAATTCGAGCGCATAAGTAGTACAATGTATTTTTGGTGAAGATGTGTGATTGCAGGAATTGCATAGCATAGGTTTCCAATTTGGTCAGAGAAACGGCATAGCTTTGAATAAAATTTTAAAAATAGCCAAGTAAGATTATTTAAATTTTAAGTCAAAGAATGTTTTTAGAACAGTAGAGTTCATTAGAAACATTAACTGTACGTTCGAATTCTCAATTTCTATTCTCGATGGTGTATAAACGAGCGATCAATAATTATCTAATAATAACTATTTCTTTTAATCCAGATTCGATTCATTGTTTCTATTGAACGTTCTAAATTCCGTGAAGAAAACGTTGAATTATCTCTAACTGAATAGTCGAGCCACGCGACGATACGAAGACAGATCGGGAGGACTCCGAGGGAAGCGAAAGGATCTTCTCGAACGAGTGTTCGCACGACGAATGCCCCGAATGTGCCGAAGGGTTTGCCGTCGCTCCCCCAAGTACCCTGTCGCTGACATCTAGAGCAACAGAGCAGAAGTGGCTTCGATGAAATTGATCCGATCGGGGGCCGGCTCTCTCGAGGCCACTTCGCGAACCACGAGCGGCCAAGTCCTCGAAAATGACGCGGCTACGCTGTCGAATTGGCCAGCCAAATTACCTTCTAGAGCCGTGGACAGGATCTTTTTAATCGGACTCTATCGGACGCCACGACTCGCGTGGGACCGGCCGTCCACTCTCGAGGACAGGGGGCTGGTTGAAGAGGTTTGCTCGTTCAAATGTGCAACCGAGTTTCGCATACGCCTTGAACGCGTTGCACTCGCATATTGCGCCGATTATCTAATTGATCAATTGTCTCCCCGTTGCGATAATAAGCAGTCATTTGATTAAGGCCACTCGCCGGCATCGAGCCTTTCTTTCTATTGCTCGGTTCCTGCCACCCCCCCAGCCCCGGGTTCTTGCGCGAATTGCCACCGCTTGCCTCCTTGTAAACAGGAATCATTGGCTAGATTCGACGTGGGTTTTGATTGCTCGTGCCACTCGACGTTTTCCGATTTAATCTCTTCCGGCTTTGCGATTTCGCGCTACGTTTTCATACGTGTTCTTTCTTCTCGCGTGATCGTTCGGGAAATAGCTAAAATTCGTGTGTATTCGTTTTGTTCCAACGATTTGCGCGATCCAAGTATTCCAATAGCCAATAAAAAAAAAAAAAGATCAATGAAATCAAAAATATTCAATAGTGTTGCAATTTATATTATATAATTTATATTATAACTGTAATATAATTGTAATTTATTATATTGTTTATATTTGAAGAAAAATGATACTCATTCGTGAAATATATTTTCAAATTTATAATATCTGTGCTGATCTTACTTAGATTTCTGTAAATAACGTGTAATAATTCCACGACGAAACTGCAAGGACATTATTTTATTGCGGTATTTTAGAATCTTCGTTTTTATCTTGTCTTTGAAAGAGACAGTTGGTAGAATGATAATGCAAATATTCTACGACATGATATCATGATATGTTTGTTACAACGTTAAAAATGAATGAAAGAAAAATTAAAGGATCGAGATACTCGTTCGCTCGCAACAATGATAATATCGCCACGTTATTCTTGAAGGGTTGTCTTCCGGGAGATGGAAATTTCGTCTTGGTATATTACAGGATCACGTAACGGAGTCTTTTGGTGAATTTTCTGATATAGAATTTCCGATCCTCTTTTCTTCGGTGCACCTCCTCATCATATTTCTAATTTCTTTTTCTTTTGCAGAGAATATCCTGTATTCCCTTTGGAGAATATCCGGTCGCGCATACAGAGACTCACGAGAGTATTGAAACTGCTTTATCACGATTATATAACATATTTGAGATGAAAGAAATCAATGATCCATTATATTGTCAATAGAAACATCTTCGTGACGCGTTTTATAAAAACAGTGGTCACGAAACTTTTATCATAGCATTCACGTACTGATCAATCAGCTTCAAGTAGATATTTAGTAATATATTCCACGCGATGACTCCGAAAATGAAATTTAAAATCTGACGGAAGATGCTTCGTTGAAAAACTGGTAAAATATTTAATCAGAAAGTCAATAATCGCGTGGGCCTTCAAAGTTGCCTGAAGTAGAAATGACGAGAAAGAGACGGAAGATCTGTCTGAGTAAAAATCTGTCAAACGTAGATGGAATCGTACGAGCGTCATTCGCTTTCAAACGAAAACGCTTGAAAAGTACTCGACTCGCGTCGGCTGTCACGTGGAACGATGCTTCCTAATCGAAACGGTGCATAAAACGGTGCATCAATCGTCGAGTCAGTTTAATTCGAGGGGATCCCGCGGCCAATTCGAAATGGCAAACGCACGTTTGAAATTGAGATTTCATTGGCGAACGCCGAGAGAGAGAGAGAGAGAGAGAGAGATTGGTCGAAAGAAACGAGATAAAGAATCGTCGGTTTCATTGTACGGTTAATTCCTTGCCGGGGCTTTTGCGCCGCAACCGCAAAGCGACCAACCGCTGCGCGGCCAGCTGCGGGAACATCGAAACCGACCGGTCGTACTCTCGGTGGCTAACTGGCGATCATGTCCCTACCAGCACCGGCGATAATGCTGACCCCCAGGCCTCCCCGATTAAAAGTGCTCGTCGATATCAAGCTTTTCCTGCCGTTTCTCCGCCGCGCGAGTTGTTATGTTGGCCGCCGTGTCGTTCGAACGCCTCGTATCTTCGCCACGGATTAACTGCAGAATCGTATTGAATATCACGTTTGTACGACACGGTGTACCGATATGTTACACGCTCGTGAATTTCAAAGCGAGTGTGTATGCACAGCGGCGTTGAATTAAATTCCGATAAATCGGCACTACTCGCGTTATAATATACTCACCCAGGATCAGGTGGCGAGTTCATTCTGAGAGTGTTTGCAGGATGACGTGTAACAGAGGTGATTTTACACGAAGAGCAAGAATCGCTCGTTTCACCTTCGGATGATTGTTTGTTAACATTCTGTTTCGTGGTATCGAGTCACGGTGTGACTTACGTTTATACATTTCGATTCGAACGAACAGACAGATTGTAGTTCTGTCAAAAATTGAAAAACTCGCGTTTTATTAAGTTTAGATTCTTCACGTTCGAGATCGGTACTTTAAGTACAGATATAAATTATATAAATTATAACTTTAATGTACCTTTTCGATTAATTTTTACTAGTCTAGATCAAAATCAGTTATGTGACATCTATACCTAACCTAACCTAAACCTAACCTAAACCGTCGCTGATTTCCTTTCTGATTCTTATACGTATTTTTAAAAATATTACTTTTCGTTTGCTTTCTTTTTCTCCCATCGTCGCAAGTCCATTGCGATTAAAAACATTGCCGCGGCTTCGTTTTGTTATGCGAGATATTTTCACCGTTCGGCATTCAGGGCTGAAAGACTCGGGGATTGATTTGCGAGTTTATAAACGACGATGAAAGGAATTCCGAGCGGTATGTTTGCCGGTTATCTGGGAAAAGCATCGAAATGCCAATATCGGAGTGCCGTGTTTATTGGACTGTTCGCAATTGAAGTAAGAAACGTTCCTAAAGAAAGCGTTCCGGGCTTTCGATCGACTCGTTCACGAGCGACTCGTCAAAATGCCACCGTATGAATATGCAACAGCCGAGCGCTTTCGCGAGCAGCATGCAAAGGAACGTTCGCGTGTGTACACGCGAGACGACACGGATTTCCTGCGGAAAGTATTTCCTCGAAACATTCGGAAAATATTTTTAATTTCATTCGCCCGTGGGAGACGAGAGAGGGTGGGCGAGCTCCCGTCTCGCCACGGAGAAACGGATCGCAATCCTAAAATATTCGCTCAACCAAAAATAAAGGGAAACGCGGGTCGGGTTTTACGATTGTTTACCGCGAAAGGGATGCCACTGTGGATCTTATGAATTCTTTAGATGCCGATGGGAACGAGAAGGGCGGGAGCAATCCAGCGGATCCGGTGAAGGGAACCAGACGGGGTCACGGGGAAGAAAAGGAGGTGAAGTTTATTCGAGTTTATGTCGGCCCGCTGTTGTAAAATTCACCGTTCGCTTCGGCTATCGAATTTAATTTCGCGTTTCGGGGTTAATTTAGCGAGTCGCGTCACGTACGCGCCACCGTGAACTAACAAAGATGTGTACGAATATATTCGAACACCTCCCCTGTATTTCTGCGCGTTTTTGCGTTTAGAATGAATTGCATTCAAATGAATTTAAGATGAGCATTGTACAGTAATTGATGATTATGATTAGTTGATGTAATCATGACTGTGGAATATCATCATTAATTCGTACTGTTCAATAATCAATTATTACGATTAATTGATACAATCATGATTAATTTATGGTCGACGATTCGATGATAATAATCGTGGTTTTTGATTTTTCTCTTATCATTGCAACGCTTTGTGATGATTTGTAAGTGTCACATATGCAAAAAGTGCATGTCGCGTGTAAAAATACAAATGTGCAAAAGTTAAGTTCCACTTCTTTGATCTGTAGTTTTTATAGAAATATGAATTTGCAACGACACATAACGCTATCCAAGTTAATGGCAGATACACCATTAGGTATACCAGGAAGGAACCCTCTTCCATCCACTAATTCCATCAACTTCACCGAGGGGGTTGCTAATTCCCAAGCTCACCGCTCTAACCTAAACAAAAAAACCTTTGATTCCATCAAAGGAAGGAACTCGTATGACACAAACCTCAATGAATTTCGAATCACTTCGAATCACTGTGACTTGATACTTTAAAACCTTTAAAAGTCTTCTTAGTTAATCTCGAGTCTTGGAAATTTTGGAAGTTTTGGTAGGAAATAGGGATTGAAAACTTACAAGTGTAAATGTTTTACAAGCACAGTAAGTCGCAATATATTGAAGAAAGTCGTAGGAAGTTTGAAGCATAGGATGAATCTATGTTTATATGCGTTGTTTATTTTTATAGCATTATAACGTGCGACATACATTTCGAAAATGGAAAGTTTTCCAAAAAATTTCCAAAAATTCTAAAATTCGTAAAGATAATTCAAGACAAAACTCCTTAACTTATAAAATTACGAAATTTAAAAATATTTCCTTTACAAATTCGCAACGGTACATTTTTACAGATTCGAACGATCTTTTTATTAAAAAATGACGTGGAAATGACAAATTCTCTTCTGCCGTTCCTTGCACTTAAATTTTTGCGACGTAAATTTACTCTCGAATACTAGCATCGACGAACCTCGAGTCGCTTGGAAATCTTGGAACGTTCGAACGTCCGAAATAAGCTCTTATCAAACTCTAAGAGGACTGCTCGAACGAGATCTTGCCGCGAATGAATCTTGCCTTTGATATCGACGTTTTTGATATCTTTCGTACATGGATTCGAGGAAGTTGATTTCGCAGCTTGCTACGGGACGGATAACCCGTCGTGGTAGCCGCGGACACGTAGCGGGAAATCGCGTAGACTGCGCAGGAGGGGGCGAGCGCAGCATCCGGTTTGCGAGGGTACACGAGTGCGTGCGCCGCGTTGTGCATGCGTGTGCGGCAACGCGCGCTTGCAGTGTACGCAAAACAATGCAGACGTTCGCCGCCATATATTATTCATCGGACAAAGGCTGGCATCGAGCTGGGACACTGGGTAACACGTCGGAGGAAATAAGTCGTCACCTCGAGCGCACACTGTTCAGCTGTCACAGCCGGTCTGTCTGACGCCGTTCGACTTGCGCCTCCTCACCTTGCTTCCACCCGTTCTCAGGCGAGAGTTTCTTAACTCGCTAAACGAAGATTATTTTCTCCGGATTGGGAAACGAGTTGGAGAACCTAGTCTGCTAGGATGATTTAACCGAGCTGGTGAAATTCGGATCGCTAAAAAGTCTATGGAAGATCTTGAAAAAAATGAGGATCCAACATTACGGTGGGTAACGGTGGAACGTTTGTTACTTTGGACGTCAAAAGCGAAGACAGAAAAATAATTAGTTTGTCTATTAAAGATTTAAAATTCATACTATTTGGATAAATAGATATATCGGAAGGTACGTGTTTAAAAGTCTTAATTTATTGTACATATGCTTCCAATTCGATATTAAATTTGTAACATTCTGTTATTGTGTTACAACTAAACTCTTCCATGGACTGTAGAATTTTAATAAATTCAACTTCGTCTAAAGTCAATTTCCTTCCTCCTCTTTTTGTTTTCTTTTTTATGTTTTATGTAAGTTACGTTATTCTTTTTCAACAGTCAACTCGTTCCTCCTTTTCTTTTCAAGCGAAACGTTACTTCATAATTTGAATAATTTTTCGTAACACTATTGGGTGTTCAATATTATTTTCTCCTTTCTCGGTAGAATATCACTTTACGCCTTCGTGGAGAATTTAAGAAATATATTAAAGGAAACAGGAAAAAGTATTACCCGTGCGAACGCGAAGCGAGAAACTCTATTTCCTCTTCATAACAGTTTCGTGAGTCTTCTCCTCTCATTTGAATACAATATTCACATGCCGACAGCGTACGTATATTTACAAACACTCCATTCATTTCATTTTCTTTTCGTCACGCGTTACGTATATTTTCCATTCACTGTAATTCACAGCTACGTACGCTGTCAGGGAAAAATAAATTAATCTCATTAAATACTACAGGTAAAATTACATTTGACACTCGAGTGTTTTCCTTGTATCTCTTTGCCTCTGTGTAATTCTTCCCTCTTTTTTTTTTCTTTTTAACTCTTTGCGTACAGTGTGCAATTTATAATCCCTAAAGTGTTGTTTAACTAAATAATTCACACTCGTACGGTATAATTGCTTACACGGAGAACCTATTCCCCGTTCCATTAAAAGAGAAATAAAAAACGAAGGGTGATTGAGGAGATTGGTTTCACGGGACATCGAAAGGAAAACGAATCGTTGGAGTAGGTAAATGTGGTGAACTTGGCACAAGCGAAACGATTTTCTCGAAATGATCCTAGTACACACACAGACAAAAAAAGAAATTTATTACTTTTCTAACCCATTACGAGAGGAGAAACAGTCTATCACAGTGTTATCAATTCTGCTAAATTCTAAAAAATTCTAAAAAATAGTAGAAGAAATACCGATGAAGAATACAATACAATACAATACAATATTAAAGATAATAAAAAGAAGTATTCGATAATGTAAATTGACTGACAAATGAAACATCACGTACCAACAAAATAAAATTGTTACTAATATAGTGTATAATTATATATATATTATATAATTATAATCATGTATTATATAATATATCATACTAACATATTAACACACTAGAACCACCAAAATGGTCAAAATGACCAATTTATAACTTTCTTTAGAGCGATTTTGCAGAGATGTTACATTTCTAGAGATTTTAATGACTTTTGTAAAAAAGAAGAGTCTTTTATTGTATTATAAGTCTTTTTCTGCGATACCATTTTTAGGCAGTCGAAATAATCATCGATGAATCACACAATGTTGCAGTCTATTTTATAACGCGAACACGAATCAGCACGTATCGCATCATTGAAATTACTCTCAAATTTTTCCGCTGAAAAATATCAGCAGTTGGTTAGTTTCCGATTTGTCACGGAGAAACTCTTCCCTACCTGCTCAAGTAGTACCTAACGACCGATGAGGATTAAGAATGTTAAGTTTCGTCGTCGAAATTTGATTCTCCCCTCGAAACTTGTTAAACCGAGCGTGTTTAGAAAGGCTCGAAAGTAAGTACGTAGACGGGAAAGTTCCGCGGAATTTCTAATTGTTGTTTACGAGGGCGACGTAACTTGGACTTGCGGAAGTCGATGCTCAGCTGAGCCGGCGCTTCGCCCCGTCGAGCGAAAAGCGGCGTGACGGTGCCACTCGCCGTAGGAGACGGTGCTTGAATTATGAATTCATGAATTGTAAAATCGACGCGGGCATTATCGATCGCGCGCCCGCGCCGCGCTGACGTTTACTTACGCGCTCGTCCCGGCCTCGCGCGGAGCGGAATTACCGGGCTGTAAGCGATACCCAGTTCGACTTCGATTCCGTGGTGTCGCACTATTTCCTCGTAAAATCAAGCTTATAACGCGAGTTATTTCCTTCGTCCTTCTCTGCGGAGTCGATTACCTCGCGCGGAGGTTTCGTCGGCGAAAATGCCATTGCTTGAACGTTCGGTTTAACGGAAAGAGATTGGAAAATTATTTTTCGTATGAATTTCAGATTTCAGCGACTGTATATTCTGCGCGTATACTTTCCCGGTGGATTTTTGCGAAGAGAGTTTACGAAACAGAGTTAACGTTATAATTTTATTTAACGCTGGAAGATTCGCGCCGCGAATTACTTTTGACTGACATAAATACAATAGAGAAAGAATGAATGGTTCGAGACAGATTATACTTTCTACTGGCAAACAATGCCTGTGAAATATGATCGTTGATATTTAATCAGTCTTTCCATCGTTTTGCATTTTCTTTTTCTAATTTTATAATATAATAGTTGAAGCAAGCAATTACCCGTAGACACGGTAATATCTTACAACGCTTCGAAATTATGTTTGATTTATTGTTTGATTTATTGCGACTCGAAGCCGTCTCGAGAGCACAAATTTTTAAAACCCGCTCGCAAATTTAAAAACTCCTCTCTGCACAGACGGTTGCCTCGCCTCGTTGTTCGAGGCAAAAATCGATACTCCGTTACTGCCTGTTTATTCCGCGGCATCAATTATTTTTAGAAAATGGAACGCGAAATTTCCAGCGAACGCCGGCTCTATTATTTATAAATTGAAATGAAACCAGTTCCAATTTCGCGCAAACAATTATGGCGGATAATGCTGAGGTACGGTGCACGCCGACTCGTAACACGGTATCAAAATCATACGCGATAAACGGCAGTTTCCATTCGCGCTGTTTACGTTAATCAAAAACAGCGCGGCGCATTCGGCGAAACAACGATCGTCGCAACGTTCCCCGTAAATAAGCGGCATTACAAAACGAAACAGCAACAACGGTTGACGAATTGCGGTCGATAAATACCGGTTAATGAATACGGCCGCGGGCAAATCGGCTGTTTCCGGATTAATATTCATAGTTGCGCGAAGAGAGCCGGATCCGGGTCGTAAATTAGAATTCCGTCGAGAAAATTCATGAGCCACGATCCACCGATGACGAATGATCGATTCGGTCACCGGTTCGGTCACTGGGAGATTTTGAGAAACTTAATTAAACACGGCGCGTTTCTCACTCTTCGATGGACTATACCTTTTTTAATTTTAAATTAACACTTTCTACCTTCAACTTTGATTGGATTTATATCAACAAAAATGTTAATAAAATGATAAAATATAAATGAACAAATGAAAGTATCCGTTAACACTGGAACGATCGTATCAAAATATTCGACGGATAATTAAGATAAACAGATTTACACAATTATACGTTTCTGTTCAAACAGAAATTAATATTAACATCGGCAAGAATATCGGTATTTTTCAAGCAGTTACAAAAAAACGAAAGTATTGACGGTCATATTGATCGAAGGTTAGAGCAGTGTTAGAGCAATAAAATTGTACAATTATTTATAAAATGTCTATAATGAGAGTTTTAATAAATAATGAGATATTTCAAATATCCCGCCGGGAAAGTATTAATAATTGTACTACGTGATTCAAATTTCATTGTGTTTCTAAGTAGTCCGAGGAAAATTTTATTTCCATTTATCAATTTTTATAAATTAAACACATGTTATTACATTAAAATTGAAAATCCACTCAAGGATTAAAAGGTGTCTGGCTCTGAAATTAAATAGAAACATCAAATTAGCAGCGCAGCAGATTTGGAACTAGAAATTATAAATATTATATGTATAGCATTATAATTTATTGTAATTATGTATTTATGAGAAATTTTGAAGTGACAAATTCCAGAGAATATAAGAGAATATATAAAATGTTGAAGGTATAAAATTCTTCATGACACTTGATATGTAAAAAGATTTTCCACTAAAGTTCTATTTTTATAATTATCAAAAATTATGAACCTGAGTGAAAATCCGCAATATAATTGTAAATAATGATGAAAGTTAAGGAGAAAGTAATTCTCGTCCACATTTCTTGTAAAATGATTAAAATTAATTACTACAAACATTATATTACATTTAATTTTAATTAAACCTAACCTATAAATATTATATTGCCTCAGTTTTCTAAAATACAACACATGACTTTGACATTTTTGATGACAAAATGTGCCGTCAGGATTGCGAATGATTTATTTGTTTTTTATGTCGCAAATCCATCTTTCGAAAAAACAGGTGAACAGTAACAGCTGAAAATCCACGATAAATGACGAGAACGTTAGAGAAAAGAGAACGTTGAAGAAAATTTATTTTCCAACTAGTGGTAGTTAGTTTCGTATCGAGAAATTCGCTCGATGTAAATCCTCCCTCCATTAAAATTAAGATGCTCGTTTCGGTGAAGAGGTTGCTGTACACCGCAGCTGCGCCACGGAGAAGACGATATCCCCAAGTATCGTTTTCGTCGCGTTGTTCGAAGCCGCCACGCTTCTAATTCAATTTAAATGACAAATGATACGTTGCGGCATCCATCAGAACGATTGGTAATTGCGTACGGCTGATGTGAACTAATGGCGTCGAGGTAATATCGAGCCAAGGGCAGTTAGATAATTCGAACGACGCGACGAAAATGCTACATGACGTGTATAATGCGGTTAGCATTTATTCGAACCCCCGAACGGAGGGTTGTCACCCCCCCGTCGCTACTTGGAGAAACATAAACAGGGAACCACCGTGGGGAACCGCCGGTGTTCCCGGCAGAAAAATATGTACAGAATCCTTGTTTGTCTTCCTGCTCGTTTAAGGGGGAAACTTATCGCGTAAAACAATTCTAATAATTCGATTTGCAACTCCGGATCGGCGCCGCTTCTCTTGTTGATGAAGTTAACTGTTTGTTATCACATGGAACGAGTATTGCTTTTAATCCTCGCGGAGCCCTTTCGTCGTTCAATTTCGCTGCACGGTTGGTTTCTGAGAAGGATTTTACTTTTAATTAAATAATTTTATCAAGTTGTCTAGGATAGAAAATTCAAATTTTAATTATTTAACCAATATTGGGACATTTCCAGTATTTTTTATCTTTTATCGTGATAACTTGATCGCAGAACGTAGAATGATTTGTGCGAATGTATGAAAAGAAGCAAAGCGTTTATATCGCAAAAATAAATAAATTTGCAAGAGGCATACATATAAACCTGTGAATTTTTTAAATTTTTGACACTGACCATGGACACTTTGACACAATTTTAAACGGATCGTACAAATTTTTGCCGATTTCCTTCGTCATTTCTGAGTACGATCGTCCAAGATTACAGGCGGACCAGATCCTCTTCAATAATCCAGTTACGGGATGCAAGATGGCTGGCTCGCTTTTCGTGCTTTCTAACGTTAGATTTTAATAGATAATACAACAAACGCCCCGCGAGCGTTTCAAGTGACACGTCAAGTGATATTTTTCTACCACGTGCGAGACAGGGGAAACTTTCTCGCCAGGATTCGTTGAATTTCTGTCCGTTTTCGTTTCCGCCTTTCGAATAAAACTTCGTTTCATCGTGGCGTTTCGTGGACTTAATAATTCAGGACAAATGGCGGCGGGGCTAGGATGGAAGCGGGAGAAAAGGGACGTAACAAAATAGCTTCGTAACACCGATATTAATACGTAATAGGATTTCGTACCTTGGCAGCAGTCTTCCATGAACCGATCCTGCCAGCCTCTGTTCCTTTAACCGTATCCATCCTAAAGTCAACTTCGCCTGCCATAACTACCGCGCCAGTGGACCAACTCCGTGGTGGCTCAGCTGCTTCGGGTTAATGAGATCGAATTTCAGTCACAAACTTTGTTCGCAACTTCGACGGGCGACCATGCTGCCGCGTACCGAGACGCTTCTTAATAAATCTTTTCCTCAGTCACAAAGCAACCGTCGAAATCGATCGATCTGGCCGTTGACGGCGTCATGTTCGCGATTTCTTTCTGTCTGAGGGATCTGCCAAATATCTGCTTCGAAACTTTTTTTTGGATTTTTTTTTTCGTAACGAGCCACGTAGTGTATTATCTTATTACGTTTATGTATTGACAACAACAAAAAAATTCTCGAAACAAACGAACAAAATTATGTTTTTAATTCGATTTTGTTGTTAAATGATACGAATTATAATTATAAGGGAATATCATATGATATTTTTACAGTGTATATATTTTGTAATATAATTATGTAATATATATTTCGTAATATAAGTATTTTTTGATAAATTGTTTTTCAGTCACAAAGTAGCTGCTCATCAAAACTGGTTGAAGATTGTTGAGGGTGTCGTCTTGATGAACCTAAAAAATATAAAGTTTGTACATAGTTAAAAAGATGGTTGCTTAATAGTTTTCTAATTAGAAAGAAAAGATTTTTTTAATTCTGCTTCAATTAGAAAGTAATCGCCGATCTAAAGATTGCATTTTTGCAAAATTTAAAATTATAAAAATCTGCAAAATGTCTGACGAAATGAAGTAGTTGCTACAATGTTTAGTAGATGAAACAAATTTCAGATGAAGTTAGTAAAAACTGCATAAACACCCAAAGTTCATCAATGACATCGTTGAAAAGTTTCACACGCCGAAAACCAGACGTACGAAAATTTCCTTGAATAAATTCTCCTCGAAAATCCACGAAATCAACCGATCGACGCGATTGTTGACGACATCGTGTTCGCGTCCAAAGGAAACGCGGCGACCGCCGTGGAAATCGTCCGAGTCCCGGGAATTTCCATAATCTGATTGAAAAAAAAAAGGAAAATTCCATTTCCCGGACACCTTTAAGTAAATATTGAAATATTTTTTCCCCGCGGGGATATATCGGCGGGGGCTGACGTGCGAGCGGCTCTCTCGCAAGGGGGACTCGAGAGACCGACCAGAAAAGGGTCTTTCGTGGCTGGTGCCATCGTGAAAGGGACAACCGCACGGAGCACCGGCGTCAGAAACGAGACAGGGCTGTAACTTTTCTACGAACAAACCGGGGACCGGGCACCCCCGCAGCGACACGGCGCATAATCTAATTTGTACTTCGACAACTAAGCGCCTCTAGACCCTCTCCGCTCCCCGGCGCCGAGCCCGCGCGTCTTTCCCGGCCTCCTTTGACTTTGACCGTCCGCCTCTCTTTCACAAGCTCGCCCAAGCTCGTCGTTTCGCTGTCGTTCTCCCTCCTTCGTGCCGTTCTCGCTGTTTCTCGCTTTATATTCCATCTGCGTTTCTTGTCTCTTTCGCCGTGTTCTCCCTCATCGCCCCGGCGCGTCCCGGCGCGGAGACACGTCGCCGGCTGCCAACGTCTCTGCGAGACTCGAACCGACGAGATCCTTCCGCGACTGACAAACGAACAAATTGGCTCTGGTTGACGAAACAAAGCGCCCCGTCGACTACCGCGACGAGGGACATGGAAATGATTGTTTTAAACCCTGCTGCCCGGGAGGCCGGACCGCTATCATTCTCATTCGTCCGTGTCGGTGCGTTTTAACGACCTCGTTAGAATGCTGGCGTCTAAGCATTAAGAAGAATACCGCGCGCGCGCACACGAAACCTAATACACGCGCCATAATAGCTGCGCTTTGTCAAGTCTTCGATGGAGGACGAGGTTTTCAACCCGAGTTGATTGGTTCGGTAAATTTTTTGACCGACCTTTGTACAAATGGTTTCAATTCTTAATTAAGATCGTGGTTTATTCGTAAGTTCAGAATAATATACATTACACGTGGTCATCACCTCTGGCGAAATTCTGCGACAGAATTGGAACAAAAGAATTGATAAAATAAGTGTCACGTGGGAACTGAAAATGTTTCATCTTTTTCGTTTGACCTACATCGCGTGTACGACATAAAACTTGTGTGCGACAAAGATCTTGTTACTTGTTGGTCTTTTTAATTTCATTCCGTCACAAAAACAAAAAAATTCAATACGACATAAAAAACTCTACACCCTTCGAACAAACGTTCGTTTGCTCCTTCTTTTGTTTTTCACGCAATGATCGAAAAGTTTAGGAACACGCAACTTGGATACGAGTCCAGGGGACACCTGATAGGTACACGCGCGCAAGGGAAACGTCACGGGATTAGTCAGACGCAGACGGCCACGAGTAGAACATTTTCAACCACGTAAGAGTTTGATGCATCAAGTTACGATCCCGTAGATTCTTGCAATAACTACCAGGCAGTCTATTCAAATTCTATAGCGGTACAGTCATATCGCTGGGAATATAATCGTGTAGCTTACCACGGACAGATTCGCGGCGCGGTAGATTGTCCTGCCCCGTGGGATCTAGTCAGAGACGTCAAGAAACTCGGTTCAATCTCGCCAAACTCAATAACATTCATCCAGAGATTCGAGCATCAGCGCCAAGTTTCGTGATCCTCGGTGTATCTAACGACATTTCGCGGCGTGCAATCAAATCTCTCGTATTGGATCCCATATTTCGATTAGCGAATTCGATGTTTATTAGATAATAACGGGGATTAACGCAGGTACAATCTAATTGTATCTGTTAATTTATTTGAACGTGATTAGTTGTGGTCGCGTTTACTGGGAATTACAGGCTGTTGGCTTTACTGGGCTAACAGTTTCGGCAAATTAATCGTCTGCTTGATCTACATTCAATTAAAATTATTACTATGTAATATCCGTAAAACAGCTCGGTTTCATCACGTGCGTCGTCCCACTCCTCGGGGATTATTTTCAACGATATAGTTCTTCGTGTCCGTGATATTTCGATCCATTTCGTACAGTGTCGCCTCCTTCGAAACTGAACTCTACGATGTATGTGTTTAAACATTTTCTGACTTTGACTAACGTTGACTAACGTGATTCTACAGTTTCGTGAAACTTGAAGAAACTGAAGGAACTGTGATCGAGTTCTCGAAAATGTTGCGGGAATGTCGCACAAAAATTTATAACAACGCCACAACGCCATAACGATAACGTAATGACACAAAAAGCTCCCAACTCTCACACTATTCCTGTGTGAAACAATTTTCCTAATATGTATAAATTACACGAGAAACAACGCTGTCCAAACGATCGTAACAGAAATCCCCGCAATAACGCGTAATATACAGTTCAATGAAATCTCGGTTTATGCCCGTCGTTCCGCTCTAAACGCGCGTAAAGTCTCATCCTAACTCGGCCGCGGGAGGAGGAGAATAAAAGAAAAAAAGCCGAACGATCGCGTTAAAAATCGTCTTGCCGGCCGTCTTCGCAATTTATGGGTCGTTTTTCGAGTCGGTGGGTACGAAACGAGCCGGTGACGAGCGAAAAAAATCGTGGCACGCACGCACGGGTTCAATAACGACGCGTACGGAGAGCCGACGGACGCGCTCGAGCCACGGTTGTGCGCGAATTTAACGGTTCAATTCGTACGGTGCCCCGTGGCCAGGTCTGGTAACGGCTTTTGATTAACGACAATGCGAAATGTCGCTGCGTACGACGGGCAACAGCTGGATTAAGGGCTAATAACCACCTCCTAGCGGCGGCGAGGCCGTCCGAATGGTTTTATTTTACGGTCCCGAACGCGGTTTACGAACCCCCGGGTTCGATCAGACGCGGCCATACTTCGCGCGGCCGGTCGATGTCCTATCGTGAAAGTTTCCTCCCCCTGGAAATAAACGATCGTTCGGACCCGACTGTTAATACCGCGATAATTTCGATTTCTTTCTTGCGATCTCGCGTCGAGGACGGGCGAGCACTGTTTGATCGCGTCGGACGATGGCTGTTTAATTTCCTGCGAGATTAAAGGGAGATTATTAATTTGACGTCGAGGTTCGCCTTGGTCGGGTCAATTAGTCGGTCGAGATGGCGTTGCGAATGGGGACTGGAGAGTTTCGATTGTTTTTAAACGCAGACGGGATTTATGGACTGTTAGGGGAGTCGAATCAAAAGTCACTTTTCGTTACCTCGAATGAAGCGGTGAAATTTGAACGAGCGAACGAGTATCGCAACTCTGTGTAATTACTATTTAAACGACTGCTATTCTATTTTTCCAAGATCTTGATCACCATCTTCGTAGACTGTAATGAAAATTCCTAATTAGTTGGGCAGTGATCGATAACAAATCTCTCGTTGTTAGCACTGTTGACGATTGTTGATTTACCAATTCAACAATTGTCAGTATTTCATTTCCTACAAATGGTCAATTTATGAATTATGAAAACGAATTATAATTAACAAATATCAGATTATAATTGATAACGAATTAATAATTTATTATTGACGATGAATTATTAATTCTCGAGGGTTGAAGGCCGTTGCGTGTGCAAATTTCACTCACCATCCCTGTTTGAGACAATTTCTTTGCTCCTTTGTTAACAACGGGAATGTAATTCCATTGTTATCGTAGTAAGTTTTAAAACCTAATCTACAAGGGACGACTCGCATTCAGCAGCAGTTAACAAATTTTCCGTTCAAGTTCGGGAGAAAGGGGGGTCGTTTCAAACGCAAAGGGCGAAATAGGACATTTGACAAAAGACACGGTAATTTCATGATCGGCTGTCACACTTTTATCGCGTAACCACGGGTAGCAAACGCAGGGAAACGCAAACGTTATTTTCCACGTGTCTGAGCAGCAACTTTACAAACGATACGCCAACACACGGCCGGTTCCCCGGTTACGAGAGATTGACGTTTCTCCGGTAGTCGCGAAATCAATCGCGCGCCCGCGTATTATTCCCCACGTTTGCGTCCTGCCGCGAACAGCCGATAAACACACACACACACACACACACACACAGGAAGGCAGAAAGGGAGAGAACGAGAGAGAGAGAGAGAGAGAAACAAAATGCACAATGAAAAGGGAGAAGTCGGTGGAAACGAAAACGAGGACGGGGCCTCGGGTCGACCGTGTATACTACTCGGCGTACAAGCACGAACCCGTGGAGGCACGAACGAGGATGAGCCGTAATTAACCGGCTTTCATTGGGTTTTCCCGATATCTTACCGTCAATTTCCGGCGTGCAATCCGGAAACCGCAACGGCAGTTGGCCGATCGGTTGCCGCCGGATTGTCTCGTCCGTGAAACGAACCGACAAATTACAACGATAAAGGGTCGCGCAAGCAAACCGTGGTAATTAAGCGGGTCAATGGTTGATCGGGCGACTTTGCGAGATTGAATCGCGCAAAGTCGGATTAAAGGCAGCCTTGGTGTACCCGGGATTTTTCGATCGTTCGAAAGGATTTCGTGGAGCGCAAGAACGCGCACGATTACGTCAAGTGTGCCAACGAGATAGCAAACGTAACGATCAGGTTTAGGTTAGGCCAGAAATTTTGTCTGCTAACGACGAATCGCACGCAATGAAAGCTGTTTTCTAAAATGAAAACTTGGACATCATTTATATTTAAATTAGAAAACCAATTCTTTCGAAAATATTTTTTCATAACGAGCCACATCTTGTTTCGTTCCATTCTTTATATTTATATTATTCGTGTATCTTATATTCATATTTATTTCATCCGTTATATTTATGTTTCAATAACAATGCTGAAAGCAATTTCAGAATTACCAACAGCCAAATTCAGTTCCAAAAACGCTTCGTATTCCACTCGTTCTTTCACGCTGGACTCGAATAACGAACCGTGGACGTCGAGTGTCCCGCCATTAAAAGTTTCACAACGTTGTATTTAATCGAATCTCACCGACGAAATTTCGCTCGGTCGATTACTCGTGCCTCGTCCCACTGGGCGACGAGACACGTTCCTCGTAATAAAGATATTTAAGAAACGATACGTTTCAAAGGAGTTTACGACCGTTGCGACGTGCGACTCCTACGAGCGATACGCTCGCTGTTCTGTTCTTTTGCTCGTACGCAAAGGGGTGAAGGCTCCTTTCTCTCGTCCTCCCTTTCTCGCGCGTCCGCTGTTTCCACGCTTGTTCCCTCGCGGCTTTTTTCTCCGGGCGACGTGAGCAGCGAGAGGCCCCGGTCAGCATCCCCTCGTTTTATGACCCGGCGAGTTTAATGCTCACATCAAACTTTTAATTACCCAACTCGTCTTACAGATTACTAACAGATGGGCCGACGTTTATGCGTCGCGGCCGGTTTTCTTCTTCCTGGGAAAAATTCACCCGCGGCGAGCGTGAAAGGTCGAGTCACGCCGTGTTTTTTACAACTCGATCGACGCTCTCGCGAATTTTCGTCTCAAGTCGAAAGTCAAATCTCTCGACAGCAGGGAATTCCTCGCAATACAATAAAATTCGTTCGTTCAATGCTAAGTCTCGGATACGAGGTAAAATTTTAATCAGTTTCTGGCCAAATGAACTCTTTTGTTTATTGAATTTATTTATTCAAACTTCTTCGTATAAAATCGTTTGCAGAATCACACGAATCTCTATTACGTAGATTATTTGCTGCGGTCAATTTCTGTCCTTATTTCTTAATATCGGAACAAATAAGAGTAGAATAGAATAAGAATAATTCTATTGTCCGAATTCGTTTGTTATTCAAATGGCTTTGCATCTGTGTGTGTCTGAAGAAAGAAACGAGATTCTACTTGATTTCGGAAAAAGAACGCACTACGTTTGCAAATGTCCCGCAACACTCAATCATTGCATTTTCGTACATTTTTGAGAAATTTGTAAATATATTTCCAATTTCAAATTTTCACGAAAATCCACAGTTCGTTGATATTACGCGCTAAGTATGTACGTATATATATTTGAAACATTTAATTTCTCCAAACCCTTTTAAAATCGAAATCCACATCTCCCGGAATTATCTCAATTTTCCTGGTCGGTTGAAGCACTCTTACCCAACGACAGCGTGGCTCCGAATTCCCGCAAATTTAGGGAGGATCGATACTAAGAAGATTGGGAATGGTGCATGCCCGGTGCATTAAATTCGAACGACGTCGTCTCCATTAAGGGATCAGGCATTAAAAATGCATCTCGAACGGAGACGCTTCGGGCGAGCGTGTAAAAACAGAAAAGATCGCGGTCGTGCCGCGGCGCGTGAAACTACCAGCCCGTACTAGTTTCATTTTCCGGCCGTGGACATTAAGCCGAATGCAGCGCGTGCAAGAGTGTATTGCGAAATGCAACTTTTATACGCGATCGGGGCCGATTCCGTGTTGCCAGCGTTCCTGAAAATGTAACAGGTTGGACCGTGCGACAGGGATGCCTCTTTTTTTCATCCCCTACTCCTCCCCCTCGCCCTTCCGTCCGCGAATAAAACCGCGATTGGCACGAAAACGGCGGTATAAAGAAAAAATACGGCTAAACTCGTGGCGTACGCGTCAATAGTTGGACGTAGAAAATTCCAGTGAAAAATGTTTTTCAGTCGTAACGTTTTCCAGCCAACGTACCATCATCTGCTGTTCGTTTTGCCTCGAATCGCGTGCGGTTTGACAAACAGGAAAAAATATTTTTCCTTTCAATTCGCTGCGAGAGAGACTAAAGTTTAATGATTTTGGAATGATTCTGATTTTTATTGCTTATCCGCTCTTTTTTATCGAAGCTACTCGTGTTATAACAGTTAAAGTGACAAGAGCGTATCGCGTATCAGTTAAAAATACGATAGCAAGATTGTTGAATCAATTTCGGTCTTTGCAACATGCCAGATGAAAATAAAAATCGTTAGCTTTTCAAAATTCCGAGCAGAAACGTAAATTTCAAACCTCGTGTAATATAATATAATATTTACAATTATGTGTACAGTTAAAGAGAGTGATCAAAAGCCACTCTCACCTTTCTCAAGGCGTAACTATTTTCCAGAAGAACTGAAAACCCCTTTCCAAACATTGCACGTCTCATTAACATATTCGTGAACGGTATTCTTTGTTCTCGGCGAACGAGCTTTTACGTCTGTAATAAATAACTCACTTGGCAAACGTTCGGCTTCATTCTCAGCTTCATTACCGGTATAAATAACGAGACGATTAATTAATATTTCAGCGACAATGCCCGAGCTAATCGCACTACCGACAAATACCACTCGCCTAAATCACGGTCTAACGACGTAGATAAATTTCAATAAGCTAGTAACGATGCTAATTCGAGGACTGTCGTAGCTCGTAAAAAGACGGGGATTGTTTCCCGCAGACTACACGTCGAATCGTCGAGTGACCAACAATCGTCTGTCCCGGAAGGCCTCGAACGCAGACGCGACTCTCCGGGAGATCCCCCACAGACGTTGCGGACTTGTCATAAATTAGAAACGCCCCGGGGAATTCCGATGCAGATAGAGGGCTCGGCCAATGAGGCTGAAACAAGGACGAGGCCGCGATCGTGTCTCAGGATTTATGCCCGTCCGACATTTATACGATTCTGCTACGAATCCGCCGTCAACGCGTGCGCCGTCGCAAACGATAATTAACGAGTTAACACTCGCGTCGCTGTCGTTGATTCGAAATACGCGATGATTAACCGTTTTTGACCGTGGATTGTATATTTATATTTTCCAAGGGAAATTTCTCACTCTGTGACACTTGGAAAATGAAACAAATCTCTATTTATTATATTAGGTTCCAATGCTGTAGCTGGCAGAGGCACTGTTCGAGTGAAACGTTTGAAAAATGATCATTTGGGTTCGATTGGAAGAGATCGTGCGCGATTTCTTCGAGAGGCAGAAAATGACCGTGAACCACGACGACTGCGAGTTATTAAACGATTAATGTACAATGACGACTTGTCATTCCGAGCGCCACGACGGTGAAGAGATAAATTTTACAACTGAGAGGTACAGCGAGTTTGGTTTGCTGTTCAATCAAGTTGAGAGAATAAGAGAGTTAAATCTCGAGGCGAGATAATTTCACGCCTGTTTCGTGAAAGTCAACAGTGATTTATGTGTCACGCGTTAATTACAGATAGTAGATAGTTTTTTGATTACCTTAAATTACCTCAAGTTATTTATCAGTTGCGTGAGGTTTCACTGATTATTCAAAATAAAAATGCGCGAGGTTTCACTGATTATTCAAAAGAAAATTCGTACAAACGATTTTTCACGATTTCGTTTAAATGTTCGTTTACCGCAGAATATTTTCAGTCGGTAATAATTTTGCACAATATGGAATGCTTTATCGCGTTGTACCGAATGAAAGGTAACATTCCATTCGTCTATTCGTTTAATTTATTTCGTCAAAAATTGAAATTCAGTTTTATTTATACATATTACGTCGTACCAGTTTTTTATACGACAGCAAATACACTACAGCGGCAGATTAATCGTCGAAAAATATATAAACGACGGGTGTAATAAAGAAGTGTTAAAATAGTTGGAAACGGCGGAAAAATTGTACACGTGTTTGAGTTTAAAAAAAAATTTGGAAGAACGTACCTCAGAAAATTAGAATCTTTTCGTTTGACGATTACTTACGAAAAAAATTTCCAAAAATCATACCCATCGATTTTTGAGCATTTAATATTTCCCTGTGATAGATCTGTCTTGCTGATACTTGAAAGCGTATGGATCTTCCTGTTAAATTTTAACCACGGTTCTTTCACCCTCAGGATCTTCTTACTCGTATCGCTTTCTTCCTGAGCTTCTCAATTTATCGCGACTCATTCCGCGCGGAAGTTTCCCCATCGATATTCCACGTGCGTCGGAGGTCCAATTTCATTGGACAACTTACTTGTTAGACTGGTTAGACCAATGGATCCTCCCTTTCATTGTTGGCATCGCCTTCGACGATCGGCAAAAGAGACGCGTCTAGCTGTCTGACGCGTGTGCATCCAACGCCGGGGCATTAGTTCGTTTCCATGGCACGTATTGTAAACTCCAGTTTCGCGACTATCCCCCGATGTTCCAGGGATATCTTTCCCCGGAATGGTTACCGATGACTCGTACGTGATGACACGCGATAACTTGCCGCGCAATGGCTCGCAATTTAAGCGTTCCGCTCGTGCCGCGCCGTCGACCTTTTATCTTTGTCAGTATAAAATGGAATTATCTCGATGCGAATCGCCATCTTTCAGCCGGATGGTCTCGAATTGTCTACGGAAGCGTAACGTAACCTCGAAAAGCAGGAACTAATTAAAAATGCAAAATTGAACACAGGGTGTTCAAAGTATTTTTTTATTTTAGTTAGACACCATTCCAGACTATATGAATGTATTCACAACAATGTATTTATGTATTTTGGTGAAACAGGTGTTGTAATATTGTAACAACTTGTCTAACAATATTTAGCATCACGCTAGCTTTAGTAAAAACTGCCATTTTTACAGCAACTGCAAATTTATACAGCATCCTGTTTCGTATCGTTGCTCCCATTTATTTCTGCTTAACAAATTGAACAACATTCGATATTCCACCGATAGAAAAAAATAGCGAAATCAAGAAGTTAATCAATCCGTTGGTCCCAAGGTGATTCCATTTCCGCTCGACGCGATCCAAAAACTTCCAATCTCGTAACCTGTTGCTAAACACACCGTCGTGCCGGCGTGCGAAGCGGTGACACTGCCGGTTCTCGGTCACGGACGCGCCGATTACGCGGATGTTCCGGGCCGTCCACAAATAATCCCCGTCCTCACCTGGTGGAGCCCGACTTCGCGGGAAATCAGCGCGAAACTCCCCCTCCCCCCTCCCCCGAAGGAAGGCGCGCGCGCGCGCGCGACGAGGCCGAGACCGTCTCTCTATCCTGCTCCCTTATTTAGAGCACGTTCGCCTCCGACAGAGGCCCGCGAGGCAAATTGCATCCTCAATTTTTAATAAAGCCCCGAAGGGGCCAGGAGAGGTTTTGTTGAACGTCGGTATAAAGTGAACTTCGACGTCGGCCCGAGTCAAGCAGCCCATCGCGAAACGGAGACGAGACGAAAGAACAGAGAGGACGAGGAGACGAGGAGACGAGGAGGTGAACGCGAAAGAAAGACGGAGAAAGTCCTTTCTTCGTTTCATTGTAAATGCCAGGCTCAGGACTTTCGCCACACTGTGCCTTTCGCGACCCTGCCCACGGCCGGTCCACCTTCTCCTGAAATATTGATTGCAGACGGCGTGGCGTAACGATAGGCTCGTCTAGAATATTCCTGCGAGAGAGACCCCCCCCCTTCTGCTTCCATTCCCCACTGCACGCCGCACCGCTCATTTATTCCACATTCCGGCTGTGTCTCTGTGTGCGCTACTTTCCTACTTGCTACTAGAGGCTCGCCTCTCTATCTCGCTCGTATCTTTCTCTTGTTCCTCCCGGACGAAAGGAAATTCCTGCGGCTCGCGAAAATTTAATCGCCAGAGAAGGTCCTTTCGCGACGGTGCGTGGCAGTCTGGTTTGCATCTTCGTTGTCGACATCGCGATATGTGTTCTTTTTCAAGCGTTTTTTAACACGCTTTGTACGTTTCTCATTTTACTCTCACGCGGAGAAATAAATTCCTTTTTGTCTTCGTTCGTGAAGGAATTTGCCGAATTGATCATTTACCTTATCGATCCTTCGCCATTGTTGCTCAAATTCGACATCGGGCACTCTAGAAATCTACGCGAAGCTAGTTAACGCGTTGGATTCCACGATGGTGGAATGATCAGTGTCATTGACAAAAAAACATTAATTGATCAAAAATAATTAAATATAGAATAAAAAATATACCGTAAATAATATTATAATATAGCGTAATATACCTACTTAAATAAAAAAATGCTTTCACAGCACTCTTGCTGTTTTAACATAATCTTACGAAAATTAAACTCTCTCTCCTCTATAGAAAGAAAAAAAAACACGTAAATTGTAACGCGCGGAACACGTCGAAAAATTAATAATCAGCTTCCCATCACTGCCGCGAAGGTTGGAAATTTATTTTTGCCGGAATAACTCGTCGCGAAAGTTCGAAGCGGAACGGATCAACGGCTTCGAACTAATTTATTCGCGCGGCGTAAAAGTTCCAAGCAATTAAACGGTGTGACTAGTTCCCACCGCGGGCCGGCCGTCGTTATTTCACATTATAATTGCCCGCACCGTGAACGCTCGACGACGATTCTCGACAACGAGCCCCGAAGAACTCGCGTGCTCATTAACAATTATCTACCGATTGATACGCTTCTAACGAGCTCTCTCGCGATCACGTTGCTCGTTAACATCGCGTATCGTTGACACGCTGAAACGCACACGACGCGGACTCGAGACCGTATCGGGTGTCATTTTGCCCTGTCATTCATTACATATTCCAGTATATTAATATCCGTCCTCCCTCCCGCCGTGGAAGATGATATCTATGCCGCGAAGAGACAAAACGAGCCGTCCGGTTCCTGGTCCACGATCGATCGATCTTGCTGACGAACGAGCGAGATAACGACGGTTCGGAAGCGACGTACCTGTAAAACCGAGTGTCGAAAACTACGCGCTACACAAACCAACGAAGCTTCTGCTTCTTGGGGAAATATTTTCCTTCGCGCCTCAACGCATTCGATTTTCTGGAAAATTCGCCCTTTTATAGCGATTTTTGATTCGTTGGAACACGCGTATCGTTCAGAGCGATGGTGTGATAAAATTTCTTACCTTTTAAGTCGCCGAATTAGAATTATTACAAATTTGCAAGTTGCACAATCGGAAAGTTCGATGGACAGCCGATATTTTATTTTTAAACAGTCTTGATAGCGATGCTTATCAAAGTGTTGGAATACACGGGTGTATCGCTGAAAAAGAGTATTAAACTTCTGATAAATAATATATTGATCGATAGAAGAGTTGATCTTGTTCGTAAAATGAAAATATATCACTCAGAGGGCGAATCCCGGATTTTTATGTGATAAATTATTTGAATACGAAAAATTATCGAATATATTTTTGCATATTCTACGCATTTTGTGCATTTTTGCACCTTCAAATTTCACAACGAGCAACCCGTACAAAAACAAACTTCATTTTTATAATATAAAATCTCATCTTTAGTTCATTCATCGACATTAGTTACTGCAGGAATTGATTTAATAATTATTAACTTGTAAATTTCCAATATTAATTTCAGCTAATTTATAGCTAATTTTGAAATAGATTTTAAAAAAATTACTGCTCTTTCTACGTTGAGACAATTAGGATTTATAATAAGAATTTTTCTGTTTCTTGTTTAACACCCTTCGGGAGAACACGAAAAGACATTTATCACACGCTACTACACTGCTTTAAATCGTTCCCTGACGTCGCGTTGCTAATAAATAGACAACAAAATCTACCAGAAAACGCTACTTTCGATGGACTCGGCTATCCCCCTCCCCTTTCTCGATTCCAACGATCTTTCGCAGCAAAAAACACGGCTAATTTATCAACGGTCTGACGCAGCGATCGTTGACCCTTCGGAGAACGTCGAAAGGAGTTAGAAAAAGCGGCGATCGTTTCATCGATCGAAAGCCGAGGCTGAGAACGAGACCGTCGTCGTCGCGAAACTTCACGAGGGACGGATGATAATTAGATAGGGATATAAAACGATGGAAAAACCGCGTAAAGCTCGAAACGGTACGCGATTCTTGCGCCCGGGGCTCGATTCTTGTTTACGGGTCGCGCATCATTGCGCGCGTGAGCCCCCCCCCCCCCCAGCGAATAAATCACCAATAAAACTGCCATTACGGCGAATGGTTATTCGCAAAGTTCGGCGGCCGTGGCATTCGAAAGCGCGCGCAGAGACTCTCGCCCTTATTGTTTCGTCGCCGGCAGTAAAATATCTTTCGAGTCGTACGTCGAGAACGTCCCGTTCGCCGCGCCGGCTCGTTCGGCTCGTTCACCTCCGCCGAAGACCGTCTCGCTTGTTGCTCGTATATACGTATGTACAGCGAGGGAAGTCGTCGGAGGATAAGTTGCGTTCCAGACGTTCGAAGAATTCGGATGAGGTGTCCTCGAACCGAGGGGTGGTTGGATGTCGTGAAATTTATCTTGAATTCGGACGGGATCTTCTGTCGTCCCGTTGTAAAGCGGACGTTTGTCTGCGGCGTTGTCCCTCCAACGACTGTTTACTTTCCAGTGAAATGACGCTGTATTGCCGTGCTCTCGCGGTGCATCGGTCGAAGCGCCTATTGTGGAAAGAATAATAGCGAGAGGGGAGGAAAGTAGCTTACGCGTCGTTAAAGTGGGACAAAATTTCTCAAGCTCGAGGATCGGGGTAACAATTTAACCGGTTGTCGTAACGGTTTGACTTTGGAACATGGACATTTCATATTTTAGATATTTCATTTTAAGGCGCAAAGACTGTTGATGATCGTTTCTAGTAATTCGTGATTCACGCGGATATTTTTGGAAATTTATTGGATTTGAAAGTACACGTAATCGAAGAAACAGAAGATCGTTTTGGATATTTTGTTGCATGTTATTTTGTCGTATTACGCGTAGTCTGTGCAATTTTGCAGACGCACAAAAATTCGCAGTCTGGATATCACTATTGATTTATCGTAAGGTAAATGTACATTTTATAAATGAACAACGTACGTAAAATATTCATCGCGAATTAAAATTAAATATTCCAAGTTTTAAATTTTAATTTCCAAGTATTTCGGTATTGTTGAATCGAAGAGCATAAAAATTATAACAAGTACAATAATTCGACGTCCCCTACAATATTAAATTCAGTTTGTATAATTTATGACAATTCAATCTTGAAATTTCCAATTTAATTCAATTTTACATTGTTTATAATTTATATCAGGGGAAACACAAAGTACACGGTTTTTAGTATCTCGCAAATCATTTCCGAGAGATTTCATCTTTCTAGATAAGAGAAACTCACGTCTAAAATCTAGCCTTGACGCCTCGAATAATCAAACGCGACGCGAAATCGCGAAAGCGTGAAACGTAAATTACAACTAAATTTCACTCCAAATTAATCTAGCATAAATTGTTAAGACTGTCACAGAGACGAAGACTAATTAAATTTTAATATCCCAGCGATACCAGAAGCTTCTACCTCCTAGTAAAACCTAGTCTCAACGCCTTGAGTGATCAAACACGACGCGAAACCACGAAAGCGTGAAATACACGTTATAACCAACTTTTACTCCATATTTTATAGCGGTGATCTATCGTATCTATGGATTGGCCAAAAAGTAATCACGCCTTTTTCTAATGGGCCGATATGTATATCTTAAAATGTGACTAACTTTAGTTTAAACCATTCAAAAATGCACAGCAACCTGATACCTGATAGTGGTAAACGAGCTTGTTTCAGGAAGAGAAAATGCACGATCTCGTTGGCAATTCTCGTCGTATTTCGCTGTACTACTACTTTTTACAGAAGGAGTAGTATTTTGATATTCCACCAAAAGATTACCACCAAAAGATTACAACTCTCCAAGGGAAACTCGCTCTTGACGCCTTGAATGACAGTCAAACGCGATGTACAAAACCACGGAAGCGTGAAGCGTACGTTGCACGGCCTCCGTTTGATTTCCGCAGAGGCACGTGGGTGTCTCGAGTCGGTGCGTAATCCGCGTGACTCGACCGCGCTCCGATATTTCCAGCCGTGGTTATTTTCTTTCCTTAAGCAGCAGTCGCCCTCGCGGCGGTGCGTGCGAGCTGGACCGGTTACGTAAATATTATTCCTGGAAGCGGAGGAGTTCGCCTTCGGAGACGGCAGCTTTTCGGAAAATGTTTATTCCATTAACGTTCATTCCGACTGCGTTTTCAGCCCCACCCATTAGCGAGCGGGCCACTCTTTTCTCTCTCCGGCGGCGTTACGCGCGCTTAACGCGGTCGCTGTTATTCTAACCCAACTCCCGAATCTAACCCAGCGCAGTCCTAACACGGCGCGGAGGAGCGTGAACGAACGCGAGCGATCGGTTGGATACACTGACCCATATGTGTCGCGTCGATCCGGAGCTGCAAGTTCCGAGCCTGAAAAGTCCTCGCACGGTAAATATTGACTCTGGTAACGAGATTTTGAGGAAGGAGAACGGCTGATTCAAACTAATCAGAATTTGATTGAACAGCGAAAGAAGTAACTCGCGTCGTAACCACGTTGGAGAACGAGGCCCGTAGTCTGTACAGCTTTTTTTTTCAGAAGATAAACAGAAACGAAGGGAGAGTTGTAAAAACTTTTGTTTTTTTTTACTCGGAGTTAAAGCGTGACTCTTTTTTTAAACTAAATCCCTCGCGTCGTTGGATAATGTTGTTGGGAGTGCTGGAAAATGAATTTTAGAATAATTTAAAAGCACAAAATTTTTAATAAATAAATTAATAAGTACTTTATCATAGATATTGTTATCACGGACATTGAACACTCAAAGGGTTAATTACGCCGATTAATTAACACTTGTAGGGTCAAAACTGTACCGACTGTAGCGCCAAAAAATTCACAGATTAAACGTGAATAAGTTGCAGCCTGAAGCTAACTAGAACTATCATTGGATTAAATTATCTCGCGTCAAAGTTACCGCGCTGGAACATTAAAGCGTCCTAAAGCGATATTAAATATTTATTCGCAACTCCGTTTTAACCCGGCGTTCAATCGGATTTAGTACGCTTCATGCACGAGCGAACGTAAATAAATTGTTGCAGTTCATTACGTGGCTTAATATTAAGCTAACATTAAAATGTACTCTGCTGCATCGTCTACAACCGTAACGCAACACGCACGCACGTACATACACCCGTCAAGTCTGACTAAGCTGCATTCGCCAACAATATCACGAGTTGCACGATCGAAGCAACTTGATTCGAGCAATTCTACACGTCCGTGCAAATCCTCTCCGTTTCGCGTGTAACTTTCTCGGTAAAATGTGGCCGAGAGGAAGACGGTTCGAAGGGACGCGGTGCAGAAAATACAGGTAGCACGTTGTGTATATCGTGGTTAATTAGCGGGCATCTGGCAACGATAAAACCAGAAGGGGGAGAGAAGAATTCAGCTCGCGTGTCCGATAAGACGCCGTCGAAAAAGACGAGAAAAAAAATTCGCAGGCGGGGGGGAAGAATGTGCGTTAAGCGCTCGCCGATTCCAGCATCTGACTCGTGATACCGACGCTGGCATTCTCATCGACCAAGAGGAAAACGACGGAGAAGAAGAAGAAGTGGAGGAAAAAGAAAACGAGGCGGGCGAGATAGGTAGAAAGAGAGGGAAAGTTCTCGTTCTCGAGCAGTTCGGACCTTTGATTTTGCTTATCCGACACCAGGAGGAAGGTAATGGCGCACTTCGTTAAATTAATTGGCTCCTTGCAGCTTGACGGCATCGGGTTAGTGCCACTAAACTTCAGCCTCGATTACGCGACGAAACCCTCTCGCAACCATCTCCACGTTACCTTGTTGTTGCCTCCTCTGTCTCCCTCGTGAATTACAGACGCGAAACAATCGTCTGTCAACGATCGATCATTGTCGGCGTTCGTTGGTTGCAAACGCACCGTTAAACGATTTCGCGTGTCACCGATCGCGCGCGTATTGAGACGTACGAACTCTCGCGAGGCCGATTTCACGAGGATAAACGCCGCGACGGATTATGGAAATTTATAATGAAAGAGAGAGAGACTCGTAATAATAAGTCTCGTTAGGCGTACGCCGCTTCCACGGGCTGCTAACGTCCCATAATTTCACGACCGCGTCGGCAAGAAGTCGTTTCGGAAACGGAAAGTTTAAAGGGCCGGCTCGGGTGGAGGGGGGGGGGACGCGGAACGTATATTTTACTTAATCGGAGGCTCACGAATCCGAAGGGGGCTGGTTTTTGTGCGCGGAGCGAGAGACAGGCCTGGGAAGGCGGAGGCCATACACCGGCTCGTTAAGAATTTCATTCTTAAAATCGGCGGCCACTTAGGCGGCAGGTGGGCCGCCGGCATCAAATCGGACGTGTTACGTTAACTGAATTTAAATTGTCGGTAAAAGGGGGGCAGGGAGGGGCCTGTGAGCACCCGTTGACCGTGTACCCGCGCGCGCGCATAGCCTGGATTATCATAATTTATGCGCCCTTGCGCCTTCGAATGAGCTCGCACCGCTATTCCCAGAGCTCTTTATTATAAATCCAAATCGGCCGCATAATTCCCTGAGATATAAACATCTCGCGAGAGCCAGCCAAGGGAAAATTAGATTACCCCCCCGATGAAAGATACTGGCTGCCCCGGGCCCACCGATTCTGCATCATAAAAGAATTTATAATGGTCTGCCCTATGAAAATATCGCGCGCGCCGCTGAGCAGCAGCCGGCCACGCTCTTGCTCTTGATCGGCACCGGAAGTTCGAAGTGTTTGAAGAAAAAAGATGGGTTAAAAAGTTATAGAAATCGGACGCGGGCAAGCGTGATTGTGAACCGGGTTTCGACCCCCGTTGTCTATTTAACGATTTAAATAAAGAAATATCGTTGGGACGTATTTCGAAGATATATTATGATACGAGCAGTGGGGAAATTCATTTAAATAAAGAACGTTCGAATAAAAAAACATTACTTAATTGGAATGTATTTTGAAATTGAAATGGATGGAAAAATATATTTATTATTATAAAATTGATATGTGAAAAATGATATGTTTGGGAATCGTAATTTGTTTATGTAGATGTTTATTAAGCTTGGAAGAGCGAAATTTCATTCAATTAAAGTTGCATGTGCGTTTGCAAAGAATTTCAACGTGGGAAATTACAGAGAGCATGTAAAGCAAAAAATAACATTTAAAATATTTAAAATTCAACTTTTTATTGGTTCTACCTTTTAAAATAATATTCCGATAATTCTTTCTAAATAAAAATCTGTCTGTTGGTTACTGCACACTAAATTATACTACGTTCCCAAAACTTTATCGGATTTGATGAATATTTCGTTTAAAATTAGCAAGTGTCCAAGGAGTTTCACAAATTCCACCGACGTGAAATCGCAAAATTGTGAAACCCGTCCGTCTCAATTGACTCTCATTAGTGAACCGTCACACTTTCCGATACCAGAGTGTCCCATTTTATTTTCTGAAACATGCTGATGCCACTCGCGGCAAAAAACGTTCGACCCACCTCCGACCATCCCTATATTTAACGGTCTCTTAAATCGATGAAATACGCGCGGATTATACCAGAAGCAGCCGAGGATCCTACTTTCCCACCGACCCAGCTCAAATTCGGAAACTGGCCTCTTGATTTACAACCGTCGATTAACGGATTAAGAGAATTCGATGCTCGCACTAGGCAATTCTCTAAACTGTGTTTTCGTGTCGAGGGAGTAGCCCGCGCTCCGCATCGCGACTAAAGGGCGCCCCCTCTAAACGCGGAGCTCCGCGATAATATGCTTACGAAGCCGCAACAACGCTCCGCTCGCCGACAAAACAGTAATTTATCGGGTAAATAGCGGCGCAAAACAAGATGGGCGAACACGGCGTTACCGTAAATACGAGTTCATGGAAACTTTCGGTTCGATAGCGGTGAATACCTAAATCCATTGTGTCCCTTTTCCGTTCGAATTTCCTTTCAGCTGGACGATCGTGCGAGGGAAACGATCGGATCGGTAGAATAGCGTTAATTGCGCGCAACGACGAGCTAATCGCATTCAGTTAACATATTCGTTATATACAGCGTTCCACGTACGTACAAACGAACGTTTAACGCGCCGCGATATTCGTATAACTTGAAAGTTACACACTAGTTCGTTACAAAGCTAGAAGTGCTTCTTTTTTTTTTTGTAATATTTTCGCATATCGCTAACATTAGATTGCAATTCAATCACCAAATAATTGCATCTCGCACAACAGTGTCGCATAACGATTAAAATGATTTTTCCTTCTATAATTTATATGATACCAACAAAATTATTTAAATCATCTCTATATTTGCTTTTGATACACCAACCTCCCCCCTCCAAAAAAAGGAAAAAGTGGAATATAACGAATACGCGACTAGCGCGCAGCTAATGGGATCATACAGCATTCGTTCTCGAAGAGGCGAGCCGTGCGGGGCTGCGAAGCGTCGAAAATGGATCGCCCGGCTCGTGACGGGTAATTTTTTGAATAAACAACCACCGGCGAAACGAGTCGCATTAATTTGTGAACCGTGGTGTTTACCTGTGTGCGCGCATAACGAATGAGCTCGGGTGACGCGTGATTTTCTGGCGAGCGGGGCACGCCGCTGCTCGCGACAAAAGTTTCCCTTTCTCGTTCATCGGCTCGTCTGCGTGCCTGACGGTGGTACGTACCTTGGCCCCATCGAAAGGTACCTTGTCATCGATTAAACTCAACCAACGACGAACAGCACGATTTCAGAAGGACCAATTACGCCCGGTTCGAGAGACCGACAGACCTTTATGAACGCGCGGTAGCCCACGGTTTCGTTCGTCGTTCAACTTTTCTCGTTCGCGCAAACAAGCTCGTCATCGTTCCTTCGACGATTTATATTATCGTCGCGGACGAACGCGATCCCCCGCCTACTTACGCGTCGTTAAGCTTCTTTCGTGTCCCGCTGTTGCACCGTCATCGTGACGCGGCCCGCACCGCGTCTTGTACAAGCTCCGCTCCGCTCCGCCGGTGAAAGACTATTCGTCGAGTTTCTGCGACAGCCAGCTGTCGCTGGGAAAAGTTCAAACGCACGATAAAAGGTCGGTTACTTAAAGTGTCACGGGGCTGGTTCGTTCCCGTGCTACCGCGCTGGATGGAGAAAAATGATCGGTTGCCCGGCGCGCGTAGAATAGAGACTGACGGCCTCCTCCACGCGCGCGCCCAACCTCCAACTACTACACTCTCTCGAGACTTTCGACAATTCCCGCGGCACTCATATTTACTCTTCCTCGTTCTTTCACGTCAGTCCCTCTTTCACAGGAAGAAGTTTGTTTTCGTAGGATTAACGCTACTCGAGCGAAAGTATCCGCTTTTCAAAGGGAAATTTCCTCCTCGATCCGCCTCGATCGAAGGATCGTGTTTGTTCTTGCCCTGGTCTTGCCCGAGAACCACCGATCGTTCGCGACTCGACCACCGGCTGGAAAATCCTTGAAACCGCGTGGACGTGCGTTCCTCGGTTCACGTCGGCCGTATGGCGCGTCGAGGGTGTCGTTAGTCGGCCCGGACTAACGAGGGTTAAGGCATCGCGACGGCGGCGCGGCGTTTTCGCCATGAATCTCAGCCTCGAAGCGGCATCTTCGCACCTACACGGTTCCGTGGTTCCTTTGTGCTCGTTTTCCTTTCGCTACGGGCAGTCGGCTCGCGACGTACCACTTAAAATTGATTACCTTAATTTATGGAACGGTTAATCTAGGCGCGGCGGCCGCTGCGGGCGGCTGCGTGATTTATCGCTGCCCTGTGCCTCGCTCGAATCGCCACCCTTCGATCGTTCATTCGTCCGAACGCTCCGCTAATGTGCGTTTCTCACACGGGACGAAAGGTGAAATCGATTTTCAATCCCCAGCTGTTCCGTACCGTGGTCAACGCGGCTCTTCGCAGAGTGCTGATACGCACGTGCGAACTTACGAATCTCAGAAAAACCCTGCCAACTAGAATGTGTTCTGTCGGAAAGTTTTCCTCCAACGACTACACGCTGCAGCGACGTCGATGGAACCAGGCTACGAAGATCAGCCAGATTCTGTACGTTCCAGAAACACTTGTCCAAAGAAGGGAACTTTGACGAAGAGATAAGAATTTTGCTGACAAGAATTCTTAGCTGAAATCGATTAGCTTTCGCCAGGATGTTTCGTCGACTTACTTTCAATACGTTATTCAAATATGTTGATGCATCTCGTTGTTGGAGAAAACTTGAAAATAAAGTTTGTAAAGTTACACTTTATTTGCGAATTTACTTGTGAATCCTTGAAACGATACTAATCATCGTACATAGAAATTATCATATACAGATCTTGTGCTAATTATTTTGCTACAACTTTTCAATTGAGCTTTCATTTTAATTACATATATATATATATATATTATTCTATACGTAGACACGTAGAAAAATTGCAAGAGACGGCTGCCAAGAGAATTAATGCCAAAGTCACGCGTGCGCGATTGTTAACGTTTAAATGTCCCGTAATCCGTGACGCAACACCGCTTACTTTCGACCCGTCAGAGCGGCTTTGCCATTGCGTAACCGAATCGAATCGTTATATTCGCAGATAATAAAACAAAATCCAACAAACTCCGTGCTCTTTCATTTTCTTCGGACAAACTATTTTTTTTTTTTTTTTTGGCGAAACGAATCGTCACGGCCAGGCGCGACGAAGACCAACGTCCACCGGCCTCCTCCCGTCAATTACTCTAATTACCCGCGAACAAAGGCCCGGCGCGCGTGAAACGGCCGTCACTGTCGCCGGTGAAATTCGACGGTGGTCGGTGGAGGGCGGTGGACGACGAGCCTGGAACGGTTGTACGAGGCCGGGCAACAAACTCCCTCCCGTCGTTACCGCGTTTTCTCATTCTGTCCAGGAGCCAGCCTCCCCCGAACCAGGGCCATTTCTATTTGTCCTCCTGAGAGCCAAACCGTGTCGCAGCTTCCGACGGCACGCGTTCGCTGAACACGGTCAGTCACCGAACGGACGACAACACCCCCATCCGTTGGCAGGGTTTAGGTTAGAAAGAGAGGATTTCCTTGCTGACGTGCGACGGTGACTCGTGCCAACCGATTGTTTTATGGCCGTGGATACACTTGGAGTTAACGTGGAACAGATAGCGCTGGCCGTGCGTATCTGACGAGACGGGCAAAGGTTCGAGCGCGTTTGTTTCGGAGATATCGGCTAATGGAATTTGCATGATAATGAAATCGCAATCCCGAGGAGATACGAAAGACTCGAGATGACGGCGATGGAGCTGGTCGAGGTAATGGGATATCGATGAGGGATTTTCTCGTCGATGTGGTTCATTTCTTTCCTTTCTTTTTTTTTTTTTTTCATGTTCGTTTCTCCTTGTGGGAAGAGATAATATTATTATGAATCAATATATCACGAGTTTGTACGCAGGGAAATATTCGATACATCTTTGCTGTATTTGTACTTTGTACTTTGTACTTTGTTTTACACGTACGTTTGTTCTTGCCATATCGTGCAATGGAAATTTATATTAATATATATAATTCTATACACAATGTACCATCCCACGCGAGAAAATCTGTTCTATATCAGATATTAGAAGAGCAGAACGTGTAGCTAATATAGCTGTGTTTTCAAGATTTTATTTATGTTTGGTTGACAACTGTTACAGTTTCCGAAAACCTTATAAAAAGAAAAAAAAAGAAAAGAAACGTTAAGGAATAAAGTTTCCATCAATTTAAATTGGATGGAAATATGGGAATTTCAGTTCGTTTCGTGTCCGCCACGAAACGAATCGTTTACAGCGTCGTTAAGTCGCGCGACATTTTCTATCTCGTGTCAGTTGGCAATTTTACGGTTGGCAGAAGCTATCGGCTGTTTACGACATTACGTGATAGCGTTTCGAAGGCGTTATGCAGCTCCGAACGGTTCAACGACTTCGTAAAATCACTGTTAACTCTGAAACGCGGTGCTAATGAGACGCCTCGTGATCTTCGCTTTCCAACAGAGACACGTTTACACTCTCGCTGCTCTCGAACGATCTCTGATCACCTCTATCTTCTGCCAGATAAAACTTCGCGTGCATTTATGTATATTTTTAACACGTTTTTTAAGTGTCGGAAATAATTCGTAAATTTTCGTAGAAATTTTCATCGATTCACAGCGCTGCATTTTTCGAGATATTTTTCTTAAAATTCCTACGTAAGAAACAAACGAAAAATTTATTCCCTCAAGCAGGTGTCTTTTCTTTCCTACGTCAGCTTCTTTCTTTGTGGATTTGCTTCTACCGTATTTCCTCAATTACGCGCAATTATTCTCTATGAAACCGCTGAGCGACCGAGTGTCGAGCAAACTACGCAACAAAACAGCACTCGGCTAATGTAGATCGATAGAAAAGCAACATGTTCCCGGGTCTCGTATATACAAGTGTATGTTTGACTCAAACGATTGAAAATGTGCTCTTCGTAATTACTAGATTGCGGATTCTTATGCAAATTTATATTTTTATGAGTAAAATAAAAAAAAAATTTTTATTAATAATTGTTATTAAAATTTTAATTTCAGATATTTTAAATCTAAATCCGCGGAACAACGAAAACAACAGGAAGAAACGAGAGAAATTCCTGTGAGAAAATTCAGTAGCTTCGAGAGGGGCAACCAGTTGCAAGGTTATGACGTTCTTCAATTAACCAAGGTCAACGGGGGATCAGTATTCCCTAAACGACGATCATTAGGCGCACGTGGAACATACAAATGATCAGACAGAGAGAGAGAGAGAGAGAGAGAGGGAGAGAGAAAAGCATGGCTAAACTTATCTCTCTTCATGCATGGTAGTACGTAGAATCGCGCATAACCGTGCAACGATTCGCAATCGCGACACGGTCGCGATTACTATATTGAATAATTCATCGCTGCCGGTCTTGTCAAAGAATATATCGATAGGGGTACTCTTCCCTTTTACACTTCCTCCGTAGTCGGTACTGCGACTCCTCCCACTCGCCTCTCCCTTGTTATTCTCCTTTCTCGACGACGTTCCACCGATCCTTCCAGGAAAAAGTGGGAAAATTGGTGCGTTTCCACGGTTTAAAAGCTTCAAAGTCGAAAGAAGAAGAAGAAGAAGAGGAAGAGAGAGGGATGGGGAAGAAAAAGGGGGATGATCGGATCTGAAGAAAGAAAAGAACAAAGAACAAAGAACAAAGGTCAACGAGAAATCGCTGCGTTGTCGAAAGACATTTTTTCGTCGGCTTTTGTTTCCCGGGAAGCCACGGCAGGCAGTCCCTTTTCTCCCCCTCGGTTCATACTTCGTTCCATACTTGGTTTCCCGTCCATCGTTGGGATCATCATCATAGGAATGGGTACTTACGAATCCGGAATAAATTCAACGTCCAAGTTTCGTTTCGCCAGTTGTCCTGCCAAGAATCTCTGTGATAAGAAGAACGAATCAATAGAAAAATGGCAGGTAAACTATCTACATTCTCATTTTAGGAAATAGTCGGGAACATTCGGAATTATTCTATTGAACATGACCGGAGTTCAAAGACGACGTTCGCTGCCCGAATTGTTTCTTAAAATACAACTCTACAAATTTTACATATATAGTATAGTCGCAGTGTGAGACGCGTAAAGATCTTTCGCAAAAGTTTTCCTTGTCCGATTTGTTCGCAGTTCAATCCGATCACTTACACTTACACTCGATACGAGGAAAATACATCGGAAACTGATGAAAAGTTCGAATCCAAGGACACTGAAAGTTTCGAATATCTACTTGTGAGGTACTCGATCCCATCTCTAACCATCGGACATCGCCTACCGGAATCCACCGCGCGCTCGTCTTCTTTTTGGCCTTTGAGGCGCCGCGACACAGGTACCAGCATATTAATCACCGCCGGCGACCGTCGTTTCTACGCTCGCGCCCATTACACGAGGAATTCTATTGTCAAGGTCAAGTTGCTTGGAGATTTTCTTTTCCACGACACACCACGAGGAAGCGCTCGTTTTGCGATACATTTTTAACGAAAATTACGCGATTCGTGACATTCGGGTATCGAGATATTGGGAACGCGGCAAATCGGAGCGATTGATCATTATCAATTAATAGCGGAGCGAACGGTCGTTTGAAAACGATTTTGGTGTTGGCGAGTCGGTGATCGTTGGAGTAAGAGATGAGGATGCGGGATAAAATGGCGATTGTTCATTTCGAAGCTTCCACGTTACTGAAAAGAAACGATTGATCAGTATAGTGATCTTATTCTTTTATGTGTTTTTCGCATCTGCAAACAAGCAAGGCTTCTTCATGTTGCTATGTTAAACGTCAACTATTCAAATTCATGGTAATAATTAAAAAAATAGATTTATACGATTATATTTTAGTCTAAATAGAGATCAGTGTTAATTTTAACAAAAGTATTGTTCAGGTAATTGTAAATTATTCATAATTAGTTAAACGGACACATAAGTAATTAAATGAATAAATGAAATTATTCGCGAATAATAAATAAAAATAACATCATTCGATTAATTTCAATGTAACATTTGAACAATGAATGGATACCGTGTATGTACAGGATGAGGCGGGACAAGTTTTATATTCTGCAAATTTTTTCCAACTTCCTTTTCCAACTTAATTTTAACCGAATTTTTAATCGCACCAAGCGTTTATTCCAGTAATCCGCAGTAGTGATCAACGAATCGATGACTGTCCGAATCTCGACTCTCGCGATGATTCATCGAGCATATTCCGAGATTATTCCGTCTGCACAGTTCCGAAGAATCAGTCCGGCGATAAACAGTCGCTGGTTTAACCGAGTCTCCGTCGTTCGGACTAAACTCCACGTCTCGACGTCTCGCAGCCTCCGGCTTCTGGAACTTCTTTAAAACGAAAACTCTAATGCAGTTCCGGCGAAGTTTCCCGTGGAAAAAGGTCGCGCGCGTCTAGTAGCCCGCGGAATCGGAAGTTTCGCGAAGAAAGCGGAGATCGAACGCCTCCGAGGCAGCCAACGGGCTGTGCATCGAATTGCAAGCGCGGCAATTAAGAAGATCTCTCGGTCTCTCCTAGCTCTCTGTCGCTGTCAACGGAGACAGTGCATCTTACTTGTTCGTAACATAGTTCGCAACGGAAACGCACTGGACCAAAGTAGAAAAGTACAAGAGGGAAAACGCACAAACTTGAAGCGGAAGTGTAAGAAGAAATTGCGATAAAAGAAAGGCGAAATGTTATTGGAAGAATATTGTAATTGCAAATTGTAATTTTTGTATCTGCAAATTTCTCACAGACGCGTAAAAATTGATTACCTTTAATTTAATCGATCATTTATTAAGTACGTCCATTGAATTTCCTCTTCTCCTCCTAAGGAAGGAATGCGTCCAAAGGAAATGTAAAAAGTGCAAAATAAATTCTGAAAAATGAACAGCTAAAATTGATCCGAGATTCGCAATTTCGCAAAGATATGTCCATTAAAGATATTCGTCTAGAATATTCCGATTTTTATGATTTAAAATTCTAAACTTTAGAAAAGAAAATGTAAGAATGCTATCTGACATCTTTCCTCGACAACTATGTATCAGCGTGTACTCCGGATAAAGTTTAATACACGGAACGGAGAGTCGATCGTCGCGAAATTAACACCTTGGCGGACGAGAAGCTTTCGACGGCGCAGTCGATCATCGACTCTGATATAAAACATGATCGAACGACGAGCATTGCCACTTCGCGGCTCGTAAACCTAAAACTGACGAGACCCATTTACCATATGATTATGGCGCGCGAAGCCATGAATACTGACTCGTTCTTTCATTACCAGCGAGCCAGCGTAGCGCGAGCCACTGGAACCGGTAAGAAGAACGACGCCCAGTCTCTAAAACCAACGACCGAGCGTCTCGCTTTATTCGCCTGGCCAACGATTAAATCCATGGTGTCGCGAGCATCTCGTTCGCTGAACCTGGCTCGACGGAAGTGCGAAAATAAACAAAATTAGAGGTGATAATGGAGACACCGGATAATAGCTATTAAAGCGCGCCATCTTCGCGAAATAAATGGAAAAAGAAATAATAACAGTTTAAGAAGACGAACGACGTTAAACGTCGTTAAACGAGAGTGCTTATTTTCGTCAAACAATGCTGATGCTTGGGCGTTTCATCGGTAGAGAAGATTTATGGTGAAATATCGTCCAGATAGACCTCTCCGTGCTTTTCAAACAGTTGCCATCGCGACGAATTACGCGGCCATACATTACGCACCGAGTTGATTAACGAGTCAATTATACACCTTTCACTGAGATCTTCTTCTCCGATGCAATTTTTTTTTTTTTATTTATATATTTTCATACGTACTTCTTTCCTTGCGTAGTTGTTGGAAGTGGTTACATCTTTAATCGTCTACCAACAAATACTCAGAACGTGGTATTTTACGTGGAAAATGTAAACGAGCAAAGTGACTTTTTTTTAATGCTACATTATATTCCACAAATATTTTCAAAAATTTGACTGCATCACGATCCGCACTGTTGCATTAATTTATTGATATTCCTAAAAGGAAAATACACTTCAAAAAAAGTTGAACAATAGTTTCAATCGACAAACAATGTCAAGTAGACAAACAATGAATTGAAACCCGCAACTGCTTTTACCATTTTTTTTATTATCGTATAAATCGGGCCTCTTCAGGTGCAACGCTAATGCAACGAAAGTTAGCGATTGGTTCTAATTTGAGTCACGTGATTCGTGAGGAGGCGTGGCGTAGACCTCGAGTAGGAGTGGCGTAATTCGTTTCGCATCGATTCGAACGTTTGCATATCAGTAAAATCTTCATTTCCTTGCTTCTGGGCCTTTCAATGAGACGAATCGTACTGAGGTACAAGTCGTGCAGTTTTGTTTTATGATTACTTCGACTACGTCGCTGTATTAATTCCCCTCTAAACGACAGCTTTGATCCATGAACGTATCGTTTTCACCCCGCATGTCGCCAAATGGAAGAAGAGGAACGAATTCACGGCAAAACGCGAGCCAACAACGAGAGTGAGGAGACAAAGAGAGGGAGAGAAAGAGAGAGAGAGAAAAGAACGCAAACGGGGTAGAGAGCAGCGCATTTGCGGTATTATCGTAACACGCTCGTCCATGAATATTTATGAGTCCCCTTTCGTTCTATCATCGCGAAAATCAGCCCTGTCCGGTGAAGCGTGCTGGCGTCGCGCGTCGCGTATCGCCGCCTGTTTCTCGCCCTATCGAGCCGCGATGATTAAACCCGAGCTGGCATTCCACGCCGTGGAAGCGGTTATTAACGACACGTTGCACCTTCGACGGTTCTACGAGGCTCGCGCGCGTCCGAGATCCGATCGATGGCCCCCCTCTCTCTCACTCACTCTTCGCGGCGATCGCCGCGAGACGTTCTCCCGGCTATTTATCCTGACCGGATCCATTAGCCGAGATATACGGTATGCAGGCACGGTAACACGAGTAATTCTGTTGCGCGTAGTCGCGGCTGACACGCCTGGATTTTTCGCCGGGGCGAGAGACGCGCGATCCGTCGCCGCCGGGACAGGCGTTATCGGCGGACGTTTATACGGGACAGGCTGATATATATTGCGTTTAATCGAGGGAAAAAATGTCCGCGACGCGGAGCGCGCGACGATATATTTTATCTTAAATAGGTTCCAACACTGTTATCGCGGGACGAACGCGATAATTAATTCCAGCTGATAGATCCGTCTGAATGCTAATCGGCAGACGGCGACCCTGCGAAGCGCGACCACGAAGGCCGCGTGATCGCGTGAGAACACTGTACGAACGCTCGGTAATCCTCTCGATACATACGTACGTGTATATATATATATACTCAGATATAACTGTGTATACATTCGATAATTTGCATTTTCGAAAGATACGGTATCACCGTATTCAATGTAATCCAATATAAAATTCGCCAGACAGGAAATGTTTATCCTCCGATCGGCGGATGCAACAGTCGACCGACTCTGTCGGTGAAAAAGATTTACCAGTTCCTTTCTTGTTTCTCGTGGTCGAAGGAGAATTTTCGTAGGATTGAAAATTTATGGAAATTGCACGAAATTGTATGAAAAGATGCGCAGGATATTCAAACTCTGATGCTTTCTACAATACTTTCTTCAATTATATTTAATTATATTTAATAGGTAAAACTAAAATTAATAACGAAGCAACGAAAATCAGATCCAATCAGACTTGGCGCATTCGCCAAACGACTCCAGTTAAACTGTGTCAACGATTCTCGCGATACTCGGTGGCGGAAACGTCGTCGTTGCGTCACGTTTCAGGGTCGTGCTCGTTTTCGCGGAGGCGGAATCGAGATTAGAACCGGCGGAGGCAGTACGACGCGCCAATTAAAGCGACACGGTTGTCGTTGCACTCGCCGCGACTGTCCATCCGATACGACATACGGCACGGTCACCCAGTGCTGGAAAACTTTCGTCAAGTTTCATCGAACGAGGGTGGTGGTTTCCATCGTCTCCCTCGCGTGGCTCGCGCGCAGCCAACGATCGGGGGATCGTTCCCCCGATGCTTCCCGGGAATTTGTAAGGAATCTCGTTCTCTCAAGGATCTAAACAATATCCCGCGGAGAACATCGCGGCTGGAGACGTTACTTGGATTAGGGTGTAGGCGGAACGCGACCGCACGGTGAAAGAGAGACGGCTGGGGATGAGAAAGAGCCCGAGTGGCATCTGTTGCGCCTCCATGAGCAACATTTACATAATCGCCAAGGCTCGAGACGAGCTCTCGAGACGGAACACAGTGGCGCGTAGTGCCGCACACACCACCACCACCACCACCACCACCACCATCGTCGCGGCACGACGCGACCCTCTTTCTTCCGCCGTGCTCCACGACCAGGCAAATCCATCGGCTGCCACTCACTTTGCCATTGTGAGCAGGACGGCCGAGTTGATGCGCAATTACTTAAAAATACACCCACTCGCGGCAGCCGGCTGAGCCTTGTTCCTTCCACCGTTCTGAACCGGAGAATCGGCCGCTTTGAATGACAAACGTCCGCCGGCTGGAGGAAGCGTCGGTACCCGTCGAGTTCCCGCGTCTGTGTGTGTGTTTGCCTCCGTACCCTTTCGAGATATTACGCGCGAAGAGATCGTTTCGCGTATCTTTCGAGCAAATCGATACGCAAAAATTTCCCCTTCGCCACGTAAGGATCGATTAACCAGTTGACATAATGGCTTCCCTTTGTAATTTCTATAATTACATTCGAGGATTCGATTGACACTTGCTCGTTGTTGGAATTGTCAGAAATTTCGATATTTTATTTCGATTAATTATCGTAATAAATATTCATGGTAGCAAAGTTCCACGTTTCAATTTCGAAAATGAAACAAATAAATTTGAAATACCTCGGAGATTAAAATCCCTAGAAAGTAGACTTTTACGAGCATGACAAATTTGGGGGTTAATAAGTTCACCTGAATTTTTCTCCCCATCGTAACGTCACGATTCAACGGACGAAATTTATCCAATGTTTGTTACAAATAATTATCCTACGTACATCTGACTATTTTCCTTAGTTTCCATCTCAAAGTATGAACAAATTACGCAATAGTTGTACAACTTTAAACTGGAAATGTTTGCAAAAACATTTTACAAATCCAAGCTATTCCTTCGAGATAAGAAACTCCGAACGATTCCAATTTATTAAGATGGAACGTCGTTCAAATTGACAGCATGGCTTCACGTAAAATCCTGCCATTCAGAAGGGATTAACCGCGTCGTTGTAATAAGATTTCCAGAACGAACGCAGGAGAACGCGAAACAATGCGAGACGAAAGGAAAGAATGTCCCCCGGGGAACACGGCGATCTTATGCATAAATAAAGTTCTTCCTCGAGTCGACGGTTGCATTACAATTGGCCATCAAGGCGGTTCATTTCAAGGATACCAAGGAGGGGGAGGGGGAGGGATCGGTTATTCTCATAAATATAAGGGTGGCGGATGTCGGCGTGCCATTACTTAAAAATCTCCTTCGGAGCGACGCTGCTCGGAATTGTCGTCGCTGCGCGCATTGATATCGATGCAGACGAGGGTATCAGACGAGGGAATCTCCGTCTTAACGTCGACGAAAGAAGAAGAATCGCGAAACGTCTGTTTTCATCGAGTGCCTCGGATGGCAAGCGACGCATCGAATGCCGCCGGAGAGAGAGACGTTTTCGAATGGACCCCGGCGACGTCCCGACGTCCATTAATACGGGTCATTATACTTGCCGGGGTCTTGCAGCTGTCTCGTTCCTCGACTTCTCCAGAATAGAACCAGCCAACTCGAAGGGGAGCCTTCCCTTTCGTGCCACGCCGCGATGCTTCTCTGCATTTTTGTTTCATCAACAGTCGCGAACTTCCGGACACGGACTTGTGAATTCCGCCCGGAGAACTGCAACGTCTTCTTCCAATAAGGCACCGTGTAGCGACGTAGTTCGCGTGTTCGGATCGACGATGAAACGACGACGTGGGAGATGTACGTAATTTGTAACGTTTCAAATTTTTCGCTCGATTCCGCGATCAAGAGACGAATTTGCAAACTTTCGTTAACAGGAAAATTTGAACGAGGTGAAAGCGAGGTAAAGGAATTTGTCGCAATTACTTTTTTGTCTCAAAGTATCTACACTTTCAGCTGGTTTAATATTTTTCAAGATGAACCTGAACAACCTGTGATTGTCGCTACTTTATATAGTTTCTCACGCGTTAAAATATAACCAATCGATCTGACAATCTTCCGCATTTATTCCACTAAATTTAATTTATTTCAAATTATTTGAAATGTATAATTTAAAATAAGAGAATTTTCGGTGAGAAGCGGAAACATTCGCTGTTCAAAGCACGTCGATAAAGAATAAACGAACAAGGCCAGTAAATTTCGGCGGAAGAAACATCGAAGGATACAGGTTTGAATAAATTCCGCACCGGGTGGAATACCGAACGAGACGGAACGAAGCGTTAATAGCATTGCTAATCGTAAATCCGATCGACTCTATAATAGAAACATATTTATGTAAGCGCGTCGTTACAGCATCACGCCCACAGCGGGAACAGAGACGCACGGTAGACGATGGTGATATGATTTACATCGCGGTAGAACGTCCTACCCCGGACGCTTGCCAACTTGCTGGTGTCTCCTCTATCGTGTGGGAGCTACACGCATTACCGAGAGACACGTGTGCCTAGAATCTTTAGCTTCCACCTACAGACCACGACAGAGGCGCGCAACGTGCTACACTGCATACGTAACGAAAGCATTTCGCATTAACCGCATCCACTGCACGCATCTATCCCTTCTGTCCTTCATGCTGTCATTATCCCGGCTCAACAGAAAACTCATCCGCAACTAGGCTGTTTGGGACTGCGACGTTGCGGTACGATTGGAAATCGAACAGGCGTTCGGTTCTTCCTAGGTATATTTAGGTAGCCACTCATATTTAACCCACTCAAGACCAAAGAGTATTTACCTAATACTCTTTTTACAATTTTACGAAATTAAGAAAGAAAAAAAAAAAAAAATCGGAGTGTCAATATCGATATAAATATACTGGGAGTCTTCGTCCACTTAGAAAAAGCACTTTCATTCGCAATTGCTTTCGACCAATTTCAACGATCACTTAATTTTAATTCAGTTTCCAATACTGAATCTATAACATTAATGCTTCTTTCATAATTTTGTGAAATCTAAATGTATTGTTTGCAAATACATAGACGTTCTTAATGGATTAAGTGACTTTTCTGCGAAACGAAACAGATGCAATACACGGAATTAGTGCAGTGCTAGAACGAAGCCCTTCGAGTTTTGTAAGAAGCTTTCGGTGATGTTGCGTAGGAATACATAACCGAGTACAAGGGTTACCTGTTCAGAACATCTATTCTTCAAAGAGGGAAGCTACTCGGTTGGCATGTTGCCGTGCCACTTGTTCCAAACCCAAATGTTCTGATTGTTCGTGATAGCTACAACATTGAATGTATACAATTTATAGCAAATAATAACTAATTATAAATATAAATTTTGTAGATAGCGTAAAAGAACAATACTCCAAAATCGGGCCTCTTCAGGTCTGCAACGCTGATGCAACGAAAATTAGCGATTGGTTCATTTGGGTCACGTGATTCGCGAGGGGGCGTGAAGTAGATCTCGAGTAGAAGCGGCGTTGTCTGGCGCCTGTAATTTGTTTCGTATCGATTCAAATGTTTGAATATCAATAAAATTTTATGGCAAAAAGGTCGTTGCTTCTGGGCCTTTTAGCGAGACGAATCGTACTGGGGTACAAGTCATGCAGTCTTTTTAATGCATTAACCTGCATTTTTGATGCTTTACTTGTATTCAGAGGCCGCGTGTTTTTTCTATTGGATGCATTTATGAGAAATTTAACCAAAGATGGAATAAATTTATGCTCAGTCTCCATTCAATCCAAGATTCACGTTCACGTTCGTTGTATTCATCGCATATACGCGCGCGCTCACGTATAACAAACGACGCGATCGCGTTACGAGCGCCGAGTACGTCGCAGAACACGAGCCGTTGAAGCATTAAAAATCACCAAGTCCTCGGAGAGTTCGCCTCGAAGAAGTTTCACCCGTGGTATCGCGTTCCCATCTTTACGCGAGGTACGGGCTCGCCCGTTGCTCGCGCTTACAGATTAGAAGTTCCCTTATTAGGGTCGCTGGCGCTTTTGCGCGACCAAGTTTCAATGAGTCGGAGATTATGCCTAGCGTGCCGCGTCGACGAGATATTAACCATGCTCGAGCGAGATACGTCCGCGAGCACAATGCGCAGATTTAAGAGAAGACAACGAACTGCCAGCGGTTTTCCGTCGAATTTTCCGCGACGCGGAAACGGCGACGAGCAGTCAAAGACATCGAAATTTCGCTCGGAACGCGAATTCCATCTCCTCATTTCGACTATCAGCTCGAGTAGCTGCGTCGGGAATTATGTCTATTTCGAATCTCAGCGACCTACATTCTGCAAAGCTTCTGCAAAGTCCTCGGAAACTAAGTCGTCCGACTATTTTTGTCAGACTACGTTACAGACACATGGACGTTAAACGTAAATTGTAAAACTATATTTGTACCTTGTAAAACCTTCCATTAATTATCAATCGTGTCAAACCTTTTCATCAATAATAATTAATAAACAAAGGAAATCAACAAAGAAACACTACAGTATATTCGATACACATCACAAAATCTCAAACTAAAGAAACCAAGTGTTTTCCACGGTAATACATCTTCAGTTGCACCGATTGGTTTCAATATCGATCGAAATCGTTCTGCGCAACACGCGAGAGGAATCGATAGGACCGATCGATCCGACACCACGTACGAGGCCGCAACCGCGCGAGGCCCGTATCGCGCGACGCCCAGGGGAATTTCACCTTTCTTACCTCCGGCGGGTGGTGGTATGCGTTGTTCAGACGCGGCTCGCATAATCGCGATTGAAACTCGCGCACGACCGACCGCAAACATCGTCTGCGGGCCCGACGACCAGTTTAGACGCTTCCGTACATATTTACCTACGCGTAGGTACATCGCGTAGGTTGCGTGGCGATGGAGCCGATGTTCCTCCAGCGGATACGGCTCGATATCCTCTCGATCATCCTCCGTTGAACAAGAGCAGCGCGAAAAGCGGCGTGGTTTAGTAAGAAACTTACGCTCGACGATGGTTGTTGAATCAGCCTCGACCGCGTGAACTGAACGGGAGAGTTCAGAAATATTTATGATCGACTTGCTTCTATACATTCGCGACAGAAACGTGCTTGGTTCAGTCTAAAGAGATGTTAATTTTCAGACTGAATTGAATAATTCATCAATACGTAAAATATTAATAAATAAACACACTATTTTCTAACTAATTTAAGTATAACCAATTCTACGAATTTGTAAGATAATTTCCGAAAAGAACGAGAAATTCCGAACGTTCTTGATCATCTTAACGTCTACAACTCGAGCTCTCTGAACCTCCTTGAATATTCTATGCGATACCGTTTATTCGAACCAAAGTGAGATCGAAATACTTGCAAGATACTGAACACTCATCACTCATCACGCGATCCAACTCCTCTCGAGACTTTCACGACTCAAGATCTATCGATTTTAAGGGTCGAAGTAATCCGAACGAGTCATCAACCGTGCAACGCGGATTCAAAACGTCTCGGATCCCGTGACCAGTCGCAGTCAGGGAAAATCGAAAAGAATCTGCGAAAGTCGACGCATCCGTCGAGACGCTAGCAGGAGACTAGACCTCCACGTTCGCAAAGTTCTTTACGCGGTAATGATCTTATTTGCCGACTAGGTTGCGCACAATGGCGGAACGCATCCGCGGCAGCAAAATCCTCGAGAGATCGAGGGAGGCTGCGAGGGTGGCCGAGTCACGATACAATACAAACCGGGAATAACGACAGGGTGCGCTAGGAACAGGAACAGGAACAGGAACAACAACAACAACAACAACAACAACAGCAGCAACAACAATGAGAAACGAGCGGAGGCAGAGGTACACATCGTGGCCGTGGTTCTCGTGTGTAGCGGAGAGGAAATGCGATAAGAGGCGAGGATAGGGGCGACGATACGCGGCTACGAGCGGCCGCGATCATTAGGCAAATGGAAATGCTATTAAACCCCCGGTGTGTTTGTCGGCTCGCGTCAAAACTGCCGGTTCTCAGAGCATCGTTAGAGGACACTTTACACACAGCCCGATACCCCACTGGTCTAATTAAGATAAGAAAAAGGAAGTCACCCGCCACCGGCCGGGTAGTAAGTTCGATGAGCTACGACCTCTAACCACCCCGCTCCCCCTCCATCCCGGGTGGCGGCCGGGATTACTTTCTGCGAAACGATAATTGATCGAGCACGAGCGAGACCGGACTCGTTCTGGTTGAATCGCATCGGTTAATCCGAGGTTAATCGCCGCGGATCGCTCTTGATTCGATTGAGATTAAGTTGCCGCGCCGGCGACGTTGACAGCGGGATTGATTGACGTTGGCCTGACGCTTTTCCCCGTGATTTAATTTCGGTTTTATTATACCGCGCACGAGGGTTGCATCGTCGTCCAAGTGTTTGAGTGGTGGCACGGGGATTGGAATTGAAGCGTCGAAGAGAGAAAAGGAAATAAAGAATTTTGATGGAGATTAGGTAAGTATCTGCCTGACGAATCGTGTTGTTTATGAAGCTACTCTCGCAACTACTCTTACAAAGTTAGTTTTAATAATTTATGATTAGTCTACGGTTTAACTTACAACCAAGAATCTTCAGAGAGAAAGTTACCACGTGTCCACGATTTTGTTCTTTTTCAATTTCTTACAACAGAACCCTATTTATCTGACGATACAAATCTTAAACTTGAACTTCCATTTTCACGCGAGATGGAAAAATCATTAATATATTATTTTTATACTTTATATTAGTGTTATATATAGTATTAGTGTATTAGAGACTCTCAAATTCAAACGGGGTTCTGTTGCACAGAACTGTCCGCTGTGCCAGTTTTATAGTATACCTTGTCAATCATGTCTGGCCAAAGTCTAACAGTCGGAGAGAAGATGGAACAACGAACGGGCCAATTCGATCGAAAGTGGCGCCACACTCTATTGGCCACGAGTTACTGAACTTTTCACGCGTTAATGGCCGTTAGTTCGTCAATGTGCCCGGCAATTTTACCGCAACAGATTCCCAAGCAACGAAGAATATTCAACCCCCGAATGGGATGAGTTTGGCTAACTACCGGTAAGCCGCTTACAAACTATTACACCGGACAAAAGCGGTTAAAGGTATCCGGTTTCCCTTTTTGCTTTTCAGCCGGCAAGAACGGACCGGTGAAAATTTAAAAAAAGAAAGAAAAAAAAAACAAAAGAAAAAAGCCATTATCAAATGAATCTCCTCCACGCGGTGAATGGCTGAATTCAACCGGAAAGCTAGTACACTCGCGTCCGTTCCCCGTGAATCGTAAAAACGAATCGAACGTCATAAAGAACTGAAAGCAACCAGCGTGTACAAACGATGTTTCGCGGCCGGAATATTCTATTCGTGGACTTCGTGACTGGAATATTCGCCGTTTTTCTCGTAAAATCTCGATTAAATAAAGAAAAATCGGAACGAGCTCCGCCGTGTTTACCGGCAAGAATCAGGGGAGCAAACGTGATAATAGATGCGATTATAAATTCGACTCACAAATTACGTTACGCTGCTCCATTTTTTAGTACGACGTGAGTCCTAGTATTTTCGGGTAGTCCATTCACTGTCATCCATCCAGCGTCACGGATAAGTATCTGCATCATAAAAGAGAATTTGTGTTTAAAAACCACGCGACAGATTAATTCAAAGACTGAGACTAATCACGAAGGAATATTCTTCTACGCGTGTGTTTCTCATTCGAAAAGTATACATTGCATACGCAAAAGAATTTCTGTACAAAATCAGCTATGTATGCACATTTTTATGCACGTTTATGTTTATTTCTATATTTGTAATTTTGTATTTTTAAATTTAAACCTAAACCTAACCTAAACCTAACCTAAACAATATTATTAACGATTTGTATATACAACAGTGGAAAATAAAATAAAGAGAGAAAAATACTGTATTTCAAACGACGTCTCAGAATTACTTTAATTTACATTCTCTCGACGAGAGTTGACTTGATAAATGACTATATGCGTTGTTATAACTGGAAAGAAGTCTCTCGAGATAAGAAAAGTTGGAACATTTTTTTGTCACGAAGGATCAGCTCTATCGAAACCACGCGGCATCCTGCGAAACAGATTATCTACCCTCGCATCATCGATCAACTTCTTATTACCTTATTACATCACAAGGCTACGTACGTATATTCTTTACGCTTTCGTTACTTTAAACGTGCTGATTTTTCACATGACTAAGAACTAAAACAAAGCAGTGACAGGTGGCCGTTCGAGGTAGGGAAGAAGTTCAAACTTTTCGTAGAAAAATGATCAACTCTGTCAAAGTCACGCCACCGCGCGACGTCCTACAAAACGGATTATCCACCCTTGTATCATCGATCAACTTCTAATTACGTATATAACTTTTCGTATACCCTTTACGCGTATGACACTCTAAAAATCATTAAATTTCTTTTAATTGTACAAAATCTTTCTTACATGCGTTCTTCTACAGCGCTTTCATCAACACGTATAAGCAATGTAAATTAAACTTTTTGCAATACATTTTGGGTTGTTAAAGGAATGAGTAGAAATATGGTAATATTTAGCGGGTCAAAGTGATCATACGTTTCGTGAAAAATAATGGAAACAAAAGAAATGAGTTTGACAATTATGTGATGCTAATAATGACAGCCAAAAAAATTCTTTGAGGCAAAGATTTATATATAGTTGCTGAATGATTTTTTGGCCTAGTTCTTCCCACTCCTCTTTACATTTTTAAAATTTTTAAATTTATTGATATTTGCGAACTGTTTTTTATTCCGATATACAATCTTTGTCAAATTCTCCCCAAAATTTAGAGACGTTACTAGTTATTCGCATCATGAAAAATCGATTTATTTTTGAAAAAACTCGCATACGTGTCAATTTAATCACTTCGATATACTTTTTATTATTTAGTTTTATCCAAATTTTGTTCAACATACCGTAGTAACCAACACCTCCCCAAATAAATTGAAAACTTGTGCTCTTGCTTCGATCAAGGTTTTTGTTGCAATTTTCATTACATAACTCTTCAAAAGACAAAGTCGAATGTTCTTAACTCCAGCTTCCTCGACTGTCTGCGATTTATCTCGCAGTCAAGCTTGAATTTGACGCTGTATTATAGGTATTATAGCACGTTTATATCACGAAACTCTTAGACACTGCGATCGTCCACAACTTTTCCTTCCTCCATAATTATCGGGATCTTTTAATAAATTCACTGTCATTTCGTTTAATTTCGACAAATGTTTTTTACAAATGTTTTAAAAAAGCAACTAACTGACCGTATTTTACACGAATTGTATGTTACGCTTCCGATAGCTTCCGTACGACTGAGGAGCGTACACAAATATTCGAACTTGTTCGATCCTCTTCGCGTCGAGGTTACGGACAGTATTTACATTCTTATTTCACACGTTTGAACGTGTCTCGCCGATATTTATATTTTCGTTTCTTATATTTCTGAGAAATCGCGCTTCTCGGTAATGACGTTCAATGTACTACACGTGGATATTGATACTGATGTGATAATCCACGTATTTTCTCTACTTTAAGTTAATATAATATAACGTAAAAAAAAAACTGCATGACTTGTACCCCAGTACAAGTACCCCTTTCTCAGTGAAAGGCCCAGAAGCATTCTACCGATATGCAAACATTTGAATCGATACGAAACAAATTACAGGTACCCGACAACGCCACTTCCACTCGAGATCTACCCCACGCCCCCTCGCGAATCACGTGACCCAAATGAACCAATCGCTAATTTTCGTTGCATCAGCGTTGCACCTAAAGAGGCCCGATTTTTTGAGTTACCCCCGCTAAAATCACTTTCAGTGACAATATAGAGCGGGGGTGTACGTTCTTTATACGTATACATTTCTCTCGTTACGCTAATTGCAAGCGTACAAAGCGCCGATCTTCGACAGAGAAAAACCACCCCCCGCGCTTCTGCAGAGCGCGGGACTCTCATCGTTCAATCTGGTGACCGCATTATAATCGCATCACGACTGTAACCCCTCTCTAAACAACTGCCACGGTTGCGGATAATCGCCACGGGCCGCTTAATAAGAATGATACCGGGCGCACACGGACACGCGGTCCGCGTATTAAATTACCCTCGCCGGTGGCGAGTGTCGGGCTGGCGAGCGCCGCGTCGGACGACGCATCGCGGAATCGCTAATGGAATACTCTGGTCCGGCCAGAGTATTGTCGAATTTCGCCGTTCCGCCGGATAAAAGCCCGTTAATTCGCAACCCCCTTAACGGGCCACACTAATGATTCCGTTTTGGCTTGGCGGTCCGAGCTGTCACCGAGCCGTCACGCGCAGATGCAGCATGTCCAGCTTATTCCTCCCTTTCTCTTTCTCCGCGCGCGGTCGCCTCTCCGCGACGCGTACACACACACACACACTCTCTCTTTCTCTCTCTCCTTCTCTTCGCGCCTGTGTATGTGTGTATATGTATGTATGCGTGTGTGTTACAACGCGACAACCGGGACACGACGCGGTGGTCTCGCTATCGATTCGCAGCCGAAAATGATTGCGAGTGCGTGGCACCGTATTACCGTGGCCAGCATTTAAACGCTGTTAGAAACGACCGTTTCAACCGGGTAACAAGCGAATTCGAGCTGATTCCTTTCCGCGATCATCAAGGGTAGTTGATGGTAGATTGGTATATTGTGATTTGCTAATGGCATCGAGGCGGGGTGGACGGTGAATTCAATGGTTTCTTAATCCTTTGATGGTGCTTTTAACTGACGAATGATTCGGGACGGGAGATTCAATTTGGCAAATTGTTCTTCTCTGTTTATCGTTTATCGTTTATTTTATTCTCTCGACGCTAGCGATTGCAAAAAATGTGAAATTTATTTCTCGATTATCGACAGAATTAAACAGACTATTAATAGATTACTCGCAAGAGTAAATTGATAGTGTAGAACATATGACTTTAACGAATCTATTTCTACACGCGAGGGTAGTTTGTACATTCGTAAATAATTCGATGGGTTCATATTCAAAGAGTTGTTATTTACAGTTCCGGACAAAAGAAAATTTAAAATTATCTTATTTGTCAGTATAATACTGGGGAGTTGCCAACTTTATTAATATTAACATTGACAATCGTCATTTATTCGTTGCTTTCATTTTATTTATAAAATTATCTCGCGCCGTTTCTCTTCTATCCGCCACTGAATGTATTATTTCAATGTCATTAGCTAAAAAGTGTCTCTCGTTCCTTTTCGTTAATTACCCTTGTTCGAAATTTATTTTCGCTATTTCAAACGGATTGAGGATTGAAAGAGACTTTAGTCAGGAAATACTCTCCGACGATCGCCATACGTTTTCAACGTCTGCGCCTGGAAATCTCGCATTTATGTACAGTACATCGCTCATACTCTCCCTTTCTCTCTCGTATTACCATCCCACAAAATCTACTTTCACCTTTCTCGAAAATAACATTCCGCTCTCAAACGAACAGCAAAGCCAAGCTATCTTTCGCTCGTTGGTAGAATTTCAGTTTCCCCTCGAACGACGATCCTCCTGAAATGCTCCGATCGTGTGCAATCAGCATTATCCTACAGCACAGAGGTCAGTTTCCTCCGTCCGAAACGGCGGAACGAATTCTCCGGGGGAAATACACCGGAATACCAAAACGCACTCACCAGCCGCGCGGTTGCTTATTGTTTGAAAATCGTGGCGCGCGCCACGTGTGAATTTCGACCACCGGAAACGCCTTGGAACGATCGAGTTTATTTCAGTTGTTCACTAACGAGTCGCAACGACAGAAAATGGCAAAACAGTGCGAATATGGAGGTTTCAAAAGGCAGCCAGTGTCAAATCATTTTCCATTGAAAGTGACCTATCGAAACCTTCGATTCACGAAACAATTTATTTGTAGTATCGTAATAGCTGTTTTATAACAACTATTTTAAATTTTAACAGCAAAGAGACATCATATATGGAATTGGTTTCGAGATCATGTGTGGCTGCTACATTTACAAAGTATCCTTGAAATCGATCGAATGGTCGTTCCGTTTTGATTACAAATTTTCTTAACGCCGAATAAACTCTTAATTCATAGCTGACAACTGATAATCGAGAAATTTCGAGGGAATGACGTTTCTTTGTTTTATCACTGAAAGTGATTTTAGCGGGATAACCCAGAAAATTGGACCTCTTCAGATGCAACGAAAAAAATTAGCGATTGGTTGATTCGGGTCACGTGATTCGCGAGGGGGCGTGGGCTAGACCTCGAGTAGGAGTGGCGTTGTCTGGTACTGTAATTTGTTTTCTATCGATTCAAATGTTATCAATGCATATCAATAAAATTTTATGGCAAAAGAGTCTTCGTTTTCTAGTCGGAACAGTTGCTTCTGGGCCTTTCAGTGAGACGAATCGTACAAGTCGTGCAGTTTTCGTCTTGTCTCTGCGCCTGGAATCTCACCACGATTTCAGGGACGCGTTATACATATATACGTATGTACATTTATATGTATGTGTATACGTATGCATCCCCGTCATCCGACTACATTTCGTAGCGTCTTGGCGACAGTCCAAACGCCGATATTGCGGGCCTCGACTAACGTCCGCCTGCGCCCCAACTTCGCCTGACCATTGTCCAGCCCAGAACTATAACGCAACGAGTAGGTTGGCCCAGGGTCATTGGAAATTCTGGAAATAACGCTGGCCGGAATTCTCGCGACCGGCTGTCATCGAATTGGTTTCCACGGGAATTAACGATAGGCCGTGGTTTATGACGCGAATAGCAGAGACGGTCCCGCGGCGAATATCGATCCCTTTTCAACGGTAACTTCCGCCGGCTAATTCGCTACTTCGGCCGATCAAAGGGCGAGGAACAAAGGAACTCTGTTCCGATAATCTGCGTTGCTCCGCTCGTGTTATTGCCACGGTATCGCGCAAGTTTGTTCCCCGGCTGGTTTAAGGGCGCGATTCTCGCTGGAAATTTATTTCTATTCTTATTTCTAGATCACGATCATGAGATGTTCTTTCGAAATAATTTTGAGAGAGACGAATCGGGTATTTAAGTGCGTGACATTGCGTTCAAATGTCTTTAAGGACGCGACTGAGGTACTGCACTTAATTCTAGCCTCCTCGTTGTACTTGTCTTCAAACATTCTTCTCGCTAACTTGTCAAAAATATCAAGCATTTGTAAAAGTAAAATTACATTGAATACTGAATTTCGTGAAAGGATCCGAAGCTCTTCTTCAGCGTCCAACAATCGTCGCCTGCGTGTCATCCGTTGGCAGATGATGGCCAAAGTTAGGCCTAGGACTGTTAGGCCTGGGAATGTTTATTCTAGCTTTCCAGGTCCTAGCGCTTAAAATATTTCAGAGTATGGCTGCGTTTGCGTGCATGCGTGCGTGTGAACGCACGAAAGTTTCGTGCGGATGAGCGAGCGAAAGAATCACACAGAGAGTAGCGAGTCGCATAAAGCATATTTCAGACTATAGCTTCCATTTTAATTCTTACTATCAATTTACAATAAACAATATCACATTATTTTCAATAAAAATTCCTAAACATTCCTACAAACTGGGATCTCACATTAGTATCTATTTACGTGAAATGGAAATGTTGATCGTCGATTCAGTCAAATTGGCCATTGCACCGTTGCAAGAAATCGCCACCGATATTGTAGAATCCGCGCTGAGAACAGTTCTAAACAAAATCTACATCCGAATTAACCCATTTCACTCACGTTATATCCGTCAGATCCGTTCAACTACCCCCAATAAGCTAATCGGCATGTATGCGGTTCAAACGAAATACCAGGTCGGTATTTTTATCGACAGGCCTATCGCGCTACTCCGGGTCCAAGAGAAAAATTGCGCGATTCTGCCGCAGACAGAAATACAGTAGGGATATTGATGCCGGACTGTCAACGTGCAGCGTTCGCGCACGGCTAAACGAACTCCGATACTCGTATCAAAATCCAATATCGATTGTTCTTAAATTTTTTGAAAGCCATCAATATCCGTTTGTCGTCCCTGCCCCCGATGCCGGCGAGCGTGTCGTTGTGTTCGCCACCGGTGGCAATAACTTTCGTCGCTCGCCCGACAGGGCGGTTCGGAACTTAACGATTCCTCGAGTTCTCCTCCTGGCGCGTTCTCTTCCCTCGTCCTTTCGCTCGTCCTAGGAATTCTCAGGAGCCAACGAGCGGCCGAGTAAATAGGAATTCACGGACAATTAATCATCACCGATGGAACAAGGCGAATTTCAACGTGTCGGGGCTCGCGGCGAAAGACGGAGAGAGACAGAGAAGGGCAAAACATTAGTCGTTTAACGCTGGAACTATCGACAACCAAAGTGCAAAGAACGTGAAAAAATTTATAATATATATAAAACTGCACGACTTGTACCCCAGTACGATTTGTCTCACTATAAAGGCCTAGAAGCAACTGTTCTAACTAGGAAATGAAGACGACTTTTTTTTATACGAAACTAATTACAGGCGCGATTGCTCAGTATCAGGCAACGCCACCACTTGAGGTCTACGCCACGCCCCCTCACGAATCACGTGACCCAAATCAACCAATCGCTAATTTTCGTTGCATCAGCGTTGCAGTCGGCCCTGAAGAGGCCCGATTTTCTGGGTTGCCCCCGCTAAAATCACTTTTAGTGATAAAAAATCAAATCTCTGAAAATACACACATTACGTTACGAACGTGTGAAAGATCGACTATGGAAAATTACGAATTATTCGTTTTGACCAGTTTGGCAATCCTAATGTCAAACCTGCCTAAATTTCTATTACAGAGCGAGAGCACTTTGCTTATTGCGTTGCTCGCAATATTTGAACAGCCGATCGGCCTTCCCTCGGTTCCTCGGAAGAAAACTCATTATCTCGGGCAATAATACAGCGACGTTTCCCGATGCCAATCCACCCCGAAAACTGGCCCCCGAAGGAACAATATAAAGCCTAGGGACAACGTCTTCTCTCGGGGGTTCGTGCCAACCATCCGGCATCCGCCGGAACCGTATCGGCTGTCTTTCGCATTAAAAATATCAATCCATCAGAGGAGCGAGGGGACTTTGCGACAAAACGTGAAGAAATACGACGGCACAGACGGCGGGGGAGAGCTCGTGAGGAGAGTGCGGCTTCCGGTGAGGTAACACCAACAGCCATATCGGTCTCCCTGTTCTTTCGTCGTCGAGGCAACTTCGCTCGAGAATAATCCAATTTGCGTTCTAGCTTGGCGAGGAGAACAAATGAGGAACCATGCTCGTCGCTATCGGCCGACGTGCCGCGACTTAACGATTAATCGACCAACCGCCGCTTTCTTTCCCGCTCGATGGATGCGAAAGTGTCGTCGTTGTTTCGTGAAATAAGCTTCGAGCGGGAGAATTTCACTTTGTAATTTTTGGTCGTTCGTGGGGTTTTTTTTTGGAAAGTCTCCACAGGTTTTTGATCAATTGTTCCACGTAGTTGAAAATTAGCACGACTAAATGAAGAAACATTAAAATTAATTAATTTAACCATCGAATGTATAGTTGATAACTAGTAAAATATTAAAATATTATTTGTAAGAAGATATTTCGAAAAATTCATAGCACCTGCTGCAGGTATCTATATATTACCTAAAATCACTAATCGCGACTAAAGTGCATTTTACGATTGCATCGTAACACAGAAAATTTTTTTTCATTAAAAGTCCGACAAAGTAACACTGAAATTACAAAGAAGAGAGAGTTTCCTCTACTTCAAAACGAATGTGAAAAGAAATTTTCTAAACTCTGTTGAATTAGCAAAATTTCGAACGCGGTTCACGTTCTCACTTTTATACACCAAAAACAAAAAAAAAAAAAAAAAAAAAAAAGAAAAAAAGAAAAAGAAAAAGAAGAGAAAAGAGAGAATGTTTGAAAAAATTCAAGGTAAAAGGTAAAGACTTGGCTCTTTGAAACACAAGCGCGGAACAGTTTGTACGCTCAGTTTCCACGCAAAGTTCCACAGCTGCTGAAAAATCCTTTAATTTCCCGGCGTGCTGTATTACTCGTAAAGTAAATAATACATCGCGCGCAGGATGAAAATTCTCTCCGTTAAGTTTCTTAAGGTCCCGCGGAGCAGGGCCGGGAATAGGATAGAATGGGATATGCGAGTGCAAATTTACGCAGGCACCGGGCGCTTTGCAAGCGTAAATTGAATTACAGCGGATTAGAGTGGAGTGGCCGCCGCGCGTATTGAAAATTTAACCGAGCGACGAATGCACGTAGCGATGTGTAAATCGATTCCCGAGAAGCGAGCGAGAGGAAAATTGGTAGATCCTTACGGTCAATGGAGTCCGCTTCCGGCAAACGGGAACGCCATATACATATCCTTCGAAATACGAGAACATATCGAGTGTGCAAATGTCTGCCCTCCTACCATCCACCCACCCACCTACCCACCCCCGGGGGTCGTCTGACCGTCGTCGTTCAACGATCGGACTTTTCGTCTGCGAAACTTCCTGCGAAACTTCATTAAAGATTCGTTGTTCACCTAGCCGTGACAATTTATATTACGCTGGCAAGTTTCGACGTGCCGTCGAAACAGCGCTAATCGCGTCAACGTTAATTGTATAAACGATGCTATGTTCTATGTTTTATTGACTATTCCGCAAGGTTAGACGACGCAGTCGTTGGACGTTTGACAGTGATTGGCCGTATTTCACAGTCAGCCACGACTGTGTGTGTATTTTTGGAGAATCAAATTGAACGATTTCTCAAGTATTGCTGTGTATGACATTGTCGATTAATTTTATTATTGTGTTCCAAATCGCACGAGAAAGGTACGTTCAAAAAATAATATTACAAAATAAACGAAATATTGAAACGTTTGAAAACTTTTTGAATATACTTTATTGAATTCGATCGACATGGAAAAGTAAGTTTTGTGTTTTAGTCCTCGGTAAGTTAGAAACTTTTTATTCTATACTTTCTTTTCTCGAGTGCGATCGTAGTTATATTTGAAAGTGGCAAAGATGATTTAGATTTGACAAGCTTTTTTTAAACTTTATTTAAAAAAAAAAAAAAAGAATAACCTAAAATTATACGCATATTGAGAAACTCGTAGAAAACTAATAACCATCGTACGTTAGACGCGTAAACGAGCAAAGTTAATACGCGACAGAGCTGTAAACCCATTTTTATTTGCACGCGCGGCGAAACATATAGATCGGTGGCCTTCCGGTGGTTCTACCGATCTCATATCCTGTATCATAGATAAAACACCGATGTTGCCTTTATTGACTACAAACAAACGAGAAACGACCCAAAGCGGCAGACAAAGGGAACAATTTCTCATTTTGTCCAGACGATGAAATCCTTCGTCGGATTCGTCAGCGTAGCCAATAATCGTCACGGGACGCGTGAACGCGAATCGAAGTCGTAATGAAAGAATCGCGGGGGATTGGAGTGGAGTGGAACGAAGAGAAAAAGGGGCAAACGAGAAGGGAATGAAGGTGAAATAAGAGGAGTAAGAGGCCGAAGGTAAAGGGAACGTAGAAGAGGGATGGCGGAGCCCTAGTGTCCGCTTCGAACGGAATCCAGTAGCCATTGCGCAGTCCATAAAGTTCTCTCCTGCCTTAGAATAGGCGCTCTTTTCTCCCTCGAGCGTCAAGGTACACCCCATAGCGAGCATCAATGGGAATGCCATTTGGGACTGCTCTAAGAAACTGCTAATAGAGCGTCGAGCATCGAGCGAAAGAGGGAAAGAAAAGACGAAGGCCAGGGAGGGAGAGACGAAATTGAGGAAATTCGTTCGGAACGAACGACAAAACCGGCGATCGAGGATCGATACAACCCGAGAGAGGTTGCGTTTCGCGCGGACGCGCGTTTTGACTTTCATGAGATGCTCGATTGGCAACAGCGGCATTCGCACGATTGTTCGCGTTTACTCAAGTGCCAATTTCCTAGCGTCGGTGGGCGAATGTAGGGCAACTGAATTTCCTTTGGGAGTTGATGGGAATTGTTGTAACGAGTCGAATTAAAAAGTAAATGGTCTTTCACGCGTGCGTGAACGTAACAGCTGGTTTCGCAACCGATTTTTTTGCAAATTTGTTTCTTTGCGAAGACGATGAAAAATTACGAGTGCCGTATCTCGTTCATTTTATCATGGGATACACGTACGTACATTCTAAGGATGCCTTTCAATTTCAATTGACAGATAAAAAATCCGCAATTTAAGAAGAAACATTTCATTCGTCATTCGAATAATTCAAATTTGAGGCACGTACGAAAACAACCTCTGTAGTAAAAGTATAAAAAAGATATCGTATAAAAAAAACTGCACGACAGTTCCGACTAGGAAATGAAGACGACTTTTTTCCCATAAAATTGATATGCAAACATTTGAATCGATACGAAACAAATTACATCGCTCAGTAGATAACGCCATTCCTACTCGAGGTCTATCCCACGCCCCCCACACGAATCACGTGACCCAAATCAACCAATCGCTAATTTTTGTTGCATCAGCGTTGCAGACCAGAAGAGGCCCGATGTTTTAGGTTATCCCCGCTAAAATCACTTTCAGTGATAATAATTGTAAATTATTAGACAAAGAAATTACACAAAATTCCTACGAAAGAAGTTTGGTTTATAATGGACGCGTAGGTTTACACGATATAACCTAAAAGACCACTCGTATATATTTTTACGCGAGAATGATATACTCTTTCATGGGGTTGCGGAACATAACGAATCCTTGGGAAAGGGAAGAAAAATGGCGCGGATAGGGGAGAACACGCCGGAATAGCTTTCTTTCTCCGCGAATTCAGACGAAATCTTACTTTCATGCCTTTTTTTTTTTTTTTTTCCCCGCCACACCTATACAAAGCCCGTTTCGTCCAGTCGCCACTAGCCGGTTCTGCAGATCCTTTCAGTGTTCACCCATTAATGGGACTCGATCGACCCTCCGGTGGCATCGCTTTATTTCTCTGCTTGGACAAGACGCCCAAGAGTTATTTTGAGAGGGCAACACTGAAAGAAAGCGCTGCCTTATTCAATGGCCCCTCGCTGTCGTCAAAGGGACCTCGGTTTTCCGTCTATTGTGCCATTTCTTCCACTGTCGTGAGATTTTCATATTTACGGTAAACGCGATTATTTATTCTTCATCCTCTTCACCTTCCCTAGGTGAAGTCAATATGACGTCAATATCGAGATTTTTTTGGTCAGACTTTGGAGTTTGGAATTTCATCTCAATGCAATTGTGTATTTTTGTGGTATTCCACAAAATGTGCTGCGTGTTGTGTCTGTGAAACAGATTTTTATTTTCAGACACTTCTTCATTTTAACGACAGAGCGAAATTATCATTTGCTCGGAAACCTCTTGAAATATTTTATTTTTAGAAATTCTTCGCGAGTAGAAATAAATTGTATCGTATTATTTCTCCTGTAAATTTACATCTTGTTTAGACGAATATATCATGCCTAACGTATGAATGTGTTAAAACGCGGCATTTTAATGGAACCTGGAGGTAAGTACGAATCCTGTGACTTAGAGGGAAATTCGCGAACGGCGAGAACAATATCCTGGCGCCATCTGTGCAAAAAGCCCGCAACTCGTTCAACCCCTAATATCAACCCTCGCGAAAAGTGAAACGGGCTTGTTTAAAACATATCGTTTACCTGAAATTTACCCCGTTTCATCCCCCGGGTCCTTCAACGGGTGCTGCCATCTGCCATAATTCATTACTCCTTGCCAGTATCGCGCGTCGTGCTCAAGCTGTCGAGCGCGAGTTTCGACTGTCACTCGCTGAACGAGCTGCTCACGTCAATTCACATTAATTCGAACAGTTCCCGTTTTCGAACGATCGTTCTGGAAATCGCGTTCGACGTTCACGCGATCAGACCGGGCCGGTCGAACAACGCCATTTGCATATTCGCTCCAACAGGCTTCCCGGCTTCCTTTCGCTCGTTTCGGCGGAACGGAAGGGATCCAAGAACCAGCGCCGCGCCGATGCGTCGCTTTGTGAATAATAAAATCCCTTCCACCGTCGATGCACGTACGTGTATTTCAAAGATGCATGCGCATCTACTACGCGTCACGCGGGGCGTGTTACTTTGCATGTAGCTTAATTACGCGACTGATGTACGGAACAAAGAAAGTGAGTTTCTCGGAGCACGGAGCCGAGGCTCGGGGGTCTTTTGAAGTGGTCGTCCTTTCGCTGAATCGATCCGAAACTCTCCGCGCGCGTTCCTTCCTTCGACGTGCATCCCCTTCAATCCTCCGCGTTATATCCGAATTCCATCTATCCCGCCTGACATACCACCCACCTACCGGTCCCCCGTGTCATCGCGCCGAAGGGCACGCTCGCTGCCTCCTTAGGGCGCATCGTCGCGAGGATAATTTCATCCGCCGTCGAACCGCGGACCCGGATGATAAACACGTCGCCGGCTGGAAGTCGCAGGAATGCCAAAGATCTCGGGGAATTCCTTTCCGGCACGCGCGTTTAAATCTGCATGCTCGTAACTTGTACATCTGCTTTCGCAGAATGTCACCGCTGGCTGCGCATTCCCCTCCCGTTCGGAAGTTTCAGGGCTACATTTGTTTCGAAACTGGAAGCGTTAACCCCTCTGGAGGATTTACGCTGGATTTTGCGAAACCGGCTACGTAAAAATGAAACAGCACTCGCTTCTTTTCATCGTGAATCATCTTTTCATTCCCCTCTCGTTGGAAGTTTGCACGACTATTTTTCAGAAAACTATGTCCATGTTGGAATTGATTGATCTAAATGTTTAGACAATGCTAATATATAACAGTTTTACAATTTCAACAAGTCGACTATTTACAAGACTTAGAACGACTTGGAGAGGACTCTCTCTCGAACGACTCGCACTGCGGCTACGAAGAAGAGTCGAACTCGTGCGTTTCGAATCGAACGCGACGCAGTTATTCGAAAGTTTTCACCGGGGATCGTCGAGCCCGTCAACTTCATTTTCACGTGATTAAATCTCGAGATGGCACGGGTCGTGACGTTTGAACGGACTGTACGTGTGCCACGCGTAACACAGACACGTAGGTTACAGAATCGTGTTGAACGGGGGTGTACGCGAAGGCCAGGCAAGGACGGCACGAAGTTGGGTCTGTTTCGGATCTCCTAAATACCAATTAGAGATGGAAACTTCCCCTTTCATGTTGATTCCCGTTTCTCTGAAGTTATCTCAAAGTTCGCATTGTTCTCTCCTCTCTTTGGGAGCGCCGTGAGCCTCTCCAACTCTCCTAGGCTTCTTGCGCCTCGTATCAACCATCCCCCCTTCTTCGGCTGCGTTCCTCCGGCTACCAATCCCGAGCGCCGCCAGCGCGCTCGCGTTACGGTTACGCAATAATTGTAAAGCAGAACTTGCCAACTACTTTCCAAATATTGTGCCAACTGTACATTATGCGCCGTCAAAACCATCGGGGAGAGCACGCACCGACGGGCTGATCGCCGGATATTCGACTTTCCATAGAACAGCGACGAACACTTGGGGATGCTTTTATGCGAACGAAAGGGACGTTCTTTCGTCTCGGAATCTCGCGTGTGTGTATCACTTGGAAATTGACAATGAGACGAGACGTATGCTCCTTTAGAACATATTCTGTTTCTGATCGGTACTCGCAGATAATCGTTATATATTTAAATTGCGTGTACACGAATAATACAACAAACGATCTTTACAGATTGTACTATCGACGCTACTTTGTAGATTGTTGTTTCTTTGCTGAAATATTGTTTAAATTCTTAAATTTGAGTAACCATTACTTAGTCGATTATAAATTATGTTACAGTTAATTAAAAGTCTACGAAATTCCCTCCATAAGTCTGGAAATAACAGGAGCAAAGGTAATTACTAATCCTAACAACCTTCCTTCCTTTCCTTTTTATCTCCCCTTTGTTCTCTTCTTTGCTATTCCTCCCGTCTCCTCCCTTCTTCCTCTTCTCCTCCTATCCATAATTTTCAATAACTCGTAATTTTTTAACACTACAAAATATTACGCTACACTGTGTTACGCTGTAATGTTTTAACGTCGCACTTTATAATATTACAAAATATCACAAGATATAAAGCTAATGTACCTCTGCCTGTTACTTTTCCGTTCCTTTCCAGGAACGGAAGTTTTAAATAACTAACAATCATAATAAATATCCCAATTAGTAGATCCAGACGGCGAGATAGTTCCAACAGTCACGTGGACAAGATTCTCGCATTTTCGTGCACGTACTTACCACAATTAACCATTCACTAAATTAATACAGAAATCCCACGCGAATTACGCGAAAGTAACTCCCCGAGCAAATCGAGGCGAGGAAATCGCGTTCCTCGAACCGATGCAAATGCATGCCGTGTTCACGAGTGCGACGAGTCGAAAAAAAAGAAGAGAGAAAAAGAAAAAAATTGAAACAGCGGAATAACGAACGAAAGGGGAGAGGCCGGACAGACGCGGGAGGATGGAGAGCGGTGTTAAAACGCTGAGGTAAGGTGGTAGGTCGATGCGCGGGCGAATTCCGAAGCGTGAAACTATCGGAGGCGTTAAATTCGTTGAATCCAACCGTGCCACCCTCCTCCCGCCGCTGCCGTACGAATTGAATTAAATCGTTTAACGGCCTTATGTTTCGATGGGGAAGGACCCTCCGGCCGACATTTGGGGAGGACCACAAACCTAGGGAGATAAATGTAATGAAGGTTGTACCTCGGACCAACGCTTAACCAGGACTCCATTAGTAGCGCTATCCGTCTCGAAACTCTGTATCCCTCTGTATCCCTCGTGTTGCCTCGCGTGTCGTCTCGTCCCCATTTTCTTTTTGTCTCCTTTCTTTTCGAGAATTTCAATTACACGGCCGCGGGAGAGAGCACCGCGAGAAGAGGAAAGACGGTGGCGAGGAAGAGGAGAAGGACAGGACGGACAGAAGAAGGAGGAACGAGCTAGAAACCGACGAACGACTGGACTGCCAAGTTCAGGAGGCGACGACGTGCCGTGCCTGTCGCGAGGCAAATGATTTCAATTCCGTTCCATTAAGCTGACACGCCGGGTCGGAGTTCCTCTCGTCTCTTCCTTCGCTCTCCCCTCCCCCCCTCTCTCTTTCTCTCTCTCTCGACGTCTCGTATCCTACGCTGCTCCTCTCTTTTTCCACCCTTCTTTCCCCTCTGCCCGTTCCCGCCGAAAGGAACTACACGTCCCTCTTCTCTGTCTTACCCTTCCGCGAAACTAAATCTTCTTCGAATCGGTCTTACCGAGGAGCACCGCAGAATATTTAAGTTCCCCGACGCGAGGGGCGTCTGATGTTTCGAGTAGCCCCCCGCCGCGGCCTGTGACGAGAATTTTGAGTGCCCGTGGAAAACGCGCCGCGATGAAATTCCTCCGTTTACGTACGTACGTACCTGCGTTAGCGTAGGTTAGCCTAAGCTAGCTAGAAACATAGGCGGAGAGAGAGGGAGGGAGGGGTAAATACTACACTTTCATCTTCGTGCACGCTCGTCGCGGCGATCTGCTATTGTTTGATTTTATTTATTCAGGTTACGAAACAACCGTACGAAATTAATGATACGTATGTACGCATAATTTGAACGAACGTTGTGGTTCCCATCAGGAAACGACGGACTCGTACGCGCGGAAAATCGAGTGAAAAATTAATCAATATCCATTTGCATTGTACCGCAAAACGTGTTTTATTATATTTTAAAATGGCAATTCGGGCCAAATTGAAAATACACAGTGGCTGGAAAGCGTGGACGACGATTGAAAATGCGCTGCAGAAATCCGAACAAACTTATGATCATCAGTTACTCATTCTTCGATTCACGACTCTAACGTACAATTTGCGTTCCTCGCGTCGTAAAAAATTGGCACAATTTCATTTAATTTCACGGTTAAAACCACGATTTAATCTTTTGAAATGTTCCGAGACGATGGCAAGTTGCCTCGGCAACGTAAACATTTCCATTTCATTTCGGGCAGATTCACTTTTCAGGAATTGTACAGGGAACTATGAGGATTAAGGGAGAAAGGGCGCGCAAGGCCGCTCGAGCGGGCGGGCGACTTTCGAACGATTCTCACCCTTCGCGAGGTAAATCGCCCCCGGCGGGTCCTCTAGATATTAAACTGTTCAACATCGACCGGGCCCGTTCGTTTCAATGCGTTTCCCTGTGACTTCTCCTAGATATTAAATTCGGTTTCTAAATGCTGCCGTCGGATACGTCGTACGGTGGAACGGTTTGTCTTTCTTCCTGCCTTTTGTTCAATTTCCAGGCTAATACGCGAGATATCTTTGTCGCTCCTATTGTACGTTTGGCAAATATTATGAGATTCCATTCGGGATGAACTATTCATTTTTACGACGAACGACGAGCAAGATGAGCTTACTGACACGGGATAATAGCTGTTTCGTAGAAATTAAACAATCTAACTGACGTTTTAAATTTCAAACGATATATTTTAAAAAGATGGCTTAAAAAGATGGTTGTTATTAATAAAAGATGTAATGTAAACGTCTGACTGTCGAGTGTACGTTCACGAGGGATTCCAAGTTTACCTCATTTATTAGAAAAATTAATATTCCAATGAATCTTTGTAGCGCAATTTATTGTACAAGTTGTTTTTATAAAATATTATTTTGCGATGACGTGAAATGAAAAAGAAAAGAGAAACAAGTGCGCAAATATTCCTCGAAACTTGTATCTATAATGACGCACTTATTTCAAATTTTGCTATTAATTTTCAACACAGCGAAGGGTCGATTGTCTTACTTTACCGCAAGCACTGTCGTTTTTAACTCACGCATTTAAAATTAACGACGTGGAATATCACGTTCAAAAACATACGTGATACTTTTTCAATTCTGACGTTCAGAAGTAACATTTCGCTTCACCCTTAAAAATTATCGTGAAAGAAATTGCAACAAAACAAAAAATTTTGTAACGTACCTACTACAGATGCATTCCTGCAATCATCTGCCAGGCTATCTTACAGAAAGTTAAGGATCAGCGTATTACTATCAATAACAGAAACGACGACAACCCCAAGCGACATTTTTGCAAAGGGATCGGTCCGTTTCTGTGCAGCGGCGTCACTTTCGCGCGGTGCAAGAAACACGACTTTGAATGGCAGGGTCTCTCCGCCCTTTGACCTTGCTGCTGCACTTGTGCAACCTCGTAACCGTGAGATCGGCAGCACATGGCGGCCCCGTTTCCCCCTCTACCAGGGGCTAAATTTACGCAGGAGCACTTTCCCTCTTTCCTTTCTTATTTCCTCGCGAACCCCCCGTGGCCACGGAACACTCTCTCTTTCTCGTTTCTCGTATTCAGCCAACCGTTCTCCAGTTCGGTGCGAGGCTGGAAAGCCTCCCCCAAGCAGGAGAGCTCGTATATTTCATCCGGGCGTAGGCGCTTTCCTTTAATGGATGCGGTTAATAATATATCAATCATGTTTATGTTACGTCGTTACGAGTGCGTTACGCGCGCGCGGCAAGCTTTTGCGGCCCCGAGCGTACAGCTTGGAAATAATTGTGAGGCAGACAACGCGAGGATACTCCGGAGTGCGCGTTATTAATACACGTGTAAATACGTTTGAGAGTCGTAACGCAAAGGCGTCGCTTTCAGTTTATCAAATGTCAATGCAACACGAGTGGCTTCGAGCAAAGGGTATGAATCTTTTACTTGGACGAAAGTGGGGCAATTTGCGTAAAAGATGTGGAAATTGCAAGAAAAATTTTGCGTACAATGAGCGAAAGAAGAATTTGCAACGGTAGTCGTCGTTCAAGTCCAAAATAATTGCAAGCGAGAGTAAATATGCAGTTTGCTGCAGAAGTTTACGTACAATGTGCGTGGTTTATCTGAGAATATATACAACACCCAAGTATGTAGAAAAATATAAATGAAATAAAAAAAACTGCACGGCTTGTACCCAAGACGACTCTTTTGACTCTAAAAATTTTATCGATATGAAACAAATTACAGTACCAGACAACGTCACGCCCCCTCGCGAATCACGTGACCCAAATCAACCAATCGCTAATTTTCGTTGCACCTGAAGAGGCCCGATTTTCTGGGTTACCCCCGCTAAAATCACTTTCAGTCTCAAGATACAGGAAGTAGTAACGTGACTAACAGTGATTAACAGTGGAATTTGAAACAGTCGTCACTGTTTGATGTAAATTAAAAATAATTTAAATAATAGGCGAGAGTAGAGACACTTTTGAAAACTTACAGTTCAAATTTCAAATATTTAAGACGAGAAAATTGAATCTTAAAACAGTATGTTAATTAAAATCATACCAATTCTAAAATATTGAACGTTTCTTTTACAATTATTGTAAGGAACGTTCAGAATTTATTAGGACAATAGCAAAGCAGTGAATAATGAAATAAATAAATAGATTGGTGCACGTCGTTGCCCGCCATAGTGCGAACCACAGGTAATCTACTGCGATCGATCGATAAATACTTTGTGTTTTGTGAAAGAAAAATTCCGCAGAGGTAGCTAAATTAATGATCAGAATGTTAAAAGAGAAAAAAGGAAGAAGAAGCAAACACGCTAATTTACGAATAATCAACGCGCATAATTCATGAGTCGCGTGAGGAGAGGCGCGTGTGCCGAGGGACGGGTTTAAGGATGAACCGAAAACGAGAAAAACTCGGCTCCATTATCATTTCAAATTCTCGCCGATCAAATTAGCCGGCATCCATTGGAATAATAAGGTTTGTTTTCTGCGTTCGCGATGGAATTATTCCGACAGACTAATTCGTCTGTCCGATGACGAACGAAGAAAGAAGTCACAGCTCCCGAGGGGACGTTTCTTGACGTTCTATCCGCTGCAAAATTGCGAAAGTGTTTGCTCGAAGGTAGGAAAGAAAGCACGAAAAGAGCGGAGAGAATTTAGCGAGTAGAAGCAGTCAATGGACTCGAATTGGATCAATCGAATCCTGACTGATTCAAGATCCGGACGCGATATTTCATTTGTAATTCTATCAATTTGCACGATTGATAAACCTTATACATAATATCGATACATCACTAAATATTCAACAAGTTACGAAGAGAAGTTTCAAGGATTATTTTCATAGAACGTCTTCTTCCATCGTGAACGGAAGATTAAATTAATTTTGCAAAATTAAAAGAAATTAAATTACCGTCTCCCTTAGGACTCCCTTCCCTTTTCAATCTTCTTCTAATCGTTGCACGATTAATCTTACACAAGAGCAGTCGCTTAATCCGAACGCTGTTCGAGGAAAGACTTCAAAGACGAGCATCATCGAAAGTAGCGGTCACGTCGTACTCGATTTAATCGCACTTCTGTCAGAGAGGATCGCACTTTTCCCCGAAAAGCAACTTCGGGGAATGGGATTTCTTTCTTCCGGAGGTACGATTCGCGAAAGAAACTGCAACAGCCGACGCGATCTCAAAAACCATCGGACGTTTCGGCCGCCACGCCGCGCGTGCTCGATAGTTTTTCGGGATAGTTTTGGAAAGCGATTAGTCAACATTGTTCGCGGGCGCGTGGTTGCTAGCCAGGCTGGCGCCGAGGCGTAACGAGCTTCCGCGACAAAAAAGCTCTTGAAGCGGCTCGGATCGCGCCGAATGTCTCCCGTGTTTCTGTGGCGTCATTCATCATCGCGGCTACCACTCGCGCCATCGAACGATCGTCCGACGGTTCGAGCGAATGAAAGTTGCGGCTTCTGGGCGAAAAACGAGAAAGAGGAAGATGGACAGTGACAGTGGCAGTGACAAGAGGGAGGACAAAGATAAGTGGAGTCCTGGACTGCTGTCGAATGTTTGTTTGTACAAACTTATACTTTCACGAGAACGCGAGAAACGGGACTTTGGTTGAAATTTGGCTCGTCGATCACATATAAATTATATAACGGTTGCCGCGCTTTATTTGTTTTGCCTATATTTGCATTTTACCGTGCAATTTAAAGGTGCATTTTTTTGCATCTTTGCATATTGTATGCATTCTAAAGGTACAAAAATGGACATCTGCATACTGCATGCATTTTAAAGGTGCATTTAAATTTCTCATAAACGCATGAAAATCCGCGATCTACAATTTACAATTTCGAAACGAGGCATTCCATTTTTATGCACCTTATCCGCTCGTCATTTCAAACGACTTCAATAATCGACAGACTGTTTCACTCTGCCTCATTATACATTCATTTATCAACGCTGTTTGCAAATTCTGCGTGAAATTTCTTTTTCAAGTAGAGAATTCGACGTAGAGAATTTTTTCCAATCCAATCCAATCCAATCCAATCATACATATGTATTTTCTTTTAAATTTCCACGCAATAAATATCCGCAGTCGCCTACTCGCAAAGCCACAAATTTACGAGACGGTTTTGAAGAATACGTTCGAAAACGTATATAAATATCGCAGGGATACATTACACGCGCGCGGAGAAGGATGGGACGGATTAAAAGCTTCGATTCGCGGGTAAACAGGGGGGGGAGGGGGGAAGCGCGAACGCGCGAACGAAGATACAAAGAGCAAAGAAAAGTGGAGTAGTAGGTGCGAGAGAGGCTCGTGGAATTAATTCGAAGCGTCGTCGACCAGCGCGCTCGCACGAACACGAAGGGTCTGGGGTCTGATGTCACACCCTCGGGCGATGGATAGACGACGGTTAGATACCGACGACCTGTCGCTACGTCCCTGTTTCGCCTCTCCACGGATTTGTGAGTGTTTTCTTAAGGCAGTGGTCCTCTCCGGGTGGCAATTTGTATTCGAGATAAACCGTTATTGATGCCGTCGATATTTCTCAGTCTTGTACAAAGTAGATGCCGCCGCCCCTGGAGAGCCACTCGGAGTTCACAGGGAAGGCTTCGACGTCGCACTTCGAGGGGAGCAGCCACCTTCTCACGACCGAGTACGGAAGGAGACCGTACACGAGAATACAAGTGACTCGCGACAAACGACAATTTATGCTGAAAACTTTAAGGTCGCGAGGCGCGAAATCGTCCGACAGATCCTGTCCAGCATTACGACTCTTCCCGGCCGAGTGTTTATTTTTTCCCCATTTCTCCTCCTTCTTCTCTCGCGGGACTATGATTCAGAAATGACACGGACACCACCAGCTGTATTTGTCGTCAACGCGCGCGGCGGAATTTCGCGGCAGAGGGAACGATGAAAAATACGTCTCGAAAGTCTCGAAGACGGTGCGTGACACTTTGGAGAATTACTCGACGACGATGGGCGGTTGGGTAATTTCGGGGGTTGAAGGGTTCAACCCCTTTGATAATATCGATAACTATTAATAATTCTGATCCAAATTAAACAAATCGGGTACGTACGTATTCGTTGGCAGTTCAATTTTGAGCGTGCCATCGGGAAAATTTAAAGTCAAATAAAATTGCAAATAACAAACAGGTATAGTGAAATGGACGTACCATATTTTGTGCATAGTAACGCAAAACGTCTCGATCTTAGACGTATCGAGGAAATCTGAAACGAAACACGTTACGTTCTCTACAATTTAATACATTAATAAAAGAAGAAATCCACGTTCGCACAAAGGAACTCGATGAAAATTTAATTCGTGCAAATGGAGCGGCGCGACGTCAAAAAAAAAAAATGTTCGATCCCGCGTACATCGCGTACCTCCGGATAATAAACGGACCGCAACGAGGCAACCGGCGGTCGCTAATTGAAAATAATACGTTGCGTGACGTCGACCGTAAAAAAAATCAGTAACGCGCGACGACCCTCGCACGCGAACCAGAAATTAGAACACGGAAAAGGAATTATCCCTTTAACCGAGAGAAGCGAGAGGTCATCGATAATACGCACGGCGCTCCTCCCTGTGGATTAACGACGTCGTCCCGCATCTACCGGATATAATTCTTCCCCGACATTTTGTCAGCGCGGGTCAGGGACAGGACCGCTGGCTGCGGTGGGAACCACCGTGCTGTAAATACCTCGAACATCGTTCGACATCCCTCGGTAAGTCGTAATAAAGACCACGGTAAGAAGAGTCGGGCAACGCGCTCTTTGGTGGAAAGTAGCCGAATTCCCATCGGGGGCGGGTGGGGGGTGAGAGGACAATACGCGTTGTACGCGCGTGCGGTTTTGTTCCCCCAAGGGCGAGATTCCTCGTAGGTTACCGCGATACCTCCTTATTGGTCGGTACAGGGAGAGAGGGACGCGCGCGCCACCGGGAACGACCTTAAGCGGGACCCCCTCTCCCTCCCTCTCTCTCTCGATTTTATATCGCACCCCCGAGCAAGGATATTGGATTACAGTGATTTTCAATTATGAGCACGGAGGATCCGGCGATCGTCGGGGAAAACACGAGCAAAACTGATGCACGGTGCACAAGCCAGAGATCGGTCGTCGGGGGCTAAAAAAAAAAAAAAAAAAAGGGAAAACGGAGGAGGGGAAAAAATGGAGGAACGACGGCGAACGCTTTAATCGAGGCTGCCCTCCAGTCGCAATCGCGCGACTCCCGAAGCGCATGCATTTTTCTCGCGAACCGGCGGCGCTGCGCCTCGGCCTTTATTAAAATTTTCGTATATATCGAGGCACCGTCGAAATTGAAATTTCGTTGCGCCGGACTCCGTGGATCCGATGTAACGTGTTCCTTCGTCGTTTTGTTATAAAAAACAAGAGAGAGAGAGAGAAAAGAAAAGAACGCTTCCAAAGGACTTGGTTTCTGACGAGCAGAACACGGGTACGACGGAGGTAACCGGAGATAACACGGGGGTTGATAAATTCGTTCGCGCTCGGGAATTTTCTCGCGCGGTACCCCGCGGTCGCGTTTAATATCGGACGAGTAAGTGACGAGCGAGGGAACAGCCGGGAAGATAAGGTACGACTGCCTGGCGAAAAACTGCCCGGACGAGGGTGGAACTTGCCTGTTTCGCTGAATCTTGCGAGTTTATTGGTCCGTCGTAGGGTGGCAGCACCCTTCAATCTCGCTGTTTCTACGCTGCGGTGTACGTATGCACGTATACACGTTTCGAGGAGGCCCGAGCAGTTCGTTTGATTCGTTAATTCGGATCCGCCCGCGCGTTCCCGTCGCAATTAATAACGTTTGATAACGCCTCGAAAAACAAAAGGCGCCGTTGCTGCTCCCCCCCCCCCGTGTTTCTTTGACATATATTGACGACGGTCGCCCTGATAAATCTCGTTTCCGATTCTCCTAATACGCGATCTCTTCCGTGACGCTGATTAATATCGCGGATTAAACCACGGTCGAGTTTGCGCGACGTCAGTTACAGTCCGATATATAACGAGGATATTTCGTTATTGCGCGGATCGATCCGGCCATCAATCGAGCGGCCAGCTTCGTTCGCCTCGAAACTCCGCGCGCAACGCTAAGTAATATTGCCCGGTGAAACCGGGTCAACGATTTCAGGAGGTCTCGCAATAGCGTTGCGGTACGCGTGACAGATTGAAAACGAGGGGAAAGGGAAAGATCGATTAATAAAAAAAGAAAAAAAAGAGAGAGAGAAGAGAGAAAAGAAAGAAAGAAAGAAAGAAAGAAAGAAAGAAAGGAGCCAGCAACCCTTGTCTCGTCACACAAACGTCACGCGAGAGCAGAGCGTATTCGAGGGATGACAGCGTCACCCTCGAAACGCCGTTATCCCGGCGAGACGCTGTAAACATTCAATTTACTCGGTGTCCTCTTTCAATAGAATTTTAAGATCGTGCCTCACTTAGAGACGAAACGCAACACTGACATCATTCCATTTCGCGTAAGATGACCCGCTATTGTTATTCTTCAATTGCGCCGGCTCCCCCTCGCCGTTTCACGTGTGACGCGCGTCTCCGTTTATCGATCTGCAAGGACGTAACACGATTTTACGATCGCCGCGCTTTAGGAACGCGTTTTAACGACGCGTTATGCCCCTAGTGTGGCAGGTCTCGTAGCGAGCGGCGAGAGGGATCAAGAATCTTTCCGTTTGAATCAGACATCTCGTTGCTCGCGCAATTTGCATTGGGATCCCGATTACTTGCGAGTTTGCAGAAAATTTTACACTATGATTGACACATGGGAATATTTACAATGTTTGAAGGATCCCGAGGGGTGGACTGAGTTATCGAGAAAGTTTTCGAAAGATGTTAAAGATACGGGGGGGTCTCCGCGAGGAATTAACAAATATTTTTAATTTCAAAAATATATAGAAATTTGCTGAAAAACACGCAGACGGTGAACTTATTCCTGCTCGATCGTTTGTATCTTTTCGACCGCGGCCAACGAGAACAACCAGAGCAAATGACGCGGTCGTTTCAATTTGCAAGCGTGTAAAATTCATCGGAACACGCGTAGAATATTTCGCGAACGTTGCTCGAGAAACAGAGCTCCCCTGTTTCGCCGTTCCGCAGCGCGAAATATAGGCCCGTCGAAGTGGTTGTTGCAACATCGTGTTGCTTGAATGTTTCAGCGATGACTCGATAAATTACTTGGTACCGTTCGTCGCGTTACACAACGACTGGTACACAGAACGTGCCGGCCGACACGGTGGCCGATCATTACCACGTAGGTTGATCGTTATTACACGCGTCCGGTATTAAAATAACGACAATCATTATCGCTTTTAACGGCCGCGAGAGAGAGAGAGGGAGAGAGAGAGAGAGAGAGAGAGACGTTGGCCGTCGTTCTCTCTCCTTCGCTCGCCTACCCTGTAGAATTTGCGGCCGAGTGGAGCAGGTCCGAGGTAAGTGCAATTATGATAATCAAATCAAGGTGGGCAAGACGCTCGGAGAAGCAACGGCGGACATGGGAACGTAATGAGAGGTTACATCGCCTTGGGGCCGGAGTGCCAGTATTAGTTGAGGCTAACCTCAAGGTTCCCGGCTAGAGAGAACGAGCAACCGGCCAGCCAGATTGCGCGAAATGGGAGGAATGGTCGGATCGCTCGATCCCGAGAAACTTGTGCGTTCCCAAGATCGTCTCTCGTTTTCTCGGGCCCTGAGAGAGAAAGAACCTGATTTGAAAAAGCATCCTGTCATCTCCTGACGTTTCGCTTTTTTCGACCGCTCCTTCATCGATTCGCCAAATTCACTCAGGGAGGTTCGGTTGAAAATTGCGAGACACGCCGGTGCACCTGCTCGCCTATTTAAGCGACCTGGTCTCGCCCCGAGAGGACGGGCGAGTTGTTTTTGCCAGGAAGAGGGCGCACACTTGAATTTCAAGATGGAAACCAAGGTTCTCGCGGAGAACGTTCACCTCGAGAGAGAGAGAGAGAGAGAGAGAGAGAGAGAGAGAGAGGAGATCCACCTGTTCACGCGCTGTGCACGTGCACGCGTATCTCAAAGGGTTCTCGAACGGTCGTTAGATCGGTAACTGACCGTGGTATGCGATTTGCATAGAGGAAACGGCGAACGATACGGGTATTATTGGTTTCTCGGCTGTTAATTCGCCATGTTGGCACGTTCGGCCCGGTCGTGGTGGTCGTGTACCACTCGGACCGTACGTGGCTCGTTGGAGCAATCAAGGGTCGAGAGGAGAGGAGAGGGCAAGGAAGAAAGTACCGTGTTTCGAGTGGCAATATAATACAGCCGCGAAACAATGGAGCACCGTGTACGCCCGGCCACCCGGTGCAATAAAACCACGAGCGAGCGAGCGAGCGAGCGAGCGAGCGACGGTGGCGTATAAGCCAAGAGGGCCGTAGGAACTTCCGCGGCGGATGAGGGATAGAAAATTAAATATTAATTTCGTTGGCTCCGCTACCGGCCAAGAGCTCATCGCGCATGTCTCTCCAGCTTTCTGACCGGTCGAATCCCCCTCTCCCCCCCCTCTAACCACCCACCTCGCGTTCACCTCTTCTCCTCGCTCTTGCGCCCACTTCATCGTCACTCTTCCGATTCGAAGAGGTAAAAACTCATCCGGCGGCCTAGCCAGGTTATTTTCCTCCGAATTCAGAATCGAGTTAACCTTCGCCTTTTTTTCCTCTGAAAATTACCCCTACTCCTACGGTCGAGGAGCCCCCAGCGCGCGATCAAGCGAAGAATCCGGGGCAGCCACGAGAAAGGGATGGATGGAAAACACGGAGAACGGAAGGTACGCGCGGCTCGCGTTTTTCCTGCCGCTCGTTGTTTAATCTCGTCCATCAGGAAAATGGGTGTTTCACGTCTGTACACCTGCGTTTCATTCTCTTCTTATTGCCGGAGCAGCGAGCCTGTCCGGAGGAGCGAGAAAAAATTCGCAGCGTGTAAATTCGTGCAGCCAGAGAGAAGGACGACGAGAGGAGAGCGTCCTTCTCTGTCGCTCGTTTCTCGTATCGAGTAGCTGTATCTCCTCGGTGGGAGTATTATAATGTAAATTATCACAAACACACACTTTGTCTTTACGCTTTTCTGCAAATCTGACAATTCTCGCTTGCGCCCTTCCGACCTTAGACATTACAGACGCGCTGCATTTTCCGCCAATACGTGTGCTTCTTTTCACATTTACTTTTAAGATGTAGACCATCGTAGATCTGTAGTTAGACGTCAGATATGAAAATAAAATGCCCTCTAGGAACTAGAGTATGGTAGAGAGAAAAAAAAAAAAAACAAAACTAAAACTACCAAAATGGTCAATAAATGGCCAATTTGTAATTTTTGTTAGATATCTCGTACGTGTACGTTCCTACATTGTAGTACAAAGATTTAGGTTAGGTACATTGTAGTGCAAAGGTTCTTTGTTTCTTTGGAAATAATTTAATCCCACGGGTGAGATTTCTAGCGTTAATCCGATAAGGATCAAACAGCATTGTAACATTTTCATACGAGTACCTACTACACGATCTAGATGAAAAGCAAGCATAATATAAATTTGATATTTTCCTCCAATACCAAGAGAAACCAAAACTTGACACTGCAAATTCATTGGAAAGATCCTGTAAATAAAATAACGCGGATGAAACCTGTCCCGATGAAAGTAGCCAAGCACGATCCTGTCGATATCTAGAATGATCTGGCGAATTTAAAATTTCCACGTTGTTGAAACGACATGCGACGACGGCCAATCTCCTGTACGAACGTCAACCGCGTGTCCCACCGTTCCGTGCTCCGTTTCGTGCGCGACGTTGTTCAATCGCGGCAACATCATCAGCGTAGAAGCGTACGCTCGAATCGCGTCCGAGTGTTACGACATAAATTCGCCGTACGCGTAGAATACGTCCGGGGGGGTTAGAGGAACGAAGCACACACACATGGACGAGAAAAAAAAAAAGGCACGGCAGGTCAGCGAATGTTTCCTGTACGCAGCGTGTGACGCCAGGCAATGAGGGAACGTGGAGGGGGACAACTGTCGACGCCGGAAATGCAAAAGTTCGATTTATGCGCCAGCCCATTGCCACGTGTGTACATATGTGTCCGCGTATGTATACACGCGTAAATATGCAGGTTTATATACACAGTAACACACACACACACACACACACACAGTATAGATCTGGCTTGCATATCAAGGGATGAAGCGTGAACGATGATGCATGGACGTTCCGCATGCGCCCGAAAACCCTCTGCCCCTTTTCCGTTCACGGTCTTTTTTTCCTCTCTCCCTGCCCCCCCCCCCCCACTCCCTCTCCCTGACCAAACTTCTATCAATGTTTCATAGATCGCGTGATACGAAACGAAAAAGCGTGGCCCGAAATTCCGACGCCCGATAGCGCGAACCCCCATGATCGCGTACGCGCGCCACCATAAACCGGACCGGAGGGGGTCGACGCGTTGCACGCTGCGTATCTATAGGGCGTCAACGTGACACGCCACTCGCTACCACACGTCTAATATCCGGTGACGGCGCGCGGTGATCCGGGATTTATAAACTCAAGATGTTTCATTGCGATGCCTCGTGCTTTTAAAGACTCTGAAGAAGACCCCCGGCCGGTATTCGTGCAAATTGCGCGAATTGAATTCTAAAGGTATGTACAGAGGAAGGGAGAGAGAGAGATATTTTAACAAAGAGTTATCTTTAAATCACGCCGGGACTAACGAGTATTTGCTCGCAAACTTTCGAACCGGGTAATAACCGGCGGCGGGAATAAAAGCGGCAACTTTTTTTTTTTCCAAAGTGTCGGACGGTGATTACTACGGTTAGAAATTGCATCGAGAAACGGGGCATAATGGACGCGGAATATTCGATTTCGTGAAATGAACGAATGATTCATTTAATAGCTCGTGTACGAGCGATACGATTCGTTACGGTTTCACAAAACGCGGGAACAATATTCGTTCCGTGTAAAAGCGCTTTCGGTGTAATAAACACACATACATCGCGCTAAATATTTGCAAGTTTGCCGGCGCAACGGTGTAAAAAATTGGCCGGTTAGCAATTTTCGATTCGGTTATTATGGAAATTGAAAAGCGCCGCCGCAAGTAGAGCGTGTCGATTGAATGTTTTTCCTCTTCCTTTCTTCCTTTTTTTTTTTTTTTTTTTTTTTTTTCCGTCCGTGGAAACGATCGCGACGCGCGGTGATATCTGTCTTAATGGTTTCGCACCTGCCATCCGGTAACATTTGTTTCGGACCGTCATGAAGTTGCACGGTCCGAACCGTCGATTTACACCGGGAATACACTCCGCAAAAGCACCGTGCTCGTGTTTGTTTCACTCCTGGCTGTGCAAAGGAGGATTGAAAATAAATTTCACTCCGAAACCTCTAACAAGTACGAATGGCCTCGGTGCGACTTTAAAGGACATACATCGTCCTATGGATAGGCATCGTCACGATGGAAAATGGGAAAAGAGTCAGTTGAAAACTAGCCAAACTGTCTAGAATTGAGTGAGAAAAAAGGAAAACGAATCTTCGCTCGTTGGATTCGAGCATCGTTGAATTGTCGACAGAAAACACGGTGGTTCTTTAGTTAAAATTCAATCTTTTGGTGCTTTTCAGCTTTTCCACGCTGAAAGAGTGGATAAGCTTGCTGGATCTATCGTCTCTATTTATCTGTATTTAAATTGGATTCGCAGAGTTCGTTTTTACATTGCACCAGCGCTGAAACTGTTACAAACTGTTACAAACTTCTTTCGAAGAGTTTGACAACTCTTCAGGTAATAAATAACGCGCGTGTCAGAATTAACTTTTCTTCGTCTCAAAAATCTAGAAAAATCAAATACGAAATCTTCCCGTGGGGAGATCCGCGTCGTTCTCCATTTCCAACTTCAAGATTGGATTCGCGGCGGATCGTAACAAGATCGTAACGAGCTTCTTCCGCGATTGCAATAATGACAATAACGCGTGCGAGATCCTCCGGCGCGGAATTAAGGACCAGGAAGGATAGATTAGGCAAATCCAGAACATCAAAGTGGCGGAGTTTGCTCTGCGCGACTGTGTTACGCAGGAGAGGAAGACTCGGCTGACACGACAACGGGGTCATGAGATACGACTTCAGTTACTGCTCGCGAGACACGGTTGACACCGTTTCAGAGACTCGAGAGACTCGAGAGACTCGAGAGAGAGAGAGAGAGGAGGAAAGCCCGGCAAGACGGGAAAGACACGATTCAAACCCCAACTGGAGCTACACGCTGGACCGTGGAGTGTTACCCGCGAGGTCCGGCGAGTGCCGGGGGCTGGATTCCGACACGTTCGCGCGAGTTAGAACGGGATCGAGCGGATTTGCGGTTGTCGGTGGGTCCGTTTTAAGACTCGCACCTCGCGTGAATTTCACTTCCATCGATTCTTCAATTCGAGTCGAACTGAAGAAAATGGACGGAAGACGGCAGACAGTGAACTGGCGCGGACGTCCTGGATGAAAGATTAGCAAGTTCTCCAAGTTCCGTGATTTGAAAGTTAAAGCAGAAGGCGAGATTTAACTCGAGAACGAACGAGGTCCAAATACTAATGTAGCGTGACTGCGGATCGTCCAAAAGTAAATAAAGCTTTGCGAATTTTCACCGGCGATTATTGAACGGAAAGTTCCAGTGTTTTCGAGGTATGGAAATGCGACTATGAACTTTGCGATTCAATTGGAATCGCGTGGACGAGATGTTCAATTTTTGCGAAAATAAATTGCATTTATTTATACTGTTGAAACATTTTTTCGTCGACGACGCTCGTATTTTAATCATTCGAAATAAATAGATGTACCGTAACCACCGACCATTCTCTAACAGATAACAGATAATAACGTGCGTTAAACATCACGACAATGTTACACGCGTCGACGTTAGTTTCTGAATTCGGCGTATATAATTTCCATAATTAACGTCGAGTTTAGACAAAATTATCCCTCGCGCTATTTAATTCATTGGGTCTCTAATCGCGCGACAGATGTCACGGACGACGTTTGACGATTTTGCAGTATCAAACGGACGCGTTAAAAATTAATCGAGCACCGTGATAATCATTCACGCAACGAAACGCGTAATTTCACATTTCGTGGAACAGCGCTGATATTCTTCGCGATATTACATACCGCCCAAGAGAACAATACTTTTCAACGCTCGAACAGCGTTCGTTTTTCGCCGCTGCGTTGTCGCGCATTAATTTCTCCGCTCCAAACGGATAATCCAAACTGATAATCGCGAAAGCCGTTTTTTACAAACTTTTTATTCACCGACGTTCAAAATGTACGGAACACCCTCGTCGTTCCGCGGGGTTACGTTTATCGGAATATTTTGAAATACCGCGACGATACACTTTTGTCGTTTATTAATATAACGGCTGATACCGGTCGAAATCGCTTCACTCCCTTTTTTTTTTTTTTTATCCTCCCTCCCTTTATTTTGCGCTTTTTTAAACGTATTTTCGATAATCCCTGTCCGAAAATCCGATCGGGCGCAGGCAAGAAATTAATGGAATATCTGCGTTATCGTCGGGCGCAGCTTCCGGTCGCGGATAGGCGAAAGAAATGGCGGCGGCGGCGGCGGCGATCAGGAAAACCCGGCGAAGAACGAAAAACGAGCTTATGAAAACCCGCGGGAGCAACGCTAATTGTCCGGCCCGCTGTTTTTGGCATGCGTCCTCCCGGAAATTCGTTCCGCTTCGAGCCGTGCATTCGCATTAAATTAATATTATCCGCGCGTTTGTGCGTGTTTGTGTATGTGTAAAAAGCACGCGGACGGTTTTGTCGGTCGGACGGGGCAAAAGGGATCGAATTTTAATAAACATATGGCTGTTGAATTTCGCTCGTGGAAATGACGAAACATTAACATAAATAAATACCAATTCCCAACCTCGGCGCAGTCCATTCGTAAATTAATCTATTTTTCGCATAATGAGGAATATCGTTGGCTGAATATATCGCGACTACCGGCGAAACAACCGTGCTCGGATTTAACGCTCCTCTCTCATCGTCCCGTTTCATCGTTGGATTCCATCCAACGACGTGTGAAAATGAAAGCAATACAACGATAGCCGGGGTTTAGTCGCGTTGGAAGGTATATCGCGCTCGTACTTGAGATTTCCTGCCAGTTTTGCTCTTTCCTCGCGACCGAGTTAAACGCAGTCGCGTGCGCGGGGTCGCCCAGAGATGGGGTCGAGCAAATTTGAGCCTTTCGTTCGCGAGTATAGTAGATTCCACAGTCTCAGAATCGGAAGAGTTGGGCACTGGTGGATGGAAATAGGGGATCGCGAGCAGAGATTCTTAATCAGTTCGATAAGCTACATCAGCGTATTTCAACTATAAAGTTTCGAACGTTTGCTCCTTCTTAGTTAGGGTTCGAAAACTCTATAAACAAAACAACAGATTTACTGCATTCGATAAATTGCGATTTATGCAATTTGATAAATGTGCAATTTATCAACAACAGATACCAAACTTAACTCGGATTCGTAAGTGCGTGTTGGATTCGATCCAATTTCTACGACTCGTCGCTACCGAAAAAAGGCGTAAATAAATAAACGTAGAGAGAGGAACGTAGGGACAAAGCGGAGCTCGTAATTACGGCAAAAAAAAAAAAAAAAACGACTGCCGGTCAATACGAAAGAGCAATGCGTGAGATAACGCGTGCACGGAACCCGCGGGCGCAGCGACGTTCGGGCTAGTCCGGGCCATGGAGCGATAAGGAATGCCTTTAGTCTCGCGTGTCGCGCTATTTCACGTGCCGTTCTGAATATTTATAAGGGCTGTCCGTCAACGGGGCCAGGGGGGCCGGGCCGCGTGCATTTTCATTTCAAAGTTGCAGACCTGTCGCGGCCAGATTGGAGGGCGAAGATATTATAAGTGAAATATTAAATTTCTGTCTCTCCTTCGGCCTCTTCGCTGCTCACCTGTCTTCGCGAGCTTCCGAACGCGAATGTTAACGTTCCAAACAATTAACTCGTCCTTTTTCTTCCTTTCCCTTGTCGTTCCGCTGAAACTGCGATACAGCACTCTTCCAGCACGCACAGTCGTACAAAGAACGTACGTAAATAAATTCCTTTGCCTCGTCGGAATGAAACGAACGAACGTGTTAATAGCTCCGAGCGATGCCAGGCCGTGGTTCGAAACCCCGTAGATGATCGTAACGTCAGAGACATCGTTCCACAAAGTGTTGAAAGGAACCTCGTCCTTACCTCCGCGATTCCCCGAACTACGAAGAACCTGCAATTATTACGAACTAGCGGCCAACTAGCGCGGGCGTTGTAACAAGAGCCGGCCGGATTATTCGCGGTACTGTCCGCAAGAAGCACGTCGTTTCCGCGTATCGATCCGTGGAAAGTTTCGCTAAAAGGGGCTTTGAACACGGTCGCAGTATTTATCTTCGCCGACCAATGGGCGGACATACATAACAGTCTCCGATGATCGTCCGGCGAACAGATAAATTGTTAAAAAAATAGCGGAGGAAAGGGGCCGATCGAAGCGAAACGAGCTCCTCCACGGCGCTGTTCAATTTTCGCTTTTATTTTCTGTGACAACAAAACGAGCTGCATTCGTCGCATTCGCCAAAGGTTACGAAAATATTCAGATATCGTCGCTCGCCGTCCGTCCGTCCGTCCGTCCGCCGGTTGAAACGTTTTAAAGCACTTGATTGCCGGGGAACAATATTTGGAAGGGTGGTTAGGGTTGCTGCTACAAGATGTTCGAAGGCAGACGCGCGTCCCCCTTTGACTCTCTCTCCCTCTGTGTTTCTTCTGCCCCGTGACGCGTAAGGTGGTCGCAGGGAGCACGTTTCCCATCTGGTACCCTCCTCGACTTCCACTCGTCGCGCCTTTCTCCCGTGCCCTCGAGTCGAGAAATTTCATTAGAAGTCGACAAGTCGAGTGAATATCTGGCGTTGTTTCACGCCGATTGCGCCAGCAGCAAGTGCGAAATGACACTTTTCCCATCGATACACGTGCTGTCATTTCTAGGCGATATAACAGGCGCGGAATTGTCATTAATGGATCTACAAATCTGTGAAACACGATCCGTTTGTTTTTCACCGAGAACGTAGGTTTGCTACGGGATTAACGGAGTTAATAAGGAGAAAGTATGGCAAATTGTAACGTTACAAAGTGTAACGTTGAAGTGAAAGACTGGTACCACTTAGAGTCTATAATTTTATGAAATTTACAATATATTAGTAATTATTGCTCGCTCTTTAACAGATTACGAATGTTGTCAGACAGAAGTCTTTCTCACAGATATGACGGACGAAATCATCATTGCTTGGCTCCCGAAGCATTCCAGTGGGATGAAGGTACGTCGAAACTCATTCCAACGTTGAGGGCATGATCTGAGACTTGGTCATATCGAATAAACAGACTCGTAGACTCTGAGGCGACGATGAACTTTAAGAAGCGTCGCAGCAGATACGTTTCGAGAACGACGACCAACTATTAGACTGGATGACCTGGTGGTCCTTAGTGACGATCTCTTACCACAGAGATTACCTTTCAACGGTCCGATATAAAATGGTTTCGACGTTTCTGTCTATACACCGAGCAATAAACACATACAACTCGTTTGTAACAGGTATTTCAATAAGTGGATCTCATCGCAATTAGTTGATGCTCGTATGCTTCGAAGAGTATGTATCCTCTACTAAGAAGCTAGACTCGTCGCACAAAATTTCAAACCCACGCAGCAAATAGTAGCTAAACGTTCGGAGAAAGACGAAGAAAAACCTGGTCGATCTTTTTCTTACGTAAGAAGAGTTAACTTTAATTAATTTTGCAAGCGTTTGATTCAGTTAGGAAGCTAGGAACAATTATTGCAAATCGAATCATTTGGCATTTCTGCGGTGAGGCGTGATTCGATGAAACACAGCAAGGAGTAAAAGTGAAATTTTGAAAATACAGATACAGGGAACTCTACCTCGTAACGAGTTAAGGTCAAGATCCGAATGTGGGTTAAGTTTGCGTTACGCGCAAACCTGGTTGTCCCAGGTTACACAGCTAGAACCATAACGTTTTATCAACGTAACGAAGTAACAATGCCGCTGCGCCTGTATAAACGTGCGAACTCCCTCGCAAGATAATCTCATATTTAAGAAGCTGGATGACAAGTCATTTGCCACAGTTCTCGGAACATGCATTTATGCGGTACTTTGCCCAAACTTGCCTCGACGTAGTCCGACGTAGTCCGCTGCGCAAACGGTTGCTTTATTAACCTATCGTATCCTTTGTTTGCCAAGTTTCGCGTTAAATCCGTGGAAACGAGTCTCTCTCTTCGCCCTTTACGCGTCCAGTGAAATCCCTTGGCACGGACTTTTCGGATGTTGCGAGACAGAAAGGGACGCAGGTCGTCGTTCGTCAACGTTACACGCCATCGCGATACACTCTGCTAACGCAGGAGAGATGGATCGTTTGACACGTTCGAGACTGATGACACAACAACGTCGCGTCATTTAATATTTCTACGCGGTAGCCAAAGACGTCATTCGACTGATTCTTGGATTGTAACAAAAAAAAAAAAAAAAAGAGCGACATTTTAATATAAAACACAAATGACTGTGCTTCGAGCACGTTAACGTATAAAAATAACGACGCATGCGTGACGTCAACTGGTTGTGTGGTGGAAAAATAATTTTGCATGACGCGGATATACATCGCGATTAGACTGCGGGTTTTCGTGCGTTTACGGGAAATTGAAGGATGTAAAAAATGCAAGAAATATGAATTGTCACTCTTTGTTTATTTTCGCGAATAATCTCCCATTTACGATTTCATTCCCAATCGGTTTGAAACTGTGTAAGCATATTTTCTCAATAACGAAGCGTCGAGTGGAAAAATTTCACTTCTTTCCTCCTTCCTCGATTTCCTTTTTTGCATCCACGATCGTCTCAGTTGCGAGACGTTCCGTGCATCAAACAATGGAAACGTGCATAGACTTTTCAACTGTAGTCGTATAAAATAAAAAAAATTGCAGAAAGATCCGCAGTCTACGCAAATACGCTTCTCTCAACTTCAACGCCAATGTAATTTCAACTAATTCCGCTGCAAGTGGAAAAACAACGGTTAAATAATCGAAAGACAGCCTTTCTAAAATCCACCGGTCTCGAACAACGTGTTAAACGTCGACGACTCTTTCGCATCGAAACGATTACGTTTCGGTGGATGGTCAGAGAAAAAACACGAGGTCTCGAACGAGGGTTTGTGCAGTCGCTGTGTGCGAGTGGTTGTTTTCCTAGACGGCGGCCTCTTCCACGGTGGTCGTAGACGGTGGGTAGAGCCCACAGAGGGTGCGTGCCTCTACCCCATGACGCAGCATCACTTTCCACGTGGAACCGATGCTGTAATCTCGCGGATGCCGACGCGTCGAAACGTTCTCAACTTGCTGGGATGAATCGTCCGAATTTCGTATCGGTCTGAAAGGAACTCTTCGAGTCACTTTTTTAAAAGAGGCATTGTTCTCTGACGTCGAGTGCTCGTTGACGAGAGTTTGTAAGAGCGAGAGAGAAGAAAGAGACAGTTCGACGGAGCTAAAAGGGGAGAAAAGACCGTACGTTCGAATTATATTTATCGTCTTTAATTGCCAGAATATTTCGCGATAATGCGAATCTGTTAACGTGATACCTCGTTCAACAAATTCACGCAAATTATTGCGAGCGGCGTCGTTCGACAAATTCTATGATGAATAATAAAATATTTATTCGGAGTCTTACAAATCGTTGGCGATGTATCACCGCGCGGGATAATTAATTCGTCCGCGTTAACACGGGCGGGCGACGCGGCATCGCGCCGAACGTTAATGCGTTCCCCCGTTTCGCGTTTGCGACGGGGCTTAAATGTTATTTTTCAATTCACGCGGGATGAAAGTCGACGCGCGTTGCGCGCGAAACAGAACCCACCGAAAGGGGTTGAAGCCCCCTTTGGCTGGGGAGGGGCCCCGACCGATAGTTTCGGACGTTTTGAATAATTCAATCGCCGGCGACTAATTGTGTTTATGCAAATGACGAGCAGAAAGAAACGGAGGAAGGGGGAGGGGAGGGGAGGGGAACGAGAGAGCGACTGCAGTGCTTGATTTCCCAAGGATGCGGGCCGGTCGAGATAAGACGAGAAGAACCCTCTTCGTAGAGGGTTGTGAAACGACGCATCGGCGAGATGCTGCTGGCCGTGGTGGCTATCGGCGTCCGATCGGGCGCTGAAAAAGTTGGAAACGCATCGGTGTCTGGGGTGACCCGTGGGGGATCGTGAGTCTGACAGAGCGCGTTTCCACGCAGCATATGCACAGCCCCTTCGCAGTTTCATGGACAACAGATCCCGCCCCTTGATTAAGCCAAACATAACCTCCGAGGGATTATCTAAATTGCTTCGTGAAATGAATTAACGGTGCCCGTCGATGATCGCTGCTCTCTCTCCCTTTCTCTTTCGTTCTGGACACGCCGGCAGATTACAGAGTCGCTTGATCAACGATAACGGTAACTAAAGGGTAGTCGACGTAGGCGCCGATGCGCTTTCTGCGATATGCGCCGCCGCGTATAAATCGGGTATCGGTTATCGAGAATCGGGTATTGCACTTTGCCGATGTTATTCTTCCCGTGTTTCATGAACAACGGTCAGAAGGCCGAGGAAAACGGGCAGGGAGGAAATGGAAGGGTCGAATGAGACGATCCCGAAAAACATTCCACGTTCGGCACGTGCTTTTATGGATAAAACGCACCGTGATGGATTGAAATAAATTTTTCGACTCTTTGACCGTTTTTTCCTTTTTTTTTCTTTTTTTTTTTTTAGTTGTATTGTAGGAAGAGAGATGGAAGGACGAATGGACCTTCGTCTCGGAGTCACTGGCCCAAGACTCATCACCCCAGACGCTTATTGTTGCAAGCTACCCCCGCTAGGTTGATGGCCCGATCACCCATCCTAGCGGGCTTCCGCATACTGCTTTGCTTAACATCGGAGATCGGAGATCGGCAGGACCTCGACGCTAGGCTAGCCGCTACAGTGTCAACCATGAAAAAGAAGAAGACGAAGCCCCGAAAAAATTCTTTTATCAAAGAAGACCGCCTATTTCGTCTGTGTGTAGTCCTTTGTCCATCGAAACGGAGGGAGGCGTCAAACGATAGCCGATAGCGTCTTCTCCGGCATCAGGCCGTCGCTGATATCTCGAATTGCGAGTAACGCAATTTTTCACGTTTATCGCGTTCCTGTTGCGCGCGCCTAAGCCGACTCACGAGGCCCGTGACGCGCTGCGCTGAAGAATAACACGAAAGAACGGCCGGAATTAATTACCAGAGCGCCGTCACGGCGAACGTTTATACCTGCAGGTTCATAATCTGCGACGCGCGTTTGTCTTTCCGAGGGAAACGGTCTTAACGCTCTTCTCCTGCGGATGGGAGAGCAGCATTTACAAGTCTGCAACCGGGGTCTGTCTCTCGCGGCCGCAAGAAAGCGCTGTAAGTGCATTGTCTTGTAAAAAGAGAAGCCGGTCTCGGGTTCAATTAACTTAATGCAAATTGCCTGTCGTATCCGTGCCTGCACGCGCGGCCACGTCGAAATGGAAAAATAAACGAGCAAGCCTGAGAAAAAACGTGCGAATCGCCTCGAAGGTGTTTGTCCGGGTTACGTTCCTCTTTCCTCTCTTCCTCTCTCCCTCTCTCCCTCTCTCTCTCTCTCTCTCTATTTCTCTCTTTTCCCCGGTCCCTTTCGCGCAACGTGATTGCAAACTGGTCGGTGGGAGTTACGTGCACGACGAGTGAAAATTGCGGCTACCGCGAGATAGTTGGTTCGGAGGGATGAAAGCAAAGTCTAAGGTAAAAAGCGATCGAGGATGGGGGAAATTTTAGATTGAAAACTTAATAAGTCGGACGTTGTTATGATCGCGCGAGGATCATTGATGATGTTGTTAGTCGGGATTACTGCTGGCTGTTCGACTAGATAAAGACACTATTTCATAGTCCGAGATGTAACACTTTGCGACAAATGCGTTGGCTGTGTGTGTTTGTCATTTAACTTGTTAGCTACAATACTTTTATAAAAACTGATGAAGAAAAAGAAACTTTCATTTATTCGTTCGCAATCAAGCGGTGCTGGACATGAATTTCGTCTGCCTTTCTGTCGTACGTATAGCTTTGCGAAAAATCTCGCTGAAGATGAGAGATTGACCAACGTCATCGATACCTCTATCGTCGATGCAAATCCATTTCCGAATTCATCAGAAACGAAAGCGACTCTCGAAATTCGAATCCTCCCCAACAAAGTAGTTCGAATCGAACTTGTCCGTACTTGTGCGACACGCTGCTTCGTAGACGTGCCATTACCCTAATGTACAGAACGTGGAATATTCAGCTATAATGCTATCCAGCTGATTGAAAAAATCCCTCAAAGGAAGGAGGCTCAAAGGAAGCTACGGGGCTGCCTCTCGTCGCGCGTTTCGTTCGTTGTTGCGACGAGCGGAGCGGAGCGTTTCTTCCCTTCCGACTCGATTTCAGCCAGACGATGGTCCCCGCCTCTTTCCAGCGGACGTGGATCTCTCTTCGTGGATCTCTCGCGCGGCGTTGAAGATCGGCAGCAGCGTATGTACGAAAGCCGGGATGAATTACAGAGATGGAACACAGTTGCGCGCTCGACCATTTCGGCGACAATTTGCGTCATCGCCTGGCAACGTCAATCCCCACAAGCGGTGGGCTATTCAACGCATTTACGAAATTACAGTGATTTGCCACGTGCAGTGAATGAAACGATGACACGACGAATCAGGTTACGATCTGCCGGCTAGCCGCGAACAACGCGTCCGTTGCGAGACATCGTTTAATTCACTTACCAGAAGCGATCGTTCCTTGGCCGTGGTAACTCGATCGACAACGACGCGTTTCATCGTTTCGGGCGCACGAGCGAGATTCACCTTTGACGTTAATTAACGAGAGGTAATTACGAGCTGAAGCTTTCCGCCAACAAAACAAGTGCCCTGAAAATTCTTCTCCGCGCGTGCACTTAATTACGCAAAAATACACAGCCACGGGCTGTGTTTTCCCATTCGATTGAACGGACGAGTCGATCGATTTCTCTTTTTCTCTTTTTGTTAAATAACGTATCAACGTTGCTCGTTCGAAGAAACAGAGGGAAAGACGGGGCTGGTCTTTTTTTTTTTTCTTTCTCTTTTCTTTATTTGGAGGCGAAATTCTCGATCCCGCTGATAACAGCGAGAATAACGAGGGTAATACGATGACTTGCCTGCAAATCCAGCAACGCCCTCTTCCTCTTCCTAGGATCGCTTTTCATCTGCTAACGTGTAATCCGAAATGGCGTGTGTTACGCTCCCGTGTCCAATGCAATATCCCACGTACGTACGCCACGTACTCCATACAGGGAATTATAAATGGGCGAAACCCAGCTGCCGGATGGCACTCGTGCAAAGCCAAATCGAATGGAGACACGCGACACTTGTTCTCTTACCCCGTGCGTTCGCCCTCTCTTCTTCCCGTTCTCTTCCCTCCACGCCCGCTTCTTTCTTTTTCTTTTCACGCCGCGTTCCGGCCTACGCGTCAGCAAAACCGAACAACGCCGCGAGAACGATTTCAAGCGACGAGCAGCTCGTTCGCTGGACGAAGTTATCGACACGAATTAGTCCGACGATCTTGAGAGAGTCTGATACCAGAGATTACGAAACTCAAACGAATGGTTAATAGAGTAAAACGTTTCATCGGCGTAATGTTTCCCGTATTTCAACGGCGGGCGACTGCCGTTCGGAAGAAACTCGATATTCCAACGGTAGCCGCATAACATTTTTGCTCGATTCGTCTTCCAATATTTCTCTCTCTCTCTCTCTCTCTCTCTCTCTCTCTCTCTCCTTGCTTTTTTTTTTTTTTTTTTAATTCCCAACGTGACCCAGTAGCTGGAAAAACACCCAGGGTAAGTGAATCGCGCAAACAACGGAAAACCAATATCCTCGGCCAATTTTATACGATTCGATACCTTTTGAGGATGCCGCGGCGAATTCGTTCAATTTTTTTGTCCCCCCCTCCTCCGCCGTCCATTTGCTTTTTTCCCATTTGTTTCATCTTCTGTTCCTTTCGTTTTTATTTTCGTATTTTTCTTTCCTTTTTCCTTTTTTTTTTTTTTTCGTTCGCTTCGTCAACCACTCCAAACGGAAAGTCCGAAATGGAACGAGCCGATCTCCGGTAACCGGCGAACACCGGCAGCGGTGGCGGTTTGCTTTTACAAAGTATTTGACGACGGTAATGCAAACTCACTGTCGAAAAGATTAACTCCGCCTCTTTAATGTTTTTACAGAGGCGATTAACTCCGCGAGCGGGCACGCCGCCCTGATCTCCTCCCTGAGCGAGAGACCAACGTCATCCCCCATTCGGCCGACACGGAGAAGCGCGCGCCGGACCGTGGGGTCTCTCTCCGCGCGCTCGCCCACTCGATGCAATTGCAATTGTGTCGCACGACGGGCGTCGAGTGCCATTTCGAAATTGTCCTTGCGTTCGCGCCCATTAATCCTATCGGCTATGCGGCACGGCTTAAACGATATTGCCCGATCACAGCGTTAAAGAGTCACGGTTGATCCACTCGCACGCTCCCGTGGACTTGCCCCCGCTCGAGAAGGGGGAGGGGGGAGCTCGCGCACCTCGCGTCAGAAAGGGGACCAGACGCGACTTTCCGCGCGACTGCACAGGGGAAAGAAAGCGACTGCACGATCGATGACACGCACCCGCCGCGTCGACGATTTCGTTTCGCGACGAAATTTACGCACGCCGCGTGCATATTTCATTACGGCGATGTATATTTTCGGCGGAAATGTCCCGGAATTATTCATCGAGGTTCGTAATGGGGTTTGTAAATTTCTCGTTTACAATGAGAAAACACGGCTTCGCAACGCGCATATGTAAATAACGTTTTAAACGTTAGTTCGCGTTGGTGGACACGTTCGGTACGCGTTTCTCGATTAATTTTTCGAAAAGCACTTGCTTCGCGCGTCTCACGACACGCCGAAACAATACGACGAATGGCGAGAGACGAGCGAGCGCGCGAGATTCTGTTTGTTATGGTCCATTTGCGGAAGGGCTCTCGTCTCTCTCTCTCTCTCTCTCTTTCTCTCTCCTGCGGCGGGAACTCTCATTACGGACCGCAGACTTTCGCAGTGTTTCCCCGATTATTTTTAGCTGAAAACCGACCCTTAACCGCCACCGCTGTTTCACGGGGCCGTAATCACAACCTTAACCTCGCGAAAAGTAACGGACGAATATTTCCGGGGTTGCTCGGCTAATATGCTAAACATTTCATGCCGTGGCCTACAATGGCGACCGGGAGGTGGGGTACAAGGCAACCCATTGCCACTTTTCGTTCCAAAGTAATGGCAGGGTATTACGGGCCCCGCGAGGATTTCACGCTCGCCGTATCCGTGAAATTATCGCCGTAATTACAACGCGCGTGTCGTAAAACCGGGACCAGGTGATACGAGTTTGTCACAGCGGGCCGAGAAGACACCCTACCCTACCCTACCCTACCCTACCCTTCCCTTCCCTTTCCCCCCTCGCCTCTTTTGTATAAAAGATTCATTCATGCTCGCGAAACACGTTGTCCGATAGATTACCCCCCTCCCCTCCGCCACCGGCGACATCGGAAAGCGCGCAAAGTTTGTTAGATATTTTTCAGCGCGACGTGCGACACACTGCGCCGGCGTCCTTTTACCGGGGCTAACCGGGAGAACGTATAAATTACACCGGGGCGCGCGTAAATCACCGGTGACGAAAGGACACACGTTCGCAGCTCCGCGTAACGACAGCGACTTTATTCAAGTTCCCTCTCTCTCTCTCTCTCTCTCATTAGCAGCTTATATTTTCATATTCCTTGAATTACACCGATCCACGTGAAAACGGCCTTTCTTCGAGGCTGGCGTGGATAAATTATCGTTACGCTCACGGTTACCTGCGGGTCGTGTGTCCCTGGGCGCGCTGCCACGCGTTCCACGCGGGTGTGTGTATCCCGTGTGATTCTTGGCCGGGCACGGCCTCGCCCGGCGAAGATCGGGTTTCGTAATCTCACGCCCGTACCTTTCATCGTACCTTTCTCCGCGCGATGATTAATGGACGTTAACGTCGTTTCACGGCTGGACAAGAACCGTCGCGCCGTTTCGGGATAGCAGTCGCGCGATTCTCGCGCTTCTCACGCGAACGGACAGCAGCAGCACCAGCGGCACGCCGGCGCGCGAGAAAAGAAAATGATTTATTTATATTTACGTCCCGGGACGTAATGGCGGGACGTTGATATTTACCTCTGTGCTGGTTGACTGAACGCGAAACTTGGAGAGCGCGCGTTCGTCTTCTTTCCCTTCTCTTTTTCCTCTTTCTCGTTTATTAATTTGTCTTTCCAAGTTTATCGCGCGTATTTGCGGCGAGGCAAAGAGCAACAACGGGGAAATATCGGAATGAAAAATGGCACGGCGGCACGAAATTTCTATAAAACGGACAATAGGGGGAAAATGATTTTTCTCCCTGTTAAAGAGACAAAGTTGGAGAGCCGGTTGGAGCCGGTAATACAACGGCCCTCGGGCCGGCGCACAATTCCACGGGTAATCCCGTGAAATTATTCTGTTTACTAACCCGTTATTAATTCAACGTTATTCAGCGAATACAACGATGGCCGTATAAACGTTTCTGCTCCGCGGCTCTACTGAACTAAGTAATCAATCCACTTCACCATGAAACGTTTCCATTCGTGTCGTCAAACGGGCGTCGCTACCCCTCGAGGGTCTCGTCTGCGGCGCGACGCTGAAATTTGCGCGCGTTTCCACCCGACTATTCTGCCGCGTTACAGCCGCTGCCCCGCCGAAAGAGCGTGAAAGTAGAGAAGAGAAAGGGCGGAGAAAAAGGAACGAGCGGCTGAGAGGGAAAGGAGACGGGAAAGAGACTAACAGACAGAGAGAGAGAGAGAGAGAGAGAGAGAGAGTAGAAGGCTGGAAGAGGAGAGGAAGAAAAGAAAGGACTTCAAACAGTCGCTGCATAATGCATCGGCTGGCTGGCGCAGTATCCAGCCGTTTCTTCCCGCACAACCCTTCGAAATAAAAAGCTTTTCCGCCTAAAGGCTAACTTTCGCCGGCAGGTAGAAGCGCCATCCTCGATGCAGTACTTACGCGATGGAACCACTCGTTAGGCAACGACTCAATGGAGGCGCGCGTATATAACTTGAGGGTTCACGCGAAGGGAGTGCACCCACCATCGCTAGTCGGAGGGTTCCCGTGCATATTGGTAGACCGATGCGCATATCGGCACGGTAGGCCGCGCAAACGTGACTCCGGCTGCCTTTGAGCCCCGCTGCCTGGCGCTGCCTACCGTATTTACACATCGTGTAATCATCGATAATTACGGCAGAATGACGGGGGCTGTTTCTTGCGATGATACGCTCGTTTCGCTTCGACGTATCATTTCGTCGTTACACGTATACGACGCTGACGCATCGGCATCGCGTCCCCTCGTCGTTCGGTGTGTGTGTCACCGGGGACCCACAGAGATGTTTTACCAACGCGAAATCGTACGAAATAATTGCCAATTTTGCCACGTTCCGGGCTCATTGTCGCGCAAAGTGTTCGACGCAAAGTGTTTTTACAGGAGGGAGTTACAGCAGTGATTTCGCGCACCAAGGAAAACCGCGGATTCGTTCTGTCTCGAACCTACCTAACGCTCGCCAGCCTCCAGCAACACCGCCGCTCTTAACGAAAGAAACAAAGAAAGAAAGAAAGAAAGAAAGAAAGAAAGACGAGGGGAGGAACTCGCAGGGGAGAATCGAAAAGTCACGCGTGTATTATTGAACGCTGCTGCATCACGCTGCCAGCGAACGGGACGTATTTCACTTTGAAACGATACGCTGCCGCATCTCGCCGCATCTCGCCGCGTAAACGGGTTAATATTTCACGGCGTTCGTAAAAGCATTCGGGACGAAGGAATCGCGGCGATATCGAGAAATAAAACCCGGCGGGGATGAGAATTCGATGGACGTCTCTCCCGTTCCCGGTGTCCCGGGGGGTCAGCCTCGACGAAAGAGGCCGACGGGTCGAGGGTGAGGTCGCGCGTAATCCAATTTGCCGGCACTCGACTGCAGTGTTACCGGTTGGCGCCGATATACGCCAACTCTGACAGCCTCCGTTCCACCGCGCCCCCTCTCGTCGTAGCGTTGCAGGGTCGCACGAATCACCCGCTATCATCCCCCTTCGCTCCCCTCGAGAGTGCAACGGCAACGCATTAATAGGCGCGGTACACGCGCATAATACGCGCGTCCATGCGAAGAAGCAGCACGACGGTGGTACGTGCACGCTTGTCCGACCCTTCATAAAGCAGCCACCCTAACCTTCTTCGACCGTTCGGGTTCCGGCGAGGCCTGGGACCTCGCGGCTTCGGGGGTGGCGCGCCGCCGCGGAACGGACGCTTCTGTACACGATTCTCGCATTACCGCGCTGACCTTCCACGTTTTGCTCGGCTCGCTATTAGTCGACGAGCTATCGAAACATCTCGTGTTTGTCGTCTACGAGCCGGCCACTTTTCGCGCAAGGGTTGAAAGACGTTTAAAGACCAGAGAGAGAGAGAGAGAGGGAAAGGGAGCACCTGTGTTTTGCTTTCGAAAATCACTCGAGGAATTTCCGCTCGATGACGACGGTTGGCAAGCGCAGGTTGAAGGCGAGATACAGGGAAGTTTAAATTTAGGGAATAAATAGAAAGTCTGTACCGTAAAGCGCACCGAATATGCACCGAGTTCGTGACAGTTCTCACGATTCTCGGCGAGAATCTTCCGCGGTATGGTATTAATATACGACGTCGAGACGAGAGAGAATGCGATACAGCGGCGGTGAGCTTCGTTGTTTAACGCCGTCAACGTTCGCAAATAGACAGACTTTATTCGTCGGAGGCAGGAGGAAACGAACCGAAGGAGGGAAAACCGAACGTCAACCGTAAGAGGAAATTGACAAACTCGTCGTTACGGCGATATGTAAATACCGGGAACGTTTCAGATGCGTCGTTTCTCCTCGGTTCCGCGGTTCGACACCTCCATTACCGCGGTAGTGCGTAACGATGTAATTTGAATAACTGTCCTAATAAACGTCTGGCGCGGAGAAAAATGATATCAAGGCGTGCGAGAGCAACGACGACCGTTTTCACGCCGGTAACCGTTGTCGGGGAGGCGACAGTTCGAGAGTGCATTTCCTCGGGAGTATCGAGTTACTCCGAGCGCGAGAAAGAATCCTCTCGCGGAGGATTCTCGTGTCCATTAGCGCGAAATTTTTCTTATAAATATAAATAAGCGTAACGCGAACGAGAAAGCGTCCCGATGAGAAAATGAGATGCAGCCCTCGCCCGCGTCCCCTCTCGCGCCCGTTGGGACCTAAGACGGCGGCGCCGCGCCGGTCCGTGAATGAATAAATTATCCAGATACGACACTGACGTTCGACGGCTGAAAACGTGTGCGCGCGCTAATTAAATTTGCGAACGCTGAACGTGCTTCTGCATTACCGGATGACTAATGGCGGCCGCGTCAACCCGCTCTCCTTCCCGGATTCCGACGGACCGAGCGCTCCTTCCAGCGACGAAGCGCTGCTTCGATCTCGCGTCCAACTGCCCGATACCGTAAGGAAAATTCAATTTCATCCCACGCCACGATTGATTTCTCAACGCGTTGTCAACACTGTTGCCGTGGTTATCGATGGTCATCGTCTCTGTTGCCGTAGAAATATTTTCAAGCGATTGACACGCATTCCTGTCCACGGCAATTAATAATCCGAGCCGAAAATTGGAATTGTCAGAATTGCATCCAATTGAAAATATCGTGGAATAATAAAATAAAAAAGAAGGAAGAATGAAACTAGGAAAAATCTCCATGAGGTTTTGACGAAAGGTAAATACAAGATCAATCGCTCACTTTTCTTTTATAAAATTTTTTTGGACACGCGATTTGTGAAACGACATTGTGAAAAAGGTTTCTTCGTAGTATAAAAATTGAATACGCGTCAATTTTATTTATTCACACTGATCTGTGCAAGATGAATTTTTAATTAATTAGATAAAGTAAGAAAAACATTGATCATAACACGATATTTTATTAAACTGTATCAAAGAAACACTCGGGAACAATCTAACGAACTTTTGAAATTTCAAAGCCGAGGGAGTTATTGAAGTTACTATTGGAGTTACGTTGTCTTAGGACTGCTAACGCGAATATAGGCAGCTTCGGATTTTCTAATCTGAATGGTACTGAACAAAGAATACGATTTTCACGAGGAATCGAGCTTCTGAAAATTCACTGGCACGACAAAAAATAAGTGAAAGCGTGCTAATATATCAGATCGAATATATATATCTCTCTCTCCTTCGACTCGATTCGTGGATTTATCCTTAATCGGATAACGCAACATCGCGTGTGTTAAAAGTATGAAAATATATTTCCTCCGTAATCGCGTCCGTGTTGTTCAATGTGCACACACACATACAGACAAAAAAAAAAAAAAAAAAAAGAAGAAATAAAAAGGGAGGAAAAAACCCAGCTACATTCCCCTCCGTACCGAGAGACTATACTCGACGCGATACACGGATTTACGCTTAATCGCGTAATTGAATAAAATTCGTGGCGGCGAATTCATAGTTCACTTGTAATCTCCGTGCGTTCATTCGCGACAAGTCGAGCGCGATCGAGATCGAGAGGGTCGAGAGAAAAACACAGAAGGTATAAAAGCGTTCGGGATCCTATGGATCGAACCCACCATCGTGCCTCTCGAACTCGTCTGAAAAATAGACTCAATATATGTCTATATATATTTGCTCCCTCGGAGGTGGCAGTAACCCTTCGATGGAGACCAACGTTATAGCGAGTACGTTCGTTCTTGAGATGGGTCTGCGCCGCGTCCCGAGGGATTACTAGACGCTCCCTCCTCTACCCTCCTCGCCTATTCGCGAATGTATTGAATATAAAAGCACCTAAGTAGGCAGCGCGTCCCGAAATAACATACTGCTCGTCGTCGGTACGTGAAAGAGGGGTAGTAGCGTTTCGGGTGTCTTCGACCCCTTACTACCCCTCGGCGGTGGTAAACGAATAATAACCACAAATTACTTTGCCGTCCCTCCGATACTCTCCTCCAGTCAAGAAAATACGCGCGCCATTTAAATTCCGCGCGCCGCGTTCGTACGTACCGCGCGAACAGATTTTCAGAGGGTGAAACACGATTGCCCTTTGCCGTAAGTGGTTATCGCCGGTACGGACCTTTGGCCTCGTGACAACGCCACGAGACGAAACCTTGCAATAAATATCGTTCGTCCTCGCCTGGATAGACGCCGGGCGCGGGATCCCGTTAACCTCATAAATCGAAGCGCGCTGAAAAAAATGTATTCCCATCGTGGCGAGCGGCCGTGGCAATTGCGAGTCACGAAGCACGCGCCTCGCCGAGCTAATGAATCGTGATTGGAGTTAACAAATCACGATCAAGGCAGCAGCAGGCCACGGAATATAAAATCGGCCGGTGGCGTTCGCGCGCCACCGACTAGACGTCACGCGCGAACCAGCGTTGCAACAATGCCCGCCCCGTGATGCATCGTTCAGCTCGCGCTAACAATGCGCACTCCGAGTTGGTTATCGTCGTTGATAAGTGGCATCCGTTACTCCGCGGGTTTATGGCAATTTGAAACATTAATTGCAGATTAAACAGAGGTCACAGGTATACCGGTGCGGGGGTAATTATGCCGCGGTAATCTCCGGCCGGCCGGCCGGCCGACCGACCGACCGCTCGCTCGCCATGCCGGCGTCCAATCCTGAACGTTGCACTGCCTTCACCCCCGTGCATCCGTGCACACCGGTTTTCGAGCGTGCACACCGGCGTCCAACACACGCGCGATTTGCCATACGTGATTGACAGTACACACGCGCCAGCGTACCGGACATCGACGTTCGCGCCGATTGCCGACGTGAAATCGTAAACTGTCGTCGTCCGAGTCTGCTCGTGACAACGTGAATCTTGACGCAGGATTTAGGAGCGTCGGCCCTGCTCCACCGAATCGGCTGCGTCTGTCAAAATCGATTCGACGCCCCTGTTTGTCTGTATTCGTTATTCAATTAACGTCATTTATATCGTCGACGGTGGAAGAATCGATCTTCGCGAGCGGCGCGTTCCAGGTCAGGGGATAGTTTCGATTTCAGTGATTCAGCCCTCGCTCGACGTCACTCGTCGAGTGACGTTCGCCACTGCGTTCCCAACACCTTCGTCCGTATCGATCGTTTGAATCGCAGTAATTTGACAGTTTCACGTTCCCTGCAATACGAGTTTGCTCTTAAATGAGAAGAGCTGCTAAAATCGATACTAAAGACGGGAAATCAGTTTACGCAAGGAGTTAAGACGCCAACGTTAACGAGTACAGAATTGGAATGAAACCGTCACGATCGCAACTATCTACTTTCTACCGAAGAAACGTTCAAGTTCGCCCGGAGCTTTAAATAATATTTCACGATCAAACGGCAGATTCAGCGGTTCGAAAGTTGTTTGAATCAAAGTAGCTTGACTCGTTGCTCCGCGACGAGTTTCAACGATTCGTTTGCGGCGCAACGTCGTTTCAAGACGCTCGTTTCAATTCTACTGGCAATCTTTTTCTTTTTCTTTTTCTTTTTCTTTTCTCTTTTTTCTTTTTTATTTGCCCCGTCTGCTTAAAGCAAGCGGTGTGCAGACTGCGACTACAGATACGTGGCAGCGATCGTTGCATCGGGTCCCTTGAAAATTACGCTCGCATCGACGACAAGCTGTTTACCGTTTCGCGATCCATGCCCCGTCCTCTTTTCTTTTTCTCTCCTTCCCTTCCCTCCTCTCCTCTCCTCTCCTCTCCTCTCCTCTCCTCTCCAGGTATTCCTCTGGAATACGGTGCAGCTGGCTGGCTGGAGTAAGATTACGGAAACGAGGTGTCTCAAACGACATCCTGTATTAACGAATTCCATTATGGGGACAGTTATGGCGTGGCGCTATCGTTACTGATGAGCTCGGGGAACCCCGGCACGTATTACGATCTCCCGGTGACTTCCACCTTTGCCTTCATCCGCCTAAAAGCCTCGAAAGGGCCGATCGCGGTCGAAAGCTCCGGCGCCTTTGAATTCGCAAACACCCGGCGAAATTATCCTCCGGAAATTCACTTTGATTAGATCTACGATTAAAATCAGTTGGGAGGGGGCGGGGCGTGGCAGCCGTTTACTGCGTGTCTCGCCGCGACGTTGGCCAAAACTTCAGACGCTCCTTCGATGAATAAAATTATCCGTTTTAATAAAGATGCCGCGTCGCGTCTCGTCTTGGAGCATCCGAGCATTGCTCGCTTCCCATAATCTCGCATATTCGTCGTGTCTGAAATCTCGGAGCGAAGACACGGAGAAACCGTACATTCCAAATTGGAGGGAAATTCTCTCTCTCTCTCTCTGGTCTGGTTCGCGGTTCGTAAACGCAATAGAATCCGCGACGCGCATTCTCGATAAAGAGCGAAAGAACGCGAGCGATATTAACCGAGCGACGCGCCGCGCCAGCTGGGGAAGAGGGGTGTTCCTTGGTCGTGATTCCGGAGAAGAACACGGTGGATCGCGCACTGGGGCGAGTGCGCACCCCGCCATAGCGAAGGAGATAACATTTAGCCACGGTCCCAGAAATATTCTAATCCGCCCTTTTCCAACGTTGCACGCCACGCTCCGCGACATGGCAGCTGACGTCCTTGCGAAACTTCTCCGCCTCTTCGTTCACCGCTTTCACTCCCCCGTCCATCCACGCCCCCGTTTACTTTCTTCCAGCCTCCTGCCTCTCCGCCACCAGTTTTTCCTTCCACTCGCTCGATCCCTCTTTTCACTCCCTTTCTTCCCCCCGTACGACGCGATGCCAGCTGAGGCGTTACGCATCCGGAGCCACCGGGCAACTCTCTCTCGCCTTGCCGAGCAACAATGAAGGGATTTATTTTATAAACACGGGGATATCCCCGGCGAGGTATTGTGCTGTCCGGCGAGAGAAGAGAAAACGGAGAGAGAGAGAGAGAGAGAGAGAGAGAGGAAAAGAACAGAACGCAAAGGGGCAGGGGAGGGGGATGAATAGATGAATGGAGAGAAGTACGGTTACCGTGACTCACGTGCCACTTCACCGACCGCTCGTCTTTCGTGAGCAACTCGACCGAGCGATCGAGCACTCTTTTAACTCTGCGCCGGCAACTGATCCATGGATAATCCCATTCCGGTAAGATCATCGCTCGATCAAAGGTGAAGAGATGGCAAATTTTTCGGGACGCGACCGCCAGCCCCCTCGAAAGGGCCGTCATTTTCGTTCAATTTCATTCATCGGATGCCACTCGGTGGCCGATCCGCCATCGAACAAAGGAACCGGGATACCGATCGAAGATGAAATACGGGTAATATCTGTACGGATCGAAATTGCGTTCGATCGTACAGTTTTATTTCGAAATAAAAAAGAAACGAAAAAACTGTACGACTCGTACCCCAGAAGCAACTGTTCCGACTAGGAAACGAAGACGACTTTTTTTCAAGTCGAAACGAAACAAATTACAGGCTACGCCACTCCTACTCGCGAATCACGTGACCCAAATCAACCAATCGCTAATTTTCGTTGCATCAGCGTTGCACCTGAAGAGGCCCTCGCCTTTCTGCGTTACCCTCGCTAAAGTCACTTTCACTGATAAAAAAACTAAGAAAAAAAAAAAAAATAATCGTTATTGCTGAAACCTGTAAACGTTCGCAATTGGTCTAGCTTTGCTGCTTATCTCGCGCGAACAGCTTCGCCGCAACGGTGCAACCGTAACTCGAAGGCTTAATTCCGTCCATCGCATCGGTCGCAAAGCTAATCTCATTTTCGCGAGGCGACCACACGCACGAGGCACGACCAAGTCGGAGAGTTTTTCGGGTCTTTGGGACCCGTCCTACTTCCGCTTCCTGCCAAATAAATAGAAACGCCGCGAACGCAAAGGACAGCGGACAGCTTGCACACACGCACACACACGTATATACATACATAGACACACAGTCGACGATCGAACGATCGACTGGGTACGTCGGAGCGATCGAGTTTCGAGTCTCAACGTTTCTGGAATCTGATCGGAAATCGGTTAAACGCAATTAACGTGATAAAAACCGGGTCTCCGATATCCCTTCGTTTCCGCTCGCTCGTTCGACACTGGCTCCTTTTTTCAATTGACGAACGCATTTCTGCGATTGTCTCAAAGAGAAAGAGAGAGAGAGAGAGAGAGAGAGAGAGGCGGCCGGATATCGAACAGGGCCGGTTCTACGTTTAACTGCGAGAAAAGATCCTGCGGATGACACGAAAAGAGAAGGATTATTAAGTTGTCAGGAAAGTTGAGCCACTCTTCGCGTGTCCACTTTCCGCGCTGTCCGCCGACGATCTCATTGAAATCGTACGGATACTCGTAATCAAAAAGTATCCCGGACGTTCGGGATAAAAGCGGACGAAAGACGCGTCGTCAGGACGACGTAATAAAGGAGGCATTTGGAAATGTAATTTAGTCGCCGCTGATATAATGGTAAGCGTTTCAAAGTTTTTGATACGCTTTGTCGTGCCCGTACGTGTCACCACGAACCTGGAAATGGGTTCGTTTCCTCGAGAGAAGGAAAAAGTCTCGCGTCCTCGACGAAGAAAGCTACGTACGTACGACAGTTCTACGCGAACAATTCCATTAACAATTCGTTTTAATTATTCACATAATGCTGTATTTTTACATATACATATACTTCTATCGTATTTGATTAATTGTTTTTTTTCATTCGTACGTTTATTTTATTTGCCTTGTTTCAAAATTATATTACGCAGCGTTTCATTCAACGTATATATTACATTACACAACATATATATATATATATATTATTCAACGTTCGACGACTCGTTTCGAACGTACGCAAACGCATCACCGAACCAATAAATCTTTCCCCGGTCATTTCTCCGTAATTTTTTCTATATACAGCGCTTTTACCCGGCAAAAAATTTCTATAATTCTTCCCCCGTATATTGCTAGCGTTTCGCCGACGATAGCCCGATAATATATCACGGGTCAAATGGTAACCGTAATTGTGCCATCGGAACGGTCCTCCTGGCCTATCGAGCAACAGGGAGACTATTCGTCTCCCAAGAAGTCTCCTCGGTCTTTTCTAGCTGCGCGTTTCAGCCGTACCCTCTCCCCATACACGGGGACTCCCTGATAAATATTTCAATTGCACCCAACCCCGAGACACGATGAAATAACGTCGGCGCGGCCCGCGTTTTCCACGTCCTTCGGTTTTTGCCGTTCCCGGCTTCATATTTCATCGTTCGTGTGACGTGACTCTCCGAACGGGCCAACGTGTGTGCAACTACCTACTATCGGCCACGTTACGTGATACGCGGCAACGCGGCAACGCGGCGACGCGGCCTCCGCAAGGAATCGAATACTCGGCGGTATGAAAGTTCGACCAGTCAACGGAGCGCCAGCTCCCCCCAAATCGTTAATAATAATTACGGATTACCGTGCCAGTCCAGGGGATTGAAATCGCCGCAAATATAAAATTACGACGAGGAATTTAGAACGCGGGTCGGCGAGGTCGATGCTATTCCGCGTGTGTAAATTGCCCGCCCCCGTGAAAGGAGAGCCTGTTGTATTTGAACGTCGCCCTGGAAATTATATCAGCCGCGACGCCTTATCCGAAGTTACGACTGTCGAGCGCGTAATCGGCTCGAGGAACGAAGGCGAAAATAAAGGAAGAGGAAGAGCGGAAGAAAGGACGAATCGCGGCGTGTACTCGTACGTGTATCTGAGAAACTTTTCATACAAATATCAACCGTCGTGGACAGAAGATACGAATGTTCATTTCGCAATGATCTCTGCATTCGCAACTTCCATGTACATTTCCAGATTGCTTTCGAATTTCCCTTTGTCTACAAATCACGTTGAGTCGACTGTTATTGCTAATATCGCTATTGCTATTAAATTACGTTGAAACAGAATTTTCGTTCGTTAGTTGTTTCTCACTGCAACGCTCGTATACTGTCGCGAGCCACTATGTGACGTAGTCTAGTAGACTAAAGTAGACAAATAGTAGCAGTACCAGGATGATATTTTCTAATCCGACAATCAGCGAAACGAGAAACGAACGTTCCGTCAGACCTCCCGCAGGATCGTTCCGCTTTAACGTCTACAATTTCCAGGGATGACATTTTGCACGTTGTGCGAGTAGACGGAGCTGCAGTTTTACGGGACCGGGTTACGACGGTAGTTGCACGGTGGAAAACATTCGTCGAACCACGGACGTGCGGCCGCCGCTCGTTACGCGTTGCAAGTTGTAAACCTCCGTGGAACGATCGGCGCGCAAAGCCGAGAAGAAAAGCGGCGACGAAGATCGAGAGGCCTGAGGCTGCAGGGCTGACGGACGCGTCGACCCGCGTCGTTTCGAGATCCCCACTCGAAAATCGGTTGGTGCTCGTCGACCGTCCTGTATCTGTAATTGTCCGCAGCGCCGTCGTCTCGCCGAGTGGAACCAATTATTCCGCGGTGCACCAGTTGCAGCGGAAACTTTTGCCATCACGCGACGAAACTTTTCGCAGCGCGAGAACGAGAGAGAGAACTTCCGTCGGAAAATTCCTGTCCACGAATTCACTGACTTTCTGCCCCTTCGTTCCTCCACGCTGGGGATTCTTTTCCAATTTTCTTTCATTGAAAACTATCGGTCTTCGGTGTCACGTATAAATATAAAAAAAAAAAAAAAAAAAAAAAAAAAAAAAGAAAAAGCGGAGCGAGACGGTGGAGGAAACGAGGGGAAAGAGGGAGACTGGAAGCTGTATTTAGCCGCGATACAGAGAAAATTGAAAATAATTCGTCGACGGGACGATGTGAAACGCGGGATCGATTCGTACCGACCGGCGGACAGCGGAGGGTACACCTGATAAAATCGTCGGTTCGAATACCTCGCCTCATGAAAAAAATATCACAGTCCGGACTGGATTTTAATTCAGTCTCTCATCGACCACCAGCCGAGCTCTTGCCCGACAATTCGAATTTTTAACTACTCTTCTCGATTTATCCTTCCGCATATGTGTGTGTGTGTGTGTGTGTGTGTGTGTGTGTGTGTGTGTGCGCGCGCGCACGAGAAAACGTTATCCTCTGACAACGCCAGAGAAAACTCTTCCGCTGGCGGAAGATTCGGCGCGATTCGCGCAGCGTACGTCAGTTAATTGAATTATTAAGGCTAGTCAGGTGTGAAGGATAGATGCTTTCGGGTTAGCTAATTGTGGCGTCGTAAATAATAGAGACCACCTAGCGTGTTGCAGTTCACCACCGTTGCTGGAAAAGGGTGGTGGCGTTGGTCGACGAAGGCGTGGGAGGAGGGAGGGAGGGCAGCGTTGAGTGCTCCCTGAATAAACAAATACCGAAGCGTACTCATTATTTACGACTGTACCGCGTTGCGGGGTCCGTTGCGGACGCTTGACGGACAGGCTCGGTCGGATATATATCCGGTTGCGGTATAAACCGGGGATGATTTCCGGTAGCCTGGCCGCCCTCAAACTCGCGGCGGTGCCGCGATGAATAACGAAAATTTCTACGCCGGAGCCAACTCCTCCTCGTCGCGGATTTTTTTCCCCGATATACGGTTTCATCGGCCATAAAATTCGGTGGGAAACTTGTTTTTTCCCCGTTGGCGGTCCTGAGGCGCGTGCACGCCAGCCAGCCAGCCAGCCAGATATTAAATCGGCGATGGATACCGGGAAAAGTGTCTGTAAAATCTGGGCCGTCCATTTGCTTTAACAATTCAGTTAAAGAGGATTACTTTCTCGGTTTATTACTTCGAGCCATTAAACAGAGAGGCAGAAATCCGTCGTTGCCAGGCAAAAACGACACGACGCGCGACGCGCGACGCGCCAAACGTCTCGGATATTTCTCTTTCCCCCCTTCTTCCCTCCACTCATTCCGCTCTTTCGTTCGCTTTCCTGTCCTTTCCATTTTTTTCCGGCAACATTTCCTCGTTGTTTGTTGGCGTTCGGATCAGAATTGCAAGAAAACACGGAGAAAATGTCCCGAAAAATGGAAAATACAACAAAACAAACACGCTGCGACGGCGTATTTCCCAAAAAATATTCGCCGACACGCGATACTGGCGCGCGTTTCGGAAGTAGATGAAATCAAACGATTTTTAAACAAAACGATACTCGCTTGTTTCGCGCTGGTTATGAAATACGTAGGAAATATCATTTCATATCGCGAACATCGGTGAGCGCCAGCGAGTCGGACGTGTATTTTTATGAAATAGTTGAAAATTCGCGAGCCACGCTGTTGTTTAAATATCTCTGCAGGATGTAAATTCGGAAATATCTTGTCGCTGATATTGGCGAAATTGTGCAACATCAACCGAGCGGGGGACGAAAGCGGGGGGCTGTTGTATTTCACTCGACGCGAAGGGTTGAAGCGGTCGTCCGATGATCGAACCTCCGTCTTTCTATAGCTTCGGAAAAACCACGATTTATAATAGTCGATTTTTAATTCATACACTCCGTATATTCGTATCCCCGTTCCGGAGCTTTCACTCCATAATGCAGGAAATGTTTTCATGATTAATACCCCGCCACGAAGGAAATTTCCAACATTCGCAAGTTGCTTTTTGCCACGCCGCGACGGAATTATTCAATCGAGCTAACAAGATTAGTAGGTAACGTGCCGGCCGCTTTTGAATCACGGCGAGTCATTAGGGAAACTCACGGGAGGTATATCGATTAAAGTATTGCCGGCAGTATATATATATATATATATATATATCGGCGATTTGACAGGGAAATTATGAGATTGCGGTCAACGAGAATCGGTCGAGTAGCGCGCGTGTGTTTGCGCGGGGCGACGTAATATTCCGACTCGTCCTAGATTTGCTTGTTGTGTTATCGCTCGCCGCGGCCCAACTTTGTCGAATGACGTTCCTTTCTTCCTATCGTGCGTCGCAAAAAGCGTCGAGAGGGGAGGGGGGAGTAACGAAAGGCGGCGAGGAGCGGCGAAGAGCGGCGAAGAGCGGCGGAGAGTCAGAGAGGCAGAGAGTCGCAATTGAATCGAATCGATTCGAAAATTTGATCGGCAGAAAACACGAAAAGTCCATTACCAATTTTCGCGGATCGCGTTTCTACCCCGCGCGTCGAATATAAATACATTTTCCTCCTGATATCTGTATCAATAGAGAACCCGCCCGATATATACGAATATACACGGGAGATGGGGGGGGGGGAGGCTCGGCAGTTTCACCGGCGCCCGTACTACACACGACGCCCAAAGGCGAAAAATCCACAGTCGCGTATCAGATTCTCGTCCATAGGCGAACAATTTGCGTAACTCGATGCGATTGCAAATTATTGGGAGTATATATATATATATATATATATATATCGCGGGCAACGGAGGGAACGCCGGTTATTAATGATGTTTCCGTAATTATGAGGAGAACGGATAGAAGTAACCCCGGGACCATTGCATCCAGCGACGTCATTAATCACGCGCACTTAAGTTCGTAGATTAGAGTGCACGCGCACGTGTAATATTCACAGTCGATCGACAACCGTGCCCCGTTTCCGACCGATCCTCCCGATTGAACCGCTGTCAAGTCAACGTACGACCCCGGGATTAAATCTGACTCGAGTCGCTGTCGCAGCTGGCGATCGGCCGATCTCGAGATTCGGATCGCCATCGGACGAGCCCCGTTGACCTATCGCCTTGCGCCGCTTGCGCCTCGTCCGGCGATCATTGTCTTCTGGCTGACAATGGCCGACGAATGGATCGCGCGTGCTGTTATTTATAGGACGGATCATTAGAATTTAAACAAAGCTCGAGCAACGGGTACGGATCATTCATCATCGTTCTTCTATTATACGTCACATAAACGTCCCGATACGACGCGGACGTAATAAATGATATCGCGGCCGGCGGGTGTGTGCGTGCGCGTTTTATGTAACTTTAATTGCCGCCTGAGAAACGGTACATCGTGCATCGTACAGTTCGTTCCGTGTTAAAATATCCGATAGCCGGACTTTCGGAGTGACTGTCGTCAAGCTAAGCAAAGCGAATGTATTTAACGCTTAGGTTTACGGGACCCGTCAATTTGACGGATTTCAAATTTTGAGAAGAAATACCCGAAAAACTATAGCATCAATTTTAACCACCCAAAGAATTTATACGCACAATTATTTTTTTCCTGAGCCTTCTAATTTTTCAAATCTGTATGTAGTATACCTATCTCTACGAAACCCGTCAAATTGACGGACTAGCTAATTTCACAAATAATCCTTATATATTTGCTTCGTTCGTAAAATCATTCGATCCAATCCCTTATCTCGATCGCGCCGCGTTCGCGAGAATGTAAACAAGCGGATTATATGCCTGAGCGTTGAACGAAATTGCGTATGTCCATTGCCGGAATCCCCGAAATGAGAAACAATCTTCAGTATGATCGTTGCACTGCCAATGTAAGGACGCGTTTCAAACAAAATTCAGCATGTTTGAAAAAAATGTGATTGCCTCGACAAATACGATTGCCGCATGCCGTTAATATTATTGTTAACATTTCCGTGGTAATTTAAAAAGTAAAAGAGACTTTTTACTTTTTAAAAGGCGTCTTTTTGTTTACCCGTTAATTCTTCCGTATCTAAATTATACGTACTCTGATTATTGACATTGAAATCGCGTGTAAAATTCCCTCGAGTTTGAGATTTCGAGATCTTTCGCTCTAAAAATCAGAGCGACGCGACGCGACGTTGAAAGATCTGCGATCCGTCAAAATAAATTCTGGATCCCGAAGTTGTATCGGCAACGACGTTGTACAAACAACCTCGCAATTCCGTGGCAACGGAGAAACAGCGAAGGGCGGGCACACGTTTTTTAAGCCGTGACGAGGACCAGCTGGAGGAACTCATCGAGGGGAAACAAATCGCGGATGTCGTCACGTTCCTCCAACGGCGGCAGCTTCTTCCAAGAAAGAATGCCGCGGCGCGCCGGAAGCCTTCCACCCACTCGCAACATCTTCTTTTTATCGTGCCGGAGGCGTTGGAAAAATACTCTCCTATTTATAAGGTAACGATACACGCTCGTTTCCAAGGTGTGTAAATACACGAACGCGCGTTGTTCGTTTAGATGCTTCCGATTGAAAAGAAGAAAGAGAAGAGAAGAGAAGAGAAGAGAAGAGAAGATACAACGTCGCTTGGAGCACACGTCGAGCGTGTGTACGTACACGTTTCAGAAGCAGCGAGAAACGGGATCGTCAGATACGCACCGGTCCTTTGTCTCTCGTCGTTTAAAATCGAATACCGCGACGTGGCGTAAAACCAAATAGGGAGAATCTTCAAACGAGATTGACGACTGCGCGGAAACGGCTGAATCTCTGGTTACGCAACGAGCTTTGGAGTTTCGGGAAACAGACACCCACGCGAGCGTGCAAGCAGCGGAACGGTACGTTTCTCGCGGATAAAAGATGGGCCAAAGTGTCTTTCTCTCTAGCCAAACCCTCCACGCGAACGTGGTAGCACGCGTGCCCTGTCTGGCGACATTCAGAAAGATGCAACGGGTATATATACGGAGGGAAGGGCGAAATTTGTTCCCGCGGCGCGGCCATCGAGTACGCCGGAGACACCGCGAGCCTCCTGCCCTTCCTGTCCTCCCCTTCGTGTTTCTTTCCGAACACACGACTCACCAAACTCTTCATTCTCGTCCCCATTCCACCTCCTCCCCCCCCCCTCCTCTTTCTACTCTCGTTTCCTCGCTCCGCGTACACAACACACATACGCACGTATTCCCGCAGAGAATCGTTTTCGTGGCGCATTGAAGAATAAATCTCGGTAAAAGTCCGGGGTCCCTGTCGATACACCGACATTATGCAATATCTTTCCGCGTTGCACGCCGCGCCGCGCCGCGCCGCGCCGTGCCTCCGCTCGAAGGGCTGGAAAGCGCGTGGCGGGGGTGGGGACGGGGGGCGAGGAGATCGAAAGGAATGAGCGTAATATCCCAGATGGGCTGTACGTTTCGGATGCTTAGGTAAACCCGGACGCGTTTGTGTGCAGCCTGCGTGAAGCCTCCTGTGTGCGTCGTTGTACACACGGTATGTGTCTATTACGCGTGCATTCAACCTGACGGGTAAGCTCTGCGGATACAAACCGCTCTGAAACCGACTACTTTATCCTTATACTTCGAATTTAATTCGCCGCGGATCCGCGTCCGACCAACTGAATCTCCGCTGCGTTGTGTTTCTTTGGCGGAAACAACCGTTTCACGATCCTTTGCCCCCGTCTTTTCGCTTCTGTATCGCCTCTGCTCGGCGATATTTACCTTGCGCACGGTGTTTTCGTTCGTTCGAAAAATACGATGAATTTTGTTTCGTCGATATTTATCGGAGTAACAGAAGAATCGTTTTTCTTTTTTTCGAGGCATTGTTCAACGTCGACGGGAGAATTTTCAAGAGAGGACGATATCTACGATCGTCGATTCGCAAAATTTCATTCATGCTGGAAACTACGAATTGTCAGATTTGCCGGTTCTCTGCGCAAATTTGCAATTTCTGAGAGTGGAGCCTCGATAAAGAATCGTTTCACGCGCCAAGTTCCAATATTTCGTATACTTTTTGCATTCGTTCTTCAAAAGTTCAGTGAACGCAAAAAACGTTAATTTATAAATTACCTCGCACATCTTAGTTCCAAGGTTGTGAAAACCATTTGTCATAGTTAGTAAATTATTATTGGACAATGACGCGAGAGATTTTCGCCCCTCCTCGACAAAGCGAGCATTACCAATGACCTTCGATCGAAGGAAAAGTACCGCGGGAGTTGAGCCGCCGTCCCAAAACGTCGGAGCCGCAGCGCGATCCAAGGCGGCGGAGCATCCGTGAAACGGCAGCTGGGTCATTTGTCGTTGACGGCACCCACGGGAAATCACGTGATCGAGTCTCACTCTCTGTGTGATTGCCACTTCGTGGACGACGATCGATTTCCTCAGAACAGCCACAATACTCCATTTAATATGAGCCAGATGGCAACGCCGGTGTCGCCCGATCGCGGCATCCATAATCATCCATAATCATCATTGGCGGCGTTCCTACGGAAGTTCTCCGTTCCAAATCGTGCGTCAAGTTCGCGCGAGCACGAAACGAGTGAAAAATTATCTCCAAGCAGACGTACCCAACGTACATGTATATATATATATATATATATATACACACGTTACACAAGTTACAAGCAGCTTGGCTGTTTTCCAGCGTCGACCGTACATTGCGCGACCGTTTTATCCGCGGCTTGCGAATAAATTCCGCGATATCCGCCGTCGCGCGCTGACGTTCCTCTCGATCTCTCGAGAGGGATATCGACGTTGCCCCGAGGCTAGGGTAATCCCCGACAAGGTCACAAGTCCTCGAACCAACGCGTCAGAAACTAGACGCGAACGCGGAAAGAAGTCTAACGAAATCGTTCGTCTTGGACGCTTCTTGGACCGATAACTGTCAAAGCCGGTTGCCTCTGTCCGGTCTTAAAGGATCGCGGGGATTTAGCTGTGGTAAGTAGCAAGAAGCCCCGAGAATTCGGCTTTTAGGTAGACGAGAAGCCAACCTGAGGAGGCATCCTGAAACGCCGGACTTACTTTATCAAGAGCAGTAAACGAGAAAGTAACGAGCGCCACCGAAACACGCGGGCTAGATACGGCATATGGCACTGGGGAACGAAGTTTACCCTTCCGGATCAGGACACTTTGGGAATATGTACGCACTACGTGTGTGTGTGTGTGTGTGTGTGTGTGTGTGTGTGTGTGTGTGTGTGTGAGTGTTGAAATAGGAAGATCCGCGTGTAACGCAACGGGAGGACGAAACTTTGTACCTCCGTGTCGGCCATTTCGAAACGAGAAGCATAATCCCACGACTGACTGGAGTATCTGCAATTCTGTTTAGGAACATCCATCCCGGCCAACGTCCAAGTTCCCTAATGTTTCGCCATGAATCTTCGATTTGTTCGGCGATACCACTGGATCGGTCATCTTCGAGATATCTCGCGAGCCATCACGAGCCACGACCTGCATGCACGCTTCCGCGAACTTGCAACGCCAGGCTGAAAATTGAACGAGCCAGCTCTACGTGGTTCTCTCTCGGAGCTAGGAAACAGGCGAAACGTGGTTTATTATTCATCAGCGCGGCGAGACAACACGGAAGTACTTAGCGCGAAGGTTATGAAAAAGTTGTAGTTCTTCCGGCTCGTGATAGCGAAAGAAAGGGATAAACTGTTCAAGCTCGTGGCTCGCGACGTCGATATCGACGATACAACTCGATATCGCAGTTGTTTATTTGGCGGACCAAGTGGCATGGAATTTTCTTTCTTTCTTTGTTTCTTTTTTTCTTACTCTGTGGGTAAGAGGTATTCTAATCCTTCGCATTACTTTGACCCTATTTTCCGCGGCGGCTGCTAAAACAATCGTAACTTTTCCTGTTTCTTCCACGCCCAGCCCGCGCTGCTACGTGTGCAACCGCCGGTGGTCCCGATGAATATTTCATATTTACGTTACGTAGCTGACTGCGGGCGACGGCATAAAGCGATGCGATTTCCAGAAGTTAAATTTAAAAATACAATGCCTACTCAAAGTGGAGTCTACCCAGACTCGGGGTAGCCGAGGACCGAATAAAGTGTTTGCAAAAAGTCTGGAAATTATTTGAGAGCAAATTCTACTTACCGGCCGCGAGTCGTGGAAACGTTCGCCGGCAGGTTGTGGGGAAACGGACGTTCCGTCAAAAGACTTTCCCAGAGCTTTCGTTTAATTAAATGATAAAATAATATATCCGGGTTGAAAGCCATTCGCCCATGCCATCTCTCTCTCTCTCTCTCTCTTTTACCGAGAGAAGACTCCGACAGAGTAAACAGAAGAGCGTATGGAGGAAACGGATTATCGAGTCACCCCGCCGACACCCCTGTATATTTTACGAGTGGTTCGGCAGCGCGATATTAGAGGCGGTGAGATTAATTCGACATTCCTGCGGTACACGTCATCGAAAGTGGCAGAGGCAATAATGGATTACACGGTCATCGGATAAACTCACCCCTCGCGTGGCGTGCGCGACCCCCGCCGATCAGGCGTAAGCGCTAAGCCGCAAGAATAAGACTTTATGATCGCACCGAATGAGAAAAACACCCACTGCGAGACGTGCAACTCCGTGAGTCACTCCGTTGCGAATACACGATTGCATCGAGCCACGGGATGACGACAGTGCCGAGAGGGATAGTTCGAGAGGCAGCGTCGAGCGATGGCGGTAGTCGAGGGATGATGGTGGTGGTGGTGGTGGTGGTGGTGGTGGTGACGGAGCAGTAGTCGAGGGTAGTGCAGCACCCAGGCATTTCCCTTCGCCGAGCGATCATATCCGTCAATATCACCGAGTGTTCTTAAGCCCATATTACAGATCTCGCCGCACCTGCGTTCCTCTCTCGCGATGAAACCGCTTCTTTGACGAGGAAACGGGAAAGAGAAGGAGACGACGACGACGACGACGACGACGACGACGACGACGAGGAGACGATGGATGGGTGGGTGAGAGAAACCAGGGGAGAGAATTCAATTCCTGGGGTGCATATTAAAGTCGCTCTCGAATTGTCCGGCACGTCGGCAGCCAAAGTCCAGGGATAGCGCGACATGGACCGAGTCCGGGATTCCCTTTTGTATTCTCATTTCATTTTTCCTCCGCTCGGTCCCTTCACAAGCGGAGGAACAAGCCGGCTGCCATTTACGAAATCCTCTCCCGTTGGTTTCGAAACGAAACGTACTGTCTACGTTTCACCGAAAACGTTTCACGCCCAACGACGTCCGAAGATCCGGAGTTGGATCCGTAATCCCCGATTAGATCGGGGACCGGGCCTCGCGTCTAATTTCTCGATTCGTTACGATTTACCGACTCGAATTCTGCGTTTTCATTCCGCGGCCATTAGTCATAAGGCGTTTACCGCTATTCGCTCTGCCCGTGCCGTCGATTTTGTTACACGAACGCCGTCCGATCGATATTATTTCTGGCTCGGTTTCAATCCACGCCTTAATTTAATTTGACGCCTTCTACGACCTCTCGTCCGTCATTTATCACCGGGGGAAAAATCCGAAACCACGCGGTAGAGAGCAGATACTCGTTCATTGACGTTCCCTCAATTCAAATTCGAAATTATTTACGTGCAAGCGAGAGCGTCGAATATTTTCAAACGTTCACGAATCTGTTTCGTACGTAAGAGGAAGGGCGAGCAATATATTTTTTAATCCTAACTCTCGTTTAACAATTTGCGAACTTCTCTCGGCGTTGGTCCACGAGCATGAAGCTAATTACTTATTTGTCGCGCTGGCTGCAAAGTCATTATTTATACGGCTACGCAATATCAACCGTAAATGTCAACCCCGTTCGAAGGGGTGGAGGACACTCGTGCAGAAAGAAGCCGTGCACGTGCGACTAATAAGCTTTTTTTTTATCGCCGACAAGATCGTTTACGTTTGTTACGTTACACGGGAAGGGATTTTATTTAATTACACGCCACACTATGCGTTACTACGCGCGTTGAAACGTCACGTGCAAATGAAATTCGATTAATTTCGACCCGCATTTCCACATACCTACGTGCAAACTTCGTTTAATTGAAAGATAAATACGCACGTATGTTCAAAACAGGAAGCCAGCGACGCAAGAACGAAACGAAGCACACGATTGACAAAAAAGAAAGAAGAGAGAATGAAACAATTCCGCGTCGATTAAAATTCAAACGATTCAAAGTGGCAGCCGGGGGCTTATTTTGAATCTCCGCTTTTCTACGGCGAATCTTAATTTTCCGCGGCTCTAATCGAATCATTTAATTAGCACTCTCTTGTTCTCGGCACCGTCTCGAAAGTTAACCGACAGACAGCCGCGGATTATATCGAATTATTTGGGATTATTAGATTAATACGGTCCTCTCCCCCCACCCCCACCTCCCACCCCCCACTCTGTAGAAAAGTTACAATTTCAGTTTATCGTTATGCCGGGGCTATTCGATGAGCCGAGATTCGCAACCGGTGTTACACCGAAAACGGCGAGATTCAACCCCTGCCGAGCTAGCCGACGAGCCGCGAGTTTCAACCCCTCCCTTCGCACCTTGGTTCGCTTCTTCGAAATTCATAGAATTTCATAGCGGAAATGCGGCCGCGTTCGAACGTTTTCGCGTGAGCCAACAATCGACTTCGATCGATAAACCTCATTCAGCCAGACCGAACAAAAGTGCACTAACTGTAAAGTTAATTCCCCGCCCTCTTTCACCGCCCCTCCGTTCGTACGATTCCGCCTGTACAAACGGCACGTCAAACACCACCCCCGTTCATCCACGCCGCCGTATGAAAATTACACCGATTCCTCCGCAAATGAAATTACTTCCAGCCGGCTGCGCCGATTTCGCGCGAGTGAAAAGGTACTTTACTTTGAGAAAAATTGATTATACCCGCGGACGCGATTCAAACGCGACGCTTTTCTTCTCATCGACCTCGTCTCGCCAAGAGTTGGCCAAGAAGCTTCTGTCTTGCGCCGCGTTGCTCCCTTGTTAGCCGGCACACGAGAGAAGCTGGCGGTTTAATTTAAAGTAGCTAGCGAAGCGTCGTCTATATTCGACGTGATTAAATATTATCACACACACGTTTCGTAAATACCAAGTTGGTACGGCGCGGTAACGACAGAAAGGTGGATGAAGGAAAACGAAAGAGAGGTAGGAAAGGGAGGTACGTCTGATAGAGGGGATCGAAGAGGGACACCAGGGGTAGTTTCAGTCATATCGACCATACCACTTTGCCTCGCTATGCCGGTGGAAACACCTGAGCCCACCAGCCACCACCTATTCACCCCTCTCCACTTCATCCACCGGGCACACCGACGGGCAGAAATTCGTGCCTCCGCACAGACACCGGTAACCTGAGCACCGCCGGTGCGCCACCTGAAATATACTAATTCCTCTTTCCTTTTTTTTTTTTTTTTTTTTTTACGTGGCACAATCAGGGACCGAACGGCTCGCAGAATCTGAAAGATTTCGCTTACGAGTTGAGTTAATGTCGCGGACGGGATTAACGGACGGCAGCTGCAGGGAGAGAAGAGAGAAACAACTATCGGACAAAGTCGGTTTTCACGGAAGGAGCGGGGGTGGTTTTAAAGATTTTCCATCTGTGCACGGATAAACGAGGAAGAAACATCGGCGTAACACGGTAACAGCGGTGGCGGGTAGGTTTCTACGGTTTTGCTCCGCCGCAACCGTGAAAATACGGAGAGCAAAGTACGTTAATGAAAGAATTACAAGTTGCAAAAATGAGGGACTTCAAAGGTCTCTTACCTACAGTTGGATATCGCGGCCGACGAAACAAGAAAAAAAAAAAAAAAAAAAAAAAAAAAAAAAGAAAATAGGAAAAAAGGTAGTAGAGAGGACGTTGCCGAGGAAGAAACAGAGAGAGAGAGAGAGAGAGAGACGAAGATGGCAGAAAGCTTTCGCGTGCAGCTTTTAATCTACCTCGGTGGGTGACCGAGCTTGAAAACCTCCGGTCGAGCTTTTGAACTCGGTCGCGGGGCGATTTAAGAAGAAGAGTCGGTCGTCGGCTTCGGATGCGCGAAAAGTAGTAAGTCCAACAAGAGCCGCTAATTGGAGTAAATATCGCGGCGATATTTACTCCCGTTCGGGAACCGTGTCTTGAAAAGCCTGAATTTGTTTTCACGATGGCAAATGAAACGGAATGATGGCGGAGGACGGGGGTGGTGGAAATATTTCGCGAATACTCCGCTCGCAGACGGCGGGCGTCTCTCGACCGGCGAGACGGTCAAAGGGAAATTTGTTTCCTTCGGGTGGCTGTATATTTCCGGTATGCGGCCCTGCCACGCCATCCCTCCTATCTCTTGCGTTCCCTTACTTTCTATCAAGTAGCTTGTATTTCGTGAGAACCGACGTCTGTCCAATCTCGCTCACCGTACGCGTCTCACCTGTCCGTGGAGAAAAATAATTTCTCGAGAGAGAGAGAGAGAGAGAGGAGAGTCCGCGCGATAGCGACCCCAGCCACCCCGGGTCGGTTCAGTTGTGCGAGTGGCCGTGAAACAATGGCCCCTTAAGCGATGGCTCGGCTGAGCCAGGAACGTGGAAAACAAAGAAGGAATAAAAATGTTTTAATCCACCGTCGTCCGTTTTCCTCCTCTCGTCGTCGTCGTCGTCATCCGTTCCACGATGACCTCTCGCCGCTCCCCATTTTTCCATTTCTTCGTTACGCTTCCTCCGTCCCTTGTCCCGTCATTTTTCCTCCGGCCGTGGTTTTCGAGATGGTTTGGATTACGTCGTCGAGTAAAGGGCACGCATTCAGCGTAATGCAACCATTCCGTTTCGAGCACACTCGTACGTAAACGTCACGGAGCACAATGCCTCCCGACCGGTCCGCGAATGCCTCGATAATTTTTTCAGAACGCTACGAACGTCCAAACCCGTGTCCCGTGTCTGTCTCTCCTTTTTCCCTGGCCGTATCGATCGGAAACGCACGTACGTTCCATTTTCGCGGCACCTATAACTCGCCCCTTTGCCGAGATAACTTTGAGATAACTCTCAAAGTCGCTTTCGTCTCTCGTACACTACCTGTACGTATATAGGGGTAGGTTAGGTAGGTAGTTTCATCGACAAAGATGAAAAAACGTAACGCAGACTGGTGGGAAAACTCGTAACGCGCGTTTGATTGAAAACAGAATTCATTGTAACTTCTTGCCACTGTTCCGGGGAAGGTGCGGGGCGTGGATGTATATTCTCGCGCGCGCCGCGCGCGTCGAACGAGCTTATTTTTCTACATTAAACCGGAGGATCCGGACGCGAAAGGGGGTGCCAGGAAAGCCCGCGCGGCTGTCGGAGATGGTATCCTCATCCGGCAGAAAATCCCTTCGCTCGTAACCGAGGCTCGTACTGGGGGGCGCAGTAGTAACGCTAAGCTCGACGGGAGATGCCGCCTGCGGTCTCCATAAACAGCGCTTACACCACACTGGGGGTGGGTGTAATGTTCCGACCCCTTGTTGTGTACGTCTCTCACAACTGCTACGCCCGCTACATCGGGGAACACCTCGTCGTTTCGCGGCACCTTGGTCGCGGTGCCAGCTCGTGGTGCCGTGGCGGGATACACGAGGCTTTAAGGATGCGCCAAGCGCGAAACAACAGACGTCCCTTTTCGACGCCTGTTGTGTGAACCGATGGATCGTTCCTTTGCTCCGTGTGTCGCACCGTCTCTCTCGAGCGTCACAGCGTGAGGATCCCATCGGGAGGAAAACCCTTCGAAATATTACCGAGTAAAGTCCGGACGGTAAAGCCCTCGTCGTCTATCTCGTCTCGCCGTTGTCTGACTCGGTCTCGGTTTCCCTCCTATCATCCAGACGTTTTTCCCACCACTGCCTGCCCCGATCTCCCGAAAGATCCCGCGTTCGGTTCGACGAAGCGCGAAAGAAAGAAAGTCGTAAGGGGCGCCGTATAATTAATATATACAGGACTAGGTTTTAATTAACAGTCCCGATGAAACTATCCGACCGCGTCACGCTTTCGTTACGTTATTCAATTATGTGATTAAAAGCCGGGAGAGGTCGACGGGAGAGCTCGAATCAGAATTTATTCGAAACATATACCAGACACCGCGTGGCGCGATATAAGAAAATTACTTCGCACGGGGGCGACGTTGGCCATTTTCCAAAACGCCAAGTTCCGGCCGTTTAAATACGCCGACGCGCGGGCGCACGACCCGCGACTGATTCTCGTTCGGCAACGTTATTTATGTTTCCGTGTAACGAAATTGACCGGAATCCGAGGCTCGCGTCGGTGAAACTCGATTGCGGCATCGCTTTGCGGCCAATTCGCCGAAACGTTGTTAATTTAATACATAATCGCGGCGACGACCGTTGGTAAACACCCTCGGTTGCCCCGCTAGATAATATCGCGATACATTGAAAAGTGCACCGGCATAGAAGATTAACCGGAGTAACCGCAACGTCACGTACTATTGGCATTCGGCTGATTGTAGTCCGGTAACAAGGCATGATCGTCCATCTACCGACCATTATGCGGACGCTATAGTCACGCCAGATACAGTAATCGTAGGACTGGCACGATGGTAATGCGGATCTATAAGCCCTTCGTCGTCGTCGAAACGCGGCTGCGAAACCACCACCCCTTTCGGAAATAACCTGCCGATACTGGTTGAGCTGAATCTCAGCTCAGGAGACACGTAACCCGCGCCAAGTGAGCAATAATAGACAGGTTATACGTGTAACCTGAGCGCTGAGCACAACGGTGAGCGACACATTCTCGCAGCCGGCACACTCTTAGACACGGAAGGGCGCACTCTATATTTAATGCAGGCACGAATGTAGGTCGGGTTTCTGCTTCCAGACGTTAAACAATTCAGAAGCCGGCAGGAGTTTGGATCCTAAAGTAGTTCCGGTACTTAAGAGAATCTCTCCTCTCCTTCTGAGTAGTACCGAAAGATCCGCCGGGTCTGAAATTGTACTACCAGCTGGAGTGAAAACTGGCCGTCAAAGGATTCGCAGTTACAACCGGCGAACAGAAAACGCGCTAATTGAAGCTGCCGTTTAAACATCTTCCGTCTTGGAACGTGGAATCAACGAGTCTGAAAGGAATCGGCGATTCGTTGGAGTTTGCGAATCGGAGGGAAAATCGGCGGGAGACCGGCGAACGTCGCGGACCGGTGTTTGGAAGTCGGTCACGACTACGTGCTACACGACCCGAGTCGATGTACCTTGACGAACGTTTCTTTCGGGGGCCGTGCAATGCCAGCGCGCAGTTTATATCCGAGTCGAGTGGCCGTAATGAATTCTAGTTACAGCCGCTTGTTTCCAACTTGTTGTAGAAATGATTTACCCTCGTTCTCTTGTAATCTAATTTAAGTTTAATCCGACATAATCGTGGCTCTTTGATCGGCGCTCCCTTTCTCTCTTTCGTCTCTTTTTTTTTTTTTTTTTTTCTCCTTTTTATTTTACTCCGTCCGTAGATGACTCCGCGCGCGAGTCACAAATGTCCCGAACGAGGTCGAGCAGTTTTTCCCTTCCCTGTTCCCCTGTTCGTCGCGAGGAAATTCACGAAATACGAGTATTCTCGTATCCCCGACGTATCACCGAATCCCTCGTCTTACCGTGTCACGATTTCTGCGGGCTTGTGGCCCACGGATCCACCGCATAAGGAATTCGATCCTTTTCTGCGGTCCAGTGGCAGTCGGTCCAGCTAATTGGAATGTTTGGCCAGAATATCTGGAACGGCCCTTGCGGACGGACAGAATGTACAATCTTGACTATCGACCAAACAGGAACGAATTACCCAACCACGGGGGGGATCATTCGTCGATCCGCCAATCAAGCGTTACATCTCCCTTTCCATCTCGCGAAAAGAAAAAGAAAAAGAAAGAGGGGGGAAGAAAAAACAGGAAATTTCATTTTCGTCGTTCTTCTTCACGAAGAAGAAGAGCGGTGCCGATCGAATTCTTATTTTAAAGTGCGATACTTGTCAGACGGCCGGATAGTACAGTAACGTCGATTCCTTTCAATCTTGAAAATTTCATACGAGCGAGTTTCAAACTTTCGTTCTACTCTCCGAGCCGAGTCCGCCGGAACTTCCTAAATCGATTTGAAAATTTTTCACGCAAGAACTTTGCCATGTAAATTCGAGTACGGCCATTCTCTCCGTACGCCACGAAGCCGTGCTACGAGGCCGATCGCCAACGTGGGAAATTCACCAACGTAGAGGCAAAAGAGGAAACGGCGTTCCCTCTGTGCCTTTCCCGAGGTGGGTCGCGCGATCGTATCGACATAATAGAAATGTTTGGCCTAAATATCTGGCGTGGGATTTTGGCTGGATAGACGAAATGTCGGGAAGTAAAACGTGGATACCTTGTGGCTGGCATCAGCGCAAGCAGGCGCGGCGCAGGGGTACAAACGTGAAAGAGGAGGCTAGGTTCTACGTAGAGTGGATCGATCCGGCTGCCAGGTCAACCCTCAACCGCGGCTCACTCTGCCTGTAGCTGCCCGCCGCGAGGTATTTCGCGTTCATATCGCGACGTTGTTACTTATGCGGCCAATGGTCACTGTGTAAATCGGCCAGAATCGGCCCAGCTAACTAACTGACTAAAAGACCAGAGCCCCTTGGCCCCTCGGCCGAAACAAAAAAAGTTTCGTCGCCGCGAATTTCAGCCGATACCTAATCCGAAGAAGAGGAACAAAGGAACGCTCTCGCGCGCATAATCGTCAGAGATGGCGGAATATCTCTCTCTCTCTCTCTCTCTCTCTCTCTCTCTCTCTCCGGCATAGCAAATGGACCAGGATTGGTTACGATTAATTCATGTTACTTTCGACTCCGTCGGTATGAGCACGCATCGATCCCATCTGGAATATTGGCTCCACGAACGCCGAAGAGGACGTCGCTTATGACGCTTCGATCGCAAAGCTCCGGATGGATTTAGCTATTAAAGGATTCTCATACAGAATTAATAATCGAAAATGGCTATTAAACGCTAACGACATTTCGATAATTGTATGCAAAGATCGAAGCGAGGAATTAATGTATGAAGATTCGATGCGCGCGGCCATCGCGTCCAAAGATCTTTCTCGGGGAAAGAGTGCATCGTCAAAGGATCGTTAAATCGACGACTACACACGTTCAATATAGCAGTGAACAAACTGATTCTCCCACCCGCGCAGCTTTATCCCATCCCCTCTCTCTCTCTCTCTCTCCCTCTCTCTGCCCCACTCTGTATGACGGTCCGTTTCGATGTTTCATTATTTTGCGCCCGTTATTTTATTAATCCAATCCGATAAATAACTACCATTTAATGGACGCTTCGTCACTGTCGAACACGAACAGTAATAATGGAGGAGATGCCCGAGATTTTAAACCATCTCCGCGGTTGGTAGTATCATCTATTTAAACTTCGTCTCCACTCGCGAGTCGATTTTATTAGTCGTTAGTCGCGCCTTCGTACTGTTATTTGTAAAAATTAACAGAATCGCGGATAGCCAGTATTAAAGATATCCGGTTAAATTTGATCTGAACTCGGATCTATGCTGAATTCGCGTGGACGAAGGCGGTTGCGAAGGCAATTTGTTGACCCAACGTCTACACGGTCAGCGGAAACAGCTCGCGGAATATAAGTGTCTGACGCAAAAATATCTGCCGGTTAGCGCAGCAGTACGTGCGATATCTACATCGATATCGGATTATTCGACGTTTTCATTAGCCATTGACATCGGCCATGTAAAATATCGATTTGCAGTCTGCAGATACGTCGTCGCTTTCTCTGGCCGACGCGTATTAATATTAATTTTCGAGCTTTTACATTCCCCTCGCCATTCGGTACACTCGTAACGTAGATTAATTGAGAAAGCCTGTTACCGAGAAGCGAGACAGTGGTTATTAATGGCATAACAAAATATCGAACGCGTACCCGGCCCACCTTTCGGTACTCCGCGATTTTAAAGCGCGATAAGTTTTACCCGGGCGCGAAGGAACAATGTACCCTTCGGTGATTAATGACTTTCGTCTTTTCCGAATTCAAATTTCTGGAAAGGGATTAATTTTTATTGTCCAATTTATCGCGGCGTGAGAAATTGGCACGGCACGACGCTGAGAAATACTGAAATACTCCGCGGATCGTCAAACTTGCGTGCTCTCGCGTCGATAACGTGCGATAATAATAATATACGAACGCGTCTTTTTCTTTTTTTTTTTTTTTTTTTTTTTTCAACTGGACGCTACAGAATACGTTGCCCGCCCGCCCCGTATGACGCGAAAGCGAACGGGGCTCTTGCGAAAATGTAATTTAACGCGGAAAACATCAAAATATCTACATTTCACTCGTCGTGTCGATACATCGATAACTGATGATATTTAAATGCTTTTGCTGCCAGATTGCGAATAATGCTGTACATTATCCGAAATCTCGGAAACGGTTTTTTTTCACACACAGCGCGATAATACCCTGACGCGTATCTTCAGCCGTTGTTAATGCATTGACGCAAATCCTACTGAATTATAACTTTGGTAAGCAGAAACTTTTAATGCACGTCGCCGTCTCCGTTTTATTTCCCGACGCGAGTTACTAAAAATTACGTCGTCAGAGGTAGAAAGGGAAGGAAACAACAAAAATGGGGGGATAATCCCGTTTGTAGCGAAAGATTGCAACAAATTGCAGCAGCGAAATTTCATCTTTGAATCGTTATCGCTAACGAGTTGATAATTCGCGAAATAATTTTCTCCGCAAGGTAAATAAAGTAAATCCACACGGTACGCAGGTTACGGCCGAGGTTATACACCGTTATCGCCTTTCTAATTAATAGCGTACAATTTGAGCAGAAATATAAAAGCTCTCAGGCTCCTTTCTCCGCCCGAATAAGTCTGCCACTGCCGTAAAAAATGATTCTTGTTGTTCGCTACACCGAAAGCGTTTATTTCCGCGCGCCACTAAATCTAAGCTCCCGGAAAGAAAGGAAGGAGTGCAATGACGGCGTACCTCGTAGAAACAATTCCGACTTTTCTTTTTAGCCGGATAAGCTGAACTCTCCAGCCACTTATCAGCGAGAAATTACTCGGTGGAAATCTTATTCTACGTTTTTTCTCGATTGCGTCATCCGCGAAGAACGAAAGTTGCTCCCCGTTCTTAACAGCTTACTCTCGCTTGATACGTCGCTCGATGTACTTATCGTACACTTGCAAAATTATCGTTTCGCTGGCGAATATCTCGAATATCGCGATTACACGATCGGATAAAAAGCAACACGTAACACGGTATTAAATCGAGAGAGTCGAATTAATTTACGATCTCGCGACATTTATACGAGACGTATATACGAACCTATGTACGTAGAGTAAGTGGCAGACTGTTGATTTGAAACGAGAAGGAGGCAATAAGGAAATACTTCTGAGAACGAGTTGGAGAAACTGTTAAAAAACGACAGCTCGTCGAGTTAAATGGGATTAGAGGTTTGTACATGGCGAGGTCAGCGTACGGCTGAAGTGTTCCGACGAGGCTTTGTGAATACACACGGGCCATGCGAATACACATGTCGCACGCAAGATTGTTTGCGTTATACTATAACTACGCCTTATGTTCAGATGCTCACGACACGTCTGCTGATTGATTCTCTGAAGTGATTTCGTACTATCGGCATGCATTATCATACACAAGGCAATAGGGAGCAATATCTCGAATGGGTACGCTTGATTCATGGACATGCAATATTGTTCACAATCACATTGCCGCGACGCTCGCCGAGTACATTTCAGAGGCGAACGTACAATCAGAAGCGTGAACAATTGCCGCTGAATATTGGAATTTGATTCTACACCTTCTTCTCGAATCGCGAGAATATAATTTCGTAAATCGTGTCGAAGCGTTTCGACTGATACGAACTGATACGAACTGATACGAACTGATACGAGAACTGATACGAAAGGAGAATGAGTGCAATTACTTAATTAACGGACCAAGCGAATACCAACGGGCCAACAAACTAACGAAATGAAGTTTGAGCAAGCAATTGCAAAAGTTGCAAAATTTTCTGTCATAACGTGTCATAACAGAAACGACTCTCGCTTCAAGTTTCAAATAAGAAATAAACAAACGTCGCAACACACGAGCACTTTGCTCGAAACATTAAAAGAATCGATTTCTGTGTAGGTATTTTCAGTAGGAGAGAGTTTAAAAACTAGCAACGTCTTTTAACAATGTACGTACATTAAAGCGAATACGAAATAAATTTTACTCATATCTGATATTTCCTCGTTTTCATATGTCAAAACATCTGTTACACGAGCTGCCCTAAGGATACATTTTTGAAAGAAATCCTCTTATACGCTCCGTTCGTTCCTCTGCAGAGCCGCTGAATGTTCGCGTCGACGTTTGACATTCGTCGCGCCAGACGAACCGAATCAGACCTCGGGGTCTACCGTGAATCGTAAAACGCACGCAAGAAGGAATTGTACGTGTGACGTAGTCTCTAATATACGAAGTTACAGTCATGGAAACGGAGTAGCAGCGAATTCATTCGAAATGACAAAAATTCAACGGAGAGGAAAAGAAAGGAGGAACCAGAAAAAGAAAAAAAAAAAAATCACGGTCAGTCGTGAAATTATATTCCGTAGAAAATATATCGTTCGATGAGAAATGGCTGATACGGTACGTTGCAAGTACAGCGTTCAAATTTTCAAATCCGCGAAATTGTAGAATATTCTCGTAGGATAAATATGGGAAAAACATAAGTATAAAAATTATCGATTCAGACACGAGAAACGGTTATTGCACGAAATATAAAAGCTGTTTGTTTTTTAAGCTTAGGTCTCGTACAAGCAAATCTTCCTTCTATCGATTTCTTTTTTATTACTGTATCGTCATGTATAACTACTTAAAAAAAATTATAACGCAAGCTCGAATAATCGATTCAGATCAATATTACAATTTTTATATTACAATTTTATCTTGGATGAGTCTGAAACAGATTTTATTTCTCATCTCACGCCGCCATTTATATACGTACATATCGTCATATGGATCAATCGCCATATCGATAATTCTTACGTCTAATGGCGACGCGTTTTCTACGTAACCTATATACTACGCAAAGCTTGGATACATCGATGACATTGTTCCAAAAAATATCATTGCGCGTTCTCAAATATCGTCGAAAATTGTATTTAGAATTGAAAATAATTATTGGAAAAGAATTATTTAAACTCACAGGTGTAAGCTGGAACTCCATCGGCGGTTTGTCACTCGGTTAGTTTGTCCCAGGACGTCGATCGCTTCCGTGTTTGAGCAAAGTGTTTGAAGCAGCTATCACAAAGTGAACGGACACTTCAACGACAATATAAATCGCGTCACGTGAAACGAAAATGCGAAAAGCGAGCAATTTTGCCGAACTTGGAAGATAGCCCTTTCGTACTTTCTCGTCGCGTGTGCAGGCCCACGGCAAGCTGTATATACGGGTGCGAGTTTAGTTTACGGTGTCTCCACGGGTCACGGTGGCGCTGCGCCGCCAGCACTAACCTCAGTTCGTCACGGGGTCGCGAGGGGTACGCATTGCCTTCGTCGATTGGCCGTACCCACGTTCGTACGTCGTAACGCGCGAAAACCGTAGCAACACACTTAACCTATATTTACGGGGAACGGGACTACATGATTGATCGTGAATCGTTCGTAGCATTTTGTCAGTGATTTCTGTGCGGTGTTATGTCGCCAAGTCTCACGTCACGCGTGTGATACTTTGTATCCTTGGCGCAAGGAACAGCAGTGTATTAAGGAACAGCAAAAAAAGGGAACAACGATTCTGCGAATCCTGCGACACGGAAACGAGGTACACCGGTCACTCTTGCCAGCGACAACAACGTGAGTGTTTCGTTTACTATTTTTATTTCCCTTTCTGGCTTTCGTCTCCGATTCTCGGAAATCGTTCCGATTCTCGAAATGTTCCGTCTCGAACAAATATCATATATCCACAGAGGAAGGACAGTTCGTTATTGACAGTCGAGAATTCTTGATCACGCGTCAGGCGCGTTTCCTTCACCTTCTGCCAATATTCTTAGAACGAATAAAGTTTCGCTTCCGTTTGAACGGCACGCGCGTCTACATGTGTGTCGTATATTATTAGGACATCCAACATATTCGTATGCGACGACATACCCGGCATAAATATACACGGTATGTATACTCCATTTCACAATCGCATAGGCCGTGCGTGTATCTACTCCTTTAAATCGTGAAAATCTTTCGAATTTCACGTAAAATTCGATTTATATCGTCAGTTTTTGATCAGCCTCGAAGCATTTCGCAGAGTGCGTATGTGAAAATGTCAGTATTTTGAGGGAAAATCACGGAAAGAGTGGTAGGAGTGAGAGATTTACGACTACAATTCGCGCGACCGTAGTGCAGTTTGCAATTGCGTCCGTTATAAAAATGGCGCTAATATTTGAAAAGAATATCCTTCCACACAACTGCTAACTGAATAATTCTTTTTGTTAGAACGATGAAAAGAGCTCGTTTCACGAAATATTATCCAGACTGACAATAAATAGATGTACTGTGAAACAGTAGAATACTTTTTCGTTATATTTTATTTCATTTTTTGAGCGAAATCTGCTCTTTGTATTAAACGTAACGAATTCGTACTGTATTAATGAGACGAAAAAATAATTACGCAAGCTTTTTCCAGCAAGTTTCGAATATTTAGAGTTTAATTTAGAATTGCGGTGAAACAATGTTTACTCATTTCGAATTTAAATGGTGAAATAAATGATAAGTAAATAATATTTATTCAAACAAATGAAATTCGTTCGGTAAATATGAAAAATCAAACACTGCTATTGTAGTCAAAAACAATTTATCCCGGAATAATTTTTTCCCCTGTTCGATGGTAAAAGAGTGTAGCGTGTTCAATTTTTTAAACAAGGAACTGAAAGTACGAAATATAAAAATATTAAAAGAAAAAAGAAAAATCAAAAATACATCCCGTAAATGAACAGCATCAATTTTACAATAATTTACAAAACAAGTCGTTGACTTTGCAATTAATTGGATAAAAGCAAATGTTAGAAATCCTAACGTGAAAAATAATCCTAATGAAGGAACGGATCGATATATCACCAACAAAAGCCGGAACAAAATACCAGCACGTTTCGTTTATTCAGAAAAAACTCGCAGCTTTCCCCGCCTGCTTTCGTTCGTACTGCAATTCCGGAATACAGGAATTTAAAGAAGAAAAGTTCGGGCCTCCGTTTTCTCTTATCTTTCACCGTTTACCAACTGTTTCGTACACTTATCTCTCGCCTCGTGTCGCAACTGAGAGACAAGGTAACGTCCTTGCTCCGTTCTCAAGTACCATCCATATAACGAGGACGATCCCGTTCGCGCCGAGTTACGTCTAGCCGATATTAATCGTTTTGAGACGCAACTGTCGTAAGGTCACGTGGAAACCACTGCACCACTGGTTGCTTCCGCGCGATAAGCGATTCTCTTCGCGTAACAGCACTAACACCATGCACGTCATTCCACTTATAAAGTACTCCGTGTCAACGACTCCTTACGAGACTCTTGCACGATCGCGATTCATTCACGTATTAGTTTATCTTGGCGCGTTTCCTTCGCTCTCGCGTTCTCTGTCGCTTTCTCTTTGCGGAGAACGCATCAATCCGACGTGGCAATTTCTCCCGAGATAAAATACCACGCCCGCTTCGTCGAACGACGATTTCGCACAACCGACCGCAGTTACAAACGTTTTCCACCGATAATAAAGCGACCGCCGTGTAAATAATTAATCGCCCGTAATCGGCGTATTTGCGTTCATACTGGCGGCGGTCCGAGTGAAAATTGCTTCGCTTTGTCGCGGGAACGTGAATTGTCGATTTGAACGATGCACGTTTTCCAATCGTTCGTCGAGTTCTCCCATGTATTCTTGCGACGATGATTCGTGCAAGTACTCCGAGTAACGTTATTCTTTTCGGAGTAATTTTTCTCGCTTGATGCGTACGTTTGAAAGGGTTATTCCTTCTCTTGTTCCGGTCCGCTCGCTTCTCGCTCGCTTCTCGCTCGTTCGCGCCGTTTGAAGGAACTTTCGATAGACATCGAAGGGAGTATAATTCTTCTTCGTCCGCGCAGCCGTGTTTTCGAGCAACAGGGAACGGGGTTGAAGTTAAATTACGCTTCCTGTGAATATAGATCGCCTCGAACAGACTGTATAAATGTAGGAACATCAATCAACGGCCATATGAGCCATTATATTACTTGGGGCTGATAACAAATAGCGCTTCTTCCGCGATAATTTCTCTTCCTGCTCGTTCTCGCGTCTTGCGTCCCTCTTCCTTTCTTTCGACTGTTTCTCACTTTCCTGACATTCGATCGTTCGTGTTGTACGCAACAGCGGGCCAAACAAGGTCTCGTCCTCTCTTTCTCGATGGTAAATCAACTAAACTCGTAAGACACACGTACCATCCACTGCTGGAACGCTACTCACGACTTGCTTGTTTATTGATTAACCATTAGCGAAATTAATGGTGGCCCGAGGTGGTTCCGACACAATGCCGCTATAAAGCTTATGAAGGTGAATTAGATACGGGACACTTGCGCGAATTACACTTGTTCAAACGTCGTGCGAATAGTCGTTGCCATGGCGACGAGAGGATTGTTCGTCGATCTTGTGATTTTCGTTGATTAATTAAAGCAACGTACCACGGAGAGCGCGGACTACACACGGTCGTTATCGATCTGAATGTAACGAAAAGCTACTCGTCTTTTTACATAGGTGTAAAATACCAGTAGTCGTCAAATCTCTTACGAACAGAATTTTTTCCCACGAATGTATCAGATACTTGCGGCGACTTTGATGATATTCAATTGTTAATAAACACAACGAAGAAGGATAAGAATAAAATTCTTAAAAATGAGCGAAATTTTTCCGTGCTAGAGCGGAAACGATGGTACCTCTCAACGCGCGTTTTTGTAAAACGATTAAATTTGCCGAATTTCATTTGATTAAACGAGGGTGATCGCGGATGTAGGGCCGCGTCGTCGTTCATTTTATTAATGTTAAGGGAAGAATGTGAAACAAGCAGGATGACAGTGCTCGGTGGAGAAGAAACAGCTACACTTGACTATTTTATGTGCCGTACTTCTCCTCGCTCAGTGCCACGGAACCCTCTTGCATGCGCTAGTTCAGTTTCAAACTTTAATTAAAAAGGTGGAGTCGCAATAAGCTTCCACCGGCCCTGCGTCCACCCTCCTCTCTCTCTCTCTCTCTCTCCCCCCTTGCTTCGCTTTTTCCCTGTTTCTCCCTCTTTTCTCGTTCGCTGTCGCGTCGAAACTGCGCGGCCCCCCCCCCCCCTCCTCCGGAGAAGTAGAGCTATTTTAATTTCATTTACCAGAAATAAACAGAACAATCAAATTAACGTAGGCGAGTGAATATGCGCGGCAGGCTCGTGCCTTTGATGTATTCCCGAAGTGCGTATTTTCGGAGCAACGGCTACCCCCGTTCTTTCTCCTGTCTTCTCTCTCTCTCTCTTTCTTCCTCTGACGGCTGGTTGCAACCAGGTAGCCTAGCTGTTGCTATCGGGCGCGGTATATTGTGTATAACGCGTGGAAGGATAAAACCACCAGCAGGAATTCGCGAGCGACGATTTGGTATTCACTTTGTGCGTTTGTGAATTAATTAACGGGGTTTACCGATGTAGAATGAAGAACGAAAGCATGAAACGAACACCCACTCGCGCGGGGGTGGGTAGAATCGCACAACGTGAACGCCGGTGTAGAAACAGTTACGAATTCAAATATCGACTTTTGCCTTTCGCCGGGAAACGCAGAGATTTTCCGTGCCTCCAATTCGTAACCAGCATTCACGGAGAACAAATTAGAAAATCGATGTTTTCTAGTGAAACGATGATTTGAAACGCGCGCGCGCGCGCTGCCAGATACGGGTTTTTTTTTTGCGTTATCTCTCTGCCGGTTCCTCGGCTCTCTCGCCTGCTGGGCGAAGCGACGCGCGAACCTCTGCGTATGACTCAATATATTCGAGGAACTGCGCCGCGGGATTTATGGCCGCGATAATAGTTAATAAGCTTTCATTAAAGATTCGGGGAAAATTGCCCGCATATCTCGTGAAATATTCGCGAACGTTCAATTACGCGGCGTTCGCGATAATAAATTTCCCGATGGGCGGCAGGCGGCCCGTTTGAATAGAACCGGTTACAAGGCAGAAATTAAATGAAAATTAGCAACCCGTTTTCAACGTTACCTAATTAAAAGCGTAATTATTTAGGAATTACCCGGGCCGTTCGCGGAACAAACAAACAAACGCGCGCGAGCCGCATTAAAATTTCTCTGTCGATTCGGCAATCGAGCCGAGCCGAGCCGAGCCGAGCCGAGCCCACTGGGTTCCAACGTTTTCCACCTCGTTTTCAACACTGTCGCCGCCGTCACTGTCGCTTTGCCCTTTCGCTTTTCACACGACTGTGGAATACCCCATTTTCGATGGAGGAATATTTACAGAAACGTTTATTAGGGCCTGTTACACTGTGTCAGCAAGAGGAAAAGGAGAGAGAGAGAGAGAGAGAGAGAGAGAGTCTGTTTCCGCGTCGGAGCAATTATAAGGTCGTCCGATGTAACGAACGATGACGCCGGGTCATCTCGAAGGCATGTATATACTACGGCACTTTAACCGAGCCTGGTAACGCGCAGCATCGCGGCGTACCGAAACCTTAATTTCGCTCCAACAAAATATTTATCGAGGCTCGGAGAAGTAATTGCGTGCGCAACATCGTCGCAGCATCGAAACGAACAGCTCACGACCGCGTAATGAATAATCGGCCTGTCCGCCGACAGTGATCACGCGCGTGAGATTACAGTCGCATTTCGCGCACCGCGCACTGTCAGCATCGCGTGCGATTAACACGTCGATTTCAGCCGCCCCGCGGGCCCCGGCTTTCTCGTAAACACTTTTACAGGGATTTCGCGATAAACCAGGCTGCGTCCGCCGGCCAAGCGTCTCGCCAACCGCCTCGATCATTACCGTCCAAGTAACTCTCGCTTTAATCGTTCCATTAATACGTCAAACTTCTTTGTACCGTTTTTGCCTTCCTCGCCCGCACGATGGAAATCGTGTCGTTTCGTACACGCCAGCGGAGAGTCCATTACGCGGACTAGATTGCCCCAAATAATCAAGAGCGTGCTTGTTTCAGCAGAATGCTTGGTACTTTAACTGTTCCGACCTTTTACGGAGAACAAACTGTTACCATTGTCTTCTTTGAAAAATCGTTCGACTTAAGATTAATTAATCTGAATAAATAGGGATCGGGGTTGTTTAATTCGAGAACCTGTTGGCTCAGCACCTGTGCTCCGCGCTGCGAGATTGTCAGTCGTTTAGGTCAATCCCGTTGGATAATTTATACCTCGGCGTCTTTCCAAATAGTTCCGCGAACGTTTACCTATCGCGTCTCCGTCACGCTGGTCGCTATTTCGAGTTGTCGTCCGGCGCAGAAGCGCGTCAGGCTTGTACCGCTTGGACGGCGAAGCGACCCGGTTTCACCAATAGCATCTGTCGACCACCTAAGATCCGCGATGGCAAACGGCGTTACATAAAACCTGGGATACCGTAGGCGTCAGCGCGCTCGTTCAGGAATCTCATGCTCTCCGACCGCGAATCGATCTTTCGCCGTGGCTGGTAGCATCACTTCCCCATCTCTCCCAGATGCTTTCCCGTTAAATTTCTTTCCTCATCTAACACACGCGTCGTATCTTTCACGCCTGATATATTTCCTAAAGGGCGATACATCATTTGTCTTAGACGGCGAAATATGCTCTCGCGCCGATATCCATCCCTCCGTGTTCCAACAGCTCGCTGCCACCCTGCCGAATTCTCGCTATATACGTATTTATCGGGACTAACGTCGTTTCCATGCCATAAACTACGCGCCGCGGATAAAAGTAAAGACACACGCGCGACGGTTTTCCCGTTGTCAAGCCGCTGCCTCCATCGGTTATCTCGACCTGCGCGAACGTACGTAGATACGTTGTCAAGATTAACGAGAACGTTCACCGCGCGATGCGTTCACAGCGCGTTACGTATGCGCCTGCATTAACCTATTATGAAAGCGTTCGTTTATTCCGCGCGCGTGCCTACCGGCATTGCATTACTGAAACGGTGTGTTTCAAAGAGCCTCGCGGAGTATTTTAAAAAAAACGTATCGTTGAATATGTATTCGGCTGCGCGCCGTCGGAGCGTTTAACGAAATTGCGGCTGAAGCTCGTTCACCCGCGCGATTTTGCAGTGGAAACATCTTTGGCGAGATGCAGAATTTTCTTATCATCTTGACAAACGAGCCAACGTTGTCCAATTACGAATTACACGTGCAACATCTTTTTCGTCGCACGAGTCGTGTCATGAAATTTCATCGACGTGCAAACATTTGAATCGATACAAAACAAATTACAGTACCGGACAACGCCACTCCTGCTCGAGGTCCTATCCCACGCCCCCTCGCGAATCACGTGACCCAAATCAACCAATCGCTAATTTTCGTTGCATCAGCGTTGCACGAAATCACGCTGCCTAAAGAGGCTCGATTTTCCGGGTTTAACCCCGCTAAAATCACTCTCAGTGACAATATCAAAGATCAACGTTCGACATTAAAAATCCCGAGACGCTAAACTAAACTTGAGCCCCGACCTCACGAACGGAAGTCTATTGTCATCAATTGCCGCTTTCCCGTTAACGACATTGACGAAACGGTAAGCGAACTGTTTCGAAACGGTGGTTGCTCGTAACTAGGAGCGCAAACACGCCAAGTTCGATCCGACAGGGTCGAGAGAACCAGCCGCGTCGTCTTGTTGGGGCGCGTACAACACACACACATACACACACACACACACACATTATCTCGTCTCCCTGCGAGATAATGCGTTATGAGAGTGCAGGTTGAACGCACGGCACCTTTCCCAACCGTGCTTCGCAACTAGGTGAAAATTTCCGAAAGGCGATAACTCGTCCTAACCCAAAGCTATAATAGCTCGGTTGTAAGCGAAGAGGGCCAGCTCAAAAACCGATCGCGGTCCCGTTTGTTGTCTACGGCTGGTGTGCCTTTGCGTGCGTGTTCTTTGCTTCGGGGCACGTTTGAGGGCAAACAGGAAGCGACTTGTCTGCGAGAGACCCGGTCTACCGGTTTACACCACTATCTGTCCGCGGCAGTGCGGCGCAAACATTTGTTCAAGACAGGGGACGAAAACCGGGACGAGACGCGTATATACGATGCGATATCAGTAATGAGATAAAGACTATCCGATGAGCCGAGCTCGCGTTTTATCCCGTTGCTGTTTCCTTCGTCTTCGTTCGTTTATATTTCGCGTTGGCGTTGGCGAACGTCTAACCGACACGAACACCACGCAGAAGGTGCACACGCACGCACGTCGATACACGCTCGTTTGTTCGAAACTTCCTTATCGAGGATCCTCGAGCAAAGCTGCCAGGCTTAACTGTCCGCACCGGTGCCCACCAATCTGTCTTTCTCCCTCTTGTCTCGCTGTTTTCTATCGATCGAACATCGAGTGATTTTTCTCGGACCGGCATGGAACCACAAAGTGCTTCCTCATGCAGAAATTGTCAGAAAAGAAAGAAAGAAAGAAAGGGAGGAAGGAAGGAGAAGAAGAAGAAGAAGAAGGGAGACAGAGATTGATACGCGGCGAAAACTTGAAAGCGAAAATCATAACGGGAGTAACTATCGCGCGGCAAATATTGATCAATCGTGATAGAAACTCGACGGTTGATTGAATTAAAGTTGGTGTGTCGAGGCGTCGTCCGCCGCTCGCGATTATTTCAACCTTCCAACCGATATTGAATACCTGATCCCCGACGATTACTCTGTCTCCTCCGCGAGACCCACCACCGCCGGGGAATTGAAATCTTTCAAATGCCTCCGGTTCTTACCGCGTTTCATAATAGCGTCCTTCCCCGTACGAAAGTCTCTGCGCGGATATCTCGATGCGCGAGGAGAATATTCCGCGGTATAGTTCTCGGTCTGGTCGGGGCGCCGTCGGACAAAAGAAGAAAAGAAACGCGCATGCATGCATGCATGCATGTATGTATGTATGTATGTATGTATGTATGCGCGCGGATATTATAAACCTCGTGAGCTCGCGCGTGATCCGTCTATATTAAAGAAAGGAAAGAGAAAGGAAAGGAGAAAAGGAGGTAGAGGAACGAAACAAGGATCCTTCCCTTGGACTTTTTTTTTTTTGTAATAGACCGCAGTTACGGACTCGCCTTCAACCCCTCGGTTGGCGTTTCTATCCCCGCGCCTGGTATATAGTGTATAGCAAAGCAGAGTATGCGCGCGTGTGTGCGGGCAACCCCCGGACAAGGAACGACGTATGCCACAGCGACGGGCAAAGATTGGCGTTTGCGTTGGATGTTTGCGAGGTCGGCGTCGCGGCCACCCAACCCCATTTACGTACGTTGTGAGAGTCGAGCATGTGGTGATAAACAATTTGTTACGCGAAGGGTCGAAACATCGGAGCGGCGTGCCCATCTTTTTCTGGCGTACGCACGTTGCCGGTGTTGCTGCGAACAATCGATAGCGACGCGTCACGATGTTTTTCGCAATGCACTTCGATCCACGTCGATCGTTAATAAACCTCTCTCGATTATCGTTGCGGTGAGCGCGGCAATCGACAACGATCCGAACCCGTCGCCGAACGTGTCGTTCGTTCATTATCAATGAACGATATCAACGATACGAGTCGCGTAGTTTTTTTTCGTTTGACTCGTTATCGCTGGCGCTAGCGCACGATCGCGTAAATTTCGAAAGATACAATTCCTCTCGTTTCGTTTCGTTTCGCATCACTCTGCGACTACGGCTGGCAACTACACACGCGTCAGCGACGTTCGCTCTCGAATTTTAACGCAGAAGCGCGAGCAAGGCGCAAGAACGCCGGCTTCCTCGAAAAAAAAGAAAAACGGATCCACTTGACTTTAGTTTACGCGAAGACGAGGAAGCGTTGAAAAAGGGACGGGACATCCTTCTTTTTTTCTCTTCTTCCTGCAGCCTGCCATTCCTCCCTCGTGAACGCCAGCCGGCGGCGTTGCACGAACGCAGATGATAACGGGCAGGCGCAAAATGAAATGAGATCGCATTATGTGCACTCGTGAAAAGGACCCGGAGGGGGCCGAGGTCGCTCGCGCGTGGATCATATATAGCTGCCGATATATGCAGACGCTCGGTATAAAAGTGTGTTTTGTATCGCGAGTACACGGCCGTGTCTCGGCGTTCGCGTTTTTCTTTTTACGCGAAACCGTGGATGGACTCTGCTCGCTCGTCTGCCGGTGACTGGTTTCACTTCACACCGGCAGCGGAGGAGGAACCGTCGAACGCGCGTCCCGTCGTCGCGTTTTGTGAAATCGCGAGGGGTTGCGCGAGCAAAGACGGGACGCATCAGTCGAGGTCTCTTCATTAGAACGATATCTATTGACGCGTGGCGTCGCCCCCCACGCTCCTCTCTCTACGCACGATTCGCTCGTATTTACTTTACTCTCGCAGAACGCGCTCCCTGTGTCTCGCGTATTTCGTATCTTCTTCCCTCTCTCCGAGTTGCTTTTTCCCCCCTTTTTATCTTTTTTTTTTTTTTTCCTTTTTTCTTCTTTTTTCTTCTTTTCGTTTTTCAAAAGTTACCCAGCTCGGTGGGTAACTCGGTGTTCGCCGTAGCAGAAACGTACCGTACGTGTTTACGATTCACGCGAACGATCGCGAGCGATTCCCACCCTCTCCGTCTTTTCATCCGTTAAACCTTTCCGTTTCCACGCGTTTGTATCGCGCTTCACGAAACTCGTGACTGGCATGGCTGTCGGAGGGGTGGCGCCGCGAATGAAAACCGCGCGGTAACCGAACTCCATTAATCACGGTGGCTTTCGTCGCCTAATGAAAGGGCAAAATATGGCAGGAGTCGAAAACGACGGGAATAGAATCGGTGTGTAGTCGCTGCCGGGGCCCACCAAAGTTGCCAGCCTGCGCGTCTAGCTCTCGGTTAAACGATTTAAGTGGAGACTTTCGACGTCGTCGCCGAGAGTCGCACGCGATCGCGTTTCGCGTTTCGACAGCTCGTTTCCGCTCGGCAACGAAAGGCAAAGAAATATTCCATTGTCGTTGCGCGAACCTTTGTATTTGTTCACAGCCTGCTATTCGTTGCGGATATATTCCATTGGCCGAGGGTCTGTCGAATTCGAGCTTTCCTCGTCAAGTAGGAGGATCACCGTATTCGAAGACGAGGTATCTCTAGGCATCTAAAAAAAAGATCGCGGCAGCGATTCATCGATTTCCTCTGTTACACGGGACGTGTAACCTCTCAAAGCCGGTAATGGCTGTAGAAAAATCACGTCGTTCCTGTACACACACACACTACTCCTCGTGTTTGTCTGCTGCACTTTCACCGACAAAAATTTCACTGGAATTCACATCGCGACGGCGCAGTCTCTCTCTCTCTCTCTCTCTCTCTGTCGGTTGCGTAACGTTAGACAAGAAGGGATACAACCGTGTATATGCACAGCAAGGGCGTTCTATTAAAAAACTTAGAACGAACTATTCTAATAAAATGCAGCTTGCACATTGAACAGGATATATATACGTATATATATATATATACTTCCTTTGGCGGTTATACATTCAATCTAGGAGATTACAAGTTTCGAAACGAAGTTCGCCGAATGAAAAAAGTGAAACGAGAAAAATTGGATTACCCCGGCAGGCAACCGACAGGAAAGTATCTCTCCTCGTGAATCTCGAGACGAGGTGGCTGCGGCTCCGGATTTCCAGCGGAGCTCGCGACGACAATGCGAGCGCAACGATAATACGTACCTTATTACGTCGTGTATACCTGCCGCGGGGGTATACGCACAACCCGTTCGCATTGTGGGCTCATTAATAACGCCGTACGATCCGAGATAACGGTAGGAAAGAAAGGGACACCGTAGTGGGACACCTGCCAGCAAACGGGACGAACGAGAAACACTTGTCGCGCGGAATCGGTTCGAATTCGTCCGAAACGGCTAACTGGCCAACACGGGGGGAACATCGAGCCGAACAACGAGCGGAAAACCACGAGTTTCCGGTAAATTATCTCGGCAGTTAATATCACGCGGGATATTTTAATGGACGAGTTATCGATCGCCATACCTCGAAACTGATGGTTATTCATAACGCCGAGCGGTCTGCGTATGTAACGGCCATGTAAATTGTCGATTCGAGCTCTTGAAAATCCATTTCATTGGAATATCTCAGACCGGCGGCATAAATGAATTAAAAATCACGGTCACGCGACCGCGTCGCGCGTGAATTTTATCCGCGCGGGCTCGGCCTTCGTGCGCATAAAACGCGCGCGCGCGCGCGAGCTGCCCGTGTGCATATGCACACGGGCAGCTGATGACGCGTGACACGTGCGCGTCGTCGTTGGGAATCAATTAGCCCGACATGCACCGCTGCCCCTGGGATACGTGTAACACCTTCCCCGCCGAGCGGGCCAACACTTTTCGACGTTCGACATCGGCCGACGCACACCGATACGCGCGTATCAGTGTGTACCGAGTGTGTGCACTGGAAAAATTCGACTCTGAATGTCTTCGCGTCTGAAAGCAAGCAAATTACGTAAAATTACGCGTATTACGTAGGTGTTACGTTGTTCGTAAGTACATTTCGCGGGGAACGTTTGTAGAGATGATCTTACTCGCTGTACGATTACGATTTTGAATTTGCAAATTCTCTCTGTTAATTCGTCGGCAAATAGAACAAGTTTCCACGACGTACCTTCTACTCGGTATCTCTTACTCTTTGGCGCTTCGCTTGGTTAATATTGACAAGCTGCAAATCTAGGGTAGCAAATGCGCAGCTAGCGGTCCAGATAGAATCACAATCCTCGGATATAATTTCCCCGGCTGAATTTCACGTGGCAAATCGGATCGTTTCCGACGAGGCGTGTCGTTTCTGAGGCGTCTCGGACGATTAGATATTGCAGATTTTTATTTTATTATCACTGAAAAGCGTTCGGGTGCAACGCTGATGCAACGAAAATTAGCGATTGGTCGATTTGGGTCACGCGTGATTCTTGAGTGGAAGTGGCGTTGTCTGGTATTATCGATTCAAATGTTTGCATATCGATAAAATCGTTTGATGGCAAAAAAAAACAGTTGCTTCCGGGTCTTTCGGCGAGACGAGTCGTACTGGGATACAAAGGAAAAAACTTGCCAAAGTAAAAACAAGCGAAACGAAGGTAAACCATTTTCGGAATACGATGCACGGGATAACGGGAAAATCTTCCAAACGTTAATCCGCGCGTTTTTGATGGACGAAATAACGGAAGCCTGATGTCCGGCGACTATCCAGCACCAGGGTTTACGCGCATCTGCACGTGTAATCCCCGTAGGGTTTATAGGCCACCGTCGTCGCATATATGTACGCAAAGTTACATACCTCCGGAGCGATCAACTACGCCGGACGAAGGGGAATGCATCGAGGTTTCTGCAACAGCCTCGCGCCGCTCCACTCGTTAATTAAAACTTGCCGTGGTCGTGTGCGAGGGTGAACAGGGCTGCGCCAACAACGGGTCATGTCAAATTTCGCTCATCATTTTTGTTCCGTGTAAACCGTGGAACCAGGTAACCGATAACAACGTATCGTCCGTCATCTCCTCTGCACGTCGTCGCCCGTAACAAACGAATTTGCAAACGAGGTTTCGGCGCTTGGCGGAAGACGGAAAATTGAAAATTATCGATGTTCGCCGACGACCGAACATCGCGGACCGTTCGACGTCGGTTGTTTCGCGCGCAAAATAGACACGCGCGGTTTTCGCATGGTTTTTCGCGTCCGATCGTCTCGATTGCGCTAGATCGCGGTCGCCCGTTACCCGTTTATGCACCGCAACGAAGTGATATGTGGCAGGGACAGAGGTCAATATTATCCAATGCCAAAATCGATCCATAATTATTAAGCAAACACAATGGGAATGGGCTCCGAAGCATGCCTGGACAAATATGATTACATCGTTGATGTGAACATTCCGATCAATATAAACTGTTCGGTATTCTGTGGTGGTATTCTCTATCCAATTACGCTTATGGGGTTTTGTCTGTAGGCCCGTGGAAATCAATCCTCGCTGACCGTCCGTTGGTTGATGGTATCGCCTAATTAGTTTGATTATTCCGCGACTTGCCGCGACTCGTCAGTCGCACAAAGTCGGACAAAGAGCGCGTTGTCGCGAATGAAACGAAATGAAACTACTTGTTGAAACGTACGTTTTTGCGCAACGTACGTTCGCGGCGGCAGCGGCGAAAGAAAATTACCTGCAGATGGTAAAAACCTCCCTCCGTCCAGTGTAATTTCGCGATACGTGCGTATTATCGGAGGGGAGGAGAGAGAGAAGAAAAGAGAAATAAACGAATTCGAATTACACGGTTCCTCTCCGCGCGCGCTGATTCCGTTTGATTTTATTGCACTTCCGGTCGAAGAATGAGCAAGAACGGTACGCGCCTAGCGATAGTCGCGTCCAGCGTGTACGATTCGACGCGCGCGTGACAGATGACGACGGACAGAGTCGTGAGGCTGACTTGAAGCGTTTTCGGATGAATGTAGTGCCATTCGTCGCGTGCCTAATTAACAGAACGTCGAGGTGTGTTCCGATCCCGGCATTGTGCGGACCACGGTACCGCGCGCCCAGCAAGCCGCGTCGTCCCTTTGCAAGCCGCGAGCGGTGAGAATTTAATTAACCTGTTCTGCATTTGATAGCCGGCAAAAACTTCCGGTCGGTGTCTTTTGTGAAGTGGTCGTAATTAATATTCCTCGACAGAGGCAAAGAGCAGAAGAAGCCGGTGGGTGGTTGCCGAGGGTATAGGGCTACGGGACGACGACGACGACGACGAGACGACGCTGGAGTCTGCGTGAGAGACTGAGAGAGAGAGAGAGAGAATTTCAGACGGCAACTCTCGCGAGCGAAACACGCGACGCTGCCTCTTAAAGGCGGAGCCAGAAGAATTTTCGGATGACGAATTCGTTGCTTTTCGAGCATTCGCAGTGAACCATAGAGCGTTGCTCGGAAAGTGTTTAATCGGACGTGTAAATCCATCTATCCGGAACAGTTACGAGTGTTTCGCTCCCGTTCCGCTTTCACTTTCACTTTTGATTATTGGGTTTGAAACAAGTTCGGGTCTAGAGAGTCTCTTTGACACGGAGCGTCTGCAAATTTAAACGGTCTTGAAAAGATTCGTTTAGCGTGGCAGCGTCGTCTCGTTGTTGGGGAATTTTGAAGAATTCAAGCTTGAATTTTCGAGCTACGCCGTACGTACGTTGAAGCTACTGAAATTTATAAAATTTTCCAAATAAACACGTGGACAGATGCAACGCGATTTGAAAAAAAGATGACAATGATAGTCAAAATTTCAAAGAATTTGCAAAAATGAAAAAACCGAAATTCCGAGCGTTACGGAGAGAGTTCTGCCATTGCCCTTTCTGTTCTGTTCCTCCTCGAACTGCGAACGTGTCCGCGCGTCCATTGACACGGTGAAGCATTTTTCGCCTGCCGTGTACCACTCTCAATAACACAGCCGTATTGAATGGATGTAACGCGAAAGTTGGAGCGAGCGGAAGAAAAGTAATCGCGGGTTGGCCGTTGTAGCCGTGAAATCCGAGAACTCGGCGAGAGAGAGAGTTCCAACCCCCACTCCTCCCCCGTTGAAAGTGAAATACACAGTCGCGTTAAGTTTCGACTCCGAATTCCATTCATGCAGCAGACCTCGTTCGGTGAAACGGCGTGCCTCGGTGACCGAAGTAAGAAAATGGAGAGGAAAAAGTACGAGGGACAAGAGAGGGTGGGTGGGTGGTTGGTAGATCGTATACGCGAGCGAAACACGGCAAAGCAATTTCTGTACAACCACGTTTTCTCGTTTCCGCGAAAGGAATCTTCCACCGGGGAGAATTTACACGCGTGTGTGCGTGCCGTCTTCTATGTGTGTGAGAGAGAGAGAGAGAGAGAGAGAAAAAGGATGAACTCCACGGATGAATCGGCTGCGGGCACACCGCCGAGTTTCTGCCCCGGGTTTCCTGCCTTATTGCGAATTATTCCACAGCCTCGTAAAGCTTATCGACGCTCTCCATGAAACCTGACGAGCTCGTGTACACCGAGAGAGAGCGCTATCGATTTCGCTGTCGTTAATGATAATTAAGGCCTGGCACGATGAGATTTCGCTAATGGAAGATAATATACCGTTCGCGGTATCATATTATTACTCAATTTTCCGTGTAAAAGGTACCGCTCGTTTAACCGAAAATTTCCCTACGCCACACGTACATCCACACCGGGGTCTAACCATTCTTCCTTATAGGCTAATGATCCTACTTGTCTCCCTCCCTTCTTCTCGTCTTTAGACACGCGTGTTACCCGTTACCGTCTAACCTCTTAGCCTTGTTGAAATTCTATTTCTTACGAACTTTCCATTTCCTTACAGTTGTACGAGTACTGACGTTACGTTGCTAGAATTTAGAGTTTAGTTCAACTTTATTTTATATTTTGTATCGTTTACTCGCTTCTATAACGGATATCAACGAAAGCATTTAATTGTGTTAAAAAGTCTTAAATCATTTGAAAATTAAATTAAGAGTCCCACAGTTCAGTTGTCTGATAAGAAAGAACTGATAAAAAAAAGAAAAAAAACAGCCACGAGGTAAATTGAAATAAACAACATTTTTAACATTTTCTATCGCTAATTAATCAAACATGGCTACCGACCGGAAAATGCAACAAATCGAATTATTGGGAAGGGAGATGGGCGAAAGAAATGCGAACAAAAAAAAAAAAAAAAAAAGTTCCTGTCAGCACGGACAGAGAGTTTAAAGCGCGCTTTGCGGACATTATATATACCAATGGGTACATAAACATTTCATCCACGGTTTACCGATGGCGAGGAATGGTAAACGGTGAAAGAGACGAGCTCGTTATCGATTTCTCTGAATCGTCCTTCCTACATTTGCCATTTATCGTTGAGCGATTGGCGCCAATCGACTTTCCGCGTTCGGTTATCGGTTTTATTAATTGCCGGCTAATCGAGAACTCTCCGAACGATCATAATGTAATCGGCGTGTCGTCCGGGGTATAATCGTTTGAAGAACGCGCAACTGCCTCGGCCGCTCGACCGCTCCCTCGTTTATCAATGCCCTCGCTATTAATGACCGCCGATATAAATTAACAACCGGCATTAGGATTAACCGCGTTCTATTTCCTTATGTTTTTTTTTTTTTTTTTGCGATTACCGATTTTTTTTTTTTTTTTTCTTTTTTTTTTTTTTTTGTATCATCATTCGCTGGAATTTGAAAGAAGAAATTATCTATCGTTCAGAATGCAAAGAGAGAGAGAGAGAGAGAGAGAGAGAGAGAGAATAGATATCGAACGTAATTAGAAGTCGCGCGATAAAGTCAAAAACAGAGGCGGGTGTATATAGAGTATAGCTGCAACGAAACGAAAAATAGAGAGGAGGATGCGCTTGTTTGCTTTTATTTATTGATCCCGCGACCGATATCCATCGCGTATCGATCAAACACTCGATGACGTACAACCGACAAGACAGAGAATATCGCGTACAGCGTGCAGCGACAAATATTCGGTGAAAAAAATAGCTAACAAACTTTCATCATTCTTTCGGCAACGGACGTAACGCGTGATGGATTGCGAAAGATCTTTCATTATAGATTTTCAATTTATTTTTCGATACGGGCAACTGGTTCATTCATCTTGCCCGCTAAATGATCGCGACGCGCATCCATCGGGGCCCGATATGCGCTTAGATGACGGACATTTAATGAGTAATTTGCTAGCAACAAATTTTCTCGTGTCGATGATATAATAACTGGAAAATAACGAGAAATGTACAACCCCGCTCAGAAACCTTAGGACAAGATTGCTACGTTTGTCCGACGAAAATAGAGCAATAAATCAGTAAATTAGAAATTGTATGCAATAAGTACACTGTGCGATGTAAATTGTTATATATGCAGCAAATATAAAATATATTTTTTACAATAAATACTATACTCGGTTGACATGCTAATATATTGTATCATTATATTATACAATACGTACGTACAATAAAATTAAATTTAATTTAATTTTCAATCAAAGTTAAATGCAACGCGTGCAATGTAATTAAATGCACAAAATAGGTACAAAATATACTTTGCACGATAAAGATTTTAATTAATACGAGATATTATGTCATATGAAATACGTGTACACGATAATCCGCGACAAGTACCGAGTGTTAAAAGTAAAAAGATCGCAAGATTGTCCCAAGACTTTTGAGCGGGAGTGTAGCTCGCGTGTACATGCATCTCTCAACAAGTGCAACAAGAGAAGAAACTTTCTTCTTGGTAAGGCCAACGACACCCGGCTGGCCGCGTATCTACGTATTTCTTGAATTCTCTCGTCAGCCGACCGGGTGGAAAGAAGATAAAAGCCGAGAGAAGTGTATCAAGGAGAGGATAGGGAGGGAATCGGTAGAAAGACTATTTTGTTGGCATCGCGCTGACCCTGCGGACAATGGGAGAGGAATTTCTAAGTAGAGAAATGAACGCGTAAGAACGAGTCACCCTCGGCCAGCGACTTCGTTTAGACACAGGCTCGAGGCACTTAAACGAGATTCAACGAGCCCGGGCCTTATCTCCGGCGTCGGTCTATTGCGAGATTGCTGATTGCTCCCTTCGTTCCTTTAATTTACGATGAATCGCGCGTTGCACTCGTAATAAGGCGCTGGGCGCGATGTACGCCGTGTTGAATGGTCGTAAGCCTACATTCGAGTAACAAGCTGGTGTCATGATCTCGCTGCGTTCTCGCTACCACGTCACGCGAGTTACGGTGGACCGGGACGATTGCACGCTGAGAAAGCGGGGGAGGAGGAGAGTGGACGTGGAATAAATAAGGAATGTACCGACGCGGCCAGTGAGTTATTATCATTTCTTAATTAACTTTAGAAATTCCTATTAACTTCTTCTCGCCAACGGCTGTCTCGTCGAACCCTTATTAACCGGCCGACTGCAGGTAATAAAACAGGCGTTCGAGATACGAGTCTTTGACTTGCACAGTCAACGACGTAGAGGTAGATTCTTCCTTTTGAAGAAAGTCCAACGAGAGATTGGCAAGAGGTAGCAGATAACGTTTGATAGACAGAGAAGTGTCGAGGAATCGAGAAACAAGTATATACGTAAAGAAACTGCACGACTTGTACCTCAGTACCCAGAAGCAACTGTTCCGACTAGGAAAGGAAGACGACTTTTTTGCCATAAAATTTTATCGACGTGCAAACATTTGAATATTCGATATAAAACAAGTTACAGTACCAGACAACGCCACTCCTATTCGAGGTCTATGCCACGCCCCCTCAATCGCCGAATCAACCAATCGCTAATTTTCGTTGCATGAGCGTTGCACCTGAAGAGGCCCGATTTTCTGGTTTATCCCCGCATAAAATCACTTTGATAGAATGTACATGCGTGATTCGACGACAGCCGTTTGCGTTTCGTCGAGCGCGGGACTAGACAGAGGAGGAAACACGCGTGACGAAGTGCGGTCCGACGTCAGTGACACTGGGTGTTGCTCTCGGTGTCCATTTACATAACGAGATTGTTTCATTTTCCCCGCGGATGGAGCCGTAACCCCGTATGTAAATCGGAGACACGTGAAAGGCGTGCGATCACGGCTGTTTGAATACAAGGATCTTTGATCGCGACTGTTGGACGCCGTTCGTACGACGACGGCGCGTACAAAGCGCGCATCGTGATTGAAAGATTCAATGACCGGCATAATCTGTCGTCGGTGCGTCGGTGGTTATCGTTTTATCGTATATAATTCGCGATGCGTCACGGTAGAACGAACAATCGGTTTTTCTGGCGATCGAATTCGACAAAAGGCCGTCGTCGGACTTTCGGCTGCTCGTTCTCTTGGAGAATAGTTTCTCTAATTGTGTTTCGCCGGGGGGGAGGAGGGGGGAGGGGGGAAAATTAAAAAATACTAACGAATCACTTTGTTCTCCCGCTTGAAACGGCGCATTTTGTCCGCAAACACAACGAACCGCACGGACATCAAAGCACAGCCGTCGCGACTCGGTTGAAAAAGCGAAACGAGCTAAGCGTTGTTCGGCTAATTTCCAACCGTTGAACCGCGCTACTCATCGCGACGATGGATCATTAATTCATAGCGTATTCAACAATAAGCCGACGGTTGGCCGATTAACCGGTACGTTTGGCCGGAGAGCGCGATGTCAAAAGTTATTCGAAAGTAGGCTAACTGGCTCGAGGGTCCGGCCAGGAGGGTCTGTAATCGCGTGTAATCTCCCATTTTCATCCCCGTCCGTCCGGATTTTCTGTGAAGAGGGCGGACGCGCGCCTCTGAAAAGGATTTATATATCGTAATACAAGGAATACGAGAGGGTACGACGAGTCTCGTGGATAACAGAATGCGGAACGGAGGCGGGGAACAGACACAAATGGGAGGAAGGAAGGAAGGAAGAGAACGAACATAGAGAAAGAGAAAGAGAGAGAGAGAGAGAGAGAGAGAGAGAGAGAGAGATAGCGGCAGAAGCATGGTAACATCAAATTCAAGTACCAGCCTTTTGTTCAACTTGCTAAATTATTAATGGGTACCACGTTGTAAGAGCCACGCGAGCCTCGTCCTACGTTTCGTGCAGCTTCGCTGCATATCCAGCGACGTGAAAGGAGTCGGACATCGGGGCGTGACATAAATATGTAACGTAACGCGTCGCTATGAAAAATGCACTCGAGATTATAACCGAACGGAGCCAGCCAGGAGAATGGAAAACTCCTGTTGCCTCCCCGTGCTGGATAACAATTTTCAATTGCGCGTCTCGACGTTAGCCTCGCGAAATTTCGTTTTATTCGTTTTATTCGTCGCCGCGACGTTCCTTCCTCGGAGGAAAGAAAGACGCGCGGAGAGTCGATCGATCGGATTTTTCTTCGGCCGACGTCAAAGCGCAAAGTTCTCTGTTCAGACGATTTGTCTACAACTTGAACTATGTAGGTCGATACATTCTTTTTCTCTAAATCCGCCCCGGCAATTGAAGATCGCTCTCCTCTGCGATTTCAAATAACTCCGGTTCACTCCAGAAGTTCACGTTTCCTATTCGACCAACGGTTGTCTCGAAGTGTTTAAAATCCTTCAACGATCAGGGATAAATCAAACGATGGGCCGCCTCTTGCAAGATTCGCGGCGTATTTCAAAGATACAAAGAGAGAGACGTGACGACTCACCCCGAAGGTAATCGCGCAACCCGATATATCGGCGATATTTTCGGTGGATCTAATATTAATTCCGTCATAAATCAGAGCGGATGCCTCGGTGAAAGGGCCTCGCGCAGATTTATTGGTTGGCAGGTACGACGATATGACGATATAACTCGATAAAGGTCTGGCACGAGACTGAAAGGGTGAGGTTCTCTTTTTCTTTCTTTCTTTCTTTCTTTCTTTCTTTCCTTCCTCTCGCCAATCGACAGGCTCGCGCTCTCCCTTCTTCGATCGCTGTCGTTTTCCTGATTCCTCCTCGTTGTCGTACCTGCCAGATCCTTTTCCTGCTGCAGCAGGAGTCGTGGTTGCATCACGTGTCGAGCTCGGGTCACGGGGATGAAGCGGAGCGTACGATACAATGCGCCACGGCAGATGTGTTCCACTCAATGGAATCGCGTGCACAGCCCGATTTCCCTCTCCTCGAGTAGTCGCAACCTTCTCTCTCCCCTCTTTCTCGACCCCCCTGATTTGGTCCATCGATGCCACCGTCTCTTTGAAAACAACTCTCATCCAACTCTGTCCATCTTTTTATCACTGTGAAAGTGATTTTAGCGGGGGTAATCCAGAAAATCGGGCCTCTTCAGGTGCAACGCTGATGCAACGAAAATTAGCGATTGGTTGATTTGCGAGGGGGCGTGGCGTAGACCTTGAGTAAGAGTGGCGTTGTCTGGCTACATTATCGCGTGCGCCTGCATAAATTAGCGTGGTCCCGATATCACTGGCTCGGACATAATGGTTACGGGACGACAGCAATTTCGAATATGAACGGCAAATCGACGATACTCGCTTGATTGCAGCTTTTTTCCCCTCTCCCACCGATCTGTTCTTCGATCGTCGAGCGATACGCACCTCGGTCTCATTAACCCCGTTCAATTTGCTCAAACAGTCCGGGAATACCGAATACGCTCGTGCAGTTGCTCTCAATCCTAAGGGTATCGTGACCGGGTAATTTCTTAGAGTTCGACCCTCGTAATCGCGCGTTCGATTGTAGCTAGTTAATTCGCGGATATGAAACGGTTCGTTTCACCGCTACGGATAAGTAATTAACGGAGAAGGTTTCTCCTTTTCGTAAGCGCGTTTCGCTTTTCAGTCGTTTTTTACTCGTCGTGATATTCTACGACTTGGGTATGCCTTTGCCGTTTAACGCGCGATCATTATCTGAAATTTAATTGTTTAATTTAATCTTTGAGAGTATAATTGTTAGTATTGGTACCGTTGTTGAATTTTTGAAACACAGACATCAACGAGAAAGTAAAGTTGAAGTAAACATTAATTAGGTAAATGTCAATTGAAAACGCGAGTGAAACTTATATCGTGCGCAGGTTTGTCATAGTTCAATATAACGTGATAATAGCGCGGTCATTCAAACTTAATAAAGCATTAACAGAGCAGGAAGATTCAGGATACGTGTCTCTGATAAATATTTTCTGCAGTTTAGGAAAAATATCCTACTGTCTGGTTTTTACTAGAAAACTAATTAAAGCAATAAAAAAAAGCGTTTTTAAAGTTTTAAAAACAATGCAAAAGAGATTTATAGAGTGTCTCTTGTGAAATATAGATCATTACACGATCAAACCATAGTGCCAAACCATATTGCCAAGTGCCAGGCGTATAATCACTAGACTTCTTTTGCAACTTTTGTGAATGTAATTAAAGAAATTTGTTTCCTATGGTAAATAATCTCTTAAACTCTGAACAGTTTACATATCCACTGATCACAAGTATACCTAAACTACGCTACATGAAACATCCAAATTTCTGAATCAAATCAAAAGAACTACTCTTACAATCAGTCAGCTCTCGAATTTTCTACACACGTGTCCGTAAAGTTCCTCGCGTTCATTTCGTTTCTCGAAATGCGAGACAAACGGCAAACGTCTGTTCCGCAAACGAGCGTGGACGAGACCGACAAACAACGACCATCGCCGAAACCCGGGGCTCTGTAAGAATGATCTTTTGTTTAGAAACGGAAGGTGAAATAAATTGAAGGCAACAGAGGGACGAGAGAGAGAGAGAGAGAGAGAGAGGGAGGGAGGGGGGAGGGGGGGGGGAGAGCACTGAATCGCGCCCACTCTCGATATCAAATACGGGATCGTTGCACGTGTTCCCACTTGTCGTTTGTTCTTCCTTTGGACCCCCGACACTTTTTCCCCCTTTAGAGACAGACGTACGAATTATTACCGGCAATACGAGCGCGCACGCCGCGAGAGAATGGTTCGAGTATAATGGACACGAGGATAGAGGATTCAAAGTGCACGTAGCACTCGTTCCTCGAGTGTGTTCGCCGGTGTGTACGGGTTTGTATCGATGCCACCGATCCACCCCTGGGTGCGTTTCGTCCGTTTCGTTCGTTCAATTGGAAATACCGTCTGTCGCCTCGGTGCCGCAAATTAAGACGAGAATGCAAACGCGTGCTCGTTCCGTTCTCTTTTCTTTTTTTACCCTCCCTCTGGTGCTCCTCTTTCCCGTTTTCGAGAGACTATAATCATTACGATTAAAATTCGAACGCGTCGCGTAATCGAAATAATGAATTACTTCGGTCTACGTTTCCCTGCGCGGAACGCGTCGAACTTCCTTCCCCTGCCTTCCTCGTAATTAATTAAATTTCAGATGACGCACGAGAGTGGCGTCAAATCGTTCCCACTGTTTCGATTTCCGCGTAATCTGCGAGATAACGATAACGATCGCGCGTGTACAGGAAAATCGTTACATCCGTAATGTCTGTCGTTGATATATATTTGACGCGACAATCGTTCCGAGTGTGTGTGTGTGTGTGTGTGTTCTCGGGAACGACACACTGGGCGACTTTGTGCGAGGTGCGTGCTCGTAGATCGCGACCAGTTTGGAGAGAGGTTCGCTTGCAAGATCGTAGATTCGCGTTTCGGTGAAAAGCGACGTTCGATGCCGACGTTCGGGAATGTCTCCGACGTAGTGGATGACGGCCTCCACCCGGGAGGGGAAACACGCGCTGCTGCTTTCCGGTGAAAGGTAGCCGGACAGCGGAGTAACTCTTTTTCGCAATTATACCTCGGGGTTACCTTTGCCGCGTGTAGAAATGCCCGCGCGGCACGAAAGTCGCCACTTTACGCGCACGTCGGCTGCGTGCGCAGAAATTGAATCGCTCATGCGGAATGGAGCGTGTTAGAGCTGATTCGATTTCTTCGTTTCATTCTCCGCGGATCAAACAGGTTTCCCGCCGACGACAGGGGAAGGGAGAGGGAGGAGAGGGGTTTGCGCCAACCGGAGCAGAAGAAATCGTAATCAACAACGGGTCTCCGGTAATTACGCAGAAATGAAATGCTAATGACGGGTAGATAGACCTATAGTCCTTTTTCTTTTTTATCCGTGAAATTACTATGAAAATCGATCTCGGATACGTCAGAGGCGATAAGGAAACGTATCGGTGTATTCGTCGATTTGCCGCGCGGATAACCGAGTCGGGAATCAACTTGGAAAATTGATCGAGTGCACAACAGTTAGAGAAATTACAGTTTCCCGCGAGAACAATCTTGGATCACGTGATACGGGACTGCGAGATGAAATCGCCCGTCTGGCGTTGCAAGTCGTACGCGCGTTTGCTATTTTGAAATTCATGCTTGCCAGTAAGAAGAAACGAACGATCCTCGTCGGGCTGGCGCGCGGTGTCGTTAAAATATGTATCGATCTCAAAAATCATAACGGTTGCAGACGCTAGGCCTCGCTTCGTGCATCGTGCCGCCGCGCTCTGTCTCTGGTTTCGCTCGCGATATAAATATTCGACGTGTTTGCGAATTCAATCGCGCGCCAGGTAATGCCTCGGATACCGGAGGCGCGATATGGCCTGTCCCGACGATATTCTCTCGCATCTGCGGCCTCTCCGCGTCTGAACATCTGGGTCTTTCCCCTCCCCCCCCTCTGGTTCGTCGTGGCGCCATAGAACTCGTCGATTTGATTCCCGAGCTACTTTATCAGACCGCAGCCTCGGACGACGAGAGACGGATGGCGATACATCCGCGATTACCCGCATCGAGAAATCCCACGGATTTCGGGGATTTCCCGGCGAGTTGTGACTCGCGAAAATACACTTCCGTTATTTGTGGTTCAAACACTACGCTCCCCTGCCGTCCTGTCGTTCAAATTCGTCCGGAAACGGTTTGCACAGAGGTACAAATTAACGCGATAAGTGGCTTTGACCATCCCGTTTCCTCCCCTCTCCTCCTCCACCGCCGCTAGTTTGCATTTCGCAGATATTTTACTGGGCAAATTGCGCGTAATTATCGACAAGCAACCCCCCCTCCCGCCCCCTCCCCCCCCCCTCCGCGCGCTCTCTCTCTCTCTCTCTCTCTCACAGCTGTCTGGTTGGCCTCCAGCGAATTTCCTTTTTCCCCCGCGCGTTTCGAGATTGTTTTCAAGCTCGATCGATCGGCAGTCGAGTTTTTTGCCGGGCGCTCATTGGACATCGATAAAAAAACCGGCATATGACGGGTTACGTCTGTGATCACCGATATATCGAGCGGTTTTTAGGCAATACCGTTGCCGGCGCGCCGTTACCGGCCTATTCTGTCTCTCTCGCTCCTTCCTCTCTCTTTCTTCGAAATATACTCGCCTCTGTGTTCGAAAGTATGCGCGTGTATTCCCTCTCCCTCTCCCTCTCCCTCTCTCTCTCTCTTTTTCAACTCATCCTGGTGTTTGCCCAAACTGGATATCCACGGTACTTTTCCGCGCGTGGTCCTTTGTAACTCGCAATGACCGCTTTTTAGTCCTTTTGTGCCGGTAGTTTTCCATTGCCCGTATTTGCTTTCATTGTTTCTGCCGGACGCAGCCGCAGCTTCCCCTGCATTTTCATGCTTTTGATCTGACAGCATACGCTACTCCTCCGCCCACGTGAGCGGGCGATAAAAAACAAGCACCGTGGAAAGGAAAGACAGAGAACGGGTGGTGCCGCGAAAAACTAACTACACCCCACGGACACACTCAATCATTCCCTCTCTCTCTCTCTCTATATATATATATATATATATATATATATATATGTATATATATATATATCTCTTCTTCTTTCTCTCGTATCGACGACTTTTTACGCGTACCGCCCGATCCACCCTCAACAGTGGGGCGGACCTCGGTCGCCTAGCCATTCACGGGCAATAATTTCCACGGTGCTTACGAAACTTTTGAGAAATAAATTTCCACCTGGCCGGGCCGCCGCTCGAATTTTATGTTACCACCGAGGGGGATTAATATAATTCTTTCGCTCAATTTAGGAAGGGGGTTAAACAATGGGAGGGCATAACGGAGGTAACGAGCTCCGGGGGCCCGTTGTTCGCTGCGAAGAAAGGGCTTTGAAAAATTAAAAACGTAATAAAGCAGATTTTTTTTTTTTTTTTCATAACACCGGCTATTTACCTCCGACGGTCGCGTAACTGCCCTTTAAACGTATCGCCGCGTAACGCGCCAAAGTATCGCGTAATTACGGAAGAATGGCTCGAACTCGCGAATACAAAGAGGAAAGGGAAAGAAAAGACAGGAAGCGAGACGATGCAGAGTCTAAGGTGAATCGAATATTCATCGAATGTAAAAATAAAACGCGAGACACCGTCGATCTCTCTCTCTCTCTCTCTCTCTCTCTGCGAACGTGAAATTTCAGGGAAAGCGACGGCGCGGAGCCAGTCTGGCCACAATATCCCCCTCAAGTTCGTAGTGCGTGCTCGTCGGTGGTGTGACTGCACCCTCCGGCATCCCTTGGTGCACTTAACCGTAGAAGGGCTTGGAAGCACACAGGACACCATCCACTTATGTCGCGGTTTCCCCATTGGCATCATACTAAACTAAGTGAACGGGAGAACGAGTATCGTCATTAAGCAATTCCGCTTGTAAGCGCGTCGAAGGAGGAAAACGGACCCCGTGAATTCGACGCGGAACGCATCATCCCCGATGATGCAGCGCGCCGCTCGTCGTTAACCGCTAACCAGTGCAATTACTCGTTATCTCGGAAACGAGACCGTTCTTCCCGCTCTTCGGATAATGCTACCACTTTCTTTTCTGCCCGTTTCCGCCGCGGCCGGCCCCCGAGTACACGCACGCGTCCCGTGTCGTAGAACCGACGTTTCTCACGCGCAAACTTGGATTAAAACTACTTTCACGCGATCGTTCTGAATTTCTTGAAAAGTCCGACACGCTCGAACGTAACGAGGATCGGCGCGCATACGGTCGTTTATCATCCAGTTGCGGAGGAAAGTAGCCGCTTGACACCGGGCAGGGGCAATTACGTTTAATATTACGCGGAGTCCACCGCGTTGGTTACGTCCGATCGACGAGCCGAGAAAACCGATTGCCACGCTTCCGTTTCCTCGTCACGTTCGCGTTTCTTCGCTTTCAAACTATCGCCGGTTTGGAAATTGGAAACTGATCGTACGACGTATCGACGGTAAGTTTCATTCGTGATAAAATTGTACTACGTCGACGACACGAACGTTCGACCCGACCCTTTAAAAGATTCAGCGATTCTATTTACACGTAACCGAGATGGATGGATGGAGTTTGGATTTTCTGCGATTAATTCGGATTTTGAAATCCCAAAAGCATACGTGGGAAACAAATACAAGAGAAACGATTTTCCTTCTCCGTTAGGATCCATTAAGTCAATCTTTCTCAACCTTTGTTAAGTTTTATCGGGGAAATTACTGGTGCGAATTACAGAGCAAGAAAAACCAGACTGGTTAGCAACGGTACGACGCGACTCTCACCCTGGAGCGGAACTCGAGGAACTCGAGGCTCCGAACTGTAGAACGCACACACGCTCGCCTATTATTATTTTTTTTTCCCCCTTCGAGCATCGCCTTCGCCTCAAAGCCACGAAATAGTTCCACCGCGTAATTACAGCTCTTTGGACGTGGATCTTACGCGGCGCGGTCTTCGACGCAACCTGATTTACGCTTAGCCTCGGCGTGCAGCGTGCGAAGAGATTAATTAAAGGGGCAAAGAGATTAAATTCGACGTCGCGTTGAGAACACGGCGGAGGAGGTCAGAACCGCGTCCCCGCGTGCCTCGCGGCCGCGTCAGCGCAAAAATCAGCGCGCACCACCGAGCAACTCGTGCACGAGGTTCTCACGCCTGTCGGTGTTTATGAGCGACCCCTTGGCCGCCGGCCCCGGCGAGCATTACATTTGAACAATGAGAATCGTTCTATTGAAAATGCAACAATGGCGCATTGTGAAACATCGCGCAGGATGAATATTCAAGAAGCGGCCGCTCGAACCTGTATTAACGAGCCTGCGTTTTCTTCAAAAGCGTTGACAATTTCATTTGCAATACGGCCCCTCCACCCCCCCCCCCCCTCGTGCCCCGCAATATTTCTCGAAATATTTCTCGTTCGTAATAACGTTCGGAGATAATTCGCGGCATCAAAGTCCTCTCGGGGAGAGAAAAGTCGCAAGGTTAATTTCTCATTTTGTTTCGTAGCAGAGAGGATAAGTTAAGTTCGGAGTACCCTGTAAAATAAATACGCGCGACTGCACATTGACGCAGTGCTGAACGATTGCGGAGTTTCTGCGTTTATGTAAAGTGTAACAGTTCTCGTGTGATATTTGAGAAATAAATATTGGCAGTCTGGTCACGACTCTCTCCGATTATCTGCAATTGCAGTCACCGTGTCTCAGCAAATTGCTATATTTGATACGAAATCGAAACACGTAGGCAAACGGATTAGCTCGCTAAAACGATCACGGAACATTATCGAGCGACGTTTGACCTTTAGATTTAATCGTCGAGTAACGAGCAATTTCTCGCGTCGCGGTCACCGCTCGCCAAGAATCAGTTTTCGCGCAGAGTTGGTTAAACGTTACGAAATGGCTGGTGGCTTTGCAGAAGCGGTAAAGTGTTTCGTGCCGCGAAATTAGTATAGCTCATTCCGTCCTATATCCCGTTCGTTAAGCAATTTCTCGTATAACCGCGAGATGCGCGCTTTAGACAAGCGGATGTTCAATATCGGCAGGCATTTCCGTGGAAACGGTGCACGCGCGTATACGGCTCAAAGGAAGATCGACCTATTTACAGGGGGCTGGAGCGTGCGGGTGTGAAAGAGAAGCAGCGAGAGATGGAATTAACCGATCCGAAATTATGCACACGCGTAAGAATTTTTGCTTAATTATCGTCCGCGTCGCGTCTCGGCGATATTGAAATTTCATATTTCACGGGGCGTGGGGAGGGAGGGAGGGAGGGAGGGAAGGGGAGGAATTATGAAATTTTTCGCATTCCTCGCGCATCGGCTTGTTACATATTGTCACACGACGCGACGCGATCGACGGACGACGTGGCGTGCAGAGCGCGGAGGAACGAACGTTAAATGAAAATTCATATTGATCCGGGCATTCTTCCTTCTCTCGGCGTGGCTCTTTACTTTTTTTTTTTTTTCTCTCTCCTTTTTCACGCGAGCGTACCGGCGTACGTTTCGTGATTAAAAAGAGGCGGGCGGCCGATCGGTACACGCGCGACGCGCACAATTTTGCATTTCGCGCGACTTTAATTACAGGTAATTAGTTACGTTTCAATTCGAAATTACGATAAAGCCCTCAACCACCGGTAATTAATACCGGTGGAATTAATCAAAAGATCGGCACTAGGTTACGATCATTAAACGCACAATAACGTTTTGCTTTTGCCGATTAAACGCGCGTTGTAAACAACGTCACGGGCAGCGACGAATATACGCGGCAAATATTAATTCGAGGGCATTGAGCGCCGGGCATTGAACGCGCGCAGTCGCTGATTTTCTTTGATAAAACGTAAAACGTAAACGGGGGCAAACGGGGTGGATAAAAGGGGGGGATGCGACGTAGCGAATAATCTTCGGCGATTCGTAACGCCCGGTGTTTTGCCGCGAGTCTGCCAACGCCAGCACCGGCGCAAAAACTTCGATTTCCCGCGATTCAACGCTCGAACGTTCGCCGAATATAATCGTCCGACGCGATTGACTGCGACCGAGGAGGTTAGCGCGTACGTGGGGGACGTTCGTTTGAATTATTGCCAATATTTCCTGGGACGTAATGCACGACGGTGCCTGCGTTGGACTACGTTAATCCTGACTGACAATTTTCGTTCTCCCTCTGCACGCCCAGCGGTGGCGCCTGTGTTTCCATCTCTCGCGCTCACGGTTTTCCCTTAAAGCTAAACTTCGTTCGCTGTCTCGACTCGACGAGTCGATTTTTTCGTCGACGTACGCCAATTTCTAACAGTTTATTTATACCTCCATTCCACGCCGTGCGTTACAACATCCAACACAGAGTTTGCTTAAAGAAATTCCAAGCAATAACTCTCTCGTGCGTCGATAACGCCGTTTCAGTTCTTACGCGTCGTTTAACGTCTTCGTCTCCGTTCGATAAATCTCTCACTGCCCGGACAGTGCAGTCCTTCTCGCGTTTCAAGGTGTTTCAACAACAATCGACTCGTTACATCCCCTCCCATCCTCGTTCTTTTGTCGATACGATACGCAGACACGGATTTCACGGGGACGAAGGGGTCTGGGACCGCGTCTGGAACCGTGGCTGGGCATAATTTACAATTTAATTAGCCGGATGGAGGGGACGGGCGGAGGAGGAAAAATATTTCCAACGACGAATAAAGATATTCACCGGGCAACAGCCCGGTCTCAATGAGTCGGTTGTGCGTGCGACTAACGAATGCCTCGTGTAACTTGTTAGACATTCATCCGGCGTCGTGACAGCCGCACGTTTCGCCTGTCGGCGAAGCAACAATCCGTTCGTTAAGCTTTTTCCCGGTATTACGGCAATCAAGTGGAGTCGGGACATTCGATACAGCCGGACGACCGTCCGGGCAACAGTCATACGCCGCGAACGCGCGGATAAAGCGACGGGGAACATCTTCGAGATTGCTCGTTGCTTCCAAGAAAGGGGCGGCCGAGAACTACTCTCTTCCCCTTCCCCTGGCAGATAGTATCCTGTCCGTTCAACGAGAGATTTTTCCTCTACCAAGCCGTAAAAGTCGACGCGTGTGCCGCGGCACACGTGCTGGATTTACCGACGTTCACAGAAACACAGCGAGCAGAGAGGGGCGGGAGGGACGGCCGTTGAATTTGTTCCCGGGGCCGAGACGGGTCTGCACGCTCGTTGATATTCGCTCGGTAATTGCTTGGAAGGATCGTCGATCGAACGTCGAATATTCGGCGGTAGATTAGAATTCGATCAAGGCCGAGTTTGTTCGAGTTTCATTCAAACGAGCCTGCGTCCTGGATGATGCTAACCATTTGGAATGTCAAATTGGAACGAGTCCCGTGCTCTTTGCAAGTACTGTCTGTTTCCCCATCTCCCACTCCCACTCCCACTCCCACTCGGGGTCAATTTTCCTATCACTCGTCTGGCTCATTCATGTATGGAGAAATCTGACGTCACGAAAGTAATTACGAGCAAAGAGTAACAATACGTACGAAGATAAAATAAACAACACGTACGACGAGTGACATCTTTGAGATGTTACTTTCACAAAATTACAAATCACATTGGCATTCTTGGGCAGCGTGGTAACAACAGTGACGGTAAATCGTCAAGAGTTTCCGCCGCGGTGTCCGTCTTAATAAAGAGTCTGGAGAGTGGTGGCGCAACAAAAGGACTGGCTTTCAACCACTTTGACACCACCGATGCGTACTCGCTCGAGGATTCTGCGCCTCTTTTCATCCTGCCTCTTTTCTCCGCTTCTCTTTCGTCCAGACTTTCGATTCGATTCGATTCGCCGCGGCTGTCTCTCACCCTTTGATCTTATCGCACCGTCTCCTTTGGGCTACTTGGTTAGAGCGATTACGAGTTGGCTCGCTTCGCTCTTCTTCTCGTCATTCAAGCCTCAACGACGATCCGATCCCTTGATGACACGCGAATTGAAATTAAACGAAATTCGACGTGACCGAGAAACAAAGATCACACTCTGAACGATATCGCGCGTCGCGATAACTTGTCCAGATATCGTACCGCGATTTAACGTAACTTCGCTGTTCGCAAAAAGAACGCGAAACGAGACGCACCCTCCTCCTAGTCTTTGCCGATCTTCGACTCGCCTCCACTTTTTCCCCCCTCGTTTCTTCCCTCGAAGCGATTGCTTCTTGGCCGTGTCTCTCTGTCTCCGAGTCGAGTCGAGTCGAGTCGAGTCGACGAGTAATTAGGAGGAACAGTTGTGGAAGGAAACAATTGGTCCGAGTCAATGGGGAAACTTCCACCGGTCGGCCAACTAATCGCGATTCGAGCGAAAACGCGAAGGAAAAAAAGGAAAACTTCGTTTCGGCTCGATCGTATTATCGCTTCGAGATGTCGTTCGTTCCGATTAAAAGCAACAGCGCTGGAATCGCGTTGCGCGCGGCTGTTTGCGCGATTGTTTGCCGATCGACCGCGGATCCGTCCCGCGAAATATTAATTTAATTGATACGGCGACGACTGCCCGTCGTTTCGTTTGATTTCGCTCGGACGCAAACATCCGCGCGGATGTAATTCTTGTCCCGTTTATTACACCGCGCTGGTGTTTTAATCGAACGGGATGATAATTAAAAGAGACTCGAGAGCGGAGAACAGAGAGACCCGTGGAAAGGAGGACGTGAAATCTTGACGGTGGAAACATCGTCACGGTGTAATCGTTATTTTGGAATTCTAGTCTTTCTTTGTTCCCTTCCCCCTCTCTCTCTCTCTCTCTCTCTCTCTGTGTGTACTCTCTCAGTTCCCTTTGCCTGTCTACGGTTAACGAGGAGACTGACGCAGCAGGTAATTAGTAGGTGCACTTCTTGGAGGAAAGCAGACGTGTAACGCGAAACTCTGAAACAACGAGGCTGCTCGGCTGCCCTTCCGTGTACCGTGTAGTTAGTCGCGCGTCCTTTATTTAAAAAAAAAAAAAAAAAAAAAAAAAAAGAAAAAAGGTAAAAGAGAGGGAAAAAATGATATTTAGAAACGCGGCTGGCGGCATAATGGAATAACGAACGATCGAGTAATCGTTTCGAAAACGTCGACGCGATAAGCGTAACCGCGTAATTGATCCCTTGTCGGAGTAATTAACCGGGGAAACGTCCAGGGAATGGAAATATCCTATAAAATACAGGCGCGGTGATCGGGGGCGCGCGTTGATCGATCAAAAGTGATAAACGAACGGATCGTCCGGTGATCCGGTGGCGTTGAAAAGGTGGGACGGATCTAACGCGGGGGATCGCGAGTTACGCGGCTGGCATCGTTATAATCTACGATCGAATAATAACGTTTATTGGGCTTGGCCAAAGTCTGCTACTCTTTGGCAGGTAAATTAGCCGGCAATATGCCCGGTGTTGCCGGGCAAACTGCAACGGAAAATTAATCCGACCGCGTACAAACAATGAGGGCAATATTAAATGCAAAATCGGCGACCGATGCCGATTGAATTGCTCGTACGCGTCGCTAATACCCGCCGCGCCGTCTCGTGAATTTCAATTTCGCCTCGCTCTTCGGCCTCGCTCTTCGGCCTCGCTCTTCGTGGCGTTTTCACGCGTTCGAAAAAACGGACCGAGGCTCGCGGCGACTCTCCACAGACGTTCCACGACGCGTTAATTTTCGTTGACAAGTTCGGCAAGATCGTGAATGTTGACGCTCGCTCGATACGTTCAATCGACAAAGTCAAGTAAATTATATTTCAGTAGTGTCGACATCTACGTGTTAAACGCTTGCTCGAATACTCGTTTGATCGATGAAACGTAATTTTTTTCGGCAAATTTCTGGCAAATCTGTCATTTTATCAGGAATTTCATGAATTTGCAGAGTATCAAACCCCAACAACAGCTATCCATCTTGGATACTTTTCAAGTATCCAAGACTTTATCGCTTATCGATCCGTCGAGCTTGAATTGAATGTCAGCGTAGGTATCCCGTCGTTGCTCTTCGTTCGAAGACGTCACCACGTATATCGCGCGACGATTCGCAAATTTACATTCAAAGGACACGTGGTACGATATCGATGGTACGATATCGATGACATCGACGCAACCCCTTCGCGACGAGGAAAGAAGGAACGAATCAGGTTGAATTTGCACATAATCGAGACAGGCGAGATATTTTTCGAAACGGGCGCGTTTAACGACGTGTTATTAAGCCGAGGCTCGGCGATGCAACCTCCCTCGTCCATCTTCTCGTCGCAGGGGCAGGCGTCTCGCGGCAGTCGCCGGGCGCTGTACCCTTTGGCGAAGCCGACCATACGCCGGCGCTTTAAATGCCAGGTCCGTGGCGCATTACTCACCGCGATGTAAAGTAGGCGAACATGTGTACAAGTCGGCCTTAGGTGCATGATGCCCCCTACCTGCCTGCCTGCCTGCCTGCCTGCCTGCCTGCCTGTCTCACTACGTAGAGTACACAGGTAAAGTACCTGTGGGCAGCATCGAGCAGTATATCGCATATATCACGCGTTTAAGTACCGAGCGCGCAGCCCTTTCAACCTCGCAGCCTCACTCGTAAGCCGTTGAGCCGGGGCCCGGTGAGTCGACCGAACGGAGACAAAGAACGCTTCCGAAGGAGACTCTGCCCGATCCCGCGGGAGACCGTGACCGATGAAATATGCAACGTTGCCTCTCGTGCATTTCTGTCAAAATGTTTCTCTAAATCTTCCTGGATTCGTGATTCATGTTTCGTCGCTGCTGTAGGTTCCCGTGGAAAGAAACCGCGCCGCCATGCCGCTGCTCCGTGCTTTCAACTTTCAGCCTCTTCTTTACGTTTCTATGAATATCTCTCTCTCTCTCTCTCTTCTTTTCTTTTCTTTTCTTTTCTTTTCTTTTCTTTTCTTTTCTTTCTTCTTTCTTTGTCATTCGCGGAAAACTCTGGTCTTTGCACGGTATTCTTCGCGCGAATGTCTGTCACAATTTTTTTTCCTTGTTGCATGCAGTGGTAGTAGGATGGTAAAATGGTTTGAGAAATAATTTTTGCGTGACTTTAGATTCGGTGTTTCTAATTATACACACTGTTTGACGTAAACTGAATTCGCTTTCCCAAACTTTTGACCGATAGTTTAGTGCCACAGAGTCGGCCGTCTCTCGTCTACGACAATGGAGCTTATACAAGCAGAGTTTAAAGTTGGAATTTATCAATTTTGAAATTATTCCATGTGCTGTACATTGAAACAAACGGATAGAACAGAACTTTCTGACGAGGAACGTGCGACAGCGCGTACATTCATCGTGGGGAGGAAGTGGGAAGAAGCTTCGTTCGAAAGGAAGAGGCAATCCTCGTGCTTCTGGGTACGGGATTCTGGACACAGGCGTCCGGAAATTAAAACCCATATGTATCTCCTTGAATTTTTTACGAGCAAATAACTCCTACCCGTGGCAAAAATGCGCTCGTGCAAATAACCGACTGCCGTTTCTTTCGGACGAAAAGAAAGACGCACGGAACTGACGATCTCGTTTGAAATTCGCGCTCCAAATATTTATCACTGGCAATGAAGTTTCATTGGTAATGAGGCTGCTTACTCGAAGTTACTCGGTTTCCGAAACGGTTTGTCCATAATTTCTAAGAAATTAATCTGATTGATCAGCAGACTGTGTATAGTATACCAATACCATTTTCGAAACAAATTTCTATTTAGACACGGTCGTAAATATGTAAAATTGCACAAACAACGATGACTGGAGCGCGACACGAGCGCAGGTTCATGACTTTGCATCCGAGACGCCGCGCGATCCATCAAGTTTATATCTCCGAAAGGGGAATTATACACTGGTGCGTGTTGCATTATTAAACACATAAATCCTGCCAAATTGCCACGAAATCGCAACAATATCGCGAGTCACTCGAGACTCCCGACGAAAAATTCCTTCCTCCGGACCCCTGCTGGATTCACACGCGCACACATGTAAGGACGATTTCGCACCCTGCTTTTCCATTCCGTAACAGGCAGCAACGCGCTTTCGTTGCTCGAGCGAAAACCGCGAAGGAACCGCGAGACGCGTGGAGGGTTGGAACACGGGCAAGGACAGCCGTTCGTTTACGGGCGAAAAAGAGAAGAGGAGGAAGATATGAATAAATGAATCGGTGGCCCCCGTTATGGGGGGGGGAGAGGGGGGCTGGCTAAACCACGGGACAGCGAAAGCCAGAGGGACGTGAGAAAAAGACGAGGGCCGGAGGGGAAAGAGAGGGCAGAAACCGGCGAATAAAAGCTAGCGTCGAGCAGATGGCTGGTGGCGGCCATTAGCTAATGGATCCCCTAACACCAGCACACCGGGGCGAGTCATCCGCTAGGAGGCTACAAACCGATAGGTGGACGCGTCTATCGGTGACGGTGGTGTGCACCCCGTATCCGTACACCCTTTCACTCCGTGGAACACGCAGCGTTCCGACGAAATCGTGCGGCGGCAATCGCGCTAAATCACAAACGGACCGGCGAGTAGCAAGCATCGCTTTTCCGTCCGCAGCATCCTGACTCTGGCCACCACCGGTGTGTGTGTGTGTGTGTGTGTGTGTGTGTGTGTGTTTTCTCCGTTCGATCGACCGTGCACGCGCTCCCACACGCGGACACGGTTATACGCCGACACACGAGGGAATCACGAGGATCAAGGCGCGCGTGCGATCCTGCTTGATTTTCAATCACTTAACCCGTCGTCCTCGCTCGAGCTTCATCCTCGCTGACGCGATGACGAGCCAACGATTTTCCATCGTCCAAAACCGGCAATTATCGAGTCGTGTAAATATTCCGTCCACGCTGAACCGATATAACATGATCGCGCGTCGAGCAAATAAACGTAAACGTTGTTTTCCGAGTTTTCTTTGTTTTATCGCTGAAAGCGATTTTAGCGGTGGTAGGTCAGAAAATCGGGTTGCCTCTTTGGGTGCAACGCTGATGCAACGAAAATTTGTGATTGGTTGATTGGGTCACGTGACTCGTGAATGAGCGTGGGGTAGACTTCGAGTAGGAGTGGCGTTGTCTGTAATTTGTTTCGTTTCCATTCAAATGTTTGCGTATCGACAAAAATTTTATGGCAAAAAAGTGAGACGAACTGTACTGGGGTACAAGTCGTGCAGTTTTTTGTTTTTTTATTTTTTTATTTTTATCGATTCGAACGAGGAATCCCAGGCTGGGAACGGCTGGGAACGGCTGGGAACCGTGGAATCTGGGAGAACGTCCGACTTTGCGACAACACCGTGTATCCCCTTTTTACGCCGGCTCTGGCACGAAACGATGCTGGGACGAGCGATCGTCATTTGGATCACGCGTCGATTAAGTAAAACGCGGCATCGTTCATCCGTCGACAACGGATAGGGTTGAAACAATATGTACGCGTGTAATTGCTGTTGTTACTGGAAATTAATGGAACCGGCCGTGTTTCGTCATCGATCGCTATTTCATAGTATACGTGTGGCTGCGTGCCATTCGCGATCCATTCTGTTTTAATCCGGCGCGCCGGCTGTTTTCGCAACGTAATGAATCAAGCACCGTTTTTCGAGACGGAATTAAAGGAGAAACATATCAGTCGAGTTGCCACCATTACTTGCGTGGACTTGAGTTTCGAGCTTAATTAGGAGCTGATGAATGTTTGCGTAAACGTTTGCTTCTTTCTAAATCTAACCTAAACGAAACCGACTGGAACCGCGTGGTTCGTCGAACAGCTATTGAAACTCTTCCAACGCGATTTGCCTCGGATCGCAAATATATATATATATATATATATATATATATATATATATATATATATATCGCAAATGGAGAATGGCCAAAGCGGGAAAAAACTCCATCTCACTTTTCTTGTCATTTGCGTTGCGTTGAATTTACCCGTGGATTTACGTCGACGTTTTACGGTACGACCAGCCATTAAATAGTATTAATTACAGCCAAAATCCACGGGAATCTCTCCCGGATTAATTTTCCCGTTGCAAGAACAGAGGGAATAAAAAGAGCCATTTCGCGGCAGTGAAATTATTAATTCAGCGAGAATTACGACGTCGAACGTTTTAACAGCCGACGGGGATTGCTGGCGGAAGGGCCGATACAAATTGTCGGACGTTTTAAAGTCTCCTCCCACTCCCCTTCCTGGTTTTCTGCCTACATTTTTTCTCGTTTCTTTCTTTCTCTCTTTTTTTTTTTTTTTTTTTATTCTTGCTGTTCCTTCGCCGGCAGACGCGTGTGGCCGTTTTCTGGACGGTGGAAAATGCGAGCGCGACATTTCCCAAGCGAAAAGAGGGGCGAGAGAGGGAGGTGGAAAAAAAAAAGAATAAAAGGGTGAACGAGTCGATTTCGGCGGACGGACGAGAGAGAGAGAGAGCCCACCCCCAATTACCTAAAATACACCGGCGACGCCATCGTTCCCCGATATCTATAATTAACACGGTGATCGCACGGTACGCTCAGCGACGCGTGAATTCGGTATCACTTTCCAATTTACGCCTGTTACGCCGACGAAGAACGAAAGGCAGTCGTTACGAGCGATGATACGGCCGTGTCACGGCTCGCTGCGCGCTCGCTAATTGAACATTCCGAATTAAAATCCGCGACAGTTGGTGATTCTCGTTATTATGAACCAAGGGTGTTGCGTGCAAGAGATCGGTCTCTCTCTCTCTCTCTCTCTCTCTCTCATTCCGTTTCTCGTCCGCCGAGTCTCCTCTTCGGGTCGGTTTCCACTGCTCACCTCGCGTCGAGCGCGAGCTCTCGGTTAATTTTCGTTAATAACAGCTATCCCCGTGACCTTCCGCGCTAATTATTTCACAGGTCGCTTTGTAATCGCGCTCACGCTGTCGCGGCACGGTTGATTAGACGTTTATCGGGTATTCCTTGTTATCGTAGTTTCAACCGTGTTAAACGTATCTCGGCTATAATTACGTCAGCTTTTCGCCGGTGCCCGTTCTCCACCACGTCGTATCGTCGTATCTACTTAGCGACAAAGCTGTACTTTATGAGCCCCGAAAGTTCCCGGAGCGCGGCACACCGGTTTCCCCAAAGTTTCTTTTTAAGAAAGCATTTGCAAGCGTGTCTTTAGCGGCGAAACTTTCCACTCGGCAGAATTGAATTTCACCCTCTCTGTACAGCGGCGGGGGCGGGTGACGGCGAATTAAAATTCACCGAGTAACGTTTATTAGACAATTGCGTTTGTACAATTCGGATATCTGATTTACGTACATTGATAATTTCAGTTTTGATCTCTCTCTCTCTTTCTCTCTCTCGTTTTGTCTTGCACGATTTTTCAAACTACAGGCAGCGCGTTTTAATCAGAGCGTCGACGTAACTTGTAGAAATTTCCTTCTACTTTGGTATTAATCACGTTACACGCTCTGGCTCAACTGGCTCGACTTTGGTAACTTTGACTTGCGTAACTCAACTTGTGCAACTTAAAAATTCTCGCTGCTTGAAAATCGTACTCTATTACCTCGTGAGACTGATTAAGTAAATTAGCAACGACAAACGTAACAAAAATTTCATGCCATTTTCTATTCCATATTTTTAAAATTTCACAATTTTCTCAGTTACCACTTGACACGTGGTTAGTGCTTAACTTTGTTCGCATAAAATACGAACCTCCATCGATTCCCTTTTCTTATTATTAAAACGAATGAACGAGTTCCTCGATCCCTTTGATCTCCGAATCTGACGAATTTCCCATCGCGCCAGCCGTCGCAACAACCGACTTTTCGCCAAGTACTACACACGCTTCCCTTCAGTCAGCCGCGCCTCCAGCAAAGTTCCAGTCCGCGTGGAATTTGCAGTTTTTGACAGAGCGTAATTATAGCAAAAGCGTCGTTGGCAAGTTGTAAACAACGTCGAGGCAGCGGAACGACACGCCGGATCCACGTCGTCGTCGGGGAAGGGCCCGGGAAGTTGAGACAGAGGCATCCGCCTGTTACTGTCGCGTTACGAAAGGGATGAAACGGTCGGATGAGGAAACGGCCTGGGGGGAGGGAGGGAGGTTGACGTCGCCGTGCAGTCGCCCGTCTGCGAGGCGTCTTAACGTTTTCAAGCACCGCCGCTAAATATTCATCGCGTTCAAAGCGTCGAATATCCCGTGAGTTTCGACGACAGACAGACAGACAGACAGACCCCCTTCCCGCGGGGGGGGGGGGGCGTCGTCGAGCCTCCCTAATCCTCGGAGTTTCGCGAATGTCGGAATTAAAATCGCACCGCGATTCTGACTCGCGGGAGGCGTGCCGCGACGCTGGCGTTGGTTTTCATCTCCGGCAATCGAATTTCGCTCTCTCTTTCCGCGGCTTCGAGCAGCCGTGGCCACGGAAAAGAAGAGACGCGCGTAAACTCGTTGAGAAGTTTTCCCTTCCTTTCTTCCCCCCCGACGCCCCGTACGGAAATTTCAATTCTTCTCGAGACGATACCTTCTTCTCCGTACCGAGAAGACGAGGAAGACGAACGTGTTCGACGATGGCTGCATCAACGCAGCGCCAACGAAGATTTGAGTACGTGGGTGTCGAAATTAAAGAGATAATTAGCTAATTATTATAATTTCGACGGAAGGAACGAGCGAGTTAATTATCGCGAATATTAATAACCGATGAAATTTGATCGAAAGCAACTTTCTCGTAGACGAGGCACCGATCGTCCTTCAACGGCCATTATGTCGATTTTGAGACCGTTTCATTTACGCGGCCATTCCTCGTTGCTAATAGAACCGCGAATAGCTGGAGGATATCGGAATTTATCGGACAAAGGGTGAGATTTGCTTTTAAAGTTTCAAAGTACCGCTCAGCGTACCGCATTGACGTAACCCTTGAATAAGTTACCTCGCAATCCCGCGTACCATCGGCTGCCTCCGCGCCATTGTTTGTATTCATCCAAGGTATGCACGCTCCTTGTCAGCCCCTTTGAGAACTATTGTGCCAAAGGTTCTACGCAAACATACTCCGATCTCAAGGTACCTGCCTAATCTAACTCGATAACCAATGCCTGTACGTACGAGCGGGACAAACGCCTTCGGCCAGCCGAAGCCGAGGGACGAAATTGCCAGTTTCCCCACCAAAGTGAATTATGCTCGGTTCGCCACTCGGTTTCTTCCTCTTTTGTCCGCGGCAACTTTTCCAATCGGCAACTTGCTCGCTCGTGCAACTTAATTCTTTCCTTTCTTTCGCCGGTTCTTTCTCGCCGGTTAATATTCGCAGCGCGAGTAAACTTTGGCTGTTGCAGCGCGCCACGTTATTCCCAGTAAGGGAACAGCGGTAAGCCAGAAAGTTACGCGCCATTTCCTATTTTTATAAGGGTAATTCAAAAAGTGCGAACATCTCGCGTTTCTCTCGCAATCGCAGTCCGCAACGCAACTTCTCTGATCCCTTGACCCCTCGTCCTCCATCGTGTTCCTTCGTTTTACTCGCTCGTCGCAATCGTACGCGCGCGTAGAATCACGAAAGAACGAGATCGACGTTCTGAATCAAAAATACAAAGCGAGACAGTAAGAGCGCATCCGTCGATGTTCTCATGGTCCCGTCCGTGGACACGTTTCCCAATAAGGGCACAAAAACCGATAGGCGGCGAAGGGGTGCGTAAGCTCTTGAAGGTCTCGATCTCGAGCCGAGTCTCAGACGTTCTCGTCCCGGTGACATTTGTTTAGCCCACGGCACGAGGAGGAAGCCTTCCGTGATTGCTCAGGGTTGCTCGTTGGGGCAAGAAGTCGCGACCGTTCTCCTCCTTAAGGTCTTAACCCCACCGCGTGCAGGCGCGCGAGCGCGTTCAACCACCGGCCTGGGAATACTAAGTAAGAACGGGCGCGCATCCTCCTTGCTCCTCTTACAACGTTCGTTTAAACGGGGAATGTGGAGAATGGCGGGGTCGGCTGGGAAAGCTGAGAGAAAAAGAAAAGGGGGGGAAGGAAAGCAGGGACGCGGAAACGCGGAAAGGGAGTTAACAGAGAGAGGAGGGGGGGAGCCAGAGACGGAGGAACGAGAAGAATTGGAGAAAGCGAAAGAGCAGAAGCAAAAAGGATAGAGGCTGTCCAAGACAGCGCGGGACATTGTTCAAATTGCGGAGAGTAGAGACATCGATCACCGTGGTGCCGCCGCAGCTGAGCCCCCGGGGACAGACGCAAGCGACCTAACCGTCCCTCTTCAACCTCTCCTCTACCTTTCGCCCTCTGTTGCTGCTTCCGTGCTCCGACTCCATCGTCCGTCGACGCGTCGGAGCGCTGGAAACCGTAGTTACGGTCGCGGGTGATCCATCCAGACAATCCCTTTCCCGTCCTTTGCGTTTCGTGCCACTTGCGCGCACCGCTCTAACCGCTGAATTTTTCAACTCTGCCGAAAGCCCCGCCCACGTTATTACGCTCTCTCCTCCGAGAGAATTAGAATTACATCACACACACACGCGCGTGTACACGTGGTAGCAGAGCGCGAATCCAGATTTCAGTCTAATTTTGTAATTTTTAATACACGGATATTTCACGGATATTTGTTGACGTGACATCAGTGACATCTCTAAGAGAGACTGTTCGCAAGTCGATGCATAGATACACGATATACCGAAACACGTATCGAGAACAAGGATTCTTAATTTCGTTAATGCTGGCGAATCGGCGACCGTCGTCGAGCAGAAATAACACCGGGCCGGGATGAGAACCGCGACACCGAAAAGAGAACGAAGTAAGAGGTAGTTTTCTACCTTTCTTATCCGCGGCGGTACCTGGGAGGAACCTGGGAAATAAGCCGCGTTTTCCTCCAAGTTGGAGCTGCCAGCGCGACGCCGATACGTCCACTGCACGTGAAAGTAAGTCGATACCCGAGCGGAAAGATCGAGTGGGAAATGGAACTCGAGGAAGATTTACGAGGGAGCCGGGGATCGTCGATCGGGACGGACCCGTGCCCGATGCGAGCACCCGGTCGTTAAACTTCCTTTCCCGATCGCTTCGACCGAGTGATGCATAGCGGTTGGACAACCTGAAATTATTTTCTGTCCGCTGCTAGGATAATTATATTCCGACTGTGAGATCTTGCACGGTTCGCCTTACCGCTGCGCCTCCATCGATCGATCGATCGATCGAGAGAGAGAGCTGTAACTCGCGTTTGCTTCACTTCGCATTTGGACAGAGCGTGTTGGACGGCTATCTTTTGTACCCGTAGAGTAACTCGTACGTTTTACTTGTTGCTTCTTTCGTCGCGTTGCGATTTCTTTGCAAATTCGTAGTATTTCGTCAAATACAATTTATAGTCACTTGAGGTGTTACTTTTTTCTTTTACGTAATCGATGGATTATAGATTTCTGTGCAAATTTGCATTCTTGCAAAGTGCAACTTTGGTAGAAGATTGTATAAAGTATTTTACTTTGGATATTTTCGTATGTTACGTTGCATTTTTTATCACTGTGTGAAAGTGATTTTTAGGTGCAACGCTCTAATGCAACGAAAATTAGCGATTGGCTGATTTGGGTCACGTGATTCGTGAGTGGGCGTGGAGTAGACCTCAAGTAAGAGTGGCGTTGTCTCGTACTGTGTCTCGAGTGATCGCGCCTGTAATTTGTTTTCTATCGATTATTAAATATGAGTCGTCTTCGATGAAAGGAATCGCACTGGGATACAAGTATCCCAATTCCGCGGTCTAATCGTTGGTATCGTTCTTTCTTTTCACCGCTCATAATGTTCCTTCAACAGATATTATTACCCTGCGTGTTGGAAATCGTCGTAAAGTTCCATTCCTGTAAATCTTCGAGAGAGAATTCTGAAAAATTCCTAGGAGAAAAGGTGTCGTTCGTAAATCGAGCAGATATCGATATCCATCAACTGTTTTTGTTCGATTCGACGTTCAACGGGGCTGCAGCTCGAATCCAGTTAACGTTGAAATTTTGATACGCCGACACCGTTGGATAAATTCTTGGACAACGTCCAACGTCGACGCTCCCGGCAACGGCGGATCGTTCCATGGTTTCTTCAATTCATCCGAGATCCAATTCGCTATTTATTCCCCGTGCCGTCGGACGTAACGTCGATTCGCTGTCGCAGAATTTTCCGCGGTTTTGCCGCCGATAGCCCGGAACGTACCTTCTCCCGATATCGTCTTACTTCCGCGGGGATACTCGCCGTGGAGAAGATCTGCAAATTGGAAACTGCAAACTCTCTTCCATCAACTTGGTCCAACTTTTCGAAGAGAGAAGAGAATCGCGGGAATTTCTAATTGAAATTATTCAAGGAGAGCGATCGAGTTACCGCGGATTATTCTTCTATTTCCAGGCGAGTGGAAAAAATCGCAGGCGGGGCTATGGCCCGAGCGATTCCGCGGAGTTGTGCTCTGCGTCTACGGTATTAATGGTCGCGGTGCGCCGGGGATGGCGCGATTCAGCACGCCCTGCCGCTCCGTAAAGCGGCGCGCCGTAAACTACAGCAACATCTTTGCAAGTATTAGTTCTCAGACCGCGAGAGAATACTTCACCCGGCTAGGATTGGTTGTTTCAACACCGAGGCCGTTCGACGTTCGGCTCCTCCATAGAGCTCTAGAGAGCGCACTCGAGCCGTGTATACTCTCTCCTGCGAGGTATACACAAGCTACTCGAGCTACCCCCGAGTGTTTCTTGTCAGTCTCACTTTCTCAGCCGGCAAGCATATTTGGCAAGATGATACTACCCCGCCCGGGCTCCACCCGGGATATAACAATGCCTCCTCGGCCGGATTCTCTTGTTTAACTTATCACCGGTGTCGGTAACAACCGCCTTTGCAAACCGCCCTGCGAGAAATTTCGAGACGTTCGCTGTGTACCGCGAAGCCGATTTTCTCACGTGGCCCTGTCGACCACGTTGTGCCGTTTTTCGCGGTCGCCGGAGGAAAATTACAATCCCCCTCCTGTCGCTGGATCTTCTTCTTCGCGCGCGCGCGCGCGCACAAGCGAATTATGCAAATGAGAAAGGCTCGTGTTTTCTCCTTAGTCGAAGATAGAGGGAAAGAACGCCGAATCTTTCGTTCGATGACCTTTAACCTGGCTGTCATCTTTGATTAAAATGGCTCGCGACAAACGCCAGTTAATACGTACCAGCCGCGTCTCGCGCGCTAATTTAATTTATATTACTGTCGCGATTGTACCATTCGTACGGTTCAGTATACAGAAACGAGATTTTAATTTTACAGCAGTAGTACAGACTGCGGACTGTAGTTTCGCCGGAGATTTACCTCGCGGGTCACTTTGACGAAAACTTTCCATCTCGATGGTCGAATTGCAAACTGAGAGGTTCCGAGAGATTCGAAAATTTCGACGATCGATCGAAAGGAAGTTCTGCGACATTCTCGCCGCCTGTTTCGTCTACTGATCGAGAGAACGAGGAAAAGAAACGCAAACTAGAACCGTGACTCGTCGCTGGTGAATGTTTAACAATTACACGGCCTGTTTTGTCACGCGAACTCGCGATCGTCGAAGCTTCTTAACGCGTACACGCGCACGTTGCGTCTCTGTCGGCTTCTTGTCTCTATACCGCTTGATGATACGTAGATCGTTAACGATTGTTCTTACGAAACACGGCCCGCATACCCGCGCACAATATCCTCTTTAGCTCTTTAGGTGTGTTTCGCGGCACGAAATCGGCTCATTGTTTGTATCTTGTATGCCGTGGTGCATAGTTTACCATAGTTTACGCGTGCTGAAAACAGGCATTCGCTTCTTTGACGTTGTACGATAATTACCCGGCGTTACGTTGTCGGATACGACGCCGCAGCGAATAGAATTTTCCACGGGCTTTGTCTGCCGACAAAAACTAAACTACCGGACAAACCAAGAAATATGACCGGGGATTAAAATTGAAGACCTCGGCTCCGGAAGGATAGGCTCGATAGAATTTCTTATTGTGCCTGATGTGTAGCGTTTTTACACATTGAACCGAATTGAACAAGTGATTATAAAAATTTGATACACGTTGCGAAAGTGAAATTGGAAAGTCTAGTGAAAGAACGCTTCGTTGCTGATAAATTATCTTCTACAACGAACGTTGGAAACTTTTGAAATTTTCCAATTCGTCCGAAACGACGAAACAAAAATTTCAGCGTCCCCTCAATTACGGTCTGTAATTAATTGCTACCCCCTACAAAAAGACGCTTCTTTCCTTCGTCGCCTTTTTTTTAAGATGTCAAAGGATTCCAACCCTTTCCGTAAAAATCACAGCTGAAAACGGCAGCGGAATTAAAGTCAATGTCACGGTCTGTTACAGCCAAATGATCCGATATGAGTCTAGATTCGAAGCTGCTGGCTGGCTGGCTGGCTGGCTGGCTGGCTGGCGCCGGTGTAAACGTACCCTTACCCCAACGGCAGCCGGTGTTTCATTCCCCCTTCGGCGAAACTTTCGTCCCGGCATAATTCTGTCCCGAGCTTCGCTGTCCTCGCGAAAGTACTGCTAATTAATCCTTTTAACAGCGCTTAAATTTAATTAATCTGAAAGTTATGTGGTCGATCCCGACTCCCGTTGCTGACCTCCGTCGCGTTCTGCTGCCCCCCCTGCTGGCAGAAACTGGCCAACTCGCAAATCGTCGAAAATCGTACACATCGAGCAGCCTTTTTAACGTGACGAATCATCGTCTTGAGGAGAGGTGGCGAAATCGCGCGAGATATCCTTGGCGAAAGGAGATAAAGAGAGGGAAAAAAAAAGGATTCCTGCGCACCTTTCGCCCTTGTTTCCCGACCAATCTGTTCCCTCCGAAGTAATAAGGCGGAATTCCACCTTCTTTTCCTCCACTTTCCTCCCTTTCTTCTTTTTTAATATACTCTCGAAGGAGAGCCACTCCGGGGGGGGGGGCAACTTCTTTGAGGATTCTCCAGCCAACCTGATTACATCCCGAAGTGTACAAATTAAAGAGGGGGGTCACGGTCGAAAACATTGAAAATAATAAATCGAACAAACTCTCTCTGATTACCTGTACATGGGAGAAAGCAGTACAAACTAGTAGGTTTGTTCGAAAATTCTTTGCGAGAATAAAGAGAACGTCTTTTCTCATCAACTTCTTTTTTTATCAACTCGGTCCAAAATCCAGTGTCTTTTAATTCCATGCATATAATACGATATATGTTTGCCTCATCGAAACAGAAATCGACGGAAATTATCTCTCGTCGCTAGATTTGGCATCTTCGTCTTGCAGGCCTCATTTCCCATTATGCGTAGGAGACGAAAAATGCTCGAAATTCAACGTCGGGAGAAGATCAGAATCGCTTCACGGTTTACCCGACGCAACGACGCAACGACGCAGCAAAACAGCGGGTATCGTCTCGTTTGTCGGGTCCCGGACTAATGGAAAAACAACATTTGCAGATCGCGGCCGATTAACCGCGATCTCGCCGCGAAGCTTATCCGGCTTTGCACGCTCGTCCGGTGTATATCTTGGGCGCAGTCTATGATCTCGCCTCCCTCCCCTTGGAGGAAATTTACGATCTCCGCACTTTCTGTCCCTAGCGGGGGAGAGGAGGCGAGACCTACCCCTGGCCCAGTCCAGCACCCCCTTCCGCATCATCGACGGTGGTCCGCCAAGTTTCGCCGTGAAGGGAACGCTGCACGAGCCGATAGGGGATAATCAATCTCGAAACAGAGGGAACGTTCCCCCGGAGAGATCGTTGCAGCGGCGACGAAGTAAGAGGCGGGAGGAAGGCGAAGCGCAGCGGTCTGGCCACGGTTGCCAGACTTGGCTACGTGTGTTTGCATTTGCGTGCTAATTTGCCCTAACCTAATGAGAGACCGGCTTGCGCAAACCTCGCTTCCTCTTCTCCGGTTCGCCCTCTCTACGCTCGTGCTCGGTGGACGAGCCCGGGGCTGCCCACCGGGCGCGTAAGCACGCTGAAAAATTGGATCGCGAAACTTCGCCACCGAGGCGGTGTGTTTGCCGTGCGGCGATCTTTAATGAAACTAGCGGGAACGCTGGATTATTTGCCGCGCTGGCCGTGTAATTATGCCTTATTAGCGATTCGACCATAATTGGCAGGGTGGAAAAGCGTGCACCGCTCTCTCGAGCGGGGGAATTTTATGGGAGAGAGAGCGCCTGCCCCTCCGTTGCCCGCAGCGTTGTTATCGCAACTGCTGATTGATTTTTCAGGAAACATCAGCGAGGCTAGTTTGAGCTTTCCTTCCTTTTAATCAAAGAACCGACGCTGACTCGCGATGAGGAACGCGACTGGTCGTACTCTCGGTCACTCGTGGAGACGTTCTCGCGTTACATCGACACTGCAGCGAGATTCAATTATCGTGATTGTATCGGTCCAATTGAGATTAATGGAGAGGAGAATCGTCTTTATATATACGTTACATTTGAAATGATTATTTATTACGTATGATCTTTTACTAAATGTATGCTTCCAGTAAATATCCTCTGACTTTTGTCGCATAGGTAGCTACATTTTCAGAACGTTTGTCAATGACAATAACCGAGTCTCATTGCGGTATTAGTAAAATTCCGAAATATTTCGTACGATACACGCGACGAGTGATAAGTGTTTGTAAATTTTTGAACGTGACGTCCTTTCAAGCTCGTAGCATAGTGCACGGACGTGATAAAATCTTTGGATCGTATCTGCCAACGGTAAATTTATTATCGACTTGTCAATCGAAGGGAGTCGATGTACTTCTCTGAAGCACCTCCAGTAAGAATGGCGTATTCAACTAGGAGATATTTACAAAGTCTTCCTCTCTCTTCTTTCTTATCGGGAGTAAAAGCACACCCGCTCGTTCAAGTGGAAAAATATGCAAAATCCAGTCGAAGGGAAGCATCTTTGCAAGTGGCGGACCCGGTGATTCCTGGGACCAACATTCCCGCGCAGCACCAGGAAGCGTCCTTCCGTTAATTACCTCCCGAACCCCCGATGAAATCCTCCCTTTATTTCATACTTTCATTTGCATATGTTAATCCTTACATCGCGTAATTAATTTTTCCAACTATTCCTGTATCGATATCTATCTAGTTTCTTGTGGAAATTCCTGTGAAAATTCCTGTGAAAATTTCAAATTGGTCATTTCTGTCAGTCTTTCGCACTTTCCGTGCGTGGCTGAATGTTCCAATGCATCTTGAGACAATTTTAAAAAATATTTAACATTTCGTTGACACTGACAATATTGAAATTGTTCCTTGTAAAGTTTCATACTTGAAACTGCACACAATTATAGACCACAATTATCCATAAATTTTTAAAATTTAAATCTCTCGTTTTTTCAATTATCAATACATTTCACACAAGTTTCTGAATTCATCAATACTAACTTTCGTCCACGCGAAGACCAAGTGATAATTCTCACTGCCAAAAAAAATTTTCAAATTTGACGACCCTTTGAAGAACCAGGAAGAACTTTCTTCGTCCAAAGATCCTCGTGATTTTCACGAGGGGCAAGAGTCTCTCGTCGTTCAACTTCGGCAGAAAGATCTTTGAAATAGAAATCTGCCGCGCATCTGCAGAAATCTCAAACTTCCAATTTCGCGCGAAGGCTGTTTGAAGCTGGCGAGAAGTGCCTCTGTGTCGTTCGTGCCGGTTCCAAAGTTCACGGGCGTTAGAGGACGGAAGCGTCCTCGGACGATGGGGGCGGATGAAATGAAAATGAAATCAAGGTGCACGTTACCTTGGACGGTAATTGTGTTGGCGTGGATCGATGCCCCTGCAGGGCAAATGTTGGCGCAACAATTAAACCGGCGAAAGAAGAAAGGACAAAAGGCGGAGACGCTCTGGCAGGCCTCACCTCGGTGAATGCGGCTGCGCTGCTCCCATAGACGGCGGCGCGTCATTATGCGGGAGGACGAATGAATCGCGACAAAAGGGGTGGAACGGTCGGAAGGAGTGGGGTGGGGTGGGGGTTGAGAAAGGGGCGACGAAGAGAGACGAGGAAACGGGCAAATGTTTTCGAGTAGTCCCACTTCCACGGATCCATTGTTATTTAACGCGGGCACATTGAGGATGAGCACGGGAAGACTGAAAGACGCGGCCAGAAGGGGGTGGATGGTGAAGCAGAGAGAGAGAGAGAGAGAGAGAGAGAGAGAGGACAGGCCGAGAAAGGGCGAGCATTGTTGAAGTTCTGTAAAATACGATCCTCTTGGCTAGCACGTGTAAGAGTGCTTGATATTCAGCATATTTCCGACGCGACGGCTATCAGTCGACCCCTTTCATCCCCATTGCGCGCCATGAACTGGCTACGAAACTATTCGCTCCGTGCTAATTTCAACGTCGCGCGAATTGATAAATTAATGAAAAAATTCCTGCCCGAGGGGGGAATCTGTAACTCTCCTCTCACGCGTGACCGGAGCATCTCTCGACTCGGAGCCGACGGTGCACAATCCTTCGAACAATCGACGATCGAACAATTTTAAAACGGGAGAGGCGGTGGAAAACGAGAAGGACATTGAACGAAGGCTACGTTTTCAACGGGGAAACTAATTTTCAGAGCGAGGATCTTTCGATAATTCGGAATAATCGAGGGAGGAAATCTCCGACGGCGGACAAAGACGGAAGAAAGGAGATATAGATTTTTGCTTCCCCGCCGAGGGGAACACTCGATACATTCCGGCCGGGACGAACCCGTAATGTTTCATCGGTCGGCTTAGCGCAGGATTACCATTATGTTTCCCGGATTACACGTAACGTCGAAAACACCGCGGCCAACGAAATACACTGTTTTTTTTTTTTTTTCGGGGTAAAAGCGTCCAGCCGATTTTTGTTTTTAATACGCGCACGCTTGTTACGGAAGGGTGAAAGGTAGTGGGAGGGGGGAGGGGGGGGGGCCGCTATGATTTTTATTTAAATTTACAGAGAGGAAACGCGCGGTAATGCGTCGTCGGATTGGAAACTTGATGCACGCCGTGTAAATGAAAATTTGTCGGCGGACGGGCAACCGACGATAAACTGCCGTTTCATTGTGCGAGTGGCGATCGAGCACGTCCGGAATGGAAATCCCAGGCGCGTCGTCGCGTCCTTCTCGTCAGCCTGCTGCTTCCAATTCGTACGTTCGTTTGATACCTTCGCGTCACCCCGACGTCCCTCGCAATCGAAAACTGATAGGGCGACGATAACTCGGAAGAGCGGAAAGAGGGTGGACTGGTCTCGCGAGGCAATCTTCTTCGGAACGACGGATCGAGCGGTGAGTCGAACGGTTCCGCGAGACGGTTTTACGGCGATGTAAAAATATTCCGTTTGAGAAAGAAAACAGCGTTACACCGGGTGTAAAAAAAAAAAGACAGGGGCAGAAGGATGGGAGAAGAAGCAAGCGAGCAAGGATTTTTCAAAGGTTTCGAAATAGAAATTACTCTACTTTAGTAGCCCTTTACTAAGACGATTCTTTTCAATGGCTATTGCGTATCGTATCGTTGGAAAGTGAAATTTCCAGAAAATGTACAGCCGACGACGCGCGATAAAGAGAATGAGAGAGAGAGGGGGTGGGGGGAAGGGACAAAAGGAGAAAGAGGAAATACGATAATGTAATGGCACGCGTACGCGTTGGCTCGATACAGCGTGCGTGTCGGGTTACCTCAAGAATGCTCCTCGTACCTGTTCAACCATGTCGGAGGAACCACTCGGCTGGGTATTCCCAACGATCCCGGAGGCTCCGGGATCTACTACGTGCCTCTGAATAACTCGCGGTCATTAGCAGACGGTCCTTTTTACATAGAGTGCCCGGTATGTAACACCCTGACGAAATACCTCTCGCCGTTCCCCTCTTTCGACCCCCTCGACCCTCTTTCCGGCGCTCATCTACGATAATGAGTACTATTTCGGTAATGAGGTCGCACGCCATTGAAAATCGCGGAGGAGCACGCGATCTACACTCGCGGAAACAGTGCTCGGGAGACCGTAAAACTTAATGAACGGAGAAATAACCGTTTCGAAAGAATCCCCGGGATCTATTCCCTCCCGTTCCCGTGCTGCGCGGAACGGCCGCCTCGACCTCTGTCCTTTCCACCTTTCCTTGCCCTGCTCCTTTCCTTCTCCTCCTCGGGAGAATTCCCGGCAAGAGGGAACGGGAGGGAATGCCCATCTAAACGACTGGTCGACTTTTCACTCGCTGAAGATTCGATCTATCCGACCGAGACGCTATCGAGACGCCCAACCGTGGTGAATTCCTCCGCTCAAAAACGCGCGCGCCGCTGTAAATCGACTTTCTTGCACGTGCACCTTCCCTCCTTCGTCCCTCCTTCATCTTTTCTTTCCTCTCTGCGTGTCCTTTATACCGTGTCCTTTATACCCCGCTCGTTTCCTCCGCTTCGGAGCTCCGATTGCCTGGCCAAATTTTTTTCTCGCGCGTCGATAGGAAATAACGATCGCGGAGTAACAATCTTCTCGATCGTTTCGTCGCGTGCATTTTTGAAAATACAGTAAATTTTTTTCACGTCCGAGATTAAAGAGAAAAAAAGGAAAAAAATGTCCGGCTAATTCTCGGACAATGAAACGACCATTTTTCTGATATTAAATTTCACATTTTAATCCTAGTCATTTGTTCCGAAATTTTACATTCGGTGATATCTCTTTTGCTGCTGCTGTGTTTCGCCCATGCAACGTTGCCAAGTACTTGCTTGATTATTTGTAATAATTATTTACAAAGAGTATAAATAGAAATATTTGCCACTAACGATCCGTTCCTCTTACGAGTAAACGAAATTTTAGTCGCAAGGTGGGTTACCTCGGTAATTCTAATTTTCACGGTATTCCGATTTCTCGATTTTAACGAGTTTGTCGCAGCTCTTACGCGTTGTGCAAAACGATTTTCAAATCACGGGTGAACTCGTGTCAATTTAATGAGAGTTCGAGTCTCGTTTGTTTAGCGGATGAACGCGATGAGCCGGTGGAAATTTAACGATAAATATGTTGTTTCGGCAACAAACAACTAGAGAGAGTTCCGCGTAACTTATTTAAACGATGTTTGTCAGTTGTCTTCCACGGAATGTGAGATTACAAAAGTTTGCCCGATTTATTATAATATAATAGAGTTATTGCACATTTTATATAAAACGAGTTTACAGCAATTTCATAGTTTCAATTTCACTCTTAATTGATCGATACGTGGAGGTTTTCTCAAGTAGTCCAACAGTAGCTGTGCTATCAAACTCACAAAGATAACTGAAACGCGTCGCGCCTACGACATTTCCGAGTATCTTGAAACGAAATTCTCAGGACGCGAAGATCGATGTTCGGGCGAGGATCGAAGCTCGCGATTCTAATAACGATCCACTCCGTTTGCGCGATGTTTCGCCACATCCTCCTCTTTTCTTTCAACGGGTCGCGTCGAAGCTGGTATAACTCGATTCGCGCGTAATGACGTGGCAAGGCACCGTAGACACAAGTAGACACGGGCTGAAATTCTCGCGAGAAGTTGCCGCTACGCCCGGCCTTTGATTTCGCCTCGTGCTCGTGATATCGGTTTGCCTCTGATTCTCTCTCTCTCTCTCTCTCTCTCTCTCTCTCTCGGTCAACTTCTCACCGAGCAAAGATACGATCTAGCCGAGCGGAACGTTATCACCGGGCCGGAAATTTCGAAAGGGGCGAGGTGGTGGTCGTCGCCCTGTGCGAAACTGATTTTCGATTTCGCGTTGTCCCACTTTCCTCCAACCCCTCCCCTCCACATTTTCTTTCGTCGAGTTTACCTCTCGCGCGTCGCGCGAGGTCAACCGATCTCCTCGCGGTTCTCGTTTCTGTCGTCCACGCGATCGTTCGCGAATGTACAGATTCGGTACAGATTCGGTACAGATTCAGGCTGATCTGAATGATTTAGGCTTGTTCGATTTCTGACGCGGACTCTCCGTTCGCATTCCTCAACTTGATTCGACTCTCTCTTCGACAGCGTTATTGGCAACTTGATGATCTTGGATCTCTCGATTCGTATTCACCGTTCTCTCCCGTCTGAACGAAATTGACAAATTCTTAGGAATTCGTTTGTTCACACATAGTGAAACTTTCGTCGAAATAGTATCGGAACAGTTTAAAACAAATTTATCAGCAGACTCTCGAAATACAAATTATAGATGTCGAGCAGCAAGACTTGCCTCGAACTTAATATAAGTAATATAAGTAATACAAGTTACAGAGAACTGGACTTGGTATAAAAATTTCAACGTAAAGAGAGCGCGATAGGCGTTAATTTTTCGCGTGACGCGAGCGACATTCGTTCACTGGACGCGTCATCGTACATCTCGATCATCCATGTTTACGGGATACGAAATTTTACAAATAATTAAACTAGTTCCCCGACGCTATACCGGATAACGATATAGCAAATTTCAGAATTGCTTAAAATTAACATTGATCTGTGTTTGAAAAGAAACGTCAATCGTACAAATCGTACTTACTTTAATTATCGTGACTTGAAACACTGAGTTTTTCAATCTCAACGATTTGGTCTGTACGCGAGCAGCGTTTGCAACGTTAAGTGTTAATGCAGGCACACGATCTTCGCGTCTCAATAGCGACTCGCAATAATCAATCGTCGGTCGGACACGTTCGCGAGAAACTCGGCAACGATCTGCGATAATGAGCGACAAACTTGAGATAGGCGCGTAGTTGCGAGGATTCTCCCGAGACTCTTCCAAAGGAAATCTGCCGGATACTTGCGCGAAACTCCCGACAATCTATTTATCCCGCGTTTAAACTTGTTCTTACGTGCGTCGCGAAGGCAACGCGTGTTCCGGTTTTCGGAAAGCCCGCCGGGGGATTTCGGTTACGACGTCGGAATTTATATTTGTTCGCTGTTGGATCGCACGCCACCGCGTTGTTCAACTATTAACTAATTTCTCGATGCATCTTTGAAACGCAGCGAGCTACAGAGATTTTTTTACGGCACTATGTTGGTACCGTAGATTTGTGGAATTTCTATCTGTGGATGAATTTCTATCTCACTCGGTCGATGTTTCAAGTTGTGTCTTTACAAATGTATAAAATTGTATAAAGATTTGCACAGTCTATCTTGCATAAGTGACATCGATCCTCTGCTATCGATTTTCATTATATTTCATTGTAATAAATTCTCTGCTTTCAGACTAGGTCTGTGTCACGTAAGTTTCATATTCATTTCGAAGAAAATCGCCAAATTTTAACTTTTTAAATCTCAACAGCGAACTCTGCAAATCTTAATCTTCAGCCAGTTTCAGTTCGTCAGTTGACAAACTGTAGCTATATTTACCGTCTATACAAAGATTTGTACAATTTAGAACTTACTACACGCTAGATTTTGACAATTTTAACTCTTCTTCCGTGCGTCCCCTTCTTTCTGCGTCGATTCGATGCAAAGAGTAAAACATTTCACTGTTCGTCCAACTCGATAAAAAATTTTCATCGTCACGAATCATTACGTCACGCAGGACGTAATCGGGATCGGTTGCGTGGATCGGTACGCGGGAAAACGTACATTCGGACAGCGTAGCCGTACGTACCGTCCCGTTTCATTGTAAATTAGTCGAGTCATCTAAAACAAGGATTCCCGGTATCGCGGACAACCGCTCCGCTTGTAATCTGCGGCGGCTGATTGGACCGGAAAAGTCGGGTATGCGAGACACGAGACGTGCACCGGATACGTCGAAACAACGCGGCGTCGGCTCATTGTGTGTCAGTGCCCGGCACGTGAGCCACGAGGGCCGCGACCGCCGAGTAAAAATAAAGGAGAGACTGAAGCCGGCGAAACGCGAGAGCGAAGGAGAAGAGAAGATCTGGTGAAGTGGCATAAGGAGGGGAATGGAAAAAAAAAAAAAAAAAAAAAGAAAGAGAAAAGAGGTATAAGGAGGGAAAAATGAATGAAAAAAAGAAAAAGGAGGATGACATGGGCGGTGGGGGGAGTGAAAGAGAGGAAAAAACCGAAACAGAAAGAAAGAGCGAGAGTAAGAGTGGCAGGGTGAAGAGGCAGATGTGATAAATGGTAATTGCGCAAAAGTACCGCGGATGACACGAGTAACACCCGTTCCTCATTAGAGGCTTGTTAGGCCGCCGAGACGTTAGAGTGACGGACCGCGAGGAGTGGGGCCGGAGGGCACAGAAGTCGGAGTGTTCGCGGAGGCGCCTCGTCTTTTCTACCCTGCACGCGCGCCTTATCCTCTCTTCTTCTTTCGCGGCGTGTCTGTTTGCGGCTCTTGTTTTAGGTCAGATCAACCCGCGCTCGTTCCCCTCCGTCTTAATAAACGATCGCCTTGATCGTGTCGCGTCACTTTCTCCGCCTCTGCTCGATCCTCGCCGTCGTTCCGCTCGAGCTACATACGTGTCGTTGTCATTTCCAAAGATATGGGGGATATCGAGCATCTCGCAGGTGACTGACGAAACTTGATTCGAGTTCGTAGGTCGTGTATATCTATATGACATGATACGCACAATTGTTTCGATTCTTCCTTTTCTTCGCGGGAATGTGCAATTATTCCTCGCGCAACACGCGGCAATCACGTTTGAATCGCGGTGAATTCCGTTCTTTCACGAGTTCTCTCTCTCTCATTCTGTCTGGTATTTGATTTAATAGGACGATATAAAAGGGGCCGTTCTTCTCTTTTTTTTTCCCAGTCGTTCTTTCGTCTCTTTTCTGTCTCTCCGCGGAGGCTCGGCGACGGGGCGGTGCGGGCAACGTTATTTTGAAAATGTGGAAGATTCCTTGAGCGCAAACATGTCAGAGCGCGACGGGGACATGAAAGGCGTAATTTAAGAACCCGCCGCGCCGCGTCGCTTTGAATAGAAACTTAAATCACTTCGTTTCTCTTTCTACCGCGAATCCGTTTTCATCGGGACCGACGTGCTTCGTTACGGGCTTCGTAATTTGTCGCTTTTGTCCGTTGACGGATCATTAAACGGATGAGACATTCGATTAAATCGTATCCTCCCCGGCTGAATACGTCCCTGGCTTTTATAACGGTGTGTACAATGCTATTTTGGTGACGCCGCATTCGCGCTAACGTCTCGGCTAATTGACGGGAACGAATACGGAGTTCTACGTACTAACGAGTTCGCTTCTATTCGAAAATGAACACGCTGTAACGTGTCCTCGCTGCGGAAATTTTGTTGTTCGTTCAGATCGGAAAGTCAGGACAGTTGCAAATAAATTGGCAGCGATGTTGCATAGTCGCTCGATCCCCCAAGTAGTATCGTTCGAGTTATAAACGAGTGTGGTTGATTTAAATGAAATGAAATTTAGGATATTATCGCTGAACCCAGAAAATCCGGCCTCTTCAGATGCAACGCTCTAATGCAACGGAAATTAGCGATTGGTTGATTTGGCTCACGTGATTCGTGAGGGAGCGTGGCGTAGGTCTCGAGTAGGAGCGACGTTGTCTGTGTCTGGTGCTGAGCGATCGCGGCTGTAATTTATTTTGTATCGACTCAAATGTTTGCATATCGATAAAATTTCGTGGCAAAAAGATCGTCTTCGTTTCCTAGTCAGGACAGTTGCTTCTGGGCTTTCCAGTGAGACGAATCGTACTGGAAAGCCCAGAAGTCGTGCAGTTTTTTTCCATTTTACATTCTCCGTTTGTATCGTAAATTTTTTTATAGTCCTCTCGTATCTTTGTAACATTTTGAATTTTTATTGCTGAACCGTGAATATTTTGTTTCTTCAAAGTGATCTGTTAAATTTAAGTTAGAATGAAACAGACGTTATAGCTGTCATTCAAGTTCCACGTTTTCAGTCTTCTATAAATGAACTCCACGGGAAGTTTAGAATGTTCATTCTAATGTAATCTAAATATTCTGACACAGTATATGTAAAGTCACTCGGATAAATCTCTCTGCAGGATAAATTTTCATTCACCTTTAATTATTCCTAGATATCTTTTTGAGATCTATGATTGAAATGTTTAAATGAAATAGTACATCGTCGTTCGTTCTTGAAGTACGTGTAATTAATAGTGCATATAGCTGCCTAGAATAAGATGAGAAACGGAAATTATATTAAAAAATCTCGTTTGAAGTATGAACGACGGTGTAAGAAATGAAATTATGCACCGTGAAATCTGTTTAAAATTCTCCAACGTTACTTAACTTTGTCAATCTATTATATAAGTTTGAACGTACCCGAATCGTTGAATCTCAATCGTCAAAACGATCGTAAATTCACATCAGACTCGACGAGAGCCACCGCGAACTAATTAAATTATCCGAGACTCGTCAAAACCCGGCAAAGGTCACTTTAGACTTACGAGACCCTAGGCAGAAACTATCCTGGACACGTCACAGCCTCGATAAAGGTCGACTCGGCAGGAATTAACAACCCTAGAAGCTCAAGACCGTAGACAGGGGCTACACCATACGCGTCTGACGCCCAAAGAACCCCGATTCTAAGGGCGCAGCTTGAAACCATTCCTTGAAAGTCGAGAAACCTCGTAACTTTATGGTCGTCGGCTCTCGAGGACCAAATATGACACGGCTCTGTGACATTACGACGAAAGACGGAAACGAAAGAAAAGAAAGGAAACGGGAGTTTCAACTCCGGAGACTACTTGCATCTGTTCAGTAAGACTATCTTACTTATCGCTAAAAGATTCATACTTGGAGCGTAGCAGAAATTAAGTCGTGAGAGGTTGTACAGGTTACGTTTCTGATCGAAATTGTTCGCTCTCTTTTTAATAGATTGACAGCAGCGTATTTGTGGAAATTCAAATGTACGAAAGCTATTCAAAGTGTTCGCTGCCGTATCATAAAATTCTTCACTGAATTTTAAGAAGAAAGAGAAACAACTTTCTATGAACGCCTGTAAATTTGTATAAAATGTTAGTTTCTTCGAAAAAGAGATTTTATTATAATTTATTATAATATTACAGAGATGGACCTTAATTAAGGGGTTAATTTTTTTTTATACAAGGTTTATACGCTTTAATCGTCGGTGGTTCCAATGTTAAGAGTATCTGGAGAATCTCTTTTTCAAGAATGACCAAATTTGACAAATCTGAGATGACCTCTATCCAATGCGAAGCGCTCTGAATAATTCCTATCAGGTCCACCAAATCTGGAATAAATTTTACTGGATTTCACGAACCTGACACGACTTCTACCGTGTTTGACAAGTCTAATGTCACTCCGTTGGTTCTGGCAAATCTGAGAAGACTTTTATCGGATTTAACGTGTCCGGAATGACTTGCAGCGGTGAATCGATGGTTCTTATCAATTTTTACGAGTCAGGAGGAAGATATTTTTCCCAGTGCTATAATAGCAGCTAGTAAGCTCTCATCTAATCAGTAGAACTCCGAATTTCATTCCAATTCATTCGTTTGAATTAAATTGCAGTAAAATTTATTAAATTGTATCAAAAATTTCAACTCTATTTACTCGAACGCGGACTGTTAATATACGAATGAAAAATCACTGATGGATTCTTGTTGTAAGATATGAATTCTAATTATGCGCGACGACCGATTATAATTTATAAATTCGAATTACTGGTAAACGACCAGTATGTCTTTATAATCACCATTTGTACGATCACTATTTGTCTAAAGAAAGATTTTTTATATGAGATTTTTTATATAATAGCTAATTTATTAATTATTCGTCTACCGATGATAAACTTCAAATTTTGAAAGTTTTTTTTATCATTCAGTAGCGCTAAATTCCATTACGAAAAATGTTATTAAACCCAACTTTTACTATCTATATAATTGATTTATGAAAATTAGTAAAAGTTGAAATCAACGTTCAATATTTTATTTGGAAAATGACTTCTAGCAGTGGCATTTGTCAATATTTACTAGCTTTTCCTAGTCGAGTGCTCTTGTTGCAGTAACCAACCACGCAGTATCCTACGCTGTTAATAATGTAATAAATTCCCATTAACACATTGACAGTCGTTGCTGCGTAGTGATACTTCGTTCCATCGAAGAGTATTAATTTTACTTTGCCTACAACTTTAATAACATCTGTCTATCTTTACAAATCGTAATTTTACTCGGCTGCCAGTGTCTTCCTTCGGAGTCTTACTAATGAATTTCGAAACTTCTCCGAACACTTCGTTTTGCTTGCACGCCGTCGATTCAACGGAGAATGATCCGAATACCCACCGCATTCGCGCCAAGTGTAAGAGTTAACGCTTTACATCCAGCGTTACTAACGATTCCGTTCGACTCTCGGTTACACGGTTGCAAACTCGATTCGAACAATCCACCGCGCTTCCCCCGACTCCTCCGCCAGTTTCACACTTTGCGCATCGTCCAAACAGATAAAAAAAAAAAAAAAAACTGCACGACTTGTATCCCAGTACGATTCGTCTCAATGAAAGACGCCCAGAAGCAACTATTCCGACTTTTTTGCCATAAAATTTTATCGATGTGCAAACATTTGACAATGCCACTCCTACTCGAGGTCCACGCCACGCCCCCTCGCGAATCACGTGACCCAAATCAACCAATCGCTAATTTTCGTTGCATGTTAGAACGTTGCACCTGAAGAGGCAGCCGATTTTCTGGGTTACCCCCGCTAAAATCACTTTCAGTGATAAAAAAAAAAGAAAGAAAGAAAGAAAGAAAGGCACGTTCCGCAACGCGCCTCGTAGCTCGGGTATCGTGGCACCTCATTGATTTACACATCGGCGTCGCGAGGCGCGTTATCTGAAAATTAAAATCAGAGTTCCATTTTCGTTGGATGGCTCTGGTTTCCTCGACTGTGGCGGCGAGTGCGGGAGGGGAAAATCCCTCTACCCGCGCTATTAAGGAAGTGAATCTGAAAGAAATTGTAGTAGACCGGATAAAGGAGAGAAGCGCAAGGGAGGGGGAGGAGGAGGAGGAGGAGGACGAGGCGCAGAAACGAAGGGTTGGTGGGACCGGGAGAGGGGAAGGGAGGGGGGGACGGGGAGGCAGGCAGGGTAAAAAGAGTCGGAGGGAAGGCAGTTTATGCATGTAAATCGTCGGTCCTGACTCGCTGTTTGTTGTTCTTTGCTTCGCCAGAGCGCGTCGGCGTTTTACCGTGCGCCGCTGTATTTTATTGCGAAAGGTAACTATATATATATATATATATATGCGAATACGTACATGTACAAACGTACACACACACGCGTATAAACACCAGTCAGGTTGCGCGTGGTTGCGCGCATACATATACATGCGCCCAGGGGTTTCGCTTTTCCATCCGCTTTTGTATCCCTGAATTCCCCCTACGGCGGATCGACGACTGGTGGCGCATGCACTTTTCGCAGATACGGCCGATTCATCGGAAACTCGTGTATTTACGTTATGCGTATCTCTTATAAATAATGGATCCGATATACGATGACCGAGATCTTTCCTGTCAATCGCCGTCGAAACTCCGAATGGTCGATCATTGTCGCTAATTATCGCGTTTTCGATGCACATGCCGTGCCAGTGTGTATCTCGATCCCGATCGTGCAAATTAACCTCTCAAATCGGCTGACGCACGATTCTGGATTTTCCTTATCTCTTGTAACTTTGTTGAAGCCACGCGCTGGTGGCTTCTCTTCTGATCTATAAATGATCAAAATAAACATAAATCAATGTTAATCGCGCGTAAATGTAAATGTAAAAATTACGCGTAATTTCGAAATAATTTGGTAGCTGTAGTCTAAACTACTCGAATTCGTCCAAATCGATTGTTATTCGGCTCGTCAGTTTGCCCCTGTGCTCGAAGAATTTGATCAGTCGTTTCTCAATATTTCCAATATTTCCGGTCGAAAAGCGAATTTAACACTGGAACTACCGGCGATTAAAACTAAAATTTGAAAATTAAAATTTCCATCAGAGATTACATTTACCACACAGTTGGTCGATTTTGGTAGTTCCAGCGTTAAAGATTGTTCGAGGAACGACGTTCCAAGTCGCTCGCCACGGATTTGACTGGAATTAGTCGTTAAGGGGCCATCGCAATGCGGCATTTATTCCAACGATATACACACCGAGTGCCGATCCCGTTTGATTAACCGGAATTTCATCGTCGCTTTTATTTGCTGAATCGAACGAACGGATAGCGCAGCCTTGCCAATGTCGTGGCTCGACCTAAAAAAAATTGCACCAGTTCCCCGCACGAAGGGCTTTCTTTTCCGTCGTCACCGCCCCACCGCCCTCACCCCGACCGATCATTATCGTTCGCCGCTCATCTCGCGACGATAAATCACGCGAACGACCAATAAATGCCAGCGGGTCGTGTAGGTTAGACAAACAAATCGAGCGCGGCCGGCGCGGGTTCCCAAACGCGTCGAATAAATCTATCCGCGCGATCGGTTAATTAACAGATAAACGTCTTACACAGTTGCGACAAATGATTGAACGCGACGGAAATTACGCGCGACGACGGGACGACCGACTTCCAGATGTCACGCGCACGAACGTGACTTCTTAATTTGAATCACGCGCGGGCTCTTCGTTTTAAAGAGCTTCGGAAAGAGCTGCGGATCCGAGAATTTCTCAGATTATTATACGCGAGTACGTAAATTACACGGGGAACCTGCGTTCAAAAGACCGAAGGATAATTCATCATCGCGATATAAAATAAAATCTAGAATCGTAGAATTCTTGAAATTTTCGATACGACAGCTGATGTTTCTCCGTTTGACCGAAATACGGAAAATATTAGCGTCATGATTTCTTCTCTGGTTTCAACGTCGTGTCAAGAGTTGCTCCCTACTGCAACTTCCTTTCTGTTCAGTGAATCAATTCAAGAATCAACGATTCTTTCACATAACGTTGACCGCCTTTGTGAAAGCGGTGAAATACCACCGACCGTTGACGTACGATCAGAGATTTAATCCAACGATGCTCTGATGCTCCAGAATCCAGAGAGCACGATCCAGCTGAATCGAGGAGAGTTTACCGTTTGGAAATGGCTCAACCTCGATTGCGCTTAGCCTCCGCTTTTTCACTGCATCGGCCGAATGACTCAGCACCGGTTGTCGCCCTTCTTGGACGACGACGTGCTTCTTGAAGAAGACTAACGATCGCGCTCGGACGCGAGATTAGGGAACAGATGAACAAATACCGATGTCACCGGGACACGCAGCCAAGTCGAATAGTTATGCAAATATCCCATTGTCGTGTACTGGCCCACGAGATAACACACCTGAAAAAAAACACCTTTTTCGAGACTCTTGAAATAGTCAGTTGTATCGATTCCGATTCGTTCGTTCTTTCTCCTTGCCTCGCTCGTTGTCGAGAGACAACGTCGTCCAGTCGTCGGTTTCACACGACGGTCGTTTCAAGACGAGTCGGTGAAACCTTCCTCCGAGAATAATGGACATTAATGGCTGCCGCGACCAAACACAGTTCCTTCGAGTGTTTGCGCGCGCCTTTTCTCCGCGCGGCGGAGGTAATCCGTGGGTCAAATAAAATCATTTACCGGCACACAATGAGGAACATACTTTCAGCCACTTTCGTCTCGTTGAGAAAGTGCTCGGTGTAAGTGCTGATTACAATCCCCCACCCTCCCCCTCCAGCCACCTCCCTTGCTTCAATGGCCAGCAAACTGTCGGATCATCCGACGCCATTGTTCTCCTCACCTGCGACGCCAAACACACGCCGTTGAGGCGTTCTCTCGAGTGTTCCGAGAGTGTGTTGAACCTGCGTTCTGAACGTGTTTCGTGGAATCCGCGCGGCGTTTATAGTCGCACCGGTACACACGCCGATACACGCAAACGCACGGCGTGCCGAGTTTCACGTTAAAAACTATTTATAAAACGGGAAGACGCGAGGCACGCGGCCGCGCCGCAACGCTCGCCGCCGGTTTCTTAATTGACTCTCCACCGCTCGCTTTGCACAGCCACCTCCTTTGAACCTCACGCTACCCTCGTAATCGTTAGCTTGAAATATTCGCCGCGATATTGAATTATTAATCATCGTCACCGGCCGCCATTTGTTATTTTCCTTCGCACCTATTCGCGATGGAAATAGGCGACGCGGAGGTAACGGAGTCATCATTTAACCCTTTCGGTGCCGACGAAAAGAGATTCGCCCCGTGCGAAAAGCCAAACCACTACCGACGACGCGCATGGTTCGAAAATAAAACGATCAAACTCTAGCTTCAAGCGACGATCGCGATATTGCGAAGTAGAAGAGACTAGAAAACGGTGTTTTCGGGACGTTTTTCTTTTTTATTTTCTTGAAGAGAAGAACAGTGGAAATCATCAGCGTAAATCCACTGATTCGAAAGAAGAGACGCGAGAGGTTCTCGATTGAGATTGAGGCTTATTTGCGAGAGCAAGTAACTTTGAGAAATTATTAACTATGAAATCAAGAAAACACCCACGGTTTATTTTATCGTGTGTAATAAAATACAAGAACGCAGTCGGTTTCTCCGCTATAAATAATAATAATAAGATAACAAAATGAATTAAATAATAAAATAACAAAATAATAAAATAGCAGAACTTGCAGCGCAAGTACGTCTATTACCGACATTAGTCGGTTTCTCCGCTCGTTAGTTTAATTTACGATCTCGCCGCGCTACAAGTAGATTACATTGTGATACACTTAAACTTAAATTAAAATTAGGAGAATTAAATTAAGGTGGAATTACGCGTGCAAAAATGCACGAAACAGAAATAATACGTAAAAGTGTACGGAGTGCACAAAGCGAAGTACTTGCTAATATTTAACAAAACGAAGCAAATCTCTCTGTACTTCGTTTCTTGCCGTTTCTTTAACTCTTTGCCCTTTGCCCTCTGCACAGTTAATTTCGTAATACGACCTACCAGTAATTAAAAAATATCATCTACAAATGTCGTTATCTACACGTTTGTTTTATCTTAATTTTTATCACGAGAAATAAATTTGAATCGTGCTCTTGGAAAATTACAATTTTTTTTTTTTATTTCTCTCTTGATATCAATTTTATCTCTCGCCACGATCACTGATCCAACGTACAATTGAATGATTTTTACATACTAAAATCAAAATCAAAGTCATCAAAGTCACTGTCGACAAATTCAAAATCTTCGAAATGATTTCAAGTCGCGAAAACTTCCTTTCGCACGCACAATTCTTATCACCGTGCACTGGAGTGCAAAGAGAGTCGATGGTGTAATTGGAAATAAAATCAGAGGCAAAGACATCCGCGATGTCATCATTTAGTGATGACTAAATCAACGTTAAAGGCGACTGTCGTCACCGTATGTGGGATAAATAAGAGCCAATGACACGATACGTAAAGACTTTGTGAAAAATACGGTCAGTTCCTCGGCGAGCACCTAACTAGGGTACAAGTGCAGCTTCCTGCTCAGCAACCATACGCTTGAGTACGTACTCACGACTTTGACTTGTATAAAGACGTTGTTCTTCAACGCGGTGCCACTCGACGTTCTCTCTCTTTTTCTCTTTTTCTCTTTTTCTATCTTTCTTTTGAGTGCTGCTAGAAAAGAGCTAGACGACATTCGTCGCGAAGAAGAGGAGGACCCTTTTATGGTTTTGCAGCGACTAACCACGCCAATGAGCCCCGTAGACGTTTTCACTGCAATTCCATCGTGGTCCGCGGGGCTTCAACCTCGTCGAGAGAAAATTGAATTACAATTAACACCGGCGGAGTGCTTTTCAGCTACCGTTATTTTCGTTTGCCTGAAAACACCATTAACAACAAAATAGTTTCCACGAACGGGCGAAAAGAGAGTGGAGAGAAGGGATAGAATTCTTGTCCGATCGGCACCTTTGCATTCGAGTTAACCTAGCAGAGTTAATATAAATTAATACAAGTTATTTGTGACACTAGACGTTAGAAGTGAAATTCTGCGGCAGAATTGTATAAATTGTGTAAATTAGCCGTGAGACAAAAAAGCTTGTGTAATTCGACTCGACTGACTTACCATTTTACTCTAGTGATTTTTATAAGGGGATTCAGCCAACAAAAGTTCTTTTATACTTGGTACTACTACTTGGTACGGTACTTGATTCTATTTTTAATTTTTAGTGGATAATACAGACCGTATTTATTCGACAGATAAAAGGCCATTTTTGGTTGGAAAGTTAATGTATTAAAATTTAAAATACACTGTAACAAATCTACAAAATAAATACAAATTCTATAAATACAAAAATATCTGGAAATATAAAAGATCCATAAGTATAAAAATATCTGTAAATCAATTTACGTTTGTAGACTTTGATATTTTTAGATTTCTATAAATCTATAAATCTATAAAATTTCCATAGAAAGTTATAAATTGGTCGTATCGATCAAGTTTCGAATTTAAATTAGTCATTTTGGTAGTTTCAGTTTCATTTGGTAGTTGAATTTAAAACAGAAATGTGCTTTCGTTTCGAAGATCGAAAGATCTTTGGTGCGCGAGGGGACCGAAGCATAGCTTATAGGAAATTTCGCTTAAAGACGCCGAAACGTTACGTGGCGAAAGTATGCCACCGACTGTTCATCGTTTCGCATCGACAGACATCGCCGGGATAAGATACCATGGAATTATGGAGGGCTTTATTCGAGAACCGTGTATCGCGACGTTTAGATTTATAGCGTTGTATGTGCAGGCCGGTCGACGTTCCATTTATCAGAATGGTACCTGTAGCATTCGGTCCGAAATGGCTGCGAAACATCCGCAAACTTCGATTCCCCCGCGAACAAATGGATGGAGTTTCGCAAAAAGGAAGAAGCGCGGATGGAAAAATCACAATGGGAGGCGGCTTCGGATGCCTCGGCGTTTCCCTTCCTATTGTGCGCCGACTCGTGAAAAATGCACACTGATTTTCCGTAACAATGCTGACGAAAGGAGAATTTTTACCGATCGCCGGACTAAAGAGATGTACCGTGAAATATTTCCAGCCGTCTTGCTGGATACGCGTATCCTTCATTGGCTCCGACGTTCGTACCTTACCCGCTACAAGCCGCGCGGTTTATCATCGACGTTCAATTACGCAGATGTCTTTTACGAGACATCTGCGCGGATTTTTACGCGTGACGCGTAAAAGTGATGTACACGAACGCGCAAAATACCGCAGTGTACATTTCTCGATATTACGTTTGCCAGCGCAGCAAATTTCATGCACGGAATGTTTTCTAGCGGGGGTAACCCAGAAAATCGGGCCTCTTCAGGCCTCTTCGTGCAACGCTGATGCAACGAAAATTAGCGATTGGGCGTGATTCGCGAGGGGGCGTGGCGTAGACTTCTAGTAGACAACTGGCGTTGTCTGGTACTGAGGCGATCGCGCCTGTAATTTGTTTTCTATCGATTCAAATGTTTGCGCATCGATAAAATTTTATGGTAAAAAGGTCTTCATTTTCCGAGTCAGAACGTGTTCCGTATCGATACAAACGCGTCCAGCGTTTGCGGAGAATCACGCCTTTGGACGAGCGAAAAATCCAATCGTCGAACGTCGTTAGAAACCGATCCCCCTCCCGTTCGATCGTATTTACGATCGTCGTGGTTCGCGAGTTTTCCTCTCGCGCCACGGACGAGCGGGCGGCGTGTTTGGTGGGCAAATATTTGAAAGAAACGCGAGCGCGCATCGATCGGAGCGAGCCGACGCGAAGGAAGAAAGCCGGACGGGCGAGACTTTCGGTTTTGGGCACGCGCGAATTTTCGGTGGGAAACGCACGTGGAATCGCGGGAGCGTGCCGTCGAACAGGACACGGGGATCACGCGAAGGATCGGACCGCAAACTTGCCGTGATCCGTCGATGCTTTTTGCTCGTTGTTAAATTCCCTCGTCGAAAGGCCGACACGATAGCGATGAAATACCACCGATAAAAACGTGAAAAATTGCCGTCGATTGCTATGTGAACAATTCCAATATCGCTCGTCGCTCTCCTTCGTCCCCTTTATATTTCTCTCGAAACCCGAAAGAAAACGACAAGGCAGGGGGCGGGGGGAGGTCTGGGAAGAGACAGATTGAAAAAAATATGAACATGGAGGAGTTGTTTTAATTACAGAGAACCGAATAAAAAGTTCTTCTATCGTAAAACATATCCACAACGTGCCTAATATATATATATATTAGGTATCGTGAAAAGTTGATAATTTGCAAATGTACATAATTAACTTGTAATTAAAATTGAAATTAGAGAATTGCTAACTTTCTAGTAACTTTCTAGTAACTTTCATTTATTATTTCAATACTTTACTTACTGTCTATAATGAAAGATGGAATAGTTAAAAGTTCACGTTTTTAAACTCGAGATACGTAGCAAGACAAATTTACACCGCGCGTGGAAAAGGTTCTATTAGCGAAAAAATGGTTTAAACGGTTTAATCAAGACAATGAATCACGCGTAGCAGAGGATGAACCTTTGGGGCACCCCTGTTGTCGAAGATAAAGAACAATGTAAATATTATACGTTCAACTCACACGAGAAAGACGCGTCCAAGTGTAACCAGAAACTATATTTCTGTAAAACACACTCTATGAAAATGTATCTCTGTAAAGTGCATAAACGTGAGATATACGTTTCAAAAATCCAGACGAATTTTTTCCCAGCGCTTAATGTACTCCGGCTCAGAAGTTTGGAGCACCGACTACGTATTTTCTATTCAAATACGAAATTAACTTTTTCGTATGATTCCGTGCGAAAGAGAAATATATTGTAATTACACATATTTCATACTTAAACGCGACTGATTAATCACAACGTACGTACCACGAGTAAAATACTCGCGTTTATTCAAGAAATTTTATCTCTTTCGATTAAGAAAATTATTTCTCTTGGTATTTTAACGTGCTCTAGATTTTTCAGCGGGTTGTGTATAGAATCTGGATTCTGAACAGTTGATTTTCTGACGAAACGCGGAATCTCTCCCCCCTATTTCCTGCTCTCGTTGCATCGAGCGAACGAACCATAAACGAGTCGCGTTCTTTTTTTTTTTTTTTCACCAGGCCGCGAAAATCGACAACGAGAGATTCTCTCTACGGGCGTCGTGATTCCAGAAAACACACGGGCTGCGCCCACGCGTTACATGCACGCCACTTCGGAAACGAATCCTCCGCCTCAGGCGTTTTACAGATAATTAACTGACATTAACGTTCCGTCCGAACATGCTCTACGCAACGTGTGCTCGTATTTCTCCCTTCTCTCCCGACGTGTACGCATACTTCCGTGCCGGATAAGCATCGCTTTTCCACCAGCTTGTTTCTTCTTCCCTTCCTTCTGTCTCCACGGCTTATCCTAGGAATTTCGTTGCCCTCCCCCCGTGCGATGATATATCTCGTTGCATGAGAAGAGGTCTTGCTTGACGACTTTTCAAAAAGCAAATGAAATTAAACCAGACTTTGACATATAAATTCTGAACTCTGAATAATAGCATTGGCTGATCAAATCAATATTTAAAAAAACGCACTTCAGATTCGAATTTTGTACAGTTTATAGCAATTTTGCCCGTTCTGGGCCATTTTCGTCGATTTTCGACGACACGCCCGCGTTTCTCCTTCCTGTTCCTTGCCATTTTCCTCCCCTTCGCCAACGTCGCGCTCGCTTTTTTGTCGATCGGTAATTAAGGTCAACGCGGCGATCCACCGGTGACGACTCCTTTTTCACCGATGTTTTTACCGCGAAATCTATCCGTGACGCGAACCTCGCCGACGTTATCGCGACATCGATTACGTTTTAACGCCCGGGTGCAGTGAAATAGAAATAGCCGCTGCGCGGGCGGTTGTGCGTTTAATTGCGGACAATGGAGGCCTCGATAAGCGCGCGAGACCCGTATTTCATCGCAATTTCTTTATGCATTGGGTCTCGCGAAAAAGAAAAGAAGGGACGCTCTCTTCCTGGGGGGAAAGAGTCACATGTGTGTATGTATACCAATATATATATATATACACACACACACACACGAATTTAATCCGTCGCGTATCTGGACAAAATATCTCGAAACGTGGCGAAAAGTTTGGAAAAGATATCTGATATCTCTAGGGGAATTCCATCAAAAGGTCGGTAATCTTGTTTCGTTTTCGATAGTCACCATCGACGAATGTTCCTTGCCTTGGCGTTCAGTCCATATCTAGAATACTAGAATAAAGATCAAACAATTGGTTATTAGGTTACTCGGTATTAAACTTTCAGATTTTTCGTAATTTCAAGCAGTCATCTTACTCTGCTAAGTTTAATCCAGCGACTCTTCACAAAAATCATATAAACTTTTTGAACATGACTAAAGGCACGTGTTTCGATTTTTCTAGTATCTCGATATTTGGCAGATAATACGTAATAATTACTGTATTAATAAATTATAATTATAGATAATTAAACTAGTAAATTAATACAACGGTAATTAATAAATCAACGTTCAACCACCTTCAATTATTCCTCTTTTATCTGTACCAATTGCCATTAGCTATTCTATTAACTGCTGTATATCTAATAATTAAATTGAACGGATTCATTTGAGTTGTATATATTTGCAACAATTCAAAATTATTCAGATACTTGTGTGCAGGGTAGTACAAATAATTTGGTTGAAAGTAGTATTTGCTCAAAAGTGGCAATTTAGAAAAGTGATACTCGAATGAAGTGTCGATTAGAAAGTACGTAAGATAAGATAAGATAAGATAAATATACGCTTCTCTCGGTCGTTACAAATAAGCTAAAATTTGACAGTTTGAAAATTGTACAGTTTAGAAAGGAAAACTTAGTTTAGCAATGCAAATTCCATGATCCTCAAAGATAAATGTTAATCAAGAATTTGCACAGGGGATAAGGTCAAAAGAAGCATAGAGAATTTGCAAAATTTTAACTTGTAAAGATAAATATTTAGAATGTTGGAACATTGGAACTTACTACGTGTGATTATACGAGAAATTATGGAATTACCTTGTGTAAGAGCCACGTGTGAATTTCTGCTTGCGTACATATATATTCTACATACGTATATTTACATAGACATTATGTGAGACACCGCTGAAATTAAGATCCACCGAGACTTTGAATGTTTCATAATAATTAGAAATAAAAGCCGTCTTGACCAAATAATACAAACCATAGCAAGTACGTGCTACGTTTCGTTGTGATTAACAATTTGAAGCATAATTAGAATTTTAGATGTCTCGACTATGATTATGTCGTGTTGCACTTTTGACAACGAATTCGACGGTAGACATTCGAGAAAAAAGTAGAGACGTCGCGTCTGTAGAGACGCGAAGCGTTAGGAGTGATTCAGCCAAGGAGCAGGACGATGTTTAATTTGAAAAGGAAGGTTGGGTAGGTTGTAAACAACCGTGGCACTTACAATTAGAACGTGTTAGTCAAGACGCAAACACGAGTCTACAGCTTTTGCAACACAAAGTGGTCACCGGTGCAAACAAAGCGAACTGTGTAGAGGCTTGATTACAATAACCACCCCAATTTGGTGCTAACACTCCTCAGTGCTAATCGTCTAATTGCTCTTCCGTCGCTCAGGGATACCGTTTCTTCGGTAAAATTTCAAAACATACTACAATACCAGACAGATGCGTTTCTCAAAATGCTCCTTCGAAATGTCACGTCTCGGTAATCGCGTAAAAAAGTCGCGGTAATTGTTTCAATTAAATTCCAAAGTTATACGAATTGTCCATCGAAACTTTATAGAAATATGATGTTACAAATAACTCAAAAAATACCGACCTAATCTCGCCCGCACGTGTGTCTATCTCTGTTTATCTCTGATCAAGTTTGTTCTCCTTCTCGGGGAGCGCCCCATCCCCCCCCTCAAAATCCGGTGCCCGTAAAACGAAATCAATTAGAAGGAAACACGGCGTGTTCTAAACGAAACGCGACGTTAAATCTCCCCCCGATAAATCCTAAACCCGCAACGAATGGCAGAGCGCAACACCTGGTTGATCAACTGGAACAAAAAAAGAAAAGAGAAAACAAAAAATAAGCACTAAGAGATAAAACGAATCGATACGTATATATATATATATATATATATACGATAGCGATGGTATATCGGGCTGCTATCATTCACTAAACAGCTTGTAGACCGGGCGAGCTTATATCAGATCCCAGAGAGAGAGAGAGAGAGAGAGAGAGAAGCGGACAGACACAGGCCATTGTTTGATAAAGTCTCGGAGCCGTGGATTATAACTAATGGAACGGCGAGAGGGAGACAAATCGCGGGTGGTAGGTTCGCGACGCGCGTGCTGGGTTTATGCGATCGGGAATCCTTAAGCGGCCGGGCGCCGCCAATAAAATATGCATGCACGCTCGCGGATGCTGTGTAGGTAACCGGTGCTTTACATCCCCACGAGACGCGTCGTAGACGCGTAGACGTACCGCGTGTATTAATCTGCATAAACTCATTGCTATGCAAACGAAGAGATTCGACGTCGAACTAGGATATCACGGGGAGCCGGTCGCGGCTTACACCGTCGGCTTAACCGGGCCTCTTACCTTCGTTCGCGTCCGCGTGTCTGCGCACCTACACAAGCGCCTATCCGCGGTGAGCGGATCCAAACAGCAGGTAGCTTCGCTCACAGGTACGCGCGTACACACGTACACGCGTCGTGTGCGTCGTGTGCGGGGGCGATACCGATCGTAAACGGACCTCCTTCGTCGATGGAATAATAATTGCGAAAGCTTTTGGGCCAGCCCCCGCTGGTGGAAGATCGAGCCTCGGCTTCGTAAACGTTTTACGAAGACAACGGCGCCGCGTCACCTGCACCCTCGCGAGCATCGATAAACCGCTCTTTTCCCCTCGAGCAACGAGATGAAAAGAAAACAATCGATGAATAATTTCGTTATTATTGGAACGCGCGACAAGAGAGAGAGAGAGAGAGAGAGAGAGAGAGAGAGAGAGAGAGAGAGGTGACGTGAAATTGATTGGAACGCCTCACAGACTAGTCACGATGCCTCGTGAGATAAGACTCGAGAGAGACGAATCGAGAGAGGGAGACAGTCGCTAAATTGAACGACGAACGGAAAAATTTGCATAGACCGGTGGATTTTGGCAAAAGTAGGGAATTGGACGATTCGAAGTGGTCAAGCGAGGCCCACTTGGTTTTCCCTTTGGCCGTGGAAACGAATTTCATCGTTTCGTTCGCGGAACGACGAGGCCCCGAGGCTCGTAGAGAAAGTTCATCCGGGCCGCAATAGACGTAATAGTAGGCGGTTGAAGCACTTTGTTTGATTAGCAATCGAGGCTACCGTACTTGCACGTCACAACTTCTGACCGAGTTGAAAGAATTTTTTTCGAAGCGGAGAGGAAAAGAGACGGATAGAGGGAGATGCACGGTGCGGTTCGAAAGTATCCGCGTGCTTTACCTAGTTTTGACAAGGTGCAGCATCTCACGACTTTGTCATTGCCTCATTTTGCGTCTGCTTTTTGGAGTTGTTTAATGTTATTTACGTTTCTCTCTCTGATGGAGAGAGAGAGGTCCGTTTCAAAGTCCGTGCGTTAACCAATGTTCAGTTCGATACTTTGATCGGATTCAAACTGAGGATCGAGGCCAGAGACTGACCAAGTATCCAGTTAGTTGCGAACGATAATACGCAGGTGGAGCATAGATGATGCGTATCAGGTGGAGAGACAGGTATAGCGCAAAGTATACGAGGCGCGCACGCACTAAACTGTGGATTTTCTGCCGCGTCGGCCATAAGTTGCCGCATGTATGTTTAATGCGAGCACGCGAGGCCTACGACCCAGCGACTTCTTACTACCGTTCGCCATTACTTATTCACTTCCGGCGCAATTACCGCCGTGTACTCCATCAAAGTCCAGACGCGGGGATCGCACCTTCCTTACGAGCGTCTATCGTCTCCTCGCACCGAGCCCGAGCGTCCGCGCATCTTTTCTCTCCGGCTTATTTATTCGTCGTCTGACGCGTAACAGCAGCAACGTCGCGACGGAGCATCGTCGTACTGTCGAACTAATAAATCTATAGCCATTTCCCGCGACGTGGCCCACAGCCGTGAATTAATTAATCGAGCTTTCGCTTTCCCATGCTGCGTCAGGACACTGTGTGTGTGTTCTTTTCAAAATACCATGTCGAGCGATCGATCAACGACGGACACGGTAATATCAGATAAGAGGGAAACGAAAAATGCAGAGTATCATCACTGAACAGAAAGTGATGAACAGATGCAACGCTGATGCAACGAAAATCAGCGATTGGTTGATTTGGGTCACGTGATTCGCGAGCCGAGGGCGTAACCTCAAGTGGGAGTGGCGTTGTCTGGTACTGAGCCAGAATTTCTAGAATTTTTCTATTCTTTAATAAAATTCTACGCTTTTTATTAATTAAGTTAGTATATAATTAAGTTAGTACTCTATTCTCTGCAGTATATTCTCAGACTTGGAAATGCGTGAGAAATTTTTTTCTGATAATAAACGCGGAGCACAAAATTTGAACACGTTCGTTTCATTTATATCTCGTATTTTGCATGCTTTCGTATTTTTGGCTGTACTATGCAATAATGGACAAATTCCAAATAAAGAAATCACATCTATATTATTCATGTTAGGGACTTTATAGATTTTAATTCAACAAACTCTTTTCCGAGTGAAATTTGTTCGTTCATTTATTTATTTACGGGTAAGAGAGAAATCCTTGAATACAGAGAGTAATATAGAAATACAATTACAAACGAAGTATTGTAAAGCGTTAATAATTGAGTATTCGGAAAAATGAAAGACGTGACTGACAGAATCGCAAGAAACCTCGAAATACCATTTGCGTATCGGTGTCGCACACAACCAGCTATCAGAGATTCGAGCAAAGGATAATTAGGAAGGTATATATAACTGGGGTATACCCTGTCTGGGCCGGAATAAAAATGGATCGGTTGACAAAATGGCTCCGGGCAACCCTTCGGGGCGCATTTTAAACGCGTTATTTTTTCGAGCCGGCTCGTTTTGTTGGTTTTGCCTATGAAACTTTGTTTTATCGACGACAAACACCGATGGCCGGACCGTTGTTCCCGGGGTTTTTGTTTTTTCAGAGAAGGTTCACAAATAAGACAAAACACGCTAATACCGGGGGAAAGTAACAATGTTTCCAATTGCAACGCTGCATTCGAATGTTGACTTAAGTTTAAATTGCTCTGATAAACTCCATCTCTCGCTTATCTGTTCTGTTCCTTTTTTGTTTTTCACGTCCGAAGAACAACAGATCTACGCGACGTGAAAAATAAGCTCCGGGTTGAATATTTCATTCGACTCGAACGCGATGATTTCGCGAATTAACCGCAAACTTGCAGCGTGCGGTATTCTGCTCGGCAGAGCGTTTCAAACTCATCGAACGTCGCTTTTAATTTCGTAATCTACGCCTTTGAATTTTTTCCGCGAATTTTCCAGTGGAATTCCACCGGACTGAATTCGTGTAATAAGAATTTATCGGTTCTCAGTTTTACCGTGTACTTGCCAAAGCGTACTTCCAAGCGTACTTCATTAATTTCCATTTTTTCAGTATTAAACTCTATATAAATTTATTTCTGCTAAACTTATTTCAACAATAATAAGTGTCTTTGATAACTATACTACGGATTTTGCACACAATGTGAAAAAACGTAATATCAATGAAATATCAGTACTACTTTCTGCGAAACACTCGGTACATAAAACGTAAAATTTTCTGCTCAAGTTCTGTCCAAACATGAATCTAGGTAAGAATTTACAGTCTGTTAAATCAAGGACCAATAGGGTAGTCCAGAAAATCGGGTTTCTTCAGGTGCAACGCTGATGCAACGAAAATTAGCGATTGGTTGATTTGGGTCACGTGATTCGTGAGGGGGCGTGGGACGTTGCTGGTACTGAGCGCCAGTAATTTGTTTTGTATCGATTCAAATGTTTGCGTCTTATCGTCTTCATTTCCTAGTCAGAACAGTTGCTTCTGGGCCTTTCAGTGAGACGAATCGTACTGAGGTACAAGTCGTGCAGTTTTTATATCATATTTCAACGGGGTTATGAAATAAAGTGTCGCTCGGCCCATCTCCGAATCCGAATGAAAAAGAAAAACAACGTTGAACTGAATCTGAAATTGACACGTACATTCGTACATGTAAAAATATCTCGATAAAGAAGCGATCAAACAACCATCGACGAAAGTCAACAACACCTGCGTAACAGTCTCGCTCGTGGTATTTTCATAGAAGATAAAATCGATGATCATAGTCGGTAGACACTCGACTCCCTTACCGTTGTTGTCATCTCCCCTCGAGTATCAGGCTAACGAAGTCATCGAACTTCGCCAGCGGAAGAGGCAGAGGCTTCCGCGTGACGGAAGCGTTCGAACGCGAAACGAGACCCGTGGAACAACAAAACACACCCTCGAAATCACTCGAAACCACCCCGGATTCTACGGGCCGTATCGTTAAAGGTGGTGGCGAGTCTCCGTAACGCTCGCGTTCTCCTCGCGTTCTCCCCGTTCTCCCCGTGTTTCATTTTCATTTTCATTTTCTCTAATTCCTTTTTTTCGTTTCTCTCTTTGTTTCAGGTTGACGAGGCAGGAATGGCACGGTCGGAGTCACGGTGAGAAAAGGGCGAGGGTGAAGCCCTCGCGCGAAACGGGAGGCGAAATGGTGAAAAGCTTCGGTTTCTTCGCCGGGAGGGCGATACCTGCCGTCCACCTCATGCTTTTCCTCGCTCTGGCCGACACGACGAGCGCCGTAGACCTCTGTGAGTATCCGCTGCACTTGTAATCTGTCCCCCCTCCCGACTCGTTGCTTTCATAGTTTTCATCGCGAAACTTTGCCCATAAGTTATTAACGAGGAGGAAACGCCGGTGCGCCGCGACGATACACGTGGCGGCGCTTGACCGCAGTCGACGAACTTTCGATCCGGAATCGACTTTGGCCGCGTTCGCACGGAAAAGCTGGATTTACGCGACCCTCTGCCAGCTCTCCTCTCCTCTCCTCCGAGTCGCAAACTTTTCGAGGCAAGTTGCGTATTTAAACAGCGTGTCCGCGACGCGGCCGCTCGATACCGGCAACCCGGGCAACCGACCTTTGTGCGCGATCCATCGAGAACGACGAGCGATTTTCCTCGATCCAAATTACTTGGCGGTGATGATCGGCCAACTTGCCAACCGGCGGAATTGAAAACCGGCCAGGCTGATGTTACACGCGAGAAGAGACGCACGCGTTTCGGGTTCATTTTGCACGGGCTTCCAGGGGTGGGATTACGTTTTGCGATTTACCCTCCGTTGAACGCGCCAGTTGAAAATTATATTATTGGGCGTTTGTGCTTTTTTCGGAAGTGTTTGGTTTCGCGGCTTGGCTAGTGTTTCGTTCGTCGAAAAAGTCGAAGCGATTTAAGCAAGATACGACTGAAATAAATTTCCATCATTAAGCGAACTCTTATGTTCTTTGCAACGTGATCCCTTAATACGTACCGAATGTATAATAAACGATAAATAATACGAGGATCAATGCGAGTTTCATTTGTCCCTCAACAAGTTTACGTACAAACGAAGGCTTGCTGTTTTCAATCCCCCGTGACATCGTTGAGAGACAAATATCCGTCCATCTACATTTTCAAAAATTTTATTTCCCGATATTGTATTTCATCGGTATACGGAAATATCGGACGATTCATTCATAACGATTATTATTATTTGCCAGATTTTAAACTTTGGAAAACTACGATTAACTGGTAAATGAAATTCTGGTTATAAAAGTTAAATTTGATACGACTAAATTACTTTGATTACGTGTTTTAAATTATTTAACGCTAAATGTTAAACGAAACTACTCATCTTGAAGATGTAAAGCAACTATTTCTACTTAAATTTAACAAATCTTATTTAAACTTTAGTTTAAATGGAGAGATATAGTTTATATGTATATATATTATCAACTTTGTGGTAACTTTGAGTTTTCGTTACACGTTGCAACAACCATCCTTTACTTTGGACTATGTTAACGAGTTTTAATTATAGATTAAAAAATGCCAAATGAAATCCGTGTAAAACACGTGCAACGTAAGAATTTACATTGTTCCACTTGGAACGTATCAGCGCAAAAGATATCTCAATGTCGCCGCAGTAAGTGGCACTTTTTCCCCAACAAAAGGAGCGTTTTACAGCCATCGTCGACCGACGGTCTCTCTGGAATTTAATGGGTCAATAAACGTCCAAGTAAATTTCCCGCGGTAGACGTCTCGCAAGTTGTCCTCATCGAACGTTTAATCGATCATCGGGGGCTCTCTGTCCGTACGAAAAAGCGGCTTGCATCGATTTGCATGTCGGAGTGGCTTAGTCAGCGGCGTCCAGCAGGCCCGTTAGACTTCGTTAAACGATCTGTCCGTGTCAGCCGCGTTACTTTTCCACCTTGTAACGAGTTTACTAGTCGAAAGTATCGAAATTGTTTTTCCGGGGGAACAGGGGTAAACGACAAATCGTGCCTCGAGTTCCGATTCGCGCTCGATTTTATCGCGGCTCTTTCGAAAATCAAAAACTGTACGGAATTGTAGGGATTCGCGCGTGGACGACGAGCGAACCGCGGACATTGTTCGTACATTTTTCGAGCATTCAGAAATCGAGAAATTTCTACGCGAAAATACGACGATTATCCGCAATGTATTATCGAATTTTTAATTGAATTTAATTTTATTGCCAATCTCTCTCTCGGAAAGATGTAAAATCAAATTAAACGTCCCAAATTTTATTGCGATCGTATTTTGATCGACAGTCTTCTTTATTTTTGTTTATCATCACGTTTACATTTTATATGCATTTTATAAAAGGACGATGTTTTCTCTCAATCTACAGTAGCATGTACGAATAAATTGATACATGTATAAAATTCATTGCAAAGAATTAAAGAAAGGTAATAATGCTTCTTGCTTCTTAGCAGAAAATATGTTTCTTTTTTTTTTTTTGCTTGTACGAAAATAATTTCCATCATTGCGTTACATACTGTGAAATATCCACGGTAGAAATTTAAATTCTCGTTTAAATTATATTTGCGAGAATATAAATTTTATTACGCGCGTGTATATATATATAAACGAAATGAGTAATATGAAATCACGTAATTACAAGATCCGAATGGGGGATTCAAGGTTCTATTTAAATTTTATTCCTTCGATCGGGTTCACGGAATAAAAATGATTACAAGTTAAACGTCAAAGCAGCGAAATGTTTGGGGACAGCCAGTGGGGGACTCGAGTGGTAAAGAGAATGTACGAGTAGACTGGAGTGCCACGCGAATATTTGGGAATTTTCGAAAATTTTGGATTTTTCGGGATATTGGAAATTCTTGAATACCTGCGGCATTTTCTGTTCCGGTAGTTTGAAAATGTGACAGGAACGTCGGCGAACGTGAAACGAACGAATTTCCAGGCAAATCGTTTCGAAAATTTAAAAATTAAAAATTCAGTTTGCCGTTATTCCACGTTTATTTTACGTTTAACCCTTAATTTAACTTTGATTCTAAGCCTAATTGCCATTGGAATTTTCAATTTCATTACCAATCGCTTTCAGGGACCACGCAAAAGTATCCAATCGGATTAATCGTCCAATGCGAACTACCGAGAGTTGATCCTGAGAGTACGACTCAACGCGCGGTATATTTACAAACTTCTTAACTGTGCAGTTAACGTTTCACAAAATCTCTCGAATCGATATTCAAAGAAGTCTGGCCCCAAGTGCGCTGCTTATCCCGATACGCTTCTTCCCCCGGAATAGCAAACGTATTAACCTGTTGCTGCGCCGAACATTGCGAGAATTTTCAACGTGCGCGATAAACTTTCAACGCGCGGGGGGAGGGGGGGGTTGTCGTCCCGCAAGACGAACGAACCGCTTGCCGTGACTGTATGAAAAGGGAACAAAAATTGATGATATCCCAAGGTGGAATTTCACCGGTTGAAACACGAGACCTTTGTATTTACAGCGGGAACATCGACATTTTATAAACTGTAACGGACGCTCGTTTTTCTCGTTGCGACCCTTAAACGTTCGACTGCTTACCTCCAGCGCGGAAAGTGGCTCGTTAACGTAATACATGGCGATCGTTTCCGTGGAACCAATTCGGAATCGTATTTCGCCGCGTAACCGCGAGTCTCCAACGAAACGAGCACGGAAGAATGGCAGAAGAAACAGGGAGAGATATTATATATATAATAATGATAATAATTAAAATATAACAATCTCACAAGACGCTTTAAGAGAAATTAAATTTTAACGTCAGCTTTCAAGCCAATTCTGAAGTGTAACTTCTAAACTATATTTTCCTACAACTATCTTGGGCTTAAATCGGAAAATTTCTTTCTTTCATTTATTTCGGCGCAAGTGGAACAACTCCTCTTCCCCTCCGAACAACGTATTCACTCCTATTCAGTCCGAAATTCCAGCGTACTTTCCCCGAAAGCGAAACCTCAATTGCTCCCCAATAAAGAAGAAAAAATCATCCTGCACAGGTTCGCGACAGGAACCGCGAACCCGTTCACACAAGTGGCAAACGAAAGAAAATACCGCCTCGACTTTCGCCGCGTTGAATCGGTCGTACGTTGAAAACGGTTTTCTTTTTCCATTAAAGAAATGGAAACGCCATCGTCGAGCTATATCGAACGCCTGCTCTTAATTGCGATATAAATTCCGGCGGAAATCGGCGGAAAGAAGTTGTCCCCGTTTCGGGGCCATTCGTCTCGCTGTCGATAGAAGTAGAAGCAATTAATGATGTTTTCTCCTGCGACCAACCGCTTTCTCCGCGTTTCTCCGCGTTTGCCCACCGGAGGAACGGAGGAACACGTCCGTCGAGGAAGATCGAACAGCGACGACAACTGGCCGGGAGAGACAAACACGTTCTCCCCGGGCAAAACACCTCGACCGAGGGATTAACCGAGAAACAGGCGCGTTAGTTTTCCGCGGCACGGAAAATCCGTTATTCACGATCGATTTACGGGCGCGATATTTCACCGCGGTGAACTCGTTAGGGAGAACGTGCCGACAAAGGAAACGGATTCTGCCGTTCGGCTCGGAACGACTCGAGGTTCACCTCGCGAAAAGGGAGGAGAAGCCGTGCAGCGACAGAGCACGGGTGGGGAGGATGATCCGTGAGAATTCCGGGGGTTGCGAGCGATATATCGAGCCTTCGTTAATAATAATAGCGAGCGCGCTCGATTCACTAGCGACCGCTTTGTCTCCCCGATGGGCATCGTTATTGATTCTTACCCCGTAAATTTTCATACGCCCCGAGCCTCGTGGAAGAAAACAGACGAGCGCCGATGAATTTCTCTCTTCTTTATCCACTCGTGGCCGTTGGTTTCGATACCTACGGTTGATTCAATCGATTAAAAATTTGCTTTTCCCCTTTCCTTTGTCGCTTCCGACGCGCGCAAAAGGAAATCGCGTCTCTAAATTCCCGACGAATCGCCGGACGAAACACGTCGCGCGGATATCTCACGATTGAGGATATTGAAACCTCATCGACACCTCGCGAGAATGCTCTCGGCGTGCGAATAATAATTTTCCCAAAACTTGGCTGGCAACGCCCGCCGTTTCAAGTTTCATCGATGCCGCCCCAGTTTTCCAGGGGACACGTATACGCGCGGCAAGTTCGCGGAAATTAATTCATTTACACGCGAGTTACTTCGTTACCCGGCTCGGAGCACGGGCCAACGTGCTTCCCTCGCGACGAGTCCCCAATCTGCAGGAATTTCGTCTTACGAAATTACGTCTTACGGCGTAAAGGCTGTCGCGCACTTGAGAACTCGGTATCAGGCCAACACCGCGTCGTCGCAACACGTCGCAATCTATTGCACGAGTAATTAACGAAATCGACAGATCCGTGGAATATATTTTTATTTGAGCAAGTTACACGTTACGTATATATATTTATATCATTCAATTTATGTATGCACATGTTTATATGTAATTATATATATATATATTGTATATTACGTATAAAAGTATGCACACAGATATATTCCACAGATCTGTGTACGCAATTTCGAGTAACACGGTTTCTCTCGTATATGTGAGACAGTTATTGAAAGTAAAACGAGAGAACTCGAAAGGGACTGTAAAAAATATACTTTCACTTGCCATCGCGACGAGAGTGTGACAGGTATTAATTACCCCAACGTCGTTCGAAACACATACGCGAGAATATATTCAGAAAATTTTTGTTTAATAATTATCTACGTAACACGTCGAAGTCGTAGTTTTTCTAAAATGATAGACAGTATCTCCGCGTGTCCAGTATCTCCCTTCTTTTCGCGCGAGGCAAAGATTTTATTCGATGATTCGTTTCCGAGCAAACAGGCTACGCTCGAAACCTGCTGCAACCACCACCGGCAACGGAGGAACGAGCTTTCTCGACGTCGCAGTAAAAACGCGACGTTCGTCACGCAAGTTAACGCGTTGCGAGCGACGGTGGGAATCTCACGAGATCCGTCCCACCGTCTTCGACTCCACCGGCGAAATTACGTTGAAGAATGGCGGTGGAAAGTTTCAGTCGATATTAATCGCCACGTACGTGGCCGTTCTGCTTCCCGATGGCTTAGCCAACGGATTCCTTCCGTTATAAGCTCGAATTCCCCGCTATTAATTCTCCGGTCGGGGTCTCTGGCCACCGGCGGCACAAAGCTGCAACCTACCATCGCGTTGTTCCGGCGCACCTGCACTCGATATCCGGGCGCATTACGTATTATCGTTTATTCGCCGCGTATTCGATCCATTCGGGCAAACGATGCTCCGGCAAATTTTACCGCGCCGCGTTTTAGTTTGGTAATAGAACTTCGATATGCATAAATTGCAATCGATGCGACCCGCGTCACGAGGCGGAACCCTCTTCTCTCTCTCTCTCTCTCTCTCTCTCTCTCGCACCCCCTGTCGTCCGTCGCGCTCCAGTCGCCCCTCGCGGCGTCGTCGATAATCGAACTATGCTCGCGAGGCAACCAGACGTCCCCGAATTTCCAGAATTCGACGCGCTCTTCCTATTGTACGTCTAATTTTACCGGTAATGCCGGCTCTCTGCGATATTTGGGAAAAATGCGGGAGGAGGAGGAGGCTCGAATCTCTAACTGGCCGACTGGAATTTCCGTTGCCGGCGTGTCCTTTCGGGACCCGTCTTGCAATCGTTGGATCATCGATCGACGATCGCGTGCCGAAACATTTATTCCATCGCCTCGAGTGAAAGTACCATACAAATTACCTTTTGCTACAAAAATTCATCTCTTTTGTGGAAGAATATATTTCTCTTGTTGAAATATAATCCGAGTATATCTGAGTCAGAAACAACGTCTTTCATCTAACCAATAGTATTTGCTGTGATTCAAAATTATTTCGACCAATATATTTACTCGTCGCGCAAGCACTTTCAAAATAAAATTTCGCCTTTGCGAGGTTAGTTGTAAAATCTCTGAAACATTGTATAACACGCGACATTGATTTTAATATCACGTAAAAAATGATATTAGCATGCCGCGAGCGCAGTCGTTAATATTAAAAAAAACAGCAACAAATCGGACAAATATCGTTGCCTAAAAAGAAAACACAATTTGACAGAAAGAGAAAGACGCGCGCAGTGGAATGGCAATGGAGTGCAAAAGATACAAATTGCATTCGTGATATCTGCGGAAAGCGACGTAATTCGGGTTTATTTTCAGACAAATATTTCATACGACAAACTTCTCCGTACAAATTTAAAATAAACCATCCGTCACGGTTTGTATTTATGACTGCAGAGTTACGATTATCATATTTTCGCAATAAACGTCGTTATCTTTAAAGAACGCGTATGACGTTGGAAAAAATGAAAATTTCGTATCTTTTTTAACAAGGATCGTGTCAACGACGAGTCTCGTCGTCCACCGCTGGAAACAATTTCGAATATATTCATTCCATTTGATTCGTTGCTACTCCCTGACACGAATGCAACATCGTTTCATTGTTACCAGTTTACGTGCCGTATTCCTTCCGAAACAATTGAGAAAGTGAATAATTAACCCTTATCACTGTAACGGACGGCAATGCCAAACGCAGACGAGCGAAACGTTATCTGAGCGACGAGGATTCTTGTCTTGACAACAAAATATCGGAATAACGTGGCGCAAAATACCTCCTGGACGTGTACGCATGAGCGTCCAGAAAAGTGCATCGTCGCTAATTTCTACAATTTCGACGAATCCACGATCTCCAGTAGCTGGAGATGGTATCGATCGAAACCAAAGTTTCGAGCCGAACCGAATCGGAATATTCGAGCTTCAAACTACGGACGGAGCAAAATAATAATAGCCGCGTGTGTGTTCGCGTTCGCCGATGATGAGATCCGGACGATAACGCGTAATCGTCAAAATATCAATTTACACGAACTGGTACGGATCGCAATTCCACCCGTCCCCCGCCGGTCGATAAATCGAAGTTGGACCGCCGCGCGTTTCGTTCTCGAGGCCACGAGATCTCGAGGTTTTCGCGGCGGCGAAACCCGTAAATAACGCGGACGACATTGTATCGAGATAGGGCCCCGTTCCTGGTAGCGGGACACGCTGCCGTGTTCCACCGTGAAACAATTCGATCGGTCCCGAAGATACGGGACTACGTTGAGGTAGTCCTCCGCGTCGCCCTAACTCTTCCCGTTCTCTCTTCGCTCTCGGGGCCGGAGGGAAAAGACGGTCGTACACAAGAACGTAAACCGGCCCCTATCCGACCGATTCATCTCGGTTAGCTGGTTATTTAGCCGTTTATGATCCGGTGGCGAGTGCATAGTAAGAAACTATAGCCATCGACGCTACCAATCAATATTCTTTCTTTCTTTTTCATGAAAATTTTCCTCGTCGTAACCGGCAAACCGTTAAACGTCAAAACCTTGAATGTTTTCGTTTGTTTCAGCCCAATGCATCGCGCCGCTTGGTATGGAATCCGGCGCGATCCCGGACGCGGATATCACGGCGAGTTCTACGTTCGACGCGGGAAACGTTGGTCCGCACCTAGCACGGTAAGCGACGCTTTTTCATTTTCGATGGCATACCCTCGATGCCATTCGTCATTCCTATCTATCGGTGACTTCTGTTACTCTCTGGCTGGACGCCATCGAACAGCCATCGAATCGCCATCGACCAACGCCATGCCTCCGCGTGAATGGAAAGTTGCCCGTGAATGGTACGGATGCAACAAGAAAGTCGAAAAGAGAAATCAATCGGGATCAAAAAAGGTGATCAAATACACGAGTATCTGGATGATATTTCCACCATTTATCACGGTGGTTGATGACGGTGCGACAACTTTTACGATTTTACTCGATGGAAAGAAACGTGGAAAAATGGAATTACCGCGTCTGTGAATTACTGATCCGTGCGTGAATGGAAAGTTGGCTGAGAATGCAAAAAGTAGCGTAGGGATTTCACTACGTCGATTGAGTACGAAAATTCCACGGTCGTGGTCGACTAGGTCAAGCGCGAAATTTTAGTAAACCGTGGAACACCAAGAGTTGGCTGGGAGTAATAGAATTAAAAAGTATCGCCAAGCGTCTATCTGAGGAATCTACAGCTATATATATGGTCAATTGCAATACACGTGAAACTCGGGTCATAGTAAATTAGATCGATGTTAAATCAAGTTAAATTCAGATCCCTAAAATACTTTTGCGTTTGAAATAATTTTGAAATGATATTTCTCTGCTTTCAATCAACGACACGGAGTCCAAGTCTGTTCTAATTTTCATGGACTTATAAATGTAGTATTTCTTTCTATCGTCAACTCAAATTTGAGAGTTCGCAATTCGTGTTTTGTCAAATATCTCGGAAATTATTGAAAATAAAGTTTTCGTGCACATTGACAAAATTAGTGTTTCTTAACGACGTATACTATTTTCCGAAAAAGTCAATGTATATTTAAAAAACCATATTTCTTATAACTTTTTGACAGTTTTTCCAAGCGAACGTTGATACGTCGTAAGTCTTACACTCTGTTCTATATGTTCCCTCGGAACATCAAACAACACGAATTGTCGTGTCATTATTCTCAGCCTCCCGTTAAAATTCCAACGAATGATTTCGACAATTCCAAGCGTACAGTCCCGTCAGTCAAGTTTGATAGTTCCAGTTACTTCCGATCGACTAACTCCGCGATCTATCCCAAGAACCCCGAGTTAGACATCCTCTGGCGTTTCGTCTTTACGGCGGGCCGTTACACGCCTGCCTCCATCTTCGAGCAGGCTGTCGCAACGTTAAGATCTCGCGAAACAACGAGTTTAAAGCAGACGGGCTGTTAAGATGGAATCTCGCGCGCCGTACGAGCGACGAGGGGGGATCGATCGAGGGTTTTACCGAGGTCGTTAGATCGTAGGGCGGGTTTACGTTTCGGGGGAAATGGCGGTGATCTCGGTAGAGACGCGTTCGCGAAGGGGGCAAGTTCGCGAGGACGCGACGAAAACACGGAGAGGCGGAAGGAATTTGTTTGGCAAGGCACGTTTGCTCGTCACGCGAAACTTATTAAATGGGAATTGCGGGACGATTTTGCGGAATTCGGGGTTGAGAAAACGCAAAATCTATTACGTGCGTGAACGCTAAAGGCAGTGTGTAAAGTTGATATAGTCGGGGTTATTTATTTGTTCGCGGGGCCAAGTTGAATTTATTTGTCCTGTTAACTCGGCGAGGATACTGGAAATATTGTTCCATCGTCGAGCTGGTGGTGCACGACGTTCCGAAGCGAGCACGGCAGCTTCGTCGCTAGATTAGAACGTATTTACGTAAATGTCGACAGTTGCCGAGCTGCGGAAGATTGAGAGAACCTCATCAGAATTCCAATTTTCCATTCGAAAAATATCAAGCGTCGTTCGTAATGAATCTAAAAGAGAGATCCAGGAGGACTCGGAACGTGAATTAACACGTTGATTTCGCCACGCGAAATTTAAACGCGTTTCGCGCGTGCAATTTATGTACGCAGTTGAAGCAAATTATTCACTTTCTGATGCCATTTTCTTTTCTCTATTCGTCTAATTTTAACTCGTATCAGAAAGATTTCTATCGATGTATCATTTTGTCTGTCGTGAGAATCAGCAAAGAATTTCTGATTTTTACGTGCACATTGACATGACGAATGCTCAACGTTATATCTGTGGCAGCGATCACGAATCAAACATTTTATCACTGAAAGTGATTTTATGCTCTTCGGGTGCAACGCTGATGCAACGAAAATTGGCGATAGGTTGATTTGCATCACGTGATTCGCGAGGGGGCGTGGCATTGTCTGGCAAAAAAGTCGTCTTCGTTTCCTAGTCAGAACAGTTGCTTCTGGGCCTTTCAGTCAGACGAAACGTATTGGGCTACAAGTCGTGCAGTTTTTTTATCGTAAAATTTCTCGCTGTGAATAGTAACAAAAATGAAACAGCTTCGTCTGATATTCCGACTATTTCTGAGCGTGTCTGGCACGAACGAAACGTTTCGAAAAGAAACAACCGTACGCTTTATCTGAATATAGATAAAAATTTCGCGCGCATCGAGACGCTGACGTTCTCGAGGGGGAAATCCAGCTTAAATCAGTCTGCGGCCAACCGAGGAACGACTCCCCCGAGAAAAGCTCCTATCGAGGCTCCGATTTACTCGCGCCCAATTATACCATAATTATTTCAGGATGTCGTCCGAGCAGTTATTCGGTGAATTATTCATACGCGCGCCGAGGCGCGATACGCACAGCCGGGAAAAGTAAATCAGCGCCTCTTTTCGCGTGGCAGTCCAGTTAAATCGCGGGGAGGGGAGGGGGTGGAACGAAAATTAATACCTGAGGATTCATTAATCGCGACGGTTCGCGGCCAGCTCCGCTTTGATACGTGGAATCCGGTTTATCGAGTTTGCGTGCACGCACGCAGCCACGCACGCAGCCACGCACGCAGCCACGCAAGGCGAAAGACGTTATCACGCGTGAACAAAGAGAGTAGAGAGCGAGAGAGCAGGTAATTATTTCTAATCTGACCGCGCCGCGCTTTTTTCTCCCCCGTTTGCATACGGAAGCCACGTGACGGCCACGCCACGTCGTGTTTCTCGCCGTCGCGGCCAGATAACATTTCAAAAAAAAATTCTCCAAATGCGAAGAAAGAGAGTTGACAGTGTTGCAAAAACGGAGAACAGGTAATTGTTTACCTGGAAGTAGACGAGCGCGATATTTCTCGTTCGCGGTTCAATTTGCGAACAAAAATTGGTTCTATAATTGTAATTAAGTTGCAACGGAACTCCGTCCCTGTTAACTATTTTTTTTTCCCGAGGACAAATAGTTTATGACTCTTGCGATTTTTCGTTCGTGCGACGTACGTGGTTCGAGTTCGTTTAATCAAGTGCAAATTAAAATTTGGTTCGGACGCAATGGAGTTGACGCAAACGAGGTTCTAAAGTTTATCGAGTAGCAACACTGCTGCTCTTTGTCACTTTGGCATAAACTAATCGAAATATAATAATTTCTTTCATAATGAAAAAAAAAAAATCATTTTTAAACCTTTTACGTCACATGGTTGGAATTTAAATTACGCGATTGTAATGTCTGCGTTTTGTTCGAGTGAAAAAGAAAAAAGACAATTACAACAACTAGGGATGAAAAGAAACACAAAAGCACGTAATATAATCTAAAATGTATGACAGTTAATAACGCGAATGTTGATTATACGTGCGTAGATTGCGGGAATTTATTTATTTATGGAAAATTTAAGTTGGCGGAAATTTACAGAATGCGTATGTGCTATAACGTCCAAATTGTACTCGCTGTAATATACAGAGAGTGAAATAAATTCGTGTTTGAACTTCATTTCTTCAATGCAGAGTTGGGTTAGATTTCATTTGGAACGAAGATAAAATATAAATTACTTTCACCAATTTATCTCGCATTTAAGTTAAATAAATCATTTGCAAATAATGTTTTGGTCAAGTCAACTCGTCTAAGCAAAATAACCAGACTAGATTAATATTGATACGTAGAATTAACGTCAATATATAATTTTATATATTGACGAGCATAATTAAAGAAACGGAATCCAAATAAATATTGTGCCTTTTCTAGATATCTGGAATTTTTGATTTTCAAAAAATGCGAAAAGGTAAGAAATAATAGTCCCAGCGTGAAGTTTGCACGACAGAGTCAGAAACAATTGTGTGAGAAACAATTTATAGAGACAAATACAAAGTTATACGAAAGAATATTTTAATTAACGATCAAACAATCCATCAAATTGTTTATTCAAACAAACTGACGTGAAATTATTTCAGGACAAATAAGATGATGAAACAATTACTTCTCAAATGTTTTATTCAAACAATGCCCACGTAAAAAACCTGCTTTAATACTGCACGTGTAATCAAAAAACCATAATGAAAAATTACTGCGATTAAAATACCTATCTACGTACATGCATGCATGCATCGGTGTTCCATCAGTTCAGAGAAAAGGGAAAGAAAAAGAAGAGGAAAAGGAAGAATGGAAGCAAAGAGGGTGGTTCGATTCTCACAGCTCGCGAGAGTTGATGAATTCTAATCGCAAGGGTGATGCATATTCCGGGAAGAATAAATCCCGAGATAACAACGTGCAATTAAATCACCTCGCATGTTCCCGCACGTTTTTGTTTCGTTTTTCTTTCTTTTTTTTTCTTTTTCGTACGTGCGCCGTGTCGCTCGGCTTATAATTAATATTTACGCGAAACGTTTCCTTCGCGGCGGTGTTTATCCAGGCCGCTCCCCGTGCAATTAATTCAACCGGATGATAGTTCGATAATTCCGCGTTGATCGAACGCATACGAGCCTCGTTCCATATTCATCGGCCGTCCATTGACGCGATCGCACTCGCGCTCCTACTTTTTGTCTGCTAACAAGTAATTTTACATGACAATGCGTCCAACGATCGTATACGCGCACAAAGACTGTGAGAAGGAAGAGGATCGAACGATTTTGAGTTTTATTGGGAATGAAATAGATGGACTCGTTGAGGATAAAATTTATATTACACTTACTACGGTATAATACGGTCTCTTCTTTCTTTTTAAACCAACCGCCGGAAAGGTACATTTTGAAATCGACATCCAAGAGTAAAATTTAATAGATTCTCGATGATTCGAAAATTTTATTTATACAGGGTGGTACCTCGAACATTATGTTTTCTAAAAATTTTACTAACGAAGATTCAGCACGGAAAGATACCGCTTTTTTAAATGGAATTATATATTTTTCACGCGTTAATCGATGCAGTTCGATATTGTCTGGAAAGGGAAATATTTTATTAACCCAGATACGTTGAAAACCTCAATACGTCAATCCTAGATATTTTAACTTTAACTCGGTAAATTCTATCGAGTGGAGATTCAAGGCACTGATTCTTATCGGACCACTCTGTACACTTATCTCGATGGTATATTTACTCTACTGCGAATTTATCTCGATGGAGGGAAAACAGGAGAAAAATGCGCGTTTATCGCGAGTCGGATTTCCGTTCTTTTCCAGAAAAGAAATTCCGAGTTCCTCTCTTCCCGGCTTAATGCCTCTGATGCTCATTTGCAAATTTATCTCGATGACACAGTTTCTGCTTGTTTATCTCGAAGACAGTAACTGCCAACGGTTTCCAAGTTGCACTTCCATTACTTGTCTAAACGACGCATTGACAAAGTCCTCTTTAGAAAAACTCGACGATGTTGGAACCGTGATACCCATAAAACAGTCCATTGTCAAGGGCTCAGAAATGAAATGATACAATAAAATCACCGACCGAAACTCGTGTCTTTCAACAGCCAACAGTCGAAAGTATACTTGCATGTCCACCGAGAACTACCCTTTGTGCGAACCGTCTGATATATCCTCCAGATCTTCCCTTTTAATCTCGAGCAACCGGGGCCGAAGCAACTGAAATTCAAATCGTCTGTCCACGAAGCTCCTTTGCGAGCGTGTCGCTTTAAAACTTAAAGTAGACTTACGGTGCTTCTAATACAATTATCGCGGGGAGATGTTTGACGTCGGGCCGGCGACGGTAAAAAGAATATTACACACCTGACTGATGGTGAAAGGGTTGGCCATGCAACGCCGCTTGTAACCCACGGTGCGGCACATGAATACGAGATGCGATGTAACGCGTGCGCATGTATCGTTCGTCTTACGCCCTCTCTCTCTCTCTCTCTCTCTCTCTCTCGTTAGGCCCGTTTCACGCGAAGATACGATGATCACACGCGGTAAATATACACTGAGTATACACTCTTCGTCTGGGAATTCACCAGACATTCGGGCATTGCTCGATTACTATTTTGAACAATTTTTACATAAATATTTATCAACTTTACAGCTGTGTTTTAACTTTAAATAATATATAATAGTTACGTGCATACAAACTTGACAATAATAATACACGTAAAGACATAATAAAAAACTGCACAACTTGTATCCCCGTGCGATTCGTCTCATTGAAAGGCCCAGAAATTTTATCGATGTACAAACATTTGAATCGATAGAAAACAAATTACAGGAGCGATCGCTCGGTACGAGACTACGCCACGCCCCCACCCAAATCAACCAATCGCTAATTTTCGTTGCATCAGCGTTGCAGCGTCGAAGAGGTCAAATATTTTACGCAACATCATATGGACGTACGAGTTCCATAAATCTTTTCTCCACGTCGTCGTCGTTCGTTCAATAGACGAATCAGCCTATTCTTAATTCATCGACGCGAGAACAAACGAGACTCTATGTTTCATTCCCGGACACGTGTGCATTCGTACGATACCGGCCTTAGTTTCCTCTCACTGCCTCTCTTTCTCGCTCCGTGTCCGATACGAGTACCCGTTCCAACCGACCCCACCGGTACGCTCTCGCTGCTCGTCTCACCCCGTTCGATGGCTCTCCGTCGCTGGCGTTTAGATATTAATGCGTAGGGTCCAGTGTTCAGCGGCGGTTGCAGCGCAACAACGGTTTATACGAATATTCCATCCCACGGGACATATCCTGCTCTCTCTCTCTCCCTCTCTCTCTCTCTCTCTGGCGCAGGCCGCGGTTGTAACTCGAAGCGAGGGCCAAAACCGGCCAGCCGAGCCGGCCAACGCGTGGAACACGCCGGTCACCGGTCGCCACCGACCCCGCGGGCACTCCGATATTAATACATTCCATTACCGCAGACAATGACCGGCTGAATGGGCCTCTGACTCTTGATGAGCTTCGGGGCGCCCCCGCGTCGCGTCCAACAGCCTCCTTCGCTGTCACCGTCTAATTCAATACAATTTAATACGCCGCGACCCTCGGGCGAAAGTGCTCGGAATGGCCGACGAATGCGAGCTGAACGCTGTTCTTCCGACTGCTGGAGCGGTTACGTAGGCCAGGTCATCCAGGTAGACGGGGTGGGCTCCGTAAATTGAAATCGAATCGAAGATATTCGCCGCGGTTTTGTTTCGCTCGATTTGGTTTGATTCGGTTTGGCAGACTATACCCGACTATACCCGAGTTGAAAAGTTTCCTTTCGGGCAGATGAATCTGCGTAACTTGTATTGCGCGTTGTCTCGGGGTGACTTGTTGAGGTGTCCTTTGAAGCTTCTCTTGGGTGTGTCTGTTCTTCTGTCGATTCAGCTGGTCGATCGATCGAGGTTTGTTAATGCGAAGTGAGCTCTGATGAAATTTCCAAATATTTGGACACTTTCGTGAGTAGCTGCGAATCTTTCGAATTGTTCTGTTTTCTCAAACTCCATCGCGCAAGTACCTACGCGATTACACGCACTCAACTTTTCAGATGACAGTACGACTGGTTGTCAATTCTACAAATTTATGTGTATTCAAAGAAGATGCTTTTAAATTTTTTTTTCGTCGACGAAGCGGCATGTAACTTCAAGTTTTCAAGTTTGAAAAGTACGGTAATATGGAATAATTAGTAGGTAGCGTAACGTTATTTCCCGCTTCGTTATCAATTTGCTAGAACAAGACGGCTTTTTCCGAACTTTGCGTTTAACCAGATCATCAAACTTTCCTGCAGACATTCCGAGATGACTTTTATATCCTCCTTCATCTTCCTTCAACACAGTTTCTTCAACACAGATATTCCTCGACGCACCGAGCTAACTTCACCCGGTAATCTACTTTCTCGCACAAATTGATCGTTCCTTTTGCTTTAGTATTGTTTTCTAAAACTTTTAACAACCCATTTCATTATTTCCCTCATTATTGTAAATATTCTTTTCCTTTGAATTTCGTCAAATACCGTCCTCGATGGTTATAAACGAATATCTTGATGTATGTTTGATTTCATTTCACTTTGTGTCTCACGTTCTTTGTGATAAAAATTAACGACAAAGTGATTCAATTTAAAAACTCCAAAATTAAATAATTCAATATCGCTAGCAATATCGCTTAAGAATTATTTCTATATTTATACGTATTGATCTGTTAAGAACTCATATTCCATTTACTTTTCTTTCCGATCAATTTCTATCAAATTCCATCTTTTAACATTGGGATTTATGAAAAGAAATTCGTGTTTTCTATCTATATTCTCTAATAATTTGATAACAAAAAATATAAGCTTTTCAGCTTTTAAGCGATGAATTAATGCTTGAACTTTAATAGATTAGCAATACTAGCCTGTCACTTTACTGTCGAGCTTAAGCGGCTTCTTAATGATAAAGAAAAATATATATATATATATATATATATATAGGAACTTAAAGATTGCATGAACACACAAACGAATAAATTCAACGAACCAGAGCGAATTCAACCGGCGCTCTAAGAATGATAAATCGCCGTGGCGAAAGATACCTTTCTATTTTTCTTTCACCGAGGTTACGATAAATCCCCGGTAGAACGCGGCTCGCGTGGAAAGGAATACAATTACGCGGCTCGAGAAGGTAGAATTCCCAAGCTGTCTGAACGCCACGATCGATCAAATATTCAGGCCCTCGAACTTTCCTCCGCGCAAAGATAAAACCAGAGATGTAGCGCAGTCCCGGATAGAGACATGCCCGAAGCCGGGAGGACGGACGAAAATGCCAGACGTCGTTCAACTCGTTTCCACTGATTTCGATTAAGGTCAGATTATCCCTGTAGTAGGTCGTGTCAGTAGTCCTATCCATAATTGATGTGTAAAGATAACTGGGTCTGTCTGCGGCTTTTGGAAACCCGCAGCCGGGAAACCGGGGCAGATCTCGTGAAAATTAAGGACGTATAATAGGAGCAATTAGTTGGATAAAGTTCGACGTCGAGACCGCAACCCGTCAACTGTGCAGAAATTAATTCAAAAATTGTTTGTTACCGACTTTAGCCCACAGTGTGTCATCTGACCTTATATATAGTTTGGTTTAGAGATTTGTCGATTCCATACGAATACTCTTTAAAAAGAGAGACTCGCTCTTCTCCTTTTCTCTGCTGCTTTTCTCGCTCATTTTTCGAACATTTTTGGGTCCTGATATAATAGAAACTCTAGAGCTCTTTGTAACAGAAACTTTATCCGAACGTGTTGGAAGACAAAGCCGCTCGGGAAGCAGATAAGTTTGTATAATAAAGGCTCGCTAGCTTTGTTCACATCTCGTTTGTTTCAATAACGAGAGATAAGGATGACAAAAGTCGATCAATTACGAACATGTCCGAGACTCGGTATTAATTGGTTCCTACAAACAGGATCCGCATGAACATATATATTTATTCCTTCCATTGGAACAGATTTTCTTTTTTTTTTTTTTTTTTTGTACGGATACTTTTACCAAAATTAGTACTGATTTCTGTTTCGACAGAAACATAATTGCACAAATACATTTTAATTATTATCGTTGAAATTACATAACGATGTAACAATGATAAATATTCTGACCAAAGTGATCAAAACGACCAATTCGTAGTTTTTCGTAGAAATTTCGAACGACTTCTCGTAAATACACGTTCTTCCTCGGACCGTGAACTTTGCTCCTCTACACCTTGCGCTTTGATCTCTTTGATCAAAGTTTTGGTAGTTCCTGTGTTAAAGATCGCTTATCCTCCACAGGGATGGAGAAAAACTCATTCCCGCGAGAAAAGCCACCCTTATTTTCAAGAAGATTTCACCCTTTAGAAAACAGGGTGAGGTCTCGTAACAGCCGAAATATTTTGCGTTCGATACATACACGATACGTCTCGGCCAAAGAGAAAAAAGTGCAAAGTTTCGCCCCGAACGTGGATTTCTCCTCGGTTGAAAGGCGAGGCAGTGGAAACGATGTTACAGACAAATCTGGAAACGCTCCGCCGGAACGCGAGACGATCGTTTTCCATACGCGTTGTATGCGCACAACGATTTTCGAGTGCGCGATGGCCGTAAGAAAGCGGCCCGGTACTCGACTCTTTCTCGTGCTTTCACCTACCCCTTAAGAATCACCCCGGCTTTCCGGCTTCTTTCGCGCGTTTTCCACCGACCCCGTGTTCCCAAGGTTTCCACGTTATTTCCCCCAGAATAGGCGCAATTAAGACGCTGGTTGGAGAGCGTGCGCGAGTGTATAAAACGGTGGTCCCGTGAAAGCGAAATTGCAGCGAATTGAGAAGTCGAAAGGTAACTCGCAGCTGCACGACGGATTGCTTTGCGAGGTACTGTTAATCGTTTCAATTCTGTACGTTATTGTACGCCTACACACCTACGTGTCGGTGATCGTAATTCCTTTAATTTGATTTCAACTTAATTTATATTTAAACGTACGGGAAGGACACGCCCATTTCGACACAAGGGTATATAACAATGGTAAACGAACAAAGAGGCAACTACGATAATAACGATAATGGGTGACAAACGTGACGAACCTACGCATACGAAATGTATAAAATAAAATGCACAGAGTAAGGTGTGTTCCCTGTAGTTGTAGCAAATAGGAAATATTCGGAAAAATATGGTTCGGGGGAAAAGTGGATGGTTTCGAGGAGTTTACAATCTGTAATTAGTTCCCGTATAAAAAATGTATCAACCCGTACGTGTCAAAAAATTATCGACTTGGAAGTTGGTATTTTTAACTTCAATTTTGGAAAATTTCTCCTAGTTAATGAAATTATCATGTCACGGTACGTACAATCACGTCACAGTGATCGTATTACAATGTTTCTGTATAATCGAATACTCACAGAACCTTCTTGCATAAAATATTTCGTCAACTGTAGCGAGATTCGACCAATGTGATATCACGTGAGTATATATTTTGCAGAGATTACAAATCACACCACCAAATCTCGGTATTCGATATATGGTTGTCTTTGATAATTTGACAAATCACACTATTGAGATCCTTACCTCAATACCTTTTCTGTGTATTAATTGATGTTGATTAAATACGTGTTTACGATCATAGGGTAAGATTTTTCACTGGAGGAAATTTAACTCGAACGTCAAGTGTGAATACGAAACAGATCGTACGTTCCAAGTCAGCGAGCGCCCGACTGCTCTCGAATAAAAAGCTACAGCTTTCCGACTTTATTACAAAGTATTATCGCGAACGATTCGCGCGAACAAATATTTTCAAGAATTTTTAACTGAAACGTCGAGAAACGTTTGCCTGCCGATCGAGAGACGCGGCGTAGAAATGGCGTAGAATTAATCGAGATATACTCGGCGGCGTACGCGGCTCTCGGAGGCAAGAATATTTTCGTCGAACGTACGCGCTCCGATCGTGGAATATCGCTTCTCGTCCCGCGATTCCCATTTTGCTCGCGTGCCGAGTGCGAAAACAATTTTCCGCGATACCGCGTTTAAAGGACCCGGGGAGTCTTCTTGCTCGCGCGAAAAATTAAAGCCGTCGAGATCTCTCGCCTCGAGCGGCGAAACGAGAGATCACGGCGTGCGGGAAAGAAACACGAAGCCGGTCCAGGCCCTTGACTTTTCGCGCGAATAATGGCTTTCAGAGTCATTACTTGATACGCTGTAATTTCGAAGGCGCGGATAAGGCTGCAACGCTGCCAGGGATATACACACTCGGCTTTATATACTCGCCAGTCGATTACACGCTCGCGCGCGACGACGCCAGGGGGTGAATCCCATTTTCGATCCTCCTCGCGCCAAGGGCCGAGGGAAGGGTCATTCGGGTCCATTGTTCGTTGCGCGAGCTTCCACGAAAGGTTTCATAAAATTTCCCGGCGTCCTACGATAAAATTGCGAACCTACGATCCTCGATCGGGGTAGAAGATTCGAGGAGGAAGAAAGAGAGGAAAAAGAAAATACGCGGAAGTTTAATTCTTCGCGAGAAGAAGATCAAAAGTGACAGCAATCGAAAAAAAAAAATCGAGATAACGCGACGTAACGACGTTAATTACGAAACGTGTAGTTTTTTTTTTTTTTTTTTGAACAATCGAAAATTTCTAGCGTTCTGGTTACGAACAACAAAAGTACGAGCGAACGGAAATGAAAATTTTCTTTTCTTCGTTCACCGATAATCGTTATCGAGGAGGGGAATTCTATTTCAGTTGCTTGCAATTGTTATCGATGAGGGTTTATTTCGGTTGCTCGTAACAATGATCGGCGAGGGAAACCCTATTTCGGTCGTTCGCAGCAGCGTAGAGTATTGTTTTGCGTTCGACTAAAACAATTCTCTGCATCCGTACCAAAACACCTTAAAAGCCGTGCGTTCGCGATGATGCACGAAAATCCCGCGAAAATTGACGAGAAAGGGAATATTTGCACTTAAAAATTATAAATCCTAATGTTACAATGTCCTGATAAATCCTAAAATTATAATGCAAATATTCAGATCAAATATCGGGAATGTTATTACAATCGGAAAAGTAGAACCCTGCTAGGAAACAAAATGTTGTTCCATGCGATGAATATTACAAAAAAAAAAATATATATATATATATATTTTTTTTATATTACGTGGATTTGTGCAATTTCGCACTCGCGAATTTCCCATAAACGCATAAAAATTCGCGGTCTAATTATAAGCGACCGAAATGGATAACTGTTATCGGTAACCGAATTAAATTTCTCCCTCGTCGATCAAAATGGCCATCGACAAAAATATTCTCCGACCACTTATAATCGTCATCGACGGATTAAAAACATTTTGATCTGTGACCTTTTCCATTTTCATTGCAACAATTATGGAGCAGAAATTCTTTTTTTTTTTTCTCGATGGAACTGGAGTAAAGTTGAACTAGGTCGTGGCACGATAATTCGCGAACGAGAAAAATCAGGCCTGTCGTTATTCGCGTAACGCGCGTTCCCCGCTGATACCGAATCGAAAACCGGAATTCAATTTGCACGGTTGCTGTATCGGATCGTACGGGACGAGAACAAATTTCAACGGGTCCAATAAGCGGGCTTCTGATATTCCTCGGAGCAATGGGATCCGCAGAGAGAGAATAGGAACGTTCGTGGATGGGCTGGCGAGATAAAACAACGAGAAATGGCCGGCGTAGGGCGATAGTTGGGCGAAGCGCCGTCTTCTTGATTTCGCGACAGAAAAACGCGGCGAACCTTTAAGGAGATAGTTTCCTCCACCGGGGCTCGAGTGTATCGCGATTACGTTTATTGCTTGACCGTAATCCACCATGCTACCTTACGATCTTTCGGAGCGTAAACGCACGATCCTGCTCTCGATATCGTTTCATTCCAATTATTTGCGATTAGTTGATTTGACGTGTGATTAAGTATATACCGTAAGTGTGATCGAACTTTGAGCAAGAACCGACAAGTTTTATTAAGGATTTGCAATTTTATGTGTATATATATATATATATATATTATATTGCCATTTAATGGTACGACGATTTCATTTTTGAAGAATTTTATTGAGAATTTGCTTACAATTGGCATTATTCGAATGGAACGTCTTATTTGGCTTGAAGATGTCACTTTGAAACGATTTCACGTTAATTTATCGCGAGTGAGTGGTTTTTCTTTAAATTATTTGGTTATTTTGCTGTAGAATAAAATAACTTTTTATTTCGTCTTGCACTTTAGTTCTGTTTCTGTAAATAATTTCTCAAATAGTTCGCGATCCTGTGCTGCAAACTCCTTCTACCAATGGTTTCAAACAAAAATAATAAACTAATGGAAATAATTTATTATTTTAAACACGCTTCGGTTGATCGCTAAAAAATAAATAGAACTGTATAAATAGTGATCGATTGAAAGAAAAGAATGGAAAAAACAATCATCAAAGGAAATCGTGACCATATTATTTCTAAAAAAAAAAACGTTCTGGCTTCAGTATACGGGTGAAATAAAAGCATCTTGCTAGAGTAGGTTACTCGACGTTGCTGAGGTCGCATAGTGGTCAACCAAGCATCAGCGAAAACAACGAGAACAGGATAATTGCAAGAACGTGGCCACACTGCACCTTCAACCTAATCGACCAACTATCTGATCTTTTACCGGGTTTAATCGAAAAATGTATCGTACGACTGCCCTCTCGCAAGAAATTTTATTAGTATCTTTCAATATATTTACTACAGTTGCACAATCCACGGAGAAACTCCAGAGGACACGATTCTCCAGAGAAAGACAAAGGATAATCGTAGGAACGTGACTCTGTCCTTAATCTTATCGGTTAGTCACTAGATTTACCTACAAATTCCCTAGGATCGTAAATCCACCCCTATTCTAAACTTGCGAATTCTCCGTGAATCACACTGTCGAAAGGAGTCTGTCTGTCCTCAGACTTCCGGTAGCGACGTTCAATTTGGCAACGAAAAAGGCAGCTGGAAGTTTTGTAATTAAGAAACAAAACGATCGCGAATACTTTTAACTAACGAGGGGAAAATCCAGCGAATTTCGCGAAGCGATTCGACCACGAGAATGAAATAAAAAAAAATAAACGTTGCGTCGACGCGGTGAATTTACGGTTCAACGCGAGCTCGAAATTTCCACCGACAGAGAACCTATCTTGAAATTGTGGCCCTTTTTCTTTTTTTTTTTTTTTTTTTTTTACTAAAATCGTTGAAAGTGACCCAAAAAATCCGGCCTCTTCAGGTGCAACGCTAATGCAACGAAAATTAGCGATTGATTGATTTGGGTCGCGTGATTCGCGAGGGGGCGTGGCGTAGACCTCGAATAGGAGTGGCGTTTTTATGGCAAAAAAAGAAAAACAGTTGCTTCTGGGCCTTTCAGTTTTCTTTAGTTTAATTTTAGTATTTACAACAATTCCAACCAGAATGTGGGATCTCATCGCATAGAAACCCATCAGAGAATGTCAAAAGTTACGGTTAGTTTTAAAGCAAGTCCAACTTGCATGGGGGAGAGAGAGAGAGAGAGAGCAATAATTCACAATTAAAACTTTACAAAATGAAAAGTAGAAAAATGGATGAAACGTTGTACGTTCTTCTTCAATCTTTATCAACGTCCGTTGTGCGTCGAGTTGATACATTCTTCCTTTTTTTAACCAACCAACGTATAATCGGAGTCCACGTGTAATGAGAGTTCTCTCTCATACAACGTGAGTTCAGATTTATATTTAAATAAGTGGATTCAACGACCAGCAAGAATTGGTCGTTCGTGTGTTTAATCAGATATTGATTAAAATTTTACTCGCATAAAAACAGAGTTCTAAAAAGTATTAAATTCCAATCTCTCTCTCTCTCTCTCTCTCTCTTTTATCGCTCTTTTTCTTTTCCTCTTTCGATCGGAGCGCATCTGCGCAACCTGGACCAGACGAGTCTGCCCGGCACGTCAATTTCTTTGGCCAACGGTTTGCATAATGCAAACCATGTAGCGGGTCGCCACGAGATAGCGTGTCACAGCTAATTTCGGCGAATTCGGAATCATCCGCGAAGCGGTTAACACGATGGAAAATTTAAGTCCGCCACGGTGTCTCTCTTTTTGGTCGTGCTCGATTTAACGCAGTCGGTCCGTCACCGGGGAGAGACAGGACTTTCGAACGTTTGAAACAAACGTGTCTCTCCCTCGTTGCGGAGGAACACGATCGTCCTTTTTCGACCGACGTCGGACCACACACGGTGCTTTCCTCCAGACCGGCCACGCAAAAACTTGCCTCAAGTGGCACGTGTAGGCTTCGAACGTGCGGACGAAACGCGGACAAAGTTCCGCTCGAGAAGAGGAACGATGGAAAGGGAGGGAGATGTTTGCGTTTTCAGTTTTGTACGATGCCAATAATAGCGAGGAAAAGTTATTATCTCGCGAAGAAATTACTGTTTTAAGCAACGATGATGTTTCGAGAGAAGATGTGATATCGATCGAGAAAGAAGGAAAGAGAGATACAATTTTTACTACAAAAATATTGGAGAGACAATCGTTGATTGATTGAAATCTTACTCGTCGATCTTCGTAATTTGACAGGTGGAAAGGAATTGCGTTGTTCTTTTTTCTGACACTTTCTCCCATCGTGCAGATACGAATTTATATACTGTGTGAATTGTGAATTTTCTCTTAACTATCTTTGCGGACATATTAGATATGCACATTAGACAGGGCACGCTAAAGGCATTTTAAATTGCGTTATTTTCAATCGAATCAGACTTTCGCTTCTTCTGAAAAACATATTTCCTCGAATTGTGTCGTTTTCATGGAATTTACGATAGAATGGAACGGAGAGTGCCATAGATCTATGATTTAATTGCAAGCGTCTTGTATTCTGAATTTACAATCAATGAAAATGTATTCGACGTATCGAATCTAAGTATTTATATTGATTTTAAGCATTAGTAACGTTATTGCTTAAATTTTGATAACTGATAACGTTAGGTGATTTTCAACCCTTAATCGATCGATGACGTTGCCGCAACATTGTGTGAATTTTATTCGTTGCAAATTCTTACCAGAACTTGCCGACTCTTGATGAAAATTATCCCCGAATGTAGATAATAATTGTTGGAAAAATATTTCGAGTATGTTTATGTTCCATAAATAAATTATTTACGTCGAAGATTCAAGACGAACTTCCGAACTTCCGAAGGTTGAAACAAAAATTAGATGCACGAATAAAATGTTACAAAGAAAGAGAAAATAAGAATTTGCGTGCACACGTAGAGATAAACAGTGTAGAATTCGTTCGACCGTGCAGTTCAGAGTTCAGAGAAAGCGCGAGGTCTGCCCGTTGGAAAGTAAGAGTCCCCGATAGAAATTCATCAGGCACGGTGTCGAATTTACTGCTTATCAATTGAACCTGATTTTGCAATCGACGACATTCCCGCGTAAATTCATTCGCGAGAAACGGTCGAGTCGATAGCAAGGAATAGCGCGCGGCTACACAAACCGTCGATAAACTATCTGGAATTCTCGAGATTCGAGAAAAGCAGAAAACAGTTCCGAGGCTCGCAAACAGGTGTGGCAAACACGAGCCGTGTTTAGGCGTAATATCGTAAATTCCCGCCCGACTCAATACCCTCGACGTCTACATTTGCATACGTGCACGTCCCGGAGAGACACTGTAAATTACACGCGTTAACGTTGCGTTATCGTAAGTTACCGCGTAGAACCGCGGCCTCGCTATCTTGGTTCGCGTCCCGTCGGCGAACGCACGACGCCTATCTGGACGACTGGTCCATATCAATTAGTCGTTAATGCCGAACGATATCAATTAAACGTTTCTCGCGGCCGCGGCTGATCGCGCGTCGGCCGACACTTACGGGACGACGGCTCGTTTGGCTCGCGTTCCGTGCTCCGTGCAGCTAATGCTCCGACCAGCGCCGTAAAACCCGACGCCCACGCGATCCATTTTGTCTATTATTCCATCACGGGGAATTGCAGGTTTGTGTTTGCGTTCTCACCGATCTGCTCCTCTTGTTTGTTCGTTGTTCCAACAGGAAACCGGCCGGTCCGAGCCGGTTGTTAAGGATAAAGAGGCGGTTGCGCCGCGAGAGCCGTAAATCTCGCGAAACCCAGCTCCAGACGGTTGGTTATAACGGCCGAGAGAGCCGCCGCGTTATCGTTCTCGGTTTGATGACCGGTAAGCACGATTATTAAGCGCCACCTCGCGCTACGAGGCACGATATCGCATCGAGGGGGCGATAGGGGAACATCCGCGGGGGAAAAAGAATCCGAGCCAGGTGCACATGTCCGTTTACGTGGGATTTCGTTGCAAGTTGCAAGTTGCATCGGGAACACCGCATCGAGTAAAATACTACGTGGCACGGGGAGCTGCTAAACGGGCCAGTCAGGTGAAACGAGTTTAGACTGATACGGACTCGGAGTCCGATTCAGTCCTCGCGATACAGACGTACGTGTGTGGAAGGCGTCGTGTCGTTATTTCTGCGGTCGTAAGTGGAAGAGGACGAGGGAAGGTTTCGTTTACGCGAGGCGTCGAGTTCCTGTCGTTGACAACGAAACTCTGACACCCGTTGATGTTTGTCGATCCTTTCTCAGGTCGTTCGATTTCGCGGACGGTGCACGTCAGGGATTTCGCTTGAGAATCTGACTTTCAGTCCAGAGTCGATGAATTATTCTATCACTGAGAGTGATTTTAGCGGGGGTAGGTCAGAAAATCGGGCCTCTTCTGGTGCAACGCTGATGCAACGAAAATTAGCTATTGGTTGATTTGGATCACGTGATTCGAGAGGGGACGTGGCGTTGTCTGGGGACCGAGCGATCGCGCCTGTAATTTGTTTTGTATCGATTCAAATGTTTGCGTATCGATAAAATTTTATGGCAAAAAACAGTTGCTTCTGGGCCTTTCGGCGAGACGAAATGTAGTTTTATAGTAAATAGCATATAATTGTCGTAGTATTTTCTCTGGCTAATGCTGCAAAAACTGTGTGAAAGTAAGAAACAAAAAATGGGATTCGGATAATCGAATAAAGTCGTAACACTTTAAAGTCGTAACACTCGAAGTTTGTTCGATCGTTACGCGATCTGAATTCCAAACGACGGATTCGAGAACCTCCGTTTTTAGCACCTTTCCCGTACAGACTGGAACGAGAACGTGAAAATAAAACGTCTCAGCCCGTCCCGCCGCTGGAATTTGCATCGACGGGCAAACAGACTGTTAATTAAAGTCAACAAAATTAAACGAGGGGGGAGAAGGGACTGTGTCCAAATTCTAATTACATCCTCAAAATTCCGCAAAGATTGCAAAGCTCGCGCCCTCCCGCTGCTTTTCCGCTTACGAAAGAAACCGAATTATCCGTATCGCAAACTGGAAGGGGAGCGTCTCGCCATTGTCGCGTCGACGATTTCCCCGGCGGCAATTAAGGATAGCGCAAATATCGTCGAGTACACGTTGTTAAGACACGCTTCTAAATATTCTGGTAATGAAGAATAATGCACGACGCTAAAGCAAACTCTTCCTGGGGGGGGGAGGGAGTGAGAGGACGCCGGTTAAACCTCAAAGACGTCGGATGTCGTCCCCCATCCACACGGGTGTCGTCTTCTCGTCTCTTTCCGCGCTATTCAACTCGCACCTACCAAAAGGATATACCAACACGGCTGTATACAGGTATAGCGCGACGTTACGGCCGGCAGAAGCTTCCCTCTTAGCCAAGCATTTAAACGGTCCACGCAATTAGGGAAGGTGCTTCGCGCGCCTCATCTTTTATTCATGCCGACTCGACGGCAAGCGTCTCCGCGCGCCTTGCTTTCGACCCCCGAAAGATTAAAACCGAACCGTGCCGACCACCCACCCCCTGACCTGCACATATTAAATGGCCAGCTTGCAGTTTCTCGATCGGGATCACACGTACGTACGTACGTACGCGCGCGTCAAGGTCCATCGGAGAGTCCTGTCCGAGGATATCGCTCGTGCAACCTCTCGAGTTGCTCCGCTTGCTTCTCGACGATCGTCTCCTGACACTTAACGCCGGGTTCTACGGTGTCACCCTTCATCTTTCAATTTCGCGAGCTGCAACTTTTTATCACTGAAAGTGATTTTAGCCGAGGTAACCCAGAAAATCGGGTCTCTTCTTCGGGTGCTGCAACGCTGATGCAACGAAAATTAGCGATTGGTTGATTTGGATCACGTGATTCGCGAGGGGACGTTGTTTGCGTATCGATAAAATTTTATGGAAAAAAAGTAAATGGCAAAATCTCAGATTTCTCAAACGTGTGCATAAGCATTTGCAGTTTAATCGCAAGTTAATCGACTTTAAAGATGAAACGTTTAGAATTATTTGATAATATTTATTAAATAAGTTTTACGCAGGAAAAAGATACACGGCGAGCGTGCCAAGAAGACGATTCTTTCACCCAGCGATAAAAATTTTATTTTTTGCCTCTCTCCGTTGTTTTGTCTTTCCTATTAATTATTCGTAACGAGCGTGGAGAGGGGAAATACGTGGAAATCCTTGGCCGGAACGGTGGAAGTTGGGGCTGCCGGTCCCAAAGGCGGCGAAGTTCCGCGAGGGTACGAAGATTTCACGGTGTTATGATTATTCTACTCGTTTTTAATTTCAAATGAGCCTCTCAGCGTTACGCGTCGCCGTTTGTTTTTTTAATGACGATTGAAATTGCTCGGTGCCGGACGCCGGGCCGGGCAGAATTTTCAAGAATTTCAACGAAACGTTGTAATTTTCGTGAGAAACTGGAACTTTTCCATGCTTTTCTTCCAGGAGAGAAAGAGAGAGAAACTGTTTGTCACTGGAGATCACGTACAAAGGTACACGTGTACGTGTGACACGTGAAACGGATAATAAACGGATTTGTACGAGCATTGAAAAAGTTGCGCAACTTTTTAATAGCTTCTGCTTTTAAAGCATAAACTGCAGAGCGTTTTAAGAAGAAACGTTTTCACTTTATATATATATATATATATATATATATATATATATATATATATATATATATATACAAGTTCCCGCGAGGACAGACAGAGAAAAGAAATTCTCAAAAACGAAAGTTTCTGTCCGAATAAAATTTACGCAATGTAAAAATACAGATTTGATATGAAGTTGACAAACTTGAACGATTTGAATTAATGTCAATCGAATTATATATATTATATTGATGTTACAATGTGATATAATATAATATACGTATTACAAATGTAATAAAATATACTACTTGACAATAATATTGCAACAACATGAAATTAAAGCGGTTAAATTCACGTACTAATTCATGTAGCCGTTGTTACATTAATATTAATGACACGTAATATTTAATTAATATTAACGCAACGACTGTAATATTATCGAAAGGAAAAACACGAAACTCCACGTTCGTTCGACTATGTTTGAACACATGCGAACACAGGTATCCATAAAATGTAGGATATAAATAGGAGTTTTCATTCGTTGCTCGCGAGAAAAATGCAAAACGTCTTTCTCGTGGTTGAAAGCGCGTTAAAGGTTCACGTGGCAAAGGTGATTTTGAAAGTTTCCAAGTATCACTTATACTTCTCCCGGGATATCCGCTCGTGCTTGGTCCCATTAAGCACTTTAACTCGTGTTTTTTCCCTCTCTCTCTCTCTCTCTCTCTTCCTGGCGGAGAGTGTATTTTTTAACGCGCAAGATCGTGCAAGAGTAAGCCGACGGTCCAAGAAGTTGCCGCTGGGAGGGTGCTCAAATTTATTATTGGAATAATGAAAGTATTAAAAAGTTGCCGATGAACGAGCTACCCGTATTCGTTACGATATCGGAATTTAGTTGGAAAATCCCGGTAACCTCGGCTAACCTCGGCTAGATGGGAAAGAAGAGACGGGGGAGGGTCGCCCGGATATCTTCACGTTTAATTAATTCGTTACGTTCGCCCCGGCTATTGAAGGACGAGCTGAAAAATAGCCGGATCGTCGCGCGGAGAGACGGGTGCTGGAAGACCTCTGGAGTTCGCGGAATCTTCGCAAGAATGTTGTATCTGATTACCTCGGCACGTGTTACAACCCTTACGATTACGATTCCCTTGATTTTTCGCCCCTTTGCTTGCACACTTTCGCGTGTTAATTTGCGAGCATCGAGATTTTCCACATCATCCATTTTCAATTCAGGAGGCAACCGATACACATGTAAGAGATTGGGAAGATGGATTTAAGAATTGTTCCGTTTGTTAGTGTTTTAATATTCGCGTCTATGGATGAATAGCTCATGCAAATATGTACGTGTATATCATATGTGTTGTACGAAATATTTTGAAATTTCATTAACTCTGTGATAATTATATTGATAGTGTAATTTGAGAGTGCGTACCTATAGAACGTTTTGACATTTAATTAACAGTGGGATTCAAGTATCACAATCGCACTGGTCAAATTTCAGATGGATTTAAAAGAAAACTGCATGCCTTGTATCTCAGTACGATTCGTCTTACTGAAAGCAACTTTTTGCCGTAAAATTTTATCGATATGCAAACATTTGAATCGATAGAAAACAAATTACAGGCGCGATCGCTCAGTACCAGACAATGCCACGCCCCCTCGCGAATCACGTGACTCAAATCAACCAATTGCTAATTTTCAGGTGCAGCGTTGCTTACCCCTTAAAAAGACCCCTTAAAAACATTTATATATTTAGTAACAAATTATTACATCTATTATTAATCTTAGTGATTGTGACTGTTTAAATATTTTTAAAACTCTGCAAAATATACAAGTAATTTGAATACCTTGTGATCATAATGTAACTTTATATTAACATGATATGATTATATAATATTATAATTAATTATATATACAATTATATATTATAATTAATTTTATATAATTATATATTATGTACATTATAATTAATTATACACATTCAGCACACTTTATATTTTCGTTATACATATTATGCATCGTAAAATATAGATGACATAGATGGTCTAACATCAGTATCTCTGTGTGTAGTATGTCGAGTGTCATTTCCGAGAAAGGCAATTTCTTAGAAATGTAGAAACGAAAATGTAAATATCGTTCACAGCCGCGAGGTTTACATTGTAGATTGTATATAAAATCGAGAGAACGTGTGGATCATAACATCAGTATCCTTGAGCGTGGATTATTATATAACATGTTGTTACAGGAGACACGAGACACGAGACACGGACTTTCTCAGAAAAACCGAGAATGTAAATATTGCCCGTAGCCTCGAGGCGAACAGGATGAAACAAGTTCGAATATTTACGCTCCTCAGTCGTACGGAAGCTATCGGAAGCGTAATATTCGTGTGAAATACGGTCGGTTAAGTTCGTAAAAATAGACGGCGAGAAAAAACAGTTAAATCCAATTGAAATACACGCGATAGTGAAATTAAACGAAGAACGTTATTCTTCTGACAAAAGCAGCTAAAACAGTTAACAGAGATCGTAAAGTAATCGATGAATCTATCGAAAGATCGCGATAATTGTGGAAGGAGAGACAGTCGTGGACGACCGCAGTGTCTAACAGCTCCGGATAGCTTTAACGTGTAGCGTCAAATTCAATCGCGAACGACGTTACTTGCCGAGATATTTCGTTTCGTGGATTCACAAGTGTCGAAGTGTACGAAATCTCGTTTTTTTCTTTTTGGATTTCTCATACTCGTTTCGCGTACTTCTTATTTTCACTTGAGTGTAATTATATGAAATTAGATTGCGGATTTTTACGCAGTTTCGTGAAAACAGTTTTGTGAAAAAAAAAACGATAGATATTCGAATGTTACGATAAGCACTTTGTTTTCCACATTTTATATATTTTTATATACCACACGCATTCTGCTTGTTGTCGAATTTCTAAATTTCACACAAATGCATAAAAATCCGCAGTTCGCAATCTACAGTGTAATCACAATGATATTTTTAAAGGAAGTTTATTTATTATATTCTTAAAATATATTTTTGAATATATCGTGTTATATTTTTAAAATATATTTTTAAGGAAGGATATTTTAAAATTTGGATGCAAAAAGATTCGTAAAATTTGTATTTGTTCATAAAAATAACGACTTGATCGTTCGAGTACTGTGCGCTCGTGTCTCAGAAAAACCTAAACCTAACCTAAACCCATCGTGGCCTATGGACGCCATTTTGACTTCGCGTTACGTTTGAATCCCTCAAGCTCGAAAAGACGACTCGACTAACACCGAACGTGGTTGGCCGTTCGTTTCAGGTTAAAAGTGGAGAATCTGGGTGGCGCTTGGTGTCCCAAGAATCAGATCACCCAAGAAGCCCGAGAATGGCTGGAGATCGACCTTCACACGGTTCACTTAATCACGGCTACCGCCACGCAAGGTCGCTTCGGGAACGGTCTCGGCGTTGAGTACGCAGAGGCGTATCTCCTCGAGTATTGGCGACCACGTCTGGGCAAGTGGGTTCGATACAGAGATATCAAAGGGAAAGAGGTGAGTGCCCTTATCTTCCGGAACTCCATTAACTAATTTACCGACACCGAGTCGTCTAGTTTCCATATACCACTCTCAGACTTTCTCGGACTTGCCGTAGATCGGCGTAAATTCCGCCGTTTAAATTCGCGAACTAGCTGAATACACGTACGTGAGACGGATCGAGTTCGCGTAGCTGCTTTTAAAGATAAAATTACTCGCGACCGCGAAGAAGAGAAAGAGAGTAGGATATTTTACTATTTTACTATTTTACTATTTTACTATTTTACTATTTTTGGTAATATTGAAAATTCATTTGTATAAAATATTATGGAACAGTTCATACAAGAGTCTACTAGTGTTCGGATTTCAAGTCAAAATTCCAACATTTCATTGAATCGGAGATTGGTTCGAATGGAGTATCCATATTGTAATATATAAACAGTGTTATTAAAAATTAAAAATATTAATTTTACAATGTTCGTCAATTGTCTGTTCTTTAATTCTTCGGAATTGCGTACCAATATTGATTTCTCAAAGACTGAAACTTTATTTTCAATTAAAAAGTAAAATGACGCGAACGTGTAGGTTGCCTAGGCTCTTAACATGTGCATCATCTTACATCTGTATTCATTTCCAATTCGTCGTTCGGTTTCTACTCAGTTATATTTGTCAGAATAAAACAAATATTGTATTAAACTATATCGTTTGTTATAAAAGAACTTGGTACAAAGTACAAAAAAAATTACTCTATACATTTCCGGTGCTTAAATCTTTTGCGTTAAATAATTTCTGAATTCCAAGTAATATCCCTCTTGAACTTTCCCCGTTAATTGGCGGATTATTTATTGGCTAGCAACAAATGTTGTCTTGCTGTAATCAATACTTTTGAAAATCGAGCAATATTAATTTATCATTCTGGCGTTTCTGGTCCTTACATTTCTTTGCATCGAATGCACGTTCAGTCCATTCTTCAGACACAACATTGCGAAAATTTATAAAAGTTGCAAACGAATTTTTAACAACTCGCGCGAGTGTTAAAAATTCGTTCGCCAACGAGTCTCGATTTAGCCTCAAGGCTCCGAATTTTTTCCTTTCATCGAGCGTCGCGATCAATGTGGCATTTCGCCGGAGTCAATGGGGGTCGCGAACGAGCGTACTTTGCACGCGCAGCCGCGGCATTGATAAAAACAGCTCGCGATATCGTGATTTATGAACGATATTCTCGCATCTGCTCTCGCAGCAGCTGCGCTCGGAATAGCCGAAACCGAAATTGGCAGGAGGCTGGTCATTGGCCTGAAATAATAATAATTCCGCGGTGATCGAGGCGGCGTGATTGTTGTTATTCCCGGTTGCGCTCTTGAGGCGCAGAAACTCGCAGTCGGCGTAGGCGAGCGCCGGCGGCCTATGATCAAGAATCGAAGGCCAGGCAGGAAGGATTATCCCGCTCGAAACGTAAGCAGCTTATCGCGAATCCGTAAGCTAATTTCGTACCGACGATGCGCCACTTTGTCGAGGCCACCGTCCCGAAGCCGGAGCCTTGCGGTCTTTGTGCCGCCGAGTTTCGCCTACTACCGGCTTCTGAATTATACGGAACTTCGCGAAAGGCTGCGGATCTTTGATTTTTCTCCCCCGTGAATTCACCCTTCGAGCGAGACTTGCTCGAGCGAATCTGAACATCGACTGCGATGGTTGGTAATTTTGTCGATTTATAACGACGCATTTTTTTTTGCTTTTTTGTTTTTTTGTTTTTTTGTTTTTGTTGAATATTCAGATGGATAGAAACTGGTTTTTTTTTTCCTCTTCCTCGTGTATATTTTTTGTGTTTTCACTTGTATTTTTTTGTACAAGGTGTCGACGTTTGTTTTCAGTAGTATTGGAAAGTACGCGTAAAACACGATCTGTGTGTGTGTGTGTGTGATTTTAAAAAAAAGCGCTTCGGTTTGAAAAAAGGGGGTTTTTTCCACGTTTTTCGTTTCGTGTAATTTTTTAACAAACTATTATTTGAGTTTTCGACACCTAATTCATAAGTTGAGTTTCATTGAGAGTTCATTCGTCGCAATCTCTGGTCATGCAGTTCTTCGCAATTTCCCTTTGCAAAAATTGAATATTATTTAAGAATTAAAATTAAAATTAAAATTGAAATTAAAAATTAAAATCTGAAATATTTTTTCAGTTTTATTAACCCGTTAACCGAGAAGAATGAATTAACTCGACCAATTTCCTGAATATGATATTTCTGTTCGTTCTTTCAAGATGTGGTATCATTTCACAATTATAAAAATATATTACAATTGCAAGAACTAAAGCCAAAATCAATTTGTCTTTATAATTTTGTAATCTTTTGATAGACGACCATGAATCAAATACCAACTAAAGTAAAATATCAGTCGTCATCAAAAAAGAAAAGGAGGCTTATGTGCCTTGGAACGAGTTTTAAATATCTAGTTATCTATTAATTATTAGTTTTATATATCTACTTTTAAATATTACAGACATTATAAATCTGCAAACTTTATTTTAATTCTAACTGTTAATCCTTCGCTCGTTTGTCAAAAAATTATAAAAGTATTGCTTCAGTAGAAAAGACAAAACACTCTTTGGTATTATTAAAACACTATCTTTCGATTAGAACATAAATTTATTAGAATATAAAGCAAGGAAAATTCTTAGGAAAAACGCAAACACGAGCAGAGAAATGTTACAACCTTCGACAAATCTCATTATCCTGGTAATAAAACGATCAAAAAGTCCCGAACGAGAAAACCTATCAGTATCGCAACAAGTTTCGAGACAAATTAACCGTGCGACTGAACAACTTGTCGAAGAATTGAGAGCACTTGGAACATGGGGGGATGGGAGTAGCACGGCGGACAATATACCGGGGCTGTTTCGACAAGTACCGGTTTAAGATAGCAACGTACAAACCAGCAATAAGTGACTCGTAAGAAGCCACGCCAAGGGCGACACGATATACGTTTTTTACCAAACTTATCGTTCGTTGGCTTGTTCAGTGCTCATGTACTTGGTCAGCGTGGCTATTACGACACTTTAAACTACCCGGGGCGCAATTTCGTGACGTGACGTGACGTGACGTGACGTGACGGCTATTAATGCAAGAACAGGACAATGGCTTCGTTTTTGCGATGCCGCCAATGACATGTAATAATAGAGCGTTGTATTAACTTGTAATTTTTGAAATTTTATTACGTACATAGAATAAATTTTCGACGGTCCATCCAACCGATATCTTTTAACTTCTGTATACATTTTTAGACTGATAAAAATACATTCTACATTTTAAAAATAGTTTAGAAAATAAATTTTAAATACAATCTGTATAAAATTTTACAGTCTGTATTTGGACACTTGTAAGAATTTTTGAATACGTATCGATTTCGATTTCATTGACTCTGATCAAATTTGAAAATTTGAAATTATATTTATATAGAAATTACAGAGCATGTGTAAACGCTCCATTATAAATCTTGATATTCAACGAAATCAACTTTGTTTATACTATACTAATTTCATACTAAATGTATAAATGTTTTCGATAAATGTCACTAAGATTATATATAATAATTTCCCATCAAATTGATATCAAATGACTCTCAGCTTCATAAACGACTATTCATAAAAAAATTCGTCACAAGAGTTCCACGAGCAACTTATTAACGTCCAACGAGAAATGCGCGATAAAAGAAAAAAGAAACCAGACAAATTGGCAACGATCTCTCACTCCCTGACACCGCTGCTGTCCGGTTGGACAATCTTATTAATATTGATGGACCGAACGAGCCAAGGATTAAACAGCGCCAGGAGACTGCTGCGGTCTGCTGCGCGAGCCATCGTGGTTCCACGTCGCGTGTTCTACTTCGTGATTTCGTGTAAAGTCTAATTTCGACGCCGATAACGATCGCCAGACTGCTCTCGAGGCACGCCTGAACCATGGATCGTTCCTTCGCCTAGCGAACCGATAGAAATTAGCGCTGAACGTTGCACGTACAACGGTCTGAACTCCGCTCCGTTGCGAGCTCTGCTCCACCTCGTGATTTATAGCCTCCATCGGTGAAACGCGCTGCTTTTCCAACGATTATAGCTCCCAACAAAACTCACCGTACCCGATAATCCCGATCGGATATTTCCAGGGGAGATAAGAAACGAAGCGAAAAGGAAGACCACGGCGAGGACACGGCGCGGCGTGCGGCGAAACTGCGATTTATCGAAGCTATCAGCGGAGCGTCGAGGCTCGAAGAAATACTCGATTCGGGACGTTGAATTACTCGCCGATATCGTCATTAAATGCGAATAGGCTACTAGGCGTCACAAGATTGATCATCGTAGAAGAACAAAGAATAAAAGACTGCACGACTTGTACCCCAGTACGATTTTTTTCGATTCGAAGACGAATTTTTTGCCATAAAATTTTATCGATATGCGAACATTTGAATCGATACAGAGCAAATTATACCAGACAACGCCGCTCCTACTCTACGGGGCTTACCCCACGTCCTCTCGCGAATCACGTGACCCAAATCAGCCAATCGCTAATTTTCGTTGCATCAGCGTGTTGCACCTGAAGAGGCCCCCGATTTTCTGGGGCTAAAAATCACTTTCAGTGATAAAATACTGGCCTCGTAGCCCAGAAGTGTCAATTTTCTCGTCGAACTTCCCGGTGAAGAGACGAAGCTTGTCTTTCTCCCTTTCTTTGCTTCTTTTTAATAAATCGGTCATCTTTATATCGACCATCTGCTGTCCAGTTACTGCTTCGTTAATATTGATGGACCACTCGTGACGCTAATGCGGAAATTGGAGAGGATGCGACGCCTTCCTTCGCGTGTCCAGTCTTTCGCTTTATGATTTCATGCAAAGATTCCTCTGTCAGCCTCATGATTATTCACTGATTCGCGACCACGCTGCCCCAATTATCGGCCTCGACAGGATCCTCGTCGCTTGTAAATTGAACGATTACAACCGGTTGAACATCTGACAGTCGAGTAACACTCTGGGTAATCGAACGCTAATTTCCCTCCCCGGAGTGGATTCTCGGCAAGTAAGAAACAGATGATCGGTTGGCAAGTTTCTTGCAAACGTGCACCGTGATTTACTACCTTCTCCCGACATTCTGATGGTTTTTGAATTCCGCTCTTCTTCTTCTTTCTTTCTTTCTTTCTTTTTCTTTTTTTTTTTTAAGTAATCTTCCTTGCAGTCAGTTTGTAGAAGGAAACTCCACTTAAACCATTTTCGATAGAGCAAGAAAACAGCGGAGGCAAGCCGGACGTTGGAGAACTTTGCGTCCAACTTTCCAAAGAGTTATTTTTGTTAAATTTAGGACGCGTGTCCTGGTGTTATCGTATCCCGGTACTTTCTCGATTTAGGTGTCTTTGACGAATCATCAGTATTCAGACGTCAATGTAAGGTAGTTCTTTTTTCGTAGTTTGACGTTTGACGATTTTAAACGATGGACCAGATATTTAATATTTCTCTTCGACCCTTATTTGCCCTTTCACGTCAAATTTACAGAAACGGCAAAAGATTAGTGAAATTAATCAATACAAGTAATTGTAACACAACGAAAAGTCAGTTTGAATCTCTGATAAGTAAACTATTTCATTGCGTATCTAGTAAGTGATTATAATGGCACGTAATAGACGTAAACGCAAACCCCTCAAAGGATCAAAACCAGTCCAAGCGGATTGTTCAATACAATCTTCTTCACGAAGCTTGCACAACAAGACAATTCTTCGTCCTCGTAACCGACCATTTCGCACAAAAGAAAAACCACATTTCACCTTGATCGTAATCCAGCTTTCTGCAAAGCGGACGAGCGGGTTGTTTGTTCGTTACGACGAACTCTTTCACTCTCGTCGACGAGAGCCGAATTTCTTCAGTTTTTTTTTTTTTTTTTTTTTACGGTTCAGCCAGTAAATTCGGAATTTCTCGAATATTTCTGCGAAATTATCCATAGAAGAAGCCTCAAGTTTTCAGCGCGGTGCCATCCGCGTTTCGTGCGTATAGGTTACCACGACAGCGAACGGGCGGGGGCGGGGGTAGGCGGATGTAGAAAGGCAGGAATGTCCTCGTGGCTGTTTGTGCATGCGACCGCGTAATAATAATTGTCACGGAGCCAAAGACGGTAGCGAGACCTGCTTCAAAAGACCGCCAGGGGTAATTAAGGCTCCGGGCGCCAACAAGCTTCTCCTTTCTGCCGGTTCTGCGAATGCGAGTGCACGCTCGCGTTCCGAGGCAAGAAGTAAGTAGGCCCGCTTTTCTCCGGCGCTCGCGTTCGATAACGAACCCGAGCCGCTCCCCCGCGCAAAACGGATCGCAGCCACCTAGTCGGCTAATTAAATCTATTTGATCGAACTTGATCTTGGAGATTTTTGTCAGTTCCGAAGCAATTCTCGCGATTTTGCTCGATGCAAACAGCTCGTAGCTCTTATCGATACCTTTTGCGAAAAATTAGTCAGATCTCTAAATACATCCTTTTTGAATTTGCAGTATGGTAAAATCATGAATTGGTCGTTTTGACCATTCGAAAGTGTTAAAGAAAAGTAAAGTGATTTATTTGTTACATGTTCCTTTATAGAAGAGGCGATAGGAAATTTCTTTTGTGATTAATAGACGAGGGTTAGAAGTTTAGTTTCGATTGATTTCTAGAGAAATTGTAGTCATTCTTGATGTTGGATAATTTGTGATTTGGGTGGCAGTCGATGCAAAAGTAAAAGAGAAATAGATTTAAGTTCGATTTTAGGAGATTGGACGTGACAATTTACATGACAATGTACGTATGTGATTGTATGTAACAGTTCCATGTTAGAGAAATAGGTTCGCTTTTGATTGAGACTAAATCTGTTCCCAGATTGAATGTAATAATTTACGTAATAATTTTTAGCAATTCAACGTGAACGTAGAGAAATAGGTTCGTTTTTAGCAGAGGGTTGAACCTAACGATACGCGCGACGATGTATGTGTGATTAAATATACAACAATTTCGTGTAAAAATATCGTTTTTAATGTATAACAGTACGTAACGTAATGGTGACAGTACACGGTGAGGAAATTGAACGTAACAATTTGTAAGTTTCGTTATATTTAATAATCGAGACGTGCCCATTTTTAATAACTGAAGGAATTCCATTTTCGCAGAACATGCAATTCCTTTTTCTTTCCTTTTCCTTAAGAAAAATTTCATTCGAAGCGCAATGAAAGGAAATATCGTTGCCCAAAAAGTAGAACTTCCGGGGAATCAAATTTCAGCGAAACGAAGCATCCTCGCGTTTTGATTGTCCGATTATCGATCAACGCGTTTTCGTTCGTGAGCGCCGTTATCTTTGCCGTTGTCCAGGAAAGATCGTGGAAAAACGAGCAGGGAGAAATCGCGGGGAAAAATAGACGGCTCTACCGATACTCGAAGCCCGCGGCCGCGAGTCGCTCTACTTTTTTACGTTTCCACCATCGCGATAGTTTTTAATGAGCACTGACGTACTTCCCGTCCCACTTTTCCGCCTTCCTCTCCCCCCTCCAACGACCGCCAACGTTCCGGCTCGTTATTTTATTTAGCGCAACGTAAGCCGTGAAACCGGGATTGCATCTTTTGATAACCGGCCGTTCCCCATCCTGGCCAAAAAAAAAAGAAGAACAAAAAAAAAGGAAAGAAAAAAAGAAAAAAGAAATTCCACGCCGCTACACGAATATGTAAAACCGGTGCCAGGCGCCGTTCAATGTTTCACCTAGCCGCGCAGGATGTTTCAAATGGTTCGTGTGCAATATTGTCGCAGCATATTTAAAAAAAAAAAAAGAGAGAGAGAGATAAAAAAAGCAAATCCGCCACTAGAAACGATTTATTCGAGAGTTACAGCGGGATTATGGCGGGCGGAATGAAACAAAAAAAAAAAGAATTTCAATTTCTGGAAACTCTAGAAACTCGTTTCCTTGCTCAAATATTGATCTGAAACGAAGATTCATCAGCCGGATAGGGCACAGGCGCTCTATCGGCGCGCTGTCGCAGTTTGGAAGGAAACGCGAGCGATTTTCTTAATCTCCCTCCGTACGTGCGGACGTTAAGATCGGTCGCGGTGGATCAATAATCGCTTGACCTCCCCGGGGTAGCCCCGATTTTTATTTATAAATCCGTGCCAAAGTAGAAATGAGGACAGGCTTCGACGGTATTGCATTTGTAAAAATTCCTGTCGAGCCAAGGGAGCCGCTGTTCGTATCGTCGCTCTGTCGCAAACGTTAAAACTTGAACGCTCGTTTCGTTCGTTAAATACCGTATATACAATGCGCATTTTTTTAACCTTTAACCCTTTGAAGCATAATCTTTTTTTTTAAATAGGCAAATGTCAGTTAGCTATCGGCGCGTTTGTCAAATTCTTTTCTCTAAAGCGGTATACAGTTTTTGGAATAGTAACTAAAAATTGGGTCTCTGGTGGGAAATTTTTCGAGAGAAGAAATTTATCGTTGAAAGAACAGCAGGAGGTGATCCAAAGCAAAACCAACGAATAAATGCAAGTTCGTCTAAAAAGAAAGACCAAACTATTTTCGTCTATCAGATCTCTCGTCCATTCGCCGAGAGGTCAGACTTTCCCCAAAGCGAATGCCCGAGAATTCGCAGCCTGACAACCAGAAATCCTCTTTAATACCAAAATCACGGAACCACCGTGTGTAAGTCCTGGCCTAAAATCGTTCTCAAACGTAATTGCACGGAGCGGTCTTTCATCTGTCCCGGCCCTCTTCATCAATATTAACCTTTCCGAAACGTTCTCTGTACATCTTTTTTATCGCGGTTCTCCCAGCGGGACACAATATCGTCCCGTGACGTTGGCCCGCAGAAAGATGTCGCGGCATTAATTACCCGTATTTTAATGCAAGAGGGGTTGGGGGGTGGGGGTTGGGGAAGGAATAGAGAAAGGATCGGCGGAGGAGAGACGGCCGGTTTTTCGCAAAAACTTCAATTAATCAGAGTGACCCGGTTTCGCGACTCAAAGGAGGGGGGGGGCGACCCCGTGTATCCACGTGCAGTTTTAAAACGGCTCTTAATCATGCTTCTCGGTAGAATACAGTGACCCTCGACACCCGGGGACGGGACGAGGGAAGGGGTGAAACGTGCTGTTCGCTCTCTTCTCTATCTCGCCATCGTCCCCCCTCTCCATCCCCCTCGGGGGCCAACCTCCCTCCCTCGCGTTACCATATACCCCCTTTCACGAGCGTTTTCTCGCTGGCGATTTTACCATGACAAACTCGCCGCGTTGAATCTCGGAACGTCGCTTAATCACCAGAGGTCCACGCACACGTTGTATACAACCAGGCGGGGGTTGGCGGGTTGGGGGGTTGGGGGGTTCGGGAGGGAGTGGGCGACGTAAAGGTAGCGACGCGCACGAAAAAGCGTCGCGTGCGCGGCAATCTGTCTTTGCTCGACAATTTATACGGAAAGTTGCGCTCCGCTCGACTACATTTAATTTCCACTGCCGAGAAAGGGGAAAAAGCAGCGGGGAAGAAAAAGCGCCGACGATGGCCGGACGACGACAACGTGTCGTCGCTCGCGAACAACACGAGAACGGGTATCGCGGTTCGGCGAGAGGTTAAAACGCGTCACGCGAGTCATTTTCGTCCCGATCGTTTCCATCTTCGTCGTTTCGTTAAATTCAGCGAGTGTCTGTGCACGCATAGATGGCAGATCCGAAGAGAGATATAGATCCACTTCCGAGAATTTAAAATTTAGGATCGATGATTAATTACATTTAGTAGACAGACACCCGGGTCAGGTTTGGTGTTGGTCAGTGTGTTCTGCAGTTAAAAGTAAGACTGCTTGGTTAAAGAGTTGTAATAAAAAAACCTGCACGACTTGTGTCAGAGGCAACTGTTCCGAAAATTTTATCGATATGCAAACATTTGAATCGATACAAAACAAATACAGACAATGCCACTCCTACTCGTTGCATTTAGTTAATAAAGAGGCTCGATTTTCTGGGTTACCCCCGTTAAAATCACTTTCAGCAATAATGTGAAAATATGAACGTAAAGTTGTACCGAAAATGTGAATACAGGTGTATACTTGTCATCCTGTTTCGTTAACACGTTGACCGCCACGCGAAAATATTTAATTTCCGTAAGATGCTACATCAGATTATCTTATCATCGTAGGTATTAACCTTTACCTACTTTGTGTCGATTTAACAAATTAAACGAGATGGACGTGTCTTTTAACCAAATATTCGTCGGATAGGAGTTGGTTGGATCCAACGAAACTACAAACTCCGTTTCTTCGAGAACCTTCGAACGTGAGACTCCAATTTGCTGGTCAGGTGTGTCCCTACGACGCATCGATCGTTCGATTCGTCATTATCGCGTCACGCGAGCAACCAGCTCGGACTGTCAGCTTTCCTTCGCGTACACCGTACGCGGGCCGTGACGCGGGAATTTCGTGTGGAAATCCGATAATTACGGAAAGGGGATAAGTACAGGGGCGAAGGAGGGTGCGTGAGGAGGGACGAAACGCGTGCGTGTCGACACGCAAGCAACGTTGCGTCGGTTCCCAGTCGCGGAGCCTGGCCAGGCCATGGTTTCGCGTAAATCACCGCGCTCGTGACGCACGTACACGCGTAAATGGGGCGGACACTGCGGCGGAGGGAAAGAAAAAACGAGAAGAAGAAAAGAAATAAGGGTGACGGGCTCGGCGCGATATTGCGGACCGGTGTGTAATGTTAGTTATAATATGGCACGCACAGGAAGCCAGGGGCATTAGCGAAACGCGCTATGCGCGAGATAATTCGGCCGCGTCACGGAACACCACCAGCGGTCGAGGCTTTGTCGACGGCCGATTGTTATTCTGACTGAAGATGGGATCTGGTAGATTCGAGTAGAACTACTCTGCTCGACGAATGAACTCGAATACTTTATTTAATTTGAAAGAGTAGATTCTTTTTTTTTTTTCTAGGAAAGTAGACTTCCGTGATAGTCAAAAACTAAACTTTTTGATCGTGATACGTTTCTATGTCAGTATTACATTATGATTATATCGTTGAAACGTTTACAAATATAATTTGAATAGAATAAATAATTTGAAAAATAATAAAAAATAAAAATATAATTACGAATCTGATTATATTACGTTGGGCTTTCGCTTGTTTTAAAATGAAATAAAATAATTGAAGTTCGTGTAATTAGAGTTTGCTCATCTCCTCCCTGTTAATAATTTTTTGTGAATTCAATCGTTTAATGGGATATTGAGGACTGGATTTAACGAAGCACTGAAGTAAAATTTGATTCAATGTCTATATATATATATATATATATATATATATATATATATATATATATACACAGAGAGAGAGAGAGATCTATAACTTTCTTTTATAAGAGTCTATATAAACAGAATTCTATTGTTTCTTACAACAACTGGATCGCGAGCATATTTCAAACGTTGCATTGTACAATTGTAATTATATACGTTGCGTAAAATACAATGAATTTGACTTGTACGAATTGTGAATACATCGTCAACAATGTCAACACTCGCCAGACGAAAGTTAAACGTCGAAACTTGGCTTGAATAAAGTATATACTTGGATGGAACGTGTACATTGTACGAGTGAAAGGAACCACAATGAAACACTCGCGTACACTCGTTGAGTGAATTTTCCCTTTCGACTGTAATATTCGAATGCCACGAAAGGGGGACACAGATATCGTGTACTTGACTCGGATTCCTAAGTACGTACCGTTCTTGATCCTGTTCCTAATTCCGGTGGCATAACCGTTTCTAATGGGCCGGATAAAACGGAGGTGCACTTCAGCGGAAACCAGAGCCTCGGCCGCTGGCCCGGATATACCGCGGACGAGCTGGAAAGTTTCACCGCCATGGATGTTACGCGACGAACGTGAAATTCCCCGCGACGAGTGGAACTGCGTGCGCTCGCGCGCGAGTACTTCACCCACCGCGTATTTTCGGGCTCGAAGAGCTTGCCCCGACGTTTTTGGAAATTAAACGTGATTCAGCGATGTTACAACCGGGGGGTGGATCTCGCAATTCTCGAACACTCGATCGTCGGTTTGCGGGCGGAGCGACACGGCTAAGAAAAACGAGCTCTCGGGATGGAAGAGACCCGTTTGGGATAGGAATTTTGAAGTGCTCGAATTACCGGAGTAATCGCCGATTTAACGATGGACGAAGAATTGGATGGAGTCTCTCGTGATTTTATTAATGGCCCTCCGTGTTCTAGAGGATCTTTGACGAAACGCGGAGGGACGACACGGTTGTTCCTGTTGAATAATTTCATTCGGTGAAACGATGACGTTTCGTAACGTTCTATTTTTCTGAATTAACTTGTGGTGCTTGTGGAATTAATTGTAACGGATATTAATAAAAAGGGAGGAGTTTTTTTTTTTTTTTTAATTATTCACTGTTCCCGCAAGTGATTCAGTGACGTGTGACGCGATATGATGTATTTTATGATTTCATTGGCAGTTGTGGATCTGCCTCTGGGTTTCCTGGATTTAATAAAATACATTGAAATAAGCATTCTTGTCCATTAAAACATTGTCGTACTGCTTGCAGAATTAATCGTAGCAGATATTTAAAAACGGAGGATTTTTGTTTAAATATTCCAACCGGTGATGTGTGGTGTATATCTTTTATGATTTTATTATTTAACAGTTCTTCGGGTTTCGAGGATTTTTGATAAAATACAGTGAGATGATATTTTACATGTTAAACGATGTAATTTCGTTCAACGATTTAATAATTATGAAATAATTTTCCACCAAACATCTGACTTTTGAAATTAATTGTAATAGATGCTAAATTATAACAACTATATATTTTTTATAACAACAAATATATATTCTTTTTCCACGATTTTATTAACCGCGACTTTGAATAATTTTCAATAAAATCCATCGAGATAATACGAGATATAAGTTTCGTCGAGTAAATGTGTTGGTACTTTCAGAAAATTAATCCCAACGGATGTTTGAAAATTGAGAATTTTTTTCCCTTTTTTTTTTTTTTTTTTTTTTTAAATACGTCACCTTTCCAACAAACCAGCAATATGACATCGGATATCGAATTACGTATTCGAAACGTTCGATTGTACGATATTCGTGGTTGAAGTGACGTTCATCGATTTACCCCGTCTCGCGTCGATTTATCGTGAATACGATGTTTGCATTCGTGCGAAAGGTAATCAGGTGGATCTGCGGGTATGTAGTCGGCGGTGATATTGGAGAGGTGGGAGGGGAGGGGGCAAGTAAGTAAAACGTTCTCGTAAAAATATCGTACTATCGAGGACCGAAAATCCAATAACATGGCGGTTGGAGCGGTTCGCGGTCCATGGTACGCGACGTACACGTTCCGATGCAATAAATTTCCTTTATACGCCGGCTCGATAGGCAAAAACGATCGTGGGCATAAGTTACAGATGCTTGAAAATCGCGTATCTTAAGTGGAGAACGCTCGAGCGGCCGAATTTTTCCCGCTCGAGCATCCTCTTTCGCGGTAGGTGGTGAGCCATTTACCGTCCGTTTTCCCATCCATAGAAACCGAGTCAAAGTTGCTAACGCTCGATCGACAGCTCGTTCGAATCTATGAAAATAAATAAATCGTTCTCGTAACAAAGGCGAGACGAGTTATTTTCAGTTTTAGGATCGATTGAGTTTCCTTTCTTTGCCTTTGAACTTTTCGAGATCAAGGTTCTCGATTCGAGAAACAGAGGGTTTCATTTTACGAAAAATTTCAAGTGATGTCTTTCTTAAGAGAACACATTGCACGTGGATGTACGAAATGTCAAAATTATTAACAATTAATTCATAAAAAAATCTCTTATTGAGGTAGGTGTTCGAATGCTTTCACGCGATAGAAACGGATATTCTTAAAACATTCATACTCCGACACGCAATCTTCTGCAAATTTCTTTCTGACAAAGTACACGCGATATGCTCCGAACGGCAAACGCATTTCGATCGTCGCGCGAGTGAAAGATGGTTTATCCTCGGTGGCTTTCAATTAACGTTCGCTTGCTCGATACCGAACGCTCCAATGACGACAATGCCACGACAAACATATCTTGAGAGCGTAGTTGATACACTTGGGGTTGATACGAAGGGATAAAAATGGATGCCTTGTTTCTGAAAGAGGAGGCAATAACGAAACTCGTTCGTGGTTAAACAATCGTTCTTGAGAAGCTTTCCGCATTTTCGTCCTTAAAAGGAAAAAGTACACCGCATCTTTGATGCTCGTGGAACGAGGCCGCGATGTAATTTTATGGTGTTTGAATGACGAATGAAACGCATACAAGACGGGGCAGACATCTTGCCGGATATTGTGTCTCGTGTCTCCGAGTTATTAACAAGATCAACTTTCTCGGTACACTCCGGCTTACGATCTCATCTGCTTTGCAGGTAATAAACTCGCGATAAACACGCTTATTTTCTGTTATCTGCTTCTAAACACTTCGTTACAGACGTACGAGTGCTGTATACTAGCTGTAGCGCTCTGTGATTTCTTGTTCGTTCTTCGTCGAGACCCGACGACGATTGAAAAGAGGACAATAGTCTGTCAGATCCAGAATCTTTGGCAATTACACGGCAAATTATCGGCAAAATTTTGCCAGAATATCATTAATATCAGTAACATTATATATAATATGTTGAATTTTAGATGAATCTGGCAGTGTGTAATTGCCAGAACTTTTACTTTGCGCTTCATATTTAAACGGAGGATAAATTAAATAAAGTTAAATAATTAAATATAATTAAATACAATTAAACAAGGTTTAAAGAATAAATTAAACAAAACAATTAAGCAGATCGATGTTATAGCAGATCTGCAACCTCCAACGTCACTACTTAAGAATTGAAATTGCACCCTTATATAAAAATGTTGGTGTATTTTTGGGGAAATTTAAAGCTATAAACAACAGTAACGAGTACGCAACGCGCGGAAAAATATATAAAGTATAAAAGAAAAAGAAGCGCTTCGAACATTTACAGGTTCTTCTCTACGGTCCCTCGACGATGTCCAACAAACAAAGATGTAAAATTACATAAAAATCCACGGTCCGCTCATTATGCCTCACCCCTCTCTCAGCGATCTCCCTGCGATCTCCCTGCGATCTCCCTGCGCAAAGGTAAACAGGCGTATAGCCCTTGATTCACAAGGGATCACGGAGAGAATATTAATTCCTCGATGAAATCGCTCGAAACGTTTTGCCAGGGCATTTTCTATTATACGAACGATAATGGTCAGACGGAGGGCAACAGTGGTAGAAAATACGAATCGGACGAGCAAACACTCGCGAACCGGAGAACCCCGAACAATAACGCAGATCGATATCAGGTATAATTGCTCAGCGCTTAACACTTGACCCCCCTCCCCCGTGCGCATGCACTGGCGTGCCACGCACGCACGCACGCACGCACGCACGCACGCGTTCGTGCACCGAGAGGGGAAAGTAAAAGTAGCAGGAAATTGCATTAGAAGGGCACGCTCCCTCCCTCCCTCCCTCCCTCCCTTTCCCTCCCTTTCCGCCTCCCCTCCCTCCCTCCTTTTCGATCCGTGTAGACGTGCTTTCGATCCGTACGTACGTACGTACGTACGTACGTACGTACGTGTAGTGGATGGCAGGTAGAGTTGCAAGGTCGTCTAGCGTTTCGAAGGCCTCGCGCAGCCAGGGTAATGAGTAAAAGTAATATCCACCCTTTACAGTCATCGCTTCCCCTCTTCCTCTCCACCCTCCTTCGAAGGCTTGTACGCGAAAGAATGGCGTACATCTGTTCACTGGCGTCGACCCTCGGAAAAATACTACGATCTATAATCCCTTTCGTTCTGCGAAATCGCGCGAGTCGCCGGAACGAACGGCACGAGGTGTAATCTGGATGTGTACGCGGGGTGAATTGCTTCGTTGACATTTTAACTCGAGTCGCGTGATGGTAGAATTCTGTTGTTGAATGTACACCGGCGTTTGTAAGTACTTGTAAGTGCTTGGACACGTCGTATAAAATATATATACTTCGTGTAAATAATTATACAGCGATTACACGGATGTAGTAATAGACGTAAGTGTTGATTGGTATATATAAGTAAAGATGGGTGGAAATTTTTCTTGCAGAGATAGAAAAACAATAATTAAATTTATCCGTAAATTTGAAATGTATTTTTGAAAAGTTAAATATATTAGTCTTCCGGTTGAATTACACCAACTATCCAAGTACTTATGGAGGGCGTAAACTGCGTTGAGTTTATTTCTCAGAATAAATTGATATTCGAGAATTAATTTCATTAATGGACAAAAATGTACGTGTCTGTAGCATTTGGTACATACAAGGTGTCTCTGAAATGAAGTTAAATGAAAATTTTTTTAATGATACCCTTTGCAACAAAAACATTTATGAGTCGAAAAGGAAGAATGAAATTTTTATAATTTTTTTTTGAGAAAATAAAATCCGAAAATTTATATATATATGTATGCGATGAATTATTTGAATAATGAACTGTAAGTTCATTCCATCTGCGAAAACAATTTAAGAACGTAATATTTTCATGAGACGCTTCGCGAGACATTTTCGAGAAAATTAAATTTAAAAATTTATCAAGCTCGCGTCTGTCGAGCCAATTCTATCCTGAATATATTTAAACTCATATCTTCGAAGCCCTCTTAGACAGAAAAATTTTATTTTACATTACTGAATTGGCCAAATTCGAGCGTACATTGGCGCTTGAAAACGATACTCCAAATAAAAACAATTTCATTCCTTCTGTTTGACTCAGTTTCGCGCATAGAATCATTACCCAATCGGGGAACACTTGGCATATAATACTTCATTCTGTTTATCACGCGAAAGTTACAACGAATAGAGCAAAGTAGTCTGGATATACGCGGAGAAAATTGCTTCGTTGACACTTTAACTTGAATCGTTCTGATTGAAGAAGAAAGTAAAGTGCGAAATATGAAATTTTATTGTTGAATATATGTACGTTTGAACTTATTCTTGAGAATAAATTGACATCGATTGAATAAAAATCGATTCGGCTATGGCTGGCCTTTTGAAGTTCATTTTGTCAGTGGGTTCACGTAAAGCTGAAAGTTGCGAAAATATAGAAAATACTTGAAAAACTCCAAAACAAAGTATTCGTTTTAATTATACAGATTACAATTAAAGTTACAATTTCTGACGAGCAAACGAATTTCTATTTCAATTCCATTTTGAACAATAATCCTCAGTTTAACCCCGTAAATACAGAGTTCTTTTCAAATCGTAGATTTAGAATTAATGACGTAGAATGTTGTCAATTTGCAACAGTGTGCATTTCAGAGTGTACGTTTTACATGTCACAAGTTATCAATTGCCAGAGTAAATTCTCAATTAATGATGAAAATTATAAGAATATTAATATGAATGTTATAATATAAATATCGATATAATTATAAAATATAACAAAATGAAACAAAGAAGAAAATCGTCATACGTAAAAACTCAATGCAAAAATTTTACAGAGCGCGCTATTATTCTTAAGAGTTTGCTACTACTTTCTCGGGACGAATAGTGGAATAGTAGTTTCACTTATTTGAAATCGTGTCAGTTCGATTCACAAATCGATGTTCTTTCGTAAATCATCTTTACGAGACAGAGGTATGACAAAGTACCAATCGACGATGAAATAAAGATCTCCTTCCAACAGTTAATGAACAGAATGCCACTGTATCGTCAACTCCTCCGAAATTATCGTCCAACCAATTTCAATGTCACGCGAGGGGAGAGAGAGAGAGAGAGAGAGAGAGGGTGGCCGAGAATCGAGAACACACACTGAGAGGGAATCCCTCGCCGTGGGCGATAGATTTAGGAGATCCATTTCGAGAAATTAAATTCTGCTCGCACGTTGCAATCTCATTAAATTCCTGGCGAACAAACGCGCGCTTCTACGCCAGTGGAGGAGAGCGAGCGTGGCAACGGTGATGGTGTAACGTGCCACCGGCACGGGTCCCTGGGTGCCCGAAATGAGAAAGAATCGACCCCAGACAGAGGGGCGGGGTTCTGCGAGGTATACGCCGGTCAAGAGGTAAGGGTTCACCTTGGGGAGTGCTTTCCAAGTGGCAGTTTCTCGAAGGAAACGATGACCTGCGAGCCTGGCTAGGACCAACCGGAGTACCGGAGCAGAAAAAGCCTAAGGGTTGCCTCCCAACGCTGAAAAACCTTAATTATATATTTATAAAGAGCAGTCGATACGTATGGCGGGCACGTTTCGCATTCGACGTCTCTCGCGTTCGTATTTTCTACACGCTGGGAAATATTTTTCGCGTAGAGTTGATGGAATATTTGCCGGAGTTACATACATTCTCGTCTATAAGTCACTTCGAGCAGGATGATTGTTACAATGCTGATACAATTTTAATTATTTGCTAATTTTTTTATTGCACGAATATATAGTATATCATTTTCTATATATATAGTTTACAGATGACTCGACGCAAAACTAGTAGTACGTATACCGTACGAGATTTGAACAAACGTTGACTGACGTCGAAATCGAAATTCAATGTGTTCGATACAAAACGACGAGTGCACGTGAAGGAAAATACAAATGAAAAATTAATATCTGCATCGTGCCAGCTGCAGAGCGTGACAGATTTTAAAAAAAGGAACAATAGAATATTCTCTTCGCTTCGTCAAGTTCGATTTCTTGAAATACCTTTCCTTGTTTGCAGTAATTCGTTTGTAAAGAAAACGCGGTCGTATCATGTTGAATATCAAAACCAAATATTTAAAAGTTATAAATCGAAATTAAAAACTTTAGGAAACAACCGTAAAGTTAAAATAGCAACACAACTTTCGCAATCGTGTTGAATGATCAATTTCTGCTGTAAGTCGTAATTACATTTTAACTTTATCAAAGATGATCTACAGACGCGAGTGTGTATTGCCTAATTCACTAAACATAGTACACTGTACATTCTGGACTTGTATCGTTCTACTTGTAATTTATTTTACAACTGTTCTACAGCGTTCTAATTTTCTAAAATTATAAAGCACTCTCAGCAAGCGTGATATTTTTATTCCAAAGCTTTCAGTCTGTTATTCCCTCTGCTAGCTCGAAAATAAGCCATTCCTTTCGAAACTGCAACAGATATGGAAGAGATACGAGAAACCCCGTACAAAGAAATTGAAATACACGCGAAGGAAAAATGACGATTTGGAAAAAAGGAAGAGAGAGAGAGAAAGAAAAAAAAATAGGTTACAAAGAAATTCCATCGTATCCCAGTTAACAACTACGCGCGGTCGTGCTATATAACGTTATCATCCCCTCTTACGGGGGATAAAACAGTTCGACAACAACGTTCGACGGCAACGTGTTCGAAACACGCTAGACGGAGGAGCCGAGCGGACCGAGTAATCCAATATCAGAGAGAGCAAACAGTCGACCAAAAACAAGGTGGGAAAGGTATTTCAATAACCGCGCAAACAAATCGAAAGAAGCGACCGCCTCGGTTATATACACCGAACGGCGTGTGTACGGCGGTGATACAAAGAAACGGCGAACAGCGGCGAACAGCGGCGAACAGCGGCAAACAACGGTGAACACAGCGGGAATAGTGATAGTAGTCGAAGTCGATGCTTAGTCGTACGAAAAAGAGACAGAAGCCGACCGATGGTACGGAACGGTGTGGAACGTGTGTGTGTGTGTGTGTGTGTGTGTGTGTGTGTGTGTGTGTGTGTGTGTGTGTGTGTGTGTGTGTGTGTGTATACATACGTTGAACGACAGTGGAGAGGATAGGGAACGTGCGCAGAATGTGTCGTGCCAGCCGCAAAATGCTCCGTCACGCAACTGTGTGTTGCACGCTGGCTGGTTGGCCAACACACAAGAAACTAGCCGGTTTGCCCGCACACACGTCCACGTGGATTTATTCGCGCGGTCCCCCCCTTTGTGTACCTACACGTGTATCCGTACGCCGCGGTGTACACACGAGAGTATCTCTCCGTAGCAGTGGCTATCTACTCGCCATGGGCAACGCCACTTCGCGTGATCCCCAGGGACCTCGGGTGCACCCCTTTTCCACCTTGGAGTTTCTGCACGCCGCCGTCCACACCAGCCTGTGCCAACGTCAGATAAACCGCTTATTTTATTCATAAACCCACAACGTGGAATCAATATTGCATCACTCTTCTGCACGTTTCAAGACGGAGAGGTGGAAACGTGTATACACGCAACGGCAGAGAGAATAGAATGGAAGAGGGAAAGAGAGAGAGAGAGAGAGGGATATCTGCAATATGGTCGTCTGCCTGGGCGAAGATCAGAGAATGCGGGCGATGGACGTTTAACTCAAACTCTCTCTCTCTCTATCTCTCGATCTCTCCCTCGGCTATATATACACAGGTCTTCCTTGACCTGTCTGCGTCTCTGTGATCCAACAGAGCCCCTCCATCCACGTCGATACCCAACTCGGCCACCCCTCCATCCCTCGTCATACCTAACGTGGTGGAATGCGGGATGAAATTAGTCCTTAGTCCCCCTCCCCCACACCGTCTGACGCGGTGGAACGCGATGTCCGCCCTGCGACGGGGTATCCACGGTCAGACGGTGGTATGCCAGTATGTGCCCAAGTGCAGAAACGCATCTTCCCGGCGATATAAATGTCATCGCGCGGTCGATGGGGGATGCTTTGACAGAATACCACGCGGAACGACGAGGCAGGAGGGGCTCCGACCTTGTCGCAGACACGTTGACGCGCGCCGATTATAGCTTTTTCTATTGGCGTCACGTCACACACGCGCACCGTTGAAACGTTGTGCGCGCCAGAGATCACGAGGGAGATCCGACCCGTCGAGAACGTTCCACCCTCCTGATCCCTCCTCCTCGTTCGTTTCGCAAAACGTCGCCTAACCCTTCGCGCTACCCCGAGACAGGTCGCTCGCCGAAACACACGGGTAGCAAAGTCTGACCGAGTAACAGCCGAGGAACTCGTTGAACGACTGACGAATCGTCGTTCGGGGGGCGACTCGTTGGAACTTGCCTTCGTACGCTGCTCGAGAGTTGAGCAAAGTTGGAGCGTGTCTCCGAGTGACGTACATGTTCCTAATGATCCAAGTTGAAAGTATGTGGAACGGGAGAAGGAGGAGGAGGAGGAGGAGGAGGAGAGAGAAGGAGAGAGATGCTGGTTTTCTCTCCTGAAGGGTGAAACCCAAAGACGGTTAGACGGTTAGACCGGAATTGTCCTGATCTTTAACCAACGGTTTCCACGGTTTCCAGGTAATACAGGGTAACACGAACACGTATTTGGAGTCCAAGCACGAGCTGGAGCCGCCTCTGTGGGCGAGCAAGATCCGTTTTCTGCCCTACAGCCATCACACGCGGACGGTTTGCATGCGGGTCGAGCTCTACGGATGTTACTGGAGCGGTAAGCTGTTTGCACTCACCAATTTTCGTTGAACTTGCGCGCCGGTTAGAATACTCGCCGGACTGTCCATTAACCCTTATGCCATTGCCGTGCGCGCAAATTTGCTTTTCACAATCTTGCTTGTACAATTATCCCTTTCTTCCTTTGATGAACCAACATCGAATTAAACGTTCAACCAAACGGAAAGGTACACATCAAGTAACATAGAGCCCGGGCTATTGTGTCTTGCGCCGTTCGCGATGCGTGCAAGTTCAATTAATTGTGAATCCAACGCCTTCCGGCGTTTTGCCAGAACTTGCACCCGAGTACGTTCGTTCTCTTTCTCCCTCCCTCTTTCTCTCTCTCTCTCTCTCTCTCTCGCGCGCGCACGTCAATGAGTATTACAATGAAAGAACTGCGAACTTGCACGTTTAATGGAGATTTTAATCAACTAACGATGTTGGTTCGGCGGGATATCCTTTTAGTTAGTAGGTATTTAATTAAAAACGGGCGCACATCCTCTTGCCATCTTTCTGTCTATTTCGTTTTTCGTTGTACACTCCCGTCCATAAAGTTTGCGAGCGTGTTGGAGACGATGACTCTTCGGAGTGAATTGTAGAAAATATATTCCATTCGCAACGTAATGTTATTTCCGTCGGTCGAAGAACAAGGATTTAGTTTGCAACGACTTTCGAAATTTCGGTAATCTGTTTGGTCTAACAGTTTACAGCATTAATTATTATCAGTCATTCTCTTTCGGGATAAATAAAATGCAATCTTTGTCTAAAATTTAACCTACGTCGATAGCAGCTTTGTCTCTTCAATAATTAAAATTACGTACAAGTTACGTTTCTGTCCAAAGAAACGGAGACTATCTTTAAAGATAGCCGTATCCTCGCATCGGGACGCTCTCGCAAGAGTTTATCTTCTTCGAGGAGCAAACGTTCCGCTCGAAACCGCTTTTGAACCGGGGTGTACTCACATACTTCGCTAATTACACCCGCGCTGTACGGGTCAAAACATTTGTTAGTAACTGTAATCTCATTAATCTCTGTTCTTTCCGCCGCGTATCACGTTCGTTCCTGCGCGATAATAACGATGTCTGCCGACAAAGTCGAAAGCTTTTACACGGGTCATTAGAAGGTAGACGACCACTCTACACCTTGACCTCTTGATCGCAGATGGCGTGGTATCCTATTCGATGCCCCAAGGTGATAAAAGAGGTAACGGATGGGAATTCTTCGACGCCACCTACGACGGACACTGGGACGGTGAGCTGCGGCGTGGTTTGGGTCAGTTGACAGACGGCAGGACCGGTCCTGATAACTTTAAACTGGGATACTACGATAACGATCGCACGCAAGGATGGGTCGGCTGGAGGAACGACACGCGTGGACAACCGGTCGAGATTAAATTCGAATTCGACAAGGTTAGAGAGTTCTCGGCCATTTACATCTACTGCAACAATCAGTTCACCAAGGATGTTCAGGTGAGTGTTTGACTGTCCGTTGGAGACCCCCCTTCGTCGTTTATAGATTCACTTATTACGGAGAAAGATCGATAACAGAAAATCGATCAACGTCTTTTTTTAACATTGATTTAGCAGAGAATATGTTCGTAGAAAAGTACTTGAAAAAAAATTGCACGACTTGTACCCCAGTACGATTCGTCGAAGACGTTTGAATCGATACGAAGCAAATTATAGACGGACAACGCCACTCTTACTCGAGGTTTACCCCACGCCCCCTCGCGAATCACGTGACCCAAATCAACCAATCGCTAATTTTCGTTGCATTAGCGTTGCACCTGGGAGGCCCGAAGAGGCCCGATTTTTCTGGCCCGATTTTCTGGCCCCGCCATAAAATCACTTTCAGTGATAATATATTGAAATTCGGTCGTGGTGAAAGAAGAAGGAAACGAGGACACAGTCAATTCCATATAATAAATTCGATCTGTACGTAAAATCGGATTTTAGATGTAACGATTGGATTGAATCACGGCATGACATTCTGTTTAAAGTAATTATAATATTCTTGTATACTCGGAAAGTGTACTTTGTGGTCCAAAAAGGAGAGTATAAAAAATATTTTACTAGCGATTCGGATTAATAAATTCTCCAAAATTATAATTATGAAAGAAAATTCCAAGGATTTGTGTATCGTCTCTTTCATAACTGCTTCTCCTTTCAGACCCATACACTCTCTTTAAACCCATACAAATCCTCTCACAATTTCCGTAAAATATTTATCATTCTGACGCACGTTTTACATCTAACATTACATTTCACTGTTCGCCTCAATTATTTCCAAGTTACTTCAAGATGGCAATTTAATCGTTACGAAAGAAATCGAACCTCTAACCCTTGACGCGACGTGAATCTTTAACGAAATCTCGTAATAGCGTAAAAGCACCGGAGAAAAACATCATTCGTACGACGGTTGAGAGATAGTGGCTCACAGAAGTGTTGGAACATTTAACCTAAACCTAAGGGAACATCTGTGTAGAAGTTGCAATAATAAATTAATATAAGATTAACACTTTCGTTGTATTAAATATCTTGTAATTTTTACATATATCGTAACTTTTATATTAAAGTCAAGTATATCTTGTAATTTCATTTAGATTTGTTTCAACTTTGATCAACACAATCGTAATAGTTGAGTCACATGTTAATGAAATTTCGATCACACATAATGTCACAATTCAAGTATTCAAATAAGTTCTTCCGTGAGCAACTATATATATAATATCCCGTCTCATTCTCAACTTGATATAGATTTGAAAATCTATATAGAGAACTTAGAAGCCAATAGACACGTTAAATATATTAAATATCTCATAATTCCTGTACGTGTGTACGTATGTACGTATGTACGTATTTCTAGATTTGCTTCAAGTTTGACCAATAATCAAACACAGAGACAATCAAACGTCCCCGCAGTAAAATAAAATTCCAAGATATTTTACGCAACGCCCGAAACGAGAAACACGTTCAAAAGTGAAAAGTCCAAACGTTCAAACAGCCTCGCGAGTGACTGTCGAAAATTCAAAGTGAAATTCCGCGAACCACCCTCGGGGGGTAAATTCGGATAAATCGCGCCGTCGGCAGAATAAAGATAAAGCGGGAATTAAAAGAGGGAGAGATTTCGCGTCTAATTACGTATCCACGCCCTCTTCTCCGCCGGCGTAAACACTCGGAAAGCGTCGAATCGTTTACCACCCCCGCTTTGGCGCGACGTTATTCCTCCAGCCCTCGCCACGTAAGGAATGCGCAAGCAGCGCCCGATCAACAGGCTTACCATCCGCCAGTTGTTCGGAGATCGTTTCGCCATCGCCTCGTCCTTCTCTCCTCCCTTCTATCCTCCCTTCTGTCCTCCCCACCGGTTGATTGAATATTCCACTCGACGCTTTATCAGTCAGACGCCGGCTGAATATAAATACAATTTGAAACGGTAATTCTTGCAGTTGCTGTCGCTTCGGAGCGTGGCTTATTGGCCAGATCGGGCCAAGATATCGCTTAAAAGCACGGTGAATAATCGACACGCGTGATCTATGTTATTAAACAGCTCCGCGCGCGAGTTTTACTTTCATCATCGACGAGATCTAGCTTTCATTAGCATTTGCTTTTAAGCCGGGCGCGTGAACGCCTCGTAACTCTGCTCGCCTCTCGGCTCTCGACGCCCGCACACGCGAAACCTTATCCGTGTTTTTTCTTTTTTTTTTTTATTAGTTCCGGGATTAAATTTAGGAGCACGATTCTGCTTCGATTCCCGCTTCGTACGAGCAGAAATTACGACGCTGATAATCGAAGGAAACGACAAGGGGACGATTTCGTCACGAAACGTGATTCTGTTTGTAACGAGCTAGAACTAGGAAACTATCGAATCGCGATGGTTTAGAACGTTTTCTTACAACGTTTAGAATTTTTGCGCGAGATAACGTCAAAGATTTGGTGTGAAACAGGAAACATCCACTGTGCTTATTACATTACGACGAGCATTATATCACTGTTGAACCTAAGAGTTCTAACAATGTTCTAAGCAACATCGCAACGAACAGTTCTAGTGGATTAAAATATGATTTTCTTCCTCTTGTTCTTAGACATTAGATAAATTATTTGTGTTTATTTCGCGAAATCTACCAAGAAATCTGTCCACTATTTTTAGACTGCGAATTTTTATTTTTTATACATTTTCTCGTATCAATTTACATTCTTGTTTCTTTTTAGTTTTTAGACCCCTTGCAATTCCTTGTAATTTACTACAATATTTATTACGCTTCGTCCAGTTAGTAATACCATTAGAGAAATAATTTTCGCAGTCTGACCGATTCCTATCAATACAAATTAATGTAGTACATACAACACTATCTGTTACCTAAACCCTATTGTTATCCTAAACGAAGGAAAGTAAATATTTGGAACTTTAGAAAGATCGAGACGTTGCGCACGCGTTCGCGATAGTACTGGCTCGAGTTCGAGAATTTTTCACTGCGTTTACACGCAGTAATGAAGATCAACTCTCTTCGTTACATTTATATCCCTTTCCCTCTGCCCGCGCCATTGGAGTAAATCACGCACGCCGCCGTGAAATCCACCCTCCCTCGTGGAAATTCCAGTAGGTACTTTTAATAACGAAATTACAAACGATCGTCGTCTGGAACAAATAACGAAAATAACGACACGACCGTTGCTAATTCTTTCCCGTCCCGAGATACCACGAATTCGAGAGGAGAGCGCGTCAGTCAGGGAAAGTTTTCGCGCTCGGTAAATTGGAAAAATACGCCAGGCATTAAACGATCTCGCCGGACGATCGTTGAAGCTTGGGGAAAATTAATGTAAATTTACAAATCTAATTCGCAACAAGGGCGCGTCGTCAGCGGGGGGGGGAGGAAACGACGCTGTCTCGCACGGAGAACGACCGAGGGGGTGGAAAAAGAAGAAAAAAAAAAAAAGTAAAGGTCACCGCGAGTTGTTCGTCCGGTGAATGGCGGATGAACCGGAAATGAGTTGGCTCGCTCGCGTTATTCGCGGCCAATAACTCGATCCCTTGTATAATTTCCGTTTCGCCGCGATCTCGCGACCGTTTCCGCGTCGTTCGCGTTAACTTCGATAATGTAATGCGAATACATCCGCCGCTCTCTTTTGTATCTCGTCGCCCCTCTCTTTTGTATCTCGTCGTTGGCTCAGCGGCGCGCCCCACTGCCCCCCCCCCCCCATTGATACGGATACGATAGAGGTGGACGCGTGCGACTCGAATGCGAAATCGGGAGGGGGGGGGGGAGGGGAGCCGACACGATGGAATTATTTCCGTCCGCACGTATAAAATTCCCGATTGCCCGGTCGCACAAAGAGACCGAGCCTCGGGTTCGCGCGATTCGACGGATGTGTTTCCGACGAGTTACGCTTAACGATCAGCAGGACGGTGTCAGATTTTTCAGAGGCACGAGTGAACGAGCGTGGCAAATTCGACGAGTGGGAATTTTTAAGTGACTTGGAACTTTGTATAAATGTAGTTCACGTGACGGTAATAACAATTTCTTTTTCACCCCCGGGGGCGGGGCGGGGGCGGGGGTGAAGTCGTTTTCATATTATCGCGGATACGTGAATAATTTATAAATGCGAATTGCTGATAAACTGGTGATCTGTGACATAAAAGAATCAGATAAAAGGTGAATGGTTTCGAGGGAGCTACAATCTGTTGTTAATCTGTAACGCGCTGATCGATACACAACTCGTCCTCTGTAGGAAAATATATATTGATCGATGCAAATCAGAAACCTTTGTTTTGAAGATATCTTCATATAACTTTCACTTTGCAAGCAGAGTAATTCTATCTGCAGAATATGTTTAGTTATTATATCATAGTGGGTAATTATATCACGATGATCTTGTTGTAATAATATTAAAAAATTATTCTGTCGACTTTATCAGCAAGTCAATTTCTTACGTATGTAAACAAAGTTTTTTTCTTTATAAATAATTTTTAAGAGAATATATAATGTATAATCATAATAATTATAATTACAAGATTATTATAATTATAATACTATATAATTATCAAACATCAAAAACATCTGTAAAAAAATTTCAATGTGACATTTTCGTAGATCGTACTGCTACAATTGTTTTACTCTGTACAGTATCTTTTTTCTTTTTTAAGTAGCATGTAAAGTATGTATCAATGACGTTATCGATGATCAGTAATTACTAATAATTATCAAAATTGAAAATTCGGAAGGAAAATTGAAAATTATTCACATTTGAGAGAGAGGAGTGGACAAGTACAGAATGGAAGAAAGGGAGAGAGAAAAATAGGAAAAGGAAGAAAGAGAGTAGCGAAGAAAAGAAAGAGAGAAGTAAAGGAAAACTGAGTGTAATGGAGAGGAAAATAGAGGAGGAGAGGGAGCTACGAAAAAACGAATACAAAAAGTGGGAGCAGAGAGGAAGCTCTCGGTACCTACCTATCTCTTTCACCGTCACCGCTGTTCGACTCTAAACCTCCTTTGCCAAAAGTCAATCAAGACTATACCTCGTCGAAGCGTTTTACCACTCTTTTTTAACCGAGTAAAATCGGAGAAGCCTTGCAATCTTCGGCTGACTGCAATACTGACAACGCGGGAACAAATTTTTCCTTATATCGTACATCTGTCATTTCTTTTTTCTTTCTTCGCGTAATTAAATTTCAGTTCGACTCGCAATTTCTAAATGTGAACATATAAAAGCAGAAAGCCCGGCGGAGGCAAATAACAAACTCGCCGAACGGGCTAAGTAATCAAAACTATTTCGTTCGTTTCATTTATGTCGCCGTTTTTTCCGCGACTCTGAAATAACATCATAAAAGCTTCGACGTGAAAATAATTTCTATAATAATTTATCGGGCACAAAAGCCGACGCGCTACACGGAACGCATACACGTACACGTACGCGTCGAAATTAAACCATAATTTTTTCTTTTTCAACTGTCCCCTCTGCCCCCTCAACGCAGAGGTGAACACGACAGAGGACGACGTCGTACGATAACGCAAATACTCGAAACAGCAATAATACAGCTCGCAGTGGAACGTTCCAGGGTGCTTGTCGCAAATCCGCTTTAAACTCGTACGAGTGTTTTGCTGGACGAGCGCAGTACATTTAAAGATTTGGTGGCGCGTGCGGTGAAATATGCACGGACGATTATTGAACAGTCCCCGCGAACAGCGAGAGGGAGGGTGGGGGTGGGGGTGGACTAGCCGAATTTTGATTCGGGATAAAAGCGTCCCGGGGATATTTCGCGCGTTTCGCGGCGGGCGGCCGTTCGAGTGGCCCAGGCCGGCTCAGCTTTCAATCGATACCGACTAAATCGTACAACGTTAATCAAGGATCGGGCGGGATATTCCCGTTCATCAAAAAATCATTCGCGATAATTGTCATCGTGACTATTTCACGATTGCCGCGGTCGTTCGCGGCCGGTTCGCGAACGTTCGGTTCGGTTCCGGTCCCGGGGCCGGATGAAACATTGATAACCAGCCCGACGAACTTTAAAAATTTCATACGACCGTCACGCTCATGAATACATCGAGCACGCAGCATTTTGTTCGAATAAATAACACCGTTTAATTGAAACGTTCGATCTCGGAGGGGGTGTGCGGCCGCTGCTGCTGCCCGATGAACGGACCATCAACCGGGGGTGGGGGACACGGCAAGAGAGAGAGAGAGCGACTATATTTTCAGTATCAGCAATTTCACGCGAACGGCCACGTTGAAGCTGACGATATTTTTATTCGGTCACGACCAGTGGGACAAGTAGAAGAGGGGGTGGGTATAGGTTTTGGCCGGCGAAAAATCATCGGGACATTTCGCCGTCGCACGCGCGCCATCCCCCACGTTTTTTCGAGGCAATTAATGCCGAAGATCGACAAACCGAGCGAACCGGTGGGAATGAAAAAAAAGAAGGGAGAGAGAGAGAGAGAGAGAGAGAGAGAGAGAAGGGAAGAGCGGGAAAAAAAATTCCCAGCCTGCAGGAAAAACGCGTTCACCGCGGAACGCAAATACGCGGCGGCGGCGGCGGTGGCGGCGGCGGCGGTGAACACCAGCGGGTGAAAAGCGCGTTTGCGTTTCGATTCGACGTGTTGCGGATCGTGGGAGAGCGGTCTTCCTCTGAACGACCGCGGTAAGCGCTTTTTCGTCGTTCGGCCGCGAAACGCATGCAATTGAAACGAGCCTGCGAGCAGGGGGGAGAGTGAGTGACGCGTTCACGAGACCGTCAAAACGAATGGATAAAAATTACGCGTATGAAATTCTTCACTTATCGCGGTGGCCAGCGAACGCAAATACGCGAGCTCACGGTCCGTTCTGGGTATCGTGGAGCAGTGGTTCTTGACTCATTTGCGTCGCAGTTTCGATTTCACGTTGTCCCCGCATTTGTCATTGATCGACCGTAATGTGATTCAGCACTCGCGATTTATTCTGATTGAAATATTTACTAATTTTCGTTGATGATGTAACGTGGAATTAGACAGCGGATTCTGGTGCAACGCTGATGCAACGAAGATTAGCGATTGGTTGATTTGGGTCACGTGATTCGCGAGGAAGCGTGGCGTAGACCTCGAGTAGGAACGGCGTTGTCTGGTACTCAACGATCGCGCCTGTAATTTGCATCGACTCAAATGTTTGCGTATCAATAAAATTTTATTGCTTCTGGGCCTTTCAGTGAAACGAATCGCACTGGGGTACAAGTCGTGCAGTTTTTTAACTATGGAAACATCCACAGTCTAGATTATTTTCTATCGATTAACTCGAACCAAAGATTATCTGCAAGTTCATCCGTAGCTTCGAAAATGAAAGTAATAAATTGCTGAAAGCGACTCGTTACTTCAAATTGTCCTTCTACGTCTTTATTTCAAACTCGGTTAAGAACCACTGCCCATTCGCAGAGGGATGCGAGGAAATGAAAAAAAAAAAAAGAAAAGAAAAAAGAAAAGAGACGAGGGAGGGATAGCGGCAGAGGAAATAAACGTGCGTGACAAACTATAAACGTACGGACGCTCTTTGACGCGGCCAGCCCTCCTGAAACCGCCGCCGTGTCGATGCCCTCTTCGTGGTCGAGCTTCGAAACAGAAGCACCCGAACGCCCGATCGTCCTCCAGATTCCCTTCCGTGTCGCCAGGTTTTATATACAGAGTGACCCCGTCTACCGGCGTGGTCTCGCAAGCTCATAAACCCGGAACCCCTCGCACAATGGAGCCTCTGTCGGGGCTCTCGCCCGTGGCGCATCTTTGATATCCAAATAACATTTTCCCCTTCGACGGAACCAGCCGACGAAACATGCCGCCTACGGGCGATAATAGACTGCGATACGAAACGCTTTCCTCCTGCTCCTACTCCTCCTCCTTCTTTGGAGTTTAAAAAAGCCGTGACGCGCGGCGTTTTAGCCCGCGACCCGGCTTGCCAAAAGGGGCGGCTCTCCGCCGTCCGGGACAAAAAGAGGAAACCTCGAGATCTTGAGACAGAGCCCCGTGAAATTAGTTGCGAATGAAGTCGCCAACCTCCTAATTAACCGCGGACCTCTCTTTCAGCGACTGTGGATTTCGCGCGCTTCCATTCATAAATAAATTAAATCATAATATCGAAATCGAATTCGCTGGTGAATTCTAGACAAATGTCTCTGTCACGTTTCTGCAATTTTGTACTTTGCCGCATTCTACTAAATTCAACGTTAACATGCGTCGTGTTGTTCAAGTTTGTTTTTGATAAATAATAATTTTAACATAGCCGCGTTACTTTTAACAAATAATAGCTTCGTAAAGTCTGCGAACAAAGTTTTTCTACGTGACTAGAATTTCGATCGTTCGAATCTCTTAACAATCATTAGACGTATGTATATTTAAAATCATTCTACAGAGTTTTCGACCACCTAATTTATTAATTCATAACTGTATACATTCAGATTAAAGAGATATCAATCGTATTTTGAATTCCATTTCCATAATTAATTTAGAATTTTTCTTCGTCTTACAATTAGAACAAACACGCGTCAGAAATTGTAAAAGTCATTAAAGTATAGAAAATCACTATTCGTATCTAATATATTAATTATCTGGGTGAAAGACACAACAACGAGAATATTAAAACGAGTCTATACAATTTCCTTCTATAGTCGATAGATATTTAAAAGCAAAACTTACAAATCTCCGATAATATAAATTGATCGGAGATTAATTCGAATTGCAAATCAAATATTGCGTGAACGCCAGTCTTTAATGTGTAAGAAATGTATAAGAAATCAAAAAAATGATTTCAACTTTTGACCAATAATCTATATCGAAGAGTGATCCTATTTTGTACGTAACGAGTCACGAGGATCGTAAAACCCACACTACTGACGCACATTGGTGTCATAAACGAATCGAATCAGATGACCTCGTAGTCATAGGATCTACTTGGATCATAGGATCGTCGGTACACGTATAAACCCGGAACAATGGGATTTATTTGACATTACCGCGATAGCATCCCAGTTTCGTGGTATATAGCTGCTACGAGACCCACCTGAGGCTTTCTGGAATATACGCAAGGACTTACAGAACTCGGCCAGAATCATCCGAAGTACTAGTCGAACTTTCTGGGACTCGTTTCTAACGCAATGTTGTTTCGAGATAACGTCCGTCAATTAAGACGATTACTTGATAATCATTTAACAATTATTTTCCAAATATTTCGTTCAAACAAAGTTCAACTCGAACGAAGTCGTGATAAAATGTGACCGATCCTACGCCACGCACTCTAGTGGTCTAGTTTTCCCCTTGCGCTGGCAACTGGTTCGCGGACCATAACGAGTGACCGAACCGTATACAATAATTCGTCGCTTTCTTTCTCTTTTGAACTCGTCGGTGTGATGTCATTGGATGGAAATGATTAAGAATTAATAAAGTTATCATTTGTTTTGCCTTTTGGGTTGCAGTTTCTAAATATACTTAGAAACTGAGAAAATGTTGCAATTTGGGACAAAAAATTCTCGGCGTGCGTGGCACGTCGTTCCAGAAGTTAAAGTTAGAAAATCGTAATAATAACACGTTAGAATTTCCGCGAATGCGGCTATCCTCCCCATAGCCGTAAAATCACGGATCGAACTAGATCATCCCGATCGCAGCGGGGCGACATTTATGCTTGACGTACGTAAATGAAGTGACAGCATCCGGTCGGACAGAGAACGACGAAGATCTCATAAGTAACGAGATCAGCCTGTAATTTTCCTGTATATACGCGAAGAAGAAATGTTTGACGTAGCAATTTAATAAACGTAACGGCCGAGACGTCTGCGAGTCAATTTACTTATCCCCGTTCCCCGTCGAAGAGAAGGGAACGAAAACGAGCAAACTCGCCCGCCACATCTGATAAGATCCCACCCTCCCACCCTCGCTGCGTTTCTGACAGCGTGCAAATACTTTTCCTCGGTCGTGTAAGGACTGAAACTCTCCCCCTCCCTCCGCCAGTTACCTTTTCCGCTGGTTCACCGTTCCGGCTCGTCAAAGTGCATAAATTTCCGTGATTGCATCCCACCCCTCTCCACCAGCGCCACACCCTCTTCGAGTCTCGATGCAACGGTTCTTCGCCCCCTTTCGGCTACCAGGTTGCTCCCGTGTCAATTTTGTTTACGAATGCTCTTTCCTACGGACTCCATTTCAATTTCGCCCCGGTGTGGGTGCGTTCCCTTTGACGGCCACGAATGAAAGCTCTCGCGCGCGCTCGCTCTATCCAGCATAATACATAAGACTCGACGACCGGCTAATGGCCGAAATGAGCCGCGCTACGCTGACCAAGCCTCTCGGCTGTTTTAACCCGAACCGAATCGAATCCGGCTTTCCATGACTTTTTAAAAACGTCCGACTCGCAGGGGAGGCAACGAATCGCCGAGTACTAACGGTTAATTAAAGCACCGTCCGACCTGTTTCGTTTATCGAATCATCTCGGTAAATTAGCTGCGCGTGCAGAGATCAACCATCGAATATTTGATTATTGCGACAACGGAGGAAAGGAAGAAACGGGAGGAGATTCACGAACGAATTGGAGTTTCGAGCTTGTATCTTGAGAAATAAAAATACGAGGGATAGAGGATAGAGGATAGAGGAGGGACACGAGCTCTGACAAGATCAACGTATCAAGTATTTATAATGTATAATGTATTAAAGTATTACATCAAGTATTTTAATCAGCTTTGAAGCTATCTTTTATCTTTTCTGATTTTCCTACTTCTGTTGAGGTTCGTTTATACTGGAAATTAATTCTTTGAAACTTAATTTTCATCGAGGCCAGTCTAGGTTACGATGAAAAGATGTAAAGCGATCGATATTATCCTACCGCCGTCCGTTGCTTGCGTTTGATACATTTTTCTTACGGAATGTTGTCATCTGTGTAATGTGATAAATGTGTCTAACACGTAACGTGATTTCAGATATTTTCTAATATATGATACATAACGTGTGTTTTCGATACATCTGCCAATTTAAAACAACGAATCACTTCTACCAATTTATTATTTCCATTTCAAAAGTGAGTTTTCATCTTTCACTCTCAAATGAGACAAATCATTTCCAAATAATGAAAAAACTTATGAATTGGAAGCTATTTGAAAAATTATTTGGAGAAACAGACGATGAAAGATACGAAATGAAGTAAGTTATTTCATTCGATACCCGATAAATAATTAAACAATTTAGAGAAAAATCGTCTGTGTGTTTTAAAACTAGCGTAGAATTGTTTCAAGAGTCAAACATCATTGAGTCAAATGAGATAACGTGTAATACTTGAACGATTATTTTTCAAATGTTGCTCATGTCTGGTTTATACAATAATATTCATTTTCAAGTTTCAATTCAATAATATTCATTCAATTTCATTTTCCTTTACCCTGAAGGTAATATTGTATTTTATATTATTATTATGTTATATTTGTATGCATATTATATATGCATGGGAGTTATTATTATTATATTATGATTACAATTATTCATTCAATGGCCCGGCTTTTCGAAGATGCATTTATAGGCATTTATAGTTTCGGAACATAATTGTAACGAGTCCAAAATAAATGATCACGAACGTTGTCGTGCGTTTACATCAAAGGAACGAATGCTCGTTCGTCCCCACTTCGACAGATTCGTGCTCGTTTATTATACTAACACTCGTTTAATGGACACGACGATGTAATAAATACAGGCATAAATTTGATCGTAATAGGGGACGAACGAGTATTCGTTCGTTTGATGTAAACGCACCCATTTAGAGAAAACTAGAGAAAATACGATATCAATGTGATCAATTAACTTACGCGTGAGAGTAGAATTTCTGTGAATCTTACACGCAGTTGAACATAAAAATCTATCGACGAAAGAATTTAATTAAATAAATGATAATTAGTGATTTGAAATATCTGTAACGTCATCTTCATCATTTCGAATTTGATACTTACAGCGTTAAATCGTTTATATACCTACACATGGCTGCGTTCTCCGTCGATGCAGCGAAATAACATTGCTCTTTGAGCGCGTAAGTCCCTGTTTGCGCGTGGACTGCGGATATGTTTCGACGAAACGATTTTCCCGGGCCGAAGGTTGATCGGTAGGGGGGGGAGGGAAAAAGCCGGTTGCCAGCGCCGGGCCAGGCTTTTCTCCATTTCTCTTCGTTGAACCGTACTGTAAAAAAGAGATTTTTGCTTCCAGATCAGTTATTGCGCTTCATCCGGTATATTATATCGGATAAGCCGCGCGCGGCTTCCGTCTCTCTGCATCTGACTCCTGGCGCGGTCACGCGCATTTTCCACCATTCACGCACACACCCACAGACCCCCCCCCCCGCTCGCCGAAAGAGAGAAAGAGAGAAAGAGAGAGTTCCGATTGAATACACGGCTCCGGTGTCGACGGACCTTCGTCACCGATATCCAGCCCGAAGAGACGACAAGGGTGAGGCAAACGAGTTTTATGACGATCCACCGGCAGGGAGCCACCGCATCGGGGCAAAGCGACGGATACGGAACATCGATATCGATAGTGGCGTGGATAAACGCCTGGTTCTCTCTCTCTCTCCCTCTCTCCCTCCGTCCCTCCCTCTCTGTCTCGTTTCTCCGTCTGTTTCCGTTCGTCTCTGTACCATCGTTGGGATATCGTTCCCGACTCCCATCGGGGCCTGAAACGAATCTTTCGTAATTGGATTTACATGACGCGAATTACGATAACGAAATTTTCGGGAGCCGATTCGAGCGCCGGATCCGCTCCAGATGTTGCCCCGCGGTTGTGACAATCGCGTTATCGACTTTCGAGCGCTGGTACGCTGCGCGCCGGCTGAAAGGAAGTTTTCCTTCCACGGATAATTCGATAGCCTGTGAAACGACGGTTGCCCGTTTGCTTTGCACCGTGAATCTTTTGTACGAATTGAAATTTCAAAGATTTCGCTTTCAGCCGGGTGTCGGAATTTCTGTGCGCGTGTACACACTGCACGACGTTCCGCTCGTCGACATTGCAGCGAGACGTGTTTGGGATAAAGGTACAATTAACGACCAGCGTTGAGTTAATGGCTTCGACGTTGCAATTTCTTTCCGATTCGTAGTATTTTACTTTTTACTTTTAACAATATACAAAACAAATTACATGCGCAATCGCTCAGTAATACCAGACAACGCCACTCCTCGAGGTCGTCTACCCTACGGCCCCTCATGAATCACGTGACCCAAATCAACCAATCGCTAATTTTCGTTGCATCAGCGTTGCACCCGAAGAGGCCCTATTTTCTGGCCTACCCCCGCTAAAATCACTTTCGTTTGAATAAATTCCAGCAAGTGATCGCTGAATACAGCGCACTAGCAAACGAAATGCTCTTCGAGTATTTGCTTTCGGTGTAAAGCAGGGATTTCCCGTTTATATCGACACAACGGAAAAGTATACCGCTTATTTTTCTACAAGCGATTTTCAACAGGTGTAAGTCAGATACGTGCACGCGCTTAGGTCGTTTTCCGCTGGTGAACTATGCTACATCGAAGGAAGCGTCAGAGTGTCGCAGTGGAATTGGCAAGTCATGCGCAGACCAACGCATACATTGCTGTACGCTTATGACGTTGCAGTTAACACACAACGTTCAAGGCGGATAATTACAGCTGTTTAAAAAAAAGTCTGTTTTTATTATCATTTTATTATCAAACATAGAATAAAACGCGAATAGTAACGTGAATTTATAATAACACATATACCGAAATTGTAAAAGACACGAAAGACCTTCTCTTTTCTGCCATGAAATGTAAATTTAGATATATTCCGCAGTTTGCGTCGACGAAATCGCGTCGCGATGTTGTAATAAACATTCAAGCTTGGATATTATGCACGTTACACGTGTTTCTCATAGATACGTAGGAATCCGCAATCTACTTGTAATTACTTATAGTTGGCAAAAATAAAAAAAGAAATTTATTGCTCAAAAGCTGACAATTCCAAATTAAACACCAAACAAAGTTCCAGCATACGTAATGCACAAAACGTCTCGAATAACTCGTTCCATGTAAATTTCCGGTAACATGTAAATTTCAACTCCTGACGGATTTCGCAACTTCGTTACGCGGATTCCACCAGGTATATCCCGTATTGTCCGGCAATTTTTGTATCCGGAAATTAACAAAATTTCCAATTATCGTTCGCGTCTCTCGATTCGCAGCGATTCACATTATTATCCACTTCGTATTTTATCGTTCGGCAAGCCGTTCCGTCCGAAAATTCAATTTGTTCTTCTTTGCCCGTTATTTCCCTCTCTTTCTCTCTCTCTCTCTCTCTCTCTCTCTGTTTGACACATTTGTCAACGGTGAAATTCGACGATGGCTGCAGTTTTTATTCCTTTCTCGATAGCTTTAATTTCCATCTTTCACGAGATATTTTCACCTGCTGCTTCCGCACGAAACGAACAGGGAGAAACAGAGAGAAAGAGAGGAAAAAGGAAAAAGGGGAGAGACGGGGGAACAAAAACTAAAGAAGATGGATCGTAAAATACTCAAGTCTCTCGACGACTGGGAAGATCGTACCGAGCGCAGCTCGCCGATACAACGCTTACTACGTAAAGCTTTTTGCGATCTCGGGTAATATCCCTGATTTACGATCATATACCCTATCGAACTTCAGAGACGTATTAAACTGTGTATATTATATTATGTTGTATATATTTCTTTATCTTTATGTATCATGTCATATTATATATATGAAATATAATATTAATAATATAATATAATATAAATAATATTATATTATATAACATTCTAGGGTTATGTAAGGTTCTAGAGTCTGGATTCTCAGATTCTAGACTCTTAAATTCTTGGATTCTAGATTCTCTCCCGCTCTCTCTCTCGTTCTCTTTAGGATCCTACTCTACTCTACTTTCTTCCTAAATCTTCGGCGAAGAGCGGGTTTTCGCGCCGGCTCTATCCATCAACGTCCCACTTCGTCTACGTCTGTTTTATTTCGTCTATACGCCAGCTTATTTAGGTTTCCGATGTGTTCTAAGGCCACCGCGATCAATCTCTTCCGGTTCGCTCTGATAGAAATGGATCTTCGTTTCGCTCCGTTTTCGCTCTAATATGCAGATACTTTGTTTCTCAACTTTCATCCCGGGGATGAAATGAACGGATATTCCTTTTACGGGACGAAGTTGCTTCGACGTTCTTTCTTTCTTTCTTTCTTTCTTTCTTTCTTTCTTTCTTTCTTTCGTTCGTTCTTTCATTTACAATTCTTTTCAATAAATTTTTTAATATCGTCGCTGTAATAGAAAATTCCAAGTACTCGCTTGGAAAATACCTTCTCGTACGCTACGTCCTTTATCTCGATTTCATTATCTTGCGAAGTTTCAGGAAATTGAAATGCATGTGTATTTAAATTATCGCTTGGAACTAAATGAATTAACCTTTGTCTAGAACGACGAATCATTATTGTGGCAGCAGAAACGTTGTTGTTTTCTGCTGTGAATACCATATTTTGCGAAAGTCATTGCCATAAACTTAAATATCGGTCGAAGATTTTTTGCTGCAGAAACCAGATACCTCGTTTTAGAGAGGATTAAATTTTTCTTTTTTTTAGATTTTTTTGTAGAAAAATCTATGGAAAAGTAAAAGAAAGTAAGTAGTATAGATCTATAGATTTTTAGGTTCAAAGAGTAGTGTAATTGGTCTTCCATTTGAACAGCAGCTTCAAACAAATTTTCTTCAATTTTTTTCTCTTTTCAAGCGCCTCTTTTTCTTAATTTTCTTCTGTCTGATATCGGAGTAAGCTGTAATTTATTGTTAGCTCTCACTGAATCATAAATCACGAATGAAAAGAACACACGACCAAGAATGCTTGAAAATTCCATATATAATACGTCGTTTGAAGAGTAAACCAACCGTGGTTGCGTGTTCCATATCTTTACCTGTCTGTTACGTGTCTCAGAGCTGTTCCCTATTGACACGAAAGCCTTCTATTTCTATCATCGTACAAAGCTCGGAGATCTTCAGAAAATTTCTCTCTTTCCCTTATTTCTGTTATTCTTTTCCCTACAGCAAGAAATTTACTTTAACATTTGTATCTTTTTTATTTCCATTCCCCCGTTTTTCCAGTTCGATGTAATAATTCAACTCTGATTGGAACTTTTCCAATATACGTAATAATAAACGAGTAAATGAAATGTGTGAAACTGACAGTGAAGGTTGATAAAACTCGTGGTTAATTGTAAATAAATTTACCAACCTCGTCCAAAATATTTTTATTATTTTACTAAGAAATTGCGAAAACTGCGAAAATTGCGAATGATTCTATTTCAATGGTCGACAGTTGTACCAGCAATGAATTATATTTTATTTTTCAGATATTTTCCCAACTCGACATACTGTTCAGCATCGGTGGTAAATATTACACGGGCGAACCAATCACGTACACCTACATGGAGGACAAGATCTTCGAGTCGTCGAGAAACATCACGATCAAGCTGCATCATCGAGTCGGCAAATACGTGAAGCTGAGGCTCCACTTTTCCGACAGATGGATCATGATCAGCGAGGTGTTCTTCGACTCTGGTAAGTGAACAGAATTTCGTCCGAACAATCGTGTGCCAGCCGACGTGGAACCATTGGGATTCGCGAGTCCCTCTCGCAAGGAACGAACACGCGATCCCCGCCGTATGATGTATATCGTGCAATCTTCATCGAAACGTTTCTCGTTTCCCGTTCTCAAGTGTCGATAAAACGTAGAATGTATATATATATACATGCACAGGGTGTCCAAAAGTTCAAATTTCATCAATGTGTTACAGTACAATAGATACTAATAAAATAATAAGAGACTGAAATCTCACGCAACAATCGTAACAAATGTTGCTCTTTTCAGTGTTTGAAATTACGAAGTACTTGAAAGTATTTGATATATTTATTGTTATACTCTTTGAACTTCTAGTAAACAGGCTAATTGTTTCATTACTGATTGCAAGATTATCTAGCACGAACTGAACATTCAAACATAAACCTTTTGCGATTAGATTTATTCGGCATTGTAACATGTTATCCTCTTTGAATCTTGAATAAATAGCACCAATTATTTTATTATCGATTAGACACTCGAGCGATTAATACTTTCCCTCTTGGTTTAATACGCGACGAGACAAAATACATAATGTTCGTGATATGGGTTCGTGATATGTTCTGAAAGCAAACGCTTGCAATACAAATATATTTATATTATAATTGTATTATTATATTATTGTTACATCATATATTACTGAAATAATGAATTAAGAATACAAGAGTCAAAACTGTGTGTAAGAAAGTCTGAAACAAAGTCGCCGCTCAGTGTCAAATTCACTCCAAATCATAAATTTTAAAGCGAACGACTGCCATACTTATAATTTTACGTTCCATATTTCTGTTGTAATTTTTCAACGTTCAAGCATTTACAAACGTTTCGCTATATTTTATTTCGCTCGAACAGAGCACACTGGCAGAATTTGAATGCTAAATCTCTGGACACCCTGTGTATACATATCCTGGCATACGCACGCATGCCGGCGTTCGTTCGTTCGTTCGTTCGTTCGCCAGGCCCCAGGATAAAAACGTATCGCAGGATAAAAACAATAGCTAGGGAGAGGGAGAGAGAGAGAGAGAGAGAGAGGGAGGGAGGGAGGGAAAAAAAGGAAGGTTCTGTCACGCGTGGGCACCGCCGCCGCGAGAACTTAGAACGGAAAATTTCTGCTCGTGACGCGCAAAATCGTTTTTGCGGCGTGGAGACTTTTGGCCGGCGAACGCCGTAGGCAGAAGGAACGTAGTAACACACGTTCGTACGTATTTCTTTTTGTAATTCCGGCCGTTTCATTCCGGATTTGACGTGACGTGGTAGTGGTGACGTCTGTCGGCAGAGGGGTGGGAGTTCACAGGCACCGCGATCCCGCGCTCCAACCCTCTTTTCACTCCCACCGATTTTCCACCCTGTACACACCAATCTGACGGGCCAGCCGGCGACTGTCAATCATCGGTGGAACAAATACCTGCCCGACCGTGTATAAATTGATACACGGTAATTGACAACGGCTTATTATTTATCCGTCAGTCAGACGATTTCGATCAAGTCGTACACACGGCTGTCTACCGGTAAAGAGAAACGATAACAGGTGGACGAGCTCTCGAGGATCGTTGAGAAGGATGAGTCGCAAATCGAGCCATTACTGCGCGTTACTCGTTTTATCATCTCTCTTTCTTCTTCTTCTTCTTCTTCTTCTTCTTCTTCTTCGTTTCTTTCCTTTTCTTTTCCCTTTCTCTCTACTCGCCAGCGCTTCGTATTTTCTTTCCGCGCGAATTGAACGAGGCGAGCGCGCCTTCGTTCCAATGGAAAACATCGTTGTCCGGTGCAGGAATAACGACGCGAACGTTAGACGGGGGCAAAGCGCTTTATCAAAACGGGACGACATAAAATCGCGAACGCACGGCACACACGTACATGCCGGAGTGTTCTCGATCCTCTCTCGACGCGAACGTAAGTTCCGTGCGATTTAACGCGGCGTTCGATAGGAATCGAATCGTCTCGTCGCGTCGCGTCGTGTTTAGCCGCGTTTACAGAAGATTCAGTGTTTCGCGTTTTGTGTAAAGAGGATTTGTAATAGGAGAACGACGCTCGGCGATCGACGGTCTTTTATTTTACAGCGCGAATGGAAACTCGGATGTTTGATTAATTCGAGTATCGCGGATCACGAGAAACTGTTTCTCATCGATGCGGACGCACACTGATTTCACCTGCACGGCTCCAGAAGCTGGCAATGTTGCGCGGATCTCTTATAATCGATAATACGCCATTGGGACTGACAATATATGAAGCATCAGAGACGAAAGTATTGAAAGGAAAAGAATTAAACAAAATTAAATTTTCTTATTTGCTAGCAAAGGGTATTTATATTTATAGCTGGTTCCTAATTTTGAAGTGACAGGGGATTATTATAAAGAAAATTGAGGGAAATTTCTAAGCACTCGAAGGGTTAAACATTAAATTAACTAAACTGACTCGTCAGTATATATATATATATGTACGAACAGTGAGATAAAGATGATAAAATTGTTAAATACATTGACAGATTCAACGTAAAACGAACGAAAATGAAAGTGAATCGACAGAATAGTGATAGTAAATTCGGAAAAATCGTGGAAAATTTAAAATAATATTTATATGCTAATCGGTATTAAACAAACTATCCCAAACAACAAAAAGAAGTGGAAGATGGAAGTAAAGCTGTTTCTGTCTTAAAATTCGAAACTTTAAAAATTTGACAGCCTTTCGCGCAAACGTTGACCCAATTGAACGCTCATCCACAGCGTCGAGTTGACAGTAAAAATCAAGGCAAATAGCCTTGAACTGAGTCGCGTCGGTGATCCCGTTCCGCTCGCGACTCTCGAATTAGTTCATCTTTCCGAGCGATTAAATCGGCGAATGGTGCCCGGTTCGGCGCAGCCACGGGAAAGGAAATCCAATTAATTCGAAGATGATGTACAAACCGGGCGGATAGACCGGTGGAACAAAAACGGAGGAGAGGCAACCGGAGGGGAGAGTAAAGAGTAAGGAGAAGAAAGAAGGGATTAAACAAGCTTTGGCGTTCGTTGAAAAAGGTACCGAACAACAAGAATGAAACGCGCTAAAACTCTCCTCCTCGTTTCCAGCGGAGCGGCCATGAAGCGCTCCGTTGAAGAAAAATTCTTTGTTATCCGTAGCGGAGGGATTAAACGCAACGGTGCTCGAGTCACCGAACAATTGAACAGAAGAGTCTGCCCTCCTCGTATAAACCGTGTCACGAAACTCGACTTCCGAGCTTTATCATTTAACCCAAGAGCGCTTCTAAATAGACCTCAAAGACGCTCTTCGAGCGGAAGAATCGATGAATGAAAAAGAGAATCAGCCAGCGACGGATCGAGCGAGCGACGTTAAACGGGCTTGGCTATTGCGGAGACGCGCGTGAAACCGAATTACCGTGTGTAAGTGTATTATTGGGCGATCGCGGTTTTTGAAACGGCGTGTCAAAATACAAAAATACAAGTGTGTGACGTCCTCGATCGAGGGACCAAGGAGATTAGGTATTCTTTAGTATTATACGCACGTTTTTGATATTGCGCGTCTTTTTATATATTACACGTGTGTAATTATTATATAATCTATAATTTATTCTGCATTTTATTTATAATTATTATTTATTAATAGTTAAGATGTTACATGTATTAATTTATATATAGCGAAAGATAAAGCATAAGCAACATAAATGGTTATTTTGAGCGTATTGCTGCCAAGTGATATCGAATAGACGGTGTTAATGAAATTCCAAAATGTTTCGTACGACACAACAGATATATTTGACATGTTAAAATTACTAAAATTATTGTATTTCGCATGTATTAAAAATTACACTCGATCGAGATTCGAATTTGCTCCGTCGTGTTTGCTCCGTTCCACGTGCAAATGAAAGCGTCTAATACGCACGTACGCGCGCGGTGCAGATTTATTTTTCGTTGCGTTTCTTCTTAATTAAACGAGACGCGAGACGGAACGCGTCGCATCGAAGGTAACGCGTCACGAGGCCGAAACCACGAAGGAACATCACGGAAAAGGAGACTTAGTATTATACAAGGTATTCGCGGCACAAAGGGCCCTTTGTCAGCGAGATTTGCCCACCTAACAACAGGTTCATAAAGTGGGCATGAAACTCTTGCAGGCAGCGCTTCGTCGTCCGCTGTTTTTCCATCTCAAAGGATGTACGGTGGAACTGCTGTACGGCGGACAATTTTCCCGTCGAGCAAATAGCGGCTAGAAAAAGCTGAAACGTAGCGCGCACCGGCGAAATACCAGGGATCTTTGAGCCGATATAAGGCCGTATATATATATATATATATATATATATATATATATATATATATATACATGGTAATATCCTCTCGAGGATTATTTAAATATTTATGTACGGGAGATATCGACGGGAGAAAGAAAACTTTTTATACCGTGAAACTTCCGTCGAGAGGGATCGTTCGTGGCATTTACACGATCTAACGAATAATCGATCGTGGTTAATCCTCTGCAATCAGAATTTCGTTTCATTGTCGAAATCGTCCGCTAATGGAATCATTTGGTACTTTTGCGATACTGCATCGATGCACTGAACTGCGCATCTCGAGTTGCGTGCTACAGTGACGACATGGTCTTCAGAGATAAAATTCTTCCAGAAGGAAAACAGAATTCTTCTATCGGATGCACAAGAATTACTTCTTTATCGTATTAACGAGACTGTATCTCTCAATTACGAATTGTATAACAGTATCAAAAGCTTCATCCTCTTGAGAATCATCGAAATTAACAATCCGTGTTTAATAAGTTTCAGAAAATGCCGTATAATTCAGAGTTCGTAATTCAGTTGGACATTGTACTCGTTATTCGGCATTTCATTTCATTCGAGACACAACCAACAAATATAACAATAAGACTACGGGTTTTAAAGGAGATCTTGAGAAAACACAAAATTGCGCGGAATGTAAAAAAAAAATATAAAGTATATACAAAATGAGAAATTGTGTTTATTAATCAACATTGATTACATTATATATTTATATATTTATAAAGAAAATATGTAACATTTCCATAATATTTGAGTAAGTGTAAAATAATTTACTCTTTTAATTATGTTCTTCAAGATATAAACTCGCACAGTCTAATATTATATTATAATAACCATATCGACCTTCTTTGTACTTCTAATTGGTCTCCTTTTGTGCTTGAAAGTATCACAGTTTGTGAAAACCTCCATCATCGGCCGCGTCGGCATTGTTTAATTGAAGTTTCCGTGGCATTCTATTAACTTTCATCCGTCAAAAGATTTTCTCGAAAAGACCATACAGTCTGGCTTGTTACAACCAACTCTTTTCATCCTAATTGGTTGCAAAGTACGTCCCAGGCAAACTTTTAACGGAACGTTATTCCTTGAAATAATAGATGACAACAGAACCGTGTTTAGTCAAAGTTCTAACAAATTCTAACAATCGATCCCTCGAATAATACGTCTATCAAATAGTTCTCAGGAACAGTGTTTGGATAACACATCCCAACTCGTTATATCTGAACATACGAGTGTTATTTCAATCTTTATTCCGGAATTTTATAAAACTGGTGTTTCTCTTTTCAGAAATAATTCTAAAATTTTCTGCTCACCTGGAATGAAAAAAAGAAAAAAAATACTACAAGATCGAATCGTTCGATTAAAAATCAAAAATTTTTTTTTGAATTTTCATTCTATGGTATCTCTTCTCGTTCCATTTTATTCGCTCCCTTTCTTTCCACGGAGGGATCTCTCTCCCCTATCGTTGATAAATGAAAATCATAAATCTTTATCAAAGCTTTTTAAAATATCGACACGTAACGTTCGAGTTGCACGGCGTTACGGAGGGTTGATAAATAATCCAAGGAGAAAGTATCGTCAGAAAGAACCCTTCTATCCTTCCTCGACGGATGCCTCCGTGTTTTCACACAAGTTAACGAATCGAGCCACGGCAGCCACGCGGTGAAACGAATCCAAAAGGATCGGCCGATCGAAAGGATAAGGCTTTTGTGCGAGCCTCGAAACAGAGGCTTCCGGGCAACCGTGCTGTTGCTAATGACCCGTCAGCCCGACTACTTTATTTAGACAAGTTTGCCACCCCAGCGGGAGCCAACCCCTTTCACGGTGCACACCCTCCCCTCAGACAGATAATTTCATACGGATCTCATTCGCGTGCTCTGCGTGAAATTCATGCTCGTTGATCCAGCAGAGCCCGTTCATTTATCCCGAAAGAAAAGGATCGTCGTCGACTGAAAGGCGGGACGGGTGGGAGGGGTGGGAGGGTGGGAGGTGGCTGAAAGCAGGAAATAGCAGCCGAAGAAAAATGACCGTGCGGGTCTAACGGGCACACCCTACAAATGTGACCACCGTGTGACTGATGTCCGCGAATAATTCCCGTCCGCGGAATGGGAAATCGTTCTCGGTGCGGGAACCGCTTGTCGGTGGAAATTGATTATGCAACCGTCACCGAGACCCTCCGAGAAGATCGATAATTGTATTCTCCACTTTAACCCTTTCGAAGGGCCCCACTGGGACGGTACGTCCGAGGTCCCACACTTTCTGCACGTCCACTCTGACATATCGTCTTTTTACCGATGCAATTCGAGAACGTGTCGGTATCGGTAACGATAAAAGTTTAACGCCGGACACTGTCAAACGGACACGCGGTCGATGCGACGGATTTCAGATTCTCTTCTTTTTACTGTTGCTGAAAATACGTACGGTATATTAATTCCTTGCGTGAATTTGGCACATTTTTTCTTTTTTTTCTTTTTCTTTTTTGTAAAAGGTGTAAGATCAAGTGGATCAAGTCTATATCTGAGAATAGGTTGTGCGCAATTGAATAGAAATTATTTATAATTTGGAAAGATGGCAGACAGATGAGGGTTAAAAGAACACGCGAGAATAAAAATCTCTGCCCATGGGAGATCACGAAATAGATTCCTACAAAAATTGAAACATAGTGAAAGAAAAAAAAAATGTGTTATATTTCTCATATACTTAACATATTCGAGAAATAATTTTTCCCTTATATGATACAATTACAATTTATACATTATAATTATAATTTAAATATTGTAATTAAATGATGTTATAATTAAATTATAATTTTCTCTGTCGTCATTAGAGCCTAGTGGGATAATACGCGCATAAAATCACTCACTGTAAAAGATTGACGGTATTATTTGCAAATATTCCAAAATTTAATTTTTTCCTCTCGCACGACGATTATCACGTGATTGCGTTCATTTTGCGAAAAAGAGAAAAGAGTCCGTCTCGAAAGAGTTGAAGTTGCCGATTTATATACGCGAGAACGTAAAACGCGTTCGATTGATTCTCAGTCTGTTAACAAGTTGCCGAATCAACGACTTTCATCGAAACTCGCCGAGCCCCGACGACGCTTAACGAAAACATCGATGCTCCGAAATAACGACGAACCGTCTGAAAAGTGTCCCGACGGAAAGAAAAGGGCAAGGAGTGCTCGAAGAAGAACAGAAGAACAGAAGAACAGAAGAACGAGTCAAGCAAGGAACGTGGCAATCGAGTTTCGCGAGTGCTTGGAGTGCTTGGAGCAGCCCCGCGTCGCGCGACGCCTCCTCTCACCCCTCGTCGTCGACGGGCGAAAGGGATTCGTTAAAAAGTTTATCGACGAGTCTCCGCCCGTTTATTTCCTCTCGCAATTTCTTTGAAGACAATCGTTCCATCCGCTTTTAAATCGTCGCATCTACGACGTTAGCGTGGGGAAGAGAGAAGCGCAGAGAGACTAGACCGAAGAGAGGAACTGAAAAAAGGGAAACAAGGGAACGCGCTACAACGGATGCACCCGGTCAAACTCTTTCAGCTCTCGCGTTCGTTTCGCTTCTCGCCTGCCGAGAATCCTGCCGAGAATCCTGCCGAGATTTCTACGCAGCACCTTCTCGTTCGCCTGGTCGAGAAACGTAATTGGACAGGGAAATACGAGAAGCTGGATCGCCGTCTGTCAGGTGAAGGAGGTCTTTCTACCACCTATCCGGTTACTGGTGGCTGTCGGTGAAGAATGATTCATCGCCGAGGATCTTCTTCTTAAATATTCAAAGTATCGCGCCGAAGCAACGTTGACGTATCGCCAACATTTCGCACACGCGCCAGGTTCCTACCGCTCCACTTCCGTTGTGCTATCGGCCACCGGAAGTCGCTCCCGGCGCGCATCCACCTTGAAGATGGCGCGCCCGGATACTCGATTATTAATATTAACAGAGAGCTCCGCGAAAAATTCCCCTTAAACTTATCTCGTTAATAATCCCATTACCGGGATACAGCCCGTTGACGCGCCTGGCTCCGAGATTAAGTCACTCGGATCCACGGGAGAGCCCCTTGCGAACAGCGGGAGCCCCCCCTCCCCGAGGGGGGGGGCGGGGGACGAAATTAATCGGCGAGTCACCCCGTTCGAGAACTTTGTTAGCCGGCTCGTGTTAAATTTGTATCGTGTCACGTTGTTCCAGCGGCTCTTCTTATTCCTTTTTACGCGCGATTTCTCCCGCGGGGGGAGAAGCATCAAGGAGAGGAAGGATATTAACGCCGGGAGTACAGCGTGTATACGGGGCTCGTCTTTCTCGGCGCTGGCTCTCTTGCACTTTGGAAAATAGTTCTACGGGGAGAATTCGCCCATTATTTTAAGCGGACGCGAAACAAACTCTATTTGTCAGTGAGAACGGAAAGTTTGAATGTTTACCCGGTTTCTGTAATGGGCAATAAACGGTGAGGAATACTTGATTTGTATGAAATGGTAGTTGAAGAAGAATTTGAACATTATTTTCGAGCGAACGGAAGAACACTCCTTCTCACAATCATGGCGAACTTGTTCATGCGTTTGTTCTATAAAACGTCGGACGTCGTTAAATACTATTCTGCCTGAGTAAAAGTTACATGCGTCAAACGATGTGAACGATGCACAAAGTTATCAAATTATTTAAAATGCAATTTTATTTCGCAAATAAACGTTTCTCCTGCGAGAAATGTGAAATGGGTGCAAAGGGTTGCAGTAAATAAACACTGACAAATAAAGTAATACTTTATTGCTCGATAAATATGCGGATTTTCGAACACGATAAAGTGTACATGTGTAAGATGGAGGGAGGCTATAGTCCGCGATATCGGGCGACAAATAAAAACTAAAGCGAGAGAGGTGGAACAAACGAGGGGCAATAAACGAAACTAAAACAGGAGACGTATCAAGGCAACGATTGACGGCGACGTCTGACGTGCTCGAACCACCGGAACCACCGTCCTTTCGCACAGACAATCCTACGGTGGGCGATTCACGATGGCCGGTCGTTCGATCAAACGGCCGGGTTCTTCCTCTCTGCGTTGGTCGGAAAACGAGGTCGAACACGAAGGCCGAGGAACGAAGTTTGCGTCTCCATTTCCGTTTTTTCCAGCGGTAAATCAAAGCGCTTTTAAAATTGCCGAGTCTCTCCTCCCACGCCCCTCTTCCCGCATCTGCCTGTCATTCGCCCCTTCTCTCTTATTTCTTGGCCCGCGAGGGAACCGCGTCGCGAGATCAAGAAGCCGCATTAGTTGCATTTGACGTGGAGCGTCAGCTGCGCGCGCACGCTTGCACGTGCGACCGTCTTTGCACCGTCTGTCTCTCGCGTTGCCCTTGTCCGCTGTTTCGAATGTAACGTGCCTGTTGAATGCGCGGGCCGCGTTTCGTGCTGGAAGGAAGGAAGAAAGAAAGAAAGAAAGAAAGAAAGAAAAAAAGAAAGAAAAAGGAAAATAGAAAAAGAAAAAGTCTGGCGCGAGAGCGTGGCGCCCGAGAAAATCGCGGGAACGAGACACACACACACACACACACACTCTCTCACTCTCTCTCTCTCTCTCGCCCTTTCCTGCTTTCATTGATTTTATTTTCATTCCTGCTCGAAGAAAGGCATCCCGTTGCATCTCTCCCTGCACGATGATTTATACGCGGAAGATCCACCTACGTAAGTTATGGCCCACCCCTGTCGCAATCGCCCAGCATCCTGATCCAATCGTAAATCTGACTACCACTGTGCAGTACTCTCTCCGAGCGCGCGTAGATGTATATACACCGTGACGGGAGAGCAGCGGCTCTGTTATTGTTTTGATGGCGAAATAATCGCGGCAGCGAAGAGAGGGCCCCCGCTATAATTAAACGAGAATTCAGCATTCGGCGGGGGAGGCCGACGGAGAGAACCACTTGGAAAATATTTAGTCGCTCTACGGTAATATATAACGGTCTCTGATTCTATTTCCAGTTCGCAATTTCCTTCGTTTTTGGTTCGCTGAATCTGTACCGCGAATTTCCATCACGTAGATTGAACATTGTTTCAGCGATGGCCGCCGCGAACTTGAGGCGCGCGAGAGGACGCGATCGTTCACTCGCCGTCAAGAACGAAACGCGTGCTCTTTGCTACGTGGTTCTGGCACTCTCGGGTCTCTCTTCGCGTTTGATTAAAATTTCTTACGCGATATTGTTTATTGTTGGGAAACTAAATTACGAGAAAAGAAACTGTGTGTGTGTGGGTTTCGAGGAATTTGTTGATGAATATGATTCTTTGAAAAATCGAGGATCGAAGGATCTAATCAGCGCACCGATGAGAAACAGCGTAATTTACGAATATCTAAACATGAAATTTCTAATAAAAAAAAGGAAAAACACGTATTTGCACGAAATGTAAAATGCACACCGATCTCAATTCGACGTCGCGGACGAACATCTCAATTCATCGTCGTAAATAAACGCGAAACCAGATTCAACCGCCGCGAAATTCCCAAACGATAAATTACCACGCGCAAAACTTCGCGTCTCTTCTCCTTTCAAGTCTCTAATTGTGTCGGTGATGAATGCTCCCGAAGAATGCCTCCAACGTGTTTACACGTCGTCGTCCACCAGTTGTGCCAGTTTCTCGGTAAGAAAAAAGTCGGCCGATTAACGAGCGCGTGCAACGAGCACGCGGGATAAAGAATTGAATTGGAGACTCAATTTCCCAATTGTGACACTCAAAGTGTCCTTCGCACACGCGTAACCGTGACAAGAATTTAATTGTTGCGTGAAACAAGTAGAAGCGCTGTTTAACGCGTTGCACGCGCGTTCGGGCTTTTTAATTTAAATCGCGCTCGAAAGTATCAATCGACACGCCGGACACTCGCGATCCCTCCCCGCCCCGACGGAGGGGGGACACGACCTCTGTCGAGGGACAGAATCGCATTTCCTGCTCTGTTCGCAGCAATCGCTTCTTCTGAAGTGGCGCGAGAGGGGCCGGTGCGCGCGATGGAAACCAGAAATTCGTTTTTCAATCATCTCGGCCCTCAGCCGCTCGGACGATCAATTGTACAGGGAGGGATTATGGCTACAATTATTCGAGTACCAATCAATCACCGGACAATGCATCGTTCTCCTAAGAGCCGCAATTGTCGGTTTACGAAAATTGCTCTTCGATCACCTTTGCCCCTGGTCGGAGAGATTCAGCTCTGTGTCTGTGTCTGTGTCGTTCGCCACGTTTCATTTTCATCGAAAATTACCAGCCGATCCGACGATGGCTCGTGTGATCTTTACGCAGGCGAGTCCAAGCGGACGCCGAATGATTGTTGTCCCCTCGTTGAACGTTTTATTTTTTGGCAGTAAACCGATCGAAAGGACTTTTTATCCTTGTGTATTTGTCTGTATCTTCACTTCGTTAATCATTCGTAGCACGAGGACTTTTTACTCGGGATGGAAAGGACGAACGATCGCTTCAAATTTGAATGGAACGATTCGATTCGAAATGATATTTCGAAATGATCTTACGCTAGTTTGTTTGATTTTTTAATTTAATTTTAAATGATTTTTCTTTTCCAATTATTTGGTTATATCATTTATAACGCATAATTGTAGATTTGCTTCTGTAAATAATTTCTCAGATTCACGTTTCTCTGATATTTGGTGTTATTTTATTTTCAAGATAAGGTTACTTTTCTCAAATTATTTCTCAAATAAAAGGAATAAATTAGTTCGAAATAAATTTATCTCAAAAATAAATTCCAACGTGTTATTTGGAAAATAGATTATTGTTGTTTGTATAGATACACGTACGTACACATTTCTCGGTAAAGTCAAATGAAAATTATTTCAAATAATAAAATAGTTTATTTTTCAAATACATTTTTACTTAACTGACATCAGGTGTCAAATAACAAACAAAATAAAAATTTCACTTTCAATAGAAGTTTTATTCGGACTTTTACAAGCAACATTTAATAATACTGTCACAACATATTCGTCAAAGAGAAAATGAAGATGTTCGAGCAAACTGCATACTCTTGTCTAGAAACAATTTGACGGAACATTCGTCACAAAGGTAATTCGAAAAGAGACGAAACGCTCAAAATTAATCGAATCTCGTCCATCTATCGAATCAGTCGACGCACTCTGTTCGGCAACCACACAATTTCCACGAATAAAATCATATTTACCGATTCGCAGAAACCGACCGTCGTTCCCGACGAAACGGTGAACAGTGGTGAACGAAAACCTCGTTCTTCAGCCACCTTGGATCTCGTCAGCAGCACCTGCAACCCCGTTGGTTTGCATCGCATGCATACTCATTTCCGTTAGATTACCAGCGTGCTCGTAGCTACGGCCGTTGAACGGAATGAGAGATAGACAGAGAGAGAAAGAGAGAGAGAGAGAGAGAGAAAGAGTAGAGAACATGGTGCACTGTACCACCTGACGGCATGGCCTTCGCGAGACAAAACCTCTTTTCACAGTTAACCCCCCTGGGTCGCGCAAAGAATGTTTAATATCAGATTTCATACGGGATGCACGGGAAACGGTAGACGGTTTGTCGGAGGCGACAGGAGAGGGCAGAACGTTTGCCAGACCATGTAAAAGCCGATATCAAACGGGACGACAGCTTTGTTTCGTCCGGTACAATCCTGCCAGGAATCCACGGAATACGGGTTCGCTCGTTGGCGCGAGTGGAAAAGCTTCGTGAATCGAGATAGAGAAGGCTTCATCGGGGTGAAACCTCGGTGAAATCTCGCGCCACCCACTCTTCCGCGAGTCAATATTTCTTTTTCCTTTTCCTTTTCCTTTTCCTTTTCCTTTTCCTCTCTTCTTCTTCTTTTTTCTTCGTTTCTTTTTATCACGCCACCATCCTCGAACTCTCGATCTTACTTCTCCGTTCCGGCATCTGGCAAGATTTTATTTGACGAAACAAGCCGCACGAAGATAGAACTGAACCGGGTTAAAGGTTAAAGGAGATCCCCACGGGGGAGGTAGGTAGAGTTTCAAGTTTTTATCAGCGGCTTGTTGTACCGTTTCACGGTGAATATTTTCGATCGTACAGATTTTTAATGTAAAAGAGAGGAATACGCGCGCCCAAGTTACAGCTTACAGCAAAATCGCGCAAAGATGACGCACTTTTCGTTCTCGGCGCGCGTTTCAGTCTCGCACGGGGTTTGGCAATCGAGCGGCAGAAACTAATTTCGCGGGAACGCGCGCGGAACTGTCTTTGCGCGGTGGCTGAATTATTCGAGCAACGCGCGACCGAGATAAAAGGGCGCGAGTTAACCAGCGAGGAACACGTGTGCGCCGCGTCTCGTGTCAAGGAAATTCGTTCAAGACCCGTATGCCGCGTTTAATTGCCTGTGACACCGTGAAACGTGGTTCTCTCGCACCTTTCGTCGCGGAACAGCTTGCCGGGAATATTTTTATTCCCGGCGCGAGAGTTTGGCGATCCCCCCCTCCCCAGCCGAGCGTTTCGAGTTTGAGTGCATGTGAGAATTATTGGAGAAAAGAGGAGAGAGAAAAGAAAAAGAAGGAAACCCGTGTTCGCGATAAATTCGTACGCGAGATACACCGATAGCGGAACGACCGTAATTAGACAATCCGATCACTCGGCGGCGTTTCAATCAGGCAAATGGAAAACTTGGTGGAACGCTGCGCGCTTTTTCCATCGAAACGCATATAGGTTGATTATCCGCTCTACATGCGCTCGAGTATCTTCCTTCCGTTTAATGATTCCCTGTTTTGCCCGCTGGCTCGTGCGTTAATATTTTTCTACTCCAAATGCTCGCGTCCGACGAGCCTCTGTAACGGGCGCTGCGCGTTACGCATGGTACAGTCCCATAAAAAAAAAAAAGAACGTGTCCGTCTTTCGTTCCTGAACTATGCAAACTATTCGAAGCAAACGCAGCGACTTTGATACGAGACGGATATGATATATAACAATGTTTAAACAAAGTGTTTAAACCCATGTTCTTTCAGCCTCGATATATATATATATATGTACTTTTCACGGGTTTGTACAGTTTGCACGACAATGTCGGGTAACTAACGAAACTACACCTTCGTTTAATTTCATAGTCGTCGAATAATCAGAACCCCGTCGATTGTTTTCACGCAGACGTGGCTCACGGCAACTTCACGCCAGAGGAGGCACCGACAACCGAGTCACCGATCCAGAGCGACGTCTTCGTGGAGAAAAATGGCGCCGCGGAGGGTGAACTTCCGGTTTCGACGGCGAAACACGACGACCCGACGTACATGGCGGTCGTGATCGGCGTGCTGACCGCCGTGATCCTTCTGCTCGCCGTGGCGATATTCCTCATCGTCTCCAGGCACAGGCAACGAAAGTGTTTCGCCAGCCCCATGACCGGGAAGGCACCGTCCCATCTTGGATCTACCTGCGCCACCGTGGAGAAGGGAGCCGCGTTGATGGCCTACACCTTGGAGGATGATGAAAGGTATTTGATAAATAAAGAAAAGAAACGATACGAAACGTGTGGGTACAATTTCACTAGTACATTCACTAGTACATTCACTAGTACTCACTGAAATGAAAAGAGGAAAAAAAGAAAATGATATTTCATTACGTCGTACGGACCAATCCTCGAAACGACAAAAAATTAATTAGCCGCGGTACAGATCTTGCAATCTTGCGACATTCATTTTGCAAAAACGATAACTCGTGTATTTTATTTGTCACTTTGAGATAGAGAAATTTTTCATCGTTGCTGTCCGATAATTTACAAGGTGACAAAATTTTAGCAAAGCCGAAAACTCGAAAGGAGTTGGAAAAGCATTACGAATCTCGTAATATCCGGGGATATTACGGATAAAGAAACGAAAATATTTTATTTATCACTATTGTTTAGTTACAATAACTCGCGCTACTCGTCGGAAATATTTCGTGCAAATATTTGAAGTCGGAATGATAGACGAAGCGATACAATACTGGCGCCGCGCGCCGCGCGCCGCGGCTCCTGGTTACGGCTGAAAGGAAACGGTGTGGACACAAAGGATTTGCGGCTTTCGCTGTTATAGTAAATATTACTACTAATAATATTAGCTTTCGAGATAGGCCTACGGTTTCGCGTCGATTTCGCGTCTACCTTGCGCAAACATCATGGTTTACCGATTTTAGTGCCTTGCTTAGGTCCCGGCGAAACGATGTTTGCCAATCGTCGGCACGAAATGGCTGCAAAACAGCCGTATACGATGATCGATGTTATTGTTATCGCCGCGAGAAACGAAAGTAAAGTAATCACGATATATATTCTCACGAGTGACATTCAAAGTACTAAATGGCAAAAAGTTTTCGATCAAACACGCGTGATATACGTGGACACGTTTGAAGTCTTTCAGGTGCAAAACATCGTTCCATTTGCTTGAAACGTACAGAAAAATGGAATAAGCGATTTCAATTCTCCTACATGAAAGATTTAGGTTAGGTTTAGGTTAGGTTTCCAATGTTTTTAAATACTTTCAATCATCACTTGCGTTTGATCGAAAATTTCTGCTAAATTTGAACTCGGCTTGAAAATAAATTTACTGGAAAATCTAGAAACGAAATCGCAAAGACGCTCGAATAAATCGTTTTGCACGCGTTGTATGCATTTACGATGTTCGTGTAAATTCGATGAAAACAATTTGAAAGATACAAATTGCAAAGATATTGAAATAAATCATACAAGCATTTAGACACTGCTTGTCTTTTATGTATTTCGACGAGCTGTGTCGATTGATATATTATGTTGCAACAAGTAACAATAGTGACGTAAATCAAGCGTCAAATGTCATGATAAAATCAGATGAAATATCATCCTACATACATCGCAGTCGTATTTAAACCAACAATACCGATACATTTAAAAAACAAAAACAAAACGAAAGATATTTAAATAAGTCGATCTGCACATTTAAAACAGAGTATCCGAAATACATAATTTAAAAGATGAAGAAACGGACTATGAAATGTCCAATGTATCCAAGTAATTGAAGAGGGAAATTACCTCATTCATCATGCACGTTCAAAGTGAAGCGTAAACTTAATCCATCAAAAAAAAATTTAAGAAGGTAATCAAGAAAATATTTAACTATATCACTCGTTGCGTCGACTCTTGAAAACAACGTGACAGCGTAAACGATCGATCCATCAAAGTCCAAAGAAAAGAAGAAAAAAAAGAAGAAAAAAAAGAAAAATTAGAAAAAGAAATTGAGAAAGAATATACATTCAGCTCTATTGTCCCTTGGAAACTGTTTTAATTAGCAGGAAGTTACTTTTAACAGCTCGTCCGATAAACGACAGAGGCAGCCAATTTGATTATGAAAATTTGCAATAACGCGGGACGCCGCGACGTCGTCCCCTCTGTAACTTCGCAACCATTCGCAGTAGCTACTCTGCGACGGCGGAAGCCACTTTCCAATAAACTTTCCATCCGTGGTGCTCGTTAGTGGATGTCCAATAACCGGACATCCTCGGGCAATATATCGAGTTTGCACGGCATGAATGTCTCCAGACGAGATCCTCGAAGCTACGTCATTGTAACTCGGGCGCGACCTACGCGCTTTCAACATTGATCTTCAACCTTGGCTCCGCTTTGTGCAACCTGATATTGCCGTTCGGAGAATGTCCTAAAAGAGAACGTGTATAGGCGAGTGCTTCGAGTGCACGTACGAACGGGGTTTCACCACCCCTTTGACGAATATCTGACGTGCACTTAAGTTGAACGGGCGAAAAGAGAAAAGAAAAAGAAAAAGAAAAAGAAAAAGAAGAAAGGTATCCACTTGAAAAACGATGCACTTTCGTCGCTACAAAAGATCCAGCTTTAAGGCTGGGTTTCCAGTTCTCTTTGCTCTAACGAGCCTTTGGGCTAAACATCCTTTTGGCCAGCGGTTCGTCGTGCAATTGGGAAATACGAGTTCTTTCGACGATGACTCGGAGGTCACGGTCGAGGCCGCGAGTTTCGCTAAATTCCAAAAGTCAGAATCTAGGTATACGTTACGTAGTTTATACGAGGAGCTCGATGGAAAAATGATAGTTTTCTCGTTTTCCAAATGTAAGTTAGGTAATAAAAGAAATGTACGAGATTCGTGTGTTTCGTGGAGGATTTGATCTTTAAAAGTAGAAAGATTCGTCTTTCTCGAATCAAGCTTCGAGATGGTATCGATGGATTATATTATAAATGCTGTAACGGTAATGGTAATAGTAATTCTAAATTTGTGCTGATGATTAAGCATAATAGATAGACTCTTTTTTCACAATTCATACTTTCTTTCTCTTTCACGCATTTCTTCACACTACAGACCATCCGCTATAACTAAATGCAACTACAAAAGATATGATAACTACAACTATGACTTAACGACGACCCACGATACTGCAATATTAATTCTAGTTTTCTTCCAAATTCCTCGTATTATTCAGAGCTACTAATATAACAGAGGGAAATGTCAAGAAAAAGACGAAAGCAAGTTTCCCAGGGAAACGAAATATTAGAAGGCAAATTCCAGTTGCAATTCTTCGACGGTGCAACTCCGTGTTTCCATTCGCCACGCTATCCGCGCATCGTCGAGGAAACAAAAAAACCTACCAGACGTCTCCGCACACTGTCTCTGCTCTCCGAATACTCTCTCCGTGTTCCCACAGTTATCCCAACTCCTCCGTTTTCGCGATCCCATAAGACGCAGCACAAGAGACGGAACACAAGCAAATCCCACGAGTGATACGAAGTCTCTCTGTTCTCTCTGTTCTCTGGTAAGATACGCGGGCGGTTCGCTGCCGACACTGCCGCGGGACCTGGGGAACCGTTTTCTGGACATCGTGAAACTCGACGACTATCAAGAACCGTACCAGGCCTTGAAGTACGCGCCGTACTACAGCTACAGCACCGTCGTTATGGAGATGAAAGACATGATGCTGAACAACAAGGGCAGCAACATCAATCACTCAGGTATGCCGCGCTCCCGTGCACGTTAACGTCTCGCGTTGTTTTGCGCGCGTGCATACGTACGTGCGCGTACCACGCGCGAGAGTAACACAACAACACAGCCGTATCATCCGTGTACATTTATACGCCGGCACACATCGCAACCCCCCCCCCCCTCCCCCCCGGTCACTTCACAACGAGCTACCGGCTGGTACACGTACGTACGTACCAAACAACAAAGCATTCGCCTGACCGCAATCAATACACTGTCCCCCTGCACTCTGTTCCCTCGTCCCCTGTTCGCCGATCCTGCCCCTCCGTCCGTTCCACCTTTGCTATATCATCCGCAGCGGTGTACGCGAATGGTGCAGTTGACACATCGTACGATTATGCGGTACCGGAACTCGGCACGGTGCCCCTGCTCAACCAGGACGGCACGGGACGAGGGCCTGCCGTTTCCAGCGGCGCCAGTGACCAGGACAGCATCTTCTCCAAGACCTCCTCGCGCGGCAACAAAACGGAAAATAAAAAGGTACGTGGTCTTTACTTTGAGATTTAGACAAGAACGTGGTGCGATCCCACGTATCGGTATTTAATTTCATACCTGTGACCTGTTACCTTCTCTAGTTCGTCTAATGTTACAGTCATTTATTTTGCATTTTCACTTTCACGATATTACGATTTACAAATTGTAAATCCCTGGAAAACTGTGTTGGCGAAACTAGTACACTGCAAGTAGTAACTTTGTCAAAAATATAAAAAAATTTACGTAAATGAACAGGAGCTTAGGAGCTTCTCTCTTCTGCCCTAAGAATAGAAGAGTAGGATCTTCTCTGTGCTAGAAAATGATGTAATACTTATTCGAAAAATTGACATAGCAGACAGACGAGGGTTGAAGAACCTCTTTACGACACGAGGTTGTTAAAAACACGATACATTCATTTACAATTAATGCTGACAAACTACTCGCAAACTATTTCAGTTTCGGTGAATTATTGACGATCGCGGCGTAACGTAATTATCTCGCAAATGCCCGAAACTCGACGATTCGTCGGATAAGATTCGCACCTATTAACGCGACGCCTGTTTGTACTTGTCCGCAATTCGCGTCCAAGTTTTATCGGGAGTTGTTTCACGGTACGATTATTTCCCCGATGGAACTAGCCGCACGCAATTTTTTGTTACGAGCATTTCACTCGAAATTAACAGGGGGGAAATTCTGCACTCTCGAGCGCAGTGAGGATCGAAGTGCAGAGGGAATAAAAGTTGAATGGAAACGTCGAGGCGGATAACCGTAATTTATTCGTTCGGAGATAATACCGAAACGTACGACGTGTATTTGCAAACATTTTCATAACGCACGCTCAAAACTGCTCGCCGAACATCTCGGATATCTTTGACGCGCAAACTCTTATTCGATCTCGCGACGCGAAGATACGCAGAGTGGCGTGTCTCCGGGAGACCGGCGAGCGGAAGGTAACAATCGTGGTAACGTTCGATTCGAGAGCAAAGTAAACGGAGGCTCGACGCGCAAAAATTTCAACGAAATTACGTTATCGCCGGATCTATAAATAATGGCCACCCTTGGTCAAGCGTACTTGTGTATTTCTGCCGGTAACCGTTAAACGTGCGCTCCATTCGTCGAGGGAAAGTTCGCAATTAATAATTTAAATCAATATGGCGGAACGAGTGCAGACCATTTGGGGTAGATATACCTCCCGTGGGTACAGTATAACGTAGCTCGGTATCCGGAATACCAGAACGCTGGAACGTGCGGGGGTGGGAGGCGGCTCGGATGGAGAGAGAGAAAAGAGGGAAAAGAGGGAGGGGGGAAAAAAGCGGAGGAGCTACGCACCGTCGACGTCAAACGCGCGAGACGTTCCCCAGGGCTCTCTTTTGGCATAAAAAATCACCGAATCGCGACTAAAGGTCAATACGAACGCTCGCGATCGATACCGCGGGCTTTCTATCGAATCAGGTAATAATATCAACCAAGCCGTATAACGATTCGCGCGTAACCACCGCGCGTACAAAGCCAAACTCTAACATTTAGCAAATTCACTTTATCAATATTAGTTTTGGCCAGTTGACGGGCTAATTTGATTAGATCTATTTCGGACGTTGGGCGAAATTCAATCTCGAAACGTCAACGCAGTCAATGTGTCAGGTAAAACTGACAACTGAGAAGGATATTTCAGATTATCGTTGTTAATATTTATTTACTTAGTTCATTGTCGCTGGACTACGGATATAAATTTGCGCGAATATAAATTTTCATTAATCTAGGCAGAGATTTACCTCACTCGAGGCAGATTGCCATACTTTGGACATTTTACGTTATATTTCTTTGCGTTGCATGCACTCTTTCGTCGTATCTTTCGTAATTTTTACTAAATGACTACGTATTATGAATTAGCAATCCGTGTGATCTCGAATCTTTCGTACACCTTTTCAAACCAACGTTTGATCAAACAAAATATTTATCGACGCGTGAAACAACGAAAGCAACAACGTACGATGTACGAAATATAAACGGCAAGACACTGATCACAATGGATGTAACGCTATTTACCCATAACGAGTAACGCAAAAAGGGACGTTGCACGCTGTCAAACAAATAAAGTATCGCGCGTATTCAGCAACGTTTCCGCACAATCTGCAGAGTCATTCGATTGATCGGTTCGTCGACGTATAAACGAACTGCTGTCAACGGGTTGCGTCGAACCCTTTCCGCGAATACCCTCGGAGCAACCCTCGTGGAATGTATCATCATTACGCGGTCCGGTGGCTTCCGGGCCAGTTCGCTCTGTTAATTGCGGAGAGAAAGCGCGTCGTGTAATCACGTTTGCAATCCTATCTCCCTCGACGTTCTAACCCCCCCTCCCCTCTCTCTCTCTATTTCTATCTGTGTTTCTCTTTTTCTCCCTCTCTCCCCCCCCCCCGCCCCCTCGTTCCCCTCTCTTTCGCGTTTTCGCGTGCACGCGACCCAACCCCCGACTTCTGTCGACTCGCGTGCCGACATCGCAGAAATATTACACGCAGAAGGGGTGGTTGATTCGGCAACCTGCGCCTAAAATCGTGCCCGGCCGCGATCTGTTGGAATAAAAATACGCCACGGCAAATTTGTAGCGCGCGTTTGTGATTTATCCGCAGCGACGCGTTACGCCGGGACGACGGTTTTTCCGACGAATACACCGGTGTTCGAGCGGCCACCCCCCAGAGAGATGGCAAAACGTCTTTGTCGCGGAGTGGAAAAGGAACGGATCGATCGGACGCGACCGGATGCGAATCTCGGTTGTTCCGCGGTTTGTCACGTGTTCTTGCAGTTTCATTCTTCCCCGAGCAACTTTGTTTTCCGCTTCGCAGAGGACGGGCTCTTTCGAGGATGCTGGACCGAAAATGGAACGATTTCGGAACACGATCGCGACGATTCGCAAGCGGTACGATTTGCAGGCAGATTGATTCGAGCACAATGCTGCGAAAGTGGTCGTCTGCGTCGAGACGTCTGCGCGTGATTGACAGCCGACAGCGCCACTCGAAACAGTCAAAACATTTCGGGGTGGCTCGTCGAGCCTGGCCTTGACGCATCGTAGCGACGCCAATCATTGTCCCCGCGCGGATCCGTCATTAGAACCAAACGACCGTCCTCCGAAAACATCGAGCCAGGGTTTATCGGTGGCTCGATGCAGTTTTACAATGGGACGTGTCGAATGTTATACCCGTCACGTTCGACTGGTCCTTTCGTCGCGATCCCTGCTCCCCCTTTTTTTTTCCTTCCCCTCGTTCTCTCTCTCTCTCTCTCTCTCTGTCTCTCTCGTCTCTCTCGTCTCTCTCGTCTCTTCTTCTCCGTTTCATTTTGCATCGGTAACAATAAACGTTTCAACGTGAAATCGAGAGTATCCGACGCGCCGATGACGAGCCGGCTGTGTAGACAGAATTTCCGATCACAGGCCCATTGGAAATTACACGGAAAAATAGATTTTTCGACAGCGGGAAGCTTTCGTAGGGTGTCGAAATCGGACGATGAACAGATTGCGAACATTTAAACTGCCTTTCTGTTATTACTGCGTGCGAACTGTTTCTAAATATTACTAATTGTAGGGAATTCCAGCAACGCCTCGATAGTTATAACTATCAACTGCGGATTTTCCTGCGTTTTAAAATGAAAAGAAACGATACTTAAATAAAAAGTTTTTTTTATCTATTAGACTAAATAATTTTACAATAAATTTCGTTCTCTGTAACTTTTACTTCTCCCGAAGATCAAATAGAAAGTCATTTTGCTGCGAAAGAAATGTGAAAGCAAGAAAGACGAAAGTTGTCAACCGTGTTACAAAATGTTGCTTCGAACATTGGCAGTTGTCCGTCAACTCAAAAGGATACTATGTTTATTTGATAAAAAGTAAAGAAGTAAAATATTTTTACGAGAACTCTACAACTGCTATAAGTAAGTTTCAACGTGAAGAGAGTTAATTTTTCGTACGACGTTGGATATTAATCTTTCGTAATGAAGGATAAGAAGAAACAAGAAATATCTCAAATTTCCTTTACTAAGAAAATTCAGTATATATATATATATATATATATATAATGAAAATATTTTGAAATTATTTTAGTATTTGAAAATATTTTAGTACGCGAGTAAAGAGATCGGTGAACACTGAATACTTAACTTGGCTATCTTACGAACGCTACGTTGCATTTTAGACATTATAATAAATTCTATTTATTCTGTTAATCCTAGTTATCGCAAACAAAATTACGAAGAAAATCTTCCCCTTGCTCTTCGTGTACTCTGCTAGCATCGTTCATTCGCTAGGGGATGCTTATTCGCTGGATAACGTTTTATTACCCGCGGAGGTAATTTCGCCACTTAAATTATTGTGTAAGTCTGTCGGGCTCGTGTAATGCATCACGGGGTAATTTATTGGCACGGGAATCGACGAATAATTCATCCGCTGACCAGCCTCCGTGAAACCCCTTGGTAACCGACCATGGCTCGCGTTGCCGCGTTGTAGCGTGATCGTAGATCGTTGATTATCGGCCGATATCACGAACGACGCATTGTTCTTTCCTTGTTTCAGTCGCCGACTCAACAGGAGGTACTTTCGGCTCTGAAGAAACGTCTGGAGCAGACGAGCGTCCCGCTCTTCCCACGGCATCGCCTCCGCATGCTCTCGAAACTTGCCGAAGGGGCCTTTGGAACGGTAACGACATTGTTATTACGCAGCAAGTACATATCTATTTGAAATTAGACACGCGAAAGGGACGTCACGATCGACGATTCGTCACGGCCGCTTCGATAACGAATTACTCTCCTTCTCTCCTCCCCTTCTCCCGCGTTACGATTTGTTTTATCATCCTGATCGAGTACTTACCCGGTTACGGATGTTCGATCTCTCGATAGATTAACTCTTAACCGGTCTTCGCGAGAGTTCAAGACCATTCACTTGTATTAACGTCGAATTTTGATACTAATTTTGATACTAAAGACTGCAAATACTCCTGCCAAGTTTTTTAAACTTATTGCGCAATATGTTTTACATTTGTTATCAGGAGTAACGACAGCCTAGTTTTTGATCTTAATCTGAAGACGTTTGAAGATGTTTGCCTGGAACAGCAAAAGTTGCTACTGAAAAACAAAGTAGGATTTTTCTATGAGAAACACGTGACATATGTTACTTTCGCTTCTTTTTTTTAAATTTTTGCATTTATCTCGTATCTCGTCTCTCGATATTATTAGCATTTGGATGTTGCGTAAAAAGTGTCTCGAATAAAATTATTTTCAAAGAGTGAAAGTTTGTTTTTCAACATGTCTCAACTTATGGTCTTAAACTTTTGACCGGCGGTGTACGTCGAGCATCGTTTTTTAGGTTGTAAATAAAATAAAATGATCTCTTACATCTTTCCTGCAAATATAGATGTAACGTGTATTATAGTAAAATAATAACGTAAACAAATAACGTTTCATCAGCACCGTTCGTTTGCTTTTTTTGATTGAAATCCACTCATTGCAACAAAGTCGTACTATTTTTTTTTCCCTCTTTTTCTTTTTTTGCGGCAAGAGATGTATCAGCGGAAAATAAATTTACCCCTTATTGCCATATTTTATTCGCGAACAATGTATTTTATTGTAGCTTTTTGAACAGCTCGTTCTCTCCAAATTATTATTGTCTCTTTCTCTATCTACGCGAGTGCTACGCGAAACAAGAATTTGTTTTATTTATCTCTTTTCCCTCTTCCCTTTTTCTTCTCGCTCCAAAATTGAATCCAAAGGACGTCCTCGCTCGTTCGATTGAAAATTTCCTTCGCAAAGTTCTCTTATCTGTCCTTCTGAACTTCGTTACAGAAGAAGATGCAATTAAAGAGGAAATCGATTTCGAAAAGCGAGACGAGACTGTCGAGACTTTCGAGACACGGGTGCCGTTAGAGAGAAAGACGTAGAAAGCAAAACGCTCGAAAATTTGACCGCCGTCGCAATCAATCCTCGTACGCGAGATGCGGAATCGCGAAATTAGCAATCTCGCGTTTCCCAGTCCCGCGGCGCGACCGTATCGTCGGCGTGATGTAGCATTGTAACGTCAAACCTAGCCTCTCCACGCGATTCCCGCAACATTATCATAATACACTGGCTGTTTATAAAGTGTCGCTTTACCCGACTAATGCGGAGCAACGGAAACACCTACTGAAATAGCATCGAGCTCGTAGCGCAGGGTTAAATTACAAACGGCCGATATTGCGAATGAACCGGATGTAGCGGTGGTGGCGTCAGCGGCGACGGCGGCGCGGCGGCGGCGGCGGCGGCGGCGTCGCTCGCGCGATCAATCGATAACGACAAACGACAGTGGCATCGTATCGCGGCCCGTCGATTCTGCATTGATTCGGGAATATATATATACACATATACGTGACACAGAGTCGGCGTTCCTTGCACGGTGGTGGTCAAACGACAACCCAGAGGGCCCAATAGTCGGGAGAGACACCAAGAGCACAGCCAGCCAGATAGAGAGAAATCAATCCGTTTGTTGACCGTACGCGGACAATTCGCCACTGGCTGAGCGCCGCAACAATACGTCGATTAACGAAGTGTCCACCCTGTTATTCTTCCCGTCACAATGGCGCCTCGTCTAGCTCGTCGAGGATAATCAGTTTAGAATGCGTTAGAGCGGCTAATAATTCCCTTTTGTTTCCTGCCCGGCCGCTGGCACACCGTTAATGACCGGTCCAAGAGACTGCAGCCTTCTCCCCGTCGTGCGAGTGTTTCGGCCGCGTCAGCCGGCCGTTGCATCTGCTCCGTGTGCGCGCCGATCGGCTTTGAACTTGGAAATCTCGACCGCGGATCGAGCGACCGAATTGATCGTCGCAGTGTACTCGCCACGCGCGGAGTTCGCGGTGTGCCGGTTGCCATCGGAAAATTAGTCATTTCCTCCCAGCTTGAATATCGGCCCGTACGCGTCGGTTAATTGCTCGACCAATTTGTTGCTACTACGGTATAAGGATATATTTGAAATTACACGGATCTTTTCTTTTTTTTTCTTTTTTTTTTCCTTTTTCAGGTCAGCAGTGGCTTTGTTTCAAATACGCTCGAGTTGCTGCTTAATCGTCGTCTAAACATGTATCGTTGAAAAATGAAAATGCAACAGTTGCGTTTTATCAGATTTATTAAATAATTGCATCAATACACGTTAGTAGCAACAAATTAGTGACTGTGCAAACGATCTCGTGGTAGTGATGGCTGCGCGATTTGGCGAATTGGAGGGATTGCTGCGATTAGGATACACGCTACGTTCAAAGATTCCTATTTTTATGATTGTCTGATGTAAAATAAAAAATTGACATTAAACTAAAGAATCTCGTTTGAAATATTACGTGTATTTTACATATTCGCGGTGGTGGAACATTTATCGACGGTAATGTAGCTCTACTTTCCAATAATTTCAATAAATGAGCGAAATTTAATTTGTAATTAATGAAAATTGACTCTTGCAACCTGCAAGTTTCGTATTACTCAACACCAATATATATTAAATTGTTACTTTCTAATTTATTTGATCCTAAATTACTAACCCAGAGATCTGATCTCCCTTTAGATAAACTACTAGATACTACTTTATTTAGCTATAAAATCCTAAGAATGATAATATATTTGAGAAGAAGCTACGTTCAAGAAACTTTACGAAGATATTTTAAAACGAAATTAAATCTCAATGTATCAGTAACATTGTTATTTGTAATGTGAAGCAAGAGATCGTCTGACATTATTATGTAATTTCGGATCGAAATTTATACACCAGGGAGAGAAAAAAATTCATTACTCAACCCTTATCGTTGCAATCCGTTCAATTAAAACTGTATCTAACAGCACGACGCGCACAACATCGTCGCTATTGAAAATACAAAGCTAAACTCGCTGCGACGTCACCGACGCTACGAAACTGGCAACGATATCGTATCGCTCGCGTGTATCGGGCTTTATCTGACTTCCGGTATCCGACTGGCCGCTATCGACGGCCATCTTGCACAAACGCTGCGTGGAACATAACCGTTGTTGTCGGCAAAAGTTTCGCGATAAATTCGCCGCCCGACGAATAATCTAATTCAGGGATCATCCATTCTCGTTAGACGAATTTATAGCTCTAACGAGCGACCGGCGATACCGCGGACTTTTATTCCGCAATAAAAACGGCTTGGCTCCGGGCGAATTTTTCTTCATAGCCGGCCGACCTCCGCCAAAAACGATTCCCGTGTAAAACGTAAACAAATTATGCTCATAAAGGTATACGTGGCGGAAGCAGAAGGGATACCGGAGTACGGGACCACGACCACCGTTGGCAAGCGTCTCGTAGCCGTCAAATTTTTACTGCCGGAAGCCAGCGAGAAAGAAAAGTGAGTATGGAAGCGTAGAGCGCAATTTGCATTCTGTTTCACCGTTACAACGGGCTCGATCGAGCCATTGCCTCGCGTCTTCTTGCCTCCTCTTTCCTATCCACGTCACCGCGATAAACATTTTACCAGCCATGGAGCAACGATCTCGGTTACGCGAGAAACGTGATTTTCGTCTGTTCGACGAACAAAACGGTGAACTTCTCAACGATGAAGTTCCGCGTGATTTCGGGGACCAGGGAGACGGAAGTTTGGCTCGATCACTTCGCAGTTACTCTAGTAATTGATATTTCGTAACTGTCACAATTTCGTAAAACAAAATTCCGGGTTTTATTCTACGACGTTTGCTGCACGTTTTTCGTAGAAAAGTAAAAACATCTTTTTGTCTTTCCCAAAAAATCTACAATGGATTTGAAGATTGAAGCCTCCCTTTTGCAACGACCTCTTAACGTTTGACCTCTTCATTTTTTTCGACATTTTATCGAACTTTGAATGTTTGGCTCAGAATATTGGACAAGAAATCGCAACACTTTCGTCGTTGTAAATGTTCAAGTGTTCAAATATTAGTAACGAGTAACTGTATGTATATTTAATTTATTATATTTTGACAATGTAAGATGGTTTCACCCGTCCCTCACTTTTTCAACTTAATTTGTTTCAACTTGGTATCAAAATGACGCAGCGGTAGAAAAAGTAAATGGTTAAATTTACAAATTATTTTATTAACACTAGATCAACCAATTCGATCGGTATGACAGATTTCAGATTTTTCTCTTTGCACAATTGCACGAAAAATATTTTTATCAGAATGAATACTGAATTTCTGTTTAATTGTATTTTTAATGCATTTTTAATTATTATCATCCAGATTATAATGATTTGTACATGGAATATTTGTTGCTCCAATGTTAACAGTAAACAGACTAAATTTCTATCCAATATTGCACGATAATATTGCACATTTGTGTCAAATTGACGCAGATATGAGAGATATAAAGCTTAATAAAAATAGGATTTTGTCGGAAATTTTTATAATAAATCGTTATAATGTTACCGATGTGCTTGAGAAAGTAGGAAAAACGAAAAGTGTAAGAAAACGAGAAGTAGGAAAATAGAGAAGGAAAACGTGGGAAAAGGAGAGAAACGAAGCAGAAAAGAGGAAAGTATTGCAAGGAAGGAAAGAATGAAGGAAAGAATGAAGGAAGGAAGGAAGGAAGGAAGGAAGGAAGGAAGGAAGGAAGGAAGGAAGGAAGACGATATCGATTGTAAGATCCAAGTAGAAATATCTGCTTGTATGCTTAGCACTCATTTGATAAATTTTTCCTATTTAAAAAAAACTGCATTCTACAGATAGAATCGCACCGTACCAATCGCTCGATCGTATCACGATCTCAGAAACAATGGAATTTCGTCGTACGAAAGAAAGAAAGAGAGAAAAAAGAAAGAGAAAGAACACTCTCAAATACTTCTCACACAGAAAATAACGACTTACCGAGAAAGTCCCTTTCAAACGACTGCGATTAAAATGAAAATGAGACCGAACGTAAGGAAAACGACGCCCCCGATATCGAAGGTATCCGCAACGGAGACACACAATGGCTGGCGAGCATAACGCAACGGAATCGGATCTATTTCGCTAGCTGACCGTGCACAGAAGTAACGTAGGTCGTGATGCAAACACGATTTTGAATGCATCGAGCGATCGCCGTCCCAGGAATAGCTGTCCTGTGCATAAAATTCATAGCGTTCCCGCTTCTTACCGAATGTGTGTCCCGGTTTCTTTTCCACCGAAACTGGGGGGGTCGCCGGCTCTCCTTGGCCCCCCTCTGCAGCCGGGTTCTAGCGGTTCGGTCGCATCGTGGCCGTGTCGTTTCACAGAGGAAACCCCACGGCGGTGAAACGTCCAGATATACCGGCGAAGACGATCGTTCTCGCGGCTATCAAGCTAGACATCAGAAAAAGGCCAGTTCGATTCCTCGAATGGAATAGATTTGCATACAATGACCGGAGAAGATAGGGTATCGAGAGTTCGCCGCGCTTCGTGGCGACGCGAAAGAGGGATCAGGGGGTTGCGGTGGTTGGCCAAGGGGAGGGAGAGAGGGAGGGGGCAAGAAGGAAGAGCGAGCCGAACGAACGAATCCACAAGGGACAGATGACAAAGCTTTCTTCCCGAAACGAAAATCGACAACGTCTATCGAATATCCGCGCGTGTCTGTAGCTTTTGTGGCCGGAGGAACTTGGGAGCAGAGGACAAGCAAAGTTTCGCCGTCGCGAATGAGTTATCTGATGCTCGTTGCCGAAGGAAGGAGAATGGAACGGAGATTTTTGAACCTGCGACGTCCCAGTTCGCAACTAATTTCGACGATGTCGCACGAGCGACGATGAGAGGAACGTGAAAGACGTAGTCTAAAATTACTACGTAGCTTGTGTGGTTCGACACAACGAAAAACGAACAGGTTTCTCTTCCTCTTTGAGCTTTCGACGAGGAGATTGTGGAAAAAGCGGCCGATTAGCGTGTGACTCACTGAGCACTTACTTGCTTCAACGTGGTTCAGCGCCTTTCTTCTTACAAAGATGTTTTACACGCAAAGCTTCTTTGCTGTTCCTCGTTGTTGCTTTCAAGTTACAATCTTTAATTCTTTTTAATCTTTAATTAATCATAGATATCATTATCTAAGATTCGATTTCTGGCTAATATTATTTTCAATTAAATTTTTCCGTAATACGACATGATATGCAATGAACTTGATAATAACACTTGAAGATATACGTTTCGATCAGTATAAAAATATGAAGCCTATGGTACAAAGCGAAATAAGAAATCGAAACTATCGGAACTATCGCTCATCAACGAGTACGGCAATAACCGCGCTCAAATTCAACAGAAAATCCATCGGCCGCGCCATCCATCCACTAGATTTCGAAACTCTTCTCGCAACGTCAACAGCGTGTTCGTAACCGCGTTCACGATTTATCGCACGAACCGACCGTTTCTACTAATGTACTCCCGTCGTTATGCTTTATCGTGATTTGTGTAAATACCGGTGTTCCGAGGACCGATACACGCGCCGTCGTAAATAAAAAGATCGAAACGGTGGTTCCTCCGTAGTTTCCACGGTTCCTCGAGCCGTCTGCTCACGCAACAAGTCTCCTACCGCGAGGATGACTTATCGCGCCCCTATCGTGACTGGAACTTGCTTCATTTCCTTCTTCGTGCTTTCACGCGGCGCTCTTGCCTTGTTCACGCGATCTCACGATCGAGGACAAAGAAACCTTGTTTCCCTTTCAATTTGAAAATGGTTCGATCATTCATTAACGCTGGAAACGTCATTTGATTCCCCGTGTGTATCTCAGCGATTACTAAAAGGCAGATTGTGGATTTTTTATAGCGATTCTAAAATTTTTACGAAGACGTAGCTAAAAAAATGAAATATAAACAGAAATTGGTTTTATATGTTATGACAAATACTGTACTTTAAACATTCCATATATTTTGCGCGTTATATCTTCCAATTTCCCATAAATGTACAAGTGTCTAATCTATCGATTGTACAAATATCTGCAGTCTAGCGTAACAATATGTAATTTCCAATTTTATCAACCGACGACACGACTGTGACGTCGCGTATTTAATTTTAAGTATTTAGCTTCGTATAATTTTCAGCAACAAAGCTACTGTAACGTCGCGCGGTTCTTGGCCATAAGTTTCTAACAAAATTTGCCAAATTCTAACGAAAGCGACTCCCAAAAGCAATTCCCAGTTAAAATTTATAATTTACAACGTTGGCGAGCCATCGGATCGTTTCAATTAAACGTTTCATTCTCCAATACGAGAACGTTGACTCGTTCAGTCGCAGAAGATGCTACTTTACAACAAATAAGGAATATTTCACAATCGACGTTAGGACTATCGACTCTGTTGTCGATCGCGCGCGCTTTGTCCGAAATAACGAAGCGACTAACATTCGGCCGGCCTGTGTTCTCGTTAACGTTAAAAAAAAAAAAAAAAAAAAATACAGCGCATTGAATTCTTCGATGCCCGGATACACGATATGATTTAATCGTGTTCACGTTTCCCGATCCTGAGCACCCTTTTACCATCGTTTCGTATTTCGTTCATTATTGAGCAGAGTTTTTCTCCCTTCGCTAACAATCGCGGCCATTTTTCCAGGGTATATATATATAAAACTTCGTTCCTCCGGCTATCGAACAATGCTTCCAATTTTCACGAACAAACACGGAGTCGTTCGAGCATTTCGATTTCATGAAATTCAATTTTTTTTTTTTTCCTTCCTTTTTTTTTTTTTTTTTTTTTTTTTTTATTTCGGCAAATGATATTTTTCCACGTAGCTTAGGTTTACTTTACGTTAAGCTCGATTACACGGTTATAGCCAATACCCGCTTCGTTTATACCCGGTGTTTCTCGTTACTCGAGAAATATTTTCATCCCCCCCCCCTCTCTCTCTCTCTCTCTCTCGTTCGTTCTCCCTCTCTGCATGAATATTCATTCGGAAAATGAATCGCGCCTCTTAGGCTTATCGCGGCGAAACAGATAAAGCAACGCCCTGTTCCCTGGACGCTCGATCGCGCGGTCATTAGATAAGGAGGATCGAAACGAACGTGTTGCAATTAACGCGGATCCACCACCTACGGACGTCGAGACGAGCGTACGTATTATTTCGCGTACAATTTAGCTGCATCGAACATACCGGGTAGGTTGTAAGATATCGTGGCCCGAGAACAGGACGAAATTTCGTTGCAAGCTTTGTTGAAGATCGACTCGATCGAGTTTCGAGCGTATGTATTAATGATTGGCATTGCAGATTTCACCAATAGACAATTACCATCAGTGGCTATCTTCTTCTTTTTTTTATACTGCATAATGTCAGAGCTTGTTATATTATAAGTTTCAAATTTATGTCTCTTTTGGACATCAAATGGACACGATTGATAAAAAATTAAAATCTACGAAGAAAAGAGCTAAATTTACAAACTCTTTCAACAATTTCGCGTAGCTTACTCTCAAACATTCGATTGTACATCGAAATCTTACACATTTCCATAGGAAAAGCGTGTCAAACTGACGTACAAGGGAGAGATGAGTATTAATTGCTGCAAGTGGAGTAATGGGATTCTCTCGAAAACGAAGCCTCCTCCGGTGCCTCCTCTTGATTTTCGTCTTCTTGTCTCGAGCCATGGAATCCTCCCTGACCCCCTTTTGCACCGTGACTTACGATCCACCTGGTATACCTGTCGCCCACGCGGCAGGTTCCAAGCTGCCAGAACGACGCCACGCACCAGAATTCGCAGTTTATGGGGAATCGATACGGATGACGTAGTTTTGTTAACGGCCGCATTAAGCTATCACGCGAGAGTGCCATTACCAAGTCGATCGTAAGTAAGGCCGAAGTAACGACGCGTCTTGTTGCCTCGCTTCCGAGGGAAAACTCCGTTTTCCATCGGCTACGACCGCGGTCTCTCTCTTACTTCCACGGATCTTTTACCTCCGCGCCTACATGCAAACGAAACGGTCGAAACTTTCTTTGAAAATCTTACGGTTATTTCTCTCGCGCAATGGACACTGCCGTGCGGAGTAATGGCTCCCATTCGCCTTAACAATCTTCCAGTTCCCCCGCGTCGATGTATAAAATTAGACCTCTGCGCACGGTTTCCTTACGTTCGTTCTTATCTCTCTCTCTCTCTCTCTCTCTCTCTCTCTCTCTCTCTCTCTCTCTTACTCGTACGTAGTTTCCGTTTATGTACATGGCAAACGACAAACTCGGTGGAATTTCGTAGGAATTTGGAAGGAATCTTTCGTAACAGAGGTCGAGTAACAAGATTAGACACACAGACACACACACACACACACACACACACACACACACACACACACACACACACACACACACACACACACACACACACACACACACACACACACACACACACACACACACACACACACACACACAAAAGTAAGGAAAGGAAATCAGATCTTTCGGAAGAAAATTCGAATTTATTTGTTGCTTTGTTTCGTTCGAACGATCGGACCTAATATTCCAAGACGAACATTCGACGATGACAGAACTGGTAGAACTTGGTAAATGCTATGGGATCTGTTAAGGTTGGATTTCCAACGAGACGTCAGGATCCTGGCTGCCCTGGAGGATCGCAATATCGCCAGAGTCCTGGGTGCTTGCTGCCGCGAGGAGCCGTATTGCGTGGTAATGGAGTACCTGGAGCACGGAGACCTCTGCCAATTCCTCAAGACGCATATCACTGCCGAAGATGCCCATTCCATGCCGATCGGTGTTAAGACGCTCAGGTAATTATTCATTTAATAATTCATCCGTATTAAGTACGTACATTGGAGGATAAATTTTTAAAATTATGGCGGAAGAGTGAGTATCTTTGATTTAAAAAATTTTCATTACGAACAACCGTTGCAAACGATTACAATTTTTTTGATTACGACGAAATGACGATTTTTACTTTGGCTAACGAAAAAATATTCTTGATATAATATTCTTGATAATTAATATTCATTGTTCACGCTGTTTAGTAAATAGAAAGAGCATTTTTAACTCCAAATTGCAAATTACCTGCAGAAACTTACGTTTGAAAAATTAAATACAAAGATTATGTATTCTATTAATTCTTTCATTCTCTTTTTCGTCTTTTTGTTTAATAAAACATGTAAGTTTTACAATTACTCTTTTTCATATTGTCAATAAACATTGATTGATAATGATTGACGTTAATCGAATGTTACCAGAAAAACCCTGTGCCGCCGATAATGGTTTTCAGTAATCAAAATAAAATGATGGTTACTGGTAACTGAAAACATTCCGATCATTTATATTGGTTATCAGCAACGAAAATTAAATTTCTGTCATCGATAATGGTTATTGGTAGCCAAAAAGAAAAAAAATTTTAATCGTTCATAATGGTTATTCAGAGATGGGTAATCAGAGAGTACTTCAATCATTTCGCTTTTTGAAAAATTTCTTTGAAATTTGTTGATAACTGGTTTTCATTTAAATAAAAATCAATTTTTGCCCAATCACCTTTTTTTCAAAAAAATCTCTGTTCGATCAACTTTTATTACAGATGTTTGTACATTTCATCAAACATTGAATCTAGATATAACATACAAAAGTACACAAAATGTTCAAAGTAGGATATCTTGTTGTACTGTTTAGAAAGTGAAATAAAATTTATAAATTATTTATAAAAATATATAATTTAATTAAAGTATATTTCAATCGGTAGAAATTCGATCAAATATATTGCAATATTAGGTTTCGAAACTAACTGAGAATTTTCAAACGTTTAATGAGCGACTATTTCCTAAAGGAAGAGACTAAATTCTCAAATCTACAAGAGTTAGAACTCTTTGTAAGTACTTCGAAGAAGTGTACTTTTGAGTGTAATCAAACTTCGAGCAAAACGATTCGAACCTTTTATGAGTATTTTAACCAGCGATTAGCTCGCGATAATTCTTTGCAACAGCTTTCTATTTATAACATTGATAACTCTAATAAAATCTTCTTCACCCTTTGTATCATAACTGGCTGTACTAGCTAGTACTGGAATTATTTATAATTTTCTCACAGAAATTATAGATATAAATTATCAATAAAATTAATTGTCTCGTATTAAGAAAATCTGTATTCTTAAGATATTCCCGTTTTAACTATATTTTGACGAAATTCTACTACATGTACAAATGAATGCATTAAAAAAGAGAAAGACGGTTTCAGCAACACTAAATATCACATCAGCGTCCCTTTTTCGATACATACTCGAGTTTAGTAAATTCACTTAAAGTAAATAATATCAAATGCACTTTCTCTCCAATAAAATTATGAATTAACTGGCGAGTATTACAAGTTGATCATCGGTGGTGCCGAAATGTTTCCGAACCCTGGGGGGTCTCGATTACGTCCCGTGTCACTAAAGTTCGAACCAATCTTGCGCCACTTCCCACACGCGGCAACTACAATAAAACGCGTAGAAACTCTAAGTAATCGAGTCACGCGAGGCGAAACTTTGCCAGGGAAATTAACCCACGATTCGCGAACGCGCGTTTGAAATTGATCCAACCAGCCCTCCCCGCGGGGCGGGGGCCCGGCGTCCCGTGGCAACGAACGCGTGAAAATTAATCAAACGCGAGAATTTCAATAATTCCCACGATGGAAACATCGGCGTTCGTCGAGCGAGACTCGAGATTTAGTTTCGTCCGGTGTGGCGAGGCGTCGCGAAGTTAACACCCAATAAGTTTCTCTCAGGGTTCGGAGTTTGAAGCGTTTATTAATCGTGAGCGACGTAGTCTTCGAGCTACTACAGCCAGCAACCAGCCCCCGTCGCGTTCCAACGACTCTCCTCTCTCTCTCTCTCTCTCTCTCCGTTTCCCTGTCGTCTCGACCACCACCACTACCACCGCCGCCGCCGCCGCCATCCCTCACAATCTCACACCATCCCCGAAAAGCTTGCCGCCTCGCGCCTTAACTCGCGCTATATTCCCTTCGTTTCAGTTTCAACTGTCTCATCTACATGGCGGCCCAAATCGCGTCGGGCATGCGGTACCTGGAGAATCTGAACTTCGTGCACCGGGATCTGGCTACTAGGTGAGTACAACGGGAAGTTGGAACGCGAACGTATCCGGCGCGGATCTCTCTTTCCCACGAGGATAAACGCGTCTTAGTGGCGCGCGTCTGAACTATCGTTGTTTCCCTTTGCTTCGTAGCGCGATTGTTTTGTTACTCGAGAAAGGAGGACGGAGGAGAGGAATGAGGGGAGAGAAAGAGAGAGAGAGAGAGAGAGAGAGAGAGAGAGAGAGAGATACGTAATGTTGTTTCGACTTCTCCGTCCGTGGAACGTATAAATGACGTTCTTTAATCAAGCCGTTTCGTACTCCTCGCGATTTCATTTCCCTTGAATCGCTCGGTCGGCGTAACGCGGTTTCGCGGCGCCACGAATACCAGGAAAGCAGTTTTCGAATTTTCCTGAAGGGATTACCGGCGATGCGATGCTCGCAGAGGAAGACGTAGGATTTCCGTGTCTTGCGCTTTGAGGGTGTAATCCGCTGTTTTCGCAGTTGCGTCTGATTTTCAACAATTTTCTACAATATTTCGTGATTTTTTATTTTTTTGTTCCGTTGTTACAGATCAATTCGCGCGAATCAAAGGAAAATTTCAATTTCTCACGTCTATGAATATGTACACTGTTGGAAAATTGTTGAAAATTAGCAAGATGTGTAGATCTATGTTGTTCCAATATTAATAATGATTTTCTTGCCTAGAGAGTATATTGGTATATTAGAGAGTATATTAGTGAATCTTGTATAGAAAATGAACATGTACGGTATCATCCAAAAATGTGTAGGATATTAAAATCTTCCAAAGTTCTCATAAAAATATTCGACATGTATTCTTTTTTATCAACCATGTCGAAGGGATGAAAACCGCAAGGTTGTCATTCATTCAAACAGAACTTTGTAATTTCTGTTTGATTATTTTAATTTAATTACTTCTTCAACACTTTACGCTGCTTGATTTTCAGATTGTGAAAAAGAATATAAAATACGAAATGAAATTAAATAACTTTAATTTTTATAATATGATATAAATTATAATCATCGGTGATTATAACTCAAAGGCTAAAATGTTGTTCCATTCCATTGACCAAACGATGGAATTTTATCTGCCTTTCAGTTCGGATACGGGAGGCTCTGCTATCTGCTAGCACAAAAGCTAGACTCGTATTGAAAGACTTGACCATTAACAAAGCGATTAAGAGTAAGAATAGAAGTGGTTCTTTCGCAACGTGATAAGCATCGGGTGGTAGGGGAACGAAACTCCGATATTGGAGATTCGGCGCTTAAGTTGAAATTAAATTATTGCTTTCCCATAAGGGTGCATTTCCATAAGGCCCTCCCTTGCCGCCGAAAACAAACGAAACCGCAAAACCACATGGGAAATCAGCGATTCGTTGGTGATATGTCGAGCGGAAAATAGCAAGCTAGTAGTTTATTTTCCCGCGGAGTAAACGATTAAACGTGTACGTAGCAGTCATTATCGGCTGTGCGTCAACATCGAAATTGTTTGCCCGGTTTATTACAACTATAAATTAGTTCGACCTGATTCTACGTGAAACCTGTCGTCGCAACTTTCCAGCCGTGCTGGAATTATCACGGCGTACGAATCTTCCAGAAAACGTTCCACGGTCAGAATTACGTGCATCCGATTTGACGGGAGCGTTCGATAAACTTCCATGGAGTTTACAAGCGTGACGACCCGATAGAAAGAATAGTTTTCCTAGCGTAATACGGGACATTTCCAATTTTATAAAACGGCTCCGATATCAGCGCGATCAATTTTATTTCGATACGTTTTACGCGTCATTCAATTTCACCAATATTGTTCCTCGCTCGATGTATATATATATATATCCATATATATATTTTTTTTCTATATTTGTATTTTTCAATTAATCGATCTCGAATGAATCTGTCCAAACACATTTCAAATCCGAACTATATTTTGTAAAACGACAAGATAATAATTATTTCATTCGTATTTGCAAAGTTCTCCTGTTGAAAACGAAAACGAAAGAAACGCGTGAATTTTAAACATTTGCAAATAATTAACAGTTTTAATCATGGTCTTGAACAATTCCTTAAGAATTATTTATCTTATCTGTTTGTGAGTATTATTCGTAAACAAATTAATATTATTATTCTTATTATTTAATTAATTTCGATATTGATATTAAACAGATGTTGTCCCACTGTATCAGATATAAAACATTATTTTTTACATTATTTTTTCGTAAATTTACTACTAAGTTTGCAAATTTATTTTAATATATTTAATTCAATATATTTATTAATATTTATATAAATTTATTTAATATATTTTAGTAAATAGGTATTAATACTACGTGTAATATTTTTTTGAAATATAACTCCCGTTAATAAATCGCCGGACGTTTAATAAAATTAAGATTACTGTAATCTTAGCTTCATTAATGTTTTGAATAATTTTTATACCGAGTTTATAAGTTTTGAATCATTATCCTGCGTGAATATAAAGTTTCGTTCTATTAATCTTTTGCCACACGACACTGATTATATGGTACGTCCTTTTTTTTTTGAAATTCTCCAACAATTTTCACTAAATGACTGTTATATTTTACAGTATAACACATGTTACAGTTACAATGCAATTGGTTTTCTTCTCCTATGGAAAATTCTCGTTTTCCACCGAAGTGGTTTTCTTCGAATTTCGATCCGTCAGCCAATAACGTTTGTTTAAATTACACATGTACACGTGAGGATGTTGTTGCAAATTTTATAAACATAATAAAATCAAACAACGAAACGACACGGAAGGATCGTATCGACGTTGTAACAATCATTTTATTCAAAATGGATATTCAAAATGCCCGGTGATTTACGGACGAGATTAATAAACGTGAAATTATGGATCAATTCCTTCCCGCGAACACGTAGCTTTTTTATTTTATTTTATTTCGTCGATATCGACGAGACATAACTGACGATAGATTCAGAGGGAAATCCGAAAGACTAGCAAACGCTGCCGGTATTCGACGATAGAACTGGATGATCTTTGACATCGCGCACAAGGCGTATAATATCCAGGATCGGGAACCCTTGACTTTCACAGACAAAAGCGTTATAGCCGGCTATGCAACGAAACCCATCCATGTTCCTGTTATTGAAATGCAATAGCCATCCTCCCGTTCGAATCGATGGGAAGTATAGATGCACATATGTGCGTATATGCTCTACATACATATTCACGCTAAACCGCGGTGCTCTTACAACACGTGGAACCTAGTTTCCGGTTGACCAGTGTCTCTCAAACGACCGCTCGTAAATCTTAATAGAACACCAGGATGCGTTTCCGGTACGCTGTCCGCCCTAGTATTATTACGACCCTGCACGTGCCTACGAACAGAACTTACTAGCCCGTAGAACAATTTAAGACGATCTCGCCTCGTGATCTATGCGGTTATTCGTCAATTCGTCCATCGTTTTCGTTTTCCTCCATAGCGGTCAATTTGACTCCTGCAACATCCTTGAACGGTATCGAAGGCCAAGTTGGGATTTTGAAATCTTTTTGAATTGAATTTTCAAGTTTTTCTATTCTCGACGATATTCTTCGATGCGTCGCTTATATCAACAATATTTCGTGGTACGGTGAATTTTTACAAACTCGACGGTAAAAATGAATTTTTACAAACTGTGGAAGATAGTACAAGAATGTGTTTTGCGCGGGACAGTATGTTTCGCAAGAGCGTGGACGCGATCATTGAAACTCGGTATCGAATGAGCCGGAGATCGTGGTATTACGAAAATACGAATCAGTCTGTAATGCGCTTTAGCTTTCAGGATCTTAGTATCCTCGGTTCTATCGAGCAACATAGTCCTCCTTGTGATAAGCGAAACATACTGTACGTCTTATTTCCCAAACATAGTACAGTAAGTCCCCCGTTATACGAATAGGGACCTATAACATAACGTGTAATGTATAATTTTAACATTTCAATCAATCAATAAATCAGACACAATCTCTACTCTTCACTACAAATGGATTTTTCTCAAATCACTTCAGATTTTTCTCTCTACCGCACACAGTGAAGTTACAAGCTGAGCCTACGACTGAATTTACAACTAAATTGCAGTTCCACAACTTCCCTTCTCTGTGCTTTTTCCCTTCTTTGGATGTAACGTTGGTTAATTAGAGAAAATGGAAATTCGTTCGCTCTGATTCTTCAAACAGCCGAGCCGGAAGATTCAGAAAATGTTTTTTCCATATCTTTCACAAAGCTTTAAACGGCCGTCTGCCGGTACAAAGCGAAGAATCCCGTTGCAAAATTGCGTGGAGCCAAAGTTATTTCGCCGTCAGCTTTATTAAATTTTCACGTGCGCGCGCGCGCGCGCGCGCGTGTGTGTGTGTGTGTGCGCGCGCGCGCGAAACATTCGAGAGAGAGAGAGAGACGTGCGTTTACACACACGCGTTCGCAGCCGTTTGCAAACGAACGAGAGAACCGAAAAATAATCGAGCCGTGTTCGATCATTAAAACGTAAACACGAAATTACACGTACGCCGAGCAATGTTTAACAAGAAACATTTCGCAGTGCAGAAGTTCGCAATTCGTCCAAACAGAGTACGCTGCCCGTTGGAATATTTTTGAAACAATTAAACCACCCAACCTCCTCCGTATACGTTTTTTTTTTCCCCTCATTCTGACCAGCTCCGGCCGGTGCATTTGTATTTCGCTCGCCATGCGAAATTCAATAAAAATAAATTAGCAAGAAAACAACGCTCGAAACCGTAGCAGGAGGGAAAATAACGATATAAATCGCCCGACGAATTTTCACATTTCGGTCAAACCTCCTACTTATAGGCTAGCACTTGCGGCGGTTCGATTTTCGAGAATTCGCAACGAGTAGTCTTTATCGTTGAACGTTGAACGACCCGTTGTCGCGCGATCTGGCCGACTCGAGAGCCGACCGCGAACGCGGCGAATCCATTTGCAAAGGAATCAGAATTTCATGGTGGCTTGGAATTTAATCAAAACGTAATGTCGTCGGGGTGAACGGCCGATCGGATGACAGGCGTCGACGTGACGTGCCCGACGATTCTCCGCGAGCGAAACACGTGACTCTGTGGGGATTTCTACGGCGTTCCCGCGTAAATTCGTCGGTGACGCGTCCACGCGAGATCCGGCGCTCTCGTCCTTCCTTTGTAAACCCGATTCCTTTCCTTCGTGTACGTCGGAAATCATCGCGCGCGCATCGCGTGCCACGATCAGTTAAGCTCGCATCGCGAGAAAGAAACTGTTCTCTGTGAAGTCCGAAGTAGCTTTGAAAGAGGGATTAAGAGAGCAGTCTTATTACAGGCATCTTACCGACCCGTGCTCGTAGTCCGAAAGCTTATAATCTTCGTCCCTAAAAATTCTCTTTCGGGAACACGTCGCTTTACAGTACCTCGTTCGTTACACTTTGTGTATTTTCTTGTGCAACTCGTAATTAGCGGCTTTTCAATTTTCTCTGTCGTGCACTACCCGCGCGTAAATACTACCCTTGGCCTAGAGCCGTTTTCGAAATAGGAGTGCTCGAAAGTATCTAGGAACATTGAAATCTTTCTTCGATTGAAATTCTGTTTTTCTACGTATTTCAAACGAGTGTAACAATATTTCATGTTTGTTTGAAAGATATCGATGTTTTTAAATACGTGTTTGAACGGAAACCTTTCTGCCAAGGATAGTAATTGTTTGTAATTCGAAGAGGAAAAGATTCATCGAGATTTTTGTCACGTTTCCAACTTTTATGATGGAAGAATGTTTCTCCATTGTTAATCCTTTTCTTCTTGCGATAACCAGGGGATAAGGTCCAAAGTTGATATCTGAAGTTGAAACTGAAACAAGGAGCGCAATTTCTCTGCGTCATCCGAGCTCTCTACGAATTTATACCGAGTACAGTTCATGAAATTTCTAGTAACTTTCTGGGGATCTTCCAAGATAAATTTTCATTCATCTTTATTCACATTAATATTATCATTGTTTTCATAATCGTTTTCAATATCTCAATTCTTTTGTGCGCTAAGTATTGGAGTTGTTATTACTATTATTTAAGATGTGCAGCCATTGGCCATTAAATTAGGACCATTTTTGATGTTTAATACTCTTTTCCCATTTTATTTGAAAAGAATAAGATCATTTCAAAGAGTTCCTCCTTTTCTACATTAATTTATTTTTATTTTTTATTTATTTATTTATTTTGCAATCGTTTGTAATAATCAACGCCTGCAACCCATGTTATTCTTTATGAACAAGATTTTTAATCAACTAAAGAAAATGCATTGATGGCGGATATTTTAAATTTCACTCTATTTTACTAGAAATATGTAAAACGGTGAAAATTGCGTCAAACACTTTTGCTAGAAACTGTACGTGTACCTCACTATTGTTTCCAACATTTTAGTAACTTGCAACTAATATGACTATACATCAAAATGTTACATATACATGCTTGTTACAAGTTTTTAACGTAGTATAGTTGCAAGTATTTTTCAAGCGTAGTAGTTTCAACTCTCAGTAAATCGAGTAACAGTCGAAATCTGTATTCTCTGTACAGAAGTAAGATTTTTAGCAATCTAGAGGGGATACACGTTAATAGTGGATATTTCAGAATATACACACGTGGCGCGTCGTACTTTTTGCACGATGAAATTTCTACTTTACTAACAAGAAAACGCTCGAAACATTGAAAATCACAAATGGTCCTAATTCATGGTCCTAATGGGCCATGATTCAAAGGGGGCTGTTATGTGATCACCCCCCTATAAGATAAGATCGGAGACGAAAAATTCGATTGAAGAGCCTCTTTCAAATATCGTGTCCAAATATTTACAGAATAGTAGCGTAGACACTTAAACCGTACGCAGAGAGCATTGATTAATTTAGGGTTAGATATAGAAAGAAGAATACTTTCCGAGGGGTTGGATAAATCTCGCTGTAGAGATCAATCGCGGTTCAAGCGAGCATGATGAAAATCCGAGTGGCGCGAAAGGGGAAAAGGAATGAATCGGAAGGGGGGCGAGTTCACGCGTGTATCGCCAGTCGTAGAAGGAGTCGTAGAAGGAGCTCCGCAACCCCGGCCACCTATCCTAACATTCGCCAGCCAATTTCTCCTGGCACCTTATTTTATTCGCGGGTGCGCGCCGTATAAAGTCATTCTCGGGTGCCGGACCGAGTGGAAAAGAGGGAAGAATCGATCGCTGATCAAACGGTAATGCAATTCAATCGGCACGATCGAGGAAAGAGCAACGGGACGAGAGCAACCTCTAGAACGGCTTCTATTTCGCTTCGTACGTGTAGCTAGACCCACGTACGTACACACGTAATGGCGGAGAAAGGGAGGAACGTGCGTGTGATCGGAGTGCAAGAGTATATGAGTAAACGCGAGTGTACGAGCGAAACACTTAAGGATAAAGAGAAAGACGCGTGCGCACATGCACGCGTACACGTACACGAAATGGTTCTACGTGGCCGGAAGGATAAAAGTGATACCAATAGCGACGGCGGTGATTCGCGATGGTGATGGTGTTGCCAGAAACGGCGCGATAGTGGCCGCACACGCCGCAAGAACGTGCAGCTCGATCGTGAAGGACTCGATGTAGGTACTCCACCCCCGACTAAGCGCGGCTCTGCCTTTGTTCCGACTTCGATTACAAATGTAGAGAATAGCTTTCTCTATCTCCCGCATCTTCCCACCGCCCCTTTCTTCTTTTCCTCCCTCCCTCTCTCTCTCGCTCACTTACTTTTTCTAGATCGTTCACCTCTAGTCCATCCCCCTCCCGCCCCCCTGGTGGCAAGAGCAACCGCCGTTACTCGGCTTTTGATCTGACGTCGAGACATCGGGAGGTCGAAGTCCGGCCAATCGCGCGCGAGGCCGTGCCTTCGAAGTTCTTGGCACTCCGTCTAACGACGTTTAACGCGAGAGCATCTCGGCGAAGACACTTGAACGCGGTGACAATCGATAATAGCCGTACGAGTGACTCTTCTCTCTCGAGCCGAGCCGAGCCGAGCCGAGAGAAAGTGGAGTTTACCACCCTCTGTCTTCGGGGAGGATTCGTTCGTCTGAACACGAACAGGGGAAGTCTTCTTTCGTGCATTACCGACCCACTGAATATTTCAGGTTTCCCTTTTGATGAATAACTTAATACCCGAGTACAGCCGAGTATCCTGCTCGCGAAGTACGCACGCACGAAAAGTGTCGTCGGTGAGGAGTCGACCGAGGATAGCGTAGATCGAGAGTTTCAGGACAGAGTGTCTGTAAAATATAATTAGCGATCGGAGTGTAGTAGTTGAACAGAACGGCCCAACGCCTGAATGTAGAACATCAGCGGTTTGAGGTCGGCTCATCTGTCGTTAGTTATCTGCCGCTTGTCGCCAAATTCAATTACAATCCAGTCAAACATACTGGTATCCGCAGATAGACGCTTCCACTTAATATAATTCACACAGAGGCTCAATAGGACCCAGCAAGTGAACATTGCTTATTGCATTAACGTTCTGACCCGGGACTTCCCGTGGATCAAGTCAGCATCATCGTCGTCGTCGTCGTCGTCGTCGTCGTCGTCGTCGTTCGTGTATGTGAGAAGTGCAGTATAGCCAATAATAGTGATCGATAAAGCGCGGCTAATTACCTAGCTTCTACCTCCAAATTGAAGCTTTGTTCCACCGTTGAAATTAATTGACTCCATTCACTCGATAACGCTGGATACTCGAATGCCGTTCAGTTGCTCGTTTGTCCCGGCGAGAATTATAGTTCGTCTTTGAAAGCAGATGACAGTGTCTGTCGCCCGACACAGAAATGGAATGCGCCGTTCGATGGATATTTCGCGGTGTTCCACTATCCTCTATGAAGACGCGAATTTACACCGTTTCACGTCGAAGAGACACGTGTAGCGCTCGACCATCGTGCAACTTCCGCCGCAGCGGTAATTCATTTCTATTAACGGACGAAACTTTGTAATTCGCGTCGATTATGCCCCCCCCCCTCCCCCCGTAGCGCCTGATTCCGCTAATTTCTTAGATGCCTCCTGTCAAAGGAAGATTTATCTCTGTAATTTATGGTTAATTGGAATCGTAATTTACGACGTTGCAAATGGGCTAGGGTCGCGGTTCTCCACGTGCTTGCGAGAAATTTATCAATGCAAAAATGCAAAGATATCGAAAGTAGAAGAGTACCTACTTGTTTTATTATAAGAATTGCATTTGTTCGTGAAAGTTAAAAAGTTAAACACGAATTAATTACACTTCTCTGGAATCTTCTATTTCCATTTCGAATATCACGGAAACCAGACAATTGGATAACGAGTCGCGAGTCTATCTTATTTACATTTCTGGACAAGCTGAAGCGTAATTAAGCATAACTCGTTGCGGATCCAGCTAGAATTAAACCAGAGGCACCTGTACACGCGGCGAGATACGTGAACCTGCTGCATATTGACCCAAGTTTACGTGCGTGTGTAAACTTGCGTCCACCTACCGGTTCCGCGCACTCCGTGTGTTCAGCATTGCATTCTTCTTCACGATGGCGAACCTTATAATGCCCCCGTAACGATCCCACAGCGACGATCGTTCAACGATCCAGTGTGTCGGCCGCTGGTAAACTTTGCCACAACGTACGCCGGTGAGTCGCGTGTGCCCGTACATACAGGAAACGTAGCTCATCTACACGTATACGTGCAAACGCAGCCTGCAGGCAGCCATTCCTGCTTCCGGCCGGCTGCCATGCACAGAATGCGTACGCGTATGCAGATTGGCGGCCGTGCTATGCACCCCACATACCGACGAGAGAGATCGATTTGAACCCTGTGCCTTTTTCATTCGAAATGAATCGGTCGGAAAAGTATTCGAATTCTCCGGCCGGTGAAGTCGAAACTGATTCGCGTGGCTGCGGCCGGGCCTAGAATCATTCCCAAAGTGTTCCCGATACAAGTTTCCCCTTTGAGGGGCGCGCGGGTGCAGGGGGGAGGGAAAACAGCGCCCTTTTAGAACTGCGAGGTTCGCACACAAACACGTAAAACGCGGCACGAGAGACGAAATTTGACGGATGAAATCCTAGCCGTGAACCTCTCGAGGACCGAACCTAACCTCGACCAGGCGATTATCATACCCGATGAATCGTAGACGATCGTCAATAATAGCGATAATAAGGGTAAAAGCGTAACGTCCGACGTTGTTCCGCGAGAGTTAATTAAATGGCGTGCATCCGGGAACGTTTGTAGAGCAGAACAGCCCGATTCGTCGTGTTCATCGATAACAATGATGGTTTTCGATTACAGGAATTGCTTGGTGGGCAAAGCTTATCACATTAAAATCTCGGATTTCGGTACGGACAACGAATTGTACGCGAGCGATTATTACAAAGTCGATGGCACGGTGCCCCTGCCGATACGCTGGATGGCCTGGGAATCCATATTCCTGGTAAGCTTTATTCGCGGCGATACCAATCGAACGCGATACACACATTGTCTTGTGCATGCTCCTGTGTTTTCTAATTGTCCACAAATTGTCTATGATCGATGCACAAAGCTATTGTGGTTCGAATACTTTCGATGCCTCTGTGTGTGTGTGTGTGTGAGTGAGTGTGTGAGCCTTTTCATCGCATCCTCATTTTGGAGTATCTTAAATACCAATGGCACGTACGTAATTAGCTTTTGTCTTTTGTCAAGCATTATCAAGTTGAATATTAACACCATTTCCCTATCATTTTTGTTGCAATCTAAGCACGGTATGTTCTAATTTCTTTGTTTACTAAAAAAGATACGCGTTCTTTTTATTTTTAGAAATTCTTTCATACTTTAATGCGACACATTAATACAATTACTCCTACCATTAATTAATTCCAACTTGCATGAAGTGTAATTGAGAATCTTGCAGTTCTTATTTTTGATAATTCCTTGCTTATAATGTACATTTAAACAAATTCTGCGTCGTTTGATGCAAATGCGACAGGAAATTTTCTCTAATTTATTCAACGTTGATAAGAGTAAAGTCCCTTTGAACTGCAAGGCCCTCAAGTTCATCCTGTCCACTTGCCAACACATTCAAATCTGAATTTGACCGATCTGACCAGCAACCAAATGCTGGAGCCAGAGAGAGACCAATAACACGATACGATCGTTTGCAGGGCAAGTACACGACGAAGAGCGACGTATGGGCGTTCGCTGTGACCCTGTGGGAGATCCTGAATCTGGGCAGACGAGTCCCCTACGAGCACTTGTCGAACGAGGAAGTGGTGCAGAGCCTGCGACGATTGCATCGCGCGGCGGACTGCAGCGACGCCGATGGCGAGAACAACGGCTGCAAGGAGAGTACCGATAACCTTTTCAACTATTTACCGCAACCGACCGCGTGCTCGAAGGATATTTACGATCTGATGTTGGACTGTTGGCGACGCGAGGAGACCGAGAGGCCAACCTTCCGGGAAATCTCGATGTTCCTGCAGCGGAAGAACCTCGGCTACGCGCCCACGTCCTGATATTGAACGTCCGGTAAAGTCGAGGAGCGCACAGTTTGCGGCGGTTGCCACGCGTGCCCGACTAAACGACGCTCGAACGTAGACCACCGGCTGGTCGAGGACGCCGTCTACCCACATTGGATAACCGTGAGAACCAAGTTCTGAATTCTTCGGGCGAGGTGTAAAGTTCTCTCGAAGGACCGAGACGGTGCAGAAACATCGAAGAAGAGGATACAACGACAAGGTCCAATTCTGGTTTCCGGCAACGATATCGAACTCATCAGGCTGCCTGAATTTATTCTGCGAGACCGGTCCTCCCGAATACACGAGATGCCGATTCGAGGTGAAGTTTGAAAACTTGAAAACGGCTGACTTTTTCAACCGGCGGGAAGACCGACCGTGGATAATGTGACGCGCAGCACTGTCGTTCGTAGATATGTACGTAAAAGAACGGTCCGTGTCAAAGGACGTTGAAACGTAGTAGAAATCGCACTCGAGGTTCGAGGGAAGAATAATCGTATTTGCTTAGTACGTAAGTCCGCGGGATTCGCACGTTGACGCCAACGGTCTCGATGCGAACGAGCGATGTTTCGACGAGACCGTCGCTCAAACGTGAAACACGCGTATAAGGTAACATACAGATGTAAAACTGTGAATTCGACAATCGAGTGAAGAGAACGCAGGGCGACCTTCGTTTGGAGAAGTTGCCACCCTGCGTGGAATTTCGCGTGCGGGGCGGCAAGCGATCGTCGTTGATCCTCGACATGATCGTCGAAAAATTTAGGAGCAATATCGTGTAATTGTAATTACAGCTGTGAACATTCCTGCATGGATTTAAAGATACGTCTATATCGTCGAGATATAAATAAGGAAGTAATACTTGTCGTTTTTAAGGTATTAGAAGTTACCCTTTCGAACGTGTCTTTTCTTTACAATGAAATAATAAGAGAGAAACGTGAAAAGAGCAGAAGGGGGGAGGAAGAAAAGAAAAATTACAATCGCATGGCAATATCGTAACTAGATATCAAACGTCTCCTTCGCGAGTTGACAAAAGGGAAAGCAGATTCAAGTGTGAATGCGTGTGTCTGCGAACGTGTAGGTGGTTACAATTTATCGTAAATGCGCAAATTTATCGTAATCACTAGACGACTCGATAGGATTTTGTTCGAGTTTTATGAGGACTGTCGAATTTCTCGTGTAATGAATGACACGACAAGGCTCTCGTCAAATTGTACGCGAAAGAAAAGAAAAAAAGAAAAGAAAGAACAATTCGTCGTAGTATTATTTTTCGGCTTCTGTATCGACGATTGAATTGCGTCAAAATTAGGGTAACACTTAGAAGAAGAACCGAAATCTAATTAAGTTATTTAAGCGGAGTACTCGAGTTGTAGATTTAAAAGAGTCTAACGAGGTTTTTAGCTTCGTCGAGGCCGCAGTTTTTCGCGCGGGAGTTCGACGATATATATCATGTAGTTCGTGATTCACCGAGATATACATACATATTTCGCTGTTAGAGAATGGTGACTCGCACCATGACTATGACACATCATAACTGTAACTTTATATGATAGGCGGGATCAATACAAAGACAAAAGAAAGAATTAGTATATTGTACATATAGACGTACATCGAGAGGTAAGAGACGTTTATCATTGCGTTGAGAACGAGAGGAACGCGAAACGTGGCGAGATTTAGCAGCGAGCAAGCGATTCGGACATCGTCTTTGGAACCGTGTTCCTTTTCTGTCTCTTCTGTGTGAACACGATCTCGTTGAGAAACCAACGAGATTGGTTGTTCCCGAGAATAGCGGCAGAATTTTTCGCCGTGAGATTTGGAACGTTATGAACATATCGGTGGCTTTGTTTCGCAAATGGAACGAGGCACGAAGAAACAAGAAAAGAAAAGAAAGGAAAGGCGAAGGGACAAGAAAACGACGAGTTTCTAACACCTTCAAGTAAAATGTTCGTTTAACGATGCTATTCTCACGACATTCAACTAATTAATCATTCGACTCATTATGTTCCGTATGTATTTATACCAGATGAATACTATTAATAGCATTCGCAATATCTAGTACGTAGGTGATGTTACCGTTATAACATTAAAAATACTATTTATATATCTTAATGTAACGCCGCATAAGAAGTAAATATATCAGAGACATAGCCATTCGTATATAAATCGTACGTGCGTTGAATTTAAACGTAACAAGTTCGTAAGTTCGTTTCTCTGTTGTTGAACGAAGGAACAGAGAGGATAAGGAGGAAAGAGGAAAATAGAAAACGGCGAAATTGTGCGAGATAATCGTAATAAAAATTCGAATCAGCATAGCTCAGTTTATAAAGATTAAAGAAATGTTAAGGTGTGTTTCCCGCACTGACAACGTAGAACAATTTAACAATGTAGAATTTTATACCGAAATCAGGCACCTCGTTAAGATAGAGATTTACAGAAGTTCATAGTTGTCACAACATTAGCGTCGAAGTAAGATGAAAAAGAAAAAGAAAAGAGGAAATTGAAAAAAAAACTGCCGTCACCCGCGCATGACATTAAAAAAAAGAGAAAAAAAAAACGAATCATAGTTGCGTTTAGATTCATCGATATAAGCATACTGCTGCCTTTGGCTGTATCGTTGCCCCCTACTGCTAACGAGTAACTCACTTGTCTACTCATGTGATAATTTAATATATCTCTACGTACCTACCTGTACCTACACCGGTTCGAAAATCTTAGTAGTGAAGGGGTTTATTTGTCTTACGTTTGCCTTCTGTTTTCAATTTCGTCGACTGACAGAATGTATCTTTGCAATATTAATAGAATACTTTGAAAATTTTCTTTCAAGAGAGCTTTATAAAACTCTAAATTCAAGCGTGCAAATTCACTCTTAATCTCGCAAAATTTTCTTAAAAATGCAGGATCCTCTCTCTGTTCGAGTATTCATTCTACGATGTTCTCAGTGATTTCCAGAATTAAAAATTGTGGAAAACAAAAATAATCCATCTAGATACAATCGTTTTCATATCCTCTTTTGATTTGTAGTCTTCTCCTTTTCGAAAAGATATTCTGTCAGTAGATATTCTCCATCATTATTACATCGATCGCTTCAACGAATCTAATGTTTCATGAACGTCGCTTCGGTTCGTGAGCTCTACGTTGATTTCGACGATCCCAGTTAACGAGGTGAATTGGAAATCGGTCGAATTTTCTATGAAGCAAACGAGTTTCTTCTTTACAATTTCCTTTGAACGAATGTTTTCCGACAAGTGTACGATCGACAATCACGCTTAAGTCCCAAGGCTTCCGGGATCGTTCAATCTTCCATGTTGGTGCTATTGCAAATAGTATTGACAATGAGAAGAGGATTGTATAAACGGTGGAATTGCCATTTCGTTCCGGTCTTCTATTACAATCGAGTCCACAACGAGTTTCGTATTAAATTACTGCAGAATATTCGTTTGCATTTTTCTCAATCTGTCTGTTCAAGTGCGTTTTGCATGGTACGAAATAACAAAAGATTTCTATACAGGGTACATTTCTATCGTTATTAACTTATTTAACACTACAACGACCGGACGTTACACTACAACATCGTGCGAGTCTCCGCGTTTTATTGTAACGTCGTATGATTTCATCATAAGTTTGAATATTTGTTTACATTCATTTATTTATATATTTGGTAAATTCATAGTTACTGATTCTTTTTCACGTACATAGCAAAAATCAGATTTTGTGATGTCTTAACAAAACTTACCGGTCTCTGATCAAAATAATCCGATCGAATGTAACCGATCGTTATAATGATAGTGGATTAAATGTTGAGAAAAGATATTTTTATTTAATCTCGTGCCCGAATTGTAATAGCTTTTGTATATCTCGCGTAATATTTATTAAGATAACAGACATATCCTAAAATCTTTAAAGACAAAATTTCGTTACAGGAAAAGTGATCGTCTTAGTAAAAATATTTACGAGTCGAGAATAGAATCAAATAAATTGGATATAGGTTTTTTTTTCAATAATTTTCCAATACCTTAGAAATATTATTCTGTCTTGGAAATGTGTTCCATTGCTGAAGCAAATTCCTGTTACGTTATTTGCGAAAATAAACAAAAAATACTCAGTTAACGCAGATTACTTGTTGTACATTGAAGTAGAAACTTAAACATAACTTTTGACAGGGCTAATTTTCCAATCTATGTTCACTAAATATTTCTTGTTTATCTTTATCAACGGAGCTGAAATCTGTAATCCTTTTTACAAGAAATATGAAAAGGTTTATTAATTAATTACTGAAATTTCATCATGTGAAACGAACTTTCCATTGATTCGACTGTCTTAAGCAGATTTCTTTTCTAATTCTGCAAAAATGAAGGAGCATCATTAACTGTGGTCTTGTTGAATCAGATTCCTGGCACACTCGATTGTTAATCTGATGTGTAATTGAGAGAAATGTAGAGGTAATCACGGAAGACTGTGCAGAGCTCACCTAGCTATACTATCTTCTACTCAGGCACAGGCAATCTCTGGCTTCTTCACTATAACATACCATCATATCAATCATTCAGTTTTCAATTCGTCTTGCATTTTTCTCTTCGTGGGACAATAATTTTCGACGAGTCAATGACAAAAAAGAAAATGCATAACGCCACGAATAATTATTACATTACAATATTTCATCTAGAATATAATTCTTCATCGACTTGGCTCGTTTCTTATGGTTTTTCTCAACATAGAATAAAATAAGATAGTTCTTCTTGTTTCATTGTTATCAAAAAAAAGAAAAAAAAACCGAAAAATTGTTGCTAAACGCTTGATAGAAAATGTTCGTCAATCACGGTTAGCATTATAAAAAGATTTGATGCCAACTAGTTGATGTTTTTCCTGGCTACTCTATAAGCGTCTTTGGTAAAAAAAAAAAAAAAAAATGGAACTTAATGTTGCAGAATTTGTAAATACCATACCTCAGACGAATCTGGTAAATGTGAAACTTTCATCTGAATGATTATTATTATTATTAACATGTTAAAAGGAAACAAGGGAGGGAGGAATAGTGGAAAGGGGAGAGAAAACTTGCTAATAGGCCGTGAAAGGTTGCCTAGGCCTGCTCTACACTATTAAACCTTAATCGTTATAGTCATAAAATTATTTTGTACTAAGAACTGTTTATAATTTTGTATCTAATCTCTGTAAATACCAAGCAGATTGTCTATGGCTATAAAGCTTAAACAAAATTAATATAAGTAGACTATGTAAAGGGAATTATATATATATAGGTATATATATATTTTAATTAGTGATAAGAAAGCGAGCGAGAAAATGTAATTAAATTTCACTGGAAAACTGGTAATATACCAATGTACAACGATCTAGAAATTATTTGTACTATACAGGTGACAATTTAAGGGACAAATCATAAAAGTATACATGTTACTCGATAGTCACGTATGTGTATAGGGTATTCCATTCCATATTTGTTCTGAAATTCCGATCGAGAATAAATATAATTATTATTATATAGGGAATAATTATTTTACATTTCGTTGGAAATTTTTAAAGAATTGCATAAACGCAACATGATGTAACGAACCATTCTTAATTGCCTAAAAGAATTATTTCAAATTATTTAATCGATTTAATCGATCACTTATATTGCGGAATTTTAGAAGAAAATGTTTAGACTCTTGAGAAGCCCTGTACAGTATTACGACATAGAATTCAACTAGTCATTTATGACACTTTATAATAACTAAAGTAAAGTAAATCTTTTACAAAGGAATACGGCATACGAAAAACGTGTTATTCTAAATTATGTTTTAATTAAAAAAAAAAAAAAAAAAACAGAGAAACAGGAGGAAAAAAACTGAAATGTTCGCGCTCAAAAAATAAATGTTTTCATATGCACATTTAACATAACGTCCTCCTTATTTCAATTATAATTACATGTACGTTTGTACATTGTTATAAATGAAAATCTATTTGTCCGCTACTGTATTATTTCTATTTCTATCTGTCTGCCTCTAAGTGCGAACTACCTTAAACGTTATTGACAGTAAACTAAGTCTTGCATAAGATAATTCTATTCGTATATCTTATATGTATGTCTCGATAAAGACGGAAGTACACGTTGTAAGTTCAAGTAGCAGGAAATCGCGGGAAGCACAACGATAAAACCTATTTGTATCGAACAGTCAAATGAAACAATATTACACATTTCAATGAAAATCTGTCGTTTAATCTTTCTTCTCTCCTACGTAAAGTGAATATTACATATATATTAAATTTTACATTATTTTACATTATCCGTGAATATTATCAAACGTCGAACATATAATTATTAGTTGCGGGTTTTAATGCAAATTCACATTTTTGAAAGAATAATTTGAGATATAATGTAGGCAGAGATTCGGTTTACCTATTGTATTGCATCTTGGATATTTTATATATGTATTGTTGCATACGATGTGCATTCTATGCATTCTATGCAACTAAATTCAATGCAATCTAATTATTATTAAAAATTATGCAAATTATACAGTCTAATTATGAGATATCATCTAATTATTGCATGAAAGTAAATACATTGAAATATAATTCAAATCATTACATCAATTCTCGCCAGACGTACAAGTGTTCTCAAATCATATATTAACGTTCCTAAATCCATCGTGTTATTGAACATTATAAGAATAATATTTTCAACTAAATGTTATATAGCAAATTAAGTCCATTTGAATATAAATGAACAACATATAGAACATGAAAATTTAGTAATTATAAAGAAATTACAAAATATTTACATACATAGTATACCAAAATACAATGTTTTTTAAAATTAGGTTAATAAACGTAAAGATGTAACTTATTTATTAAAGGTATACTTGAACAATGAAAATATGTTAAACCATTGACTAAGTCAATGGTTCGACATAGTTAGCCAATCAACCGTTGTTTAAGCATAGAGTGCGCTAAAAGCCAGTGATTTTTTTTCCTGGTCGGTATTTCAGACTCTGAGACACGAAACTCCATTTGATGCCTGGTTCATCCTATTAGCCAATGTATTTTCACACACGAGATGCATGAATACTTTGCCACAGACGAGGTATATAAATAGACCTAGTACTTTACGGGTTTTGTTTTTAGAACAATGGTGAATTGGGGAATTACACCAAGAAAAACGATAGAAATTCAAGTAGTGAATGCCCTAGGAATATGATTTTTGAAACTCATTACAGTGTTGTCAACAACCGTGAAGTCTTCTTCGATCGTTTCTACAATTTGTACCTGAAACAAATCTAAGAAACTGAAAAAGGTTGGTAAAATCTGTAAAATATAACTATTACTTGCAGTTGGATGATCATATTGATGTAACAATTTCTCCCACCTAGCCATTTTCTTTGATTTACATTACATCTTTTTAAACCTTTAGTGTCTGTACCTCTCTATATTTTCTGTAACTAATACTCTCTGTAAGTTAATGTATACGAAATAAACTTATACATTTGAATAATATTATAATTTAAATTAAAAAGATGAAATAAAAAGATCTGCAATAAAGACATATTACATATACAAAAGATTATCAGATTTTTGAATCCTGTGTCCTTTTAAATACTTTCTTTGGAATTCGTCAAAGATCAAACTACAAATCAGAGAAAGCTATATTTTTACGTCAAAAAGCTACCGCGTAGAATATCTGTCTCATTCTAATAATGTTGTGTGAAATTGTAAACTATAAGTTTATCTACTATCTCTACATTTAATTCCGATCTACAAAAATATAATATGCATCGCGTAATGTGCCCCTTTATAGCAACTTTACTAAATATATTCAACATAGATCGATTTTACATATTTCCTAATAAGTTTATATTTTTCATTAAATCTCTAAGAAATATAAAAGATTTAAGAACTGCTTGACTGGGTGCCTTCTCGAAGGTCATATGCTCCTGATACAATGTCCGATATCTCAGAGGAGTACACCGTCTGGCTCTCGAGATATTTCCGATTGAAATTTTTACGAAAGACACCTGTATCAGGAGAACCGCTTGACGGGGGGTTTTGTCATGACAACACCTCGTAGGTCATATGCCCCTGATAAAATGTTCGAAATTTCAGCGAGAAAATACTCATGGCTTACGAGATATTCCCTGTTTAAGTTTATGCAAAGGAACCTGTAACAGGAGAACCGTTTGACGGGCTGGCTTCCCACGCCACCTTCTGGAATGTCCTATACCCCTGACACAATGTTCCAAATTTCAGAGGAGTACATCGTCCGGCATCCGAGATACTACCGACTATAGTTTTAAAGAGAGACGCCTGAAACAGGAGAACTTCATGACGGGCTGGCTTCTTATGCCACCTCCTAGAAGGTAACATGCCCCTGACACAATCTTCGTAACTTCTGAGGAGTATACCATCTGGCTCTCGAGATATTAACGATTGAAATTTTATCGAAAGACATCTGTATCAGGAGAACCGAGGGAATATCTCGAGATCGAGAGGGTATACGTCTCTGAAATTGCGACCATTGTATCAGGAGCATATGACAATGTAGGAGGTGGCACGACATGTTCCCGCGCAAACCGGTTCTGCTGATAGAACGGTTTTTCTAAAAGATTTCAGAATGGAATATATCGAGATCGAGAGGGTGTACGTCCCTGAAATTGCGAACATTGTATCAGGAGCATATGACAATGTAGGAGGTGGCACGACAAGTTCCCGCGCAAAGCAGTACTCCTGGTACAACGGTTTCTCAAAGATTTCAGAATGGAATATCTCGAGATCGGGAGTGTATACGTCCCTGAAATTGTGACCATAGTGTCAGGAGCATATGACAATGTAGGAGGTGGAACGACAAGTTCCCGCGCAAAGCGGTTCTCCTGATACAGCGGTTTTTCAAAACGATTTCAATCGGGAATATCTCGAGATCGAGAGGGTATTCGTCCCTGAAATTGCGAACATTGTATCTAGAGCATATGACAATCGAGCAGGTGGCACGACAAGTTCCCGCGCGAAGCGGTTCTCCTGATACAGCGGTTTCTCAACACAATTTCAATCGGCAATATCTCGAGATTGAGAGGGTATATGTCTCTGAAATTGTAACCATTGTATCAGGAGCATATGGCAGTCTAGGAGGTGGCACGACATGTTCCCGCGCGAACCGGTTCTGCTGATACAACGGTTTTTCAAAAAGACTTCAGACGGGAATATGTCGAGATCCAGAGCTTGTACGTTTCTGAAATTGCGGCCATTGTATCTGTAGCATATGACAATGTGGGAGGTGGCACGACAAGTTCCCGCGCAAAGCGGTTCTCCTGATACAGCGGTTTTTCGAAACGAATCCATCCGCGAATATCTCGAGATTGGTAGTGTATACGTATCTGAAATTGCGACCATTGTATCAGGAGCATATGTCAAAGTAGGAGCTGGCACGACAAGTTCCCCCGAAAAGCTGTTCTCCTGTTACAGCGGTTTCTCAAAACGAATCCAACCGCGAATATCTCGAGATTTTTAGGGTATACGTATCTGATATTGCGACCATTGTATCAGGAGCATATGGCAATGTAGGAGGTAGCACGACAAGTTCATGCGCAAAGCGGTTCTTCTGATACAACGGTTTTTCTAAAAGATTTCAGATTGGAATATCTCGAGATCGAGAGTGTGTACGTCCCTGAAATTGCGACCATTGTATCAGGAGCATATGACAATCGAGGAAGTGGCAAGACAAGTTCCCGCGCAAAGTGGTTGTCCTGATACAGCGGTTTTTCAAAACTATTTCAATCGGGAATATCTCGAGATCGGGAGGTGGTATGTCTCTGAAATTGCGACCATTGTATCAGGAGCATATGACAATCGAGGAGGTGACACTACATGTTCCCGCGCAAAGTGGTTCTCCCGATGTAGCGGTTTTCCAAAACGACTTCAATCGGAAATATCTCTAGATCTACTATCTCTACATTTAATTCCGATCTACAAAAATATAATATGCATCGCGTAATGTGCCCCTTTATAGCAACTTTACTAAATATATTCAACATAGATCGATTTTACATATTTCCTAATAAGTTTATATTCTTCATTAAATCACTAAGAAATGTAAAAGATTTACGATCTGCTTGTCTGGGTGCCTTCTCGAAGGTCATATGCTCCTGATAAAATGTCCGATATCTCAGAGGAGTACACCGTCTGGCTCTCGAGATATTACCGTCTCTAGTTTTATGGAAAGACGCCTGTAATAGCAGAACTACTTGTCGGGCTGGCATCCCATGCCACCTCTGTGAAGGCCATGTACCCTTGATAAAATGTTCCAAATTTCAGAGGAGAACAACATCTGGTTTTCGAGATATAAACGACTTTTATTTTATGGAAAGACGATTGTAACAGGAGAACTGCTTGTCGAGCTGGCACCTCATGCCATCTCCAAGAATGTCATATACCCCTGATACAATGTTTCAAATTTCAGAGGAGTACACCATCTCGTTCTCGAGATATGATCGACTTAGTTTCAATGAAAGACGCCTGTAAAAGGAGAACTGTTTGTCCGGCTGGAACAGTATGCCACCTCCAAGAATGTCATGTACTCCTGATACAATGTTCCAAATTTCAGAATAGTATACCTTCTCGTACACGAGATATGATCGACTTTAATTTTAAGGAAGGTCGCCTGTAAGAGAAGAACTGCTTGTCTGCCTGGAATGCCATGCCAGCTCCTAGAATGTCATATAACCCTGATACAATGTTCCAAATTTGAGAGGAGTATACCTACTCGTTCTCGAGATATGATCGACATTAATTTCAAGGAAATACGCCTGTAACAGGAGAACTGCTTGTCTGCATGGAATGCCATGCCAGCTCCTAGAATGTCATATACCCCTGATACAATGTTACAAATTTAAAAGGAGTATACCTTCTCGTTCTCGAGATATGATCGACTTTAATATTAAGGAAAGACGCCAGCAACAGCAGAACTGCTTGTCTGCCTGGCATGCCATGCCACCTGCTAGAATGTCATATACCCCTGATACAATGTTCCAAATTTAAGAGGAGTACACCATCTGGTTCTCGAGATATGATCGACTTAGTTTCAACGAAAGACGCCTGTAAAAGGAGAACTGTTTGTCCTGCTGGCATAGTATGCCACCTTCAAGAATGTTATACACCCCTGATACAAGGTTCCAAATTTCAGAGGAGTATACCATCTGTTCCAAATTTCAGAGGAGTATTCCTCTCGTTCTCGATATGATGGACTTTAATTTTAAGGAAAGACGCCTGTAACAGGAGAACTGTTTGTCTGCCTGGCATGCCATGCCACCTCCTAGAATGTCATATACGCCTGATACAATGTTCCAAATTTAAGAGGAGTATACATTCTAGTTCTCGAGATATGATGGACTTTAATTTTAAGGAAAGACGCCTGTAACAGGAGAACTGTCTGCCTGGCATGCCATGCCATTTCCAAGAATGTCATATACGCCTGATAGAATGTTCCAAATTTAAGAGGAGTATACCTTCTAGTTCTCGAGATATGATGGACTTTTAATTTTAAGGAAGACGCCTGTAACAGGAGAACTTAAGGAAAGAATGTCATGTACCCCTGATACAATGTTCCAAATTTAAGAGGAGTCATGTCTGGAATGGCCGAGATATGCCACCGTTTCAAGAATGTCATGTACCCCTGATGCAATGTTCCAAATTTAAGAGGTATGTCATTCTCGTTCTCGAGATATGATGGACTTTAATTTTATTTAAGAAAGACGCCTCGTATGATCAGGAGAACTGTTTGTTTGTCCGGCTGGCATAGTATGCCACCTCCTAGAATGTCATATACCCCTGATACAATGTTCCAAATTTCAGAGGAGTATACCTTCTAGTTCTCGAGATATGATGGACTTTAATTTTAAGGAAAGACGCCTGTAACAGGAGAACTGTTTGTCTGCGTGGCATGTCATGCCACCTCCTAGAATGTCATGTACCCCTGATACAATGTTCCAAATTTAAGAGGAGTACGTCATCTCGTTCTCGAGATATGATCGACTTAGTTTCAATGAAAGACGCCTGTAACAGGAGAACTGTTTGTCCGGCTGGCATAGTATGCCACCTCCAAGAATGTCATATACCCCCTGATACAATGTTCCAAATTTCAGAGGAGTATACCTTCTCGTTCTCGAGATATGATGGACTTTAATTTTAAGAAAGACGCCTGTAACAGGAGAACTGTTTGTCTGCCTGGCATGTATGCCACCTCCTAGAAGGTCATATACCCCTGATAGAATGTTCCAAATTTCAGAGGAGTATACCTTCTAGTTCTCGAGATATGATGGACTTTAATTTTAAGGAAAGACGCCTGTAACAGGAGAACTGTTTGGTCTGCCTGGCATGTCATGCCACCTCCTAGAACGTCATGTACCCCTGATACAATGTTCCAAATTTAAGAGGAGTATACCATCTAGTTCTCGAGATATGATGGACTTTAATTTTAAGGAAAGACGCCTGTAACAGGAGAACTGTTTGTCCGCCTGGCATATGTCATGCCACCTCCTAGAATGTCATGTACCCCTGATAGAATGTTCCAAATTTAAGAGGAGTATACATCTAGTTCTCGAGATATGATGGACTTTAATTTTAAGGAAAGACGCCTGTAACAGGAGAACTGTTGTGGTCTGCCTGGCATGCCATGCCACCTCCTAGAATGTCATGTACCCCTGATACAATGTTCCAAATTTAAGAGGAGTATACATTCAAGTTCTCGAGATATGATGGACTTTAATTTTAAGGAAAGACGCCTGTAACAGGAGAACTGTTTGTCCGCCTGGCATGCCATGCCACCTCCTAGAATGTCATGTACCCTGATACAATGTTCCAAATTTAAGAGGAGTATACATTCTAGTTCTCGAGATATGATGGACTTTAATTTTACGGAAAGACGCCTGTAACAGGAGAACTGCTCGTATGCCTGTCATGTCATGTCATGCCACCTCCTAGAACGTCATGTACCCCTGATACAATGTTCCAAATTAAGAGGAGTACGTCATCTCGTTCTCGAGATATGATCGACTTAGTTTTTAAAAAAGACGCCTGTAGTAGGAGAACTGTTTGTCCGGCTGGCATGTATATCCTCCAAGAAGGTCATATACCCCTGATAGAATGTTCCAAATATCAGAGGAGTATACCTTCTAGTTCTCGAGATATGATGGACTTTAATTTTAAGGAAAGACGCCTGTAACAGGAGAACTTGTGGTCTGCCTGGCATGCCATGCCACCTCCTAGGAATGTCATGTACGCCTGATACAATGTTCCAAATTTAAGAGGAGTACATACATTCTAGTTCTCGAGATATGATGGACTTTAATTTTTAAGGAAAGACGCCTGTAACAGGAGAACTGCTCGTCTGCCTGTGATGTCATGCCACCTCCTAGAATGTCATGTACCCCTGATACAATGTTCCATATTTAAGAGGGTATACGTCATCTCGTTCTCGAGATATGATCGACTTTAAGTTTCAATGAAAGACGCCTGTAGTAGGAGAACTGTTTGTCCGCCTGGCATGTCATATGCCACCTCCTAGAATGTCATATACCCCTGATAGAATGTTCCAAATATCAGAGGAGGAGTATACCTTCTAGTTCTCGAGATATGATGGACTTTAATTTTAAGGAAAGACGCCTGTAACAGGAGAACTGCTGTCTGCCTGGCATGTCATGCCACCTCCTAGAATGTCATGTACCCCTGATACAATGTTCCAAATTTAAGAGGAGTATACATTCTAGTTCTCGAGATATGATGGACTTTAATTTTAATGAAAGACGCCTGTAGTAGGAGAACTGTTTGTCCGGCTGGCATGTCATGCCACCTCCAAGAAGGTCATATACCCCTGATAGAATGTTCCAAATATCAGAGGGAGTATACCTTCTAGTTCTCGAGATATGATGGACTTTAATTTTTAAGGAAAGACGCCTGTAACAGGAGAACTGCTCGTCTGCCTGGCATGCCATGCCACCTCCTAGAATGTCATGTACCCCTGATACAATGTTCCAAAATTTAAGAGGAGTATACCATCTCGTTCTCGAGATATGATGGACTTTAATTTTTAATGAAAGACGCCTGTAGTAGGAGAACTGTTTGTCCGGCTGGCATAGTATGCCACCTCCAAGAAGGTCATATACCCCTGATAGAATGTTCCAAATATCAGAGGAGTATACCTTCTAGTTCTCGAGATATGATGGACTTTAATTTTAAAGGAAAGACGCCTGTAACAGGAGAACTTGTGTATCTGCCTGGCATGCCATGCCACCTCCTAGAATGTCATGTACCCCTGATACAATGTTCCAAATTTAAGAGGAGTATACATTCTAGTTCTCGAGATATGATGGACTTTAATTTTAAGGAAAGACGCCTGTAACAGGAGAACTGTTTCGTCTGCCTGGCATGTCATGCCACCTCCTAGAATGTCATGTACCCCTGATACAATGTTCCAAATTTAAGAGGAGTATACATTCTCGTTCTCGAGATATGATCGACTTTAATTTTAAATGAAGACGCCTGTAGTAGGAGAACTGTTTGTCCGCCTGGCATAGTATGCCACCTCCTAGAATGTCATATACCCCTGATAGAATGTTCCAAATTTCAAGAGGAGTATACCTTCTAGTTCTCGAGATATGATGGACTTTAATTTTTAAGGAAAGACGCCTGTAACAGGAGAACTGTTTGTCCGCCTGGCATGTATGCCACCTCCTAGAATGTCATATACCCCTGATACAATGTTCCAAATTTCAGAGGAGTATACCTTCTAGTTCTCGAGATATGATGGACTTTAATTTTAAGGAAAGACGCCTGTAACAGGAGAACTTGTTGTCTGCCTGGCATGCCATGCCACCTCTAGAATGTCATGTTTCAATGAAAGACGCCTGTAGTAGGAGAACTGTTTTGTCCCTGGCATGTCATGCCACCTCCTAGAATGTCATGTACCCCTGATACAATGTTCCAAATTTAAGAGGAGTATACCTTCTAGTTCTCGAGATATGATGGACTTTAATTTTTAAGGAAAGACGCCTGTAACAGGAGAACTGTCGTCTGCCTGGCATGTCATGCCACCTCCTAGAATGTCATGTACCCCTGATACAATGTTCCAAATTTAAGAGGAGTATACATTCTCGTTCTCGAGATATGATGGACTTTAATTTTAAGAAAGACGCCTGTAACAGGAGAACTGCCCAAGAAGGTCATATACCCCTGATAGAATGTTCCAAATATCAGAGGAGTATACCTTCAAGTTCTCGAGATATGATGGACTTTAATTTTTAAGGAAAGACGCCTGTAACAGGAGAACTGCTCGTCTGCCTGTCATGTCATGCCACCTCCTAGAATGTCATGTACCCTGATACAATGTTCCAAATTTAAGAGGAGTACGTCATCTCGTTCTCGAGATATGATGGACTTAGTTTTAATGAAAGACGCCTGTAGTAGGAGAACTGTTTGTCCGGCTGGCATAGTATGCCACCTCCAAGAAGGTCATATACCCCTGATAGAATGTTCCAAATATCAGAGGGAGTACGTCTTCTCGTTCTCTAGATATGATGGACTTTAGTTTTAAGGAAGACGCCTGTAACAGGAGAACTTTCGTGGTGCCTGGTGCATGTATGCCACCTCCTAGAATGTCATGTAACCCTGATACAATGCTTTCCAAATTTAAAAGAGTATACGTTCTAGTTCTCGAGATATGATGACTTTAATTTTTAAGGAAAGACGCCTGTAACAGGAGGAATTTCTGGTCCGGCCTGGCATAGCCATACCCACCTCCTAGAACGTCATATACCCCTGATGAATGTTCCAAATTTAAGAGGTATACCTTCTAGTTCTCGAGATATGATGGACTTTAATTTTAAGGAAAGACGCCTGTAACAGGAGAACTTCCTGTCCAGCTGGCATGCCATGCCACCTCCTAGAATGTCATGTACCCCTGATACAATGTTCCAAATATAAGAGAGTATACCATTCTAGCGTTCTCGAGATATGATGGACTTTTAATTTTATGGAAAGACATACCTGTAACAGGAGAACTGCTCGTCTGCCCGTCGTCATGCCACCTCCTAGAAATGTCATATACCCCTGATACAATGTTCCAAATTTTAAGAGGAAATGGTTGTCATCTCGTTCTCGAGATATGATCGACTTAGTTTCAATGAAGACGCCTGTAGTGGAGAACTGCTTGTCCGGCACACATATCTATACTTACCTCCAAGAATGTCAAGTACCCCTGATGAATGTTCCAAATATCAGGGTATACCATCTACTTCTCGAATATGATCGACTCAAGTTTCAATGAAAAGACGCCTGTAACGGGAACATTTGTCCAGCTGATGCCACCTCCTAGAATGTCATGTACCCCTGATACAATGTTCCAAATATCAAGAGGTATACCTTCTAGTTCTCGAGATATGATGGACTTTAATTTTATGGAAAGACGCCTGTAGTAGGAGAGAACATGTTTGTCCCTGGCGTGCCATACCACCTCCTCAAAATGTCATGTACCCCTGATACAATGTACCAAATTTAAGGAGCATACATTCAAGTTCTCGAGATATGATGGACTTTAATTTTAAGGAAAAGACGCCTGTAACAGGGGGCGCTTCTCGTTTCCCTGTCATGCCATGCCACCTCGTAAGAATGTCATTGTACCCCTGATACAATGTTCCAAATTTTAGAGGAGTATACATTCTAGTTCTCCTAGATATGATGACTTTAATTTTCAACGAAAGACGCCTGTAGTAGGAGAGAATTCTTTGTCCGAGGCTGGCATAGTATGCCACCTCCCTAGAAATGTCATATACCCCTGGCCAATGTTCCAAATATCAGACGAATATACATTCTAGTTCTCGAGATATGATGGACTTTAATTTGAAGGAAGCGCCTGTAACAGGAGAACTGCTAGTCTGCCTGTCATGCCATGACACCTCCCTAGAATGTCATGTACACCTGATACAATGTTCCAAATTTAAGAGGAGTATACATTCAGGACTCGAGATATGATGGACTTTAATTTTTAAGGAAAAACGCCTGTAACAGGAGAACTGTTTGTCTGGCTGGCATAGTATGCCACCTCCTAGAATGTCATATACCCCAGATAGAATGTTCCAAATATCAGAGGAGTATACGTTCTAGTTCTCGAGATATGATCGACTCTGTTTTAATGGAAAGAGGCCAATGTAAGACAGAGAACTGTTTGTCCGGCTGGCATAGTATGCCACCTCCTTAGAATGTCATGTACGCCTGATAGAATGTTCCAAATATCAGAGGAAAGTATACCTTCTAGTTCTCGAGATATGATGGACTTTAATTTTAAGGAAAGACGCCTGTAACAGAGAATCCTGTGGTCTGCCTTGGCATGCCATGCCACCTCCTAGAATGTCATGTACGCCCGATACAATGTTCCAAATTTAAGAGGAGTATACCTTCTAGTTCTCGAGATACTTATTACTGATGGACTTTAATTTTAAAGGCGACGCCTGTAACAGAGAATTTGTTTGTCCGGCTGGCATAACAGCCACCCTCCTAGAATGTCGCCCATACCCCTGATAGGATGTTCCAAATTTAAGAGAGTACGTCTTCTAGGTCTCGAGATATGATGGACTTGACTTTAATGAAAGCAAGGGCTGTAACAGGAGAATTGTGGTCCGGCTGGCATGTATACCACCTCCTAGAATGTCATGTACCCCCTGATACAATGTTCCAAATTTAGAGAGGAGCATGCCTAGTTCTCGAGATATGATGGACTTTAATTTTGGGAAAGACGCCTGTAACAGGAGAACTGCTCGTATGCCTGGCATGTCCCTGTCGCCTCCTAGAATGTCGCGTACGCCTGATACAATGTTCCAAATTTAAGAGGAGTACGTGTCCTCGTTCTCGAGATATAATGGACTTTAATTTCGTGAAAGACGCCTGTAGTAGGAGAACTGTTTGTCTGCCTGGCATAGTGTGCCACCCTAGAATGTCATGTACCCCTGATAGAATGTTAAATTTCAGACGAGTATACATTCTAGTTCTCGAGATATGATGGACTTTAATTTTAAGGAAAGGACGCCTGTAACAGGAGAACTTGTGGTCTGCCTGTCATGTCATACCACCTCTAAATATCATGTACCCTGATACAATGATCAAATTTAAGAGGATACCCTTCTAGTTCTCGAGATATGAAGTGGACTTTATTTTAATGAAAACGCCTGTAGTAGAGTGGAACTGTTTGTCCGGCTGGCATAAGTATGCCACCCAAGAAGGCTCTATATGACCCCTGGATAGAATGTTCCAAAATATCAGAGAGAGTAGGTTCTAGTTCTCGAGATATGATGGACTTTTATTTTTAAGGAAAGACGACTGTAACATGAGAACTCATGGTCTGCCTGACATGTCATGCCACCTCCTAGAATGTCATGTACCCCTGATACATTGTTTCAAAATTTAAGAGGGAGAGCATACATTCTAGTTCTCTCAAGGAATGTGTCATTTTCAATGGACATACTGTAGTGGAGAACTGTTTGTCCAGCTGGCATGGTATGCCACCTCAAGGTCATATACCCCTGATAGAGATGTTTCCAAATATCAGAGGGGTATACCTTTATAGTTCTTTCAGATAAGATGGACTTTTTAATTTATGGAAAGACGCCTGCTGTGGGAGGAGCTTTCTGGTCTGCCTGGCGTGCCATACCACCTCCAAGAAGGTCATATACCCCTGATAGAATGTTCCAAATATCAGAGGAGTATACCTTCTAGTTCTCGAGATATGATGGACTTTAATTTTTAAGGAAAGACGCCTGTAACAGGAGAACTTGTGGTCTGCCTGGCATGCCATGCCACCTCCTAGAATGTCATGTACGCCTGATACAATGTTCCAAATTTAAGAGGAGCATACATTCAAGTTCTCGAGATATGATGGACTTTTAATTTTTAAGGAAAGACGCCTGTAACAGGAGAACTGCTCGTCTGCCTGGCATGTCATGCCACCTCCTAGAATGTCATGTACCCCTGATACAATGTTCCAAATTTAAGAGGAGTACGTCATCTCGTTCTCGAGATATGATCGACTTAGTTTCAATGAAAGACGCCTGTAGTAGGAGAACTGTTTGTCCGGCTGGCATAGTATGCCACCTCCAAGAAGGTCATATACCCCTGATAGAATGTTCCAAATATCAGAGGAGTATACCTTCTAGTTCTCGAGATATGATGGACTTTAATTTTATGGAAAGACGCCTGTAACAGGAGAACTTCTGGTCTGCCTGGCATGCCATGCCACCTCCTAGAATGTCATGTACGCCTGATACAATGTTCCAAATTTAAGAGGAGTATACATTCTAGTTCTCGAGATATGATGGACTTTAATTTTTAAGGAAAGACGCCTGTAGCAGGGAGAACTGCTCGTCTGCGCTGGCATGTCATGCCACCTCCTAGAATGTCATGTACCCCTGATACAATGTTCCAAATATCAGAGGAGTATACGTCATCTAGTTCTCGAGATATGATGGACTTTAGTTTTTCAGGAAAGACGCCTGTAGTAGGAGAACTGTTTGTCCGGCTGGCATGTCATGCCACCTCCAAGAAGGTCATATACCCCTGATAGAATGTTCCAAATATCAGAGGAGTATACCTTCTAGTTCTCGAGATATGATGGACTTTAATTTTTAAGGAAAGACGCCTGTAACAGGAGAACTGCTCGTCTGCCTGGCATGTCATGCCACCTCCTAGAATGTCATGTACCCCTGATACAATGTTCCAAATTTAAGAGGAGTATACGTCATCTAGTTCTCGAGATATGATGGACTTTAGTTTTTAAGGAAAGACGCCTGTAGTAGGAGAACTGTTTGTCCGGCTGGCATAGTATGCCACCTCCAAGAAGGTCATATACCCCTGATAGAATGTTCCAAATATCAGAGGAGTATACCTTCTAGTTCTCGAGATATGATGGACTTTAATTTTTAAGGAAAGACGCCTGTAACAGGAGAACTGCTCGTCTGCCTGTCATGTCATGCCACCTCCTAGAATGTCATGTACCCCTGATACAATGTTCCAAATTTAAGAGGAGTACGTCATCTCGTTCTCGAGATATGATCGACTTAGTTTCAATGAAAGACGCCTGTAGTAGGAGAACTGTTTGTCCGGCTGGCATAGTATGCCACCTCCAAGAAGGTCATATACCCCTGATAGAATGTTCCAAATATCAGAGGAGTATACCTTCTAGTTCTCGAGATATGATGGACTTTAATTTTTAAGGAAAGACGCCTGTAACAGGAGAACTTCTGGTCTGCCTGGCATGCCATGCCACCTCCTAGAATGTCATGTACGCCTGATACAATGTTCCAAATTTAAGAGGAGCATACATTCAAGTTCTCGAGATATGATGGACTTTAATTTTTAAGGAAAGACAGCCTGTAGTAGGAGAACTGTTTGTCCGGCTGGCATAGTATGCCACCTCCAAGAAGGTCATATACCCCTGATAGAATGTTCCAAATATCAGAGGAGTATACCTTCTAGTTCTCGAGATATGATGGACTTTAATTTTTAAGGAAAGACGCCTGTAACAGGAGAACTGCTCGTCTGCCTGGCATGTCATGCCACCTCCTAGAATGTCATGTACCCCTGATACAATGTTCCAAATTTAAGAGGAGTACGTCATCTCGTTCTCGAGATATGATCGACTTAGTTTCAATGAAAGACGCCTGTAGTAGGAGAACTGTTTGTCCGGCTGGCATAGTATGCCACCTCCAAGAAGGTCATATACCCCTGATAGAATGTTCCAAATATCAGAGGAGTATACCTTCTAGTTCTCGAGATATGATGGACTTTAATTTTTAAGGAAAGACGCCTGTAACAGGAGAACTGCTCGTCTGCCTGGCATGTCATGCCACCTCCTAGAATGTCATGTACCCCTGATACAATGTTCCAAATTTAAGAGGAGTACGTCATCTCGTTCTCGAGATATGATCGACTTTAGTTTTTCAATGAAAGACGCCTGTAGTAGGAGAACTGTTTGTCCGGCTGGCATAGTATGCCACCTCCAAGAAGGTCATATACCCCTGATAGAATGTTCCAAATATCAGAGGAGTATACCTTCTAGTTCTCGAGATATGATGGACTTTAATTTTATGGAAAGACGCCTGTAACAGGAGAACTTCTGGTCTGCCTGGCATGCCATGCCACCTCCTAGAATGTCATG